>CM059601.1:205986199-207463699 GCA_030412105.1 Cyclura pinguis | reverse complement strand
AAGCCAAGAGCATCCCTAAGAACTGTCAAACTGAAGAGATGAATTGTAACAGGAAGGTTTCCAGTAGGTCAGGCTATCATCTTGTGCCTTGATCCATGGTATCAAAGTAGGGAAGTGGAAAAAAAGTAGTACAGGTAGGGCTACAGAAAAGCTCATTCTGAGCAGCTATGACTGAAGACAGGCCATCTTGAAAAACAATAATCAGCTCAATGGAAGTGTAGAACCACATGACAATAAAGGACTGCCTTTTAACTGTTATTGTGTGTATCTGTGCTATTAAGTATCTGTTGACTTATAGTGACCCCATGAAATTCATAGGGTTTTCTTAGGCAAGGAATACTCAGAGGTGGTTTTGCCAGTTCCTTCCTCTGAAACGTAGCCTACAACACCTGGTATTTGTTGGTTGTCTGCCATCCAAGTACTAACTAGAGTTGACCCTTCATACCTTCCAAGATCAGATGGGATCTACTGCCTTTAGTATTTAGGCCATACAGCCAAAACCAGAAACTTAAAACTGACAGCAAAAGGACCTTCTGAACACTTCTCTGGGCAAGTATGATCAAGCCTTGCTTATTAGGATCTTTTTTCTCTTGGAGAACTGAATATGTACTAAAATTATCATATTTCTCCATTAATACTTTCAGGGTCCTGACTCACCTCTGGATTTGACAGTGAAATACAATCCCACTCAATTCAAGGAGGCTGTTTTTTCTCTATCCTTATAAGAAAAGTTAAAGCAGAGTATTTGTCACTTCTATTAAGAATTTTATACTAAATTTTATATGTTTTTTCCCCTTAATGTCCATAGCAGAAGATTGGACGGAATCAGCGGCCCATTGTGCCACACCAATTGATACAGAACTGCAGTAATGTGGGAAATCACACCCACTTTTCAAACAACATAACAGCTATTTACAGAATAATGGTTCACATATACCTGACTACAGAGTGCACTCTTAAGAAAAGGAAAATGATTGAGTTACATTACACAACGGTGTTTTAAAGAGAAAGTAGCTCCACTTGTTTCAGTTGATCAAACCAAGTCACGTATCAAAGGGGAAAATACCACAAAGATGCGGTATGAAGAGGGAGAGGAGCACTTATCTCTACATAGAATAAATATTGGAGTTCCTGGGGGCATTTCTTTCAATTAGGTATGGGCTGAGAATGTTTTTGAAAGTAATAGAAAAATGCAATTGCCATCCAAAATACATATTAAAAATTATTGTTACTTACTATAGACTAGAAACACTTCTATTCTTAGAAGACTGACAAAAAAAATGCTTTCACAAGAGAGCCAACTGAAAAACTATCTAAAATCTTGAGGCCTAAGTGCAATTCTCAGTCTGTACTTATGTAAGTGTTGCCCTTCTAACTTCTCACTGATTCAATGGGCCTAAGCAAATAGGGAAAACATCAGCCAAGAAAGTCCAACAGCATCTGCCATGCGAAAGGGCCCCTGGAGTGTTGCGCAACTGTGAGGAGCAGTCCACACGACACGCTCACAATCACGCGATGCTCCAGGGCCTGGCAGGCGCTGATCATGCCCTATTTCATTTTCGGCTTTGAGCCGAAAATGGTGCACAATTGCACATCGCTCTGGGGCCCTGTGCGCATTTGCCGTGCATGCGGAGCTCCGGAGCCACAGTGCTTGCACTTCCTGCCCCAGCACAGCCTATGAAAATCCCAAGCTGCACTACAGAAGGAAGAGGAGGGGTTCTCGCACTACCTACTGGTGAGCAGGCAGCAGCTGCGGAGCTGAAGCAATGGGGACGTGAGAGCCTCTCACAGGAGGCTGCTTGCGCAATCCCCACACCCCAGCTCCGCAAAAAGGTGAGTTGCGGAAAGGGCCCTAAAAAGAAACATGAACTGAGATGGCTCCCTTACTCGTGTTGTGCCTGCAGTGGCCCAAGAGAACAATTAAAAACATTGTCTTAGGTGAAACATGGTCTAGTTCACTGGCAACAGGAAAACATGAATTAATCTCAACAAGTCTCCTGTCAATGAAAGGCGGTGGCTAAGCAGACACAGAGGCAGGAGCTGAGTTTATGGCTTTACTAATAAAGAAATTAAGAGGTTAGGTCACCAAAACAAACATCCAAGTCCCAGGAGCAGCAAACCCAAACAGCAAGGTTTAGCCTGGAACAGAAAGCCCATGCCACAGGACGCAGATTCCCGGTTGATAGACAGTTGTTGCCCCGTGCCCAACTCCAACAACGTCTGTCTTAAATACACAGTCTTTAGCCCAGCTGGGGCTGATCAAATGTCCGTTGGCCCAGCTCACAGCTGGAGCCCCTGAAGACTTCAGGGCTGATTCATCAGACTCTTCTCCCGCAGCTGCTGAGACCTCCGAACCACCCCCTTTTCCAGCCGCCTCTGGAGGAACGTGGGGGGAGGGTCTGCTGCAAACTCCGGGCTGGAGTCAGAAACACCAGCCTCTGTCGAGTCAGAAGCACTAGCCTCTGCCTCTGGAGCAGAAACATCTGCTGCAGGTACTGGCTCAGGATCCGTGCCTGGGACAGCTGTGGGGTCACTGGCAGACTCCTCCCTAGACTCTGAAGGAGCCCCCTCTCCCGAAGGCCCCTCCAAGGGATCCTCCCCCGGCTGGGAGTCCAAGTCTAAATCGGAGTCCAAGTCTGAATCGGCAGCACGCTCAGCCTGGCTCATGACATCTCCTACCCCAAAAGAAATCAACAAACCACCATTCCTCAGAACCTGAAGAAATAGTTCTTTAAACTATTGTCAGTGAGAACAAGTAGAGATTAAGCTGTAGCTTAAGACTGTAGCTTGTTCTGAAACCATGTTTTAACCACGCAGTGCTCTCAAGCCTGGACATCACAGGGACCTGTCACTAGTTTAAAACTGAGCATGGAAGTTTCTGATCTCCTCCTATGCTATCCAAACTGAAGAGGAGAAAATAGGGAGTGCCTAAATGTCATTGTAACTCCTTCACATAATGGGAAACCATTTTCCCCACTCCATCTGACCCAGGCCATCCTCCTCTTATGTTTCCAACAGTTAAGTCTGATATCAAAAAAAGTGACTCTAAATCCACAAATTTGCTCTCTATACTTCTGGGTTTAATTCTGTTTCTATTACTCACTTTCAAGAAACCACTGAGTTCTTCCTCTATACTCTTCCAATCCTTCCTGATTCAAAACAGGCTTCCAAGTTTAATGTCATTCACTATTTAACTCAATGCCCTCTTATTCTTCCCCTCAGCCATTAGCAAATCTATTGGGAAAAGAGTGTGTAGATCAAAGACTGATCATAGAAGAACCCTACTAATTTCATCTGTCCAACACATAAGTTTTCCATTTAGCATAACCATTTGTTTTATCGCCGCCTCTAACAATTATTTCAATTTAAGTGGAAATTTCCTATATTGTTGTATATTAATCTGTCATTAAACTCCAAACATATTGTGTCAGTTGAGTGTTCTTAGCTCAGGAAACCTCTTGATATGTTCAGCTTGAATTTCCTTTGTTAAACTTCCCCCCAATTAATCTTTCCCTTAATACTGCAGCACCTCATCTGTCACTACAAGTAGTAGACCTAACCCACACAAGCCTGTAGTGCATTTTTCAGATCTGTAGTTTTGGACTAGCTCTACTTGGAACTGAAATCATAATTTCAGCTTCTTCAAAAGGCAATACTTTGATGATCATTCTGAGAATACTGTATTCTAGCATTTCTTTAATTATCTTGATTTGAATTTAGAATGCATGTGTAACTAACATCTTTAAATAAGCAACTAAATGATGCCACAATGGTTTAAGCAATCAATTCAAGTTACCCTTGAGATAACAAAACAAAACCCTTCCAAATCAAGGACCAGGTGTACTGCTACTTCACAAGGTACAAATCACAAAACTCACCCTTTTAGTATGCAATTTAATCACTATTATTAGATGCCAGTCCTTCTAGACCTCTACGCGGACTCAATCTCAAGGTCAGGATATAGTTTTAACAATCAGTTCATTTTGAAAGTGACGACTCCGCTCTTTCAGAAGTTAACAGAGTCCAAATATCTTTGCTTTACACAGAAATACAGAGGTATCAAGTGATGAAAGGGAAGGAGTTCCGTTTGGTGAGAATCATAGCTTCTTCTGCAATATTAATGAAGCCCCTTTATACGCCAGAGTCTAAAAGGGATTTTGAATAATGCATTGAAAAGCAATGGCTCTTCAGCAGTCAATTTCTCTTCTCTTCATGTAGACACAGTTAACACATTTTAAAAATAGAAATGCTATCTAGGTTGTGGGGGGGGAGGCAGGAATATGAGAGTCCGTGTTGATGGGAAACTGCCCAGCAGTCCCTCTTTAGTTAAAGAAGCAAGATGAGAGCAAATCTACAACTATATGGAACTAAAATGGATAAAACTCAAAGACAGAGCAGTGACCCTAGGAAAACCATGTAGCATTACATAGGGATTTTGCCTTAGCTTTACCAAATTCAAAATCCCTCCCCAGCCAATCTCAGTAATTTAATCATGTTAACCTGAAAAAAGAATTTCATTAGTTGCACTTTCAAACACAAAAAGGTTGAAGTTTAACAACATTCTGAAGAATATATATTTTTTTAAAAACAATACTGTCTCTTATAGTTCAAAAGGAAGAGCCACAAGAAATAAAAAACTGCTTTAGAAATGAAGACCACAGGTCACATAGTTTGAGGTTTTAGATTAAAGTAGCCTCACTAAACTGGAAGTTTAGGTCTGCCAGTTTTGATATTATATAAAAGTCCCTGCTTTTTCAGAACTTGATGAACAGCTGTCAGAGGCTGAGTATGAGGCAGTAGCCCACATTACATACTAGTAAACAGCATGGTATGTGTTAGGCTTTAAATGTTTATATAAACAACAGTGTGACCTGCTTTCCCTATGACTGACAAGTGAAGATGTTGCTATAATTGGCTTTGGAACAAGTCATCCAGAAGGCAATGTAAGTACTTCCCATCAGGGCTGTTTTATGTGTCTCCCTGACACATAATAATTTTCTTTTTTTTTTTTATAAATCATTTTATTCAAATTACACATATAAAACAATCAAATGTTACTGTTATTTTACATGAATTATTTCTTGATTCTTCCAAACTGATCTAGATTTCATTTTCAATATCTCTTAACATAATTATATCATTGTACCACATTTTACTGCTATTGTTACATGTTGGTTCTTGCATTTCCATCTCCACATTCCAGCTGCATGATATCCATACAATAGTCATCTCAATAATCATTAATTATTAATATCTAACACCATAAATTACACATTTCCGTCTAATGATACCCAGCAATTACCCACAATTTGCCATTCTTTTTGAATTTCATCATCTGATTTCCCTTTTACTCTTTGAGAAACCAGGTCAGCGTTTTTGTTTTCAATAAGAGTTCCCCACCATTGCTCTATTGTAGGTATTTGCTGTGTTTTCCATAACTTTGCATATTCAATATGAGCAGTTGTTATCATAATAATAATATTCTCCAATATTTCTTTATAGTGGTACCTTCTAATAGGTCTGTCATATTTAACAAGTACAATTCCGGTGTCATAGCAAACTGTAATTTCATTGCTGCACAAATTTTATTATGTATTTCAGTCCAGTATTTCTTAACCTTAGGACATGTCCACCACATATGATATATCGTACCAACCTCTTTTTGACATTTCCAACAAAGTCCAGTACCTGTATTGTAAATCTTTTTTAGTTTATCTGGTGTCATGTACCATCTATGAAACATCTTGTAATAATTCTCTTTCAGATTCTGGGCTACCGTGAATTTATTTGTCTTTTTCCAACTCTGTTCCCAAGAATCTAATTGAATTGTATGTCTGATATTTTGCGCCCATAAAATCATTACTGCCTTAACTGTTTCTTCGTGCCTCTCCTGCTGCAATATTTCTTGATTTATATGAGCTAATAAATGAGACGGATTTTCAAACAGCCATTTAATTACTCTAGTTTTGTCTTTTATTTTAATTCCATAAGTCTTTAAGTCCATCCGAAACCTTTCAGTTAATTGTCTGTAAGGGAACCAACTTAGTAATATTCCTTCTTGTTCTAATTTTTCTCTTCTTTTAATCTGAAGATTATTGGAAGTAGAACTCTCTATTATATCGTCATATCGCAGCCATTTCTCTGTTTCAGTCCATCTTCCAAAAAAAGCTTCTTGCGGGGAGACCCAAGTGAGAAGCTGCCGTATGTTTCTAGACTTATAATCATCCCAAACTTTCAAAAGCGATTTCCTGATATAATGATGTCTTTATCTATTTTTGCTTTATCATAAAACATATAAGCATGCCACCCCATCCTCAGATCTGCACCCTCCAATGTCAGCATTCTCGTATCTTGTAGATCTACCCAATCTTTTATCCACGTAAAGGCCGCTGACTTGTAATATATCTGAAAGTCAGGTAATCCCATGCCGCCTCTAGTTTTCTGATCTGTCAAAATACTCCATTTAATCCTAGGTTTTTTCCCTTGCCATATAAATTTGGTTAATTCTCTCTTCCATTGTGAAAAAGGTTTCATATTCGTTATAATAGGGAGATTTTGGAACAAAAAGTTCATTTTTGGTAGAACATTCATTTTTATTGCCGCAATCCTCCCCATCATTGACAAACGCATTGAAGTCCAACTTTCCAAATCTTTTGTTATTTCTTTCCATTTTTTTCATAATTATTCTGATATAACTCATTATTTCTTTTAGTGATCCAGATACCCAGATATTTTATAATTTTCAAATGCAATAAATTGTTACATATTAAACCAGTGCCTACGGACACAAACTGGACTTTGATTCTTGATCACGTTAAATGATGTAAAAATGAGAACACAGTCCCTGCCCAGAAGTGTTTACAACCAAAAGCTGCCAATCACAACAGGCAAAGAAGCAATGCCAAACAGAAGTGGAAGTATGTGCTTAGTTATTACTAGAGAAGCAGGATAAGTGGTTAATGCCTCAACGTAACAGTTCAGTTGGCACAATGTGATAAGAGGACAAGAACCACGCAAAAGGAAAAAGCTGAAAAAGAAGAAACAGGAGACAAGCAACAATTAATCAGCATCTTCCCCACAAATCAAATCTTTAAGAAAAAAATTCTGTGGAGCATTCTTGATGATGCATTGGTATTCCGAACCAAATAAGATTATTTAGCTTTCCTCTGGTTGCTGTGACTTTAAAGGCTCTTTACCCAGCATTCATTAAACTGCTTTACAATCAGTAGTAAAAATATTATATGTAGTTAGTAATTTGAAGAAGACCAACCTTGAGAAGCAGCAATAATATAGATAAACTGCCCACCTATACAGGGTTGATAAAAGAGAGATGGGGATCTAGCTGGAAGAGATGCGAATGCTTCCCCCAGGCCCTCTGGCAAGAGAAGAGGCCTAGACACATGGGAGATTAAATGCATCAGTTAGAGGCTTTGCACCAGTCACATGCCTAAGAACATACATCTCTGCTTCATCCTTTGAGTATGCTTTAAAGCTCCATCTATACAAATTTGAAATGTATGAAATTACTGCTGATCTCTGTATTTTTCTCCTAAACAAATTACATACAGCTTTTCCTTCTCAGCACAGTGATTCATTTAACTGAAAAAAAGTATTACAAGTTTAATTTTTTTTAAAAAAACTGATTTTTTGAAATGTGGTTAAGCACTGTCTGGTCATTATCCCTGTGTGTTTCCTAGCAGCAGCCTATGTATCCCACAAAGGGGCCATCCAATGAGAGCTCACCTGCCAGATGTTATAAACAAAATACTTTGCTGGGGCATCATTATAACAGCATTAAGAAACTCTACAATATGGTGGTACAGGATGAATTTTAAGTAAGCCTACTGTTCATCTGCCTGCTCTTAGACTCGAATCCCCACAGAGCACATGACAGCTACCACAGACCTCTTTAAATACAGAACGTCAATTCTGCATGCAGGCTAGGGCTCTTGCCCAGTGTTCATGATGCATATGCATGATGAACGCCGTCATAACAGTAATCATATATTTTTCTCCGACTACACTGAAAAAAACAGAATAGCATCATGAGATAGGATGAGGTTTGCAGATCACATCCTCGCTTGCTTTCTTAATTTATTAATGGACATGAAGCCAGAGTTCATCACGTTGGACACAGCAGAGAACTCTAGCTTATAAGAAGTCAGGTACTTCATGCTGAATTTAGGGGATGACAAGAGGAGTGAGTCCTGATGCTAGTCCCTAGAATACGGTTTATAGAACACTTTGAATTATTGTCTAAACCCAGGCCTAATGAGCTCCGGATATCTACTACCCCCACAAAAAAGTTACTGCTTATGTTGAGAGCTTCATATCACAGGCACAACATTTGTGAACAGCAAGCCATTACCTCATTTGTATGCTAAACCCTCAACTACAGCTAGCACCCCTGGCAGGTGGGGCGGCTCTACTATAGAGACTGAATAGGGACTCGTATAAGAAACTGGTACCATGAGGCATCTGCCAAAGTCTGAGCCCTAACAGAAGACCTACTGTGAACTCTTAAAGCCCCCTGCTCCTGCTCCTGCTCCTTCTCCACTGGCTCATGCTGGTTCATCTACACTCCCTGAGGGAACAAGAAGTATCAGAAGCCATGGGCAAGGGTGAGAGGAAGCAGGAGGGGACGCATTCAAACGCTGACCTGTGACATTTTGTGTAGTGACCTTTCTTTCCCTAAAGATGGCAGGTCTGGCTGATCCCACACAATTTTACTTTACTTTCACTCTGAGCATCCGAAACTTTGCAGAATGCGCAGACTGAGAGACTCCAATACTCCACACCAGAGGTAGGCAAAATCCAGCCCTGGGGCCACATACTGCCCCTAAAGGGTCTTTTTGCAGACCTTCTCTAGGCTTCTCCTTTTTCTGGTCCCCCCAAGGGGTAAACTTCCTATCCAGAAAGCCTCCAGGAGAAACAATTTACCATTTTAATAGGCTGTAGGACTCCTTGGTGCCGTTTAAACATAAATTGACATCCATTTTTTAAAAAAACAAGACATGGACTTCTGGCTATTCTTTTCAGGTTCTTGTTTCTTCTGCATTTTTGAGAAGTCTGCGTAGCCCCTTGAAAACTGGCTGCTGGAATCACTGCAGTTGCCCACCCTTGCTCTACATGAGAAATGAAATAAAAGAATTTCACTTTTTATCTTTCTCAGTGCTGAACTGAGTGATTTAAAAAAAATGTGGACAAAACTCTCACCCCCACCTCTAAAAAAAAGGACAATCTATCTTTTCTTCTAAAACAAAACTACTCACCTCTCATGAGATATCGTCAAACCTTACCTTTAAGAACATCCAAATATGAAGCCTCTAACAGCTCTTGTTCTCCTGCTGAATTGAAATGTATAAACTGTAGAAAGGAAGTCTCATTGCTTCAGTTTGGTGCATAAATATGGATGTTTACTGTGTTCAGGGATAAGTCCCAAGTAACTGTTCATCATATTGCAACCCTAAATCCTGATGAACTTTTGGATACATCATATAGTAACAAAAAATTAAAATTCTCACTTTAAAAAAGTTACAAACCAAATGAATCCAGACTAATCCAGTTCTATATATGAAACGCTATTGCTTTAAATAAGAAATAGTAATTAAAGCCTGGACCTAATCAACATTCCTTGGTACCCCCTAGAAAGCACTACTGCAATAAGAACTAGGAGGATCTCAGGAGTTTAGCACTCCATAGCACAGAGGTTTGATGCCACAACATGAAAACTCAACTTTCTTACTGTGACTGCTCAATTGTCAGGGTTGGTCTCAATCAGAGTTTTAATCACTAGTGAGCATGATTCCATTTCATCTTCATTTTTAGTAGAAGCCCATTATTGTTTTAGCATAACTGTAAAAGGTATTTAGAGATGTAGGTTTCTTCAGAAAGTAGGTATACACTAAGCAATTATTAAGAATTGTTTTCCTATTGATTTGCCACTTCAGAAAAAAATGGAATCCTTTGTATTTATATGCAGGCTCCTCCTCCATATTCTGTTCTACCACAACTGCCCAAATTCTCTGTTCATTTTCCTTCCCTATCCTTGCATTTAGGAATACAGAGAGAGAGGGAGAGACAAAGAGAATATTTAACTCTCTCTCTCCTTACTGTGGTCATCAGGGAAATCCTTCCCTTGAACCCAATCTTTGCACTGGGAAGAAATCTCACTGGCTGCTGCTATCTGCATTTTTAAAAACCTGCACATTAAATGCAAAGATACATTTAATGTCACCTCTAGCCTAGCCATAAATCTCCAACTGCTACTTAATTCATATGGAAAAATCTAGTCCATATTTTTTAATGCTAGATTCACATTTCCTCTTCCAGTTTTTCCATTTATTATACTTTCTCAAGATTATTTTGTGGTATTGGAAGATGGAATTGGCTGATCTGTACCATGCAATGTGTGTCATAAATACTACTGTGATTAAAGGATGAACGGGATGAAAAGCAGCAGATTCAGCATTTTTGCAACCAAAAGGGCTACAATTTTAACATTATTCAGCTTAATATAAACCACACATACAATCAGTATCATTTCACTGGATAACAGTATGTTGAGAGTCGAAGTTTAAGAGTGCCTCTAAGTGCTTCCCAATAATAGCTCAGAGCAATAACACTGTACATATTTTACTGCAAATGACATATTGTTCTCGATATCACTGAAATATAAAATGCTCCTAAGATAAAATGTATTCCTACCTTTTCTTTTAAATTGTCATTTCTAAATAATAATACAATGATGCCAAATACAAGCAAAAATTATTTCTTGGTCCAGCCCATGTGAGAATTTTGTTATTGACGTGAATGGCTCATTTATGGGGCATGCATGTTGTCACCAAAATGACACTTACAACTTCTTCCTTTGTATTCTCGCATTTTGCAAAGCTGGTTAATAACAGCCCTTGGGAGGGGGGAGCTTTATTGCATTGTCCTGGTAACAGCAATATCAATATAAAAAGTTGTGTCTATTATCACTCCCAGAATCATAAAACTGTAGAGTTGGTAAGAACTCCACAGTCATCTAGACCAAATGCCTGCCCATGCAGGAACCCACAACGAAAGCATCCCTGACAGCTGGCTATTTATTTATTTAAAGTATTTATATTTCATCCCATGTCACACGATCACAAGAAGGTGTACAGAAAAAATCAATTTAAAACAGTTTAGAACAATGTGAATTTTAAATATTAAGGAATAATTGAAAAAGCCTAAAACATATGTAACAATTAAAACACTACATCAAACAGATTAAAAAAGTTTATAACTTGTACAGATTCGGGCAAACCTGTTAGACTCCCCCCCCACACACACACACATTCTTTTTTTAAAAAAGGTTTTAATAAGAAGCCATACAGTAAGTTGTCACTAGAAGGAGCCAGCACTGGTACCAAATCGGCCTTCGAGGGGAGGACATTCCACTAGCAGTGTGCCATAGCAGAAAAGGTCTTCTTCCATGTCTTCATACTGTGATAGGGTCCCATTGGCAGGACACAGAGGAGGCCCCCTTCAGAAGAACTCAGTCCCCAAGTAGGTTTATATGGGATGAAGAGCTCTATTAAACACTGAACTCCAAGCCATTTAGGGCTTTACATGACAAAACAAGCATCTTGAATTCAGAGTCAAAATATAAGTCAATGCAGTTCCTTCAAGACCAGTGTTACGGTTTCTGTGAGAACTACCCGCCAGGAATTTAGTTGCCATATCTTCATTAGCTGCAGCTTCTGTGTCATTTTCAAGGACAGCCACAAGTAGATCAAACTGGAAGAGTTTAATGTCAAAGCATGAATTACTGTGGGCAGATTATCCTTGTCCAGAAGGCTGCAGCTAGCAAGCCGGCTGAAATTGGTCCTAACCACCCCAAGCCAACAAACCCATCCCACATTCCCCACAGTCCTTTTACAAGACTTCCAAGAGCACTGTTTGCCACTGACAACCAGAACCAAATCACGCACATGAAATGATGACCATACTACATCATCCAATCTCTGTTTAAAAACCTCCAACAAAGGGGAAGCCTACCACCTTCAAATGTAGCCCATTCCCCTATCAAACAGATTTTACTGTACCATTCTCCTTCATGTTTACTCAAAATTTCTTTTCTTGAATCCATTGTTTGGATTCTACTCTCTGGAACAGCAAAAAAACAAGCTCACCCCATCTTCCACACAGCAGCCATTTAGATATTTGAAGATAGCTATCATATCACCTCCAACTTCACTTCTTCAGGCTAAACATACACAGCTGCATGTATGTGGCAACCTCTCTTTTCCACCTTCTAATTGGGCTGGTGGGACGGTGTGGCTGCTTGAGAAGTGGGTGGTAGAGGGAAAAAATGGATAAATGAGCGTAAAGCAGTGTGTGCATGTATGTGTAAGAGAGACTGTGTGTGAAAAAGAGAAATAAGTGGGTCTAGCCATGTCTACTTTTGGAGGCTCTGTAACCATTCATTAGGAGAACCATCTTAACAGTAGTAGGTTTTTTATTTCCAACATGGAACTGCTGGCTTCAAGAGGCTGGGACTTTCTTTCAACCCTGGAAGTACTGAAGCAAAGATAGGACAAACACCTTCAAAGATGCTGTAGATGTATCCTGCATGGCAGGATTAGGTTGAACTAAGTGAACTTCAAGACATCTCCCAATTCTAGGATTCTACAAGGGACCCATCCATTCCATCACTAAGGAATCTTCAATAGCGGGACAGATCACATTCTAATACTAATACAGCTAAACTCCCAAAAGCAGTTTCCATCACAATCATAAAATCCACCCATCATAAAATACTTCTTATAAACCGTATCACAGAACTCAGTTATTAAAATTTGATCTAAAATAAGTATACAAAGTAAACTGGATATTGAATCTGGACTGTGCTTTTTTAAATTCTTTGGTTCTATATAGTCAATAAAGATTGCCCAGAAATTAACAGTTTGAATTAAAGTGCAAGATAGACGTCTCATGCCTGCCATGATAAAAATACAAAAACAAGAGGAAAAAGGGAAAATGGAAATCAAGCCACTACACAAGCACATTTTTCAGGTACCAGTGTATGAGTGTTCTAACTCTCTTTGTAGAAGTTCTGAATGAAGATAAGAATGTCTGAATCCTCTCCCCCCAGGATTTTATAGAATGTATGGCAAGCTCATCACCTCTCTTGAGATCTGTAACACTTCTGTGAGTTCTTTTCCTAGTGCTTCTGGAGCCTATGTAGAAAGATCATCTTTATCATAAAGAGCCAGTGTGGTTAGTGGCGTGAGCACTGGACTATAACCCTGGAGACCAGGGTTCGTTTCCCCACTCAGCCATGGAAACCCACTGGGTGACCTTGATGTGTCACATGTTCTCAGCCCCAGAAAACCTGATGATAGATTTGCCTAAGGGTCACCATAAGTCAGAAACCACATAAAGGCACATAACAAAAATATCAATCTTTGTCATAGCCATTCTGAACCCTGAGTAATCAAAAACAATTTAGGGCAACAGCCAGGTGGCTAAGAAAACAGCTGAATCAAACAGAAGTCTGCTGTAAAACAAAGACGGTAAAGAGGTCATGCTGAATATGTTACAGATAGATTTTGTGTGAAGAAACAGATGGGAAGATTAATGTTTCTCAGACAACGCTTCAAGTGACTAGAGTGCAGCTGGAAATAAAAATAGTTATAGGCGAAGAGCAGGGCATTTGGATCTCACATTCCTCTTCTAAGGCAAATAATGTTTGCAGCTAAAAAAACAAACACTTTATTAGCAAAGGCAGAGATTCATTTGGTAAACAAATCAGAGAGTCAGTCCTGAGCACATCCAAACAATACCTAATAGCCAGAGAATAGTTCTTATATATTATGGGAAAATCCAGTATATATGATTTTATTGCTGTCTCCTTCTATAAAATATAACAGAGGAACATGCGAACAACCATGACTTTGTGTAATTTGCTTATTTTTCATGTTTAAGGAAGTTCAGTTCCCTGGGGCCAAAATCAATGATGTATGGAGAGGCTAACAAGACTGATCAAGCCAACTGACCATAACCCCCTCCTTTTGATTCATGTCAGAACCAATGACACTGCCAGGCACAGCTTTCAGCACATCACAAAGGATTATTAGGTTATGGGTAGGAAGCTGAAGGACCTTGGTGTGCAGGTTGTCATTTCGTCTCTCTTCTCTGTGGAAGGACATGGCTCACGAAGGGAGAGAAGAATAGTGAAGGTGAACAACTGGCTCCGCAGATGGTGCCACTGAGAGCGATTTGGATTTTTGGATCACAGTCTCCATTTCCATGAAGATGGTCTTCTGGCAATGGATGGGCTGCACCTCACAACCATCGGCAGGAACGTTTTTGCTAAAAGTCTCGCAAAGCAGATCAGGAGGTCTTTAAACTGAGTTTGGCTGGGGTGGGAGACAGTATTATAAAGGGCATGGATTCAGCAAGTGCTGGGAAAAATAGCCCAAATGATATAGATACAGCAGGCCAAATAGTACTAGAGACCAACAGTGAAAGGAAAAGCAACTTTACTACAGGACTTCCGGGAAAGGCACATGGTCTTAAGTGTCTCTACACTAATGCACAAAGCATGAGAAATAAACAAGATGAACTCAATGCTTAATACAACAATGATTAATACAACTCAATGCTTAATACAACAAAATCAATATGATTTAATAGGTATCACTGAAACCTGGCGGGATGAGTCTCATCATTAGAATGTAGGAATAGGAGGGTATAACCTATTTCACAGAAACAGACCAAAATAGAAAGGAAGAGGAGTAGCCTTGTATGTCAAGGATGTTTTTACCTGTGAAGAGATCCATGACATAAATCCAGGAAGCCAGGTTGAAAGAATCTGGATAAGAATTAAGGGAGTGAGAAACAATAGGGATGTGATTGTGGGTTTGCTACAGGCCTCCAGGCCAGCCTGAGGACTTGTATGATACCTTCCTGGAACAGATGACCACACATTCAAAAAGGAGAGATGCAGTAGTAATGGGAGATTTCAACTATCCTGAAATATGTTGGCAGTCAAACTCTTCCAAGACCTCAAGGTTCAACAGGTTCCTCACTTGCCTTGCAGACAATTTCATGGTGCAGAAGGTGGAAGAGGCGAGAAGGGGATCAACTATTTTAGATCTGATCCTGACCAACAGGGATGTCCTTTTTGATGAGGTGGAAGTCGTGGGATCCTTAGGTGGGAGTGGCCATGCTCTATTGGAATTTGTCATTCAGTGGGAAGGAGAAGCCAAGTGTAGCCAGACACGCATTCTTGACTTTAAAAAAGCTGATTTCTGTAAACTTAGAGAGTTACTTGACAAAATTCCGTGGTGAAGAATACTGAAAGAGAAAAGAGTTCATGACAGATGGGGGTTTCTTAAAAATGAGATACTGAAAGCACAATTTAAAACTGTGCCAATAAGGAGAAAAAATGGCAGGCGTCTAAAGAAACCAGAATGGTTGACTAAAGAACTCTCAGCTGAGCTAAGTGTTAAAAGAAACATGTACAGGAAATGGAAGAATGGTGAAACCACCAAAGAGGAATTCAAGCAAATAGCCAGGATATGTAGGGAGAAGGTCAGAAAAGCTAAAGCACAGAATGAACTCAGGCTTGTCAGAGACACTAAAAACAATAAAACGTTTTTTTTAGAAATGTCCACAGAAAAAGTAAAAAAAAAGAAATGATAGGGTCGCTGCATGGAGAAGATGGCCAATTACTAATGGGGGAAGAGAAAAAGCAGAACTGCTCAACACCTTCTTTCCCTCCGTTTTCTCCCAAAAGGATAGAAGTACTCAATCTGGGGGTGGGGAGCAGGTGAGGAAAGAGAGGAAATGCAGCACAGAATAGGTAGAGAAGTAGTACAGGAATACCTGGCTAAACTAGATGAATTCAAGTCTCCAGGGCCAGATGAATTACATTCAAGGATATTAAAAGAACTGGCAGAAGTCATTTCAGAACCACTCACAATAATCTTTGAAAACTCTTGGATAACAGGAGAAGTCCCAGCAGACTGGAGGAGGGCAAATATTGTCCTCATCTTCAAAAAGGGGGAAACAGAGGACCCAAATAATTATCGCCCAGTCAGCCTGACATCAATACCAGGAAAGATCCTAAAGCAGATCATTAAACAGTCAGTTTGTAATTACTTAGAAAGCAATGTCATAATCACTAAAAGTCAACATGAATTTCTCAGAAATAAGTCATGCAAGACTAATCTTATCTCTTTTTACGATAGAGTTACGAGCTTGATAGATGAAGGGAATGCTGTGGACGTAGCATATCTTGATTTCAGTAAGGCCCTTCACAAAGTTCTCCATGACATTCTTACAAAAATGCTAATAAAATGCAGGCTGGCCAGGGCTACTGTTAGGTGGATGTGTAACTGGTTGACTGACTGAACCCAAAGGGTGCTCACCAATGGCTTCTCTTCTTCCTGGACAGAAGTGACTAGTGGAGTGCCACACAGGGTTCTGTCCTGGGCCCAGTGCTATCCAACATCTTTATCAATGACTTGGATGAAGAAATAAAGGGCATGCTGATCAAATTTGCAGATGACACCAAATTGGGAGGGGTTGCTAATACACCAGAGGACAGGGCCAAAATTCAAAATGATCTTGACAGATTGGAGAGCTGGGCCAAAGCTAACAAAATGAAATTCAACAGAGAGAATGTAAGGTCCTGCACTTAGGCAGAAAAAATGAAATTCACAAATACAGGATGGAGGACACGTGGCTGGATAACAGTATGTGTGAAAAGGATCTAGGAACCTTGATAGATCACAAGCTGGACATGAGTCAGCAGTGTGATGCGGCAGTCAAGACAGCCAGTGTGATTCTTGGTTGCATCAATAGGAGTATGGTGTCTAGATCAAGGAAGGTAATGATACCATTCTATTCTGCTTTGGTTAAACCTCATGTGGAATACTGTGTTCAGTTCTGGGCACTTCAATTCAAGGAGGATATCAACAAGCTGGAGTGTGTCCAGAGGAGGGTGAGGCTGAGGTTAAATGATAACCATGTTTAAATATTTGGAAGGATTTCATGCTAAGGAGCGAGTGGGCTTGCTTTCCACTGCTCCAGAGACTAGGACAAGGAGCAATGGATTCAAGCTGCAGGAAAGGAGATTCCACCTGAACCTCAAGAAGAACTTCCTGATGGTCAGAGCTGTCCAGCAGTGGAATATGCTGCCTCGGAGTGTAGCGGAGTCTCCTTCTTTGGAGGTTTTTAAGCAGAGGCTGGATGGTCATCTGTTGGGAGTGCTTTGATGTGTGTTCCTGCATAGCAGGGGGTTGGACTGGATGCCCCTGTGGTCTCTTCCAACTCTACAATTCAATGATTCAACTGTTACTTTGCTTTACTCCTTTTTTGCATAATTTCAGTAAAATAATTAAATGTAAATCTCTGGTTCATCAAATAAGTAAACTGCAAATTAGGTAAAGCTAAAATTCATGCTTGAATGTGCAATGGTATGAATCTGAGTGGGAAATGAAGCAAGCACACAGATTTTATTTCCAGTTTCTGGCAGGCTTATTTGTTTTGCAAGATCATCATTCCAGTGCAAGACAGGAAGTAGACAAAAGTATAGTGAACAGGGCATATTAGGAACCAGGAAAACATTCTGGCGATAGTAACAGGCACAATGAAGAATCCAGGTCAGGTAAATGATCCCAGAAATTGAGAAGCACAGAGGAACTAGTCCAAGGAGACTTAACCCTCATCCACTAAGGCCATTTCCACACTACATTGTTATAGTGCTATTATTCCACTTTCAACACCCTTTGGAATCCTGGGATTTGCAGTTTAGAGAGAGGCATTTAGAATTCTCAGCCAGAGAGCTCTTTGACGTCAGTAAACTACAAACCCCAGAATTCCACAGGATGTTGAAAGTGGAATAATAACACTATAACAGTCTAGTGCAGAAATGGCCTAAGATTTTAAAAGCATGTCAGTTTATAAATGACAAAAGCCCACAAAAATTCAATATGTTGCAGATTATGGGAAGATTTATGAAATGTAGGCAGTGAGGAAAGGTGACAGGAAGTATATCAACTCATTTGAAATGTGGTACTGAAGAAGAATTCTACAGATACCATAGACTGCCAAAATGACCAGTAAATGGGTTCTAGAATAAATCACACTTGAACTCCTCTTTGAAGTCAAAATGATCAAACTAAGGGTACAATACTTTGGCCGCATTATGAGACAACATTACTCATTATAAAAATGATAACGCTTGGTGATGTGAGAGGCAGTAGTAAAAGAACAGTTTATTACATGAGGATAGATTCAATTAAGGAAGCCACAGCCCTGAGTCTGCAGAATCTAAGCAAGGTTGTTGATCACAGGATGTCTTGGAAGTCTCACATACAAAGGGTTGCGATTAATTTGAAGCCTATTTTACAGCAGTTAACAAGAACAACACAGGGAGGATGAAGACTGGGGTTCAATGTACTCTTCTTGTAGGGGGGTGTATTTCCTGACTGCAGTGAGAACTCCAGTTCCCCTTCTCCTTGAGGTAAAACTCTAGAGTTTTCCTTAATGGGTCCAGACTACCCACACCAGAGCATGTCATCTCTGCTTCACTGCATCTTGGCTCATTGAAAATATTTATTTTTAAGGGGAAAAAAATTAGGAGACAAAGAGTAAGAAGACACCATCTCACCACCACTATTGAAAGAAATCTTCATCTCTATTGCCCCACAAACCATTTTGGAAGTCAAATCACAGCTCCCAAAACTGCACCAAAAATCTGAATGGATTGGGTTACCTTTTGAGGTTATTTTAATCCGCCAGGGAATAGGTATGTGAGAAAGAGGCAGAACAAGTACCATATGGTGAAATCAATGGCCAGTCTGTCTATCCCTGGGGCAGGGAGAAGGCTGTAGGGACATTTCAGGCGGTCAGGCCTCCATAGCATCCCACCTGCCTATAGCAACAATTCTGAAACTCCATTGAAGTCCACACAGTCTAGCTTTCCTGAAGGCCTCCATTATTCAAGCAGGTCGAGGTCTCTCAAGAAAATGACATTAGAAAGCTGGTGTTCAGCCTCTTCAGTTCATCCCTCAATGTCTTTTACTGTTCCTGTGTTGTTCTTTGCACCCTTCTGTTGTGAAAACAGAAAGGGCAGCACAAGTACAATGAAATGAGGAGTTAACCTTGCAGAGGAATGGTTATAAAAACATACATTTAGAAAAACTGAAGGCAATAAATACTTCATAATTATCAGCAGCAGCCACAGAAGAAATGTCAAAAATATTACCTTTCGAGATTTATATATTTCAAGTGGTCTGTTAGAACAGAAGTGTCACACCTCCTTGTCATGGTGTCAAGAGGAAAGAGCAGCATCTGTCTACTTCAGTTAGAGGAGTCTTAGTCATAAGAATTCATTTCTCAAGCCTGCACATGTTTAGCCCTTTTAAGGGTTATCTTTCATATTATCAACTTGTTCATCCGTATTTTCTAAACATATGTCATAGTGCAAAGCAATTGTATTTTCAGAATGCAAAGGCTGCTGCTTCTCAAGGTTGAGAGCGTATTGATCTTGTGCTGAAAAGATGATCAATACTGTAATAAGAAAATCTGGTCATCCTAGCCTAATTTCCTCTTCTGCTAGCCTTTTAATAATTTTAATGGATTTCAAGTATACACAACCCCTCTTGCTGCATTATAAAGTATGTGGGATTAGAGTGAAATGTGCTTTACATCTGAAACATTCATTTTAGATGTGTCAGTAACAAGAAAAACCATACTGCGATGGAGTGAAATTTGTGGTTCTGTGCACACTGGCTGAATTCAAATATCAATTTACATAATTTTCTTCTGGTAAAAATCACTTTCCATACTTTGCTATCCTCGAATTATATCTAGTGCTAGAATCTACCCTGAGAAGTCATGCTATAAACTGGTACATAAAGGTATATTTTTTTAAATCCTTCAGTCACACAAAAACCTCAGATAAGCATATAAAGCATCCATCAGGCAGAAACACTTTGGTCATGAGTACTGATACATCCAGTCCAGCTCTTCACAGCATCGCTGACACAATGTCCTTCTACCCCAACCCCTAGTCCCATGTGATTAAAAAACAAAGCTGGTCAGGAGAAAGGGAGTGGCAGCCAGAAATCTGTACTGACATAGTTATTTCCCAAGCACAGTGGCTTTGCACTGTCATTCTACTATACTAACAGCACAAATCTGTGTGTGTTTATTCAGAAATAGGTGCTACTGTGCTTAATCTGGCTTACTCTCCTGTGTGTACGTTCACAAATTCAGCCTAAGCAATTATCTGACAAAACACCACGTTAATTCTGTCAGTGCAAATGCAGTGGTACCATAGTATCAGGCTAACAGATGTCTGTGGCCGCAACACAGGGAAGCAATATACATGATATGATAACCCATAAAGAAACCATTTGCATGGCATTTCATTAAGTTTGTGTAAATATCATCTGTTCTTTCTAAAACTATAAAATATAAATAGTAAATTTCCACAGCAATAATTTCTGAGATAGGGTGGACAGTTACAAAGGAGGTAGGGGCATTTTTCACCCCTACAATCCCCTCCCTAGGCTGCACCAATGAGTCAGGCCCAACTAGAAGTGACATAATGTTACTTCCAGTTTCATTTTCAACTGATTTTCGGTAAATGTGGTGGGGAGGTTTAACTTATAAAGCTATTTGGAGGTCCATGCCTTGCAGTGGTACTGAGCTGCTTTTGCCATTTGTGTGTGTTCGGGGGGGAGAGCATAAAAATTGCATTTTTTTATATAAAACTGGGACTTTGAAAGACTTCAAATCAGGAGCCCATGGAGAAATCTTCCCAACCATCCCCTAAGGTATTCCTAGCCCAGCCATTCTCTCCCAACTTACTAAGTGACTGCCAGTATATAATGCAAATTAGACAGTAAACTATCCTCTCTCAGGTGTAGTCAGGTATAAGCATGATAAAAGAATCAGCAATTCTGGACACAACCCTAAACTGGATGCAGTTTACTTCTGGATGCCTGCGATTCATAATCCTGTGTAGGAAACTTATTATCTTGTTTTCCTGTACAAAAGATTTAGCAATTAGCTGGCCTTTGAGACTATGCAAACTGAAATGCAAGCTTGCTATGACCAAGAACAGGCAACAAAATGAAAATAAAGGCCAGTAACAGTATTCTTTACCATTCAAAATGTTAAATTGTTTAATTGTACTCCATCCTGATGTTCTCTGATACAGGGTGGGACAGAAATATTTTAAATAAATACATTCATTATAGCTATAGGATCGAAAGAGAAAATGGAATCCAAATTAAAAAGTGATTGTATATGGAAATCCAAATACAGTCATATGTTACATATATCTTATCCTCTTAGGAACACATGCATTCTTAAACCTAAATGAGCAGCCATGGCTAGGCCATGGGTACATGAAGAGATACGACCAGTTGATTTCTAGACTGAGCTGCATGCAGACAGAACCTACAGTGGATTTTGGTGGAATATTTTCCAGCTCATATAATAACTGGATCTGCTACAAATTTTATTTGAGGACCACAGATATGATCCAAATTGCCTCCTTGAACAATAACAGACAACTGTTTAAGTATAGTCATTCTTTCAGCCCTGTTGAATGCATTAAGACTATAAAGGCACTTTGCAAATTAAATAATGCAAACACAAGTTTTACACATTGATTCATACTGCAAGAAACTATGGGTGAATGAGAAATTCCTTGTGCTAGGTATCTACATCACACATGTTCTAAAATGTTCTTGACCTCTAAAACAGGAACATGCCTTACACCAAACATTACATTTTCAAGATGTACAACATGGTATATACATTGAAATAACATTGCAAGCAACCTTGATTTGCATGCAAATATTCTGAGATTAGGCCTGATATACTTCACTTCTCTAGACTACACGATCCATACTCTCTATAACCGCAGAACATTCTCTATCCACTGAATAAGTCGGAAATCTTTGAACAAGAAAGTAATCTTACCACGCCTTTCTTGCTTAGGCTAGCTTTTAGCAGACCTGTATATTCAGACACATGAAATTTCCCATTATCACACTTGTTCATGTCACTGTTTAAAAGCTATCTTAGGAGGCACATCAGCCACCAGCTGGGGAAAACAGTCCCTGGAAACAAGCATAAGGAGACAAAACTGCAGAACAAAGGGAAAAAGTAGCTTTGTCACTGCTCACTCTCAGAAGAATACTTTTTGAATAAAAAACTGAACATCAAGAATAATCAGCACAACTTTATTAAGGAGTTCTAGCTGTAATTGTCTATCTGCTCCTTTGACCGTCTCACCTCTATCTATCTATCATACTTCCCATATTTTCAAAAGTAGTACCTGACTACATTAGAGGAACCAAAGCCATATTTCATGCACATCCATTTTGACTTCTTCTGAAATAATCCATCTAATTCAATCACAGCAACAACAACAAAAAAAGGCAAATTAAAGCTCTTATCTTAATAGCTATTAGATTGATCCCATCCATCTAGTGACAACATTAAGAAAAGGTTAAAGGGGACACTGAGAGCAAAAATGCTTGCCCCATATAGTGTATCACTGCTACTATTGGATTTTCTTTTATTATACCCATTTTTATGGTGATGATATATGTACAACCCAGAAAGGCTGCATCCAGATTTCTCTTTGAAGAGTGGCAAAGAATTGTTCACTCTGTAGAGTCAAAAGGTCCAAAAAGAACCTATTTTAAGAAAGAAAGCAGCATAGCTGTGCTAGCTGATCTTCTCAAAATAATCTGCTGACAGTATAAAAGCAGAGCTGAGTTGGTGAGCAATAAACTAAAGCGATCCAATGAAAATACGTTTTGAGAGGCACAATGTTGATTCCAATAACCAAATTAGACAATCACCACAAGAATGATTAATACTATTAATAATTCAAAGATAGACACTATTATAAGAACAGACTAAATTTATGGTTCGAAGACATAGTTTGTGCCTTTGTGGATGGAACTGGGTCAGCAATTCTATCGCAAGTAGTGTATTAAAATGATTTTTTAAAATCTAAACATAGAAGAATATTTGCATTTCAGCTATAGACACACACACACACACACAGTTACTGTTCTGAGATTTCTAATGTAAGGTTTTCATGCTTGTAATTAAGAACAATTTACAAAAACGAAACATATAGTTTAAGTTGCAGCTGTGAAACGTATGCTAATAGAGACTTGTTATACTTCTCCTCCTCAAAAAATTACAGTAGAAAGAATTTCCATCTCCTGTTACCTTCGCTGCCTCCCTTTACCTTTCCTGTTCATTAAGTGAAAAAATAGTATTAAAATCTCAACCTTTGTTTAGATTGAAGACAGACTATCTCTGCAACGATAGGCACTAGACTAATAAATGTGGTGTCACTGTTGTTTCCATGTTCCAGTATGTGTATGGATTCAGGGAAACAGCTGCTATACTGAAACCATCACAAAGTGAATTTCAGTAAGCACCCATGTATACGCTATACATCACACCAGGAGATCTGATCGGAACCTCCAAGTATGTGTGTATGTGTTTAATTAAACACAACATTTTCACAACTGCTAATTTGATATGTTGGTGGCAAAGGACCATCTCCCATAATCATCTTCCCAATCTAAATAGTCCCCCTTTAAGTTGCACAGAAAAAAATATACTGTAAGCATGACAGAGGCACTGTACTTTTTCCTACAGAATAAGCAGCAATTGGGGGAAAGTGATCTGAACTGGAAGAACTGCAGAGGAAAAGCGTCCTCACCCACTCCAATATCATTGATCAAAGCAGTCCTTCCTCCCAATACACCTACATTTAATTGTTATCACTGAAAAATTAATCACAGGTCACCTAATAACATGCAGTTTAATTTTGACACGTCATTGACTGCATCTAAGACACAATTCTCACAACCCACCTGTGACTGCAAGCCACTTCCCCATAACAAGTATTGACACTACGACTGCAAAGTATCAGAATGTCAGAACCATATTAATGGGTATACAGTTGGTCCTCTATGTTTACTAGGGTTAGGGACACCAGACTCTCTCAAAAGTGGGAAAATAGCAAATATCAAAATGTATGTGTGTATCTGTGGGAAGGGGGCAGGTGCACGGTGGGGAGAGCAGGCAACCTGGGTCCAGGTCAGGTCAGGGAAAGGAGAGGGGAATGGGACAGGTGGCATGATGGCCCTATACTTCTTCTCTCTCACCCACCTCCTTTTTTGGATGTGTGGAGGGGTATTAGGGGAGGATTTGTAGTGCCGAGAAATCAGGCTGCAACTCATACTTAGCTGGCCAGGCAGCAGCTGGTGAGGAGGAGGAGGTGGAGGACAACAAGGAGGAGGACCAGAGGCAGTTTTTTAAAGGGCTGTGTGGCCTGACTGGAGCTGCTGAGCGGGAGGGTTCCCTGGCAAAAGAAGTCCCTGACGCTGGGGAGCAAAAGTCAAAGAAACTCACAAACAATCACATCCATGAAAGTCAAACTCACAAATGTGGAGGGCTGACTGTAATCATATCTTGCTTTCTCAGTTGAACATCAACTGGTCAGGAAAGAACACTAGATTCACCTAGCTCACAAGTATTCACTAATAGAGGATATAGAAAAGGCCTCAAGAAGGTTTCTCATCTGCTCTAAAGACACCTCCCCTCATGTTCCCCTTACACTTCACTGCACTGAGCCTACATGACCGATAGTACAATCTTTACTACTACCGGATAAAGCAAGTGTCAGAGGAACGGTGGAAAACAACAGATGGCTGTATGACTTAAATTGTTTCCAATGAATAGCATAATTACAACACTTTAAAAACATTAGCATTTTTTAAAACTATCCTATTTTACTAGGAATTTCTTTGTTTTTTCACTCTTAAAGCAAATGTTTACATACCATATCATTGATTATAAGTGTGTGTCATGGTTGCTTCTTCTTTGTGAACCCTACGTCTCATCAGAAATGATTAAAAGAAAGAATCCTGTAAATCAGCGAAGCTTACCTGTTATTTCCCCCGTGTTCCAGCTATTTCACATGCATCTATCAATCAGTTGGTACTAGTGAGACATAAAGAAGCTTCAACTGTATCACACCTGTAATATATCAGTCCATACTAACATCCATGAGCAAGTCTTCTGCCTGAAATCCAGGCACAGAGTATTGTGAACTGTCTTAGCTCAATTTTTCTGATTCACCTCGGTCCCTCTTAATTTCAGCTATAGAAAACTGCTTCACAATTTACATTTCGGTGAAAGAAAAAACATATATATTATCACATATGAAATGAAGCACAGGGGCTTATTTTGTGTCAAGTATGTCAGCATTATTCTGATAAAAACTGCTCTACCAAAAGGGCTGGTTTGCATACTTTTTTAAAAATTATCCTTGGATTACTATTCATGAGAAGAATTGGTTAGACAGAGAATAAGATTCTCCTTAGCCAGAGAATAAGATTCTCTGATCACCTACAGCAAGTCAACACTTGCAAAGATAATACCATTTCCTAACAACTTTTTAAAAGGAACAATACCAGATGTTTGGTGGGTGTTGGCATTCAAATCATGACAAATAGTGCAGGGATCCCAACTTCTATACCTCAACTTTACCTAGACAAACCACTTGCAGGCGTAAGAAGAGGATAACCATGTCTTGTTTCCCATGTAATCCAATCCGCAAGCAACATAAGCACAGGTTAATGAAAAGAGAGATGGGAAGAACATGTCACCCAATCCTAAGCATACTTACTTGGAAGTCAGAATTAAATGGGACATACTTCCAAGTAAAAATGCTAAGAAAGCAGTCTTCATGAGTTTTTAAAACAAAACAACAAAGGAACTTTATAAAAGCAATGCATGGCACTGGCTGCCACCCTATACCAGAAAAATTATTTGCTGAACAGAGGTTAGGAAGAAAGCTATTTTATACCTTGTGGCTGCATTTCACATAACACGATTGTTAAAATAACGTTCAATAAACTTCCCCCACCCTACCTCCACATAAAATGGCTAGCATGTTTCAGTATATTGTATGGCTGATGTGCAGACTGAGGACTCTAAGAAACACAATGGGACCACTATACTGTATGGTGATTCAGTAGCACCAAAAGATCTTTAATCAGACAGTCACTGTCACAATATGATACACTGTTTATGTCTATAATCCGATGAACAACAGGCTAGTTTGGTATGAACATTTCAGCCCTCAGAGGCTATTTAAAAATCAGGGGTCATGTTACTCAAGTCCTTTTTAATGTATCTGGGTCACAAACCGTAATAATATCATAGTTGTAATATTGCACTAGCAGAAAGAAGTGGAAGATGCATTCCCCTTGTGACAGAGCAAATCCATACAAAGCTGGACATCAGCTTGAAGAAGAAAAAGAGATCTAAGACCACCAACC
This sequence comes from Cyclura pinguis, assembly GCA_030412105.1. Taxonomy (NCBI): domain Eukaryota; kingdom Metazoa; phylum Chordata; class Lepidosauria; order Squamata; family Iguanidae; genus Cyclura; species Cyclura pinguis. The sequence continues at coordinate 207,437,318 of CM059601.1, read as the reverse complement.
CTTCAAATAATAAAATGGATGCTATACTTAGAAAAATTGCTTAGCAAAAGCAGCATTTAGTTTGGAAAGTCAGAGATCACGAAGTCTCTTGAAATCAGTATTCAACAATGCAAAAGATGCACAGCCAAATATTTAGCCAATTAAACCAAAGCAAGCACTACATAATACATTTATCTGACCTCTTGATTCTAAACTCATTAAGGTGCCAACAAGTCCTACTGGCTTCAGCGGAACTTGCTTCCATATTTAAGATGGAAGCAGAGAGCAGTGAATCCTTAAGCTCCCCTGCTTGGAATGCATCTTGTGTTTCAACTTAACTGTACTGTGAATCAGAGTGTCTGTTTTTATTACTGTGATCTGCAAACAGTGAAAAGGTTTACTTCAGGGCTATCTTCTGGTGAGTTAGCAGTAAGGTTTGGACAGTGAGAGGGTAAAACACAAGTCAAAGAGAAAATGTGACATTTCCAAGCATCTTGTTTTGCTAAGCAAAGCTTGCTTTCTAAAGCATATGACATTTGTTCTCTATTTCACGTAACCTTCTCATGCCAGCAACTGCACTGACAACAGCTATAGGGAATGAACAGCACAGCAATAAAAGTCGATCTCACTAAATGCAGATGGCGTTTACCCAAATATAATCCTGGGAGTGGGCAGTGCTTGGGTGGTTAGAAAACCAGTCTGCAGCTAGCACAAAGCAGACGCCATGGAGATAACAAGCTTCTTTGGAAAGGTCTACTTTAAACACTGCTGTTTTATTTTAATATGAATTTTTATGTAAAAAAAAATCCTTCCTTCAACGACCTGCCCGCCACACGTCTCAACAGTAATGATGGGCAAAAGAACGCAGAGACAATATAAAGCAGGTCTATGGCTTTAATGTACAGCATTGTGTGTTGTTCATGTATGATGTGCCAAACACGACAGATTGGTCAAGTCTTTTACAGCGAGTCTCATCTACCCGAGATGAAGGCTGCCATGTAACAAGTCATTTTAGGTGGTCCAAACGCCTTGAAAGCTATATCTACATGTGTACATAACGTTTCGTAAGCATAAAAAGGGAGCAGCGCTGTGTGAGGCACAAATCCTTCTGGAAAATCGACAAGGAGGTACTTGTATATTCACAGAAATGATTCCCGACCGCAAAGCCATGGCAGTGCCAACCACCCTCCCCGATAAGAGAACAAACTGATTACGAAGTGTTATTGCAACGCTTCAAGTGGCGCAGATATTGCAAGACCCTTAAATGATGAGCCGGGAGACGGGAATATATCCGATCGCAGAAAGAAATGCGGGGGGGATGCACGACGCCTGTCCAAGCCAGCAACTTTCTCTCCCGAGCTGCCTCTTTGGAGGGCTATTTTTAAACGGGAGAGCGACAGGGTGCGGGGTGTACAAATCAGGCACACAAGCCTCCTCTCCGCCATTCGCAAGCCAGTCAATGATAAACTAGGCGCAGGAGCCGAGAATGGAGGGAAGCGACGGTTTCTGCTGCAATATCCCCCCGGGCCAAATAAATAAATAAATAAATAAACAGGGCAGCCTTTGGCGCAGCAAACATTAACGCCGCAGGTCCGCTTTGCGAGGCGCGCCGTCCTCCTCCTCCTCCTGGGTGCCCGCGCAAGAGAGGCACGGACCCTCCCGGAGTGGGGGAGCCACCGGATTCACTGCCGCCGCCGCCGCCGCCGCCCGATCGCCGCCCCCTCCCACCCATCCACACACCCCGGCAGCTCCCCCCAGGGTCGAGGGGCTGTTTCCAGTGGGCTGGGGGCCACTCACCCAAAAAACGAAGGAGTAGATGATGAGGAGGGTTTTCAGACACGTTATCACGGGTTTGGTCTCCATTCTCCTCGATGCCATAATACAGAAATCCCGGCTGCTGGCTCTGGGCAGGGGAGGGAGAGCGCGCGAGAGAAGGGGGGGGAGGAGGAGGAGGAGGAGGAGGAAAAGGGAAGGAGGGGGCTCGGAGCTCGGTTCGCGCCTCCACGCAGCGGCTGAGCCGCGCCGCCTGTCCCTCTGCTGCCGTTGTTGCTGCTCCCACCGCCGGGAGGGCTTTCGCAGCAGCTGCTCTCCGAGCTACTGCACCGCACTGAGGAGCCGCCGCCGCCACCCGCCCCGCCTCCTACCGCCTCGCCGCCACCACACACCGCAAACACAGCCCCATTGTGCAGTCACAGCGACGAAGGAGAAGGCGGCGGCGGAGGGGGGGGGGCGCCGCCTTCGTCCCCCTACCGCGCTACCTGTCCGGCCGCGGAAGGCAGGGCCGAGGAGGGACGGAGAGGAAGAGTGGCCATATTTCCCGCCTCCCGCTCCCCGTTTCGTTCATGAGAAAGGGGCAGCTGGGGCGGGAGGCAACGGGGGAACGGGCGGGGACGAGGGTGGGTGAGTGGGGGGGGAGCAATATGTGAGTTTTCGGCTTCGAAAAGGAAGAATACATAGCCGTGGCGCAGTAAAGAGGGCGGCATCTCTTCCTGAAGAGACATTTGGGCAGAGTGAAGCAGCGAGGAAGGGGTTTAATGCCTCTGAGGGAGAGGGAGCGATAGCCATTTCTGACCACCACCGCCACCCCTCCAAGAAACAGGCAAATAGGGCACAGAGAGACCACCCTGTTCTTGGGTGTCTGTTAATGGAGATAAAAGGCTTGGCTCATACGACTCGCCGGCATATGGTGTGGCTATGAAACGTTTGAGACACGTGGACCAGCCTACTCCTTCCCCATCTGCGACATACCAGCTTTTCCTCTGGAACTTGCCCCCAGACAGACAGAATTTTGTGTGCATGACAGCTTGGTCTGCGGGCTTCAGCCTTGGAGCTCAGCTTCTACAGGCTTTTCCGTGGCAAGCAGCTGCCGCACGTTGACCGGGCAGTTGGAATAGGGCCTTGCTGGGTGAAGTCTAACAATCACATCTTGCTGGAAAGTCAAGGGTTTAATTTCTAAAATGAGAGGAGATGATGAGGGTTTGAGCCTGCTTGCAAGTCACATCTGAGTGAAAACATTATGCCCTTTGTCTTCTCCCTTCAAGAGTGATGTGGTTGCTTAGGGGTGAAGGAGATCAATGCTTTAAACAGGAGAAGGGGATATTTGCCAGCCCTGGTGAGAAAAGCATGTATGGGGATGCTGTAGTGATGAGAGAGCATATGGGCCTGCAATTGTATCATGGTCATAAAACGTGGGCCAGAGAAAAGTGTGTATTTATTGAAGCAGCAGGATGCATTTGGGATGTGCTTCGAACATTCTAGGGCTTTTGAGCTGCAACTTTAAACTGCTTACTTCAAATTAGGTCAGTTGACCTCCGTGGTAGTATTCCAGATGAATAGCCTGAAAATTACTACAAAGTTCAGGTAAAACCTAGCTAAAATCAACATTATTGATCTGTGGTTAATGAACTAGTTAATCACCACATGGATCAATTAATGATTTCACTCCTTGCTGTCACTGTGGTCTAGTGCAAATGTAAATCAAAACTAAAGTGGGAATCTAAAATCATTTACTTTGGTCAAAAGTAAAGGAGACTGAAACAGCACTTCTGCATCAATTCAACCATAATTCAGAGGGGCAACCTTTCTGAAAAAATATCCACTAAACATGAAATAAGTTTTAAAATCTGAATCCAACATGACAGATATTTGTGAAGAAATATGTGGAAAATATTTCATCGTATGACACAACTAAAAGAATTACACCAGAACGAAAAGTCCAATCTAAAATACATATTGGCATATATTCTGTGGATTGATATAAAACATGTTTGGCTTTTTCATGTTCTGGGCTTTATAAATAACTTGAGCCTAATATTGACATTGAATTTTTGAAGAATACTGGGGCATGAAAATTAGGGAAGAACGTGCAAAAGTGGGGTTCCGGCAGATTAAGAAGAAAAGAAAAAGAGTGACTAAAGCGGATTTACGTAACTTGAAAGGGAATATTTAGGACACCTAAATAAAGATTTTCTATATCTAGGTTGAGTCAAGAAATCAGAAAACTAGATTTAGAATAGATAAGATTCTTAGATACAAACATGCATCATTGAATAGTAAAGTCAGAATAATTCATTTCATAGTATTTCTCATTCCTATGTATGGTTGTGAAAGTGGAACAGTGAAGAAAGCTGACAGAAAGGAAATCAACTCATTTGAAATGTGATGCTGGAAGAGTGTCTAGGATACAATGGACCACCAAAACTAAATGAGTCCAAGAGCAAATCAATCCTGAACTCTCAGTAGAAGCCAAAATGGCTGACTAAGGCTATCATGCTCACAATGTCTCATGAGATGACTCATTGTAAAATACTATAATGCTAAGTAAAGTAGAAGGCAGTAGTAGGAAAAGAGGAAGGCCACATGATAGATGGATTAGCTCAAACAAGGAAGTTATGCCTCTGAGTTTGCAAGATCTGAGTAGGGCTGTGGATGTCCAGTGGTCTTGGAGCTCAGAGGGTCTCCAGAAGTCAAAGCTGATATTAGCAAATAACGGCAACAATGGCCCCATATAATTGCTTTTTCTGTCAACAGTATAATTAAAGAGGAAATGGGGAAAGTGCCTTTGTGGAAAGGTTTGAGTTAGTGTGTAGCTGAGTACTCCTGGGTTTTCCCATCACAGAACTAACATTGTTGTAACATTATCTTCTATGGACAATTAGTAATCAACATAGTCTCTGTGGGTATAAGATACTAATTGTCGCTGATAAGATTCTACTAGGAAGTAGGCTAGACTTGTAGAACATGGAAGATTCTGTGTAAATTAATTAGCAGTATAGTGTACTCCTCTGATGTCAGCAACATTGTTCTAAACTTACTTTGTTCCTCATACATAATAGATTGTTATCTCATTCTCATTCCCACTTTTTATGGGCTGTTGACAGATTTTAAACTTTCTCATTGCATTATTTTGGTACCATGGAATCTACAGCAGTGGTTCCCAAATGTTGGTCTTCTTGGTGTTTTAGACTTCATCTCCCAGAAGCCCCAGCGAACTTGGACAACAGTAAGGAACTCTAGGAGCTGAAGTCCAAAACATCTGGAGGACCAAGGTTTGGGAACCACTGTCCTACAATTTGGCTCCTTCTTTGCAGAAAGTTAATTTAAGAAGTTCAGTCATGCTCCTAAGTGTCCCTAACTTCTGCTTTTTGTGCTGGGTTGACACATTATTTACTACCACTAGGGCTCTTCACACTTGGCCTGAAGTCTCTTCTACTAGCCTGGTAATGTAGTAAAAGGGGGAAAGGACTCACATGTTCTCATAATTAAGGTAGAAAAAGGCTATAAATAGTAGGCACTTGAATTTCCTGAGATTTTGCAGGCTAAGCAAAGGGCTTTTCTCAAATTATTCTTCCCACAGGTAGCAATGGCATAGTATATGGAATGCTAAGGATCAATTCTTCAGCCAAACTCACAGTGAAACAATATCTAGTAGTGCCAAATGTCCAACATTGTTTGATGCAATCTAGTCTTACTAAGTCCTCCTAGCAGCTATGAGCAATGCAGACTTTTCACTACACTGTTTGTATGACAGCATGATGAAGGATCTCATAACTCTTTGTTTATAAAACCAAAATAATGACATTCCATTTTCCATCTCTTCATATTCCATCTCGTCATATATCTCCCTGAAATATGGAGAGGAGGAGCACTGAACAAAACTCAGTTATTGTAGCAACACTAACATTTGGTCCTAAGCAACACAACATACTCATAGTGACAATCTATTGTGTAAAAGTCAAAGTTTGTGAGTGAGTTTGTCTGTGTGCGTGAGGCAGGCGAAGACCATATATGATTGGCTGGCTGTGAAGATTCTGTGGAATCCTGGGGTTGGCATTTCAGGGAAGGGCCTTTAGAATTCTCAGCCAGAGAGCTCAGGCCAGATGCTATGGAGACCAGGCCTAGCAGCAAAAGGAGGGCAGCATATTCCCTCAGGAACCTAAACTCTGTATGTTAGTAACTCTGAATACAGATTGGATTGGAGAATGTGATGAAAATTTACACGTACCGGACAAGACAGATTGGGGAATTGGAGACACAGGATTTCAAATCTGTGTGTTTCAACCACATCTAATTCCTAAGGTAAGGTAATTTCTAACAAGAATTACCTATGAGAAAATAAAATCCTGGGCAATGCTGGGTAAATGCACTATTTCACTATAAAAAGATTTTTATCTTTCTTGTGCACCAAGGGCATTAAGAAAAAGAGAGAGATCACTCTTCTGAGATACTCCATGCTTAGTACTCCCGAATTCAACTGGCCTGAAAAGGTTAGATATTAGTGACTGTTAGAGTTTATCTGATAGGAGTTTAATATATTTTGAGATGGAATTCTTCAATTCTTTCAAAATTCTAGGACACATAGGAACACTGGCAAGGCTTCTATGTCTTTTACTGCTGTCTGATATGCATAAATTTAGCAGATGAATGTCTTGGCACGCAGATGAGAAATGCTTTGCACGCAAAATCCCTATAGGTTATGCACAGGAGGCATGCCAGAATAAAGTTTTCAACCCTGCTGAATTCGGCATTGTGATTGTCCTGCATCATGAACCGTAAGAGCAAACTTGTATAAATCTCAGGAGGAAGAAAAAAGACCTGCAGCAAGAGTTAAATTCGTGATGTTCAGAAATAATGTTTTTATAGCAATCCTATGACAAGAGGCATGTATGAAGCTTCTGTCAAACAGTTTATTAATGTACACTTAGGATGTATCTTCATGTTTCATTTAATAGGCATCTTCTTCAAACATCCCCGCCCCTATCTCTTTAGAGTGATGGACTCAGGGGGGTTTGCCATTTGTCTGCTAATCTGTATCTGTTTGAAGCTCTTTTTTATCATTCTAGTTGCCTGGACTTCCATCTTTTGAATTACAGTGAAGTCCAGACAAGCAGAATTAGCATCAGCACTCCACTTAAGCATCCTTAAGTATTGGAGTCTCAAGGTACATATGTGGCAGAATGATCAGGTTCTCTGTTCGTCTTTTTAAGATTTCATGGTATGCAGTAATAGATATACAAACATACGTATCCTCCTTAGGGAGAAACGTAGACTTTTCATTGTCTAGATGCATTACTTTCATTACATCTTATTGCACATAAAGCATCATACATTCATTACATTACAGTATATGGCAAGTAAGGTGTTACACTTTCATAAGGACTCACCTGCGTATCTTCTGCTCTCTTCAGCAGGCATCTCTATATTTACACATGAGCATCGTAAACATTATCGGGGTGACCTAACCCATATACCATCTGCAGAGGAAACACACAGGCATCCAAGGGAGATAATATCCCTGAGCATTGCTATACCTGGTGACATCCATTACAATCATAATGGAAAAATAGTTATTTAGCGTAGCTGTTACCAGCTCATACACCCTACAGATTTGATATGATCTAATTGCCAAAATATAATTTAATTTGGCAAAAACACATTAATTGGTATTAATATAAAATGAACCCTGATGTGACTGTAAGGCCAAGCTGGGCAGAGAAAAAATACTGGCTGAACATGGGTGATGCAGAATAGGTCAGAGATCCCCTCTAGGTGAGCCAAAGTCATTGTCAGGACAGTCACTGGGCAACTTGAGAGATAATAGACTTAAGATGAAATTGTAATGTCTCTGCAGCCACACAATAGCAATGGAAAGTTCCCACCAGATCACTGATTGTTCCAACCCTTCCTCCTGGCACCTTGATGCTCCCCTGCATTGTTCCTTTACCTGTCCATTATTACAGAGCTATTACAACACCCATTAACTCTTTGTCACCTAAAACTAAGACCATTAACTCCATCTGGACGCCATTGTCCATGTTGCAACCTCTATTGTTTGCTCAGCCAGAGAGCCATTTACACTCCTGCCCTCCAGGCAGATTTTGGGCACAAAAACTGTTTTGGGCAGTCAGATGCAGTGTCTCACTTGCTGAATGCCACACTGTCACTTTGATTCCCAAACAAATACTGTCCTTGGGTGCAAGTCTAAGCCACATTGCTGCTTTCTTCGCTGCTCTCTGGACTGATAATTATCCGGCATCACAGGTGGACCCCTGGGTTACCGGTGTTTTGGGATAACATAGCCTAGATCTTACTAGCATTCTCTGGGCTTTTACCAGCTAGGAAATGTGTTGCCAGTATTAAAGCTGTCATGGACAGCAGTCTTCATAGGTAGGAGGCAGACTCTTGGTTTTCCTACTTTCTATCGGTTCTCAGACTGTTTTATATCTTTGCTAGTCCATTCAGCTGACAGATCTTATCAAAGCAGGTAAGAGATGTTCACAGGTCCCAACAGTTATGCCCCTCCAATAAATACAGGTGTGTCAGAGGTGACATAACACACTAGGATCTCTTGGGTTTTGGCTGCCTTCCATGCTATGGCATCAGACAATAACCTTTTAACAGGACACCTGTTTTGGATTCATTATAAGTCAATTCACTCTTCATATTTTCTCAATAGTGTGTAGTTGATTAAACTTAGGTTGACTTTATGCCCAGACCTAGTAGTGCTCTCAGTGACATACACACATTCCACAATATGTAAAGTTTTTTGCTTTATATGTTATGTGTTATAAACACACTATTTATATGCCTGGGTCTTAACTTTCACAAACTATAACCCAAATCAGCACCCAGCCTGTATCACTCTCTTCCCAAGGAACTCTAGGAATAGTTTTGTGTGAGAAAGAGCTAACAGTCTTAACAGAAATGTCAATGCCCTTATCTATATTTACCAGGATTCTACAGGGAACTGTAGGAAACTAAATATGCATTAGTCATGTAGATATATAGTTTCTGAAATATTTCTGTTCTGGTCATGCCTAGAAAACAACTTCATGTTCTTCTACATGATTTTAGCTAAAATTAGATTTTCTTCATCTGGAAAACATGCAGCTTGAAGTCAAGCCTGACCTCAGTTTAAATGTCATAGAGGCAAGAGAGGATGAATATGGATTCCACTTTCATACTCACTAGAGAAATGGGATCAATATCTGTGACAATTTCCTACATGGAATCTGCAAGAAGAAAAATCAGTGTCCACTTCATCACATACACTACCCTTTACACTAGCAAATTATGTATTCTAAAAGAGGAGTATGGGAGAGTGTACGTGAATTGGTTAGAGGCTCTTGGAGAAGATTAGTGTGATGTCCTCAACTCAGAAATCAAAGTGTTTGAAAGATAAGAACTCAAAAGCTTAAGATGACTATACACAATACCCCACAACTGTGGGAAACCCAACTACACACGATTCCTAACATGTGACTGGGAGATGAATCCCATTAGTCTCCAGGAAATGTATAATTCATGTTACTGAAGTGTACAAAGCTGCAGATGGGTCATCACCTAAGTAATGGAACAGAAAAATATCAAACGGGAATGTTCTAGGAGAATGAAAATGGCAGTAGAATATACAATGTGGCAAGAGAGAAGAGAAAAGGAGTTGATATGGACAGTTGTGGTGTTACCCTGTGTACTGGGGGTCCCGGGAGGGACACCAAAATGTGCTCAACTAAAGGTGGGGAAAATTAGCTCAGAGCACTGCTTAGCGTTACGAGAGGCAGGGTAACGTAGCGAGATCTTGAACCCTACGTCTACGGGGTCGGGTCGAATCAAGGAGCACACAGAAGTTGAAACAGTAAATGATGTTTTATTAAACACAAGCAAAACAGTGTATGCGACACATTCACACAAGATAACTAAAGAAATAAAGGTTGGAGTGGTATAGAGGGATTTTTAGAGGAGTTGCTGATTTGGGTGATACTGCACCTGTCCTGAAGCCTGGAAAAATGGAGAGCGAGCATGTGGAGCTGAGGGGAGGCTCGCCAAGCAAAGCGGCAGCAAGGCGGGATGAAACTCGGGAGCGATCCGAGGAAGGTCTCGGAATCAAGGATTTTTATAAGGAGAATTGTGACTGCAGGCTAGGTCCGACTTAGGGGAAAACGATAGATTTGGAGTTGGAGACAAAGCCTCCGAAAGGTCAGAATCTGAATGATTGAGTTATCGCAGAGGTTCTCAATAGAGTAGCCAGTATGCAAATGCAGAGTACTTGGGTATTGTATAGTTTACCCATCAAGCTGCCAGCGTGGGGCAGAGGATCTTTTGTAGGTTGTGTGCATACCTAATTAGAGTACTTGCCTGGAGGTCTCCTAAAGCAGCGAGTCAGCTATTTTCTGGCCTGCCTGTATTGTATTAGGAATATTACAGCGATTAACGGCTGAGCTTGTTTGTGTGCTTGTCCGGTGGCCTCGCAAGCACGTGGAGGGGAATAGAGAAGTGAAGCCAAATTATGATATCAAAAGGATATCTTTTAATATCCCCAAAGCTTGGACTAGCCAGGGCAGTAACAGTGGCTTTTGGCTCCCATGTCAGTGGAGTGATGAATTTATTCTGGGTTCTAGTGTGTACTTTAAATGATCTAACCAAAGCAGTGAACCTATTTTGTGTGTAGATTCAGCACCTTGGATAACACATTTACAATTTGGACTAAAATCAAATTTACCAGCTTTCTGATATGAAAACTACCACTGGTAAGAGGATGGAAAGCTGGGTATTCTCAGTTGGTATATAGTGTGAAAATGATAGATGTAAACTGCTTTGGGGTGAAGCGAGAGAGAAAAAAAACAAGATGTAAAAGGCCAATCCTATAAATTTGGAGTAGTGTGGGCCAGTGTAGTTCAGTGGCTAGAATGTTATGCTATTTCGAATTGTGGCTGAAAAGAGACCAGTAGCCAGTGGAGCTGGTAACTGACAGAGTTGTTGTGAGGAAAACATTTTCTACTGTTTGTCATCTGAAAATCTTAAAGACAATTTACAAAGCATAGTGAACATGCAAATCTTGGAGTTTAGATGGAAATCTTAGCGTATTCTTTGGAGCAGTATCAAGTATACATGCACTGATTTTGGAATAGCTTCAGGAATATTCAGACAATTTTATTTAGATGTTCTATGAGACAGAAATTACAGTATAGTTGACAGTAATAAAAAAAAGATCAGAAACTGAAAGCTGAGGTTGTACTGACATGAAAGAGCAACTATTTCTCATAATTTCAGTCATTAAAACACCACTACATCAAGTTCTGTCACAACACCTTGTCATCGGAGGCACAGAATTTATTGATGGCGAACAAGGTGTCTACTTGCTCAATTTAGTTTTGACATAATCCATTTGCTGCATTCTAGACTGAGAGGACCAAGACACTTAAGTACAACTTGGAAGTAACTTGAAAGTAACTTCACAGGGATGGATCAAAAAAGAGTTAGGTTTCAGTACACAGCAATGTATCCATTTGGTCCTTATTGCAAGACAACGGTGTCTATTGAGTACCCATGATCCCCAGGAAAATCCTGCCTTGCATACCAGATGGCAAGACTCACAGTGGAAAGAGTATCCAGGGGTAAGCAGAACTAAAGAGAAGAGACAATGTTCCATGTTAGGGAAGCAAAGTGTTGAAAATGAAAACCTGTTAGGCTGAGATTAATGTATACGGTAGGGAGAATTACAAAGGTGGCCTAAATCTTTTACTTACTGAGTATTTAACAACCTCAGGAAGGATCAGAGGAAACAAAGATAATAAAGGAATGAGTAGCTCACAGAGAAGCACACATAATGCCCTAAATCCTTTTTAGAACGTTGGTGAGGAGCTGCGTGATATAGACAGGATGAGAGGTAGTCAGAGAAGTATGGAAGAGAACAGGAGGACCTAAGTGGGACTTGCAGCAATATGTCGCAGTACAGTGTGGACTGTCCTGGCCAAGGTGCCATACCCACCTGACCCGCTTCCAGGATACTCCTTCACATTCCCTCTCTCCCAGTTTTGTGCCCCCTACAAAAGTCAGTATCTTCATGGCTTTGAGAAGGGGTGTAGTAAGCACTGGACTGTTTAGGGTCAAGTGAGTTACCTCCTCAACTTTTTTTTCCCCTCTAAAGTTTCTTGTATACTTCTACAAAACCTTGGAGTTCCCTTGAGTCTATTGTTCTCGCGCTCTCTTGTGTGTAAATGATACCATTTTGGCTACTAAAGGGCTCATAACCTGTGAGTGATGTTACTGTTGTGTGCCTTCAGGTCATTTCCAACTTATTCAACCTTAAGGCAAAACTATGACCAGGTTTTCTAGGGCTGAAAGTGTGTGATGCACCAAGGTCACCCAGTAGGTTTCCAAGGCTGAGCAGGAAATTGAACCATGGGTCATTTCCGCACAAGACTGTTATAGCACTATGATTTCACTTTCAACATCCTACGGCTGCCCGCTCCTGAAACTGCAAACCTCAGGATTCCATAGGATGTTAAAAGTGAAATAATAGCGGTATAACAGTCTCGTGCGGAAATCGCTCAGGTTTCCAGGGTCATAATCCAGTGCTCAAACCACTGCATTGCACTGGCTCAATGATGTTACTACTAGAGTATAAATAGGGTCAAAGATCTTTCAGTTGCTTATAAGGTGCTGCCAGGAGAGAGAGAAGCCTGTCAAAATATACTCTGAAGGTTTTTTTTTTAAATCTCTTGCTCTTTAGTTGGTCTTCTGTGGTAAAGGAAAAAATTAAAGAAATAGTAGAAAATTATGGGAAGGTTCTCAATGGAAGTCGGTGAAATCTGGACCCTCTGTAAACTTCCATTAAGGAAGCAAAGCAATTGCATAATAAAGGCTTTCTTTGGAAGACTCCTAAGCCACAGGTTTTAATGCTTTGCAAGCTCAGTCCCTTGAAAGACTATTTAGGATTTTACCCTCTATTACTTAACTTTACAGCAATCATCCACCAGTTCTTTGATGGCAGTTCTCTCATCTGTTGATTTGTTGACAACAGTTCTCTCATTTGTTGATACTACAAAAGTATCTAGTGCGACTGTCTTTGATCTATTCAACCTTTCAGCAGAATGTACATGCTAGGCAGCTCATCTATGCTAAGATGTTTGTGCTCGCGCCTAATAACTGTTAGTTAATTCCAGTTAAGTTAATGATCATTTCCATTTCCTCTCACCTTATTAATTACATTAATTACATCCACCCACTCTCATCATTTGTATAAATATCTGCCAAATGAGGGAGCACTCTATGCATTTGATAGAAAAGCTTATATGAAATAAAACTTATTAGCATTTAAGGGTAGATATTTCTGGGTAGACAAAAGTACTGTTGCTTTTGCTGTGAAAGGTTCAAGCAACCCTGAAAAACTTTGAAAAGTATTCCTTTGTGTAAGCAAAATAATTTCCGAGTAGGTGCCAATTCAATATGGCAAATGTGTTTCCCTTGCTAACAAGTCTTTGTATTACTCCTCAATGTAAACTCTTTTGCATCCTCACCCTTGTAGCTGCTGTTTTTGTTTCCCTGATGATGTATTGTTGCAGGAAATGGTGTTAATAATCAATACAGATACATAAATCTGTTATGCACATTTAACTCAGCATGACATTTATGTGTGGAAACAGTTCAAATATCTATACCATACTGGCTGGATAGCAGTACGTGTGAAAGGGATCTAGGAGTGTTAATAGACCACAAGCTGAACATGAGTCAGCAGTGTGATGCGGCAGCCAAGAAAGCCAATGCAATTCTTGGCTGCATCAATAGGAGTATGGTGTCTGGATCGAGGGAGGTACTGGTACCACTCTACTCTGCTTTGGTTAGATCTCTTCTTGAATACTGTGTCCAGTTCTGGGCACCCCAATTCAAGAAGGGCATGGTCAAGCTGGAGCAAGTCCAGAGGAGGGCAACCAAAATGGTGAGAGGCCTGGAAGCCATGCCCTATGAGGACAGACTTAAAGAGCTAGGTATGTTCAGTCTGCAGAAGAGAAGGTTAAGAGGGGACATGATAGCCATGTTTAAATATTTGAAGGGATGCCATGTAGAGGAAGGAGAGGGCTTGTTTTCTACTGCTCCAGAGACCAGGACAAGGAGCAATGGATTCAAGCTGCAGGAAAGGAGATTCCACCTGAACCTCGGGAAGAACTTCCTGACAGTCAGGGCTGTCCGGCAGTGGAACATGCTGCCTCGGAGTGTGGTGGGGCCTCCTTCTTTGGAGGTTTTTAAGCAGAGGCTAGATGGCCATCTGTCGGGAGTGCTTTGAGGGTGTTCCTGCATGGCAGGGGGTTGGACTGGATGGCCTGTGTGGTCTCTTCCAACTCTACATTTCTATGATTCTATGATTCTATACCTCCAAGATAAATAAATGCAGAATTAGTCTATCTTTACCATTGTTTAGATCCATTTCCCCAAAATCTGAAAATTCACATCAAGAAACTACCTTAATAAACTTTTTCTACCCTTTCCATTTGCCTTTTTCATCTCTCCCCTCCTCCTGGAAGATGCTTGCTGCTTGTGCCCCGCCTCCTTCACTTATGTCCCTAACTGACCCTACCTGCGTTCTTCCTTTTCCCTGAACTTACCTCATGTCTCTGCAGTGCTTCCTTGTTTTTTTGTACTCTGAGACTATATATTCTACCCCCTTCCTTCCTGCCTGCATTTTGTGACACCATCTCACTCCTTTACACCTGGCCTGTCCTTATGCTAGGGATGGGAAAAGATATTCAAAATTATTCCAAAAATGTTAGCATCTTTGTGTGTGGGGGGTGTTGACAAACCCTGATGAGAAGAATCCTGGACTGATGAGACTCTTCACAGGATGGAACTTACTCTGCACAGAATTGACACATGGTGTTTTGTACAGAAAACAGTATTTTCTGACCAGGAAACACTGTGGGGGGGAAGGGGCAGAAAACTCTGTTTCTCGTGCAGAAAAGGCTGTTTTATGTGCAGAACAACCACATGGGAATATTACACAGAATAACCTCCAAACTGCAAATAGGTTTGAAAACCACATGGTTTTTTAACAATCGGTAAAATCACTCATTGCCTCCTCTGAGAAGAAAATTAATGAAGAATTTCCTCACTGTCTTATGCCCACCTCTCTCTTGCTCCTTGTATCCTGCCTCTGCAGGTTCTGGGAGCTCCTGTCAGGCAATTTTGAATTTTTTAAAATTAATGGTCCCTTCATTTATAAATGAATACACTTACATACCAGGAACAGCCAAACTGATACACACAGAATCAGTCAAGTACAGTATAAAAATGATGACAATGGTGATATTGTTAAACTGTTACCAGTGTGAGTTATGTCTCTTAACAGAAAAAAATGCTATCCAGATCGTGTTTTATTTTAAATATATTCACATGATCAACACTCAGAGGTTGCTGTTGGCTGCTGTATGTTATTGTAGTTCTTGTTGTTTTTCAAACAACAGGTAACATTTGTGGTATCATGGAGAACTCAGTGGCAGTTCCTGACACCATCAGCAACATTTGAGAATATATGGGACTGGGGAATGCACTTGGACAACCCTTGCTAGTTGAATGGACAGGCAATACAGAGGAGATGATGTGGATATTATCTTGGTGGAAAGTGAACATCCAGCTTAGTGAAATTGCAGCTGACCTGTTTTCAGCTAGCTGGAAAAGTGGTCTCTATGCAAGGTCACACAACACACAACTATGGAGAAAGATCAATCTGCACTGGTAAGGATCAGTATGCACTTAGTGAATCCATTGCATGCTATGTAGCATAAGAACAGGTTGCTTACCTGTAACTGTGGTTCTTTGAGTGGTCATCTGTGCCCTCACACACAATGGGAATCTTCGCGCATGCACAGTAGCTTTCGGAAAGTTCCAGAGCTGAGCAGCTTGGTGGGAACCCCCTCCCCCATCCGGTACTGAGCATGCTCAGTCCCACCAAGCTAATGGTCTCTCCTCAGTTTCGAAGTCCACCAAAGCAGGACCTGAAGAGTGGAGGCTAGGCAGGTGTGTGTGAGGGCACAGATGACCACTCGAAGAACCACAGTTACAGGTAAGCAACCTCTTCCTCTTCTTTGTGGTCTCTGT
The DNA here is from genome assembly GCA_030412105.1 of Cyclura pinguis. Lineage (NCBI taxonomy): Eukaryota > Metazoa > Chordata > Lepidosauria > Squamata > Iguanidae > Cyclura > Cyclura pinguis. The sequence goes on along the minus strand of CM059601.1, from coordinate 207,421,469 downwards.
GCCTCACACAATGGGAGATTGAGTAGCTTACCATTGGACGGCAGGTCAGGTCCTACAGGATCAAGGACAGCACTGCATGACCAAAACGAGCATCACGCCTGGCCCAGCAGTCAAGGTGGTAGCGGCAGACGAAGGTCGATGGCTGTGACCAGATAGCCACACGGCAGAGCTCTTGGAGATCTACCCCATGAAGTAGAGCAGCCGAGGAAGCCATGGCCCTCGTGGAGTGGGCACGGAGTGGAGGGGCTGACAGAGATTGTCAAGCAAGTTCATACACCAGGTGAATGGTCTGAAGCACTCACTTAGAGAAACACTGAGTGGACACCTTATGACGCTTCCGGCGGCCACCATAACAAATGAAAAGGTGTGGAGTCTGTCGGAAGGTCGAAGTCCGTTGTAGGTAAAAGGCTAACGTCCGACGGACGTTGAGTGAATGGAGTCAGCACTTAAGAGACGAAACTGGATTAGGATAAAAGGTAGGTAAAATGACATCTTGATTGAGATGGAAGTCCGAGATGACCTTGGGGAGGAAGGACATGTCTGGGCGCAGCACCACCTTGTCTCGGTGGAACACCAGGAAGGGCTCATCCGATCTTAGCGCGGTGAGTTCTCCAGCCCGCCTAGCCGTGGTGACAGCAACCAAAAAGACCATCTTTAAAGTAAGGAGACGGTCGTCCGACATCGCCATCGGCTCGAAGGGAGGTCGAGTCAGCTGAGAAAGCACAAGCAACAATGACCAAGGCGGGACAGATGAGGTGACCAGAGGGTACAGATGCTGCAGGCCTTTAAGAAATTGTTTAAGCGTTGCATCTCGGAAAAGGGCTGCAGAAGGCATACTACGCGGCTGGTAGCCAACGATGGCCAACAGGTAAACTTTCAGGGAGAGAATGCTAGGCCATGTTCACGGAGGTGCAAAAGGAAATGTAGTACAGTTGACAATGTGGCCGGAGATGATGACTCATGTCTGGTGTCTGCGAAGGCCACAAATCTCCGTCATTTGTAGTCATAAGACCTACAAGTAGACTCCTTCCTGGCTGCTGTGAGAACAGCTTGGATGGCAGGAGAGTCTAGAAAGTTATCCTCCATGCGTGGAGACGCAGGAGAGGTAAGTCCGGATGCAGCACGCAACTGTCCAAGTGTGAGAGGAGATCTGGCGTGCAAGGTAGTTGCATCTTGCGATTCTGAGCGGCTGCAAGGAGGGGGCCAAATCAATGCTGCCTCAGCCAATACGGGGCTACCAAGGTGGCATTCGCCCTGTCTGTCACAATCTTGGAGACCACTCGGCCCAGGAGTGGGAACGGAGGAAAAATGTACAGAAAGTTTTTGTCCCGCGGGAACTGGAAAGTATCCCTGAGCAAACCAGGGCCCAGGCCAGCCCTCAAACAGTAGCTGGGACACTCCTTGTTCTGCCTGCTCGCAAAGAGATCAATGGATGGAGTGCCCCAATGGGACACTACCCTGTTGAAGGCAGCATTGGAGAGGGACCACTCGTGGTGACATGCTGTGTCTCTGCTCAGTGTGTCCGCCGTGACGTCTCATCCCGCCAGGTGAACTGCGATGGGGTGAACATGCAGCGGAACACACCAATCTCAGAGATGCAAAGCCAGGTGGAGAAGAGTGGAGGAATGACTGCCCCCCTGCCTGTTCACATAACAGACAGCCGTTTTGTTGTCTGACAAAATCTGGACCATCTGACCGATTACCAGGTTGCAGAAGGCCTGCAGGGCTTTCAGGATGGCCAGGAGCTCCAACACGTTGATGTGGAGGTATGTTTCTAAGCTGGTCCAATGGCCCTCTACCGCCAGGCAGATGCAGTGGGCTCCCCAGCCTAGGAGGGAAGCATCCATAGTGATGGTAATTGTCAGGTAAGGTTCAACAGATGGCATTCCCGACAGCAGGTGTTGGGGCAAGAGGCACCAGTGGAGGGATTTCTTCACTGGTCGGGGAACCCGCAAGAGGTGATGTTCGTCATCCAGAAGGGAGCTGAAGGTTCTGACAAACCAGTGCTGCAGAGGGAGAGCCCAAAGACGGGGGAGGTAAGTCACAGTCATTGTGGTTGCCATGTAGCCCAGAAGCTGCTGGATCCTTTGCGCAGAAACTGTTGGGGCATGTAGGACAGTGCTGACGGCTTGACGAAGTGTTTGGGCCCGCTTTACCAGTAGGAAGGCTCTGGCGGAAGCGGAATCCAGGGTGGCACCGATGAAGTCCAGGATGCATGATGGCTCCAAGTGTGACTTCTTGGGATTCATACCAAGGCCGAGGTCTGAGAGGAGATAAAGAGTGAGGTGAATGTCCTTGTATAACTATTGCTTGCAGGGCAACAACAACAACCAGTCGTCCAGGTACAGGTAAACCATAATGCGCTTCGTGTGGAGATACGACACCACTGGAGCCAGGCATTTGGTGAAGACCCTGGGAGCGGTGGACAGACCAAAAGGCAGGACCTTGTACTGGTAACAGACACCGTCGACTGCAAATCGGAGGCGTCTCTTGTGTTGGGGCCAAATTGCGATATGGAAGTAGGCGTCTTGTAGGTCAATAGAGGCGAACCAGTCCCAGTGCCTGAGGAAAGGCAGGAGAGAAGAAAGAGTGACCATCTTGAATTTCCGGGGGAGAATGTAGGAATTCACCCCCCTGAGGTCCAGGATTGGTCGGAGGGTGCCGTCTGACTTGAGTACTGTGACGTACCGGGAAAAGAAGCTGGTGGAACTGGCCGGGGGTGGCACCTGCTCTATTGCCCCTTTGAGGAGGAGGGACTCAATCTCCTCAAGGAGGGCCGGGCTGGCAGGGGTGGAACAGAAGACGCCTAGAGGTGGAATACTTTGAAACTCGATGGCATAACCAAGACGGATGATAGAAAGAACCCAAGAGTCCGAAGTGATCTCGCGCCAGATGTCGAAGTGGTGGGCGAGACCCAGGTTTCTGGAAAGGTGGGTGGGGAGATGAAACAAAGGAAATAGCAGCGATCTGCAAGGAAAGTCAAAAACGAGATTTTGCTGTGGAAGACAACTTCTTAGAGGACAGTTGTCGTCTAAAGGAGTGTCGTGATGAAGCAGGAAGAGAGGACTGCGTAGATGCACGGTGAGGCGAACGTGATCTAAAAGAAAAAGCAGAGCGCCTCCATGAAGAACGTGATGAGGATGGCCTCCTGGGCTGAGTTGTTGGGTGGAGACCCATCTTCTTAGCTATAAGGTAAGCTTTCACTAGGTGGTCCATGGCCTCATCCATAGTAGCATGGAAGAGCCCTTGACCATCAAAGGGCAAGTCCTCAATTCTCCTCCTGCTATCTTCAGCAAGCCCAGCGGAATGCAGCCACGCAAAGCAACGAAGGGCGACAGACCCAACCATCACACGAGCCACACCTTCGACGGTATGACGAGAGGACAGGATCTGCTGGTTAGATAAGGCCACAGACTCATTGTAGAACTGGATGGCACTCGTTCTATGGTCTGGCAGATGGGCGAGCAGAAGATAGAACCTGTCCCAGATGTTCCTCTGGTAGGCAACCAGGCACACTTGCGTGTTTGAAATCCTGGCAATGAGGGAAGACGCGGAATAGAAGTGTCGACCGAATGTGTCCAAGTGGCAATCCTCACGGTCTGGAGGGGTGGTATGGGCCCTCTTGCTGCCCTTCGTTTGTGAGGATTCAACCACTATTGAATTCATTACCAGGTGATTAAAAAGGAAATCAACATCCTTTTTCTGTGTCCAATAAAGACGCTGGAGACGGTGAGGGAGGCCGGCTGGGCCCAAGGATGCTTCAGCACTTCCTGCAACACCGGAAGGAATGGTATCGGAGCTGCTGAAGGAGGCCACGTATCCACGTAGTGAAACACTGAGTCCTGCACCGTCGGAGCAGGGCCAGAAATATTAAGTCCAAGTGCATTGGCCATTCTGACCAAAATGTTGGAAAACTGCTTCACATCCTCTGGAGCCGAATCCGGGGACAGTTCACCAAATGCCAACAGCGGAGAGGTGTGAGAATCTGGTGTAGAATCTGTGGAACCAGTGTCGGAATCATAAGAAGCCGACGATTGAGAAGGGGGCCCACAGGGCCAAGGCAACTCTGGTACCGTGACAGAGGGAGCAATTGGAGGAGCAGCAGTAGAAGCCGGTATCGCAGCCGGTACTGAGGGCAGTACAGATGTCGATGTCAGCACCGATGTCGAGGATACCAGAATGATTGCCCAGATCGGTCGAACCACAGACTGCGTAGGAGCCATTGATGAGGTCGGTAACGTTGATAGCAGGTGAGTAGCAGGTGGTGGTCAAGAAATTGTTGCTGTCACCCGAGGAGGCGGCGAGACTGGCCTATGGCGGGGCACTTGACCTCGAACGTCAGTACCGGGGTACAGGTTGATAACGAGATGCAGATGAATGCAATGGAGGCCTAGAGCGCCACGAATGATACGGAGACCAGTGGCAAACGTCAGCATGGTACCGATCTCGATAAGCCGGAAAGTACGAATAATATGAACCAGGCTGTTCCCTCCAAAGGTGCTCATGACCATAACAAGTGATGTAGGAGGCAGAGGAGAAAGGCGAATTGAGCCTCATTCACAATGGGCCACGATCAACGCGGAAATCCCGGCAACGTGGGGATCTGGCTCTATCTCCGCGTCCTGGAGAGCGCGCCACACTAGCTTGGGTGTGATCACGGGAAGCAGCCCGAGGATGCTCACGGGAGGAAGCCCAAGGAGTGTCCAAGCAGGTCGGACGGTCAAGGTCGGACCCTGCTGGAGCAAGCAACGGAGGCAATGGAGCTTGCATAGCTGCCACCACGGTTTGGGCTGATGCTGGCTGAGATGACAACAGTGGCAAGGGCCAGTGCTCAGAATCTGAAGTGTGCTCTGCTGGCACTGGAATAGAGAGTACCGGGAGCTGGATGTCCTCCTGCTCCGCTGATAACTCGCGAGCATCCTTTTCCTCCACGGTAGCCATAGGAGGCTGCATCGGAGGGGGCATCGGCAAAAGGGTGGCCTGATGGCCCGCAGGAGAAGGGGAGTGGCACTTCTCCTTCTTTTTATTCTTCTTATCCTTAGCAGGAGGATCCGCCAGGTGGGAAGAAGAACGTTTCCGTTGGACCACCGAAGGCGTCTTGTGAAGCTGAGTCGAGGCCGGTGGAGAACCCGAAGAAGCTTCCCCAGAAGAAGAGGTGATGATTGGTGTCCTAGAAAGCTTCGGAATCCTAGGCAATGAAGAAACCAGATGCAAAGATGCCGTAGGTGGTGCCGAGATCAATACCAAGGCCGTTGGTACCGATGAGGTCGATACCGACGAAGAGGGTGTGGACGCAGGCCTCAAAGACGCGGATGGTTGAGAGGAAGCCATGGTGGAGGTGAAGAGGGTGGTATTAGACGCCGCCTGCTCTTTAATCCGAAGGGCTTGTTCCCAACAATGGGATTTGAGGCGGGAGGCCCTGTTTTTCAGGGTCTGAGACGTAAAGTCTTTACAAATGGGACACATTATGGGCCTCTCCGAGGCAGAACAGGCACTCGGAGTGGCCGTCCGACAAAGGGACCTTGCAACCGCAAGACGCACAGAGTTTGAACAGTGAAGACACAGAAAGAAGGGGGAAGAGTTCTTACAGATTTCTGCAGAAGAAAACATGAACAAACGAAGAAAAGAAGAGGCAAAGCAAACTGCTCAGTGAGGAAAAGGCTTTCCAAGCTGCTAACAGGTTGGTGGACGAAAGAAAACTGAGGAGAGACTGTTAGCTTGGCGGGACTGAGCATGCTCAGTACCGGATGGGGGAGGGGTTCTCGCCAAGCTGCTCAGCTCTGGAACTTTCCGAAAGCTATTGCACATGTGTGAAGATTCCCATTGTGTGAGGCACAGAGACCATGAAGAAGAACCATAAAGATCCATGATGAATCTCCTTCCTGAATTATAATTTGTTGATTCCTGCAACATGAAGTGTATATTATCAAGTTCCACTTACAGTATAAAGAAAAGATTTTTAAAAAATTATTATAGTTCTGGCATAAATTTGCATTAAAAATGATTGACAGATACAATCTTGTTTTATTTTCAAAAGAACAATAGCAGCCATGAATTTTTCCAGCAAATAGCAGAAAGCAAGTTATACTTCACAAACAGATTGCTGCAGACTGCTGGAGATTAATCCGGACAATCTACCTCACAGCTCACAGTGTAAAATATAATACTGTGCTTTGATAAAGTCAATGTTTCCAGTGTAATCTTTGCATTCCTTTGGTGTTTTGGATACTGTGGTATTGGCTATAGGCACTAGGAGCATGTTTGGGTTGCACAAATGCATACGGCAGATATCCCTGAGCTATTTATACAGGATAAAGTATTGCATTCACTTTTTAAAGGACATCCTGCCAAACCAGTCTTATTTAAGATGTTGTTCAGCTTAGCATTTTAAACAGCTTCTAGTTATAATACTGGTAGCAGTTCCTCAGAACACCCAAAAGCTGTTTAAGCATCTTTTATTCAGACTACAGAAATAGAAATGCTCTGCAGCAGCAATCAATATAGACTCCCCCCCCTCCTTTGTTCACTGCAACCTCCATTTCTGACATCTCTGAACTGGTAACAGATGCACGGTTCACATACAGCACCATAAAGCTTTCGAGGGAGTCAGTCAGCCACATATGAGTGAAGTGCCATCTTTGACAGCAGTTCTCTGCATAAGTTTATTCTCTAAGACCTTTGGTGACTATCTTGTTCTGCCTATATGACTCAGAAGCTTGATTGCTGAATCACACAGAGGATGACATCAGTAGCCAAAGACTAAAAAAAGACTATGCCGTCACAATGACAGCAATTAAAAGTATTTAATTTGCTGATGCCAATGCACAAACAGGTGCTGGGAAAAGATACATTCCTAGTTAACCTTTTTGCTTCTGAAGCAGGCAAAACGTCAAGTGAAACGTCAGGAGCAAATACTAATAGAACACAGCCTCAAAGCCCAGAAAACTCACAACTTTTTTGCTTCTGTTGCTTTTTTCCCCCCTGCATGTCCAATCTGTCCGCAAATGGTTATAATTTTTCAAAGGAAGCCTTCTATATTCATAAATCAGTGATGAATAAGCTGGGGAGCTGTAATCACATCTCTGCTTTTTGCATATCCACCATGTATCTCTATGTGTTGACAAACATGCCTGTGGTGGAGCCTTCTTATTTGAGTAAATAAATGTGCCAGAATTAGTACTACCCACATGGGATTATGAATATTGGCCTGTTCTGAGAATTACTGAGATAATGAATGTGAAGTACTCAAAGCACTTAAGAAAAGTGCTATTACTGTCATAATTAAAACACTCTCAGCAGTGATAATCACACTTTTACTGAGAGGAACATCAGACTAATGAAAGATATAGTTAAACAAGGTGCAAGATTCCCATTTATCATACTCTTATTTTTGTTTCTGAAACACACTGACCTGTGGGAGCTGTTTCTCTACATTCCACTCCCCCCCACACTTTTGTTGCTTTCTTGTTGCTCATCTGTATGCATTTCTTTATTCCATAAAATGAATTCATGACAAGCCTACAAGGCACAATAATATCTTCTACATCTTTCACAACTTCTGTTCAGCTCTCACCAATTGCTTTGTAAAGTTTTGCAATGCTCTCTGAGGTGAGGACAAATAATTTATCACCACTATTTATTGGGAAAAGTAGATTTAAGTAATTTACTGGCTTGACAGATAAGCAGATAATGTTAAAAAAAAAGCGAAATAGACTCATGCCCCGAGCAAGAATGGATTTAACTGGTTTAATTAATTGCTACTGCTTTAATTGGCATCTAGTTCTTTGGGCTTAAAAAATCCCACTTGTATCTCACTGCTGATGTTTGGAAAGTTGAGCAACTAGAACTGGCATGCTGACAGCCAGTGATGTATGGAAAAAGGATTGTCTTTCAAAACTGCAATGGCATATGGGATATCTGTACGAAGAGCACTGCTTACCACAATAATCTCCAAAACAGCAATTAATGTGATCAAATACTCTGATGGCTTGTTTAGCTGATACACAACAAGCTATTCCCATCCACTTCCTTTAAATATAATTTGTTTCCATTTTATCTTCTCTTTTGTTTCTGATTTTCCCAAGGCAGAAGACTAACCCATTAGAATTGATGGGCAAAGAACAAAATGGTTTGTGAATAGGAAGCCATAAGGGGTGCCTTCTCAGACAATATGTCAAGCAACAGTCCTTTTGAACAGGGCAATGAAGATGTCATTAAAAGTAAATTCATTTGCCATATGCTTTAAGGAAACTTATTGCTCTCAATTAGGGATGGAAGTATCAGCTATTTCTGGCCCACTGCAGTTCTGTACATATTCAAGGGCCTTCTTAATGGCTCCCCTCAAGCTGTGGAACTCCTTTCCAAAGGAAGATAGGCTGGCCTCCCTCTTTGTTGTTTCCTCTAAGGGCAGTGAAGACTTTTTTTATCCAAACTTTTGATCACTAATGGGATGCTGAGGAAGACTCAATGGACCCTTTTGGGCTTTTTGAGTCTGCTTTTCCCCTTTTTTATGTATTACGTAGCTTTTAATTTTTTAATACAGCACTTGGTTTTAATATGATAGCTTATTTTTAAATTATTCTTAAATGTTATAACTGATTGGGATTTCAATTGCACTCTGTTTAATTCACGTCATAAGCTGCCTTGGTTCCTGCACTAGAAAAAACAGCAATATTAAATAAATGAATAAATTAGTCTATTCTGACCCATTTCTCTTTAATGTGCAAATTCTACAAATTCACATAAAAATGCACACATATATGGGGATTTGACTATACTTTTGAATTTATTTTTTCCTTGATAAAATACGGATGTTTAAAGCCATTTATCTAAAGGTACTCCTTGGACTACATTTTGATACATTTTTAAAGCCAGGAATTTCACCTAAACCATTTCCATGCTACATTGTTATAGAGCTATTATTCCACCTTCAACATTCTGTGGAATTTTGGGATTTGTAGTTTACTGAGGCCAAAAAGCTCTCCGGCTGAGAATTCTAAATGCCCCTCCCTAAACTGTAACCCCAAGGATTCCAAAGGATGTTGAAAGTGGAATAAGAGCACTATAATACTGTAGTGCAGAAATGGCCCCAGGAATTCAAAGAAGTTCAAAATCTGAGCGATAATTATCTTCTAACACATTTATTTGGATTATTCAAATTAGGTCAATCTAAATTTGCAAAGATCAAGTTCCTCAAGCATTTCTTGTCTAAACAGAGAATTTATTAGCCAGACCACAGACGTTACCCTCTATGGGAGAAGTAAGTTCACAGTATAACTGGCCAACTCAAAACCTACTTTCTGAAGATAATGATTTCAGATTCATTCCAACTGAATTTGAAACATGTGCTGGCTTTTCAGGGGAGGTGCATGATCTCTCCCTGTCTCTCTCACACAACCCACATCCTGTAAGATAAGCAGGATGACATGATAGTTTTTGAGAATATTGCTTTGATTCTCACTGTACACATCTACTAGACACATTTATGATATCAGTTTTGCTAAGGTAATGCCAAACTACTGCCTTAATTTCTGACTGATCTTTTATTAAATTGTAGCTATTTAGGAGACTAATCAATATGCAGAATATAGAACAAAAAGGCAACCGGAAAAAGAAATACAGTTGTAACGCTTAACCAATGGAACAAATATCATAGAAACTTCCACAGAGTTAAATAATTATCATTGGTTTGATCTTTGGTGTGTGTGTGTGTGTGTGTGTGTGTGAGTGACAGAGAGAGAGAGAGAGAGAGAGAGAGAGAGAGAGAGGCTTCATAGAGCAAAAAGTATTCTGCTGGTGAGGAATCTTTTCCTTTGACAGAAATCTAAAAATCAGAATGTAGGCTTTTGCAGCTGTGGTGAATAATCTGTCAGCAAGGAAACCATGACGGCCTAGAAGAGAGAATAAATGAATAAATGAAATAACTAGTCACACTGGGAAAAGGTACTATATACACTATGTATGCTTAATCAGCTGGATCCAGAAACTCACGCCATTTCCACATGACACTGCTATAATGCTATAGCAGCGGGTTGTTACCGTTCCAGTAGCCGTGCTTCAGCATGACATTGTCGCTATCCAGCTGCTATCCCATCCCCGTGCATCATCAAATCGCCATATTCTATTTCCAGAAAAAATCTGTTAAAAGAGTCCCCTATAGCGCTTCAGTCCTGCCAGCCATTGTAGTGTCCTACCGATATAGCGCTTGATAGCACTTCCTGTTATGACGGATCTGGCAGTACGCAGGCTGTGGGCGTGCCCAGCTCATCCCTCCCCCAGCAACTCCCATGGTGTGGTAACTTTCTATCACCTCTTCTTGTTTATTTTAAATGTCTCCTTTGAGTCAAAACTTTTTATTTTTTTAAATACATTTTGAAACAGTATAGGGCAAAAGTGAAATAGTGTACTGGCATGTTATGCTGTTACAACATTGCTGTGTTAATACAGCTTCCAAAAACCAACTAACCAAACAAACAAACAAAAATCACCGCCCAATCAGGGGTGGTGGGGCAGGGTGAAGGTGGGGCACTGGAGTGGCCAAGGATGCTATAATGTGGAAGGAACGCTAGTGGCAATACCACTACCCATCCATTAAGGAGGAAAGGTGCAAAAAAGAGCATCCCTAACCTGATGGCATCACGTGAATGGTGGTGCCACCATTATAAAGGTATAATGCGCTAATGGCCTCTGATGCAAAAATGGCCTAAGGTGGTGAAAAATAGTTCCGAATGAAATCAGCTAGACTCAGGTTTAAGTCACAATTAATTTGCTGGACTGATTTCATTGGGACCTACCTTCAGATATTCATTTGGAAGCAAATAGGAGGAGCCCAGGTCAAAGTACAGACATATTCGCAAACATTTCTCACTTCCTGGAGCTCCATAGTGACTGTGAGCTACATGAAGACAAAAAAAAAAAAAGAAGAAGAGGGTTCTCAGATGAAATTACCTGGCAGTAGGATCTTTAGCAAAGAGAAAAAGAGAAGATGGATTTTTTTGAGACACACATGCTAGCTCCATTCCCAAGATACTGCTGGCTCACTCTAAAGTAGGCATCTTCTACATGCATACAGGTTTCTCCACAGGAAAGGAACCTTGGTTCATCATAGTCCTATCCTAGTGTTGGAATCCCTACGCAGGTAGAAGGCATCCCCCTTCAGACTGAGCAAAACACACACTGGCCAGGACCACGGCCTGTGAAAGCAACAGCATCAAGAGATTTGTGCTAGCCCTGCACCTTCCCACTTGCCCATTCAGGAATTTGGTAAGCATAGGTAATGAATGGTGAAATAAAACAGATTGAAGTACAGCCTAATGTTCTGAACGCTAATAACTTTGGCCCTCAAGGAGTTGATATAAATTTTGACAAACAGCAGCTCTGGGAAAGGGGTAATAAAGATCAGAACTGTAACCATCAAGGAAGAGGGCTTTCAGTTGTTTCTCCATCATTTTCACTATGAAAATAGCATGAGAACCACTGTTTGATCAGCTGGGAAAAACTGGGTGTATAAACGCACGCAGATAATTTTTTTTCCTAAAGAGTCAAATAGTAGCTAAGGAAATGTGCATTTGCATGGGGGCAGGTAAGTGAAAGCCTTCATGATATACAATGCTTCCAGACAGAGGGCTCCTTATGCTAATGCTCAAAAACATTTTGTATCAGTTCCATTTTTTTTCATCCCTGATATATTTTCTGGGGACAGGAAAAACATGGGAAAAGTGGTGGAAAAACAAGTTAAAAACCATTTATAAACATCTTTAGGTAAGGCCGGAAAATTCTGATGTGGAAGTATCCTAAACCCTACACTGGATCCCCCTCTTCCACTATTATTTGCAGAAATTTAATAACAGAATATCCAATAATAGGACTCCATTATCTCATCTAGTCGGCTCTCAATGATAGCTTTATTAAGGCCAGGGCTATAGTGCAAGTAGCAGCTTCCCCCCTGTGCCTCTGCCTTTACAGGAAGTACCTTTCCTCTTCTGTACTAACAACTAATTTGTCTTATTGATAATGAATAAAAATTCATTATGTTGCTATGTGGATAAGATCACATATATATATTTCTTTACTCAGTTCCTCTAGATCTTAACTAAAAAGCATACAGGATAGGTCCTTATTTTCCCTTATTCCCTACCCATCTAGCACCAATAACCTTCCTGATCTTACTAAGAGAAAATAATCTTTGGAACAGAGTGGTACAGTGCTTCTTTGGCCCACAATCAGGAGAGGTGATGGACATACAATCACCCCTACAAAAGCCCTGTGGACCAGTAAGCATAATCTGCTGGGCAGCATTCAATCCATGACTTGCTCGTGGGGAGAGGAAGTTTTCAACCGCCTCAGGATCCTCTTTTTGCCTTGAACTCTGCACTTTTTAGGGACCCCATTACCACCAATGATGACCTACAGCAACCTCAATTCCCAGGATGAGACCCACTTATCTATTTTCTGTCTTGTATTACCCAGTACCAAACAGAATTTCTGAGCTGACTGCAGGTTTCTGTGGGCCTTTGGGCAAGAGGCTATCAGTAGGTCCTCTCAGGCTCACTTTAACTCAGTTGCATAGGGACGGGGTATGTGTGTGTGTGATGGGGCAGTGCACCCCCGGTGGCAATTTTTTGGGGGCACTGCAGCTCCTTGCTTGCCCTTTCCCATATGCTGTGCCCCCCCCACATTGTAGCCCTGCCTTGTCCATCACAGCCCTGCCCCCACACACCATGCCACACCCCCACACACAATAGTCACTCCCACGTGCCATAGCCACGCCCATGTGCACCGTAGCCATGCTTCTGCTCCTTCACCCATCCCTCCACCCACCCACCCCTCCACACACTCCAAGCTCCGCCACTGTTTTAACCCATTATGTTTACGAAAAAAAGAAAAGAATGCCCTTGGCTAATTCTAACTGCTGTCCTTTATCACACTGTACAGCCACATCTGGCCCAGCAATATCTGAAATAAAAGGAAACAGCTTCCATGAAAAAGTCTGTTCTTTCCAAGCACCACTTCTCTTATTTCATATACTTATTCATTTACACATACGGTGCAGCTCGCATTCAAATGTCCTGTTCATAATATTCATGGTTGACTCCATATGAACACAGTAACAGGGACCATGGCAACTGATTGACGTCAATAGTGGGCCTCTCAATACTAAAGATGTCCATTAACTAAATAAATAGATATGTATAAATAAGAAGTAAGACTTGTCTTGTCTTTTTTGACAACCTAATCACATGAACTAAGGTCTAAGCACCCAGGACTGGATGTAAGAACTATATAGTTCACACAAACTTATAACTTGCCATTACTTATACCTGTGCTGTTTTCTGCTATTTCAATACAATGGCATTTGCTGATAGCACTACAACAGCAATAGCCAGCATTGCCCAATGTGGCCTCAGTGGAAAACTGCCAACTTGTTACATGGCACAGAGATGGGGAAAGTGGCTGGGGTAGATGAAGGACTATAGGATGTGGATGGGACTAGAGGATAATTAGAAATCATCCAAAGGTCTTTTGAGTCACTCCTGAGTAGGGCTGGATAGAATATTTGACATTATTCCCTGGATGAAAAATGGGCTTCCTGACACTCAGGAAACCTGGTCAGAAGAATTTTGCAAGAATTTTGCACAGTTTCTGCTCACTGTTCACACATCTGGAAGTTTTTCAGGAAATTATTCTGCCTAGAAATACAAGTGTCTTTTTTTCTCTCTGTGTGTGAAAACAACACTATTGTCCAGATAGTCATGTGTATTTTTTTTCTAGTGAATTGCTTTTGCTTTTTTTTGTTTTCTGCATGCAACCCCATCACTCCTACACAAAAATATCATGTGACTCTGGAAAGGCTTTTCTGGCAAGTGATCCGTTCTTCACACAACATGTTTTTCATGCAAAAAGTACACTGATTCTAGATGGCCATATGGGTTTTTCTTTTAAACGGAAAATTGCTAGGCTTTGCACAAAAATGTAAATTTTGTACAGAAAACACAGACATGGTTATCCGGAGAGTGGGTTTTTTGTTTTGTTTTTGTTTTTTGGAAAAGACAGCAATAACAGTGTTTCTTTATGTGAAACACTGCATTTGGGAGGGGAAACAGATGCATTTGAGAGGGGGAACAGTTTTTTTTTAAAGAAAAAAAATCTTTCCAAATAGCAAGGGTGATTTTTGTTGTTTTGTTTTTTGTTTTTTGCACAACATTGTGATTTATTGGGGGGCTGTGCAAACTCCAGCAAATTTGGCAACCCTCCCCCATGATTTTCATGGAAAAAACACAGATGTATTTCTGCACAGAATAATCTCCTGAAACACTTTGGGATGTAGAAATGGCAAACGAAAACTATGTTTTCCCTCACAGCCCAGAGAAAAATGTATTATTCATCCTTGCAAGTGAGGTAAAAATAATGAAATATTTACTTCTCTGCTCCTAAGCCAGCTGTATCAACATAGGCCTCAAATGGGATATATTAAAATAAAGGAGGATAGGTTGTAGGTTGGTAGAGCAGAGTGGCATCATCTATATGGCAACACAATACCCCGTTTGTGTCATCAGTGCTATGCCTGTCTATAGGATTTTAGTGCCCATACCATAATTGTCCATTTCCTGTTTTCAGCCTCTTGAAAAACCAGTGATTGTGGAGAATAAAACACTTCATCATCAACTTCTTCTGACTTTCTAGGCAAACAGTGTAAAAATGTCCAATCAGGAGCAGCCACTTTACAAGTCTACAGAATGAAAATAAAATACATATAGATGTAAGATACATAACATGAATAACATAAGACAACATACCAAGCTGACAGCAGAAACGATGTATCACCTAAAGAATTTCTTCAGATTGGTTTCCAATTTTGGCAACACTGTTGGGATCATGTCAATGTAACAAGAGTCTAATAAGCCAAAAAGAACTGGGTGCGTATTCTACTTCTGATTGTTTTGTCCTCCCCACAGTTATTAAAGTAATTGCTCTCTTGCTCACTGCTGTGTGAGCCATGAGCAGTCTATTTCAAGTTATGTGCTTTGCAGTCTGATTAGGAGACAGGAAGTATTTAGCCCTTTCTCTGCAAACTCAGCTTTCATTTTCTTTCAGTGCCAACGAGGAGAAGTATCTGGCATACATATGCCATCTTATCACACTTGTGCAAAATATGACATACATGGTTTGCAGCAAAAAAAGATATATAAAATGTTATTTTACATCTATTTCATCTAGTACTGTCAAATGCAACAAGAGAGAAAGAAAGTTTTCAGAGAGCCGGTATTTATAAAAATGCTGAATATGTTTTAGAAAACTTTGGGGATTTGATTTCTCAATTGTTTCTGAAGTTCACGAATTCTTATCAGTTTGGCCCTGATGAAAGAAGCACAGACTTTTCCAAAGTGCATTATAGATCTTAATAAATACTGTACAAGCAATCTGGAAACTCTGTTCCTTTTCCTCTTGTTTGCTTTATTTCCAGTGCCTTTGTTCCTCCTTCCATTCTCATTTATTACAATGGCACCATCGTACTATCAAAGATGGTCTGACTGGGCACCATCTTATCAACATATGTGACTGAACAACCTGAGTGCTTCCCACATAGTTACTAGCTAGCCTCCAACTATCCAACTATAACTATGCACCCTAGCTGGGATCTGGCAGCTCCTCATGGTCTAAGCTAAGGGTGGAGAAAGTGCAGCCATGGACCTCAGCACACAAAACCCCTCCAAGACCAGCAAAGCCCTAGCCCACCCCTACTTCAAAAAATCTGATGGAAAAACGTTTGGAAAACATTTTTAAAAACCCCTACTGAAACCCCATAAAAGTTGACAGCTTTACTCCCGTGGCCCCTCACTACCTTCTCTCCCATCAAACCAAGAAAACAAACAAACAAACAAATCTTTGGGAAATTGGCCATATTCAGACTGATTCTTAGAACCAAAACTGAAGCTGCATAATTGCCTTTCATGTCATGTAACACAAAAAAGGGGGGTGGCTCCCACCCACTCGGCAGTTGCCCACCCTGCTCTAACCATTCATATATAGTATTTCTTAGCCAATATGAAGCAAAGCTGTTTCTTTGACATCTACCCTGAACCTCTACAGTTCCTTATTAACTGGACAATGACCATCAGTATTGTAAAGTACCACTAACACTACAGGAACCTAAGATAAAATGTTAGATTTAGACAGTTTTATGAAACGAAGCAGGCACCTGTTCTGACCTAGTTGTTTGCTTTCACATGTGCATATTGCTTGTTTTCGATATAAAGTTTGCTGAAACATGTCAAACTATTCTTGTTTTTCATGGAGTAGGAATCTATCCCTATTCTTTCCATGTTATTGCTGACTTTGGTATCGAATTTTCTATTAGAGAAGAAATGCCCGGCAACATGTCTAAACATACATGTGTTTATCAATCAATCAATCAATCAGTCAATCAGTCAATCAGTTTGTTTATTTATGGTCATAGATCAAATAAAAATACATGAGCTTATGTGTCATCTACTTCAGCTTTCTCTAGTAGGTGGGCCAGGATGCTCCTGATTCTAGTGTCCCAAAGTGCATCTAGCTTTGTGCTTCCCTCCTGTTCTGTTCTCTGCAGCCTCTCCTTAATACCACAAGAGTCATGCAATTGGTTGATCAGCACTTCTGTCAGGGCCAGCAACTGGGACCAATAAGTCAATCAGCTAT
Organism: Cyclura pinguis; assembly: GCA_030412105.1. Lineage (NCBI taxonomy): Eukaryota > Metazoa > Chordata > Lepidosauria > Squamata > Iguanidae > Cyclura > Cyclura pinguis. Next base: position 207,404,792 of record CM059601.1, on the reverse strand, counting down.
ATGAGGTTTGTTCTTTGGAGTTGTTCAAAATATGTCAGGGTAATCAAGAAATATTGCCTATGGCTTTTCACCTCTAGTATGAGAATAAAAAAAAACGGCGGGGATCATTAGTACATTCTATGTATGCCAATATAATGTTTTTGTAATGGCAATACTTGTGTATTAAATCATACCCTAGAAGGCCACAATATATTCCTTTGTATCAATAACTCATCACATATTAATCTGATATATACACAAAGGTTCATATCACTGTTAGTAGTCTGGAAAAGACCTATTACAGATATGCTGGGAAATCAATTTAAAATACAATCAACTGATCCACTGATTCTAATAAAAGGAATGTTTTTTCTTCAAGTGCCTACTTTAAGTATTTAATAAGATTCAGTTTTCAATTTTTGTAAGGAATATTTCACCCAAATAATTGGTTTATTTTTTTAAAAAAAAATCCCATACATTTTATATTTTTATACAAACAACTGTGAACCCTACTCGGCACATTTTTATTTCTAATAGGCACATTAGCACAGTTCATTCAGATTTAAGTTTTCATATCATAGTAAAGATACTAAAGCTGCAACAGGAGAACAGGAGACAGGGGTTCTACAAGCAACCACAAAATAAAGGTCACCTTAGTGTATATACCCAACACCCACCAGAAAAAATCTATTAGACAACACAAAAACAATTCTCAAAATAAAATCTCAAAGAAGTACCTTAAGTATCTCCTTAAAAAAAAAAACAGAGAAAGAGAATGGCAAGAGATAATGAAGAAGTAAGCCTGGTTTCACACTAGAAAGAAAATTTAAAAATCTGTATTATGTTTGCATTTCATTGAAGCCCAAGGCTTCAGAGTGAAAAAGTGTCCGTTATTTACAAGGGTTCCCACTTCTGTTCTAAATGCTGAACTTCCCTACCACTGTTGCTTTTTGTCCAGTTCACAATGAAAGTAGATGCCTTTCTCTGACTGCATTCCATTCATCTATGCAGCCATTATTTATTGCTCTTTGCTATTAAATATTTGAACACTGGTCATTTCTTCTGGAGGTACCTTCTAGTTTGGGGTAAAGAAGGCATCCATGAATGGATTAAGAATTGGTCACCTCATCCCTGTCTGCCCTTGGTGGTGAGAGGACTGAAAACACTCCTGGATTGTTCTTATGACTTACACGAAACAGGGAAGGAAAATTTCTCCCATATTGTATCTTCTCGAATAGCACTGCATTACCTAAATACCCTGAAGACACCAGATCCCATTGATCTTGGAAGCTAAGCAAGGTCAGCCCTTGGACTGCCAAGGAACACTAGGGGCTGTTAGGCTATATTTCAGAGGAAGGCAATGGCAAATCTCCTCTGAGTATTCTTTACTTAAGAAAACACTATGACCCTTTTCACACCTTACCTTGTCCTGGAGACATCCGGTGTTGGTCCCAGTGCCGGTTCTGCTGGGAGGGGAGTACAAAAGGAGTGCTCCCCTTTGCACCGGCTGCCTCTGGGACCCAGGAAGCACAATGGCCGTGCCTTTTCCTGCCACAGCGCAGCCAGGTACTGTCCCAGGCTGTGCTGGGGCAGGAAGAGCAGCCACTGAGCTTCCAGGGCCTCTGCAGGGAAGGTAAGTATGGGCACACGGCAGGACGGTGGCACAATCGCCAGTCATTGACTGGGAAAACCCGTCAATGATTTGTGGTGCAACTGCACCACCTGGAGACAGGAGAAGGATGGGACCATGACAACACCTGCATAAGCATTGTCACAGTCCTATCCCTCTCCTGTCCCTATGGCGGGTTGGGAGGGTGAAGCAGAAAGGACCTATGAAATTCACAGGACACCTATAAGTCAACTGGCAGCTTGAAGGCACATTACACACAGACATGATCAGCAGTTACTTTAGCATAGCTGTATTCAGCATTGTCATAAACAGAAATATCTACTCTTTCAAGCTTTCACAAAGAAATACCGTAAATGTCTAATGTAAAATAGGCCCAATATGTTTTTGAAACTGCTGGAAAATAAAAAGAAGACGAAAAGAACAGGCTTTTGTATTTTACCTGCATTGTGATCTGGTAACCCTGGAAAGCTTTCAGTCTCTTTTGTTTTTCTTCTTCTTGTCCCATGCTTATCCATGTGTCTGTGATCAAAACATTAGCTCCACTGGCAGCTTCAAGAGGATTGGTGGTAAGCAACAATTTGGTGTGGTACTAACATAAACAAAGCAGAGGAAATAAACAGAGTTTACATGGAGTGCAGAATATAGCACATTTGAAAAATCTCATGTTCTTACCTTTCTGGAATAATCTTCAGCTACTTGAATCACCATGGGATCTGGCTCAAAACCCTGTTGAAAGAGATGACAATGATACCATAGATTTCATTTTGACTACAAACACTGACATTAAGTACTATATAGAAAAAACTGGTGCAGTTTTTCTATATAGTGTGGTGTAGTGGTTTGAGCATGGAACTACAACTCTGGAGAACAGTGTTTATATCCCCCTTGATCATGGAAACCCATTGGATGACCTTGGAGAAGTCACACTCTCTAAGCCTTAGAGGGAGGCAAAGAAAAAAAAATCCTCTGAACAAATCTTGCCAAGAAAAACCTGTGATAATTTCATCTCAGGGTTGCCATAAATCAAAAGCAACTTGAAGGAATACAACAAGAAAAACTAAGCGTACAATGCCACTTCCTTCTTCATATAGGGCATAAACTGTGGGATTTGCCTTCACCAAATGTAGTGAGGGCCAGAAGCTTGGACTGCTTTAAAGTCAGATTAGACACATTTATGGAGCTTGGGGCCACCCATGGCTACGAGTCAGGATGGCTACATACCGTCCCCAATATCAAGAGCCATAATGCCTCTGTATAGTACTTACCAGGGAACATGAGCAAGATAGAGCTATTGAGTTCATGTCTTACTTGTGGGTTTCCCATAGGCACTTTGGTGGCCATTGTATAAACAGAATGCAAGCCTCTGACCTGATCTAGCAGGGCTTTTCTTATGTTTTTAACCAATTTGTCTTCAGTGACAAGGACCTCTATTCCAAGTGGGTTCAACTGTCAGGAACTCAAAAGGAACATTATCTCCAGCGTGCAACTCTTTGTCTCACTTCCCTGGGAACAACGACAGCTGTCGATCATACATTAAACTGGGCTTTCTGCCTGCATGGTGACTCACATGAGTCAATGTACCAACTAAACTCTCTATCAAGGTAGAAACATCTAATTGATTGTTCCTTATCTCATTTTCACCCCACCCTAAGCTTCTAATCAAAGGTCATCTGGGTTTCATATACAAGGCTAGTGTCTTTGATGATGTTATTACTTTCCTTTTTCAAAGCTGATAGTTTATTCTACTGTACCTTCTTGGCTCAGTTTTAACCAAAGTTTCTAAAAAAATTCTTCTCTCCCAAGGTACAAGATTTCCTTACCTTTGGAGTAGCAACATGCAGATCCATCCCACATTTAGCAGCACTCATCATAATAGAATTCAGAACATTATTTCCATCACCTATCCAGCTGAGGGTTAATCCATTCAAAGACCCATAGTGTTCCTAACAACAACAACAAGACAGTGAAAAGACGGTGAATGATCTAGGCAAAAACACTATCACAGCAGCACAGTCATCAACATTTGTTCGCTATGAAACGTATCATATTTATAATCAATGCTCATAATTTGTAGTCTAGCTTGCCGGTACGGATTATTCCTGGTCACCAAGTTGCCAACTGAAATCTCTCTTGTGGTGTCAGTAATATACGGTGCATTATTCTTTGTAACAGTTTTATCACTGCATAGAATTATAGAACTACAGTATAGAGTTGAGTCATCTACTCCAACTCATGCCAGTGGAAGATTTCACAGCTAAAGCATCCCTCACAGATGGCCATCCACTTAAAAATAAAACAAACAAACAATAAAAAAAACCTCTTCTAATAAAGGAGAGTTCACCATACTCCAGGGTAGTCAAATTCATTGTTGAACAGCTCTTACTAGGAGAAAGTTTCTCCTAATGTATCAGAATCTCCCTTCTTATTGGAACGCTTTGTTTGGGTCCTTCTGCTGCCTCTGGAGCAAGAGAAACAAGCTTGCTTCATCTTCCAACCTTTTGATATTTGAAAATGGCTATCACATCACCTCTCAATCATCTATTCTCCAGAATGAACACACCCAACTTCCTTATTCGTCTTAGCAATCAGTTTCCAGACACTCTCATATCCTATATGTGACACTTGCCAGAAGATAGGCTCAGGCAGAGAAAACACTAAGGCCAAGCTATGCTCTATGCCAGTGACTGAAGAGCCATTCAGTTGTTGTGGGCATTGATAGTTAGAAAATTAGAGGTTATGCACTGTGCAGTACATTTGGCTCCTAAGTGACCTGCAAATGAGCTAGCATGAGCTATTTCCATTAGCTTAGCTCTATACTTGGTTGGTGCTACCAGCTGTCTTGGCTTTTCCTTGGCCTGTTGCAATGATGCCTAATGGGCTCTCGACACAGGCTGTCCTCAACCAGTACAAATCTGTCTAGATATTCTGTGGGCAGCTCAGGAGGATTTTAATTTACCGTTGCAAACAAAGGCTTCAGGCTTTCATCCAGCCCTTGTTCTTTTACAAACTCTGAAGATGGCGTTTCAGCAAAAGTACTCATCTGCAGCAAATCCTCTTCTACACTGGGTGCATTAGGCTCACTGTTGCTAACCTCTCGGGCAGGAGTTTCTTCAATAAGCTCCTCTTCCCTTGTCAACTCCAGCTGAGCAAGCTGTTGCTGCTGTGCCTTGTGGTGAGTAGTTACACAGACATGTTCGACATGCTTTGCCAGATCATTCCCAACCAAGCATGGGGCCGGAATATCAGAACACACAGCAATGTTCCAGAGCCCTGTCCAGTGTTTATACCTGATAGGAAACACTATGGTCACCTTTTTTTTGGACACATTATAGCTTTTTGGTATCATCATACATTGTGGTGCCCACATGCATACTCTAGATGAAGTCTGACCAACGCGAAATAGAATGGTACTACTACTTCCTTCATTTGAACACTGCAGTTCTGTTGACTCAGCCAAGGACTCTGGAATGTTTGTGGTGGTGGTGGTGGTGGTGGTGGAGGGGTTGGTTTGGTATGGTTCGGATTTTGTTTTGTTGTGGACGAATGCCTTCCCTCAAAAAAGAGGAAGAAAAAAATAGGCACCCCTATATTTGGGATTCATTTTAATATGTTATATTATATGTTACTCCACTGGAGAAACCCTATCCCAGGGTCTACAATTTTAATATTAAAATATGATTCTGTGTGCCAGAGAGGTCCCCCGAAGGGGCACGTAGGCAGGCAGCAATGGTCAAAGATCAAAAACCAGGTCAGGCCAGTAAAATCCCCAGTCACGTAGCCCCAGGAGACTTCAAGATGTGTAAACCCACAATAAACAAAGGGTCCTCAGCCCCATGACACTGACTTGAGGGGATTAGCGTGTCTGCCCCAAGTTGAGCAAACATTCCATCAGGCGAGGACCATTTACATGAAGTCACACCACAAACTAACACTGAGTCCTGAGACTTTGGCAACACCTTGCAATCCCATCACACAAAGGAAATTACCAGTGTGGAGCTTCATGCCCACTGCAACACCCATTGTTCTCCTTGGGAAAGGTTTAGTCCTCCAGGTACTTTTTCCCCTACAAATAGTCCCAGTTTTTGAGTGGTTCTTTGGATTACCCCCGGTCATCCCAGCAGACCGTTGCTCCATCCGTTGAGTGATCCCCTCAGCCCTCTGCGTGCTGAACCCCACTTCTCTGCTGTTTTTCCCAGACCAAGGACTTCAGGACAAAGGTGCAGTATCAACCCAGCTACACCCCTTCAATATTCCCCTATGCAGTTTCCTCTCTTTTGCTTCTTAATAGGTCTTGAGTGAGTGTGTGAGTGATTGCGGTGGTGCGTGAGACTTGCATTCAATAAAATCATTTATTGGACATTTTTGTTTGGTTTTTGGCTTGGCCTGACCCCGTAAAAACTGGGTGAAAAGACCCCGCTAGGTTACCCTGCTTCTTGCATTGCTGTTGCTTGTGCTCTGGCTAGTTTCCATTCCCCATCACGTGGAGCACATTGAGGTGCCCCCCCAAGGGACCCCAGAAATCAGGGTAACAGATATATATATTTCCTGCAGCTTCTTTGGTTTTCTCTTATGCTTTTTGGGAATTGATCCCAGTTAAAAATTGCTTCTGTGTTGAATGATCAGGCTATTTTAGAGAGACTAAGGGTGTTATGCATAATGTATTCGTTTACAATACAGTGGTTTTCTGCCTGCATCATACATAACAAGCACACTAAAAGGAGTCCCCTTCCCCTCCCAGGGGTGCTTTACTGTGAACTTATACACTGGCAGGGTGTTAGACTAGATGACCCTTGGAATCCCTTCTAAGTCTATGATTTTATGACTCAGAAAGAAGTGGTCAATGCCTTAAAGATCCGAAGTATTGAGAGAAATTATCTTCATATCATATGCAGAATGCAAACAAAAATTACATAAAAAGCATACTAGGTGGATGCTAGTCACTCAAAGATGACTCTGAGTCACAACGTTTTTCTTCTTCAGATTTTTATCCTATGTACAAAATAAAAGTGGCGGCTGCAAGCTCCCCTATTCCATCCTGCTATTCTAGGTGGTAAGCCCACCCTTGGTGCAATGAAAAATCTACCAAGCATAGCTACTTCTCAAAGATCACTGACAGCAGGGCAGCTTATCTCCCTGCTATGATTTGGAATTTCCAGTCAGGCCACCACACCTGCTATCACAGTGCCTGAGGGCATAGTCAGGCACTGTGATGGCATTCTCCCATCACATATCATTCAATCATTCTTAACTACAAACACTCCCATGAATACAAATAGTACTTAAAAGTCCTCCTCATGTCTTCAGTATAGATTATTACCAAGTAAGTGTGTACAGGATAGACTGCATTCAGCCTTTGTTATCTGGAGGTGAGTTCAACTATAATAGCTGTCTTTTAAAAAATTATATTTCGTCATTTAATTGACAGCTAGCTGATAATTCCTCAGAGGCCTCAGATATAGTAGTATTAGTAGTCCAATTTTGTCTGATCATTTCTGAAAGGGATCAGCACCCCCAGTCTCGTCTTGTAGGGGGCTGAAGCCTCCTGCTCCACTCTCCCCATTCCAGGGTCTAAGGATGCAACCTAGAACTGCACTAACTTCTTTTTTCCCCAGCACACAATAGTGCTCACTCTTATTTAGCTAAGCCTCACAGTTTGGTGTTATGGTAGCATCCCTTCTTCTCCTTTATCCAAGTCACTTACAAAGATATTGAAAAACACTTTAGTGCCGAATCCTGTACTAATCTACTTGTCACTTTTCTCCAGGTATCATTGGTGAGTCTCTTTGGTTTTGGTGTGTGAACCAGCTACAAATCCATCAGTAGAATCACCTAGCCCACATTTTACTAGCATATCTGCAGAAATATCATGAAGGACTTTGTTCAAAGCCTTACTGAAACCAGATATACTACATCCACAAGATCACCATTATTTGCTAAGCTTGTAACTCTGTTTTAAAAAGAAAGAGAAGATTATATGGCATGACTTGTTTTTGAGAAACCCAGCTTGGCTCTCAGTAATGACAACATCACTTATAGTGCTCATAGACAGACTATTTAATGATCAGTTTTAGAAACCTTCCTGTTATCATTGTCAAGCTAACTGACTAGAAGTTGTCCAGGTCCTCCAATTTATTTTTTTGAAGACAGTGGCAACAGCAGCCCATCTCCAGTGTGCAGGAACATCACTTGCTCTCTAAGAATTCTCAGGGATTATAAATAGAGGCTATGAGATTCCATCCATTAGTTCCTTTAGCTGTAGCCAATGTGAGCTAGTTGCATGGCTCATACATAATACATAAATTGGAAGCCTTGGACTAAATCCAGTGAAGGACCTGCAGCAAGTTTATGTAAATTATCAAACTTAAGTAAGTTATGACAAAATCCTGTTATTTTTATAGGTTTACTCTATATAGGACTAATGTTAACTTTAACCATTCATTCTCATTAGATTATACTTGTTCCATATCCATACATGCATACAATTCTACAGCAAATATTTTCAAGGCCTTTGGTATATTTCACAGACCACTAGTGTTGCATTTATATGAGATTAAAAACCGCCACACTACATGTTGCAAATTCCCCTTCTTTTTCTTTTTTTAAAAGCATGTTTCTAATTTTTTTCTTGTAGTTGTGGAGATAAACTGGAAAATTTGTGATCAATGAAATCTTTAAAAAAACACCTCAGCACTATTTTCAATTCTGCTGAATGTTCTTGTTTATGTATATAGAAATAGAATAACTATGCAAAATGACTCCATAGAGTTGCTTTAAATCATATAATGTATTCAAATCAAAGGCTATAGCATTTCTAAATACAGCTTTGAATTCTTTTCTAGTGTGAAACAGGCCTGAATTAAGGCAATAATAACTAGGTTATCCAATCAAATATTTACTTTACATTACATATTTCTGGAGAGACAAGGCATAGTTTATCCAATGATGAAAGCCAATTATTAACTCCCAGTTGTTGTGTCCATCCTTCTGAACCATGCAAACTAAGAGAGAATGAAATATGAGTGGGGATACAGCTCTAAGCTGGTATCCCAGGAGGTAACTGGCAAGGGGATAAGTGCCAGCACAGCCAGCAGGCAATGAATTGTTACATAAGAGAAATGAGTCATTTGTGATTACTAAAAGCCTGTCAACGCTTGGCGATAAAACACATTGTATGAGTGGTAGGCAAATGGGGCAGGCTGTTAGCAGACAAAAAGTACAGGTGAAGTGATTTGTTTCACCCTGCACTGTAACAGGGCCATGATTTCTTTTTTATTACATCTCATGGTATTTATTACATCTTTCAAAGCAGCTTACACAGGCTGAAAGAAAACAGCTTCTCAAAATATCTCACCGCCAGAGTCCCTGCTCCTCCATTATTGTGTAGTCATGCTTTTCAACTCCCAAATATTTATAGCAGAAAAACAAAACAACAACTCCCCCAAAACCTCCACATAATATACATTTATAGAAAGAACCATTTGCTCTCACAGGGCTCTCACAGTTTTCCATTTTTTCTCTGTTTCCCTCACATATGCGTAAGAACACCCACTCAAAATCTGAGTGATTCATCTTTATGCAGCAAATGGTTTTGCCATGAATATACTGGTGTTTCCTGAAGCAAGTATATAAATTGTAAGCAATAGAAGTATGTCCATAAATACCTATGCACAAATATAGGAGAATTGCAGGCCAATAAGGGTACTGATGTACACAGATGTGAGTGTTCAAGGAAGGCTACACATCTGTCGTACTTTGCATATTTCTGCATAAAACACTTATGAACATAATTACCATGCACAATGTGGAACTGCTCACAGAAAAGCAAGCTGAACTAGTGAAGGTTTTCATACATGTGGGCCAGATCAACTTTGAACCATCCTGTTCGCTATTTATGGGACTGTCTGAACTTGAACAGTTTCCTAATTGTTAACTTTTACCAGCTGCTGCTGTTGTTATCACCATCCTGCCTTTTCCCTGCTTAGGACTTAAGGCAGTGTACAACAAAGAAAAAAAAAATTAAATTGCTTTTGATGGATGTTATTGTTTTAGCTACTGTTATATTGTATCTGCTTTTATTGTAAACTGCTTTGAATTTTTAAAAGATGAAAAGTGGTATAGAAATGTTCTGAAACAGATAATTTGGGTAGGTGTTTTGAGGACTGACACTGACTTACAAACTCAAAAAGTTTCAGACAAACCTCCAGAATCCACATTTGCCTTTTCAAAGACCATTCAACCACCTTTCAAATACCCTTGTAAAGAAAAGTTTATCAAATGTCTGCTACAGTGAATTGATCCAAAATCATGAGGAAGAGCTGATGTAATATGAGCAAACCCCTCTCTTGCTGTTGTGTATATGTATGTGCCTTCAAATTGCTTATTGACTTATAGTGACCCCATGAACTTCATAGGATTTTCTTAGCCAAGGAACATTCAGAAGTAATTTGCCAGTTTCCTCCTCTGTTGTTACCCCAGTAATATTGGAGCAGGAATTTATCCAGAGCAGGAACAGAGTAGCAGGAGGAATGAGAGATGGTTAGAAAAAGTAATTAAATTATTGCGTGGAGTAATTTATATTTTAAAGAAATGACACTTACCCCTTCTCCAAGACTCTCCACCCCAGACCTGAATACCAAAAGAGCCATACCAGGCAAGAGTACAGCCATATATAAAGAGAAGAGAATGTTCAGAAGAAGAGATGGGACAATGACTGATGGTGGATCTGTCGGTGGCAACACACTTTGGACAATGGGGTATAAAAATGGTCAGCATCTAAACAAACCAGCTGTCATGACCCTAGAATCGATCTCCCCATCTTTGCCAAATGGGGCAGGCCAGTAATTCACAGGAACTATAAGAGTGGGAAAGGATTTCCTCACAGAACCAGGCCTACATGTCCCTACTGCCCACCGAGATGCATTTTACTTGCCCCTCTCTAGCCTGTGGAGGTCTTGTTCCTGTCCCTAAGGTTCAGTTCAAAAGCCCCACAGCATGGGAATTAGCAGTACTGAAGCAGACTCGCCCCATTTAACAGAAGAGGCTTAGCCCACCAGAGACAGAACTAGCCAGGCAGAGGGAGCTGTAGCTATATTTAAGGCTCAGCCTGGGAGTAATTATTGTTCACCCTCTACCTGAGCTTTTCATGAAACTGTATAGGCCACTACCTGCTTTGTTTGAACATGGCTTCATGAGAACTTGACTTGGGCTTGGCTTGGTTTGACTTGACTTGATCAGAACTCAATCTTTTCTTTGCTTGACTTCGTCTTACTGAAACCTGATCTCTGTTTTGCTTTGACTTTGCTTTATCAGGACTTGAATTTTATTAGACTTGACGTTACCTTACCAGAACCTGAATAGATGCCATGATCCAGCTCCCCAACTCTGGGGCATGAAGTTGGTGAGTTAGAGGAATTCAGAAGATTCTTTTCACTGTGCTTTGCTTCCCCTATCAGGGAAACACACATGCACCCACACACAAATCCAACACACACACACACACACACACACACACTGACCATTTATCCAATATTTTTCAAATTTCTCACTGTTTTATTTCAGCATTCCTTACCATGTTGCTATATGGCAAATTTGTAGTATTATTTCCATAATACACGTGGAAAGACTAAGGCTAGAAACACCAACTTGCTCAAGGTCCTTAAGGTGTGGCTATACTGTAGTAACACTTGAATCAGACACTTCTCAGCTCACAACTCACATTCTGACTTCCTGTGCTAATCTGTATATTTCTGGAGGATACCATATCTCGAATGACTAGAATTTATGTCTAAATTTTAAAACTGCAGTTGTTCAAAGCCAAGTTATAAATCGGGAACAGAATGTTACCTGAAGTGTAAGGTAATCAGCCAAAATCTGGATAGGATGTTCTGAATCTGACAGTCCATTTATTACTGGAATTGTGGCCCCTTGTGCCAACAACTCTAGATCAGTCTGTTTATACACTCGTGCCAGGACTGCATCTGTCATAGTTGACAATACCCTAGAGAAAGAAAAATATATACAAAGCCTACTCAATATACCACCAAAAGTAACACAGTAACAATTGGTTGTTTCTTCCTGCTGCTGGGTAATTCACAGTGCCTGTGGAAGTTTAAATACAGATTTATGTTCAATTGTTAACTACAAGAACAATTTTAAAAAGTGCATTTTACATGACAATATCAATTAATCATGTACAAAGAAACAAAACAGACTCATTCAACAAAATAAAATGATTTGTATTTAATTGCATTTAATTTTATTAGTAGTCTGTACAATGTACTTCTATATGATGTAATCTTTGTATACCTATATGTTTATATCATACATGCAGACAAATATAAATTCTGTCATGTGCTATTAAAAATGAAGTTCACTTAGAAAGGACCAGGACTAAGTTTTAAATGCATGCCGTAAAGTGGAAAGCTTGATGCTCAGGGGAAAAAAAGATAAAATCCACATTATTACAATAGTTTCCCCAACACATATTTCCGGGTTCTTTCAGACCATGAAAGAAAAAAGGGGTGAACCTATTATGGGCTGTGAATGGTGCCAGTCTGACCTTTGAGGAGTCTAAGAGGTACTCCTTTATGACCCACTATTTACAATCAGAAGACAGAGACAAAGTGAGGACTCTCCTATCTCCATTTCCTAATCGGGAAGACATGAAAAACACAATGGGAATCCCTGCTGTTATCTCTGTGGCCCGTTCTGCACTAGCTTCCTATCCCGGCACAGGGACAAGATAGGAGCAGGACCATGATGATGCTTCTGCATGATGTCATTGCAGTCCCACTCCTCTCACGTCCCCAGGAGGCGTGATTGAGGATTTAATCATTGCCAGCTTTTCACAGTCAATGACCTGCAATCACACCACCGTCTGGCACTTACCTGTTCTGCAGAAGGTCCAGAAGCACAATGGCAGCACTTCCTGCCCCAGAGCAGCCTGGGAAAATGGCTGGCTGTGCTGCAGAAGGTCCACTGTGCTTTCTTCCACAGGGAGCTGGTCCAGTGTGGAAGGGAGCACTCCCATTGTGCTCCCTTCCCAAAAGAGCCGCCGCCAAGATTGCCACTGGAGGACCACGTAAGAAGGTAGGGTGTGGAAAGGGCCTGTGTTTCCTCTGAAGATAATAATGGTGATCTTTACCTGCCCTGTGTTCTTTGTTATGGAAGAAAGCACTATGTCAGCAAAGGTGCACTGATCCAAGTGGAGCTGGTGTTTGGGTCCGTGCCTAGCTTCACTCCCCCTTCCTAATTTCTTCCATGTGTGGAGGGCAAGGAAGTGGCAAAGGCATTTAGCAGGGTTTGGAGAGCCAACTGAGTCCTGAAGTCAGGACTCATCCACTTCTCAAAATGCTGGTTGAGTGGTCATGGTTCTGCTCTCACTCTCTCCCCCCATATGAGGAAAGTAAAGAGAAGTGCAGCGCTGGATCCCATTGGTACTGCAGCCATGCCTCTGACATCTTCTGGCCCATGTGTGGCCAAAGGGGTAGAAATCTGGTATTTTTCTTCACCTAGAGTCTAACTGCCCCAGTCTTTGTTGGGTGTACAATAAATGGATCAAACACTAATTATAACACAAATTCAACAATCTCTCCTGGCTTTGCCACAAAAGTTAGATATGGGTGCCAAGATGGAAAACAATTTTGCATGTTATGAGTGTTAGTGATGTTCCATTTCTCTGCGAATCAATAGTGTGCACAGACAGCTTGAACCATGAACACATACAACGTATTTTTCTTCTGATCTCACTCTATCTTTTAAACATTCACACAATAAATAGGTTGCTGCGGGAGACTAACCATTCTAATCACGCACATTTTATCACACTCTAAACTTGGAAAGTTGAGGAATTTAAGCAGTTTAATGTTTTCACCATATAAATACACAAATAAAATGGAACAGTCAGAGGGTATGCTACAAACCGTGCTGTGTCAGTGATGCTCTCATTAATGCCCAGGTGAATATCCTCTAGTGTGAGGAAACATGGATGACCACCAAGGACAGCAAATCCTAAAACAGACATAATCCTTAGAATGTGCACACTCCAAAGTGTTATGGTAAGTAATTTACAATCCCATTACAAGCAGAAATTTGAACTCATCAAGGCTTTTCTAGTATATAGATACAGTTGTGGGCATGGTCTGACTTGATGCATTTTCTTCCTGCCACACAGCAAACCTATGGGACAAATGTTGGGTAATGCTATCTTTCACTGATACTACCAAAGCAGATTTTACCACTTTTTTATTTCTTTTAAGAAACAGTCCATATGCTCTTCCCAGTAGGCTCTGGCAAAAGCAAACTGCTACAGCCTCTCTTAGTTTGCATGTTCTTTCTCATTAATAATTTCTGCTATCTTGACCACACTCTGATGTTGCTTGGCCTCACAGATTCCAGTTTTCATGTTGGAAGGTATACTATCATAGGATTTCCTTGGCAAGATTTATTATTCACAGGAGCTTTGCCATTGCCTTCCTTTGAGGCTGTGAGAGTATGACTTCTCCAAGGTCACTCAGTGGGTTTCATGGCTGAATGAAGATTTCAGCTCTGGTCTCCTGGAGTCCTTGTCCAACATCCAAACCAATGTAACACACTGGTTCTTCACACTAAATTGTTACATGACAAAAGTAGTCTTGTCTTCCTCACGTTGTTGTGTGCCTTCAAATCATTTCTGATTTATGGCAGCCCTAAGACGAACTATCACAGGGTTTTCTTGACTGGATTTGTTAAGAGGGGGTTTACCATTGCCTTCCTCTGAGGCTGAGAGATGATGACTTGTCAAAGGTCTCTCTTCCTTTCATGTGTGCATGTATGTGCCTTCAAGTCACCTGTTGACTTATGGCTCCCCCATGAATTTCATCAGGTTTTCTTAGGCAAGGAATACTCAGATGGTTTTGCCAGTTCTTTCCTCTGAAATATACCCTATAGCATCTGTTATTCTTTGTTGGTCTCTGATCCAAATAATAATCAAGGTTGACCCTGCTTAGCTTTCAGAATCAAATGGGATTGGTGCTTTTGCATACCAAGACATTTTTGAAGAACTGCTTAACTGTCACCAACAGATGGCATTAAAACCATTGCGGTTTGGAATATCTGGAAAGTCTGTAAAGCAGTTAAGGCAGCAGGAGATAAGTTTATGGCTATTTTGTTTAGCAACTGATATAGCTACAGTGAGCCTGTTATTCAGTGATAAATGCTCCTAAATGTTTCTGATTTTGAGGCTGCACAGGAAGTAACAAGAGATTACTATGTAAACCAGCACTCCAAAAGTTTTGCTAAGGTAATGCCAAACTACTGCCTTCATTTCTGACTGATCTTTTATTAAATTGTAGCTATTTAGGAGAAAGTTATGAGATCTTTTGTTATCTTTGTTTACTCTCAGATAAAGACATTCTATGGACAACAAAAGCCTGGATATCCATATATGACTATATCAATTTAAATCTGTCATTAATCTTATTTTCTGGCTACTCATGTAAGAGTTTTCTACGTAGATATTTTTATTACAGGCCCTAGACAGGTATCATTTGTTTTTGTGTGAACATTTAATGTGTGATCAAGTGAAAGATAAGCACTTTGAATTTTAATTCATTTAACGCTGGATGGATTAAGCCCATTCATCCCTGTCATTCATGTAACCATATATGTGCCAGGCACATCTCAAGGATAGCCCTACTAACTTTGCAGACATCTGCACTTATAATATCATACAGTCTTTTTCGCTTTTCCACTTTTCCAGTAACAGGAATGAACAGACTTAACCCATCCAGCATGAAATCAGGGAGAATTCAAATGCTTATATTTGGGTTGTTACATCTGAAACATTTACACAGAAACAAATGCTACTTATTTGGGAGCTGTATAATATGTCTGTATAGAAAGCTGTTGTAAGATTGGCCAGAACATAAGCATACAAGAGCAATAAGTTAATACACTTGCTGTAGTTACAGTGGTCAAAAGTATCACAATGAATTGTTAATGTCTAAGAATATTATGGCACCCTTGCAATGAGATTATGTGGCATGAGCTTTCACGGACTGCAGTTTACTTCACCAGGTAGGAAATAAAACTTAATCCAAAATTCACAGACAGAAAATTAGGAAGACCTATAATTTTACAGAAAGCTAGCATGGTATAGTGGTTTGAGCATTGGACTATGGCCCTGGAGATCAGGGTTCGATTCCTTACTCAGCCATGGAAACCCACTGGATGACATTGGGCATGTCACATACTCTCAGCCCCAGAAAACCTTATGATAAGTTTGCTTTAGGGTTGCCACAAGCCAGAAACCACTTGAAAACACACATGAACAACAATGATTTTACAGGTGGTCCTAATCGTCTATCTGTAAACCATGTATAATTTCACAAAAGGGCCAGTATGGTATAGTGCTCTGACTGTTGAACTACAATCCTAGAGACCAGAGTTCAATTCCCCATTCAGCCATGCATTACACACTGTCAGCCTCAGAAAAAAACCATGATCGGTTCACCTTAGGATCATCAAAAGTCAGACATTTTACAACAATGTACAGGCTTTTGAGTTCTCCAGAACTTATCAGGCTGGCTGATAAAAAAATGGAATGGGGGAGGAAAGAAACATTAAATTCCAAACTTTGGCTAGATGCTTTCTTCTATGAGGGCTAGAGTTAAAATGTAGTCCTGAGATAAATATTATACAGTCCATACAAACAAATGTATTTACTGTCATGACTTTTAAGCTTGTATTTACCTGTTTCTGTGGATAATCTAGTCCTTGTGCTTCTTTTCTCAAAAATCATTGCTAAGGATTTTCCTTGCAGCAAAGGCAAATACTGAAAAACAGGAAGTAAAAGGAAATATAACACAATGGTTCGCAAAGTGCACATTATGAACTTACTATGCCCCTAACAAAGCAATTTTGAACATTGTGTCACTCTCAAATGGATGTAACTTAGAGGATTCAGCTCCTTCACGCACTATACTGGAATGAAATTGGGTCCTCATCATTTCCAAGGCCATTTCCACACCTTACCTTTCTCTGTCGTCATCCTGGCATCATCCTGGCAGTGCCTTTGCTGGGACAGGAGCATGTCCCTAACATTCCTCTCTGCACCTGGCCGGCTGCCTGTGGATGGGAGTGCAAGTGACATGCGCCTTCCTTCTGCAGTGCAGCCAGTCTCTTTCCTGTGCTGCACTGGGGAAGGAAGTGCGTAGATCACACTTCCACTCATTCCACATGGCTGCTGGTGACGGGGGCATTGCATGATTGCGGGCCATTAACAGTTTTTTTCCATTAATTTATGATTTATGTATTTATTATATTTGTATGCTGCCTTTCTCTGGCATGGGGCCCAAGTTACAGGATATTAATGGAATATCCTGCAATTACGATGGGTGGGGACGCGTTGGCAGCGAGACCATGACAATGTCAGGCGAAAGCACGACTTGTGGCCACCAGCAATGCGTCCCCATTGCAAGACAGCAATGTTGTGTGGAAACAGCCCAAGTCTTTCTTTTGAATGGGAGGATAGCATTTATGTTCTAGATAATGACTCCTTCCTAGGGCATGTATTAGCTTAAAGATGTTATTGCATCTTTTGGGGACCTTGATCACCCTTTAAACATTACTGCACATTTGGAACAAACATCATCTCAGAAAGCAAATCTGAATTTTGATAATGTTCACATTTCACTTTTGTACTTCACATGAAGAAAGCTCTTTTAAAAATCAGGACTAAATCCAGTATTCTACTGGTGGAACTTTCTTCCCCTCTTCTCTTTCTTCCAGCCCTCTGCACCATTGAAAAATTAGTCTTATCATGGTATCACTCTCTCTCAACAGCCATTTCAGGACATTTGGGGGAGCTTCACTTCCATCAGATCCAACTGTTCCACCAGGTTCCTCCCCTTAACTCTTATGACTTGTTTAATTCCAAGGTAATAACTTGTCCTTTTTGTCACACATCCTGGGGATTATCCAGTCTGTGATTTCTTCCCTTCCATTACTGCTGCTCGGCTTGTTGGATCCCATGCAACTTACCTTCATCCTTCCATCCACCAAGAGCTATGCTTGCAGAAAGGTTGCACATGCAAATTGCCACATGCAAGATACAAATTCAACCATTCATCTTAATGTTTTTCTAGTTTCCTAAATTCAACAGCCTCTATAATAGGGAATTCTGGCATATAGTTATACTGGGGAAAGTCAGAACATAAAGCTGTTTTTTTTTTAAAGTAATGTTGCATTAGAAGACTGTGCTTAGATTTATTTCTCTTCCTTTATTCCAGCTCTGGTTAGAGAGGTATCTCAGGAACACAGGAAGCTTTTGCTCATCTAACAGAATGCCTCAGGTCTATCTCAGACACAGCCCTGCTAACCTTACAGGGACATCCTCACTGTACCTGGAATATCATATGGTCTCCTTCTCTTTTCCACTATTCACTAATCACATTGCAACCTAACCCTTTATGCTACCCACAGTGCACAGCACGCCAGAACAGGAGCAGGTATCTTGGCAATTTCACATGTGGCATTGGAACAAATCAACAAAATGGTATGACTATTGAAAGTGTGAGGGTATGGAAAGTGGGAAATCCTTTTGGCCCACTGGGTCAACTTTCAAGAAGAGTAGCTGGGCCTGTGTGTAGGGCCAAGGGAATATAACACAGCCAAGGACAGAGTAGCAGAACTAAACAGTGGGCAGGATAAAAGTGGGCAGAGTAGGCAGATCCAAAAAACTGGGCAGATATTCACTCAGAAGTGTGCCCTAGTGCAATAGCCTCCAGCCCTGCAGAACACAGCTCAAGCTTATGCAACAGCTTTCAAGCCTGCAAAAGTACTTCAAGTTTAAATGTCTTTAAAGAGGTAATGAGCTGTCATGCAGAAGATGGAGCAAGATAACACAGGTGAAGCTTATGGGTTAGATCACTGTGGGTCACAACCGGTCTGCAGGCTGGAGGTTCCACATCCCTCACATAAAGCAATCATTTAATGGACTGCTGAAAGAAAACATAATGCACTAATTATATGTTGTCTACAGTCGTGAAGCTGTGAACCAAATGAGAGCTGCAAAGAATTACTGCAATGTATGCTTACTTCTGTTTAGGGTTCCTGTCAATAGCCATTTGCTACTCAAGGATAATATAAGCTCACGTTCAAGTGCTGTATCTCCATCCCTTCATTTTTAATTATCCAACACACAGTATTCTGTGGCTACTGTATATGTTCAATCTTTATTGAACTCTTTGAAAAGGAGTTATTTTGGGTAGGGGAGGAAGTATTTCTGAAAACTTTAGGGTGTCCTTAAATATGCCAGTAACATGTCAGTACCATTGGGCCATTTGGGATCTGTCAGTAGAACTCAAACATTTGAGGCTGCTATTAGACAGAGTCTGATATCAGTTTCTAAAGACAAAAGAAGCTGGCTCAGAGTTAAACCAGGCACTAAGGGATTGTGTATTCTCAAGAATTAATTTGTTTCCCCTCTAACAATGGGATTTCCTCAGAGATGTTGCCTCAACAGACTTGTATAATCTAGTTTGACTTTTCTAACCCACTGCTTATTGCTCAATACAGGAATTATTTACTTTACTTGTAAATAATATAAAGCTGGTTGGACAGTGAAAAATAAGTTTGTGGCATGTGATCACATAAAAAATAAAATGTTATATTCAAAACCAAACAGCAAGATCCTATATATGTTACCGGAGAGTAATACAATGTAGCTACATCTTAAGAGATGAAGCATTCATTCTCAAAAGTATGTGAGACCTAAAAGACAAATTTTATAAATTTCCCTATTTCTAACAGCAAATCAACAAATACTATTAAAGTCACAAGTCTTGTGCACTCAAACCGTTACATACCTCCCCTTTGTGTTTGATTCTCTCTTTCAAATCTGATGCCATCCAAAGCAAATATTTGATTTCCTCAGCTGTATAATTTTGTAAGGTTAGAAGATCTCGATCTTTCAGCTGAACAGAAGATTTTGTAAGTTGCCTGTGCCCAGAGCTTCGAGGAAAATGAAAAACGAAAAAAGCTAATTAAAAATTTTGTCTTTAGAAATCATGTATGTTGAATAGTTGTTCTATTGCTGGGTGGTTGGGGTAACTGAAACGGGAAACTGCTTGGAGGATGGTTCCATTAAGCAGAGGGAAGATGGGAACAGAGGATGAGGACTTGTTGGGAGAGGGGAACAGAGCTACTTGTGATCCAAACCCTTCCCCTCACTGACTATGCTGGCCCCAGGTAAGGTGGTATTCAGATGATGCTGTTCTGTTGCTACTATTGAAGTAAACCATCTGCTAGTATAGTTGGCTTCTTTACATGTAATTGGTGAAGGCACTATCTTGTCTTTCACCTCAGAAGAAAAAAGATCTTGGGCCAATTCTGAAACAGATTGCTAAGGTAAGAAGAAGAAGAAGATAGTGAGCAGAATGGTGGAAAAAGATTTGTCAGATAAAGCAATTAATGGTCTAGACCTGGGGTAGAAGCAAGGAGATTCCATCAAGCTTTGGACTGGTCTAAGGGTGAGATCTCTTGCTTTGAACAAAAAGAACAGGAAATAAAACACACAGAAGTTCATACCCTAAATAATATCATGCTCATTTAAAAAACAATCTTTTTGTTCTCCATTCTTTCTTCAATAAGAGTTGCTACATTGTTAATTATAAGGCCTTTCCACACTACTCTGTTATAGTGCTATTACTGCACTTTCAACATCTTGTGGAATTCTGGGGCTTGTAGTTTACTGAGGCCAAAGAGCTCTCTGGCTGAGAATGCCAAATGCCTCTCCCTAAACTGGATTCCATAGAATGATGAAAGTGGACTAACAACACTATAACCATATAGTTCGGAAGTGGTCATAGTCTGTTTCCCATGAGGTTCATGTTTCAACAATCCGAATGCCAAGAAACAAACTTTTCACAGTGAGACAGTGGCACTTCATTTATTGATTCAAGGACATGATGTTTTCGTTTATTTATAATTTGTTTTACTGATGTCCTGTCTTTCTCAGTGCAGTTCACCATAAGTTGAAATAGGTACAAATAAAAACAGACAAAAAAGTTATATTGATAAAAGACCATTAAACTAATTAGAGTATTAAAACATTATTCTGCATTTTAAAAGCTATTTAATGTAAATAACATCAGCCTATTAAAAGCCCCTTTTAAAGACCAATCTAACAGACCCGGCAGGACAGAAGAAAACAGTAAAATAAATAAGCAAGGAAAAGCAAAGGGTTCTTTTGTACAACTTCAGTGAACAAATGTTTAGGAATAACATCTATATGGGCTCATGTAGAACAAAACAAATGGTTTCCAAGTGGCAGGACTGTTGGCATGGGCAAAACCTACCCCAGTTTCACATCCCAATTATCTGTACTTTCTCCCATATATTAAAATAGCTACTATGGGAAAATAATACTTAGGGACACCAGTGCTGTGGGTAGGTACATATTGGTGTATTCTGCCTCAGTTTTAAGTATCAAAACCTCACTTCAAAGCATTCCGTATCAAAACCTAATGATTTCACCGAAGATTGCAATATTGCAATTGAAATATTAAAGAAACACCAAAAGTACAGATTGTCCTCCTGACAGAAATTACAATATATAGCACAGTATCACCACCCTCAACAACCAAACCACTACCATAACAAACACTGTGCTAATATACTGGGCTGCTACTTATCTGAAAATAATTGTTTCCCTTATGATTATAACTATATAATTATAACTATTTCACAAATGTTTGGTTTTCCACAATGCACATTCCAAAAATTAATAAGACAATTGATAAAAAATGATCACTGTACTCACAAAATTAGTTTTTACACGCACACACACACACTCTCTTTCTGCATCGGCAATATTCAGAAACTTTTGTCATATTGGCAGCTTTCCAACAACACAATCTTTGCAGCTACACCAAATCCTCTATTGGAGTTTACCAAAACAATTGGAAACAATCAGAAAGATTTTGCAGACTACTTAACAGTTCCACTGTGTTCTTTTGCTTCTTATAAAACATTTGTTTTCTATGGGTCTCACTCTACAAAAGAAAGACATCCCTATCTGATCTCAGATACACCAGACAGGAAAAGTCAGACTTATTTCTAAAGTATAGGTCAGTTTCATTGACCCAAAGTGATTACACAAAATTATTTCTAGTAATAAAATTGTCAGATAACATGTGCAAACATTACAGAAATTACAGAGATAGCTCTGACATATTCATTTTCCTTTTGTGGCTTATTTTTTAGATTCAGTCTTTTTGGTTTATGAATGAATGCTGCTAAGCAACCAAGAAAGACTTCATTCACTCGTCTCAGACATCTTGTCACAGCTGCAAAGAAACTGGACTACTTAGCTGAGGACATCTAGCCCTGATTTTGTGACATATTTAAATTCAACACTTACCGAACACATTGCAACAGATGTTTGCTGATCTTCTGTGCACCCCCTGCATTGCATAGGGACCTAAAATTAAACAGCATGTCTATTTAATGCTAAATTTTGTTTGTTGAAGAAAAGTCTTCAACTAAAGCCAGATGAAACAGAGAATGCTCTTTCAGAGAAAGAGCAAAGGTAAAATGATCATGAGACAGTGTTATCTCTAGTTGTTATAAGAACTGCTCGGGCCTACTATGGTATGTAACCTTATGCAAACACTATAGATAACTGCCATTACTACATGAGTTGTAAAATCCATTTAACTATTAGGCATGAGTGGCCATGTCAAAAACAATAACTATGGCTCAATCAGGCTGCCAACATCTCTGAATGGTGTCAGAGCACAGTTAGTTTACTCCCCTATTTTTGAGAAATACTCACTAGGCATGTGAATGCGGACATCTCATGACTGTGTGTCCACCTCAAACATGACGCATCCATTTTCCTGCATATCACAGACTCTTGCTAACACAGCAAGTGACTGGACCAGGAATGCAAAATGGCACTTCTTAAGGAAAGTATAATCAGGCTGTGTTAAAAACTTGTACATCCTCTCTCCCTCTCTGTTTCTAATGCTATCCCAGCCTTCAACCAAATGGCCTTAGGATGGATAACAAGAAAAATACATAAATAATAACAGGAACAATCAAAAACCAAAGTCAACTGTCAAAGCAATTCTATCTAAGCACTCAAGGAGCAACTGCATAGGTCCAGCAGTTCATAGAGCAATGGAGAAAGCATAGTGTTGGAAAAGATGACCTTATGAAAACCAGTCATCTGGCCCTTGCCCTGACTCTACAATATGGTCATATTACGTGGTGGCAGGCGTGACAAGGCTGAGACTTGTCTAAGAAAACCCTAATTCACTCCCCAGGCTCTTACAGAAGCCACTGTAAGACCATTTCATATGTGTAGGGCCTGCCCTGCTATTAGGCAGTGAGGTTACCGGCTCAGGCAGCAGATAGATGCCATGGAAGGGGGTACAGCAAGGAGGCTTCCTGTTTTTAACTCCTAAACTCCCTGGCTGTTCTCCATCGTTGGAGGACAGAGCTGTGAGTGCTACACAAGCTATTCTGCCCCCTCTAAACTAACCTGCTATCTCAGGGCACTATCCCATCACTGGCATTAAAGCAAATATGAACTGCCAGGCCAGCAAGCTTCTGTACACAGGATGGTGAATGGAGCCCCATCATTTCCATCATCTCAGGCACCCAAGGATCTTGGGTGAACCCTGTCAAAGCAACAGAAATAATTCTAACTAAGCACTTTGGCACAGGCAGCTCAGGCAGCTAGGTCCAAAAGATCATAGGATCAGGTGAGACGTCACATATTTTTTTTTTAATACACTGGCTCGTGCTACACAGGGAGTACCACTAGTGCAGAGCTGCTGTGGGAACAAATAGCATCCTAGCCAATACAGTACAGTGTCCCCCTCCATATATAGTGGGGTTCCATTCCAGGAACCTCCACACAAATAGCAGAATCTGTGAATGCTGGTATCCCATTATATTCAGTGGCAGCAAAAAGCACATGGACATTTCAACACATCACTGTCATTTTAGGTATAGATATATGATGGTTCACATGAACTGGATATCGCACATGTAGAGGTCGCAGGTAAGGAGGGCCCACTGTATTTGCACTCACACAACAAAGGTAAACGTGCAAATATCCACAAAAGGATATTGTCTCCCCTAATTAACCTATTAGCCTAGTAAAATACCCACATAGGGTTGGATGTCGGGTTGGATGGGGCTGAACATGGAGAGAGATATCTTCTGGCTGAGAACAACTTCCTTTATCTGGCCACCTAAAAGCAAATTATTTTCCACAGAAAACAAAGGCTACAGATTTTTATTGGACAGCCAGCCTGCCACAATTCATGTGATTTTACAGGCATTCCTCAGGATCCTGGAGACAACATTTGCACCCTTTCCTATTCCCACCGCTTCTTTCTTAATTGGGGGAGTGTGCGGGGACTTTAGGAATGCCTTTTGATTGGAAGTGTTTTGTTTTAATAGTGGCAATACCTTTCTTTTCATTTTTATAAGCTGCCATAATTTCCGCACTAGACTGTTATAGCGCTATTTATTCCACTTTAAACATCCTATGGAATCCTGGGGTTTGCAGTTCAGGGAGGGGCCTCAAAGGCCCCTCCCTAAACTGCAAACCCCAGGATTCCATAGGATGTTTAAAGTAGAATAACAGCGCTGTAACAGTCTAGTGCGGAAATGGCCCCAGTTTTGGAGAAAGACAGAAAATAAATCAGTAATAGCACAGTGATGGTAATGTCAGAAGCCTGTTTCCATGTTAGAAACAGAAATCAAAGTGCTGATCGTGACCTTTAAAGCCATATACAGCTTGGGTCCAGACTCTCTGGAAGACCGTATCTCCTTACGTGAGCCTGTCTAAATTTTAAGATTTTCAGAGGAGGGCTTTCTCTCAGTACCGCCACCACTACTACCCTATGCATACTTGATGAGGACATGCGTAGCAGCCTTCTTGGTGGCTGCTCCCAAGTTGTTGAACTTTCTTTAACAGTAAGTTTGGTTGCCCCCCCCGTCTGCCGTCTTTCTGCCAACAGGCAAAGACCCTCTTTATGCAGGCCGTTGGCTTTTAACTTCTTAACAGCATATGGAGCTTTTAATGCAGGGCGCAGGGAAGACAGTGTTGTGCCTCTGTATTATTATGGTTTAAAACTGTTTTTTTAAAAAACAAAAACAACAACATAGAAATGGTTTAATTTTAACAAAAAACTTTTGCATTAATTTTTTTGGCTGTAGTTTGTTTTAACTTGTTGTAAGCTGCTTTGAATTCTACGTGGGGAGAAAGGTGGGATATAAAATAAATAAATAAATGTCAGAAAAAACCAGAAAAGAAACGGAAGGCGGGGTCCGTTGACTTGCCTCAGGCCACCTAGTGAGCCCTTACAGCCACTCAAATCAGGGGACCCCTTAGGCCATTCCCGCACTAGACTCTTATAGCGCTATTATTCCACTTTCAACATCCTATGGAATCCTGGGATTTGCAGTTTAGGGAGGGGCCTCAAAGGCCCCTCCCTAAACTGCAAACCCCAGGATTCCATAGGATGTTGAAAGTTGAATAATAACGCTATAAGAGCCTAGTGCGGGAATGGCCTAAGAAGTTTCTTTTACTCAGCACAGAACACCTAAAAAGCTGCATGTTTTTGTTAGTGAGACGCAAGCAGCTTGCGCACGCAGAGAACTGCCCATCCCCTGGCATACGACTGTACATAAATGAGCCCTTATAGTCCAACAAAACAGAGACCGAGGCCGGTAAACCTCGCATACAGCGACGAATGCCAACGGGACGCCCCTTCCCGGGTGGGCGCACCTCACAATAGCAGCCATCAGGCCCCCGACGTGTTCAGAACACGCACAACTCGACCACTAAGAGGCGCTGTAACGCGTGTGGAGGAGAGACGAGACGGCGCGCCGCCGTTCTTATCATAGAGGTATTTCCCATGGATCTCGCTGGTTACAAAGAGTTTCGAAAAACCACAAACGCACACACGATTCCGGTTTCAGTTAGGACTTTCTAGGTATGGGACGAGTGTGACAGACCTACAGCGGAACCAAATGGGAAAAAATCGAGTTAAATAGGGTCGAAGGATCTCCTTTGTTGCAATGTTCTTAAACAACAGCTTTTCGCGAGACCTAAGTTGTTCTATCTTCTTTGCTGACGACGCCGTTCTCGTGGGTCCTTGTAATAAAAGTTATTTTAAAGGCTAAATAAAGTGGTTGAGATATTGACGATGGAAGAAGAAAGCATAAGTTGGATCATCCTTACGAGATGGGGGAACATTCTGGGGACATGAAGATGGTGTTCCTTTTCTTTCAAGAGCATGAACCCAGTAAGGAATATCACACAATCAGATAACTATTGGCAAGTTTAAAATTGGAACAGCTAATCGTCCCTTGATACGGGCGGCAGGAAACTGTGGAGAAAATGTTAGGGCACCAACCCTTGATATTGTGAGGGCACCAACCCTGGAGACTGAGCAACAACCCAGAACAATGATTGGGGCACCAACTCTCGAGAATTGTTTGGGCGACAGCCCAGAGAAACGGTCAGAGCATCAACCCCGAAAACCATGAAGGAAAACTGCCAGGGCACCAACCCTGAAAACTGTCAGAAAAAACACACGGGGCCAGACCTAAAATATTAGGTCCATACAGACTACCTTGGGTAGTCTACACAATTGCGGAGGAGTTCTGAATCAGCCTGGAAAGATCCCCAATTTTGGCCAAAGGGACTTCCCTCCTTCAGCAAGAAAGCAGTCCAAACTACCGCCGTTTCCGCACTGGACTGTTATAGCGCTATTATTCCGCTTTCAACATCCTATGGAATCCTGGGGTTTGCAGTTTCGGGAGGGGCCGGCCGGCCCCTCCCGAAACTGCAAACCCCAGGATTCCATAGGATGTTGAAAGCGGAATAATAGCGCTATAACAGTCCAGTGCGGAAACGGCCTACTCCTTACATGAGCAAAAGGAAGAACAGTGTGTCCAAAGAAGAGAAGAGTTTGGAAAGAAAAGAAGGCTTGAGATGACAGTGGTCTCATAAAGTATCCAGCGCATGTGCAAGAATATTTGCTTTCTTAGGACTAGACTTCTGATACACGGCTGATAATACAGTAACTTCTGGTTAAGAGTCAACAATGAACCTTGATTCACCACATGTATTCATTCAGCAATGAAGTGTAAGCAATATGGCTACAGAAAGCGCGCTGGGAACTGCTGCCCAGGACCAAGGACTCTGCCAAGGAATGTCAGCATAATTTTTAAGCAGGAGACGGGGGCTAGCAACAGGAACAACCTTTAAAGTCGGCCAGAATTCAAAACGGAGGACTTTAGTTGAGCAAATACAAAAAGAAGACAGTTCCTTTAGCGCAGACATTTAAACAGGCAATAATACCCTCTGTGAATTAAACTGTCCAGGACACTGAATCTGCTAACAGCCCTGCAGAGTAGACCAGGGACAAAGATGGGAAACACTGCCCGTTTTGTCTGCACTCTTTGACTGCTAACAACTCTTTAAATTCGAAATTTATTATTACATAAACACACAGGCTACTGGAATTCTTTGCATCACAAGCATATTTTTAAAAACGTACGTTTTTTTTTTATAAACAAGAAAAATGGCTAGTTTTAAAGGCAGAATGGCATTTGTTCTTTTTGCTGCAACCTTCTAACACCGTGGATCCTTGGGAAAAAAAAAATCATAGTCCAACTCTTAAGCAGAGATGCCTGATGGTCTTCCATCCAAAGATGAACTACGCGCTTCCCTGCTTATCTTCCAAAATCAAAGATAGGGCGTGTTAAGGAATGTGCATAAGACAGAGGAAAAGTCATTTTGGACGCAGGACTTGTTTTATTTCCAGGGGGAAAGCCCAAGGGGTCCGGGCTACAAGAGATGCGATCCAGTGAGGAAGAGGCGCTGCCAGGGGAGCCCCAGGGATATTCTACTGCCCAAGGGTGGCTCTGCACGTTTACCACCTAACCCCGTCGACTTAGGTGCACCGCCGAGTATGATGATTTCCAAGCCTACAAGTAAAATCCTCGCTTGATTTAAGCTCGCAGCTCAGTTTATCTCCTCTACCAGGTACAGCAGGACAAGCCCCGCTTGGAGGAGAGAGAAGCCTCCCGAGGGCCTTGAGTTTACGCTCTGCAGCGACTCTCTATGGTAAAGCCGTCCTCCGTTGCTAGCGGCAGAGGGTTTGTTTACTTCCGGGCTCCGGGAGGCGGCTCCAGCTGGGACCTCGGCGCCTCCCCCTCCCCTCTCCTCCAGCCTGTCATGGGGGAGGCAGAGGAGCAGGTGCCCGGTGAGTCCCAGTCCCCCCCTCCCCGGGACGCTGGCCGGGTGGGGCCGGCGACCCTCCCTCCCCGTGCGCTGGCGTCATCGGCGGGCTCCGCGGGGCGGCCGTGCGGCGCTTTCCCCGTCGCCTGTCGTTCTCCCGCCCCTCCTCCTCCCCCCCCGCGCCTTCCTGGGGAGGATCTCGTCCCTTTCCTACACCACCTACTTACTCGGAAGGAAACCCTATCAGTTTTCGTGACGCTTGCTTCCGACCGGAGGGCGCTGACGAGTCCTTGAAGCTGACCGTGGCCATTTCCGCACTACACTCGTATAGCGCGATTATTCCACTTTCAGCATCCTGTGGAATCCTGGGGTTTGCACTTTACCGAGAGACCTTTAGAATTCCCAGCCGGATTGCTCTTGGGCCTCAGTAAACTGCAAACCCCGGAATTCCACAGTAGGTTGAAAGTGGAATAATAGCACTATAAGAGTCTAGTGCAGAAACGGCGGAAGCAAAGTATGGTCGCGTGTATGTATACTTTGTACTAATAATGTCCACTGGCTTTTTGATCTGTTAGGTGTATTCTGTACGCGTTTGCTCATTCACACACAGATGCATACACATGAGTATGTACCTCACCTTATAACGTGATTATCATTCTCAACGTTGTTCATTTACTTAGCAGGCAGTGCTTTTTTTTCAATTTTTTTATTTTCTAACAGTTTGCAAACTGAATTCAGAGTCCCACATAGTTCTTGTGCCTCTAGGATGGTCGTTGTAAATTAAGATTATTGTCCCTCGAGTCAGGGCAGATTTGTTAGGCCGCATCGCTTGACTTTCTGGCTGACATCTTTGCAATACAGGGTTGATTTTGAATGCCTGGGGTCTGCAGAGCATCAGAGCTCCGTAGTACGCATGCATGGAAGCTGGTTTTAGGTTTTTAAAAAGGTGGCAAAGAAAGCTAAGTATGTACAAGCTGGCTTTTCACTGTTCTTTTCCTTTAAAAAAAAAAGGGTGGAATGATATTGTGTAGGTTCTTCTTGGGCATTTAAGGGAAATAATCTGTTTCACATTGTAGCTGTTCTCTACTTTTGTTTTTGTTTCCAGCTGGTAAGGATTGTGCTATAAATTCATGTTTCCAGTTTTGTACATCTCTGTGGTGGCATTTTTCCTAGGAGCTGATGGTCTAGTATTTGTGAAACCTATTTTTTGGGCAATGTATCCTTTTATGGAAAGTGTTTAGTTGTGGAAACTGTCACTAGGCAGGTGAGAGTTCCCCCTGTTACCCTGTTTTCTGGGGGTCCCGGGAGGGACACCAAATTGCTATCAAAATTACACAAGTTGGGGAAATTAGTTCAGAGCACAAGTTGGCAAAACGAGAGGCAGGGTAACTTAGCAGGATCTTGCAACCTAGTGTCTACGGGGTCAGGCCAAGTCAAGAAGCAAACTGGTTGGAAAATATTTAATATTTTTTATTAAATACAGGCACACAATGTAAGCAACACAAGCACACAGATAACTAAGGAAAATAAAGGTGTGAGTAAGATAGCGGGGCTTTTAGAGGGATAGTTGGTTCGCGTGATACGAAACCTGTCCTGAAGTCCGGGAGAACATGGAGAGCGAAGCTGGGGTTCGATGTATCTCAGCACGTGGAGCTGAGGTGAAACTCGCCAAGCAAAGCGGCAGCAGGGCGGTCTGGAACTCGGGAGCAATCCGAGGAAGCGCTCAAAATCAGGGGTTTTTATAAGGAGAATTGTGACCGCAGGCTAGGTCGGACTTAGGGGAAAACAATAGATTTGGAGTTGGGGACAAAGCCTCCGAAAGGTCAGAATTTGAATGATTGAATTAGAGCTGAATTTATCAGTAGAGTAGCGGGTATGCAAACGCGGAATACTTGAGCGTTGTATAGCTCGATCATCAAGCTGCCAGCGTGGGGCAGAGGATCTTTTGAGAGTTGCTCGCATACCTAATGGAGGTACTTGCCTTGAGGTCTCCTAAAGTGGCGAGTTGGCTATTTTCTGGCCTGCCTGTATTGTCTAGGAATATTACGGCGAAAATCGGCCGAGCCTGTATGCGTGCTTGTCCGGGGACCTCGCAAGCATGTGGAAGGGATATGTGAAGCTGAATTATCGATATCAAAAGATATCTTTTTATATCCCCAAAGCTTGGACTAGCCAGGGCAGTAACACCCCCTTTGTTTTGGTTGACATCTCAGGAGGAGTTTCTAGTTTTCATGAAGATACATTTTGAATCTCAACCCATCCTTACTTGGTAATATGGTTTGGCTGTTAATGATCTCCAATAAACAAGTGGCCCTTCTAAGAAATTGTGTGTGTGTGTGTGTGTGTGTGTGTGTATTAGCAGAACATGGGAGAGAGGGATACACCAAGATTTTTTGGTACCATATGTTAGTAAGCATAGTATGTTAGTATTTAGTGGAATTACTGTATGAAATTAAGCTCAAACTAATATTTAAGCTGTTTCTGTTTAGAGTCAGGTGCTGTATTCACATTTGGAAAATGCAAATTTGCAGAAAATGTGCCTAGCAAGTTCTGGTTTAAAAATGACAAGCCTTTGCACATATCCTGTGGAGATGAACATACTTCTGTTGTAACAGGTTAGTGTTAAAAGATTAAGGACCATGTTTGGCAATATTTATCTTTCTAAAGTTAGGTTTTTATGACTCTCTCTGTATTAGCATTGTAGGAAGATGTATTTCAAGACTTAGAGGGAAAAATGTGAAATTGACTAGGGAGCTGTCCTGATTATGGACTAACGTTAGCCTTGAATAACGTGCAGAATCAGTGACAAATGAAGCACAGCAGCTTGCATGTATATGAGATAGAAGTTTGTGTCTCCCTGGTTTGAAGTTCATTAATTTTACATACATCTCCCTGATCTATGAATGCATATATTTAAAAGAAGTATGTACTCAGGAAATCTGTTAAGTGTTTGTTTATATTCTAAAAATTTCTGTATCTTCCCCTAGAATAGTTCACAATATCAACAAAGAAAAGAAACAGTCACTGATTATTTATCATCAATTTAACATTGATGATGAAATCTTGAAGTGAGTTTTCCACAAACCTTGAAATCATATTTATGGTGATAACTCCAGAATTCAAACAGTAACCGAAGTTCACACAGTTTATAACTCATTGCTGTTTATGAATCCATTACTAGGCTGAAAATTATTTTTAAGTCCATAAATGATGAAGTTGCAGAACACTTACACCTCAGTTATCTTTGTGGGAAGCCAGTAAAACCACTTTTAAAAACTATATTCAGAGTTATTTAAAAACTGTGTACACAAGTACAGTCTTGTGGAACTTAACCAACTAACAGAAAAATGATAACATAAGCCTTTGTGAACTACAGTCTGCTTCCGTATTTATGTCACAGTTTTATTCCAGTCCTATAAAGGCTCATTTACCTAGAGTTAAGATTTACTGAATTCTGTGGGGCTTTCTTTTGCATAGATGTGTACAGGATTGTTCTGTTAGTCTTTAAAAATGAAAAAGATTCTTCATAGCCTACCTATGGAATTCAGTAGAAGTCATAATTGTTTAATAGCAGTGAGACACCTAAGCAACCTAAGTCACATAAACTGGGAGGGGGTTAAAAATTTTCTTTTAGAAGACTTATGGCTTCATTATAATTTTGTGTGGTATTTGAAATATAAGAAAACAAGTAATTTTCAGAATGATTTATAGCCTACTGTTCAACCACTTCTTCTGTGATTAACTGCAATTTTTCTCTTTTGTTTCTGGTTCTAACTGGTTAGTCACTGCAGTATATGACTTGTGCACAGTACTTTTGTTTTGTGGCATGGCAAATGGCCAACTGAAGTAATGTCATGGTGTTGGAATACTCAATTCTTTGATGTCTGTGTTCTATAGAAAATGGTAAGCTTTATATGTTTGGAAGCAACAACTGGGGACAACTAGGATTTGGAACCAAGAATGCTGTCAACAAGCCAACTTGTGTGAAAGGTTTGTTTTATGTATTTAAATTTGTAATAGATATCTTAAAGAGATCTCTAATGTCACTTCAGATTTCTAGAAATGTCTTGTAATGTCTTGTTACATTTCACTATGTTAAAATATGCCAAGGCAAGATCCCCCCCCCCCCCAGTATTTTCAGTTGGTTTTAGTTTCTAGGGTTCTCACTCTCTCTCTTTTCTTTTTCTTTTCTTTTTTCTTTTTTTTTTTAGGGGGGGCATACTTTCTTTTTGTTCATTCTGGATACATGGAAAAATGTAAATTGGGTTAGTTTATAGTAGTGAAGGCGTAAGAAAAAAGTATCAGATTTATTTTTTCGGAAATAATGAAAGAAACATCTATAGTGAATCTTATGCCTGTTGGTGCAAAACATCTCAGTGTAACTAAGAGGACTTATTCTCAAGTAAGATCATGGTCTTATGGGCCTTTTCTACAACTCGGTTGTAATTAGAAGATTCAGCTTAACGTTGCTGCAGTGTCCCATCTTGTCACTGATGTATAACTCCATGACAATTTTAAAGATGACATGCTGAGCACGTGCAATAGATTTAACTTCCAAGTTGGTAATGACTATGTCTTTAATCCATAGCTTTAAAACCAGAAAAAGTAAAACTAGCAGCTTGTGGAAGAAACCACACTTTGATTTGTACAGGTATGTAACTTATATTGTTGATGCACAAAATATGTTCCTGTGTCATCTTTTGCACTTTCGTTTTGAGGAATAATCTGGACTTTGTCATAGGTGTATAAATATGTGAAATGTTTGCTTTGACTGCCTGCAGCTCCCAAAGCAGTTTCCTTGAGATTAGAGAGAGGGTGTTTTTTGGTGACTGTACCTAAGCTCTGAAATTTCCATTTTAGAATGCCCTCCCTTGCTTCTCTTCCAATATTTGCTATAAGATGGAAGATATTGTTCCTTTTGAAAAAGGCATATGGGTTTTGAACTGTTGCCTTATTTTAATTTGGGTTTTAGCTGTCTCCACTTTTGAATAATTCTTACTGTTTTCTGATAATTTCTCCTATTGTTTTAATATTTTAATGTTTTATTTTTATATTATAAAGCATGTTTGGGAATTATACAGCCCTCCAGATGTAGCTAAATTTACTGTCCAGTATTTCTTACCACTGGCTATGTTAACTAGGTCTGCTATGAGTTTCCAACAACATCTGGAAGGCTACACAGTTCTCACCCTGTTGTCGAGGGTGTTTTAAATTGTTAATTTATAATTTTATCCCAGTGGGCTTCAGCTCTCTAAAGAAAAGGTGGGGTATAAATGATTAAAACAAGTAAGACAGAGGTTTTCTCAAGCTTACCGCCTGTCTTTCCTTAACATGAGTTGCCCGGAATTGAACTTGGACCTAGAGTAGGCAACATCTAGCTTTTGCTGCATAGTGAGCAACGGCTCTCTCAAATTTGCTCTTAATATTTTTTAAGTGTCCTTTACGGAGCAAGATGTCTAAAAATATATCTCAAACAAGATTTTGATAAAAGTGGCCAATTTTTTTCTGTTTGGTTAATCTAAATGAAACATTTAGATACATAGATCTTCTGCATTTCTGTACATTCTCTTGGCTTCTTAAGAGTTATAAGAAACATTTGCCTTTCTTATCAGGAAAACTTGAAAATTTTCACTGATATTGTGAAATGACACAATTTGGAAGAGATGTATTTAAGATTTACAGCTTTAAATTCTTTAAATTGAATTTTTTAAAAATAAGAATGCCTTGGTATTTTTATGTCTGTTTAATTATACATTATGAGCAGTCATTATTAGAACATAAATGTGCTTGTTATAGGTTTGAGAGTAAATATGTTGTATGCAGTTAATTTTATAGATATCCTTAACATTTGTGGTTTGCATGTTTGAACAAGATCAACACTAATTAAGTCTGTCCTTGAACACTAATACGGACTGACTGACCTTTGCCTATATGACATATACAAGGGCTTTGGAACATTTCATCCTCTAGCTGTTGTTGAATTGCAAATCCCAACAGTCAACATAGCCAATGGTAGGAGATGATGAGAGGTGAAATTCTGGAAGATACATGTTCCCTGTCTGTGACATATATCTTTGTATTATAGTGCCTTTTCTGCAATTTTCCTTCAGAAAGGAGTTAGCACACTATTCCTATTTGTGGAAATGGAAATCATTATGTAACTTCACAGGACTCCCCTCTTTAGTCATGGGCAATAAACCTGTGTGGAAGGGTAGCATGTACATACTTGAGTTTTTTACATTTTCTTTGGAGAGTACGGCAAGGAGTTTTTGCTTCCAAAATTGTCCCTTGCAAACTGTGTTACCAAGGAAATCAGCAGTATATCTATACAGGTCTTTAGCAATGATTTGATAAACAGGTGTAGGTATCTTGTAGCCATCCAAATATCACTGGTGTACAGTTGCCATTAGCCCTAGTCAACGTAGCCAGTGATAAGAGATGATGGAATTTGCTTTCAAGAAACATCTGAAAGGCTTCAGGTTGGCTAGCCTTGTGTTAAAGATATTAAGCGGACTAGCATTCCCTTCTTCATCAAATTCTCATTGCTGTATGATAACCATATGCGGAGTGGGTGGTGTACTGTGCTGGTAGGAGACATCTTTAATGAGATAGATAGGCTTTATGTGTGAACCACAAGATAGTGGAAGCAGGAGAGCTCCATACCAGGTTGGCATAATCTACTATTCCATACTCCTACTACTTTTCTTGGCTATAACTCTTGGAATCCCCCAGTCAACATGGGCATAAACTGGAAGCTGTAATCCAAAAAGTAAGTTTTCAAGCTTTGCCTTCTCTTCACAAGAAACACTAAAATTAGGTAGCATACAACAGATTGTCTTTTAAATGCATGGTGCAGAATTGACAGTATAATAAACTACATGAGGTGAAATGAAAATCTGAAAGATAAATTGCCTCAAATTGTTAATTATATGACAGCATGAGTCTTGTTCTTTATTTTTCTTGAGCAAATTAATGAAGTACCTTTCAATATGACAGGCTATATTTTTCTTTCTACCAACAAGTGAAATAGGCCAATTGGCTGAGAAAGAGAAAGCAAAATAAATGGGAAGGATGTGAAACCTCTCGCCCTACGTACCATAAAATTGGGGAGGTAGGACTGATCTGAATGATGGGCAGGGGTGGGAGGGGAATTCAGCCTTGTGCTCCTCTTCCACCCACTGGTTGTTTTCAGAACAGACTGGACAAGGGGGAAAGGTATATCCCCTTTTATTAAGTTGGCTCTGGAATTTTCAGAGTCATCACAGTGAGATAAATAGTTCCTTGTTAACCCCCTAAATTCAGTTCAGAATGAAAGGTTCATCCACTTCCGTCTACCTCATCTCTCAGATATGGCTCCTCATTTGAGTGGGTTGCAAAGCGTTAAAAATACACCCCTATAGCTGCTCTAAAAGAAAATTTCACTTAGAAAAAAGGGAGAAACAGACTCTCTCTTCCTCTCATAAAGAGGTCAGGGGGATGTGCGCAGACTTGCATGTGCATTCGTGTGTGTGTGTGTGTGAACACTTCCCTTCTCCCTGCTCACTTTTCAAGTACTTCATGGCTTCTCTCCTTCCTCCCTATACCACCTCTTTATTGGCAAGGCAGAGAAAATAAGTGTTTGAAAATATTCCTTCTCCTTCCAGTCCCTGGAGGCACTTTCTTTACTGGAGGGAAGGAAAGTGCATGTCAGAGCCCACTGCCTGCATCTTTCTGCTCTCTTTATGGTAGCCTGGGTGTTTCCCACACTCACAACTGCAACTAGCAGTTGGTTGAGAGGAAGAGGCTTGCCTTCCTTATTCTTTCCACCAAAATCAGGATTGTTGTAGACAGTATGGAAAATTGTCCATCCTTTTTTCCTGTGTCAAAGCCTGTGTTCCATAACCTGAAAGCCAGCCCCTAAAATTTTATTGTTTGCATTCGCAGCAACACAAATTGAAAGTGTGTAGGGGAGGGAGAAGGAATATGGATAACACATGTGTCTACTCACAGACTTACACCTCTGCGTCTAAGTATCTGTCTAAGAGTTCTTTCTCTCCCCCCCCCCCCGCTTTAAAGCTGTTATTTATACCCATAGGCATTGTAAGTTGGATTGCAGCAAAGGTTATTTTGCTTTTATGTAAGAATGAAAACATAAATCATTTCTATCTTTAAGTATTGATTTCCAGTCTTGAATGAAAACTGTACTGTTTTATGCATGCTCTAGCAGTGTACATTTGCAAACTAGAATTCCTCTGTGCAGCATGGGGTCCGCACAAGCTGGCCCAATGACTTGTTTGCAAGGCATTTTGAAGATAAAACTGCTTTTATGAAGTGAGGCCTTCACTCCACAGTTGTAATAGATCAGTTTGAAGAGGTGTTCAAAGAACTGGCTCTTACAGTTTTTTGGGTGAGTTTCAGTTAGTATGTATTGAGGCTGTGGGAAAATGCTTAGATGGTAAAAACTACTGAAAAATTGAGTAGGAAGGGGATGTCTGGGTCAGCTTGCAAGTCATTAACACCTCCTGGTTGCAAGATGCCATCCTTGGCCCCTTGATAGAGGCAGTGGTGAAAAAAAAGAAAAGAAATCCCTACTGGATCAAGAAGCTCTGAACAACTGCAGGCCAGCTGTGAACATATAACTCCAGTTTTGATTTGC
Source organism: Cyclura pinguis (assembly GCA_030412105.1). Classification (NCBI taxonomy): domain Eukaryota; kingdom Metazoa; phylum Chordata; class Lepidosauria; order Squamata; family Iguanidae; genus Cyclura; species Cyclura pinguis. The sequence goes on along the minus strand of CM059601.1, from coordinate 207,368,297 downwards.
TAGTACTGTCAGTTTGTTTCTGAACTCAGTTCAAAGTCGTGGATATCATCTATAAGGCCTTGCATGGGTAGAGACCTCAGTATCTCAAATGGATCACCTTCCCCCTTTGAATGAGCCTGTAGCCTGAAATCAACATCTGAGATTCTTCACTTTGCGGTCCCACTCAGAGATGCTCAAAGGGTGGTGACAAAATAATGGAATAGTGAAAAATGTGTTTTAGGTGCCACACAAAATCATTTTTCTTTTCCTGGGTATCAGATTTATTTAAAAACCTGGCTTTGGTATGTTTTGTTTTGTATGTTTTGATTCACTTCTATTCTGAAGGAGGGGGTGACTTTTTTTTTTTGAAGAGAAGGAAGGTGACATCTTTAAGACTAACATATTTATCTCACCATAAGCTTTTGTGGACTGTGGTCCACTACTTCAGATGCATGGAATGAAGATGTAGTAGACACATATACATATGTGGTGCAGGAGTGTGGAGGAGTGTGACATGTAATAGAAAAAGATGTGTGTCAGGTTTTTCGTAAAGCACAGGTGGGTGGGTGAAGGCGTGAATGGTAGAGGAGAGTCTGTCTTATTAGGATCCGTAATGATGTTGCCAGAGTTTATGTGGGAGTAGTGATGGCATGTAGGTTTATAGCAGAATTTTGTTTATGTATTTCCATCAATGTTGTGTTCTGTTGTAGGTGAGTAATTGTTTAAAGTTCTGGAGCTGTTTCTAAGGACCTACAGATCTGCCACCCATGTCCTATGAGAAGGCAGTATTGTCCAAAATATGGCTGTCTGCTGAGGTTTCACTGTGCATCTGAAGAAGTGCATTGGAGTTCATAAAAAATTATGGTGAAATAAGTTTGTTAGTCATAAAGGTGGCACAAAACATCTTCTGCCTTTTTATATTGAAACAGACTAACCTAGCTATGTCTCTGAAAATTTGCCTTTTATTGTCATTTGAATGGTATTTAATTAATGTGTTGTTATATCTTATATTGTGTGTTTTTAACCATTCATTAATCCATTCAAGACCTCTTTGAGTATGAGAAGCTGTTCATAAATTTAATAATAAAAACTAACTGAGGGAGTTAGATATTAATTTTTATAGAGTTTGGCTAGTTCAGAACAACTGAGATAACCTTTAACCAGAGTTATTTAAAAAAAAAATCCACTGAGCACTTTAATCTGGAGTGGGTTTTTTTGACACTAATAAGAATTCCAGTGTATTGTAATCTGTAAAAATTACGTATGTCCATAGGAGTGTTTATGGGCATAGAATCAAACATATTGCACGGTATCCAAACACCCAGAGCCAGAATACACATGTCCATATAACATTTATTTTAGATAACTGTTACTCCTCCTCCTTTGCAAGAAAAAAAAAAAAGGAAACACGCATGGAATGAATTTGTTGAGATAATTTTTCCTATGCATTTGTTGACTAAAAAACAAACAAACCAATAATCTGTACAGGATCAATGGCTGAAGCACAGGCAGATTGTTTACTGCTTCAGATGACAATGTTGTAAGTGGCTACAGTTTAGATCTTGACTTAAAATATCTCATCTACCTGGATGAAGATTAATCATGGAAGAAATATATGGAAAAAAATAAGTATGAATTAATCTGATGGGTTGTTGTGTAGGATGTTGTTGTTGCTGTACCTTCAAATGAGACTGTGTTTACATGTGCTTTTCTGTATGCAGAACAAGGAAATGTATATGCTGCTGGAGGTAACAGTGAAGGGCAGTTGGGATTAGGTGACACAGAGGAAAGAAGCACATTTCATCTAATTAGTTTTTTTACCAACCAGCACAAGATCAAACAGCTGGCAGCTGGATCCTACACATCAGCAGTGCTAACAGGTGAGGCCAACAACTAACATGGATCTTTCTGTTTAATATTTCTGGAAGTCTGGAATCAAAATTATTTGGCATACCCCTGAGCCAAATACCTATAATGGTGCATTATAAAAATGATGAAAACACCTTGGACTAGTTGTTACAGAATATCCTTAATGAATTCTTAAAATATATCTCTGAACAAAACACTTTTATCATTTCAAAAACACTTTAACCATCATTACTGCATCCTGAGCTGACCTGTAATTTGTGTTAAGTGAGGTATATAGGCTGCTTTGATAGTAGATGGATAGAAGATTTACTCAGGAGACCTTGATTTTAAAATTTGTTTTGTTTTTTTTTAAAAAATCAAAAGTTCAATTTTATTAAATCAAATTTCAAAATTTAACCTATTCTACAGATGAGGCACAGAATCTTTCTCTTTAGTAGACCTTGATTCCTAACTATAAAGATAACAAGAACAACGAGCTGAGTATTTGGGGGAGGGAGGGTAGAGTAGATGTGAACAAGCAGGAAGAATCTCAGTCTAAATATAAGGTATCCCAAATTTTGATGTATTAAGTTGCTTAAGTTTTGATGTATTAAGTTAATGTGTACCTTTTCTAATGAAACCCGTTTCTCCAAATAAGTATTAAGAGTACATTAATAATGTCTATATATGACAATATGATTAAATAGAATCTTCAAGGATATAAACTGATTTAATTATTGAGATTGAGTCCTTTGGAGAAGCAATTAAAATAATAATTTAAACCAATTTGATTTAAATCAAATCAATCTTGCCTTGGGAAATATAGTTCAGTATATCAGAGGTTTTTGCAGAGAATAATATGTACCTTACTAAACTACAAAACCCAGGCTTCCTTAGGATTGAGCCATGACAGTTAAAGTGGAATCAAATTGATATGATGCAGTGCGGATATGCGTTGGTTTCTGAGTTATAGCTGGTTTGTTGAACAGTTTGTTCTGCTGAGCTCTATTGTTTTGAAAATATCTTGCTGTATATTTACCAGATATTTTAGAAATTCCAAATACTATATAGCTTCTGTAATATATATTACCAAGAATCAGAATAACATATGCCTGTTTGCAGGGTGCTAGCACAGGCCTTTGATAATATGGCAATCTGTCCACTGCAGCTTCTTAATTCATAGTGAGAAATTATCCTGTGTATAGTTATTCTGTATATAATATACTCCTGGTTTGCTGCTATGTGCCTTATGTGAGAAGTTATTTTAAACAGAAAGACATTAAAGTTAGCAACCAGTATCTCACTGGTTCTAATTCCAAACATATTTCACTGAGACCTGTGCTGTATTTTCTAAATGATAGTTCTTCCCCTTTTTTCCTTTAACAAATTTAGTTTTTGGTTTAAACTCCCCAAAACTCCCAGCCAACATGATTAGTAGCCTTTTTTGTTGCAGGATTCTGGGAGTTGTAGTCTAAATTTTTTTTCCTATCCTCTGTTTTTTACATGTTGCTTTTAAAAATTCCCTCCTCCAATCTCCTCAAGGTCCTAAAGTCATATGATATAATGTGAAGATTGCAGTTCAGAAATATAGTTGCTGTGTTTGGCATTATTTATCTCTTTAAAGAATTTAGCATTTGCTTTATATTTATAAATTCTCCTTTTATTAAGAGGATGGACAACTTTTTATGTGGGGAGACAATTCTGAAGGACAAATTGGCTTAGGTAATGAAGCTAATGTCTATGTTCCTCATCAAGTGGACATTGGAAAACCTGTTTCCTGGATCTCTTGTGGATATTACCACTCTGCCTTAGTAACACGTAAGTGTGAAAAACCACACATGTATATATCTAGATGTTAAGTCGGTATCATCAAGTCTCCTAGCATAGCTTGGGGATTTGGTTACATATTATTAATGGTTGTGATTTCAGATGCTCTTTTTGCCTTGTTATATATTACAAATCTGTTGATGTGTCTGTTACTTGCAGAATAGTTTAGAAAGTTACAAAGAGGGTTGCAGGGGTGAACAAAGTGGTAGATTATGTGCCCCTTCCAAAGCCCTGCTGCCAGAGCAGAAGAGGGTGGGAGGTGAGGTGGCTTTTTTTCCTTGCCCCATGAATACTCCAAACACAAAAGCTCCCTTGTGGATTCAAGTGAGGGAAGGGCCGTTAATAATACCATCTGTAGGCAGGCACAAATGGAGGTTTAGATCTTGGGAACTTTCCAGTGAGCAAAGGAGTTTTTGATCCAGCAGATCCATGGCAGGCTCTGCCCCATCCCAAGGCTAACGTTTTTTTTCCTGTGGCTTTGCTTGAAGAGGTCTCCAGGGGTCCATCAGGAATCTCAGCAGAAGATATGCTCTCCTCTGAATTGCTAGAAAATAAAATGTTTGTTTCATTTTTAAAAAATGTTTAAATATAATAATGGGTTGGAAAGTTGCACACCCACAAAAACCCACAAAAGCATTCGTCAAATGAACCTCTCATTGTGACATTTGCCAAAACCTTGTTGCTCTGTTTTCTGCAGGAGAGGGAGAGCTTTATTCTTTTGGAGAACCTGAAAATGGGAAGCTAGGTTTGTCACCAGAGCAACTACAGGACAACAAGGTTCCCCAACATGTTTCTGGAATCTCTGGTAGAGTCAGTAAGGTTGCGTGTGGAGGAGGACATACAGTAGCGCTTGCAGGTATACAAGTGGATTTTATATTATGATTTTTTTGTTCAGTGTTTCCTGCTCCTTGACTTTGGCATTTACGCGTATATTTCTTCCATTTTAAAATCATGCTAAATTTGCACACTTACATATGGACAGCCACAAAGCTCTTAGCAAATTTTATATAGTGTGTCAATAAGGGAGGAGAATTTTCAGAAGAGATTACAGAATTTTTGATATGGCTTCTGGTGGAAAAACAAGGGAAAGGGTCTTCTTGGGCTGCTCCCAGGTTTTGGAACTCCCTCTGTAGAGAGGCTAGCATGACCCCATCCTTGCTATTCCTCCATGAGCATGTCAAAATATTTTCATGTCGTTGGACTTTTAGAAAATGACTGGGGTGGGGTTTTAATGCTGTACAGTGCTGTTTTTAAGGTTTGTATGTAGTCTTCTAGTGAATTTTATTTTTTAAATGTTCTTTAATTTTATAACTTGTTCAATAACTTAAAATAACTCTTATATTTATACTTTTCTTAATGACTTTTCATAAAAACTTATATTGTTTTCATATAAACTTGTATTGTTTTAAATGTGATGTTGGTCATCTTGAGTCCCATTATTGGGAGAAAGATGGGATATAAATGAATATAACAACAATAACATCTTAGCAGAAGAAATCAGTCAGATATCAGCTTCATGTCTTCTTGTGGGCTTTCCATAGGCTGCTGGTTGACCACAGTGATAAACAGCATAATGGATTGGGCTGGGTGAGCCATGGTTGCCCAGATAGTACTAGAATTCAGCTCCCATCAGTTTTGATCAGCATGTACACTCATGTGGTGAATGATGGGAATTAGTGTCCAGTAGCATCTGAAGGGAGAGCCAGCATAGTACCGTGGTTTGAATGTCAGACTAGGACACTGGGAGACCAGAGTTTGAATCCTGGTAGGCCATGGAAACCCAATGGGTGACCTCAGGCATGTCACACTCTCTCAGCTTTAGAGAAAGGCAAGGGCAAAGCCACTGTCGCAGATGCTGGCTGTCCATGCCAGGCAACAGAATGCAGGATCAGCAGGAGGCCATTTACCGTCAACAGAGAAACTAACAGTCAGTACAACTTGCTTGCTCACAGTTCAGAAACAATCTAAAGGTCCAGGAATCCAGCAGGCAACATGGTCAGACAATCCAGGGTCAGAAAATCCAGGCAGGCAAAGAGCAGGGAGTCCAGAGAACACAAGACAAGAGCTAGCAATGCACAGGTTGTTTCTGGCATCAGGTTACTGTCCTGTGCCTTCCTTGAGAAGGCTGAAGCCAACTGGTTCTCATCCCACCCTGATTAGCTCCTGATGTGTTTGCTTTTGCATGTCCTCCTTTGAAGCTGCTGTTCACCTGGGGAAGTCAAGTTCTGGCCCATGACACCTCCTCTGAACTAATTCTGCTAAAAAAACCTAATGATAGAGTAACCATAATTCAGAAATAACTTGAAAGCACACAACAACAAAAGCATCTGAAGGGTCACAGGTTCCCCAGCCCTAAAATAGACCTTTGTTCTACTCTAGCACATTTTTTATATTCTTTGTTTATTAAATAAATCTGTCCAGCCCCTATTGTGAGATCTCAGGGCAGCATACAATTAAAACAATATAAACATTTAAAACTATTCCAGATAATAACTTAATAATTTAAATAAAATAGAACATATTAAATAAATCACCAGTTTAAAACATCAGAAAAGGCTAAAACAGTTAAAAACACTGTACCCTATATTTTCAAAGGTAACAAGGTTAAGTTTCAAAGATTTTAATCAAAAGCCTGGATTTAACTTGTCATCTAAAAGAGACCAACATGTGTTTCTTTACTAATGAAAGAACAGCATCAGGATGGTTTGGTAAAAGAGGTTTATGAATTCTAGGCGTGGGAATCCTGCAGCTCATGGATCACGTGTCCACCCACCACACACTATTTCTTTGCTCCTTTGTCTATTGCCACCCCCTCCAAACACCTCCAAGGAAAAATAAATCCAACTTTTTTTTTCTTTTTAAAGCAGTTCTGCTCCTGGAAGCCTCCAAGATATTAAACAGGGCAAAGCCCCCCTTGGATCTTGTTTTTCTTACAAACCCCAAAGGGTTTTTGGCTGCTTCTGTCAGGAACAGAATCCACACGCAAATAGTACGATGCATAAAGCACTATTTATTTAGAGTGAAGTATGTATAATGACTTCAGTGAGAAGACTAAAGGTAAAGTGAAAGTACTTGGGTTTAAGATTGCTCGCATTCCCTCCCCTCTGCTGAGAGAGCTTGAAAGCCAAGCCATGGTTATCAGTACATTCCTAGCAGTGTTAGGCATTATTTATGTAACGGTCCCTGGCTTCTACTGCTACAAGCCTTCTAATATATTTCACTTGACTACATATCCTATTACTCTATATGGAGGGCATCTCGACAGCTTCCCTTTTTGTTCTTTGGGGCTGCTGAAGCCCATGATGGGTCTTGGTGGTTGAGAATTATTCCCCAGAACTCCAGACCTGAGTCACCCATAGTTTAGACGGTTCATAGATTGGTCCTGTGGAATGAGGTATACATTTCAGTATTGGGAGTGGAGAAACAAACTAACTCTAAACAGATAACAAGATGTACTGGATGCAGGATGTGCTGAGTTTAAATCACGTTATCACAGAATTATCTTCAGTAGATAGTGCAAAAAGTCCACCAATCAGGAGGTACTCAAAGAGGCTCAGTGTGAATGGGATTGTGCTTGAGATGGAACACTCACAAAATCGTTTGCCTTGTTTCACATATCTGCGTAGATTTACAGAACAGTCCTAGGCATGGTTCAGTGGGAATAAGTCCCACTGATACTGTGGACTTAGTTCGTAGTACTGCACTGTGAGTAGAAATAGACTTGTGGAAGGTTCCAGTTTGAGGGTTCATACCGAATGTATGCATTACATAGCAGCATTGACATATCTTCATATTGGAGGGAAAGGAGACCAGGACCTATATCCAATTGTTAATCTAAAAAAGATTAACATGGAGCAATGGGGCTAACTATTAGGGTTGACAATTAGATTTTAGCCTAGACTTGGCAGAATTGTAGCGGCCCTGACAAGGACTGAGTGAGGTGAGGTCCTCATTGCTATGTCAAGGAACTGACCCAGATTGAAATCTTTTGCAGCCCTGTCATATCTCTATATTAGGGGACTCTTGAAGCAGTTTCTACCACTGGCCAGGAAGTATTGCTGTATAGACTAAATTCTTAGCCCTGATAAAGGCTTTAGGATCAGGATTTGCTGTGTTCTTAAGTTATAATAACATCTCTAATGCTGTGTCTGATCAGAAGAATAGTTTCCATGGTTGAGAATACATTTAATAATAATCTAAAATTTATCCAGAAACTTATCCTGATAATGGCCAAATGTGAAGTACAGCTGCAATAGCTCTCCTTAATGAGGAGAAGTGCAAAGAGGACAGGATGTTCAGTTTTAACATTAAATAATGGAGGAGATTTGCAGTAAAGTTGAATCCATGAAACAAAATTATAGTACAAAAAGACTGGGACTTTACTGCAGGAAGAGGATGTTCAAACAGTGCTTGCTCACATGGTTGATTACTCCAGCTAGTAATTGTCCTTCACTACATCAATCACCATTTTATTTGTAGAGTTGGGTATTCAGATGTGGAACAAATTAAAACACAGGGAAGTGAATCAAAATCCTTTTTAGTTTACTTATACTTTCTTTCCGGATCAAGTTTATAGAAGGATTTCAGATTCTTCACAGAACCGAGATGGGCTTTAGAATAGAGCTGGACTTTCAACCTTCTGAAATATCTAGAACTCCTCCCCATAGCTATGGAAATACATATTTCAGTATTAAAAAGGCAGAATACTAATCGATTTATAATAGCTAAGGCAGTAGTGGAAATGGACCTGCATAAGCAAATCAGAGAATTCTAAGGCTTTTAGAGAAAGATGCTTTATTTTGCTCCTGGTGTTTTTCCAGTAGAGGGAGCTTTAATAATAAATGTAGTCCAAAGACAGGTATTTACACTTATATCCTGGGTAAAAAGATACTAGAGATTCTCATTTATTTCCTTATCTTTTTACTTCAGTAATGTATGTGGCAGATCATAGTATATTTTTCAATTACCATGTTACAAACAGGAAACATCAAGCTTATCACTGTCTAAATAATGAAAGTCTGTACTAATTAAGCAAATTCAGGTGTTCACATGCAGAACATCTCAAACCATTTAGAAGGAATGGTGAACATGTAGCCCATGGTGAACATGTTGGAGGGCATTTCCTGTGAACTCCGATCAACTTAGCCAGTGATGAGACATGGCGGAAGCTGCAGTCTCACAACATCTGCAGGGCCATAAGGTTCCTGGGTCTGATCTAAAACCTGGTGCCAACCCAAAACATGCTGCTGCCTGCTGCAAAGCTGCCCCTTCTTACCCCTCCTCCCCCCCCAAAAAACATAACCTGCCCCAGAGTCTTGCTGTACTATTCAGCCACCAGTTCCAGTCCTCTTTCTCATATGTATGATGCAGCCTGAAGCAGGTTATTTCACACTGAGGTGTGGCAGCATCCCCCCTGACCTGCTTGAACTGCATTCTTTACTCTTTGTGCTGCGCATGAAAAATAATTAGGATGAAAGTGGTACCCAAATATATTACTTTTATTTTGTCCCATGCATAGAATTCTGCACCCCAGATTGCTCAAGTGCTGCTCTTTTTGCAGTGCATAATAGATAAATCTAAATAAGGGTGGGATAGAAATAATAAATAAATAGACTAATTAATAAATACGATGATTTTCTATAATGTATCTTGGGTTGATATCAAACTACTTATTCTCTTTCCCCTGAACTAGAACAGTCTGATTATTTCCAATCATAGTTACATGTTTGTTTATGACTTTTAAAAAATGATAGCAATATGTTTATGTAGCACAGGCAGTTTTAGCAGGGCTACTGGACAGGTTTCCTGTCCCAGCATCTGACATAGCCTGTACAAGACAAAGAACCTGAGAGCCTCCCAAAAGTGAAAATCAGAATCCCAGTTTGCCAGGATTCCACTTCCAGATTCTGTTCTTAAGATTTGGAGCTAGCCCCCCACCTACCTACACAAGCTGCTTTTGCTTTTGTCTTTCTTTTTTTTAAGGAGTTCCTGGCATCCTCTAAAAGTGGCAAAACCTCATTTTCCCCACAATCACCCCAATGCACACACAGGTGGCACAGGCTGGTACCACCTCCACTTGAATTTTCTTAAGCATTCTTTTACTACACTAGACTGAATCCTTGGATGATGACTGACTGTACGTTGAATATGACTTTCATGTGCCTTTTTTCCCCCAGAAGGAGATGTCTACACCTTTGGTCTTGGCCAATATGGGCAACTTGGACATGGTACATTTGTTTTTGGAACCTCAGAACCAAAGATTGTGGATCATTTAGGGAAGCATAAAATTTGTAATATTGCATGTGGGGAAAATCATACAGCCTTAATAACAGGTATGCATGCTTTCACCTCTGATAAACCTTTACAATGGCATTTGTGAAAATTTGCATATTTTGCATATGATAAAAAGTTATTTATAACAACAAAATATAGTATGTTTGTGTGTTCATCTTTGCCTAGATAGTCAAAGGGACCTTAGGAGTGTGTTAAAGGTGTGCATCTCAGAGTTATGTTAATTTAAATCAAATGTTAAATGTTAAATCAAATGTTAAATGTTAATTTAAATCAATCTGTAACATATATTTAATATGCAGCATACTAATTAATCTGTAGCCAACAGAGAGAAGACACTCCACACTTCCTTGTAGATGTACCTGCAATCAGGTCTAGGATATTGATTTCTCCATCAGGCCTCTAGATGCCTCTGTTGAATACAGTTCTCCCTCCACATTTGCGGGTTTCACTTTCGCGGATTTGATTATTTGCGGGATGGGCTTGCCTCCTCCCATCTCCCCTTCCCATTCCCTGTTCCAGGGGCAGGGAGGGAGAAAGATCATTGCTTCCCCTGGCCTGTTGCCTGCTAGGGCACACTGGCAGCAGGGGGCAGGAGCCACGGGTATGTGCTTTGACAGCAGCGGCAACATGTGCAGAGGGGGTGATTCTCTGCACACCCTCCACCATCACCAGTGTGGGCCCACTGGCAGCAGCCAGCACGGGCATGCAGAGTGGGCAGTCGCCTGTTCTCTGCACGCCTGCGGCTGGTGCAAACGGGCTCGCCATCTGCCCACCCGCAGGTCCAGCGCGATCACCCCAGCAGCGGAGGAGGGGAGATGGCAAGTGAGGAGGAAAGGTTTTTTTTCTTCCCCTCCCATCTCCTGTCTGCTACTGGCAATGGCTGGTGGGGCACATGGCCAGGGAAGGAGGAGTGCTGGCGGGGACTTATTTGCGGTTATTTCACTTTCATGGGGGTTCTCTGTGCATATCCCCCGCAAATGTGGAGGGCCTACTGTACTTTCTTCTGCAGGGCCTCTTCAGTTAGAGAGAGGGTCCTGCTGCTTCAGAAGGGGAAGAAGAGACTAAGGAAAGGTAAAGATTATAGAGAGATGGAGAAAAAGAAAGACCTGCAAATAAGAAAAATAGTGTGTGAAGAGCAGAGCAAATTGTGTTAATGGAGCAGGGGCCTTCACAGCAGCCTGAAATGTTAGATAAATTGAAAGTCTGTAGGGCAGTATGAAGGAAAGTAATGTATCTGTTATCGGAGCCAGTGGTGGGATGCATATGTGTTTATATGTTTGTACAATTCTGATTTTGCTTTTCTGCCTTTTCCAAGAATTGGGAAGGTGAGAGGGGGGATATGTCAGTATGAAAATGTTATGGTTGCTAAAGACTAAATAAATATTAGTGAAGGAAGGAACCCACATGAATTGTTTGTTCTCTGGTATTCTTGACCAGATTTCAGACTAATCCTTAACTATATATTGTTTGGTTTTTGTTTTTTCATACCCTATGCAATGGCTTGGTTCATTGAAACAACCAAACCATGGATTTGTCACTGAGACAGTGCTCCAGATACATGTGCTTTGTTCTCTATGTTCTTCCCCTCACATGTTCTGATTCTCTCCCTCAGTTCCAAATTTAGGCAAAGTGTGATTTCCCATTAAATTTCAATTTCACAAACCATGGTTTGTTTCCAAATCAAACTCAGAAGGATGATTTGAAATGGATTCAAGGCGTACACACATAAACCAGGCTTTCAGGTGCTTATAATTTTCGTGAAAATGACTCTTTAAAATGTAAAATCAAGCAAGAATTGTAGTCAGCCTTAACAAATAGGTTTTTCAGAGTGTTAAAACTTGCCATATGGCATTTAGACTCCAGTTCTGAGTGTGCGTCATTAAAGTTTGAGTATACATCAGTCTCAGTATACATCATTAATGTAATGATGAAATCAGGGCTGCTGAGTAAATCTTCATGCTGTGCAATAAATATTCCACCAGTTGTGTTTCTCTGTCTGTCAAGGTTATGCAAATTTAATTTATGCATTATTGATACAGTTTGAGGACAGTTGATGTCTCTCCTGCAAACCTCTTTTCTGAGTAAAGTGGTTTCTGTTAGTTTAATCAGCTTGCATCAATGACCATTGACTAGACTTCCTGTAGATTTGGTTGAGTTGCTCTACATTTTTCTTGCCTTCGCAGACTGTATTCAAGTTGATATTTCTAGCTGTCAATGAGGAATTAAGGACTGAAGGCTGGAAATATATTTGGTAAATAGGACTTGAGGGTAAACTTGGAAGTGTGACTCCAGTTTTTTCACAAGTTTTCACAACCACCACTAGGTGGTAGAGACAGATTGACAGGAACAGATTGAGCATTTCATATCTGTTTCAGTTTTATTGTGTGTTGTATAGTTTCTTTGATTTCTGTTACCTTCATTAAAAACTTTTCAAGTGTGAAAATCGTATTTTAGAATTTGTGCTCTTGGAATTGATTTCCTTTGTTGTATTATTTTAATTTCTTGCTGGGTGATGTCTTTGTCCACTCCATTTGACATTCTTCTGCATTTTACATTAGTAAAAATACTATTTTCTCCACACTTAGAGAATGGTCTTATGTATACCTTTGGAGATGGACGGCATGGCAAGTTAGGACTTGGGGAAGAAAATTACACAAATCAATTTGTACCTACGTTATGTTCCAATTTTTTGAGGTTTACAGTACATTCGGTAAGGCTCCAGTTTTTTCCTCTTCATGCATTGAACTACTTATGTTTTATTCAAAGGAATCTGTTTAAAGATTTCCGTAAGCTGCACAGCGTTATATTCTTTAATTATAGATGAGCACTGAAGAAAATGGAAATTCTTTGGGTGACAAGTTTATAAGTTGTCCTACTGTTTAGACTGGAAAAGAGATTTGTATGAGGTGTCTAAGCGAAGACAGGGCTGCACCTATGTGAACTGAAAACACTTCAGTGTGATGTGCGTCTTTAAGCAGATTTCTGAGATGCCTGACATTCTGTTCCTCATACTAAAATTTCTTTACAACACTGTGCTACTTGGTGATATTATAATGTTAAGGTTGCAGCATTATTGTTTGTACTTATTTGGGGTAACTCATTGAGTTCAGTAGGAGTTACTTCTAAAGAGAGGAGACATATGCAGGATTTGTCTGTAAAATGTATATATTAGAACCTGCAACAGCAGAGCAATGGAGGTGGAAAAAAAGGAAATAGAGACCTTTGCCCTTCTTTCGCCTTGTACCTTCAAACTCCTCACCACACTTCCTACTTTAGCAGGCTTATGCCCATACAGCCTTTGCTCTGGAAATGATTCTGTTGAACTCCAACCTTTGTCACTACAACAGGTCTACCTTATCTCTGTCTTCAGACACAGTGGAAAGAATTCAGTGCAAAGAAAGCATGCTATTTAGTGTACTTTTTCTGAAAATATAAATGAAGTAAGTGTTCTCATGTCCCTTTAGCTGAACTTTGATACATTTTCTAGTACTAGTGGTATCCTGGTTTGTACTGGAGGTTACATCATTGTCTTAGTTCCAAATGGGCCTTTCTGGTTCTCAAATATGGTGTTCTTCCCTTCCTGAGATCAGGACAAAGAAAACTTTTATAGGTGAGATTTGTATACTCCAGCAGACATGAGCTTCTAGGTAAGAGAGCACTGAAGTTCTTATACATCGAGAAACAGCTTCCTTGTCAGCACTGGGACATGCATAATATTTACATTTATACTCATGGCCTCTTTACTGAGTAATGAAACTCAAGCAGAGTACAGTGAATCTGTGAAACAACTAAATGTTAAATGTTAGCTTTAAAGCAAGGTGACATATATAGGTGTGGTTATATTAAACAGAATGTATGTGCTGGATGAGAAATCCAGTGACTAGACTCCTCAACAATCTTCTGCAAGTGCAATGGATGGCAAGAGAGTGTTGTGTTTGGAAATCCCTTCTAGTCTGTAGGATACCCCATCCTCCCAGTTTCATTACAGTTTGCCCTCCTGTGATTTTCTATCTCTATGCATGAATGCATAAATACACAGGCTTTTATAAATAAAATTATTCATGCATACAGTTACAGCAGAAGCTGTCACATTTGGTAAGTGCTGCCATGTTTGTATTTTTATAGTGACAATTTTATTTTATGGTTGTTGTCCATTGTGCTCCTCCAGAAGTTGTTCAGCTCTTCTTCCCATAATCCCAGCCCAGCCTGACTTACGGTGAGGTGTCATGCAAATAGTAGCCCACTGTCCTTCGCATTTAAAACACTGGCAGAAGCTGCTACAGCAGACAGCCAAGTGGTTGGGAGCATCTCAAAAATGTACAGGCACTGGAGGGGGAGCATAGTTACAAAATGGGGGCTCAAGAATGTAGTTTTGTCCATTTACCTCACTATCTCAGCTTTGCCTTTATACTGATTAACTGCAGGCAAAACATGGTCCTAAGGAAACCCAATAAAATGTTTTCTTCAAAAAAAAAAGTTTAAAAATTTAAAAAAATCCAGAGCTTAACAACTGAACATTTTAGTCTCATACTGTTGTCTGCCTCCTTTTTTTCTTGCTGTCTGTTGTTCGCTGTGATGGTTTTTCTCGAATACCATGTAGAAATTGCCTTGGAAATTGTTTTTGCAGTTGCTTATACCAAGATATGAATGTTCTGGAGTCTGTTCATCAAGGAAAATGCTTTCTATTTACCCTCCTCCCACTACACTCATGAAGATGAGCACTTAAATTAATGTTCTTTGTTGTTCTTATGCTATAGGTAGCCTGTGGGGGTTGTCACATGCTGGTTTTTGCCTCACCAAGGTTTAAAGAATCAGATAAAATGCCTGTGCAAGACCAAAATGAATACAGCTTAGCTACTGTAGTCACTGAAACAGGCGAAGATACATTAGTAATAGATACAATTCGTCGAATATTATCAGCACGTGTGCGACGGAGAGAAAAGGTAAAATTTTTAATTGTTTCTAATAAGCCTCAACAGATTCATCTTCTACCCCAAGTTTTCCATATATAGGAAATTCCATTTATTTTTTAAATTTCCTCATTAGTAAAAAATTAGTATTTTTTAAATTTTCGTAATAGCTTCTTGGATTTGAAGTGAAGTAGGAGTCACAGTCTATATGAGAGAGTAGCATTCTTTCTCTTTTTTTAAGAAAAGGTCTCATCCTGTCCCATAGGGCTTCTGTTTCAAATAATCATACCACAAATGGGAATTTGACCAGTTCTAACTTTGTAAAAGAGGATAAGTCGATAAAATCCCCAGAGCATCTTTTTATGCTAACATTATGATGGCACCCATTTGCAGGTGCAGTACGTGAGGCACAGTACAAGCCGTGTCTGTACTGAGCCATGTCTAGCCTGATAGTTTCTACCCCCGGAGGCCTAATTTGAGAGGCAGCTGCTGTGAAACATGTGAAGATTCCTTGTTTTACTTTACAGTGAAAATAGTCAGGCAACCTGTGTAATGCATTTTGAATAATGAGGCCATAGATACTTATATAGAAAGTGCAGAAATATCTTTAATAAATCAATAGACTTCCATGCTACTGACTTATACTTAGCATGTAATTTTCCTTTCTATTTTTCTGTCTTTCTCTTACTGAACAGTACTACTTAAGGTCTGTGGACCATATTGATGCATGAACCATAAGCTGCTAGTCCCTGGAAAGGAAAGGAATGTTTGTAGCCAGTGGCACATATGTGATATTAGTCTCGGGCACACTGGGGAAAAAAATTACCATTTCCCCATGTCAGATTGCTTGAGAAGCATTGGGTTAAATAACCTCCAACTCAAAGGCTTGAGTTTCCACTTAAATGTAATATGAACATCTTGAAAGTATTTCTATATATCTTAGATCTGGCCCAGAAGGATCTAAAGATCATGGTCCTACAGCTGATTTCATGGTTTAGGCTAGAATCCTGTTGGTGCACTATGCTAGTATAACTACGCTGGTGCAGGTGGTAGCAGCAGAAAGAAAAAGGCTATGGGTACAGCAATGATGAAGGAAGTAAGGCACTCCTTTGTGGTTACTCAGAGCAGACAGATTTTGTACACCTTCCCTCACCACCACAGTGAAACCCTGTAAAAGAATCCCAGGCATAAAGTGATAACTCTCAAGGCAAGTGGACAGACTGTGTGTTGATTCAGAGAAGGTAGCATCCACTCCAGAAGAATTAAAAGCAAATGCAGCCCTCAGCTTGCAAACTAACTGTTCTTTATTGGTTATCTTCTAAGGAGACTTAAAAGAGGATTTGTTTTTTCTAACCTTTTGCAAGGAAAAATCACCAGAACAACCTGGTCGATTGGTACGAACACTCCCTCCATTAGGAGGAAGCCTCCTAAAGCCTGTGTCAGGTGGTGTCAGCACTGTTTCCCTTGATATGCCCAGAGAAAACCACACTGACTCACAGGCAACTGAGAGACAAAAAGGCACTGAATCTGCTCTGGACTATGAAACAGGTAAACTGTATTTTGAACCTTGATTCAAAACCTGGTTCTTGTGTTTCTACCCTTGTCATGTGGCCTGTTGTTGCTACTGAGTGACTTCTAAGGTGTGAGTGGGTGGGGTGTCTATAAGGAAACATGCTGGCCTAATATCCAAGAATCATTGTTCATATCTGTTATAAGTTTTTCCATATCTTTCACAGCAGTACAGTCTAGATAAGGCTACCTGAATAGAAACTTGTTTTATTTATTTATTTTTTCCCTTTCTAGCATATATATGGGGGCCAATGTAAACATGAAGTGGGAGATTTGTGAAAAGGATCTTCATGGTTGTTTATTATTATTATTATTAGCAACAAGTGGGAAGAAGGTGCAGTATAGTTAGTCTATGATGTGTTGAATAAGGGGGATTAGACTCTCCCCAATGATTGTTTTTCCAATTTAAAAAGCACTCCTTCACTTCCACAGGCTATTTGTCATATAGGGCAAGCAAAACAGAAGATTTCCAGTAGGGACAAGGGGAACTCACTTCAATATCTGTTTGCTCTCATTCACACTTTGTACTTAACTGAAACTAAATTTCTTCTCCCATTAAATGGCAGACAAGAATTTTTGTGCTTCATTTGTATCTTAGCCATGAACTGAGAAGGAACTGACTTCCTTTTCTCATGCAAAAAAAAAAAAAAAGCAAAGATTTTTTCTTACTGTGCATCCTGGATTCTGCTTTAAAGGTGATAAGAAAGAAGAGAACAGTGATACAGAGGAGAGTTCACGGGAGGATGATTCAGATGAAAATGAGGGTAGCACCCTTGGGGATACCACAGATGTCTTAAATATGGTAATACATTTAAACAGTGTTTCTGTGCTTTGAATGTGTATGTGGAAGAGGCACTTCCTCATATAACAGCTTTCATGCTGATTCATTACCATGAGAACCAGCCATGGAATCTTTTGCTATATCAGTCATGACTTGTGGCACCTGTTAGATCTGTGAAAAGTCTCATTGTCCTTGGCTTTTTAGGCTGGTGCTGACTACAGCTCCTTAGTTCTCTTGAAAAATGATAAGACTTCTTCTGCTGCTGTTCATACAGCTGGCATAAATTACTTGCAGTGCTCAAAGTGCTTTATGGTCTGCCTTGCTTAACTTGCTCCGAAGGTGCTTTCCAAAAGAACCTCCTAGCTCCTTTTAAAAGTTATAGTGGTGCCTGTTATCAGCTATCTTCCATTTCTCATTATGTGTCCTGCTTTGTTCATTAAAACTACACAAATGTGGATTTAAGAAGGATTTAGGCAAGTTTTAAGGATATAGGAACAGGTTGAGCAGGTTCAGAGAAGGGCAACAAGAGGTACAGAGAACAAAACATATGAGGAAAGGTTGAAGGAGATAGGAATGTTCTGCTTGGTGAAGAGAAGACTGAGGGGTGACATGACTGCTCCAGAGGATAGGACTAGATCTAATGATTTTAAAGGAAAGTGGATTTCAGTTAAATATCAGAAGGAACTTCTTGCCAGTAAGAATGGTTCGATAGTGGAACCTCTTTCTTTGGACATCTTCAGAAAGAGGCTGGACAGCTACCTGCTGGGGATGCTGTAGCTGGATTTCCTGCAGTGAGTGGGACATTGGACTCAATGGCCTATGGGGCCCCTTCTGGCTCTTCTATGATTTTCTGCTGAAATCAGAGGAATTTATTGGCCATGTTTGGATGGCAAGATAAACCAGAATCTAAGAATCTTGGTGTGTGCCTAATGGTTTTTGCGTGGCTCATTCTACAGTTGGGAGTAGCTAAACAAGACACAGACTTTCTGTCTATGATGACATCTGAACTCAGTACTCTGAATTGTCTCTCCCCAGCCAATGCAGAATCATTGCTATGATTTGTTTATGGCTTAAGACTCAAATTGTCTTATGAGAGAAGACAGAGTACTCAGTTCAGAAGTTACAACAAACAATTAACAGATGGAAATTTCCTGGTTTGTTTAGCAGCTCCTACTTGTAACAGCAGCAATAGCTGGTATGCAGTACATCCTTTCTCAATAAGCAAAATGTTTAAAGCATTCTGGCTTTTACATGCCTTGTAAGTGTGACCATTGTTTCAATCTAATATATAGGGGTAGAAGGAGCTATGTTATACTGAGTCAGGCTATTGATCTATCTAGGTGATCATCAATATGGTGACTAGCAGTGATTCTCCAGAGCTTCAGACAGGAGACTTTCCCAATCCTGTGTTAAAATGCTGGAGTTTGAACTGAGAATCTTTTATCTATGCTCTGCCACCAAGTTACAGCACCTTAGGTTTCTAAAACATTAGTATCACATTTGTTTATATTTTTAGAAAAATTGAAAAATTTGAAAAATTGACTTTCATTACAAAGAGGAAAGATCTATTTACAGCTTTTTGTCCCAAATGCTGTTCAGAGTCCAGAACTTCCTCCCTATATATGCTTTTATAAGAATATCTTTGACCTCAACCTGCTGAATATTATGTTTAGAATTGTCAGTTGGAATGAATGTCACATTTTAGCCTCAAGGTCAGAAAATGGGTGGTGTTAATTTAGAAAACATGGACTCTGCTGACACATTCAGAATTTCCTTAAAGTGCAGTTCTGTGTTTGTTTTTCCCTATACTGTGTGCTATGGACATCCATTAATCATTACATGTACCCATAAAAATCATTACTACTCTACATTGAGATTTCTAATGTGTGAAGGGGAAAAGTATAGAGTAAATGTTAGAACTATTTTCTTTGAAGTATTCAGAACTAAAATATTCAAAACATAAAACAGTGATGCATGTGAAGTGGTCCATCAAACAGAGTTCTGCTTTGGCAAAGAATAATAAAGAACACGGTTGTTCTTCATTTCATTGGGGAAAAACTCTCACTATTCATATGTCAGGATTTAAATATATTATGGGAAGGAGTGTTCACTATGATAACTTTACACTTCCTGATAACAAATGGTATAGATATTGCTGGGGAGTAATTAAGTATGACTGCCTTTGAATAGGGAAAAGTCACACATAAGATTTGCAGAAATATCTTTTGTTTAAATTGGTGTCATGTTTTTTTCTCCCTTTCTTCCCAGATAAGTTAAATCAAAGCTACTTTTTTTTAAATAACCGACAAAAAAATTTAACATAATGTTTAACTTACAGTGTAGCATCACATTCATAAGCCTCAGACTCATGCTCTCCTCTCTCTCTTCTCTGATATGGCTGCAAGGAGGATCTAGTTGCTTCCCTTTTCAGTTAACTACACTTAAGTCATCTTAGAGTCAGCTTAGTAAACATTAATATCACTAAATACCATTTGCCCAAGTTTGGAGATGATGCTGAACTGTGATTAAAAATTGAAGCAAATCTTGCAGGTGTATCAGAAGAAAGGAAGCAGCAGTAAATGAGCATGAGGCTCATCTGTATAACACTAAATCATAGGGTAGGGTTTTTTGTCCAGACAAGACAATTGAGTGCTACTGTTGGCGCTGGGTACTACTGAGTCATCTTCTTGTAGTATTTAGGTAACAGGAGGATATCTAATTTATTGAATTCTAAATTTGTTTAAAATATTCTATGTTTTATATGATAGTTGGCAGAGAAAGAGTTCAGATAAAAGGTGGCCTCATGAAAAAAGAAATCAAGATCTTGTGCCTTGCATGATTGTTCAGAAGTCAAAATTTCAACAGGTGAAGCTAGATATAAAAGCTTCACCAGAAAAAAAATTCCTTCTTCCACACAATTATTAAAGGTACAGAAGCCCTGACATCTTTTTCATCTCACCACCCTGTTTCAGGTAGCAGATGATAGGGGAGACATATACCAGAAGTTAGCTTTTAGGTGTGAGGCCTGTTGCTTGGAAAATACTCTGAGATCTTCCTGTAGAAAGTCAGACTGCATGACTATAAATCTTAACTGTTAGCTTGGTGCTGTTACTTACTACTTATATCAAAACATTTTTCAGACCCATGTGATGAGACTGAATCCCAGCGATCAATCATTAGAGTTAGCACCAATTCAAAAACAAAAGGTAATGTCAGTTTGTATATGTATTTTGAGTTATATGTTTTTGTTGCTAAAAATACCTACGATAATGAGTAAATCAAACAATCCTTTAATTACTATTAATTAATAATACTGCCATGAATGCAGCATTCAGAATTTAGTAGTTTCCTGCCACAATTATAGAAATCTTTTGATTTAAGCAACATACTTTGGCTTCACACAAATTTTTCCACACACAAAATATATTACTTCCATTTATATAACTATTATTTGCAAAATACCTCTAATAAGCAATATGTCTGTAACAACTAAAATCAACACAGCCAGTGAAAACAGAACATTTTTATTTTGAAGTCAGCATATTGTAGGACTTTGTCTATTTCTTTTTGATTTTTATGGTAATGATCTGAGAATGTGTTCAAACGTAAACCTTACTTCTCCAGCTTACAAGAAATTCACCATGAGAAAGTAGTTCCTTATGTACAACAGAATTTGTGTACAAAACAGTTATTTCCTCCACCAGAATGAGTGGAGATGCCCTTTTGTGCAGAAGCAGCACGTCCTACAATAGAACAGTGTGTCTGACAAGGGCACAGTACATAAAAATAAAACTTGAAAAAAGTTTGTGTTAGAATATTAATGTACATATAATCAGCATAATTAGCAATCCAATTAGAATGTATAATGCCAAAAAATGTAGTTTATAAACATACAGTGAAGTCATATAATGAGTTTTGTAGTCACAGAAATAAAAACAATAGAAATATATTTACTAGAGCATCGGAATTATAGAGATAGATCTGAAGAATCCCAGTGCAAGTACACCCATCAGGTTCCACGAACTTTTCCTTTTCTGTGCAGTCTCAATCTTATGGTTTTTGCTAGGGTGCACAGGCTGGCAGGATGGAGATGGATAAATGGCACTCATGCTTCTCTGGATCCATTTTTTTTTTCATTTTATGTCTCTTTCCCATCCTATCAAGCTATTTACTCTTTTTTTCCATGTTCTGATTTGTTTGCTGTCTTGTTTGTTCTCATTTTATTCTTAATGTTCTTCTTTTTCTTTTTCTTTTTCTTTTGTTGCTTCTCATATGGAGTAGAAGAAAAATAAAAATGCAAACGTGAACATTGATGGTAAGGGTGGATTGAAAAAATCTGATCTCACCCAGGTTCAGGAAGGATTGAATTTGGGTGAAACATCTTTTCAGGTGGAACCTACACATTCAGAATGTTTTGGGGAAGATTGCTCTATACAAAAAAGCTCTTATGATGCTTTTGTGAGGAAAGTTAAGGCTGGAAAGAAGTATTCAAAAGGTAAATCTGGACAGTCCATTGCTGTTAGTGCAATGAAATTTGACACTCAGCGCACTATTACAGAAGAATTTAAGGAAGCAAAAAGGAAAGAAGTGGGTCAAATAAGTTCCAGGTCAACTCAACAAGAGATTCCTCTTAGTCTTACTAGGGATAATATGATGGAGACATTATTTGTGGATCATCAGGAAGATAAAGCCAAGGCTAAAATAATGAAACATGACGAAGGTGGGATGATATACGTGCAAGCTAAAGAAAGCAATAAACAGAGGGAGTTTAAACACAAAGAAAAAATAATGAAACAAATAGCTGTAAATGCATCGTCTTCATCAAGTGAGGAAACAAGCTCAGCAAAATATGCTCTTCAGATAAATCAGTATAATTTTGAAAACATGACAGAGAAAGAAATGGAAGTAGAAAACAGAGATATTAAGTGGGAAGAAAAGCAATATCCCTATAAAGAGAGGGAGAGCTTTGAAGATACCAGTGTGCAAGGCCAGACTGAAAAGAAGGTGAACATAGAGGAACAATTAGATAGGGATGTCCACACAGAAGAAGATAATACAGAAAGTAATCAAGGCAGTGAAAAAAGTGAAATAGTTGTGGAAGAGGCTGAACATGAGGATGAGGATCAGGATGAAAAAGTTGACAGTGAAGCAGAATCTGAACAAGAGAGAGGTGAAAATGAAGCTAGTAAGAACCATAAGGAAGATGCCGTAGTAGCCATGGAGAGAGATGAAAATGATGAATTGCAGTCTGAAGCAGAAAATGAGGCTAAGCTGGAGGATGGACAAGAAGAGAATCTTCAAGTAAGAACCACTGAAGAAAAAGATGACACAGATACTGAACTGCAAGAAGAAGAAGAAGAAGAAGAAGAAGAAGAGGAGGAGGAGGCTGTAGATGAGGTTGAAAAGGAAGAAGAACCTGAAAACATACAGGAGGGTGAATTTGCAGAAGAAACTGGCATATTAGAGGAGGAACAAGAGAGGAATGATTGGGGGAAGGACCAAGAAAAGGAGATAAACAAGACTGAAGAGGAGGAAAAAGAAGAACATTATGAAGGATGGAGAGATGGAAAGGAAGAAGGGGATGAAGAAAGGGGAGATGGGGAGGGAGAAGGGGATGAAGGGAAAAGAGATGGGAAGGAGCAAAGGTATGAAGAAGGGGAAAGAGAAGGGGAAGAAGAAGAGGAGGAGGAGGATAAAGAAGGTATGGAAGAGGGAGAGGGTATGGAGGAGGAAGAAGGGATGGTGGAGGAAGGGATAGAGGAGGAAGAGGATAAGGATGAAGCAGAGGAGGAGGAAGAGGAGGACAAGGAGGAGGAAGAAGAGGAGGAGGAGGAAGAAGAAGAAAAGGAGGAGGAAGAGGAAGAAGGAGAGGGGGAAGAGGAGGAGGAGGAAGGGGAGGAGGAAGAGGAGGAGGAGGAAGAGGTGGAAGAGGAAGGAAAAGACGTGGAAGATGATGAAGATGAAGCAGTGGAGGAAGAAGAAGAGAAAGAAGAAGCTGAAGAAGCAGAAGAAGAAGAAGAAGAACAGGAGGAAGAAGAAGAGGAGGAAGAGGAAGAAAAAAGTCTGGAAGAGGGGGAGGAAGAAGAAGGAGAAGGAGAAGAAGAAAATGAAGAAGAGATTGAAGATAAATCAGAAGAGGAGGAGGAGGAGGAGGAGGGGGAGGAGGAGGAGGAAGAAGAGGTAAAAAAGAAAGAAAGCCAAGAAGAGGAGGAAGATGAGCATGAAGAGGAAGAAAAAGTAGGCACGAAAACCAAAGGTCAGAAACAACAAGAAAATAAAAAAAGCAGAAAGCTAGAGACAAACAGTAAAATAAAAATCCCAAAGCAAAAAGTGACATCAAAACAACATGCAGTGAATGGACTGCAACATTCACAACAGTTTTGGAACAATGTGCTCCCACATTATTTGACACTAAAATAGCCCTGGAGGTGAATGTCTCACAGAGATTTCTATAGTACTATGCCAAATTTTAATTCTAACTTTTTTTTTACTAAAACATAAAGATTTTATATAACTGCCTCAAATTTTACCTTTTAAAAAAGCACTTTAAAAGTAGTTCTACCTGCCTAGGTAGAAATCTGCCACTAAGAGACATGCAGTGTTTGTAACTCTCTCATGTTTGAAACCAGTGACTTGCTTGTGCTGAATTTACATTTCCTACAGTTTGGTTCTTGCTGCTTGGGGGGGGGGGGGAGGGCAGACCTAAATGTGCAGCTGCCAAAGGAGCGAGTGCCCCGTGTTCAACACAACATCACATTTCTTTAACACTTTAGAGGGTTCAGTATGTTTCTTTGACTTGGTTTACAATCCTTACAACAGTAATAACTGCCCTGCAAAGTACTTAAGTAGTGTTATGCCCATTTTATTGATAGGAGGAGCAAAGACTGAGGTAATATTGGCTTACCTAAGGACCATGCAGCTGTTGAGGTCATTGCAGAGGCAAGATAAGTCAAGAGATGTTATAATTTGAAGTTCAGTCTCCTAGCATAGTAGCTCTTAACCTGGGGTCCACAAAGCTCTGCAGTTGGACATTAACAGCAATGGCAGCAACAGGGATGTGGCGGTGGGGTAGATAGGAGGGTGCTGCAACTTCTGCCTTGTTTGTAAATGAGGGATTAGTTTGGGCACGTGATCACACATGCTGCTGTGTCCCTTTCATCAGGGACATGGCAGCAGGAGTATGGGTGTTGAGGGACACAGTGGCAGCTGTGTGTGTGCCCAAACTCTTCCCTCATTTGCAAATGAGGGAGCAGTTTCAGTGCCCCCAAACACACCCACACCCACACCCAGCTGCTGCATCCCTGACAAAAGGGACACGGTGGCAAGTATGTGAGCACACCCATACTATGACTGTGGAGAGACCAGGGTTTGAATCCCCACCTGGCCGTGGAAACCCACTGAGACACCTCAGGCAAATCGCATTCTCTCAGCTTCAGAGACAGGCAAAGGCAACATCTTGCCAAAAAAAGCCCCATGGTAGGTGCATCTTAGGGTCTCCATAAGTCAGTTTTCAAAAGGGAGAGACGTGACAACTAGAAAGGACCTCCCACTGTCAGCAGCACTTTGTTGTTGTGTGCATTCAAGTCATTTCTTAGTTACGACAACCCTAAAGTGAACTTATCACAAGCTTTTGTTGGCAAGATTTGTTCAAAAGGGGTTTACCTTTGCCTTCCATTAAGGCTGAGAATGTGACTTGCCCAGGGTCACCCAGTTTCTGAGCAGGGATTTGAATCCTAATCTGCAGAAGCCTTTAATAAATAAATAAATAAATATTTGAATATTTAAATCTAAATTTGAATATTTGAATCTAAATTTAAATATTAAAATCTTTAGTTAGGTCTTCAGGGACCCTGGTAACAAATTATATTTATAGGGGGTCCCCAGTAAAGAAAATGTCCTAGCATGTTAAAGAGTATTTAACTCTTTTTTAAACATCTTTTTCACACAAAGTGTATGCCCTGGGTGGTCCACACCTGTCTTGGAATCTGCACCTTTTATCCAGAGGCTTCACCCCAGGATGGGCTGTTTCCCTCCGTTGAAGGCTTCTCATCCAGCAGTACAATTCTGCTGGTACAGTGAAAAGAAAGCTATCTTTGCTGAGGCACTGCTTGCCCTGCTGTCCCCTGTTCCTCTGGAAAATCTACTTTGGAGAACTGAGTGCTGGTGATTTGGGGCAGGGGGCTTCAGAAGTTCCTGCTGGCAGCAGGGACTGTTGAGTCTAATCTTCTAAAAAAGCACTATGCTGACAAGTAGCTTCCATAGTCCAGACCTGCATTTCCAACATCCAGGGTGTATTTGGGGTCTGTGGACAACACTCACATTGGTGTATCTAGGGAAGGGGAAGGTGGTGACAAAATAGGGTATTGGAAACACTTGTTCAGTGACGGATTACCAGCTGCTAAGGGTCAGTCATTAGGAGTGGCTCTTTCTACTGTGCCCTGGTGGTTGCAAGATTCCTGGAATTATCTAGTTGGTTAGTGTTGACACCCAGTGGTATAAACATGCCTTAAAAACTGTCTTTCCCATCTGATTTGTTTTTCAATTCAATACACATGCAGATGAAGGACCAAGTATCTTGATATATCTTAGACAAACAAGTGCATGAATGATATATACAAAGATATGTTTTCCATTGTCATTTTTTCCAGACATATTCCCATACACATAGATTGCAGTCAGTTTAATGTATTTGATGTGCCTTATGAAATTCTAATAAATATTTTTTTCTACTGAATCAGGAGCATTTACTGGCGTTCAAAGGGGTGTGTGTGTGTGTGTGTGTGTGTGTGTGATAATTCAAATGCAGTTTGCAGATTCATCTTGGGACAAAAAATGAACAAGCTTAGTTGTCAGGTGTTGATTTAGGAGAATAATCAATCAGACTTGTAGAATTCTAATAAATATTAAGGTGCATCCTTAAAATACAGTCTATTACATTCATTCTTTATCATTGTTAGGTGACTGTATGTGTAGATGAGTATGGATGCATATTTGGAAAACTTGTTTTAGAAGAATGGAATACAGCTAATTTTTACCACTGTATGTAGCTGTAAACATGGTTTTGGGATCCTTCAGCTTCACTATCCTGGCAGGACATTCTAATCTCAGGATTTCATAGCTGCAGTAAAAATTATTTGCACAATCCTAATGATGTCTAGATTGAGCCAATGGTTGGATTGATAGAATGAGAATATTTGGAATGAAGCCCATCAGTGCCTCTGTGCCATTGTATTAGTTTCTTAAATACGCATTTTATTTTTTTAACATATCTTCTCCAATCATGAGGAGTAATGGTACTTTCCATATTTAACTGAAACTGAATCTCATGTATTTGGGTGTTATAGTGGAAAATAAATTCCACCTCAGAATAGAATCATAAGTGATCTGTATGGGAAACTACTGACCCACTTATGGAATGGTGATCTGGATTTTTTCCAAGACTGTTTCTGCCTTTTAAAAATCTATTTAAGGAGTCAACATGTATGGATTTCCCTGTGATTTTGCGAAAGTGTGCATGCAGGCACATTGGTTGTTTGCTCTAAACAAGGGATGACATTCTGCCAGGCTGGAAGGGGCAGCCTTAGCCATGGACATATGATCCCTAAAGGGCTGCATCTCCATTTTGCATCCCATACTCCCCACTCCAAATTTGCCCCAGAATGGTCAGCAGCACCACAACTACCTTAGCTGTTGGCCATTTTGCCCCATGGGGATGCCACCTTTTCAGGCCCTGGTGGACTGTTGTTCCAAACATGGGCTGGCTGGGTTTCTCCTTTCAGCCTAAGAGGGATTAAATGCTTGAAAAGGAAATGTAAATGAAATGTAATGTAAGTGCAAAATGGCTCCTAGTTTTGGGCAAAAGTTTTCCCGACCCACCAAACTGAGGAGGAGTCAGGTGGAGGCCTTTGGTGCCTGCATGGAGCTCATGGGCTGTACTTTACTTACTCCTGCCCTTAAAGTTCTTACACAGTTAAAACAGACAAATTCCAATACTGAGGGAGAGACTGAGTTGATGTACAAGGACCTAACATTTTCTGCTTTCCTTGATCTGGAACTTGGGAAACAAAATGTAGATAATCTGGATAACAACAGGAATAGGCAGCTTCAAACCAGATTCATGTCCATGCCTTTTTTTAAAAAAACTTTTCTTTTCATTGTGAGATCTAAAGAAAGATGTATGCATGCAAGAAAAAACAAAACAAAACACTAATTCAGCTGAAGTCTCTGCAGCATCAAGGAAATTGTTGCATCCTTAAAACACCAAACAATACAGTCATGGCCATAATCCAGCAGTGAACATCAGCTGGCAAAACTGCTTCCCTTAGTGAAATTAGAAGGGGTGGTTACTTCCTATTTTGATCACTCAGCCTGGTCCAAAGGGCTATGAAGCTTTCTGGAGTCAGTTTTCAGGTGGCACCAAGAGCTCTAGGAGTGAGGGAAGATGAGGAGGAAGAAGGTTTTGGTGCTTAAGTGCCTGGGTGATGAAGCTGGATCCCCATCTTTTGGCTGGTATATAGGTCTGGCTGCTTTGCTACAGCTTTTGTTAAGAGTCCCGATCCTGCCTCTGCTTGCTGTTTCTCCTCACTTAGCAGAAATATAGAACTTTGCAAAACGATAGGTATTTGGTGAGTCTCCATTAAGTAGATTACACTTTTAAGCTCATCTTTGGATTCTGCTTTGTGCCCTTTCATACACTGTCCAGTTTAACCATTAAAAAAGTTTATATTTTTCCTTTCTCTCAACTTCACTACTTTGCCTGCCCAGCTCACTGAAGGAGTGCAGAACTGTTTTTGCTTTGTCCTGGTGAAGCTCTGGACCATCTGGTTCAGAGAGATTTCATAGAAGATGTCCTTTATGAGGGAAAAAACAATATAAAGGACAGTGCTTCTCAGGCATTGATGTGAGGGACTGGCAGTTTTGGGGGCGTTTCACTGTGCCAGAGACTGGCCCATTGGCTGCAACTTTTTCTTTCTTTTCTGGAAACTTGCCAGGGACCAGCAGCCAACATTTCAGGGACTAGTACTGGTCGAAAGACAGCTACTTTGAGTAGCACTGTCATAATACAATGGAAACATACAAAGATGGAGTACAGATTTTGAGATTTGTGTTTAAAGATGACTATTAGAAAGAGCTTTGTTTTTTTCATAATGAATCAATTCTAAATGCATGCTGTGGCTGTAACGAAGAGACCTTGCATTCTGGGAGCTGGCACGCCAGAAGGTAATTTAAGTAGCTTTAGTCTAAGATTGTGAAGTTATGTGCTAGAAATGTGTGTGTGTGTGTGTGTGTGTGTGTGTAAAATCTTTTCTATTTGTTTCCATGTCCTGCCTCAAATGCTCTGACTTCAAAAACCTCTCATTGGATTAATTATAATTGGACACTGAAAGTGTAGAGTGGTTGCTGGATGTTCTGTATAACTGTACCCTCTGTACAGTTGAGACCCATTTTAATTCAGTTCAGTTCTTTTCTTGCACACTGGAATTTGGAGAGGCTCTAAAAGTAAGAGAAGACTTGAAGCAGCTTTCTTACAGCCTTGATTATTTGAGAGCTGATGTTCAGGTGTAAATTTAAATTGCCTTGGCTTATGAGTGTCACAGGCCCACAGCATTCTTTTTTCTTGCATATGGGTGGGCATTTTCTAGCAGCCATTTTCCTATTCTGAAGACAAATGCAATTGTTAAAGTTATTTCTTCGTATCAATTAATGTTCATTGTCTTTAGCCAGGCACTGAAAAAAATGGCATAGTATATACCTGCAAATAAGAGTTGCTATTCAGAGAGAATTTCCAAATTTGTAACATGATCTTATACATTTTTACTGAGAAATTTCATGGAGTTACCATGTGACAATAGGTGATTTGAAGGGACACACACAGAGAATCAGTAGAATTTACTTTGAGGCAACTGTGTGTGTACTTAGAACAGCAGCATTATCCAGGTTTCTCGTAATATCGTAGTTGCCAGGGTTACACAAAATAATAGCTTGTATGAAATTTGCCTCTGATTCTTGTTGTATGGATGCAAGTTGAATTGCTTCATCAATTATATTAATATATTACCTTCCTGAGTAAAATCTCAGTTTTATAAAAGATAGCTCTGCTTTGTGCAAGATGAAATAATCAAATAATTTTAAAATTAGAGATGTAAATTTGAATATTTAGTAAAATGCTCAAGATTTTCTGAAAGTAAGAATTATTATTCTATATGTTTCCTTTTTCTGTGAGATGAATCCAAAACACAGTAAATTAGAAGTCTGCAGGGTGATCTTGGATTCGGTGCCTATTGAAGTCCTTGGTTAAGACCAGTGACGTATTTAAGTCTTTTACTCCAAGTCTCAAGTCAAGTATCAAGCCAGGTCTGAAGTCCTTGAAGATATTTTGAAGTCAAGTCTCAAGTCTGGGAGCCAACTTTATATCCCAACCTATATTTCAGAATTTTAGACAGAGTTGAATAAAATCAGTTTTAACAATTTAAGCAGAGTTGGACCTCTGCATTCATAATTTTGCCATCTGCAGCTTCGGACATGGGGAATAGGATCCTTCTTACTTCCCATTTTGGAAGCTGGAGGATTTTTCAGAAGTGAGGAATAGGATCCTTCTTACCCCCCATTACTGAAGCTTCAAAAGCTTTAGAAGGAAGGCTCCTTCCTCCTCAAGCCTGTTGCCTAACACCTTTACTGTTCCCCTCTGAGAAATGCACCTTGCACTCTGGAGTGAGTCTTGTCTTCTGCTCTTCGGTAAAGTTTTAGAAGACTCCTCTGATATGTGCCAGCATACCTCAATCCCATCTCAAGCCATTGTTTGCTGTTTCCCTTTGAGAAATGTGCCCACACTTTGGGTTTGAGACAGATTGTCATGTGACCAGTAGGCAAAAAGGCATGGAAGCGTTGTTCAAAGTTTCTAGGTTTCTGGATTAATGTCTTATGCTACTGAACCAAGGACAGAAAGTCAGTCACTAAAAATATACAAGTCTCGAGTTGAGTTGAGTCCAAGTCAAGTCACTGAACCAACTTAAGTCCAAGACAGTCGACTCAAGTCTACATCACTGGTTAAGACAATTTTCTAGTGTATCTCCTTCATAGTTCTAGCAGTCCCTCTTAATAGAAACACACATGCTCTCTCTCCTCAAATCATTTAAACTGTGAAGTCCTAGATTGCATTCTTCGTCTAATATGAAACAGTGATTTGTGGTTAGAAGTCTTTTATTCTGATTAATATAAGCTATAAAATATTCATCTTCATTGCTGTCATAGAATCAAACATCATCTGATGAGGAAGAGAGTGGTAGTGATGGTGAAGAAGAATTGGACTATGATGGAAAAGAAATAGACAAGCATGAGGGAGATGAGCAAGATAGAGTAGAACTTAATGATAATCAAGCACCTGAAAATGAGGGACAGAGCAGTAAATCATTAAAGACTGAAGAAGAAAATCAGAAGGCTGCAGAAACTGTAGAGGTAAGCTATTTGCAAGTTTATTTATACCCAATTATTCATTGTAATTTGAGGCACATGTTAGAATATATTTTTATATTATATATACTGCCTTAGTTCTCAGACTTTGTTATACATTAAGACCTTAAAAATGTTTAAATTGTTAAATTCTGGATTGTAGGACATAACCAATGGAGAAGTTTGATATGAGTCTGGTAACCTTTATTCATTCTCTTTAACATGAGCTGTAAAATTTCTTTCTTCAATGATACCACAGGATCAGGAATCATCGGGTGAGGAAGAGATTGGTGGCGATGGTGATGGCAATGAAGAAGAAGACAGTGATGAAAAGGAAGACAGAGACAAGGAAGAACAAAATACCTTGGAACATAAAGATAATCAAATACCTGAAGATGTGGGACAGAGCAGTAAATCATGTGAAAGTATGGGCAACAATCATATGACTACAGAAACTGTAGAGGTAAATCATCAGTTCATTTACTGCACATTAGTTATATTTCAGCATTTCACCAGGGATTCTTCTAGTGCTTAATCAAGAGAAAATACTGAATAAGATCATTAAATACACTTTGAAGAAGTCTGAAGTAGGTTTTGCCACTTTTATTTATTTATTCAGCATCACTAGTGAACATTGGACATTGTGGAGAACAGAAGCAAATGTCCTGGTTCCAGGGTGCTTGGAATCTAAAATTCCATGCAAGGAGGTGAAAGAAAAAGAAGAGGTGGAGTAGTGGAGAAGCCATATGCAGTTATTTCAATTATGCATGCTTAGGGTTGGTTGCAGGCTATATTACTAGGAACCACTGAGTTTTGAGGAGGGAGTTTGAAGGAGGAAGAAATGCTTTGGGGGAGGTTTCAGTTAAGACCATTTTGTGAAAGCAGGAAACATTAAAATAGTGGAGGAGGGTAGAGCTGGTTGAATGTATTTGTGTTAGGGATGCACTAGTGTGTAATGGTAGAGAGAAACCCTCAGGGAGGATTCTCAAGATTATGAGATATCTCAATTTTCATTTATTTAAACATATTATTTTCTACCTTTTTTTGGCGTAATTATTCAGCTGTAGCAGTGAAAGGAATGGGCAGTATTCAGTGTCTTACAGAAGTATTCACACATACACACCCTTTGACTTTTCCACATTTTGCTGGCTTACAACCTGGAACTGAAACGGACCTTATTACCTGATGTACACAAGATTCTCAATGTTGGGAAGGTACAAAAGATTTTTGTTGCGGTGTAAAGGTTAAGTAAAAAAAAAAATCAAGCCGACACTTCTTGGTTGCTGAACATTTCTGCAAGTCACTGTATATCTTGCAGAGTTTAACTATTGCACAGTTACTTGAAAATATAACAGGGCATTTGATAATCTCTTTAACAAATAGTATTTTTGTATTCCTTTTAGAGAATTCATTTTAAAACTTGTCACAATCAAATATTTACATTTTTGCAAAAAAGATTAATGTTATGATTTCTTGTTTGTTTTTTGTTATTTGTAGAAAGAAGGTGCTATTCCAGAAGAAGACACAATTAAGCAAGGTGGGAAAAATATACAATTTTACTTTTGACATCTAATATTTATAGCTCTGGTTTGGGAAACACTGAACTGACTCCTGCTCAGAGGAAATGAGTGTTCTGTGTTTTCTAAAGGAGTCCTAGCTCTTTCTTAATTGATAACTTTCATGTCAGTGTCTTTCTCAGTACTGCTTACAGTGTCTGATACTAGTTCTGTAGCATTTGATAAGAATCCTTTTCAGGTCAGACTGAATTTTTTGTTTCTTAGACAGTGTATTTGCTAAGCTACTTGTGTGTCAAAAGAGAGTCAGAGTCAGACAGAGAGAGAATCAAAAATACCTACCATTTTGAGGTGATCTTAGTAAGGCAGAGTAGTTTTCTTTAGCTGCAAGAGAACTGAAAAATGTAAGGCAACCTTGTTGAGTGGGTTATTTGCTGTTTTCTTGCTTTCATGTTGAGCATGCCCTTGCCTTCTTTTCCCTGTAAAAGATTTAGACAAAAAATTTCACATACTCATTAATATTAAACCCAATCATCTGTCATAAGCATCTGCAGTCCATGTTAAAAACAACAGCAACTAAAAATAAGCATGGGTAAATAGAACTGAAATTCTTGAGGTTTGGCTGTACTGTTGCATTCAAGATGAAAAGTTCATGATACCAAGTTTTGGATTTGATATAACTGAAAAGGGGCTTACAAAAATGATTGCTAATCTATTGTACTATTTTTAGAGAGCGAGGCAGCTGAAGTTCATGGTACAAACAGTTCTTCTCCAGCAACTGCAGGCAGTCATGACAGAACTTCAGGAAGACTACTGGACAAAGCAAAAAGGGTAAAAAAAAAAAAGTTAATGTAAACCAATGCAACTAGACAGCAAAAAAGAAGGAAAACTCTTATTAGTACATCTAATATGTATCTTCAATAATGTAAAAAAATTTCCTTCCCATTTCATTTACCCTTTTTCTTGTATCTCCCTTCTCCATTATGATAAGTTAATGTTAAAGTATGATCTTTAGAATTTGACCATATCAAAGTTAAATTTTGTTCTCCAGTATGCATTCTAGCCCTGTGATTGCCCTCCCTTCTCTACAGAGTAAGGAATAGCATGGGCTCTAGAGAGACACAGTTAAGGGCTGTGGCTCGTGCATGTTTAATCTCTTGAAGAGTCCGTGCAGATAGAGGCACTCTTATAAATGCTGTTACAGCATGGTGTAGTGGTTTGAGTGTTGGGCTATGACTCTGGAGATCAGGGTTTGAATCTCTATTCAACCATGGAAACCCACTGGTTGACCTTAGGCAAGTCATACTGTCTCAGTTCAGAGGGAGGCAAAGGAGGCACTCTCCAAACATTACATCATATAATAGCAGTCAGTATTCTTTGCATGGTGATGTTGTGGGTGTTGGAATCAGGGCTTACATGCCCAGCTCTTACGCATTCCCTCTCTCAAGACATAATATCTATACAGATCCTGAGGAACTTAACAAGACTCCTACTAAGAGTCAGCTACTATTCAATGTATTTTTCCTGGCTTTCCAATACCAGGAAAAAGTGGGTAATTGTGTGTGATTTATGAGCTGAACAACTGAATGTAGATCACACTTGATAAGTGATAGTTTAATCTGAGAGAGTTTAGTCATCCCTTTTTCATGTGATTTTGCACATTATAACTAAAATCTCTTCCATTTAGCAACACTACAGACTTAGTATGCTGCCACCAGACGCCTGTAAATTATTCCTTTACAGCATGAAATTTTGAAATTTGAACATAACCCAATACCTGGCAAATTATTTTGGCCTTGATTTTTAAAGTCCTTTCAGCATTAAGTGCTGGTTTTGTTCCTGTTTTTTACAAGTCAGATTGAGTTTCTTATGCATTTTTATATTTTATATCCTTTTCTCATAATTTCAGTAAGAGGTGATAATCATTCTGTGTGGAAAAGCTGACTTGCAGTTTCATTTGTCAGGAAATAAGTTACAGCCCTTTCCTGTATTCTCTTAATTTGAAGCTAGTTCAAGTCCAAACGTAGAGAAACATGATACCACATGACAAACTCTTTTTTAGACTATATTACTTCAGACTACAGATGACAAAGGCATAAATATTTAAATATATGTTCTTGTTTTTAATGGAAAATTCATGTTAGGAAGATTTTTATCATTGATTCTTAGATGTAATATTCTGTGTACAGGTAGGATTTTTTTAAAAAAACAAACAAATCAGAAAGGCATATTGGAGCTTGGAATTACCAGCTTGTATTTTAAAGCAGTACAATATGGAGGAGGTGGTACCATGTTTGTGTACATGGCTGAAAAAATTACAAGAATTATGCAACCTGGTTCTGTAATCTGTGAATTTCCAAGATACTGGTTACCAAGATATTATGCCCCTTTATAACACTTTGAAGATACACAGAACCAATTTTCTTTCCAGGTGTATGTGCTTAGGATGGATTACTTGGAAAATAATGCCCATCACTTGTTTAGATAGAATAAATTTACAATTAAGGATGCTGTATGCCAAATAAATTTTTCCATCTCAAAGCAGAATAATTGGCTGAGGATATACCTACCTTTATTTTGTGAGCTTAAACTTCTGCAATCTGTTTGCATGTTGTAAACAAGCATCTGTTATCAGTTATCATACAGCTGCGTAATACTTCATTTGTGTTTTAGTAATTTATTAGGAATTCTGCTTTTCTAGCCTATTTCTATTGGCTATAGTCATAATACTGCTGCATGGGTTATAAGTGAGGTAATGTGCAAACTCCCTTGGAAATAAGCCCCATTGAATTCAAGTGGGATTGAATTCTAAGAAATCTTAGAGCATGGGGTATGGATGAGTCAGATTATTAGTCATCACACTAGAAATATGTATAATTTCATATTATCTCGAGATGGGATAAACATGTCCAAGCTGCTTCCTACAATATCTAACCATTTTCAGTCTTAATTTGTCATTTTAAGGGTTATTTATAATTGTTTGTCTGTCTTTTAGTTTTCTTTTTTTAAGCGAAAGTCTTCGAGACAGAAGAATGCATGCAACTGTGATGAAAACAAACTTGAAAAACTACCTCAGAGTGAACAGGAAACAAGCAATCAAGTGTGCGTATCTGATGAAAAGAGTAAAGATGAAAACCAGAACCATGCTGGAGGAAATCAAAGGGAGATGCCACCTGCAAATCAGGACAGAAAAACATCCTCTACCTGTGTAGTACTATAAGGTTGAAATGAATGATACTTGCATGTATGTGATGTCATGCAAGCTGATTATTTCAACTGATACTTGAAAAGAATAATGATTTATTTGTTTTGGTTATAGTGATGGATTTGTATTTGTGTAAAATGTACATGTTTAGACTGATTTAGATGATTTGGGGCCTAGTATTTATTTATATTCATAATTATACTTATTTCAACAGATATGGGTATCACAGTCTTACAGAAGTGTTGTGGCCTTAACTCTTAAATGTTGTAATAAAAATATATTTTTGTACTTCAGAAGTTCGGTTAAGACATTTTATGATTTCTTTTTCTAAACCAGTCGACAGCTGTAAATACACATTGTAAATACTTTTTTCGTTCAGAAAAAAGCCCGAAGAATTACTATTTTCTGGTTTGCTTGATTTTCAAAATAAACTTCAAGTATATGTAAAGATGCCATGTCTCTGTAGCAAGATAATTTAGCATTTTCCTACTAAGTTTACAGTCATTTCCAGAGTCAATGGAAGTAATGCTGTCCTTTGTCACTACTATAACTCTTATTTGGAAGCAGCCTTTATAATTTGAAACTGTAGAAACATAATTCAGGTGCAGGGAGAGAAAAGGCTTGGCTGAACTGCAACAAATGTAAATCTTATTTCCAGTTTCTAACTGCTGCCATGACATCTAGTTTTATAGAAGTCAGTGGAATCATTAAACTGACTTGAACTGACAGGCAGTTTTCTTAAAAGTTTTTTTTTTTAAGAAAAAGCAATAAATTCATATGGAAAATTATTTAAAAGGGTTTAGAGGGAACCTTTAATGCTCTGGAGAGGCTCTGGAAAGGCATGCCTGTGATGAAAACCATTTAAAAATGGTGGGACATTGGTATGGGAATATGATATGCTTTCACTCAGTGTTATTCCTATCCCTGAAAGGAAATAATACAGACCATATATTTCCTGTGATGTTTCACTTCATGTTATATTAAGCAAGATTACTGAACAGCAGGTTAGGACACAGTGGACAGTGGACAGAAGGATGCAGTGTAGTGACTACACCTTTGATGCTCTGATGCTTCAAAAACGGCTGGTACAACAAGAGGGATTCTCTTCTCAATGGTTTTTATACATGTAGTTAAAAGAGCGATACAGAATGGACTTTAAATTGGAAGGTTTCCAGAGTACACGTGATACGAATGAATTTGATATTGCAATATTTGAAAAGCCCATTCACCTAACCTCAGAGATTTATAAATTTATTTTGGATAGTAAGAATCAGAAACCATCAAGGATGAGATGATAAAATGGGCTCAGAATATTGGAAGAGAAATTCAACTGGATGATTGGAATAACAGTTGGCGAAGGACCCGAAAATGTACGCTATCTCAAGATTTGAAAGAAAATTATTTGAAAATGTTTTATAGATGGCATTTATCTCCCTCTAAATTACAGAAAATGTGTAAATCATCAGATAATAAATGCTGGAAATGTTATACTGCTGATGGCACATATTTTCATATGTGGTGGACCTGCCTACATGTAAACAAATATTGGAAAAATATACATAAAGTAATATCAATCTCCCATTCTCACCTGAACTTTTCTTATTAGATATACTGCCAGAAACAGAACAAATTTTGATAAAGAAATATTGGCACATCATCCTGTATATGATAACCACGGCAAGGATAGTATATGCAAAGCATTAGAAGACTGATAATGTGCCTGAAATAGAGGAATGGATTACAAAATTGCTTGAAATGAAAGACTGTGACATTTTAAATTGGAATTTGAAAGATCAACCTAAAGACATGTGGGGCTGAATGGGCTCCAGTATACTTATATTTACAAAAGGGTACAAATAATATATGCCTCTAATTCTGCATGCTAATTTCTTTGTTTAGAACACTATTGTTTAGTTATGAATGTAAGACACATAACATTGAAATTTAAGTAATCTATTTACACCTGTGTCTCTATTTTGAAGATTACTAAAATGTTTTATTTGAGCGATACTGAACATTTTGAATGTCGGTATAACATGTTCTGAAATCACTTATATATTGGCAGATTACAGTTGATTAAAAAAATGGGTGAGGTTAAAATTGTTGTTCAGGTGAAAATACAGGTATCTTTTTATTCAAGCTTCAAATGCAATCCCATCAAAATGAATTTTTTTTGGAAGTGTACTTATATAGGTTAATTGAACATAATTTAATCTCTTCCCTTTTGAATAATTTCTATTTTGTATATTTTATGTAAATTTTGATATACAAGACTCTTGTTGTATTCTGTTAATATTGTGCTTCAATAAATATATTTATCAAAAAAAAAAAGGGCTGGTACAATGCCTTACAGACTGAAAAATGCTCCATATACATTTCAGCCCCAACAAAAGAAAGGGGACATCTGGAAGATTAGCAACTATTGGGTTATCCCGTGCATGTAAAGTGATGCTCAAGGTAT
Organism: Cyclura pinguis; assembly: GCA_030412105.1. Lineage (NCBI taxonomy): Eukaryota > Metazoa > Chordata > Lepidosauria > Squamata > Iguanidae > Cyclura > Cyclura pinguis. Next base: position 207,330,460 of record CM059601.1, on the reverse strand, counting down.
TTTTTTTACAACAAAGACTTCACCACATATGAAGTGAGAAATGCCAGGCATCCAAGCTAGATTCAGAAGAAGAAGGGATGCTGGAGATCATATTGCAAATATTTATTAGCTAATGGAGCACACTGAATAATTTCAGAGATAAAATTAGTTTGTGTTTTATCAATTATTGTGAATAAATAATTTAAATTATGTTTCAGTCTAAAGAACTGGAGTGCCATAATATTTGATTGTCCTGATATGTGGCCTAAACTCTGGAGACCATCAGGCCAGAATACAGAGAAACAAAATTATTTCCCATTGGTAAAGGGATTAGATAAAATTATTTCCCATTGGTAAAGGGATTATGCTTGAATCAGGCCATTTAATACAGCATATACAGAAAGGAAGGTTACATGAAAATTGGGGTAAGGAACAGCAACAATGTAAGATACACAGACAATACCACATTAGTAGCGGAAAAATAGGAGAGACTTAGAACAACTTTAACTGGTTAAATTTAAGGAAGAAAGTGCAAAAAAGGAAGAAACTGTAGTTGAATAATAAAGAGAACAAATATTTTATTTATGTAGTTATTTATTTAAAGTTTTCTGTATAACTTCTCAGCCCACATGGATTGCTGAGGTGATGAACAAATAAAAACATTTTAAAAACATGCCAAACTAACTCCTAAAAGCAGTCTAACCTTAGAATTAAGTTTTAAAACAGTCAAGCAGCAGTTTTAAACAATGAATGCCATGCAGAACATCACTGCTTTGGCTGCCTGCCAGAAGCTTTAAAAGGATAGGGCCAGCCTGACTTCCTTGGGTAGGGAGTTCCACAGACCAGGTGCTGCTACAGAGGAAGCCCCTTACATGTACCCATTAACTTAACTTCACACACAAAGTTAATTTAATGGGTACATGTAGTGGGGCACACAAAAGCATCTCCTCTGAAAATCTCAAATTTCTGGCAGGCTCATAGGGGAGGAGGTAGTCTTTCAGGTATCCTGGCCCTAAGTAGTTTAGGTTTAGTTCAGCACCTTGAAATGGGCTTGGAAACAAACTGGAAGCCAGTGCAGTTCTTGCAAGACCAGTGTTCTATGGTATCTAAAATAGGCACCTTACATCAGTCTGGCTGCTGCATTTTGCACTAGCTGCAGCTTACAAACACTTTTCAAGGACAGCTTTGAAATATAATGACCACTATTTATTTACATAATTTTAAAGTGGATGATGAAGTCCTGTTCTTTGGCTCAGTCATTAACCAAAATGAAGACTGTAGTAATGAAATAAGAAGACCAACAGCTGGAAAGGCAGCTATGAAGAAACTAGGCAAGTGTTAAGAATACCAAAGTTAGGACGATCCATACTGCAATATTTCTGATTTCTGTGCACAGATGTGAAAGTTGTACAGTGAAGGAAGCTGACGGGGGAAAAAAATCATTTGAAATGTGCTGGAGGAGATGACAGTGGATACTGTGGACCACCAAAAAGGCTAATGGGTCTCAGAGAAAATTTCAGAGAGAACACTCTCCCTAAAAGCCAGAATGACAAAACTGAGGATGTGACCCATTGGAAAAGATGATAATGCTTGGTAAAGTTAAAAGCAGTGGAAGTAGAGGAAGGCCATATGCAGGTGAAGTAAGAAAGCCATGGCCCATGCAAAGACGGAGCCGGGCTATTAAATAACAGGAACTCTTGGTGGTCTCTTGGCTATAAAGTCACTATTAACTGAAGTTGACTTGGTGGCACGTAACAGTAAAACTAAGATGAGAAGCAAACCTAATGGCAGACTAGCTCATTATACAGTATTTCTTTGCATTTGTGATATTAATAGATGACTAGGTAAGCACATATCCTTCAAAAACGCCCCAACAAAGAAACCTTAACAATTGCTTCATACATGTGTAATGAATCACCTGTTGCAACAGAAACCTGCAACAACTAAATACAATCTGTTGCATAAGTGCTGGTTCTGCTGCTGGAATTTAGTTTTTACTTTGTGCTGCTTGAAAAGTACTACAAAACCATCCAGGTATGAAGGAAGGATAGAGAAAATAAAAGGTGCCTCTGAATAATAAAAATTTATATGTGGCTGAGAAGCATGATAAGGTACCTTTAAAGTTAATACGGAAAGGGTATGTTTAAGTATTCGGGTTTTTTTCCCCGAAGCTAAATATAGTACTCATCTACCCTAGCTTTTCTACATTCTTCACTGACAACATTTTCCTTTATATGACCATTTTGGAGGAAACATACTATGCATAAAGTAGTACATGGAGACACTCATTACATTTTGAGATTTGTGTCAATAGAATTAAGTATTGTGTTACAAAATTTTAAAGATGTCTCTCCCAGTCTATAAATGAATGAATGAAGATATAGTTGTTGTCAAATGCATGGACAAGCATACCAAGTATCTGTAAATATGGTTTGACATGTAAAAGCTTAGATAAACCCAGTAAATTCTTATCTAGACAAAGGAAGAAACTTGGTTTTTGTTACCTAGTTCTCTTGAACTTTCTTTGTAGGCTTCTTGCTGCTAGAAAGGCTCTCTCACATCCTTCCTGGCAATATAACATCCTTCTTCTGTTCTGTTCTACTGTATTCTCCCTGAGTCTGATATGTTCTTTATATTTGATCACATGCTATTATTAGAAGTCATTAGAATGGATTTATCTAGGGCCTTCCTCAGCTAACATTTATTGTGTGATTAATATATAGCCATTACTCAAGTTGCGGAAGAGGCATGCATCTTTCTTTTTTAAAGTAGTTGGTGTTTCTCTTGCAGGTAAATGATAATTTTCATGCAGGCAGACCTGAAGTCTTAATGAGATTAAATGTAATTTCTACCACTTTTATTGCACTGATAGCTTTGGAGTGTTGTATACATTGTTTTTATATAGCCACAGGACCATGATATTGATGCCAACATTGTACACAGTGGTTTAGAAAGTTATATCATTCATGCTTAGCAACCTTGTTTTTGTTTTATGGCATCCTATGGGATGGTGTTCTGTTGTCCTAAATCTGACTTAAAATCACTGAGAGAGAACATCTGGAGATCTGCAGCCCTGCTGATACTCAACTCTATCTCTACTTTCCCATTCAATCCAGAGAGGCAGTGGAAGTTCTAAATCATTGTCTGAAAGTTGCAATGGGCTTCATGAGAGTGAATAATAAAACCATAAAAGCACATAAAACATAAAGCATAAAAACCTCTGATCTGGTACCAGGAATATGACTTGTTGGGAATTATATGAGACGTTGTTTGAAGAAGCACAGCTTGGGTGTTCTGTTCACAGATTTTCAGGTTGCAGCTATGACAAAGAGTACTTTTGCTTTGCCAAATAACTGCTGCATCAGTTCCTGAAGAAAATGGGTTTTGTTTACTCCAAGGTTGGAATGTATTGCTATAAAGGCATTGTGCTTGGGTTGCCTTTGAAGAGTGTCCAGAAAATTTCAGGTGGTGCTGAGAGCAGCTGCAAACTTTTGACCAGAGGCCAATTATCAAAAGGATGTGATTCCACTGTTGAGCAATATGACTTAAAGGCACACAACAACAACAACAGCATTTGTTGGTTGAAATCTGTTTTGGGTCTAGTTCAAAGTGCCATTTATTACCTTTAATGCTCTAATAGCTTCAAAGGTCATCAGAAGAGCCTGCTATGCATTTTACCATTACCTGACAAGCATAAAGAACACAAAAATCTTGTTTGGCATAAAACAGGGCTTTTAAATCAAATCCTATAATGCCTTGTTTCTAGAAGATATCTTTGCTCTACCCCTCCCCACCCCAATATGCTTGCAAACTAAAATAATGAGGAAACTGAGATATGCTTGCAATCTAAAATAACAAGGAAGAAGGGCTAGGGAATCAAGTATAGGTTAGTCCCATCAAGTACTTAAAGCAGGGAGGGGAAAAATCTGGTGTTTCAGATGCTACAGCTTCCAGCATTCCTCACCATTGTGCTGGCTAGGAGTGATAGGAGTTTTAGTCCAATGCTGGAGGGCTCCATTTTGCCCTCTCTTGACTTGGCTATAGTAGGAAATCAGAACTAGGAAGGGGGAAATTTGAAGATGAATTTCAAAGGGAAGTGGTGGCAAACATACATATGGTGCACAAAAGGTTCCTTTGATATTCATTCATTCATACATACATTGAATTTATATCTTGCCTTTCTTCCAAATGAAATCCACAGCAGAGGTTTATTTCCGTTTAGCATGGGGTGGGCAAAATGCAGCCTATGAGTCATATGTGGCCCCCTAGGACAATTTTTGTGGTTCTTACAGAATAAGGGGGCATTTTTACCACATTTTGGACACTCCTGGATCATTTTAAGCCCAGGAAAATTCTTTTTCAAAACATGAAGTAAATTAGAAGTGACTTCTAGTTTTGAAGAAAGACCTTTCTTGGACCTAAACTGAGGCAGGGAACCTAAAAATGTGGTGAAAATGCCCCTAACAGCCCCTAGAGGGTTTTAGGGGACATTTGAGGGCAGTGTGGGGGTGTGTATATGCCCCCCTAAGCTCTCCTTGATGGGTAATGCAGCCCCCTAGCCTCCCACAGTTGCCCACTCCTGACTTACAGACTCCCCTTGTCATTTTGTAACTTTAAAAAAATGGGGGAAAAAAGGCTCAGCTGTTGCTCCTGTTCCTGCTGTTGTTGTAACCACCTTTATTTACATCCTAACTTTTCTGCAAAAGTAGAACTTAAGGTGCCTTACCCATAGAACAAGTGCAATATAGCTTAAAAATACAGAAGATCAACATTAAAAGAGAATTAAACTATTCACAATATTAAAGCTATTTAAAACATAGAATTAAAAATATAAAACAGTTTTTAAAAAGTACAATCAAAGCAATACAGCACCCTCCTAAAAGCCCCTTCTTTATAGGTTATAATCAGCACTTTGAACTGAGTCTGGAAACAGACTAGCATGGAATGGAACTGTTGTAGGTAGTGCGGGAGTTTTATGGTCTCTGTGATCTGCTTCAGTTAACTTTGGCTGTAGTTCTCTGTACCAGCTGAAGTTCCCAAATGTTCTTCAAAGCGAGTCCCACTTAGAACACACTGCACAACAGAACACTTATGAACATCAATAGATCCATCTGCAGGCACAAGGGTACCATATGTGCAAATCTCCTTCCACAGCTGTGAAATGAATACTGACAAAAAAGTCTGACCTCTTCCATAGGGGAATTTATGCATGTGTAAGCAAGGCCAGGGCTGGTTAGTACTTGGATGGGAGATCACCAAGAAATACCAGGTGCTGTAGGCCAATGGTGCTCAACCTTTTATTTACCATGGACCCTCTTTTGCTGCTGTGGACCATTAACTCAAGATTTAAAACCCTGAAGAGCATCAATTACGTATTTAAAGTTACTTACCAAGGGTCTTCAAATTTAGAGAGCAGTGCTGAGTACATTTTTTTTTCTATTGAACAGTTATCTTCATAACTTTTGTATTGTTTGAGATATTATAATGAAACTTGATACAAATGATGCCTATCACTGGCAAAAGACTCCTACTCTTTGAGCTCAATCTATGACTGTCCGTCTGTCCATTTGTCTTTCTATTTTAACTATAAAAGGTCATAACATTTCTTCAAGGCTTTGCAGACCCTCTGTGAAGACATTGCACCCCCTCCCCTGGGGGGTCCATGGACCACAGGTTAAGAACTGCTTCTATAATTAGAAGAAGGCAATGCCAAACTACCTCTGAATATTCCTTGCCAAAGAAAACCCTATGAAATTAATGGGGTTGCCGTAAGTCCATGAACAACTTGAAAACATCCCTCCCCCATGATGCAAACAGAATTCCAGCCAAAAAAGGCATCATTGTAACAGACATCTAGAGGAACTGAAAATATCTTAGTAGAATCAGGAAAGGTGGACCTTTTGTACATTCTCCAAGGCGGAAACAGCAGCAAGATTGCTATTAGTGCAGGTCAAATACTTACCTAGTTCAGCATCCTCTGATAACTAGTTGCCTCTGAAAGGTCCCACAAGTTGGTGAGGGGGGCAGTAGCCCTTTCTTGCTGTTGCTCACCAGCAACTGGCATTCAAAGGCATGCTGCCCTCTTACTGCGTTTTTTTTTTTTTTTTTTAAAAAAACAACAGTTCTGTTATTTAAAAACAATCACTCTTTTCGGTTAAATTCTAAGCAGTATTCTCCTTTGCCCCATTTTTGTAACACGAACCCTACTGGAAGAAAAACAGGGAGGCGAATGCATTTAAGGCCATTTCGGCACTAGACTGTTACAGTGCTATTATTCCATTTTCAACATTTTATGGAATCCCGGGGTTTGCAGTTTAGGGAGGGGCCTCAAAGGCCCCAAGATTCCATAGGATGTTGAAAGTGGAATAACACCACTGTTCAGAGTCTAGTGCCGAAATGGGCTAAAATACCCTTCTGCATCCAGGAGGTATGTGGAGGACACTACTCCCCTTCTGTTGGACCCAGGGTTCACACTTATTTTAGACTTGTAAAGGGTTTAAAAAAAAAAAAAACAACCACCCCTCTGGAAAGTCCCAAGTCTTTTCCCGCGCAGGCTAAGTTTGTGGCACCCGGCTCCACTTCGCGTCTGGCGTGTGTGTAACCACCGCGGTTTGGATTCAGGCTGACGCGGGGGAGGGAAGAGGCCGCCGCGAGCGGCTGGGCGGGATCCCGTCCCGGTCCCTTCCAGTTCCCAGCTTTACGGGATTCTTCCCCGTCGCCGTCCGCCCCTCATAAAATTAAGGAGCCCAGTGTGCCAGCGGCCCGTTGAGGGAGAGAGAAGGAAAGTCTCTGGAGGGAAAAAAGAAAGACTTTCGAACACTTAGTGCAGAGAGAGTTTAAAAAAAAAAATATCCCGAACTACTTGGAATTTGGAAAGAATCCTCAAACCCCGAGCGAGAGAGGAGCCTCAGCTGTGAGGCGGCTGTGGCCATGTGGGGCGGGGGGGGCATGGTTGCGTCGCCTACACTAGAAACTTAGGAAGGCGCCCCCAGGGGCCCCCTCGGAGGGACCGCGGCGCCGCTCCCCGTCCCGCGCTGGGGCGCGTGTGGGAGGGAAGCGCCTCGGGACGCTTCGCCGGCGGGAAGAGGACGAAGGGGAGGAGTTTTCCGAGGGGTGGCGGGGGGGAGAGCCCCGCAGCCGAGCCAGGCACGGCGTCGGGTTCAGCCCTTCCCCCGCTCGCCCGGCCGCTCCCGGCTCCCACTTCGGCAGCCTCTCTGGCGGGAGCGGGTCGCCTTCTGCAGCCGGGGAACATGAGGACCCGCTCGGTCGGCTTGGCTCTGCTGCTGGCGGTGGGGGCGCGCTTCAGCCTCGCGTACCAAGGTAGGGGGCTGAGAGGAGGGGGAGCGGAGGGGGTGGGGGGACGCCTCCGGGACGGGGACGCCCGTAGTCCCGTGTGCCGTCGAGGAAAGCGGGGAAGCCGCCCTTCTTCGATGGTCGCCGCCTGGTCGGAAGACACACAAGTGTGCAAAGAGCGCTTGGGGAGTGTGGGCCCCTTTGGTGGTGCTGCGCGGACCGTGCTTTCCGAAAGAAAGGAGAAGAGATATCGATCCGGTTGCAATAGTGTATCATAAGGCGTTTCAAAAAAGGGGCATCTGGTGGTCGCGGGGAGTCCTTGGGAGAGTTTGCTTCTTGCAACAAAAGCATTGCAGAGTGAAAATCTCCGTGCCTTGGAGTTCTGCTCGTGGTGGTTGCCGGAACCGAAATGGACCGTCGATTTTGACTCTGTGTGTGTTCTGCAGAAGCCCGGTTTTAACGCATGTGCTAGACCGCGCGGGTAGAATTAGCCAACTATACCCGTGTCCTGCTGGCATTGTAACTCTGGCCATTAACGAGTGGAATCGTGTGGCAGATAACGCTTTATAGTTGGCAGAACTAGCAAAGAATATTTACATGAGTAAGCACATTTTTCCTGTCTGTTTTGGCCCTGTACCAAGTGTAGAAGTTTAAAGTATTATCATACATGTCATACTTGGTCTGAAAATCATACCAGAGTACTTGTGGCTGGGTCATTTCTAAACCAGATTGCTGAGTGTACTTGTGAAATGTTAGCACAGTGGTCAGATTTGGATACTCTCTCTGCTGCATGCACGGGCCATGATGTCTGGACTTGGACATGATGTTACTCTGTTCAAGATTTTTTTTTAAAAAAAAAGTCATGTCACTGTCATGTTTTAGATCCTGACTCAGAAAATTGCATTTGTGCTTGCCTTCACAACAAGCTTACTGTGATTTGGGAGCCAAGACACACAGGTTTTGCTGTGGCTGCCATGTATCCAGATGTGTGAATAAGCATCCTTTTTGTTAAGGAGGATTGCAGCCTGTGATCATGCATTTTCAATGTGGGGTACTTTTGACCAAACATCTTTTTTGGTGCCTGCATTGGTGAGTGGATTGCAGGCTGAATTCATTTCCCTGTCTTTCTTGGTTGCCATGGGAAAGTCACTTCCTCCCAGCTTCAGTTCTGTAAAATGGGGACTCTAACGATTTTGGAGTGATTGTCTGTTTACAACAGCCCTTTGTCCAAGTAGTGGTTCAGTGCATTTTTTAAAAATGAAAATAATGGTGAACAATTTAAATGACACAGAGACCTTGGGGCAAGAATGGACAGAATAAATCATTAAAATATTTTGCTTGGTAAAAGTGTGATGGTCATATTAGATTCCATAATCAAGAAGAGGAGGCAAACTGCATTGATTTCAGTGTAGTCGGCACCTGGGGTGCTTTGATTTCCTTTCTACACAGGCGGCTTCTGTTTTTGTTCAAATTGCTGTTTATTGTTGACAAGAGCCTATTCTGTGTAAATGTGGCACAAACTTACAAACTTCCTTTTTTGTAATTTCTGCAGCAAACTGAGGAGCTTACTGAAGACTTGTTCTAGTATCAGGTCAGCTTGCTGTCGTCTTTCATTCCAGAACAGTTTCTTAAGAGCAGGAAGATATACACAGACAGTGTGAGAGGAACCCCAGCATTCTCCATTAGTGTACAGCAGCTTTCTCTGTTTCTCTTGGAAGTCAGCTCTTTTTAATGGAAACGCTATGCTAGGAGAGGATGGCAAGATGACACAGTTCAGTTGGCCCTTTACATTTGCAAGTTTGACTTTCATGAATTTGATTGTTCACAAGTTTCTTCATTCCCTGCCTCTCTCCACCTCAGACGCTTCTTTTCTGGGGGAACTTTCCCTCTTAGCTGCTCTGATCAGGTCATGCAGCCTTTTGAAAACCTGCTCCTGGTCCTCCTCCTCCTTCACCAGCTGCTGCCTGGCCACCTTACGATGACGGGCAGGAGAAAGGAAGCACAGGGCCACTATGACAACTCACATCCTTTCCCTGTCCTTTCCCTGATTTCATTTGGATTCTGAGTGCCCATTCTTCCTGCCATGCCTTGACTCCTGTGCCATAGACATCCATGCACATTTTGATATTTGTGATTTTTCCACTTTGCTAGGATCTTGCACCCCATCCCTAGCAAATGTGGAGGGCCAACTGTATATCTTAATATCCAGGCACAGAATTTTATATGATCAATCATGAAAAGGATATTTTTTCATTCACTCTTTAACATGACTTTGTGTTGGTCTTTTTTTTTTTTTAGAATTGTCATATGCTTTTAGAGGGGAAAACCACAATTTTATTTGTTTGTTTGTTCTGTTTTGGGATTTACACCCCATGTGGGGGCAGCTGATAGCAGATGAAAAACACAAACCAAAAATGATTAAAACACATGAAACATTATAATTTCATATCACACACTAAACAATATATCTGCCTGCAATACTTAGGAGCAGTAGCTGTTACAACAGTTAAAACCTAATCTTAGTTTTAATTCTGTTAGCTTGCTGAGATAAAAGTATCTTTCTACTAACTTCACTGGGGACAGAGTTCCATAGCGTAAGCACTGCACTGGGCCAACTCTCTTTCTTGTCCACAGGAGTCTTAACTTCATAGAAACATGGTTTCTCTTCCTCTAATAACCTTAGTGTGTAGGCAGTCTGCTCCTAAAATGAGCATTTTGAATTGTTTGTGGAAACAAATTGCAAGTTAATTGAATTCTTTCACTACCATGTCTTTATCTTTAAATACCTCAAGGCTACCACAGAGAGGAAAGTTCAAGCTTATTCTCTGTTGTCTTAGAGGGTAGAAGAAAGTCTGATGGTTTTAACTTACAGAAGGGTAGATTTCGATTGAACATTAGAAGGAATCTCTTGACAATTAGAGGGGTTCAGCTATGGAACTAATTGCCTAGAGAGGTGGTAAGGTTTCTTTCTCTGGAGGTCTTCAAAAAGAGGCTGGGCAATTACTGTTGGGGATGTTCTAGCTGGAGATCTTGCATTGAGAAGGGGTTGGACCTGGTGGCCTATAAGGTCTCTTCCAGTTCTATGATTCTGTACCAATGCTATATGTTCCGTATGGTTTGCTAAGAAATTCTCTTTTGTGTTCTGAACTAATCTAACAGAAGCTTCCAAAGTGTCGAAGGGAAACTCAAAATAGAAATCTTAAGAGCAGATATTCCCAGGGGCAAGTCATCTTTCTGTAGGATTAGTCTGAGCTGGCACATCAAACTAAGATTGTAAGAGGTACAAGTGGCACCTGGTGCTCCAGGATAGAGAGAACTGCCAGGTTGCTCACCTTGCCCATTCAGTAGAAGGGAAAACCCATCAAATCACATAGGGCAACTCCTACCTTCTGGATCAGTCAGGCTTCCCACCATTAATATCCATTTCATGTCTAGACTGGACTTCAGTTTGTTTATTCTTGTTGTTCTTCAGATTGCCTATTGCCAGGCAGCTGTATATGAGCTCTACCAGTTTACCTGGTTCTGGTGAATAGAAAACAGTCAAATGTCATCATCATGCTGGTGCTATTTCCACATCTCCTGATCACTTCTCCCAGCTGTTTCATGTGCTTTCCCATTTGGCAAACACATTTATTGCAGTTTAAGAGAAAGGAAATTAGTGTCTAGTTACCCTCCCCCTCCTTGCAAGGCAACCAGAGTGTGTGTTCAGGGTAAAACCATGTCTTTGAATTTTGAAACCCCTGTGCAACATTTGGAGTTCTTGGCTGAAGGATCAGTGCTTCTGAAGATGATTTTTAAAGTGTAGTAGCATTCTTTGTAGCACACACAAATATCATTAATATTTTACCTGCCAGCTTTTTGTTCGTGTTCAATAACTGAATGTTGTCAATATCTGAATGTAAAGGATTTGTTACTGTTTGTGTGTGAGGGAGAGACTGAGCAAAACATGGTGAGGAAGTAGATTTAAGTCCGAAATATGTTCCAGTACCCAGTGATGTATTTAAATCTTTTACTCCAAGTCTCAAGTCAAGTCTCTACTTTCGAGTCTCAAGTCCTTGAAGATATTTTCAAGTCAATTCTCAAGTCTGGGAGCCAACTTTATACCCCAGACTATATTCCAGAATTTTTGGACAGAGTTGAATAAAATCAGTTTTAACAATTTAAGCAGAGGTGGCCCTCCACATTTGTGGCTTTGCCATCTGCAGCTTCAGACATGGGGAATAGGATCCTTCTTATTTCCCATTTCAGAAGCTGGAGGATTTTTCGGAAGTAGGGAATAAGATGCTTCTTAGTCCCCATGATTGAAGCTTTAAAAGCTTTAGAAGGAAGACTCCTTCCTCCTCAAGCCTGTTGCCTAACACCTTTGCTATTGTCCTCTGAGAAATGCATCCTGCACTCTGGGGTTGAGCCTTGTCTTCTGCTCTTAGGTAAAGTTTTAGAGGCCCCTCTGATATGCAGCAGCACAGGCTGCTGAGCAGACCTCAAGCCCATTGCCTAACCCATTTGCTGTTTCCCTTTGAGAACTATGCCCGCGCTTTGGGCTTGAGACAGATTATCATGTGACCAGTAGGCAAAAAGAGATGGAAACATTGTTCAAAGTTTCAAGGTTTCTGGATTAATGTCTTATGTTACTGAACCAAGGTCAGCACGTCAGTCACTAAAAATATACAAGTCTCAAGTTGAGTTGAGTCAGTGCATCATTTATTGCCAAGTTGAGTCTGACCCGAGTCACTGAAGTGACTTAAGTCCAGCTTGAGTCCAAGTCGTTGACTCGAGTCTACATCACTGCCAGTACCCATGTATGACTCCTCTCTCTTTAAAATCAGTAAAGATGTTATCACATTAAAGCAATCTCCTACAAGGTGATTTCTTCTAGTCTGCTTGGTGTATGGTTTGTGTAGAGCAAGAGATGCACACAAGGTCTGATGGATCTGATCTCTCTCTTATCACATGCTTGTAAAATATGTTTTTGAAAGTTGAATGTCCAGAAAGTTGAACATCTGCTGGAACTTTCTCACAATCCCACTCTACACATCTGTCATTAAGTTATTAAACCAAGATCACCCAGCAGGAGTACAATAGAACAATAATATCAATTACTAATACTAAGTATTATTGTTTCATGTTCCTCCCCATATTTTTTTTAAAAAAAGCCTCTTGCCAAACGTATGTGGGGTAGTACAGTTCTGAATTATTCATGGAATGCATGGAACAATAACAAAGACGTTTTAAAGCTGTTGAAATGACTGGTTCAGAATATTTTTGATTGTAACTGAAACATTGAAACATAATAGTTAGGTTTAAATTGCACTGACAAATAGTATAAGAACTGTTGCTTAATGGATAAACAGTGTGTTTTTGTGTTTGAAAACATACTGTGCATTAGCAGGAGTTGTTCACTGAGGGCTGTAAAGTGAGCCAATTCACTGATCATAAGCCAAGATAGACGTTTTTGTTGTTGTTGTCATGATTCCACTATGTTCTTGCCAGTGCAAAGATGCTGGAACATTTTTCACTTTTTCATAACTGAAGTTGATTATTTAAATATATACTGTAACCCATCCTTGGAACTAAAGACAATAGCACATGGGTTGTAAATATAGCCTATAACAAATACTTTTCCAACAAAATTTTCTTTAGTTTTAACTTATAGCTCATAGTATTTTATATTGATGGAGATGTACTAACAGCATAATCTACTTGCTGTCTTCCAGTGTTTTGCTTTGCTCAAGAAAATCAGCCTTGCAAATAGATGGTTTAAACTCTTCTGATCAAGGAAAGTGCATTCTGATGCTATTAAAGCCACACTAGTTAAGAAATAAAAGTCTGGTTCTGTCTTGACCAGTAAAGGGCACATAGCACTCTTCTTGTTTCAGGCTATTTCCACACTAGACTGTTATAGCGCTGTTATTCCACTTTCAACATCCTATGGAATCCTGGGGTTGCAGTTTCAGGAGGAACTGCAAACCCCAGGATTCCATAGCATGTTGACAGTGGAATAATAGCGCCATAACAGTCTAGTGTGGAAATGGCCTCAGTGATCAAATTGAGGGACTATCACTGACCTACGCATACAGAGATAATAGCTGCTTGCCTCAACCCACTATAAAATGTGTGTGAATAAGACATGTTTATTCTACATTAAACAGCACAGCTAGGCCCTTTCCGCAACTTACCTTTTCTCAGTGCTGGGGTGCGGGGATCACGTTTGCAATCTCTTGGGAGGGGCTCTCGCATCCCCGCTGCTTTGGTTCTGCAGTTGTTGCCTGCTGGCAGGCAACATGAGGGCTCCACCTCTTCCTTCTGCAGTGCAGCCAGGCATTTTCCCAGGCTGCGCTGGGGGAGGAAGTGTGAGCGCCGCAGCTCCAGAGGCTCTGCATGCACGGTAAGTACACGCAGGGCCCTGTGTGTGGGAAGCAGTTCGTGTCCTTCAGTCAGTTAAAATGAATATTGAAACCAAATAAATCTTCAGTTCATTGCTTTGACTCCTACATAGTGTTGTCTGGGTTGATATTGGGGAAGAGGGGTGAGTGCCTGGGCTTAGGTGTATGTAGATCTACCAGCCTAGATAGGAGGTTGTCATCTCTAGGAGTTTCATCTGCTTACCTATTAAGGTAAATTAAAACTGTTATGCTTCCTTTGGAAGGACAATTGTTTTCTGGCCAGAAGACTGCATATTCTCCAATGGTTTAGTGTGTCATTGCTAGTTGGTTCTTACTTTATTTGGCAATAACTTAGTCCTCTTAATATAGATTGTTGGTGTCACTGTAGCTCCCTCATACTGTTCCTGAGTAAACGGTAGGTAGAGCTTCTTGGAGAACACTGTGAGTATAGTTCAAGGATCCCCAAAAATATGGCAGAGGGATTTTCCCAGTTCTTGTAGGATTAGTAGTATTGATGAGACTGTGCCGTAATCACCATGAAAGTAAATCACTTAATCTCAAGAAACTATAAACCACTGTTTACATACTTTAAGCAGAAATTGAAGGATTGGTCCAAACTCCAGTTATCTCTCTGCTGGGCAGTTGCTAAAGCTCAAATTCTCCCTAAAATCCTTTTCCTATTTCGGACATCTCCACTGATGCCCAACAAGAATATTAATCATCATCATCATCATGCCATGAACCTGGCACAAGTTTTCTTCATCATCATCATCATGCTATAAATCTGGCATAAGTGTTCAAACACATTAACCCCTTCAGTATTGCCTCTGTTCCTCTAATTATAGACACTGTGGTAAACCTCAGCAGTTTAAAGTCTGGAGACAAATGGGACTCCTTACTCTGATATCTGTTCTATAGAGACAAGCCCATTTAGAAAGAGCACATCTGAGGGAGAATAGACAAAAGAAGTATATCTTGGTTTCATCCACTTCAGGCTACTTTGTTTGCCAATTGGATGTTTAGGGAAGAAGGATCTCCAAGCCTGGTTACATAATTTGAACAGAAATGTGCTTCTTCAGCCTGTAATTCAGCTAGTCTGATTTAATTTATTTATAAACTATTAACTGAGAAAGCATTTGGGCGAATTAAAGGTTTGAAAATAGTTTGGGAGGCAAATTTTAAAACCAGGGTCTCAGATAAAGCTTGGTACACCATTTGGTCAGCTTCTCCATATAGATGAATTTCCACCCTCTCTAAGCATAGTGTTGTAAAATCTGCATGCAGGTGGCATTTGTTTCCAGTTAAACTGCATCATATTAATAAGGCTTTGTTGGATACATGCTGGAGAGGTTGTAGGGGGAGAATGGTTCCTAGCACATATGTGGATTCATTGTCCTAAAGTGCTCCAATTTTGCAATACAATCCTTTCCTACATCAATCAAATGATAAGGCAGAATAGACAGTTGCAAGTTTTTAAAAAATTTTGCCGATTTTTGATGCAGGTAATAATAGATTTACCACACAAGCAATTAGTATCTATAATGTGAGGTGCTGCTCAAGTGGAGATATCAAAAGCATAGAAATCAGTGAAGGGTCTTTCAGTCGGGAGGTGGCTAGATAGACTCTGGTG
Source organism: Cyclura pinguis (assembly GCA_030412105.1). NCBI lineage: Eukaryota > Metazoa > Chordata > Lepidosauria > Squamata > Iguanidae > Cyclura > Cyclura pinguis. Next base: position 207,315,175 of record CM059601.1, on the reverse strand, counting down.
GGTTCCTTTTGCAGAAAAATTGACCTCCTATGCTCAGCTAGACATAAGGGAAATAAAAAGGACACCTTTGTGGAACTGTCTGATCTAATCATCTCTCTGTACAAGGTCTACTATCATCCCATCTAAAGTTGTGGAACAACAGATTATGAACTCTGATTTTATTATATATATAGTGACTGATCACTGAAATTTCTTGTAACAGGAACAGGGAAAGTGGGGGAGTGGATAATTGCAATTGCAATCAATGTATGGCTAAAATTGAATTTAAAATAAATAAAATTCAATATAAAATAAATAGATCAGTCAGTCTTAAAGGTGCTGCTAGAATCCTTCTTTCCCTCCTTCCAAGTTGACATTACGGTTGTACTTTTATGTGCTTTTCCACACTTCATCAGTTCTGGATTAACATAAAGCCTGTCTAAACTTTAGCCAGTATGGTATGGCAACACACAATTTAGAGTTAGCCAGTCTGTCTCCTCTCTGACTTACCACAAAGGTCAGTCCTTCTGAGAACTGTGGTAGAAGTTGGCAGTTTTGGGCAGATTTTTGTTCATGTCTTATACAGTGACTTTTCTGTTCTCATGAGAAATTGTCTCCATTTCTTGTGTCAGAAGAAGATAAATATAATTTGTCTTTATAAAATGAGATATACTAAGCACTGAGCTCCAAAATATGCTCCAATAATATAAATTAGACTGAACTCCAAAATGTGCTCCAATAAGATAAATTAAACTCTTCAGAATGAATGTCTTGTTTTGGGATTGCTTCAGAAATGAAAGTTTTATTTTATCACAGTTAGCAGAGAGCTGGCTAAAAATATCAGAAGAATAAGTGCATTCCTTGTGTAGATCTCACCTCAAAACTGACAAAATGACAAAATCTTATGCTGCTTTGTAGACTAACTAATTTAAAGTAAACATTTCCATCAATCCGAATCAATTTCATCAGTACCATGAAGTATTATCTTAGGTTGGAAATATATAAATATAGGAACAGATTAAGTACCCTGAAGGCAGCAGATCAAGTCTGATTTTGGAATTTATGCAGAGTCAGTCCTGGTTGGTACAGTTGGCCCTCCACATTTGCTAGGGTTAAGGGCTCAGGATTCTTGCAAAAGTGGAAAAATTACAAATATCAAAATGTGTGAGGATATCTGTGAGAGGGGGGCCAAGACATGGTAGGGAAAACGAGCAACCAGGGTCCAAACCCCGTCAGGGAAAAGAGAGGGGAAAGGGAGTGGATTGGCATGGTGACTGTTCTTCCCCTCTCTCACCTATCTCCTTCCTTGGGTTGGTAGGGCATTGGGAGAGGGTTTGTGGTGCTGAGAAATCAGGCTGCGAGCCGTGCTTAGCAGGCTAGGCAGCAGCTGGAGAAGGAGGAGGAGGAGCAGAGGCAGGTTTTTAAAAGACCAGTGCAGCCTGATCAGAGCTGCCAAGAGGGAAGGTTCTCCTGGAAAAGAACCACCTGAGGTGGTGGGGGGCAGGGGTTAAAGAAAGCTGCAAATAATCAAATCCGTGAAAGTTGAACCTGTGAATGTGGAGGGCTGACTGTACTTGGCAGGAAGACTGCCAAATACCAGGTTCTTTAGACTATAATTTAGAGGAAGGTGACAGGAAACTACCCTATAAAAATTCGTGATGTCACTACAGATCAGCAGGCAACTTGAAGGCACATACACATATCTATGGATGCCTACTAGTGGTGAGAAACTCCAACTTTTATCAGTTTCCATGAACGTGACCATTGGCTTGGAATGATGGGAGTTGCAATTCAGTTACGTCAGGTGTAGGAGAACTGTAAGAAGAAAAGTCAAAGTGTGCAAAAGGTACAGACACAAAAAATACATTAAAGTTTAAATAATAGAGAAAATTACAATTTATAAAACGGTATTGACAGTAGAACAAGAATCCTTGCATTGGTAATGCAGCCTTGCATTTTACCACCAGCCTAGTAGTCACAGGCAAGACAGAACTTCATGTGGGTGAAGACATGGAATTCTGTGAAGGCAAATGAGCAGGCTTGGTTGGGGGAGAGCTGGGGCCCACCATCTTTCTTCTGTGGCTGGCAGAGAAATGCATTTGGTAGCTCCTGGAGAAACAGAGGTGCCCTTCTTCTGCCAGCCTCAGCAGGCTAGTACAGTAATTTTTTTGTAGCCTAGTCACTTTTGTGGGGTAGTTTACAAGTCTGTTGGTAAATCGGTTAACACCCATTGTGGAGTAGAAACCCTTTAGCTTGATTCACACTACAAGTGATAGAACTGAATTTCTTGATAAGCCATAATCCAGCTTTTTAAGTATTAGAGCAGAGTGGACAGATGTGGACGATTGAAGGATTGCACTGGCTCTTCTGGGACTTGGAAGGGCTGTACTGTAGTCCCACCCACCCCAAATTTATTTTAGTTTATATTTTACTTTTGGGGAGATTTAAAAAAAAACCTCAAAATACTCCCCACTTTCCTCTAGGGGATTTGGGCATTTCCATCATGTTTCTTCTCACCCAGCTATTTGAGATCCAAGAGAGGCCTTTTTTAAAACCAGGAAGCAAACTAGAGGTAACTTCCTGTTTTTGAAAAGGGTTGGAAAGACAAGCATGGCAAAATTCCCACATGCCCCATTACCCTAAGAGGTGGAGGATGTTGGCATCCAACCATAATGCCAGTGTCTCCTTAGAATTTGGGGAGTAGCTCAAAGTAGGCTTGCAAGAGGAGGGCAACAGCAGGATCTTTCCATTTATGTATACCAGTACCAACTGGAGAGATGACTCTGGATGTAAAGTTAAACAAAAAATTTTTATTCCAATTCACAAACATTTGAGAAATCAGACACTCTTAAGAACTATACAAGGCTATCGGAAAGTGAGGCGAGAAGCATTGGATACAGAGAGATTAGGGTGGAAGGGGTGATAGTTACCAGTCTTGAAGAAGGAGGTCACAGTGGAGGGACTCAGACAGTATCTGAGGATAGCAAGGAGAAACAGCAGTCTGGGGCACTATGGCCCATGATTGGCTGCGGCTGAAGCCAGTGATGTAGAGTCGATAGACTCGGACTCAAGTCAGACTTAAGTTGCTTCAGTGACTCGACTCAGACTCGATTTGGCATAAACAATGCACTGACTCGACTCAAGACTTGTATATTGTTAATGACTGACTTGATGCCCTTCGTTCAGTAACATAATGCCTTCATCCAGAAACCTTACGATTTTGAACAATGCCTCCATCTCTTTTTGCCTACTAGTCACATGACAATCTCTCTCAAGCCCAAAATGTGGGAGCTTTTCTCAGAGGGAAACAGCAAACAAGTTAGGCAAAGGGCTTGAGGTCTGCTCAGCAGCCTGTCCCCACTGCATATCAGAGGAGCCTTCTAAAACATTTCCTAAGAGCAAAAGACAAGACTCGCCCCAGAGTGCAGGGTGCATTTCTCAGAGGGGAACAACAAATATGTTAGGCAACAGGCTTGAGGAAGAAGGATCCTTCTTTCTAAAGCTTTTGAATCTTCAGTAATAGGGAGTAAGATAAGATACTATTTTCTACTTCTGAAGCTGCAGGTGGCAAAATTGCAAATGTGGAGAGCCGACTCTGCTTAAATTGTTAAAACTGAATTTATTTCACTGTCTCCAACAATTCTGGAATTTTGGTTGAGGTATAAAGTTTGCTTCCAGACTTGACTTGAAAGTCTCTTCAAGGACTTGAGACCTGACCTGAGACTTGGAGTAAAAGACTTAAATACATCACTGGTTGAAGCTAGGGTTTTTATATCCTATTTCACATCCTGAAGGAGTGCATTGACAAAGCTGTAATGGCTTTCCTACAGGACTGACAAAGGCATACAGAATAAGTTGATTGCTTTAACTCTGGAGTGACAAAACATTGATGGGATTCATGACAATCTCTTAATGTGTGGTCAGATAGGATGTATCATATCTTGTGCTGGCAGCCAACCAAGGCTTCCAGCTGTTTAATCAAGCTGTTATCAGGAGCTAGCAGGTAAAGTTTGTCTTTGTTGTGCAGTCTTGAGTTCTCAGTAGGTTTAGACAGACAGAGTCTTAAGTTTACCATAAGTCCAGAGAGAGAGAGTCAATGGCAAAATCTGTAGTCCAGGTGGTTAATGGTTCTAGAAGGTGAGCAAGAAATTCAGAAGTAAGCCAAGTATCTGCCAGTAGGATCGGTTGGTTACAAAAGCTTCCTCTCATTCTGGCCTCTTGTTATATAGGCTCAGTCTTACCCAGCTATGGGCCTAATTAATGAGTCCTTCTTATTATATAAATGCTGCCAGTACCCTGAGTTCTCCCTTTTCCACCTACACTGGCTGCTGTAAGTACTGTTCCTCTCATGTCTCTAGGATGTGGCTGTTGGGAAGGTTCCTGTCTGGGTTCTGCGACAGGGAAGATCTCCATAGGGTAAGATCAAGGGATGGTCTCTAATTGTTCACCAGTCTAGGCAGTTCATCTTTTACTGTATTCAAAAAATACCAAGAGCCTGAAGCAGTGAAGGAATTGGCACAAAGCTATCACTGCTGGGGTTTCTGCATAATCCTGTGTGAACTTTCAAGACCCTAGCCAGCATGGCCCTAAACACATTGTTTGACCAGCATGACCCCAGTCATATTCTCTGGTCATTAATAAGTCCAACTGATGAAAGTGGAGTGGTGTCCTATATAGGTCAGGGCAGCACAGCTGATAAACAAACCAAATCATGGCTTGTTACTTACTTTTATTCAGTAAGCACAAGGTCATGAATAAAGTCCAACAGAATCCAAGGCAAAACAAATCAGTCCAAAGTCAGTCAATACAGTCCAAGATCAGGTACGGAGGTCAGGAATATAACCAGCAGCCTGGAAAGTCAAATAAGCTCTGACAACTCCTGGAGGGGAAGGGCAGTTCCTATATAGGTCAGGAGCTTAACTCAGCTGTTGCTTAACTAACTGCTGTGTTCTGTAAATCTCTTGAGATTGGTGCAGGTCCTTTCTTTGCTGTCTACGCTTGGCAAAGTTGGATATAGGTAAGTTGTCTTCTGTTTGTGAAGGGGCATGACTCTCTGCTGGAGCTGGCACTGCACCCTGTTCTGTTTGTGGCACTGTAACCTCTTCCTGCTCAGCAGGTCCTGGCATGTATCCTGTTTCCAACTCTTTAGTCAGAGTCCATGTTCTGGAAGCAGGCCATGACAGGTGGTAGGATATGGATATACTTCCTAGCTGGCATTGAAAGAAAATGTAGCTTTAAAAAAAAAGAAAGACATTTTTGAAAAAGAGAATAGAAGGGAGCTTGGGGGATTTTCAGGGTGGGAAAAACTGCCTTGAGGAACAGTATGCGGCTCTTTGACTGGACTTTTCCCATCCCTATGGTAAAGTCTGCATTTCAAGTTCTTTTGTTTAAGAATTGCTACCCGAAAGTTAGTTCTAGGAGGACTTTGAATACAGCTCTTTCTAGGGTTCATCTGTGTTCATTAATTCTTTTGTATAGACCAGATGTGGGCAACTTCACCATGTCACAATGGTGATATGATGTGAACAAACCCTTAGAGTTGTCGCTGCATTACACTGTTAGCTAAAGAAGTATGAGGATAGAATGGTGTTTGGCTTTGTTGCAATATGTATCCCTATGTTTAGACGTGTATTGCATGGTCTGTTATTGCAGAGGAGTAGCAAATCTTGTTGGTCACTGTAAACTTGACCATCATTTGGCATGTGTGACAGTGCTTTCATGTCTATGTGAACTCAGATCCTGAAGGACAGCATTCCCCATTAAAGTCCTTCTTCATTCATAAGTGTTGACATCACTCTCAGTCTTATACACTCTGACTACAATATATTTGCTGCTTTTAAAAGATGAAGGAAAGTTTGCTAAACTGTAGAATGTTTTGTTACAATTGCTGCTTGAGTGGCAAGTAAATAATTGTAATATTTATAATTCACATCCCTCTACTAGCTCCCTCTGGCAATTTCTTTCTCTTCTATACCTTTTGCAGTGGCTTTGACCAAAGAACTCCCCCTTTTTGCCTTATTCAGTTGGTACAGCTTGGCAACAGATGCTGTCTCAAAATCTGTGTTGTACTGTATTAATTATAATAACTATATTATAACCCTCATTTTGGAAGTTTCTGTCCTTAATATACAACTAGATAGCCTCCAAAATATAGCATTTTCTTACTGTAGTACAAAATAAACATTGGTAACAATATCACAACCAGAGATTTTTTTAATTGAGAAAGAAATGTACTTTTCTTTTTATAAGTAACAGAAAAAATTAAGTAGCAAAAAGAAGTCTTTTGTCATGCTCCTTGCTGAATTGTTTGAGCATCTCTGCATTCTTCAGTTGCAAGCAAATAAAAGTATATTCAATTCACCATAAAATATTTTGAGTAGTAGACTTGAAGATTTATTTTTGTCATTACATTTGCAATATATTAACATAACTGAAAACAGATGTGGAAGTTTACACTCAGTTGATTTACAGAGACTTCATGAGAAATGGTGGTGCTATTTTTAGGTTCCTGCTAATAATAATAAAAATAAATGTATGAAAATTCTTCTCTGTCATTGGGATTCTGCCATGCAGCATGCATGTGCATCACTTTTATCTTTAGAAGCTCAGAATCTTTTGGTTGGCTCTCTAATTTTTACTGCTACAGTAGTTTTTGATGTCACCTTTTCTTCTTTCTAGGATTGGAAGCCAGAGGCAATATTTTCTAATTCTGTTCCTTAGATTTCTTGATTGGGAATCTGATTTAGGCCCAGTCTGTTGAGAAACATTTCAACATGAAATGTAATGCCTGTCACATTTTCTTTTGAAATGTCTTTGATTATTGTCCTGCATCATCTAGGTAAACATAGTTATCTAATAGATTTAGAAGAATAACCCTTAAAGACAGTATCTGTGCAGTTATATTTATTGTACTGTCTTTCTTTTTGAGGTATTCAAAAGTGACTCAGTAATGAGTAGTATTGTGCCATGATGCATTATAGGTCAGCTTGAATGGCAGATTTTGAACAGTAATGAAGATCAGATATTGATGAAAATTTTGTAATGCCCCTGATTAAAGAAAGCAGAAATGCTTTTGAGGGAGACAGTGGAGGAATTCTTAGTAGTAACAGATCCTTCTGTTTCAGTGTTCTAAAATGTATTTTGAAACAGCCTGGCTTCCAATGTGGCGCACAAGCAATTTTGTTCCAAATGTTTTATTCAATAAATGGCTAATGCTGAACAATGCATGTTTTCCATTTGGTGACTTACAATGCAGCAAATTGATTCTCCAGGGTACTGATATGTGCCAAATTGCTAAAAATAGATTTGGAAGAATTTTTCAGGAGAAATTATGGCACAGTCCAGCTCATGCTGTGGATGATTTCCCTGATTGCCGTAATAACTATTATTTGCTTAATTTCATCCTTTTACTGCCAGTTACATGAGTGAAGTTCGGTACTATTTCTTCCAGCTCCCTTTCTGAACTAGGTTCCTTCTTAAACAAAGGCAAATAAACTAAGGGAACCTGTTCTCACAGTTTTATGTACTCCTTCATGGCAATGTATGCATTCTTCATAAATACTCCTGTACATTGTTAAAATGACCAGGTGATGCTGAGAGTTCATTAAGGATTACAGTTTCGCGCTTATTTAGTGAGACTGATACAGCTGTCCAGGAGGTGCTGGATCTCAAAGTTTCCTGGACACTTTTTCTTGCAATCACAGATATAAAAGAAAAGACAGCGGTTGTTAAGCAGAGAAAAGAGAAGTGTGTTCTACATTTCTCCACAGGCTTCCCTCATTAAGTAGACTGAGCCAGCCATCCCAGGTAACAGCAGTGGTTCCCCCCCTCAGTTGTTCCCCTTGAACCTCCAGCCACTCTCCTCTTCTTGGAGGGCAGCACTTGGGCCCTTTTGACACCTATCTGCATCTCGCAATGTCCGGGTTGTGATGAACCCTGGAGGGGGGCGTAACCAGCAGAGCCACCCGAGCAACAGAGAGGAATTTAATTTGATTGGTTTGCTGACTGTAGAACCCAGGTTAACCTGAGGGAAGGGATAGGCAGGGAAGTCAGCAGACCAGTTAAATAACAGAAACAGGGTTTGAAAAAGAGTTCCTTCTGTGAATTTAATAGGGGAAAGAATTCCTTAAGGGAGTGAGAGAGTTGGGGAAGTGTTTGCCTGTTAAGAGCTGAAAGTGCTTTGCTGTTTGATAACCTTTAATTGCCAAATACCTTTCCCTTGCAGTTTGTTTAATAAAGATTTTATTATAATTTTTTAAAGATCAGTCTCTATACAGTGTCTCTTTAATCTGAGCACAGTTACACACACTACCACCAGTGACATATTCGTTGGGATAAACTTGAAATGTTTTGCCCATATCTACAAGGGTTATAGGTTTAGGGAAAGCATAAGGGAGATATGTGTGGAGAAGGAGCCGGGGTGGTGAATATATAGAAGGGTGCTGCTTCTCCAGGAGGGGAGAATTTAAAGCAGACCTGATTGTCATAGCGCTGGCTGGCCCAGATCTCCACATTTTGACACTGGTGTCATCCCGGCAGTGCCTTTACCAGGGTGGGAGCATGTCCCGAACGCTCCCCTCTGCACCTGATCAGCTGCCGGTGGATGGTGTCAGTCAGGACACCCTCCTTCCATGCGCAGTACAGCTGGCCCCTTCCTGTGCTGCACTGAGGAAGGAAGTGCCTAGGTAGCGCTTCTACCCTTTCCACATGGCCCCAGCCAGCGCGATCATCGCACAAAAGGGGTCTGTTACTGGATTTTTTCCTGTAATTGAATGATACATGATCGTGTCAGCTAGGGATGCAACAGGAGCAGGACCTCAATGATGTCATCACAGCCTGGCTTCAATGTGTCCCCATGCCAGGATGGGGCTGTAGTGCATCTCTTAAACAAGCCTACCCTCAAGTGTCATAGAAGACCTTAACCTACTGCCAGTGTTGAATTGAGGTTCAGCTGCAGGTCGGCCTTTTTATTTCTCTTCAGTTTTTTTTCTCTGTATGACTTGGGCTGTGCTCACACAAAATACCAAGCTAGCAATCCTGGCTATTTTAAAAAAAAGTATACACAAACAGCATGCTAACAAACACAGCTTTTTCACTCATGTTTCAACAGCTGGGTAAACAAATCAGGAACAGATAGAGACATAAAATTTGCTGAAATTTTGAAGCCATGGGGAAAACGTTTCCTGCTTGTTTTGGCAAAGGTGGAAATTTTCAGAAAAATGGGAAAAATACTATATTAGTATCCTTTACAGATTGAAAATCACTTCCTTGCTTTAGGAATATAAGCTGTACTATGGGTAATATGATTTGGCATAAAAGTATCATGTTTGATATGTTAATAGTGCAGATAATACAGGAAATAGTTTCAAATGAATATGCTTTTTAAATACTAATTTTTCCAATAGAACTACAAGGTCTTGAACTGTAAGGCTCACCTGATTATAAGGAGTCTCTTTGCTTTTGCTGATTCTAGAGGAATAGGCAAAAATAAAGAACATTAAAAACTGAAGAAACTATCAACATACTAAAACAAAATTATTTTGTCACCTCTAGTCCTCCACAGTGTGAAGTAGACATACAGCCGTAATTCTGATTAAAAAAAAACCTTGAACAAAAGAAACCAAGACCAGGTATTACAGTGATGTGAGACTCTGTACACCATAGTAGATGAATGTCTACCCACTACATAATCTTTAGAAGTAACAAGAGGGGAATAAATATATAATAAATATATAAAATTTTATGCATCATTCTAAAAGAAAATATTCCATACTCCTGCCCCCCATTTTTTTAACAAAGCTTTGGAAAACATAAGAAAAAAGGGTTCTTCCCCAATTTTTCCATTTCCCCTCAACTTCCACATTTCTACAGATAGTTTCATGTTACATCTGAACCCAGTAATTATGAACAACTTTTCCTATCCAAATCAGATTCACAAACCAATTTTAAATGAAGGTTTGAAGCTGGCTTCAAAGCCTGTGTTGCTGCCACACAGCTAAAATTTTCAGGCTCAGATATACAGTAATTTTTTTCCTTCCTGATTTGTTTGCCTGCTAATGCAGAATGAAGGATGATGTAGGAGTGAATGGACTACGTACAGTATGTCTAAATCATAGCTTAGTAAGCTGGGATTCCTAGTTTATTGTTAAATATAAATGTAGTATTGCTTCTCTTAATATTGTCTGTACAGAAGGGGCTGCTGTTCTACAGTTGCTGTGAATTTGTTTAATGGAAAGAAATATTTACTGTTAAATTACTGTATGGGAATTCTTTTAATGTGTCTTAGACACCTTCCACCTTCCACCTTCATAATAGAGTTGATGTGTATGTGGGTGACCTTAGCCGAAGAAACCTAATGTAACAGTGAATAACTTAAGGAAACAATAAAAAAATTAGAAATCTTTAGTGCAAACCAACAAAAGTAAAAGCTAAACGATAATGCTTGGTATGGATCATATACACAAATAGCAATAATAAGCTACATGGTCTGATAGTATGATATGCAAAATATTGAACACATTCTGACCTAATGTTTCTTCTATGTCAAAAGTGCATGTCCGCAGCCACTTTAGAGAAAAGGTATTAGTTTAATACATATACAAGTTCAGTAGTGATAGGAGCAAAAAATATGTAAAAAATTTTATTCACACATCCAGCACAACTAGCCCCTAGTAAAAGCCAATGTTAGTAGCAAATCTTCTGGGTTAGAAGAAGCGAAACTGCCTGTTAAAAAATCCCACTAGCATAAAAGCCTAGTTCCAGCAGAGGATGCTTCCAAAAAAAATGTCGTCCCTGTGTGAATGTTAAAAATGGATAATAAAAATGGAAATCATAGTAGTAGCTTAGCAAAGAACAAAGGCTTAGTAAGAAGGAAGGTAAAGTATAGGATTTGTTATTTCCATATATCACTTAATATTAATTGCTGATAAATACCATATCTGGTCTCAGATCATCTTTCTGATCGGAAGTCAGCTGCAATATTTCTAGTTTTCAGTTTTGCTTATTGTAAAGGTAGAAGTGTTTTCAGATGTAAAATTGAGCTCTGGGTTGTACACATTGTCTATTTATAATTTTCAGTTTCCACATAACTTGATAAGGATGGTGGTTTCCTTTGCCTGTGCATGATCTGCTATTAGGAGATTGATTTATCAGTGATTCCTCCCGAAACTATTTTGGGATAATTAACCGCATGATGTTCTGCTCTGTATTTCATTTGCAGTGTAATCATGCGGTCATGAAAAGTGTTTTTTTTTTTTTTTTGTAAATAGAAAATATATTAAAAGTACATTGCAACCTGAATTTAACAATAAAGAAATATTGGCTCTTTCTGAAGAGCATCTTGATATTAGCATATGAGTAGCTATAGTCTTAGGGATTTTCCTCATATGCAACTCCCTACTGTGCTTGAAATTACTAGCTCTGCACTGAGTACAGAGAAATCTATAGCACGTGAGATGGGAGCTAAGCATTAGGGACTAGACTTTTCATTGTTATTTCACATGTAGGCAAAAGTATTGTAGGTCATAATTTTTCTAATGGAAGACATTAAAAACAAATCAATGTGAATTGCATCTCTTTTTTGTTCTTAGCATGCAGACAGGTGGACTGAAGATCTCCCACTGATATATCATACATGTGGAGGACACACATGTAGGGAGTCTGTAATGTGTGAAATCACCCTTAAGTGTACATAGAGACATTAGGAAGAGAAGGAGGGACTGCACACAATTCTTACTGTAAATTTTGTAGGAATGGAGCCCATTCTTTCTCTTTTCAGGTTCTTCTATGTATCACTCCAAAGTTTTTCACTGTAGGAAACACATGAAGAATAAAGCTGTTATATTCCCATAAGTTTTATGTGAATATAGTACTTTTGTGGGGGAAGGAGCATTATGTAATCCTGGCCTTAAAAGTTGTGCAATCAGTACAGAAATAGAGTATACTCTCCTGAGAAATCCGCAGAGGAATATGTACTGCCAGCTGCTCATGAACAGTTTTCCAAATGTGTTAGTGCAGTGGCTCTTAACCTTTTCTTTACCAAGGACCCACCATAAATATAATTTGTTTCTGAGGACCCCCAAGAATTAACATAAGATTTAAATATTTCAATTTTGATTAAAATATTCAATTATTTATTTATTTATGTATTTATTGAAGGCTCCTGGAGTCTGGGACTCAAATCCCTGCTCAGACATTGGGTGACCTTGGGGAAGTCACATTCTCTCAGCCTCAGAGGAAGGCAAAGGCAAACACTAAATAAATCTTGCAAAAAACAAACAAACCTGTGATAGGTTCACTTTAGGGTTGCTGTAGGTCATTAGGCACACAACAACAAAGTGTCACGGACAGGGGGGAGGTTCTTTGCAGCCATTTTGTCTCTCCCCTTTAAACTGACTTAATGACCCTTAAGACAAACCTATCATGGGAGTTTTCTTGGCTCTTGCCTTTCTCTGAGGCTGAGAGAAGGTGACTTGCCTGAAGTCAGCCAGTGGCTTCCAGGGCTGATTGGAGGTTCAAATCTTGGTCTCCAGAGACATGGAGACAGGCATGTGTTTGTGCCCAAACTGCCCCCTTGTTTGCAAATGAGAGAGTAGTTTGGACACATGCAAACATCTTGCTGCCCCATTCTTTCATCAGGGATGTGGCAGCATGTGTGTGTGTGTGTGCGTGCGCGTGCGCACACATGCGCGCATTCCTGATGAAAGGAACATGCTGAAAGGTGTGTGCACATGCCCAAACTGTTCCCTCTTTTGCAAACAATGGAGCAGTTTCAACACCCACACACACCCCACTGCTGTGTCCCTGTTGCTGCTGTTGGTATCCAGCAATAGGGCTTTGTGGACCCACTAAGAGGGCTTTGAGGACTCCCAGGGGTCCTAGGACCCCAGGTTGAGAACTACTGTGTTAGTGCAAAAGAGTAGGGCAAATTCACGATATTTTTTACATTGTGTATAATTATATAGTATTTTAACTCAGTGCTGATAAGTAATAGTTTAGCTGGGTATTGTTTGATTTTATATGTCAGGGATGGGAATCGTAGGGCCCTCCAGATACTACTGGAGTGCAAGTCCCAACAGCCCTAACCAGCATAGTCAAAGGTCAGAAATGTTGGGAGTTACAGGTCCACAACTTCTGGAAGATGCATAGTTCCTACCACTGTTCCCTGCGAGGGTATATTTCTGCAGAAAAGCAAAAGCAAATTAAAAGTGATTTCTTTGGTAAAAAGCAGGAAATTTACTAAGCTGATGAAAAATTTCCAGTGACTAATTCATTCATTTTGCAGTTTGCATCATGAACTGGATATAAAATGCAGGTTTCATGGCTACAACATTTGGCCCCAAAGTATTCCCCTCCTTCTTGTAGCGCAAAACTTGGGCCATTTCCTCACTAGCCTGTTATAGCGCTATGACAGGTTAGTGCAGAAATGGCCTTGATGAAGTATTCTGAACAACTCAAAATTATGCCCATTTCTTTGTGAGGTTGATCCTTAAAAATCCTTTAAAAATGAAGCCCAGTTGTGAATTTTGTAGGGCTTTTTTCTTTTGGAGTGATACTTTTCAATATTTCTTTTTGTAGTTCTTATGGAATTGTTTGTTTGCTCAGGAGGTTGTCTTTCCAAACAAACCTTTTAAAGAACTGTAGGCCAAGCCTTCTTTTGCAAAACAATTAAAAATTCTTTTGAGAAGGGATAGGACATTTTACTGACCTCAAAATGTTGTGGACACAGCTAAGGATCTAAGAATATCTTGACAACTGTTGCATGTCGTGGAACCATTGTCTCTTCCCTTACTGTTATAGTATCTTACTTACTAGACAGGCATATAAGTGTAGATAGTGTGGTGAGAAGGTGCCCTGACTACCAAAAGAACTTACCACTACTGTTCAGAATAGTGCCACACAGCTGTAATGGGCATTGAAATAGCACCATATAACTCAAGTGGGTATAGGGAAGATCCAGATTTTCCCCTAGCTGATGTTTAGGCCTCCTGAATAAGATCAGGTAGGCTTGTAATTTGTTGTTATGTGCCTTCTAGTTGTTTTCAACTTATGGAGACCCTAAGGTGAACTTATCCCAGGGTTTTCTGGGGCTGAGAGTGCGTGAGAACTTAATAGTTGTTACCTAGGGTTGTAGTTAGGTAGCAACTAAGTTCTCATCTGTAAACATCCTTGGCTCTACTGTTGTCTCTACATTCCTTTGGCAATTCAGCTATGCGACTTCTCTGTCCCTGATTAGTTAGCTGAGGTTCTGTGTCACTGAAGGAGGAATGGAACTATCCTTTAGTAGCCCCCACTAGCTTCTAGAAAGCATGGCCATAAGATTGGGACAGAGGCTGGTTCTTTAGTCTTCACCCAAGAGACAGATAAGGGCAGTGTATACCTAGGGAATGGTGTAGGGGGAGTCATACGTATTTAAGGGACCCAGTGCACACTTGGCTTTAAAGAAGATCAACTTCTGTCAGCTGAAGGAAGTGTATGCTTTCTTCTACTGGAAACACTTACTGCATTTATTAATCATTAAATATATTTGCATTTTTTCCCTCTTGGTCTTAACATTGTCATTTTCAAATCAGTTTTTGTGTAGTGGTCCTCACCCAAGTCACTGTTACAATAGATGGAGTGTAGGGAAAATGGTGCTTCAGAGTATTGCCATATGTGCCTTCAACTGATCTTTATGTTGCTCAGCAGTTGTGCGTTGATGTACCATGGAGACCAAATAGTACCCACAAATCTTTGCTCTGAGTTTTGGTTGGACTTAGAATAGTATTGGTGACATATTCTTGCACAGGACACTGTTTGCTTGTTGCATTCAATTGTCAGCATCTGGGGTTATCAAATACTGATGTTTCATGATTTTGAGTTGCTTTCTAATTCAAGTGGTTGTGTTTGGAATTAATGTGAATGGTTAACAGTGCAATCTTGTACAAGTCTTCTCAAAATGAACCCTGAGTCCAACAAGACTTACTTACAGGCAACTTAGTATTGGACTGCAATCTTGGTGCTCTGTGGAAGAAAGCAAAATGGTTTCTTAAAATATGGATCTAGATGTTTCATTGAATTAGAATTTAATTCCTGGCAGTTTATGTGAATAACAATGGAGAGACCTTATTTTTCAGATTTTGTACACCAGACTGCTCCTCTCTGGTAAGTCAGTTTTCAAAAGGTCCGAGCAAATCAATCTAATTATTTGAAAAATTTATTTAAAATGACACATTTTGTTGGAAAGTTCTCTTCAGTTGAATCTCAGAATTCTGCCAAGTATGACAAGGCAGTGCAAGGCAAACATTTCTTTAGTAACATCTTCAAAGCCTTTGGAAACTGTTATTTAAACCTGATATAGCACAACGTGCTTTAAAATTCTAGTGAGCTTAGTATTTTCTGCCGTGGAGTTGTTGACATGCCAGCATGTCTGCTGGCATCAGCAGTTTTAAAGAAAGTAACAAGAGGAGAACACTAGGAAAATCGTACTTGTTAAAATGGGGGTGGAGGAGGTTTGGGGGGGGGAGAGCTAAAAATGAGTAAAAGAAAGTGATTACTGCTGTGTAACAGATCAAGCCTACTGTAATGAAATGATAATCTCTCTTTGATATGAGTATATTTGGGATCTAGACTAAAATATTATATCTGAGCTTCTACAAAATATGTTACAGTCGGCTCTCCTCATTTTCATGTTTAACTTTCATGGATTTCATTACTTTCAAGTTTCTCCAACCCCGGCCCCCTCATCTCAAGTGATTCATTCTCTCTCAGTAGCTCTGATTAGGCTATGCCTCCTCCTCGTCCTACCAGCTGCTGCCTGGCCAGCTAAGGATAGATCAAAGTCCAGTTTCTCAGCACCACAAACCCTCTCCTGATGCTCCCCACCCAGCCAAGAAATGAAATGGGTGAGAGAAGTATAGGACCACCATGCCAACCCATCCCCTTTTCTTCTCCCTGGGTGCCCATTCTCTCCGCCATGTCTTGGCCTTCATCCCACAGACACACACTTACATTTGGGTTATCTGCAGTTTTTCCATTTTTGCAGGAGTCCTGTGTCCTTAACCCTAGTAAATGTGGAGGGCCAACTATATTTTCTTTAAAGCATCAGAGTTGGAAGTGAAACATGCTGAGAACCAGAATGGTGTAGTAGTTTGAGTGCTGGATTCTGAAACACCAGGGCTCAAATCTCTGCTCAGCTGTGGAACCTACTGGGTGACCCTAGGGAAGTCACACACTCTCATCCTCAAAGGAAGCAATTCACTCTGAGCAAATCTTGCCAAGAAAACTCTGTAATGGTTTGCCTTAGGTTTGCCTCGGAAGTGACATGGAGACATACAACATTAAGATGATCCAGAATGATCTTTTTGCAATTCTTCATAGTTGACTGCTGTGAAAATTCTATATTCTTACTTCCCCACCCACAGACACATACAAGTGTCAATTAAGATTATGAGTGCTCTGTGAAATGTACTTATCTGAGTGTCAGGAGATTTCACTGGAAAGCAACTATGCCCTAGTGATGAGCAATACTGTGCTGTTTCGCATGCTGGTACCATTTTGTGAAATTTAAATATGACTATGTGGGCAAACTCAGAGATTGAGTACTCAAGAGCAGGAGTGATCCTGTACACGATTTTTGAAAGGGCACAATCCATAAAGTCTCATAATGGTTGCACATATGCTTACTCTAGCAGTGCTAACAGTGTTAATCTTAAAATAATTTATACTGTATGATATCCTGTTTTCTACAGCTGTCCATATCTAAAGTAAATTCCCATTACAGCCACCATTGCTCTCTGTGAGCCCTTGCACTATGGGAAAATCCAAAAATAGTCCACAAACTATACAGTTACATCAACTGGTGCTTTCCTGATGCTGAAAGCACACTTAACCTTCTGCAATGTGGATTTATAGCATGGTAAAAAAAATTGAGAAGACATGTGCATCTAAACCATGAAAGAACACTTTGTGCACACCCTTTCACTTAAACTATTATTGGCAACGGAGGGTACGAAGATGGCAAAAGATGCCATGTTAGATTACAAGCCTTTCCATTTTGCAGCGAAGTTAAATTGTATGGGATATTAAAACATGTACACATCCTACATCTCCACTGGCAGTGGTGTGAGTGGTGTGGAAGAAGGAAGAGAAGGCTATGGTAGTAAGGAAAAGAAAGAAGAAGAAAGCAATGGAAAAACGGTGACCAACACTGAGCCTTCTATTGCACAGGCAATTTTTCGATCAACCCCTACCATAGTATCGTGATTCGAAAGACCTTTTTCCCTCACATTTAGGCTTTCAGCAGATATGTGGCTTGTAGTTAGCCTCCTTCTTGCATCACTGCCACTGCTGCCAGTGCCTCCTTGCATGAATCATAGAATCACAGAGTTTGGAAGAGACCACAAGGGCTATCAGGTCCAACCTCCTGCCATGCAGGAATACACAATCAAAACACTCAGAAGATTATCCAGCCTCTGTTTAAAAACCTCCAAAGAAGGAGACCCCACCATACTCTGAGGTGGCATGTTCCACTGTTGAACTTTTCTTACTGTTTGGAAATTCTTCCTAATGTTTAGGTTTTCCTGTAGTTTGAAGCCGTTGCCTGATGTCCTAGTCTCTGGAGCAGCAGAAAACAAGCTTACTTCATCCCGTTGACATCCCTTCAAATATGTAAACAGGGCTTTCATGTCTCCTCTTAACCTTCTCTTCTCCAAGCTAAACATACTCAGCTCCCTAAGCTCCTCCTCATATGGCATGGTTTCCAGGCCTTTTACCATTTTGAGTGCCCTCTTCTGGACACATTCCAGTTTGTCAATATCCTTCAGTTGTGATGCCCAGAATAGGACACAGTACAGTTGGCCCTCTACATTTGCTAGTGTTGGGGCACTGGACCCTTGCAAAAGTGGAAAAATTGCAAATATCAAAATATGTGTGTGTCTGTGGGAAGGGGGCTGGAGTATGGTGGGGAGAACAGGCATCCAAGGTCTAAACTAGGAGAGGGGGTCAGTGTGGTGGCCCTGTACTTCCTCTGTCTCCCATCTACTTCATGGGGTGTAGAGGGGCAGCAGGAGAAGATTTGTGGTGTTGCAAGCTATCCTTAGCTGGCCAGGCAGTGGCTGGTGGAAGAGAAAAACCAGAGGTGGGTTTTTAAAGGACTGATGGCCTGATTGGAGCTGCCCAGAGGGAAGATTCCCCCAAAAAAGAAGCACCTGAAGTGGTGGTGGGGGGCAGGATTTGGAGAAACTCACAAATAATCAAATCTGTGAAGGACAAACTCACAAATGTGGAGGGCTGACTGTAGTCCAGAGGAGATGTAATCAAAGCAGAATAGAGTGGTACTCCTACTTCCCTTGTCCCAGACACTGTGCTCCTACTGATGCAGCGTAGAATCTCATTTGCTTTTTTAGCTGCTGCATGTACTGTGATCAAGCCAGGTGCTACCCATTCTGTATTTTTGCATTTCATTTGTTCTACCTAAGTGCCCTACACTTCTCCCTGTTGAAATTCATTTTGTTAATTTTGATCCAGCTCCCTAAACTGTTAAGGTCATTTTGCATTCTGATCTTATACTCTTGTGTGTTAGCTACCCCTCCTAATGTGGTGTTATCTGCAAATTTGGAGAGTGGTGGGTGGAGAGTATAAAGCTATTCACCCTACAGTGTGTTGTGCAGTCAGTTTGGCACTACAGGATCCTGGCCATAGGTTTTATTCTGATTTTATTAGAGATTTTATAGAGGTCTGGATGTTTGCCTTTTCCACTATTGCACATCTTAACAATAAAAGCAGAAAGAAAACAAAATAGGCAGTGGTGATCCTATTTGTTGTGTGCCTTCAAGTCACTTCTCACATGTGATGACCATAAGGCAATGTTGTCACACAGTTTTCTTAGCAAGAATTGTTCAGAGAGGGGTTGCCTTGCCTTCATCTGAGGCTCGGAGAGTGTGATTTGCCCAAGATGGGTTTCCATGGTCAAGTGCAGATTCGTACCCTGCTCTCTCAATCCTACTCCAACACTCAAACCACTATACCACATCGGCTCCAGTGGTGATCCTATTCCTAAGTTAACCGTAAGGTTTTGATAGCCAGGTGAAATGTGTGTCTTTTAATACACTGTTCCAGGCAGTTCTGCTGGAAATATACATGATATGCTACTATGTTTAGTACCATATACTTATAGCATCTTTCCCTCTGGAAACCCACTGATTTGTCTGCAGAGAAGCCTCTGTGCACCTACCAGCATGCAGGCTTGTTGGTTCTAGTTGTTGTTCTCCAAGAGCTGAGAACCTTCCTTAAACTGGGTCTGTCATTCCTCTGTGGAGGTGCATGAAAGGAACTGGATGATAATGGAGGGCACATGGAGAGCAGCTTTTCTACCATTGGTCATTAGTTATTACACTGTAGGATACCTGGAATGTTTGTGAGAAGACACAAGGTACTAAGGCCCATTTTAAGATGACCATTCTATTGAGTGGTGTGTGGCAGTAGAATTTGATGATAGCCTGGCACCATGTCTCCTTGCATGTTGGAGCTGATTATAAAGATCCTGATGCACAAGAGATTCTTTATATGAAAACACTTGCCAAAGAAAAGAGTTGCCTATCCACGATATTGATCATCTGCTGCAGAGTTATATATATATGGATTCTGTCAATCAAGGATGTCCTGGGTGATAGATATGGGAGATTTGGTTTTCTTGCCCCAGTATGTCATTGTTTTCTCCATATACAGTCCCAATACTGAAAGGATTGCTTTCATTAGCACATTATGATTTGTTAATCAGAGTGAAGACTGTAAGTCTGTTAGGTGGTGTTAGATATTTGTATTATGATGTTCCAAACCCATGCAGGTAAGCTATATTTTGTAAATTTGTTTACCTTTAGTAATTATGGAAGATGCTATTTTGATTGGCCAAAATAGCATTATGGTAAAATGGATGTAACAATCATTTTAGCTTATTAGGTGATGTTGAATATCTTTGATTAAGCAGAGTCACACAAACCTGGAATGGTTGTTACATCTGAATTCTGCTTCTACAGCTGATTGCTATGATGGCTGGTACATTCACTTGCATCTCTTCAATGGTCTTATAGTGAAATCTTTCTTGAGACTTACAAGACCTCAGTTTATAACAGATGTTACCTACAAGATGATTGGTAAAATCCCTTGATCCATTATATATTGGGAAACATTCTCTTTAGACATCTTTGGATCTATAGTTTGACTGATTTCACTATAAACTGATTTTGCTGCAAATTCTAAGAAACATGAATGCTTATGCAATTTATTTTGCTTTCGGATGTTTGTTACATCCCAGTCCCCCCTTTGCTCATCTTTGCAAGAACTTTCCTCATGCTTTTCCAATGTATTGTATTTCCTTTTTTGCTGCAGTTGTTTTTCTTTTGTTTTGTATTGTAGGATCAGGATATTCACCCCTAGAAGATGATGAAGATGTGTATGCACGCAGTAGATATAAAGGTGAATGCTTTGCTTATATACTAATGAGGATCATCTGTTGGCAAGAGAGCTTTTTTCTTTTCCTGCTTCCAAGCATGACGCCTTAGGGTATGTCTGTACTGCACACTTTTGGCGCAATTTCTGTTATTGTATGCTGTGAGTAGATGTAGTTGTGCAATCTGCACTTATGATGCCCCATCCAAATTTGTTTGTTTAGTCCATAAAAATATTTTTTCAACATTTATAGCCTGCCTTTCTATAAAATATTGAAAGCACTTTTGATAGTTTGCTTCTCATAAAATATGATTGTGTACAGTTCACATGTGGCATTTTTCATTCACATATACATTATCACTGCTTTTCCATGTTGTTTTCTTTAACTTGCGCATATTTTCTCTGTTTAGTAGTCTTGGAAATGATACATAAACATCTCCTCTACAGCATTACATATTCTAGTTTCGTACAGCAGTATGCGTAGTGGACGTGGTAGGTACAACAATGCATTATGATTCTGAAATACATTCACATGCACACACCATGTGAATTCAGGAGGGAGATTAGAATGAACCTTTTCAGAATGGGAGCAGGAAACTGATCAGTATTTTGAACAAGTTATAACCACAAAGCTCACGGCATGTTGTGTATACCACACAGAATGTTTATAAACCTTGTAATTTATACCAATTTATACCAGGCTGTCTGATGTGGGGGATCACCACTGTGAGTACACTTGAGCCATTTCCTCCCATCCTCTCCCAAAGGCCAGACCATCAAAACCAGAAGTGATATCATACCACTTCTGGTTCTGGGATTCAGCCAAAAACAGCTAAAACCTCTGGTTTTTGTGCATTTCCTAGGGATTGTGGGGATAAAGGAGGTGCACATTTTGTGGCAATTTAGTTGGAATTTTGGCTGAAAATTCAGCCTTTTTTTAAAAGGAGGGGGGCTGGAGGTTTTGAGGGTCTTTGGGAAGGGGCCTTGGGAGCTGCAAAACAGAGTCCCAGGTGCTGCACATTGCCTGGAGTCTGCATTTACCGGTATCACTGGTTTATCCTCTCTCGGAGTATGTGGAGAGAGCTATGGATTGTAATGGAAGTGTATTTGAATTAACACAACTTTAAAGCAGCCAGATTTTCTCCTTCATTTTCCTGTTAAATAACAGTATTTCAGGCACTACTCCCAGTTAGTTTGCATCATGCATCATGAAGAGATCAAGCAGCTAACTCACGCTAATGAAACATAAGCTACTTCTTTCTTTCTTTCTTTCTTTCTTTCTTTCTTTCTTTCTTTCTTTCTTTCTTTCTTTCTTTCTTTCTTTCTTTCTTTCTCCCTTTCTTTTTTCCTCTCTCCCTCCCATACATTATATAGCAACAATAAACACATACAGAGAAGTTAAGTTTGTGATCTGCAGCTGTTAATAATGTATTGAAATGGGAGTATATGAGCTTGATTTTAAAAAAATGATTTTTCTGAAATAATGGTCCTCTTCCCCTCACCTCATATGGAAAGTGTAATAATTAATAGCCGTGTTATTCTAAATACACAGATGTAATCTCACAGCTTTTATTAAGAAGGCAGTGTTTGGAACTATTTTAAACAAATTTGGTATCAGTGAATCAAAGAATGAAATATTTTCCACCACTGATAAGTGAGAGATAAATGAGAGAAATATATAAACATCCATTTTCTTTAAGGTGGATATGTTAATGCTGAATTATGTAAGTTTTCTATGCTGCAAGCTCAAATGTCTAAAATATGAACGTGAATACATTGAAAGAGAGTTGTCTCACATCCAGATCTTTGAAATAATTTATCTCGGTTGTAGAAAAGATGGGTGATGGTGGTCACAACCAAATAAGATGATGGTCCTGATCTTGATAGCTGGGATAACTATACCAACACAGGGGACAACCATAGTCTGACAGCAAAAGAAGAGTAAAATGGTTGTGGGTGATGCAGAATGGTAGAAAAATCCATCTCTATCTAGAGTCTAGGCTACTCTGCCCACTGACTTTCTCTGGCCCGGGAAGCAACTTTCTTCCTTATCTTCCCACTGCTTTTCTGCACCATTGGCAAAAATAGAATTACAGCCTATAAAACTCACAGCCTTCTTACCAGATGGAACTGGGAGAAATAAACATTCCTAGATATTGCCAGCAGCTGTGGTTAATCTACAGCAGTTATCTCAGAAGCATCATGATGATGTAAAACTCAAAAGCAGGCATATCCCTTTTATGAATGGGTGCTTCCCATCACAAGTAGCAAGGTCTGCAAGCTGTCACTCCTCTAACCTTACTTGGATTTAGCCCTTTTTTTCCGCAGCACACCTGTCTTTTTGCCTTCCTTTCACCCAGACTGAGAACAAAGGAAGTACTTTGAAGACACAACTGATTTTGGATAGCACTTCAGTTAACCCTACCCTGTGCAAGCAGTGGTGAGGGATAATGAAAGTTGCAATCATCGAGAGCTGGCCACCTCTGCTCTAGAGTAAGTGCAGGGGTCCCAGTGCAAAGGCTTACTGTGGCAGACAGGACCACAGCAGGTGGATATGGGTTTTAAAGTTGCTATCTGTTCCCCTTGCAAGGATCCCATTCTGGGTTGGCTCTCCTGCACTTCATTTTAGAATATAACAGAAAAGAAGACAGCTATATCTTTAAAGTAAAATCTGCTTTGGCCTTCAGAATAAGCACAGAGAGTTGCAAAGGTGCCCTTTGAGAAATAAAAGGAAGTGCGAAGTACAACAAAATAAAAGTACATCAAAGTAAGAGTTGTTTAACCATCTTACCAAAGATCAAGGGTGTAGGTATGGGGGAAGCAAAATGAGGGCATTGCCCCTCCAGTGAGAATTTTATCTCCACCCCATGAAATTTTTGTTCAGTCCCCAAATTTCTAGTGTTGTGGAGACTTAAAACTTCAGCTGACCATTTAGAAATACAGTTTAGGCATCCAAAGAAAAGGTGTGGGAAAGGTGACAAAGGGAATGCGAACACAGCACGGGAGGGCGTTCTCATTTTTAACAGTTTTTCAACGATTTCAGTGTTTTAACAGGTTTTAGTGTTTCATGCTGTGAAATGCTAGTCATTTGGGCACTGAAGGAGAACTTCATTGGGAAGGCAGAATTCTTAATGAGGTATAGTGCCCTTGTTCCCCCACCTCTTGTGACTATGCTCATGCCAAAAATTGAAGGTGTGTGGTGAATCAATTTGCACTGAGTGTCTCTTGCATGGGTCAGTTGCAGATTTCCTGTCTATTGACTCAATAGGTTGTTTTCAGTGGATTGCTTAGGAATGCTCCAAACTCCAAGGTGCATTGTTCTGATCATCCTAATTAGCAGCTCTTGATCATAGTGTTGTCATTATGATAACACTGATTGATATTCATGAAATTAATATTAATTGGTATCGATATTAATTTGAATTCTGATTCTGTTTATGGAATCCCATCTATGAACATGCAAATCAGTTTGTTACATTGTTACACTTTGAAGTAGTGTATGTTATTGTCTAAAATTTGAAAGCATTTTCAGTGTGGTCTAAATAAAATAAATGCTTTTGATGTACTTTTTATCTATATACAGAAGTTCAGTAGTACTTTCACTCAAATATGAATTTACGTATATGTATATCTTTATTCTTCTCTTCTTTTTTTCTATTTAATTACAGATGCATGAAGCTAAATTTATTGTATTGAAAGCAGCTTTATTGATTCATAGGAGGATCAAAAATCAGGGAAGAAAAAATATGTATTAAATAAAACTTATTCATGACATCAAGTGAGGAAAAGGCATGATTTATAACTCAAAAATATAATTTCAAATCTCTTGTACCCAGTTTGACTTCTCCACAATTTGTTATGTAACCTGGCATTGAAATGGATTTAATTAGCATTGCTACCACTTGAAGTATGCATGTATGTATGTTTTTAATGTCCCTCTTTTCTCCCAGTATGGGACCTAGGGCAGCTAGTAGGGGTTTCAGGATGTAGATGCTCAGCACTGTGCATGTGCAAAATATGGTTATTGTGCTACAAAAGTGAAGTAAAGGAAAACAAACTGGCAGTTGTTGGTTGCATATGTATTCATCACCTAAGTCAGTACCTGGTGTCATTAATCTGCAGTGAGTGGTAACTATGAAAAAATCTTTTTTTTTTCCTAGTACAGGTGAAACCTTAGATCTAGATTACTCATGTCAGCAAAGTTTGCAGAGACGCTTACCTGAATGTCACTTTGGTCCCTGTTTGTTTTTCTGTGCCTTTGTTTTAAATCCCCCTCATATGATTTTACATTGCTTTTTAAAGATTTTGCTCATAATGTGCATTTAAAAATATATTTTAATTGCTTTTATATCCCTTGACCATATAAGCCATGATGATAATTTTATGAAGAATATAAATATCTGACTAAATGTAGACAAAGCACAGTACCTGTCAATAAGAGTAAGTTAAGCAAACTCCTTATTTATAGTATTAGGTTGTAAATTTGGGAGTAAAGAAGGTATCACACTCTGCAAGAATGTTTAATTAAATGCCTGTATTGACATATCATTCTTGCTAGCACTACATTTAACAGTTCTAGCTGTGGTTTGTTCTAATGGTGGTTAATCAAAACACTGGTGCAAACCTAACACTAACCATAGTTATCTCTGAAACTGAAAGGAAGAGTGGGATGACGCTGCCATGCCATTTATGTAATATGATATTCATTCCTTCAAATATCCAACTCAAGTGGCAAGTGCTGACAGAAATGAAATAAAACAGGAGCACTCAGAAACAAGAGGAAGTTATTGGTGTACTGGGGTCTGAAGAAATAAAAGAAAAATCTTTCCAATATATTCAGTAGCTATAGAGAGTTGAGTGTCACTTGAAAAAAAGCAAAAAACAAAAAGGGGAAAAAAGGCTGGAATGAGATAGAGAATGTACATTCATGGCCTGGAGAAGAGTATGGCTAGTTGGGTGGGAATAAGAGCATAAGAAAATACATTGTACCATTTTTGTTGGCAGTCCCAACAGCTGTATGCATCCGTAGTATGAACATTGATGATATGTGCCCATAGCATGAAACATCAAATTGGCAAATAAGTTTCAAATGTTCCTACACATTATATCTAAATACCATTTATAAAGTAGCATAGTTACAAGGAAAATATAAAGATTGCCTGCCATATTTGTAAAAGAAGAGAAAAAGGAAGGAAAAGAAGAAGGAAAGCTGCAGTAAGTATATATGCTGCCAGCTCGATGGAGCGCTATTGACAGGAAGATGTTGGCGGTTGGGTAGTATGACGTTTGAACTAGATCATTATCTTATCTTTAAAAAAAAGGCAAGATAAAGCTTAGTCAAAACGTATTTGTTTCAAACTATACTAACTCTGCTGTTTTCTTTCTGAGTATTGATGTGCTATGAGAAAGGGGAGCTTCTCTATTTAAGATGTACCAATAATGATGTGACATGATGTGACGTGGAAGCTATGAAAACATTGTTTTCTCTTCTTCACTCCATATTTGTTCCTTATAAGAGACATTTTTAGAAGTGTGTTTGGAATTTTTAAAAAAGCTTATAATGTAATTGCAGTATCTGTACAGGATGTACCGCACTCCAAGAAACTCTTTTCAGTCTGTGGCAGGTTTGAACCATTTGTATTTGGAAAGGATATTCGAATTCTCAGCCAGAGAGCTCTAGTGCTTCACCAGACTACAAACCCCAGGATTGCATAGGATGTTGCCATGGTAGTTAAAGTGGAATATGGCACTATAATTGTACAGTGTGAATTGACCCCTGATAATGTTGCTTATTTCCCCTTTGACAAGCCAGAAAAATAAACCAAGAACAAATTAGTACTCTGGCTTGTTGTGGGAGAATGAAGGCAGAGTGCTGGGTTTAGATATCACAATAAACAAACCAAAGGCCCATCATTTGTTCAGTGCCTCACCCTTGCAGCAAGCAGGAGCACTTGGACAACATTCAATGCTTATGTATTTTGTCTATCTATGTATTTTTATATCCCACCTTTCTTTCAACATGGGACCCAAGGTGGGTTACAATACAGATTAGAACAAAGTACATGTAAAAGACAATCATGATTTTTTTAAAAAATTAAAAACTGTTAAATAAACTATCCTATTAATGCTCCACTAATCTGAAACAATATAAAAGCAGTTTAAAAACCGAACAACCTGGAAATAAAAGTACAGGATATACATCCCATTAAAAGATATTTCCATACAATCAATTAATTGCCAAATGCCTATATTAAAAATCTTGTGATAGTCCATTGTGGGCTACATCAGGCATCCAAGGTCCTTGCTGCCTGCTCCCTGGTCCTTTTAACTAGAGAAGCCGCGGTGTAAACCTGAGACCTTTTACATGCAAGCTCTACCACTGAGTTGGGGTCCTCCTATTATATCTGACCTGTATCACTCATATGAGTGGGGATGGGAGTGCAGATTGCTCCAAAGCAATGTTGTATAGAAGATAAATTCCCTTTTCAACTGATTTAAAATCTGGCAGCTTTTTCATGCAAAGCAAGTGCTTCTACCACTGAGCTATAATTCCTCTTCCAACAGGTGATGGCAGGCTCCTCAATGAGAACAGTTAGGATAAGCAAGCTTGCCCAGAAGATCCAAGCCACAGAAAAGAATACTGTGTTGTAAGTCAGTGCTACTCAAAAATTAGTGATTGCCTGCTAATCCCTGGCAGGTTTCCAGGAAAGAAATAGATGTATCCAATGGGCATATATTTAATGTCAGCCCTTGGAAAAAAATTATTACTGCCCAGTCAGTATTTTGCCATTTCCTGGCTCCCTCAAACACTTGGTGTTGTATGTGAACACGCCCTCCTTTTGATCCTATAGTTCATCTTTAGCAGTATATTGGGTAAAGTGGTTTCCAGTGGTGGACAGTAGTGTACAATTTCTGCGTCCTTGACTTGGTTAGGAAAGTACACATGGCCTGTGTAACAGCATACAGAGGGGTTGGAGCAGACCTTGCTTGTCATGTTGTTAAAATCCTTCTGAAACTCAACTGCGCACCTGATGTGGAAGAGGAAGATTTGTCCCAGAAATGACAGCACTGCCTGTGCCTGAAGCTGAATTCTGAGCTTCTAAGATTAGAGAATAAGAAATTTAAAAAAGTTTGACTCAGTTTTAAGTCCCAATGTATTAAGTTTCAGTAGACAGATCCAGAAATGTAATAAGTAAAACTGCTCTTGGGGAGGGAGGGGTTTTGTAAATCGAAATAACCAGTGTATGTGGAAGTTTTGTTTGTTTTTCAGATAGTACAATAACCTGGATTCACAGGTGCCCTTCAGCTAGTTCTTATTAGCCCTTTTTTTTGACAGAAGGGCTGTTTCTGATTCATCAGAAGACAATGTATGAGAAAAGTGATCCAAATTCAGATGGATTTTTCAGCTTGTATAAGCTCTTGCACAAGATTTTGTATAATCTTTTTGCAGTATTATTTATGGCCCATCATAGCCTTTATAATTGTATGTGTTTTTAAATGTTTTTAATTGTTTTATTAATATCTTTAACCTTTTGGAAGCCACTTTTCATCCACTCTGGGAGAAAGGCAGCATATAAATATAATAAATAAATAAAATAAATATCTTCTTTATTCTCCAAGTATCTTATACTGTAGCACAACACCTCATACTATGGTGACACTGTACTGTAAGAAATCTACCGTGCGCTCCCACAACTGCATAACTGAACCACATACAGAAGAAAATGCGTGGTAGCATTGGCCCACACATTCTTAGAAAACTACTAGACTAGTCCTTGTGCTTTTGGTTAGACAAGAAGAATAAATCTGGGTTTAGTTTCACTTTTGCTGTGTGATGCAAGTAATATAAAGAGTAGTCAATGTATGAAGCCATATTCAGGATGTAGAAAGGTGTCTTTCACCTAACCTTTTTAATATGACTTCCAAAACTTATCTTAGCTGACTTTCCTGGTGTGTGTGTATGTGTGTGTGTGTGTCACACGCATGCACACCTGTAAGATTTGTTTTCCCATGTCTCCTGTCAATTGAAAATTGTGTTCTGTTTTGAGATACAATAGAAGCTGTATAGAGAAAGCTATCCAATATTTTTGAGCTCTCAGGTGTTAAAAAAAAATATCAGGACGTATATTATTGTGGATGTGTGTCTTCAAGTTGTTTCTGACTTATGATGACCCCAAGTCAAATCTGTTTTCCTGGCAAGACTTGTTCAGAGGGAAGATTCCTTTGCTTTCCCCTAAGGCTGAGAGAGTGTGACCTGCTCAGGATCACCCAGTGGATTTCCATGGCTGAGTTGGGATTCAAACCCTGGTCTTTAGTCATAGTCCAGTGCTCAAACCACTGCACAATGCTGCCTCTCCAGGAAGAATATGTAGCTGTAGTAAGCAGGAATGTTGATATATTCTTCATTGAATTCTTCATTGAATGGATCCCTATTTTCCCACGTCTGATATGTTTGTATCTGCAGTGTCCAGTAGTAAGTATTTCATCAATCCACTCTGCAAGTGCACAAGTTTTACAAAGTTAAAGCCAGTAAAACAGGGCAGCCCTCCAGATGTTATTGGACATCAACGCCCATCAATCCTAACCAACATGACCAGTGAGAAGTGATTTGGGGGAATTACAGTCCCAAATCATACTTGCAGTCCTGCCTTTAAGCCAAACACTGGAGGATTGTTGTTAGCATTTTGTAGCTACACTGTATTACAGCTTCCCTGACCTCACACTTAGATACTCAGTTTGCAAACTACAGGAGAATCTTTACCTACTTTTCCCCTCTTGCATATGTATTCTCTCTTGCACGCTTCACCCTTTTCCTGTGTGCCTGTCTCTGTGGCTTAGTTTTAAATGTGACATTGGGCATATGTGAAAAATGTATTTCTATGGCATATTGCTACTCATGGTCTTCAATAAATGTGATTGCTTGAACTGTATCAGCATTACTAGCACACGAATCCAGCTGGGTAGCTATGACATGTAAATTTGCTGTTGTTGTGCACCTAGAATCACATTTTATGTTACTATTGCTCGGCTAAGGGGCTTAATATTAAGCATGTAAGATTACTAATTTTAAACAGAAGGAATTAAAATAGCAGATTTTAGATTGTAGAAGCATTTTTTTTAGGAAGAGGAATTGAGTCAATTGGAGGGTTTTTTTTTTTAACAGAAAGTACACAGCCCTGGTGTAGCTCTTTGTTCTACAGGAAATTCTGTGAAGTGAGAGAGTAACAAAAGAGGGCTAGACAGGTTTACTCTGACGTAAGTTGCACTGATTTTAGTGATATGCAAGTACAGGCTTGCATCCTTTCTATTCACAATAGGTTTGAATTTAGCTGTCAGTTTTCTTTTTTGAGGTGGGGGACCGCTAATCTTTCCAACTGTCCACAAGGTGGCAGACTTAACCTACAGACATTAAATGAAGCAGGGAATAATCATCCCATCACTCCAGTGCCAGTTGTTCTTGATTTTAAAGGTTCAAGATTTCAGTGCAAAATAGAATTCAAAATGTAATTTACAATTCATACACAGAAGACAACTTACCTTTGCTGTAACTTTGGAGGGAAAATCACATGTTCTTACAACATACCTTTCTTCTATGGTAATTCTGTATTCTCAATAAATTTCAGTCTAGCCCCACAATTAAACTTACTCTATTGCTTTATATATTTAATTTCTTTTTCTTCTAATGTATGCCCATTTTGCTTCCTTTTACCAGATACACCATGGTGCTCTCCTATCAAGGTGAAATATGGCTATGCAAATTGCAGAAGCCCTCATGGAGGGTATTATAAAAATGTCTTGGGGACAAAATGTGACATTCGTTGTCAGAAGGGTTATGAACTTCATGGTCCTCAGCAGCTTACCTGTCAGTCAGACAAACGCTGGTCTGGGAAAGTTTTGTGCAAACGTGAGTGGCTTGTATAGAAAATATCTTTTCATTTCATTTATTTCTGGCCATTTAGCTTCTGTAAAAATATTTCTTCAGTCAGATCATTTAACGCAGTTTATCTATGTAGTCTCACGTAGAAATGTTTAATTTCTTTATGGAAATCCCCAAGGACAGTCCTCTACCCCAGAGTAAGATCTATATGTCACTATCCTAGGTTAATCCAGATCACAGTTTGACCTAAACATAGGACTAGAGCAAACAAGACACACCTTGATAAGGTGGCTGTAAGGCCTGCCGGCTCAAGATGACTCAAACAAGTCACCTCCTCCAGGCGATGGTAAATGGATCCACCCAGGGAAATAGGGTTGGTCTCTTTTTAAAAAAGCTTAGCTTACTATTTGTTGAAATTGTTATCTGATACAGTGACCAAAGTGACCCTCATCTTTAATCCCACACTCCTCTGATGGACCCACATCTGACCTTACAAAGACAGTGGGAGGGGGGCAGACAACTGCAAGGAAGAAACTTTCTTCCTTTGTACTTCCTCTTGTTTGCTTATCTTTGAATACAAACCAAGATATATGTATTTTGCTTGAAAAGGGACAATTATAAAAATGTACATTATGAAAAGTTAAAATGAATCCTATTTATTTAGGGCTGTGAGAGTGCATGGTGCATCATAAAGTACAAGAGGACAGGTTTATGCCCTCCAGGGACTTTATAAACTGACTTAATATTGTGTGCTCAAGAAGGGCACAGATTTTAAGGGGGAAAAGGCTCTTTTTTTCTTTTTACCAACTATACAGTATTGATGAAACTGACATTAAACTAATCCCCCACACCAAATTGCTCTGGAATATAGATTCATTAAGCAATACAAGCACAAGAGAGAAGCACATTAGGGACAACTATTAGGAAGCAACTCCCTACTAGTGTTTTTCTCTGCAAAACCCCTATCAATTAATTAGTATATTGCATTTGCACAGTTGTTTTTTGTGAACTGCTATATTTTTGGAACTGGCCAGAAGTCATACTGACTTATAAAAATATCTTTAGATAATGAAACTCATTTTCAAAACTGTTCATCTGGCTTAGATTGCAATATGTGCAAAGTATCTCCATAATGTCATCAATAATTTGATATTGGTTTCTTCCTAGAAAAACGTTGCCCAACCCTTCTCATGCCACCTAATGGAGGGTTCAAATGCTTAGATGGTGCATATTATAACTCCAGGTGTGAGTACTATTGTTCACCAGGATACCAGTTAAAAGGAGACCGAATAGTACAGTGTATGGATAACAAAGCTTGGAGCGGAAAACCAGCTTCTTGTGTAGGTAAGTATAAAATCAAAACAATGCAACACTACATTTGGAAAGCAAAGAAAGAGAATGGAAAGAAGTATGAATAATATTCTACAGTAAGAAGGAGTGTGCTGTTTATGATTGCTCTCAGCCATCCTGTTAGGCCCCGTCGAGCCCATCCAGTGGCCAGATTTACCCAAGGATATATAAGCTGTGAAAGAGGTATGAAGATAACTGGAATGCAGATGGTGCATAACATAATGTGACTGAACACAACTGTGAGATTACGTTATAGTGATTATTCATGGCAGTATTGGCAGCAAAACATTTGTACATTTCTGTCTCTTTTGCTTTACACTGAGAAGAATTTTTCTGGATGGTAAGTAAGGTTTTAAAATCTGACCTAGGTGACAGTGTGGCAGCAGGTTGTGATACGTCTGCAACTCACTTTGAGGATAAAGTTGTTCATGTTTATACAGATCCTAACAACATCATTGTAAGTGCCCAGAGTCTTGTCTAGTCTGGTTTGTGGGATCAGTTTCAGATGATGTGTGACTCCTGTTGTCATGATGATGTGGACAGAGTGCTTAAGTGAACTTGTATTCTTGATGTTTGCATATCTTGACAATTAAGTATCTGGCTGGTATTGACTGGGTGGGCCCAAGAAAATAGTGCCTCCTTGTAAGAAGGAATGATGCCAGTTGATTTAAAGAGATGGTTGTGTTTATGCTCCTTAATAAACCCCCTTTGGGCTCCAGAGATTGTACCAGCTATCACCAAGTCATTAATATAGGATAATGTAAAAAAAAAATTGCATTATTACAGTAAGCATAATTGGCCAGGAACCAGAAGAACTTTACGCTGTAACCATGGATATTTTCTGGGTAGAACTCGAAAAGACACTATCAGCAGCCAAAATAGAGAAAGAGAGAGAGAGAGAAGCTTTAGTTGATGACAGATGAAACTCTTCAAGCAGTTAAGGACAGATGAGAAGCAAAAGTAAAAGGGTATAGAAATAGAGTCAGTGAAATGCAACTATTCAGCGATTTGTTTGCAAAGATGAGAACTCCTATAATAACCAATGTAAAGAAAGAAGAACAAGAGACCTTTTCTACAAGATCCAAGAAATCAAAAGGAAATTTAAACCAAGAATGGGAATGGTCTTTGACCTGGGGAGGCACATTATATTACCAAGTAAAACTAAAAAGATTATTGAAACAATACATGGAAGAAATATATAAAAGAGATGAAAGGGTGACAGATTCATTCAAGGAAGCACCATATCAAGATGAACCTCAAATTTAAGAAAGTGAAGTGGAAGTGCACTGAGTGCTTGGGAGAAATAACTTGCCAGAAACAGATGGCATACCAATAGATCTGCCTAATGCTACAGAGATAGAATCTACTCTAGTTCTAATTTACAAATATCAACAAATATGTAAAACAAAAAAATGGCCCACAGATGCTCAATATACTTTTATCATTATCCATATTGGATAATGGTGCATACCAAAGAATTTCAGAAGAAAATCAACCTGTGCTGTATACATTCTAGCAAAGCCTTTGATTATGTAGAAGATGAAAAACTATGAATCATTCCTAAAGAAAGGGGTGGGTGACAGCATATGATTGTCCTGATGTGTATCCTCTACTCAGGGCATGAGGCTACTGTCAGAATATGGAGAAACAGAATGGTTTCCAATTGGCAAAGAGTCGGGCAAGGCTGCATTTTCTCATCCCATCTGTTTAACTTGTATGCTAAACTGATAATATGTAAAGCAGGATTAGACTTAGACTGAAGGAAGGAGGTGTGAAAATTGGAGGAAGGAGCCTCAACAGTTTAAGACATGCAGATGATACCATGCTACTAGCAGAAGTTATATAGGACTTGAAACAGTTACTGAAGTAATTCAAGGAAGAAAGTGGAAACTCAGGTTTACCATTTAATATTAAGAAAGCAAAATAATTACCACAGATTATTTACATAACTTTAAAGTAGACAGTGAAGACATTGAAATTGGTCAAGATTTTCTATAGCTTGACTCGGTCATTAATCAGAACGGAGACTACAGTGAAGAAATCAGAACAAGGCTAGGACTTGGAATGACAGCTATGAAGGAGCTAGACAGGATCCTCAAGTATCAAGATATACCATTGAATATTAAAGTTAGAATTGTTCGTGCCATAATATCTCTAGTTTCTATGTATGGATATGAAAGCTGGACAGTGAAGAAAACTGATCGCAAGAAAATAAACTCATTTGAATTGTGATACTGAAAAAGAGTTCTGCGGGTACCGTAGACAGCTAAAAGGGTCAATAAACAGGTCCTAAAGCAAATCAAACCTGAATTTTCCCTAGAAGCCAAGATGACTATACTGAGACCAATGTACTTTGAACAAATCATGAGAAGACGTGACTCACTAGAAAACATCATAATGCTTGGTAAGGTAGAAGGCAGTAAGAAAAGAGTAAGACAGTATTACAGATAGACTCCGTCAACGAAGCCAGGGCCCTGAATCTAAAAGACCTGAGCAGGGCCGTTGGTGACAGGGTAACTTGAAGGTCTCTCATTTCTAGGGTCGTGTAAGTTGAAATCAACTTGATGACGGTTAACAACAACAACAGGACACTGAGTGTGAAATTTCATTGCATAAGATATAGCACACAAATTCAAGCTACTTAAATCTACTGGCCATGACATCTATACAGTGGCCCCTCCACTTTCATGAGTGTTCAGAGTGGAGAACCCTCGCAAAAGTGGAAAAACCATGACTAACTCCCCCCACTCAACTTCCCATTCCCTTCTGGGGCTCCTCCCTTCCCATTCCCATGCAAAATGGAAAGGAATGGGGGGTGGGGGAAGCCTCACACAGGATTCTTATAGTCCTCTTGGTAATTGCTGAAGACTAAATTTGCTAGACTAGGCTTTTGGTCTGATCCAGCAGAACTCTAATATTAGTTTATCATCAAACATAAATAGACAATTTCCATGAAAATGCTTGTGAAACCATGCTGGAATTTACCATGTTGAGTGGCTTTGCTGAAATGATCTTTATCTTGCCTTTTTGTTTGTTTGTTTCTCATTGTTCTGGTCAACTATACTTTGGGGCTTTTGTAATATTGCTGCAAGGATGAATGCCGCCCCTCCACTTTGCTATTAACAGAGAGAAATGAGAGTTGTGTTTATCTAGCAATTGTCTGTATGCAGCCAAAGTGGTTTAAAGCACTCTCGTCCAGCCAGAAGAGGTCACTGATCCATGAGTGCCTGGGGATACAGTTCCTATAGTAACGCAAAATTGTTGTCTTAATGTATCAAAAATTTATAGTATATTGTGGGAACTTTGGTTCTTTGCTGATTCATGATGAGATTCTGATATTCATATGTATGAAATGCTGAATGCTCTGGAAATACTTTTATTCCTTTTTTCATTACAAACATTATACATATGTTTAGATAATGCCTGAAACACTGGGAATTTAGGTTCATGAACATAACTTCCCTACTCACAGGGACTGCTTGTTCTCATGACTCTTCCTTGTGTTTTGTAAACAAGCTGCCCAACCAGTTTTGCACCTTCGAAACCTGTAATTTTGCTTGTCTTTTTCTCAATCTGCATTGAGAACGACCACAATAATATGCAGAATCATGCACTTCTGTTTATGGCAGACATATCAGTTCACTTGTATGCAGTAAGTCTGAAGCAACAACCATAGTATAAAGATTTTCTTTAAAAATGTAATCATGGCAGCAGAAAAATCACATAGCGTAGCCCTACGGGCAGCTTCACATATTACATGCTGAAAACATAAGATGTAGTCTTTACAATGTGTAATTCTTGCAGGAAGTATTTTAAGAATTTGCACTTACCTGGGGTTGTTTATTATATAATGGTACAGGAAATCTGTATCACATAATAAGAGACAGCACTTTGCTATAAAACAAAAGTTAACAGTCCAAAATCTGTGCAGAATGTTTAGATGTGTGCAGGTTAAGTTGTCTCTAGTCATGCAAGTGTTCAAAACACCTGTTATCTTGTCTTGCACACCTTTTCTAATCAGTTCCATAATGCTAACATTCTCTTCTTTTAAAATTTTCATATTCATCAACCAAACAAAATTTTCATATTCATCAACCAAAACACAGAACTGAAAACACATAGCATATATTTACATAGGTAACAAGCAAAACAAAACACCCTTCACGGTTCTTCCTGTTGGGGAGTATGGAGTATTTTCATCACTTCACTTTGGCAGGTGCTCTTGTCAGAAAGTACTGTTACAAAGAGTTCAGTTTCTGTCTGCTGTTTGTTCCCTTATTAGTGTTAAGGAAAAAAGGCAGAGGGGGAAATCACTAGGATTTAGATATGAAATTTTGAATGCCCGATGGAAATCTTTTTTTAAAAGATCATTTCTAGAAAAGGAAGTGCTTTAATAATTAGAAGGAATCAGTAAACAGAAAGATGACCCTGTAAGAGCTTTTTGTTGAAAGAATTGGTAAAATGGTGATAATTTTAGAGATCAGAGTAATTTAAAGCTGTGTGGACAGCCAAAACAGTAGAAGAAAACAAGAAAACAGAGTTCAGCTTGTTTGAGCATTTCAGTGCTACTTTTGAAATGTCGCCCTTAATTACAGACAGATCTCAGTCAACCAATCTATCACTCTCCAGGTTGGGATTTTAAATCAGGCTTAAGTAGCCTTCTAGTGGCTTGACAATATATTTGTTAAAAATTGTTCACATACTGATTTTTTTAATAAGCTTGTATTGCTTTAGTAGTACCCATTTAAGCCAAACAGTAATGCTTGTGTGTGCGTGTGTGTTTATAGACACAGAGCCTCCTAGAATTCAATGTCCAAGTATAAAGGAGAAAACAGCAGAGCCCAATAAGTTGACAGCCCGTGTGTTCTGGGACACCCCAGAGGGACGGGACACGGCTGATGGCATTTTGACAGAGTGAGTGAAGAGGTTAAATTACAGTAAATTATTGGGAGGGTATGGTTGTATTCACATGCCATTTGGGAGCTTTCCATAAGCAACCTATTCATTGGGAAGAACATTCAAATGCTGTATTCAAAAAAAATAGTCAAAAACATGTTCTTCAAATATTGAGAGATCTTGATAAGAAGAAACATGAACTGACGAAAATCTTCAGGACATTAAGTCTACCAAAATTTGCATGTGGTAGTTTTGTGCAGAAAACAGCATTTTCTTTCGGGAAGCAGCATTAGACTGCACATTGTTCAAAGACTTTTTCTCGGGAAGAATTGAATAGCTAAAATTACTTATTGCTTCCTTTGAGAAGAAAATTAATGAGTACTGTAATTACATCGCTAGTGTGAGCAAAATTTGTGACTAGGTCGGCATAATTCTTCCTACATCCCATAGGCAGAGCACATGGGCTGGAAGCACATTTAATATGTATCCAACTCCTGTAGTAAATATCTACCAACAGGTTTATGTTGCATTTGTTCCAAGTCCATCCTAGATAGAGGCAAAATAAATCTGGCTGCATAGGCAATTGGTGAACTAGGAGAAGATCCCAAATTAATTTCAATAGGGCCAGCAATTGTTCTTATATACTGCTGCCATTGGAATGGTTTTGAGCACTGACCATTTAGGCTTGTGTTCCCTAAAAGGCAGTTCCATTTCTTGCTCCTTAGTCTGTCTTTATTTTATTTTCAGTGTTATTTTGAAAGGCTCTCCACCAGGATCACATTTTTCAGAAGGAGATCACAAAATCCAGTACACTGTGTTTGACAGAGCTGGGAATAAGGGAACTTGCAAATTCTTGGTTAAAGTCAAAGGTAAGGACAGTTGGTTTCTGGAAAAAGCATAAGCATTGAACATAGATGTCATTTCCATGTTTCCTGAAAATGAAGACCATGGAGGTGGGAACAGACAATTCTAGATCACACGCACACAGCTTTAGAGGATTAAAGATGTGTAGTTGTTTTATGTGTGCTAGTGCACCAACATTATTTGTTGCACAAATGTTTAAAGTGACATGCTTCGGCTTACCTTTGCCGAGGGCTTACTGGAGCTATCAAGCTGTGTTCCGCAGTGTCTCAAGACAGAAGAGTAAGAAATGCCTGTAAGGGGCATAAGGCTTATTTCTACTAAGGTGTATAACCAATAACAGAGCCTCCATTTTGTTGTTTGTGGAGCAGCTGGGTTTTTTTTTAATGGCCTTCAAATGTAATGCAGAATGTCCAAACCAATGACTGAATGGCAAATGGAGCTGCATAGTGGATTGCCCCAAATCCAGTGTGCCTGATAACAGCTTTCTTTATGTCAGAATGGCCCACAGCACTCCCTAAAGTGTTTGGAGAGAGGTCATAACTTCCTCCCCTGAGGTCCAGGACTGGCTTTTTTTCAATAGGAAGTAATTGGAAGGCCTTTAACTAGGCCTAAAATGGCTTGTAGGGCCCTAGACATGGCAAAATTGTCCAAAATATACCCTAAAGCTTATTCGGGGGACATTTTGGGAAATACTTTCTTTGGATGTTGGCCCTGGGATAAAAATGGCCTGGGTTGCTGCTGTACCCACCCTGCTCTAGTGGATTCCAGAGGTGATCTTCCTTCTTTCTTGCTTGCTTTAAGTTGTTAGTTGTCCAAGTTTTAGTTGTCCAAGTGTCACACATGGCTTTGTGGGGCACGTATCACCTCAGCTCTTCCATAATGGAACTCCTTAAGATAGGGTTGTTGACCATTTTTTTCTTATTCCCTAAGTGATTGTGTATGACAATTTTGTAACAAAATTAAACATTTTAAAAAGAAAAACTTTTTGGAATTATTGTCTGACTAAACTGTAGTTTTAATTTACCCAGCATGATACATTTTATGCCAAACAAAATTATACATGATACATTTGATGCTGCTGAAGTACCAAAGTAACTTTAAATATGTAAAGACTACCACCATTTTTTTTCAATTTTTCAAAAAAACAAAAAAATCCGTATTTTTCTATGATGGGGGGGGGGACTAGAAAAAAATTGAAATTTTCCCCTGTTGGCTTTAAATTTTTCAGAAATTTTCTATCTCTAGTCACAGCAGAAATTTCATTCTTCCTTGTGCAGCCCTCAGTACCACCTGAAAAGTAGCTCCAGGGGTTTTCTCAGCCTTCCAGAGCTGCTCACAGGGTGCTGAAGGTGGGAGGTATAGCCACCTTTCTGATTCTGCTGAATTACATTGTTCTGCTTGTAGAAGGTCATACATATTTCAAATTAACTATAAATCAAAGGGTGTAGGTATTTCTGAAATCTGATAATAAACAATCCTGTATTATTACACTTTGTATTCATTTTTTCTATATTAGAGGAAATACTAGTTCACTGAATATTCCCATTTTGTGTTTAAAGTCAGGCGCTGTGCAAAACTGAATGCCCCAGAAAATGGCTATATAAAATGTTCTGGTGATGGCAATAATTACGGAGCAACCTGTGAATTTTCCTGCATTGGCGGGTACGACATGCAGGGAAGTCCAGCCAGAGTTTGCCAGTACAATTTAGGCTGGTCAGGAACAGAGCCAACTTGTACACGTAAGTGTGTAATGAATAATTGCATGAATTAACGAATAATGCCCGTAAAAAGAAAGCATATGGGACAGGACTCTGCAGGTGGAGAATGTAGTTAACATAAGTATTGAATGGTCCACATGCTTCAGCACTACCAGTTGGATGGACCTGGGCTAGTAGAGTGTATATGCATGGTTAAATATGTGATATTTTGCTAATGAATTAAGTGTACGTTGCAAGTTTGCTGTGTATATTGAAGATAACATTCACTTGGAATTTCTGTATTTCATTGTGTTAAAGTCAAGCTATTTCTCTTCTTATGTAATGGTAATGCACTACAGAAGTCATGGGAAATGGGACAAATGGGATAGTTTCCCATGTCCCACTGCAAATTGTTTTTTAAACTATCAGATTTAAAAGAATCTTACTGTGTAGTCCAGAAGAGCATGTTTTGGTTTTAAAGCTCTGCTCAGAGAGAAAATAAGCAGCTTTCTTTGAATACATTGATAAATGGTTGCCTGGACTACAGCCATTATATATGAATTTTTTTTTTATTGTAACTTGGGGAATTTCTGTGCACTTCACTATTCTTCTTGTATTGATTGGTTGTTCTTTCTTGATGGGAATTAATTTCCAAGCAACCACCTGCATTCTCCCGCTGTATCATAAATATCACCAGATTTTGCAAACTAGACACCATTCAATAGCTGTAAGAAAAAGTAATTTGTTACAGATTGTGAGCAGAAAGATTTAGACATATTTCTTTCCCCTATTCTCGTCACTAAATCCAAGATATTTAGCAGCATGTGTACACCAAGAACGTACATACTGTTATTAATAACTGTCAGATTATTATGTTTATTGCAAGGACCTAAGCTCAATAGTAGATGGTGTAATAGTCAAGCCAAGATTTGCAGGGTTAAAATGCCTGTACTTTTGGATTACCAAAAACAAGGATACTATTTTCCATTCCCTTCAGATTGTCTTGTTATCTCTGATTTCAGCTGCAGTGTTCATATTAGTGGGGGAAGAAAAGGCAAAAGATTTTCCAAGCAACAGTATTGTTATTGTGAGTTATCCCTATTGTAAATCAAAATATTTTGGTCTTGGTCTTGAGTGGGCAATTGAGACCCATTAAATTTACAAAAGATCTGCTCCTGCTCTAGTTTCCCCATTAAAGAAACTCCTTGAAAATGTCTGCATGTTTAAACACTGCTGCCTGGATTTTTAGACTTTCCTTATAGGCCTAGGTATGGAGATTATCAAGATGAGAGCCTTCATTTCAAAATTTACTACTGTACTATTTCTGGTGAGAGTCAGTGTGTTGGTAGTGGTTTGCGGTTTTGGACTATGATACTGGAGGCCAGGGTTTGGTTCCCCACTCAGTCATGGAAACTGGGTGACCTTGAGCGCATCGCATGTTCTCAGCCCCAGAAAACCCTGTGATAGGTTCACCTTAGGGTCACCTTAAGTCCAAAACAACTTGGAGGCACATAACAACTACTACTTCTGGTAGAGCAGGTGCTTTGCAGCCATAAGATTTTATGTTCTGCAAAGAGTCCCAGTCGTTGCCGGTTCGAGCACAAAATACTGGGGCAGAACTAAAAGTATACCTCAGTTTTTGAAGCAGATACGTCTTTATCAGAAAATTTAGTACCAGAGGCAAAGAATAGGGATAGCTTTCTTCTTCTTGTGTGGTTTCAAGTCATTTCTAATTTAATGGTGACCCTGAGTGAACCTATCACAGGGTTTTCTTGTCAAGATTTGTTCAGAAGGAGTTTGCCTTTGCCTTCCTCTGAGAGAATGTGATTTGCCTAAGGTCACCCAATGGGTTTCCATGACTAAGGGGGGATCTGAACCCTAGCCTCCAGGGTAGTAATCCAACATTCAAACCACTCCACCATGCTGTTTCTCCACTGTTTAGAACAGAGATAGCATTTCAAACCCTAAAATGAGCTTTTGACTCTCAGTGTTTGTTTATACCTAATATGACCAGTTTATATCAGATGAGGACAATGTCTAGCCATCCAGTAAGTCCCATCATCTCTCACTGTTAGTTATGGTTGGGGTAGTCAGGTAACACCTGTTGGAACACAAAGTTGCTAATTCCTGTTCTAAATCAGTTTGTCAATTATTCCACATTTAAAAACAAATCTCAGTAAGTGTATTATTTTTAATTTCAGCCATGAGTATTAATGTTGGAGTGAGGACAGCGGCAGCCCTCTTGGACCAGTTTTATGAGAAACGGAGGCTGCTGATCTTATCTACTCCTACTGCAGCCAATTATTTTTACAGATTACAACTGGGAATGCTACAGGTGAGGCACAAGCCTCTTCAGCATGAGTAAAAGTTAGTTCTGCTCCAAAAGCAAAGCAGATGAACTGTGGCCACTGATGTTGCTTTCCTTGTTCAGTTTAATATAAATTATGAAGAACAAGAGATTTAACAGAGGCTCCAGCTGGAGGAAGAGGAAGCCAATTTTCAGTTCTCCCCTCCATTCTGGAAGGTCCCAAATCTTTCAGAGTGGATGGGGCTATATGGCAGGAATTCTGTGTGAATCGGCAAAAATCACCTCTTTCTCCTGTCAGGACTGGAACAGAATTCAGCTCACAAGACCTGTGGATACAACTGTATAGATAAAAGCATTATGCAAACAACTAGAGAATGCAAGGGTATCAGCTTTCTTCAAAATGTACCTAAATGTTCCTGACAACTCATTTGGAGCTGGGCCTTAGCTTTTAACATAAGAGATGGCTCAAAATACTGTTCTGTTCATTTCCCTTCCAATTTGATACCCACATTAATAGCAAGAGAAATCTACTTATATGCAGTTGAGTATTTTAAAACAGAGGGATCCAATCTGTCTTTAACCCTCTTTTCACATCCTTTAAAGGCTCATGCCTTAAAGAAAGCTGAGGTTTTTATGTTACTTAATCCAGTTGCGAATTGTGCACTTGTGTTATGTAGTCCTGAAATACATACAATCTTGGATGAAACTTACTGTAAATTAACCAAAAAAACCAAAAAAAAACCCTTAACATAAAGATGTATAGAATATCCTTCTTCTACACCACAAAATGCAGCAATTTATAGAGAAGATTTATGTTATAAGTGAATTAGCTTGGTATCTTTCTCCATTTCTTATTTTGTTTGTTTTAGCCAGCACAGTGTGGATTAGATCTCCGACACATTACAGTGATCGAGTTGGTTGGGGTCTATCCATCACAGGTGGGAAGAATAGGATTAAGACTGATGCCTCCTGCCCTTGCTTTGCAACTCAGGTAAATTAAAACTTAACAGTAATCCCCAGGACTGACCCTTATGTTATTCCAGTAGTGTCTTGATTGGATCACACAAGGTAAAGTGGTCATCTGCATCCTTCCAGGATTGAATATCTTGTCTCATTGTCTGTAAAAGGCTGTAACTGGCACACTCACACCCATACTGAGCACAGTCTCTATCCTTACTTGCTGCAAAGGAAATTCCCACACCCTTTTCTTAGTACAATTGTACCATACAGGGGTTGTTCTCATTTTCCTCATATGCATGTACATAACCAGTCAGAAGGGGATGGAGTTCTTAGCTACCTATAGTCTGGTCAGTGGCCATGTCTTCCAACATTATCTGTGTATCTGATCTATGCCATCCATAGGAAATATTCAGCTGTCAACCCTAAGCTAGGCTTCTAGAGGAACTCTGTCTTAGTCTGAACCAGTCAGAGTTCTGGCCCCCATTTATAGTAGCAGATCAACAATCTAGAGCTCAGATCCTGCATCACAGAGGTGTATTGTAACAGTACCAGATGCAGAACTATAGTTCCCTTCCCACCCCCCAACCCCATGTTTTAGCTACAGAAGCCCCTATTCCATGGCCTTTTAGTGGCTAGTAGAGAGCCTGGGCTATTGGAAAAGTGTCTGGCTATGTCCCTAGAGTCAGATATAGAAAATGACAGCATCACTGAGACCTCCAGGAGTCTTTTAGCTTCTGCAGCTAAAAGATGGGCTTGGGGGATGGAGTCATTGTGCAAATTTGGACTGCTACCACAATCCCAAAAGTGACTTACGGTGGCATAAGCTGGGCTTATGCAATCATAAGTTACTAACAGGATGCCATTATCCAGGTTCATGGATTGTTTAGTGTGACATCTAAACCTGGCAATAGCTGTCTCCCTGGTCTTTCTCTCCCCTTTTAAGCTACAAGCTATTTCCCTGGTTTATTCTAGGGCTATTGCTATGGCTATGCGGGAGAGAAAAAAGCCAGCGATTAGCAGGTTAAGATTTCACACTAAATATACCATGAAGCAAAAGTTTTGTGGATTGTTTGACTGTTCTTGCTACAACTAGCAGCAATCAGGCAACATGAGGCATTCTGGCTTCTGAGGTGCAAGACTGGCCAGTGTGTTTACATGTACGTAAGGGTTTCTGTGGCACATAAACTCAGCATGCTTCCTATGTAAAAGTAAGGAGTGGACAAAACTCTTACACATTTTGCTGTTTACATTTAATTTTTAGAATTTACAAGGAAATGTATTAACAGTGTGTTTAAAAATATTTGTGGTCAAAATGAGACATTGAAATCCAGATTATTTTTGTTATGGTCTAGTCTCTCTTTTGTTTTTATTCCATATCCAAAACCAGGAATGTTCCTTCTCTTATGCTGACAAATTCATTAATGGGAGATAATGTAAGAGATCAGTGGGCAGGAGGGATAACTATACGTTGCTACTGTATTTACATAGCTACTTAATTAAACACAAACAAATCTAGTTTTTTTTTCTTTTTTCTTTTTTTTTGCATTCTTAGGTTGTTACTTCGTATTCCTCACTATAACTTCAATATGGTGGTAGTTGACAAACATGGTGTGGACAAAGAGCGATATCCTTTTCCAGCCACTCCTGCTGAGCTCTTTGCTCTTGTTGACACTTTCCCTCTGAGAAAAGAAGAGATGAAGTTACAAGCAGAATCTGGCCAGTCTTGTCCCTGATTCTGGATTCCAGCCATCCACATGCCAGTACTTTTGCTGCCTAAATTTTTCTGGTGCTACACAGATTATGGAAGTAGGGAAATTATGATTGTACAGTTCTCTTTTTAAAATATGTATGAGTTTAGCCTTTTATGAATTGTGGAACTTCTTTTCATTTACATATGATGCCCCTTTATTTTAGGAGCTCTATTTTCTTCTGTGGAAAGTTTTGTGGAGGTATTGATTAGCTCTTCAGAATAATGTCAAACATTAGTTCATGTGTAAATGTTTTCTTTTTACAGAACTTTTATTAAATAAAATATTGTTTTGCATTTTTATTGTTCTAGCCTTACGTATTTGGATACAAAATAAACAATATTGAGTTAAACTTGAGGAAAGTGGCAAAATGTAACTTTTTACAAAATCACCAGAAAGCTTGTAATCAGTACCTGTCTGGAAGGCAGAATAATGGAGTTTGTTACTATACCACTTTTATAAGATAAGGTGGAGTACAAAGCAGGGCTTTGACCCTCTGGAGGTTTTGGACTTCAGATTCCCAAGAGGCACAATTAGCATTGCCAGTGATGAATGATCACAGAAGCCATAGGCCAACC
Source organism: Cyclura pinguis (assembly GCA_030412105.1). Taxonomy (NCBI): domain Eukaryota; kingdom Metazoa; phylum Chordata; class Lepidosauria; order Squamata; family Iguanidae; genus Cyclura; species Cyclura pinguis. Next base: position 207,270,494 of record CM059601.1, on the reverse strand, counting down.
CATCTTCAGGGAAAGAGGTTCTACATTCTGGCTTTGAGTGTCAAAGTATCGTCAAGGTGATAAACAGTTTTTTTTCCCTCTAGGCTTGTAAGCAGAAGTGATGTTACTGCTTATGCATGAAAAAGAAAATATTGCCTCCACCCTAAGTAAGCAACTTAATCATATTAACTTAGGAAGGTTGGCGCTCGGATCTGGCTGTGCTCACCAAAGGTGCTTCTGCCGAATTTTTTATATCCTCTTTACCTCCGTACCCCCTTCAGTAGGGTCACAGACATTCCTATGTAGCATTTTCAGGGGCTAGAGAAGCTGCTTCTGACTGCTTTGTTGCATGCACCTACATGTAGATACAGCCCCAGTATTTAACAGGAGAAACGATTTCCCTTTCCTGAAGCACCTTTTGTCACCTTTTCTCATGTAGGTGGAGAAGTGAAATCTCAATTCTGTTTGGTCTGTTAAGGAAGCCTTTTCTTCCTCTGTGATCAGCAATACTTACATCTCTTATAGATTATTACATTTTCTATAACTTACCACTTGTGTGTCTTCAAGTTGTTTCCAACTTATGGTGATGCTAAAGTGAACGTATCACAAGGTTTTCTGGGGCTGAGAATGTGTGATGCACCCAACATCACCTAGTAAGATTCCACTGCTCAACAGGGGATCAGATCCCAATGCTCAAACCACTACAGCATGCTGGCTCCTACCGCTAGTGTAGTGTAAAAAAAAAAAAAGCTTCCAGAAAGATAATTGTCTTCATCTTCTGCTGCTCTGTGAGACCAAGAAAAATCTCTCACTAGAATGTCGCTGAGATCGCTTGACAAATGTTGGAAAAGCTGTCATTCAAGAAGGTAACAAATTTCATCTGTCCATATGATTTATTTGCAGTGCCACTTGCACCACAAAGAAATCATCACCTGGAAAATGGGAGGATGGAATGCTGATATAAAATGAGGCCATGCTCTTTCATTTTCAAGTAAATTTCATAGTGAATGGTACCAAAAGGGGAGAGAGATTACAATGTTGAAATTATCCATCAGTCTGACAATATCCTGATATGGACGGTATCAAATATTCACTGAAAGTTATCCATAAATGTAGTACCCAAGTCCACAGTGAGAATTGCTAGCAAAGTATGAAATTCACAGTCTTATGCTGATTTCCTGTTGGCTAATCCCAACAACAGCAGACCTATTTAATCAACTGTTGATAGGTGAGCCAACATAGATAAATCTCATTGATTCTATGGGGCCTACTCCAATGAGCACTAACAACAGGATTTAGGTCCTAGGCTGTGGGAATGTGCATACCTAAATATCTTTTGTAAAGCTCGTGGGGCACATGGCTTGCTCCTGTAGGAAATGAGCTACTGAATTAGATGGACCCTCTGCCTATTCCAGCAGGGCTGTTACCACAAGCAATCTATTTGGAAACCCAGCAGGTAGTCTGTACCTGTCCTCAGACATTTTAGCCGGAGAGAGAAATGTATGTTCCTCCTCATGATGCTGAATACCACTCACCCCCAGAAGCACAGCCTGTATGACAGTGTCTGTAGAGCCACATGTTCCTCCAGATCCCTACCTGATATTCTTTTGTTAGAAGTATGAACAAAGTTATCTCATCTATCAGAAGTTCTGAAAACTGTATCATCCAGGTGTTTCTGTGTACAAATTCTTCTTAGACAAGTATTAAAATGTTAATATGTGGCAAAAAAAAATGTACACAAAATAAGACCTTACTTTACCACAACTATAAACAAGCTAAGATTTTGTTCCACAAGAAGCATCCAAATACAGAAGAATGTTTTCGAGACAGAGATAAGGTCCTATCTGATCTTTGGAACAACTTAAAATGGAATTGCATTATATTATCATTTGATACTTACCCAGTATAAGTGTTAAATACACAACCATAACAAAAAGAAATACATTAGAAAGTCATCTGATCAGACGTTGCAAACACACACAAATTATTTGGTAATAGAAATAAAGCACAAGTGTTTCTACTACAACTTTTCAGTCTATCTCAAGACTACACAGATCAAATGCTGCAGGATAGTTGGCAATGCAAGCAGTCAACATGATTTATTGCCATATATGAATTGTGCTAGTCAGTCTCCTTTAGAAATGAAACATGGGAAAGAAACAACTCCATCATCTTTTTAAAAGTTGAGAATTACACCTGGTTGCATTATCAGAGGGAAGAAGGCAATTAGTCTACATAATGCTAGAAAGCCCCATGGACAATGAGTGAATGCTCAGTAATTGTCATTGTAGCCCCTCCAGACTTTTTTTCCAGAATATAATTATAAATTAAACTTTTAAAGATGTTATTTTTTGTTACAACAGAGCTTCAAGGTTTGCCTGAACAGGAAGAAACCACCTTGGTTTTGCCTTGTTTCTGGAGAAGGCAAAAATCCCAATAAAGCAGAAGATACCATCAATATTAGTAGAACATTAGTAGTCAAGCAGACATATTAAACAAACAAAGAAAAGGAAATCAATATCAGGAATTGTAATGATCTGATACTGCACACAGTTGTGGATAAAAGTCTTCCTCTTGCCTACTTTAGTGGCAGTATTTCAACACCTTATCTTAAACATTGTATTTATCATTCCAAAGGATTCCATAATCCATTTTCCCCATTTTTTCCAGAATAAAATGCTTTTTACCCTTTTTCCCTGCCCTGCAGTTTCATATCTCTAGTTATATCTACTAAGAAATAAGAACTATTGCATTTAGTGGGTTTTCTTCCCAGGTAAGTGGCTATAGAATTGCAGTCATTCTTTTCTTCCATTTCTAGCATCACCAAAACAAAGCCTTTGTGTTTCTTGGGAATACTACGTTTCTGAATTTAACAATGAATGAATTAGTTTCATTAAGTTTTAGGCTTTTAAAGATTACCTAAATAGGCAACAATGAAACTTCTGTAATAAATGTCTAGAAAAAAATAGTATTTTGATTATATACTTCACTAGAAATATCAGTACAATTTAATTTCCACAATCTGTTCTTGTGGTATATGCCAAAATGTGAAATTAACTGCACAAGAATGTTTTCAAAGTTGCCATACTACCTGTGCTCTGTATTTATTATGGTGTGCATGAGTCATAGCCAGCTGAAATGACAGAATCAATGTTCATCAGATTTCTGGGATTTATTGTACAGAGAAACCACGTTTTTTTTAACCTAGACATTACTGAATAGTATGCAAAGCACTCAGAGTACTACTCAACACATCATGACAAATCAGCACATTAAGACAGAATAATTTGAAAAGTCAGATAAAGAGCAAATCACTTTCATTGGTCTCTCATATTTGTTTAAAGAAGGATAAAAGAAAATGAAAAACATATTTACCAACTCCAGGTTGGTACTGCACACATGCACAACCAACAACCCTGTACTTCCTGGTAGTTGCGAGTATTTCACAGTGTCAATTTTCACCAAGTATCAAGGCCATTTTACAGGATGAATGGCAGGATATAAATGGAACGAGCACATTTCAGACACTGAAGTGGTACCAAACTACTGATGTCAAGCTGTTTCTGAATCACTGTTCTTTCTTTTCCATTTACTAATGCAGTTCCCTGCCTAAGAAACTGTTTTATAAATGAAGTCTGATTCACATGCTGTATTTTACCACATTATACATTAAAGTCGCCTCATACACAATGCTACAAAGCTTTTACAGCTTCAGTCTACTGAAATGCAGAACTGAATCTACAGTTAGTCATACTTGAAGCAGATCATTTTGAATCAATTGGACTTATGGTAGTCATGGCTTGCTTACATTTCATTGATTTACAGGGGTCCAGCCAGCATGATGTAGTGGTTTGTGTGTTGGACTAAGACACCAACAGACCAGGGTTCAAATCCCTGCTTGGGTGGGTGACCTTGGGCAAGTCACAAGGGCAAATTCTCTCTGAACTTCTGCCATGAAAACCCCATGACAGGTTCATCCTAGAGTCACAATAAGTCAAAAATGACTTGAAGGCACATAACAACAACAAAGTCTAAATCACCAAGTCTGGATCAAGCACTAATAGCTCCAGTGTATCTATACAATTCTCTCCAGAATATCTGTTGATTTCTTAGGCTGAGTTTCTTGATCAGCTACTTAATTATGTATATTAGGTAGAGTTGCCTGGCCTAACCACACCACCACCACCACCATCTTGACTTACTGGGCACCAACAAATGCAAGTGACAAGGTCTGTTTTCCTGTAAATTAGGGTTTAGCAGACTGATGTTTTCTCCCTGCTCCCAAAAGCAATCTCTGGTGCCATGGAAACAGGATCCTTCTTGCAATTCCTCACATCAGAGATCACTCATGGAAAGTGGGTGAAAACATCAGTCTGCTATGCTCCAATTGATAGCAGAACAGACCCCCGTCACCCACAGGAGCTGCTGCCCAGTAATTCAGGATTAGTCAGCAGCTGCTGCTTGGTAAATCAGCTCCCCAGTGCAAACAGACTCATGCATGTTCACTACGCTTGCTTTTCTGGTATTTTCACACACACCCATCACTACTTGAATGTTTCTATTTTCTTTTTCATGTTGCTTCTCTTTGGCAATGTTATTTAGAAATAACGGAACATTGTCAAATCGCAGTTTTAAAAAACATGATACAGATACTCTACAAATTTGGCTCATTTAATGCATGAATTAAAATATACCTGACTCATTTTAAAAGTCATGTTATGTGCATACCATCTTGATGCTGACCACCTCAATGAACATTTAGAGTGGATGCTTGTAAATGTTGTATCCCTTAAGTCACTATGAGTTGGAATCCTGTTAATTAACTTACACATGGATGTGCTGCTATTTTTGATTGCTATGGACATTGATATACCCTTCTTCCCTCCACAGGGACCAAAGCCTCCACTCCCAGACCTAATGAATAGCCACTGAAGATGCTACCTGTGGTCAGTTATGCCTGGAGGAGCGTTGGCCAGGGGTGGGATTGCAGAAGCATCCGGTTATGTCCCTGTGGCCAGACACAAAGCTATTACATCAGACACTGATTCCTTCAGGGGACCCTGGTTGACGTAATTGCTAGCAATGAGGACATATCCAGATATTTGTAACCTCCTCTCCACCAGGAAAAATTATCCAGGGGTGGACGACTTCAGTGACTTTGCAGTAGGTCGAGGGGCAGCAAATGGCTTGGTGTAGTGTAGTTCTCCTTGTGTAACTCCTACGCTGCACTGAACCATGCAGAATTATAGCCTATATTGTTATATTGGTTAAACTTAAACCACTAAAGGAGTTGCCATAATGCAACTGCAAACACATATCATGCTTAGCAGTGTGCTTTGAATATTATGACCATGTTTCCCCCGCCCCAAAAGTGCTAAAGGCGGTTATTTGTATCTACAATTTAATATCTACCAGTGGTATTCAGTAAAGAATGCATAATTGAAAGTTCCTAGTGATAGAAGTTTATGGAGAAAGGGGATTTAACTGAATAGCAGTTTTTCCATCGGCATTTGCAGTGTAAGCCCAACCAAATTAAACGAAACAAACAACCCTCCTGGATAGCTCAACTGGGACAACGCCTTTTCCTAAGATCTTTGAGAGCTCCTGTCAGTTGGCCTCAGCCTGTTAAGCTAGAAAGATCAACTATCAAGACACAATAGAAGATGTTCACAAATGTAATGTTTAAAGTCTACCAATATGAATGATATCCCAAGTCTTACAGAGGCTAATGTTCATTTTTTAAAGGGTCAGTTTTTAGCTTTACTGATGCAAAGAGCAACTTGGGCTTTTCTTGAAGCACAGAGGCATCTGACCATTTGCTGTTTATTTGAAACAGTTTTACAATGTTTTAAGAACCACTGAGAGAAAGTACTCTCTCTGTGCTAGAACTGTGATCCACCACTCTGTGGATGGCTTCAGTGGCAAAAGCTAGCACAGCACCAAGAACATCTGACTGAAAGAACTAGTCCTTTTGGTAGGAAAAGGCCCTGTTGGCTACTGCTGTGAGTTGCATGCAGGCAGAAGCAATTCAAAGTAGACTTCAGGTCACAAGTAAGAAAATTTACTTTCACTGCCTTTAAAACTGAACATTCCTCCTCCTTCTGTACAGTTTAATCAAGAAGGTAGGATCTTCTGAATCCTTCAGGCAGTGTGCTGCCTCAGGTGACTCAGGAGGAGCTGTGCCTGACTCCTTGAATTTGAGTGACCAAGGAGCATGGTGGGAAAAAGTGCATAACAAGATTAATGCTTTGTATTGGTTCTTCTCATGCCTTAACTAGTTTTATTAATAAAGAGGTTAGGTCAACTAAGGCTATATTTCAGATCCTTTTCATGTATCCTTCTGACTGTGGAGCTTAAGCACCAGTATACTTTAAAGCCTATATAAAAGACAAGTCCAATCAGAAAAAGTCAGAAGGAACAATCTGGGAAGGCAATAAGAGAAGTGATAATGATATTCCTAGAGTTTTCAAATGTTTAAAATGGATTAAAGGAGGAAGGGAATTTTTGTTCATTCCATATTTTCATAACATAGGGAGGTAGACTTAGTTTAATTATTGGGGGGGGGAACCTCTTAGTGCAGTTTAATCATCCATAGGAAGGTTGTAGAATCTCCCCCCTTTGGAGTTCTTCTGAAAGAGTTGGACAGGCACTAAGTGACCCCATCTTAGGGCAGAGATGATCTTACTTGCTTGATACTTTACAGCCATCTAGGAAAAACGCACACCATCTCTTCCTCTCCAATAATGTCATATAGGCTGGCATCCTGTTTGTGTCATATGCAAGTGTAAGTCCACCTTATACCTGCATGTGTCTTTTTTTTTTTTTTGGTTATACTGGAGGCTTGTGTTTTCTTTCGTCATCTACAGTGCACAACACCCTCCACTAAAGCTCACCATTTTGCTGTGAAAACCCCCCTGAACAGCCATTCTGTGGCTGGTGGAGAGCATAGGAGATCAGAGAAGTGACTGGCCAGATTCTTTAGCCAGACACACAAAGATGACATCACCCACTGAGACCCTGGAAAATCTTGGTAAAAGATGTTAACAATCTGCATCTAGCTAGGGAGTACAGTCAGACAGTTCTCGATCTTATCCACACCTGATGGGATGATTATTTGGGGAACGGGGAACTATTTCAGCAAAACTGTGAGTCCTGAGGGTGATGAGTGGGGAGTCATAGCAAAGTTCTGCCTGCAGAACTCTTACATTGTGCTGTGTAATGTAAGATCTCAACTACAGTCCTTCAATGAGTTAAACTTGGCTATCTTCAGAATAAGACATTGAAACATAACAACCATTTCTTTGTCTGATTTGTTTGTTAGCTTGCAACCCATATTTTTATAACAAGTGCCGAAATTCAGTAGATGCAGTGTACCACTGATGAGATCTAGGGGACTCTTGTCATTTCTATTTCAGCAATATCAGCTAGTTTCTAAAAACCCCTCACATAGCAGTTTTGCTTGTGAGTGGGTAAATGGAGATTCCTGAATTGCTTATTAGCAGGCCCACAACTGGGAGCCATTCATGGAAATGAGGTTACAGAAGCTTGGACACAGAAGCAGGAAATAATTACCACAAGAATAAAGTATTCTTGCAGCTTGCTTGAAATCTGAAACCCACCTCACCCCTTAGCTCATTTTGACTGCCCCAACTCACGCTTTGTAACCCGTTTATTAATCACACTTTTTCTGAGAAATTACATGTTAAAATAATCTTAACTTAAAAAGAACTGTTTAAATTATCTTCTGTAGAGGATTTTACAGTCTTGTTCCAGCTGCTGAACCACACCTGGGAAATCCAGTCTCTGAAGTTGATTTGCCAAATTCTGCTGGACAAGTCAACAGTGGTAAAATGTTTAGGTAGGAAAGTGCTAAATGCTTTTATAGTTCATTGCAGGAGTTTCAAAGGTTGTGCTGAAGAAGAGTCTTGGTCTTTTCTATTTTACATGTGCAAATTATTACAGAAGGCGCTCCACTGTAAACAAGCCTCCATTACACTATTGTGCAATTACACAAAATACCTGGAGTAAATCTTATGCAAACAGCATTTCTCTCAGAGTCTGCGTTTTCCCATGCTAGATCTCAGCATTAAAATGCCTTCCACAGAATCTCCAGGACAATCAATCATTCTTTGCCAAAGAAGCTGCTCTTCCCCTTGAGAATCCATCCAGTCCACTTCTTCTCCATTACTTAAACCTGGAAATTGTAAAATGGTGATGGTCAGCATATTTGTTGCAGTCAGCGAAAAATACCAAACATATTCTATCCAATTGAATTTAAAACCTATGATTTCTCTTTCTGTTAAGAGAAAACAATTATTAATGCACAATGCACTCAGGTCCATTTACTGAAATATGTACTTCCAATTAAAGAAAAAAATTCAAAAATCAAAACTATCTGCTTTTAAAATAAAGGATATGGAAAGCAGTAAGTATATTTTAAGAATAGGAATGTTCCAAATCTTATGCTCTCACTATTTGATTAATGATAAAACAAATACATTTAAAATGATTAACGAAAATGTGTATTTCACATTTATGTCTGCACCTTGCAGAAACAGGTTCTAAAATGGCAGAGTGCCCTTTTAAGTTCAGGCTGGGTTTTAGGGTTTGCTTCCACATTTGACTGTGACAAAATATGAAGCGTTGAACTAGAAATAAGTTGACCCTTATAAAAAATCATTCATGCATTTAGTTCATGCAAACATAGTGTAACAGAGGAACAAGTCATTTGGGTTAGAAATGGCTTGAAAACTATATCTAATGATTCATATTTAACTTTATATATTAAGTCTAAAACAGGAATTCTATAAGCAGTCTCACACTTTATGAGGACACAATGAGAGTAGGCATTATTCCCATTTCTGCTTCTAGGAAACTGTACTGTAAAAATAAGATGTACTCCACAAGCACTGACAAGTTCCTCCTGTTCAAGTTCTGCTACACCAGAAGCATGAAATAAGAAGTACAACTAGATCCATACTTCTTCTTCTCCAGCTTCCACGCAAACAAGGGGTGACAAAAGTCAGGCCCACAGGGCACAAGAGTTCCTGGCCCCCTATTTTACCCAAAACTGCCCCTAAACCATCACAAATACATGGCAGTTTCTCCACTACTTCTCAACTTCTTTCAAAACACACACACACACACACACACACACACACACACACAAAAGTGAAAAATTGTCATTTTAATAAGCAAAGCCCAAACTGGAACTGCTGTTATGTCACTTCTGGTCATGCCAGGAGCAAAGCAGGGGAACACACAGGAGACAAAAATGGCCTTCATTGTGGCACAGCTGCTCACCTCTTACGTAACCCCCCCGCCTGTAAATTATAGGAGATTTAAAAAAATGAAATCAATCCAGTTTTACATCACAGAGAGGTATGGGAAATCTCAGGCAGATAAGTAATCTGCATTTGTATATTAGTTTCTGCATACCAAAAATCTACCAAAACATAACAGTAGAAGGCATAAATCTTTGAGCAGAACTTCTTTGCAGTACTTCCAATCTTTGGAGACTAGTAAGGCAAACAGTTTCAAGCAGGTTTCAGAGTCATATATTTTATTTATTCTTGTTACCCTACTGTTTAGGACAAGCCTTTGCAAAGCAGTTTACAATAAAATGGTTGAACACAACTTAACAATGGAATAAAACAAGCCACTGTAACAAAAAAAAATTGCACGAGATAAAATAAAAAGCTTGGAAGATGTACAGTCCATAGAGCTGGGGGAATAATCTGGATGGGGAACATACTGTCTTCCAGATATTGTTGAATTGCAACCCTCACAATCTCTAACCACTGGCTAGGCTGACCAGGCCTGATTATTTATGTCTTTGGATAATTTTATACTATGTACAAGTTAAAACACTTAAGCCAACATCTTATATCATGCTAATAGAGCACAGGTCTGCCACAGTATTTATATAAAACATCAGCTTATCTTTTGGTCCCTTGCAGCTGGAACAAGCCTTGGTGTGCACCTGCAGCCAATCAGTGACCGGGGAAATGGATTCTGGTGGGTCTCACAGCACCGTGGCTACTCTTACATATGGGAATAGGAGTCTTGCAGGAGGGGGTTTAGGACACTTTTCTTCATAAAGTCTGAACAAGTACATATGCAGCCATATATATGAACATATATTCTCTCTCACACACACACGTGTGTGTATTTTATACATATATATATATAAATGAATGAATGTAAGAAACCAAATATATGAAGCCTTGGAATGATAAAACTGCATAAAAAGCCAGAGGAATCAAGTATACCTTCAGAAGACATCTATTGTTTAAAAAAAGATGCAGCCTTTAGTATAACAGCATAGAATCTAACAGTATTTGGGATACCCAGACATTTCCTGCCTCTGGTTTAAAGGTTGAAAGCAGAGTTCTGGGATGGGGACTCGAGGTAAGAACCATCATCAAGTGGACTTTTCACTTCTCATTTCTTATTTTTCCTTTCTCAGTACCACTTTGTTCCAACAACTTTCCACCAGGTAAAGGAAAGCAACAACTCCTGTCTAGTCAGGTTATTGCTCTTACCACTTCCAGTATTTAAGCGGACACCTCCCAGGAAGATATTGCTGGAAAGGGACTCCTTGTCCCAGACAGTGAGTTCTACACAGACATTGTGTATATCTCTTGGATTCAGGCCACTAAAAGTGAAGGTATGATTCCAGTGGGGATTAACACTCTTTTTCACTACATGGGTTTTGTGTTTGGATGCTTTGTTGTTGTCTGGAAGCAGGTACCTAAAAGAGAATAAGAAGAAAACAAGAGGAGATAACATGTTTGTTACTGATTTCACAACAATTATAACTAGGAAGAGAATTATTAGAGCCTAACGAGGCAAGATTAATACATGGTGGAAGAAACGAAAATATTGGGAGAAGACAACTTACTGAGAAGGAAAAGCATGAAAAAATAGCACCAAGTTTACAGCCCAGTGCAGAGAAAAGCAAACCATAAAATGACAGGTATCTTGATCTGAACTCATCCCTGGTCATGAATTTCTCACTGTAAAGATTCATCACTCTAGCACAGGCATTTTGTACCGTACTATCTATTCTTCAAATAAAACTTTTCAGGACATGAAAAGCTACCTTTTAAGCTTCAGTTGGTAAAATACACACTCCCAATACAAAATTACACTCCCGAAGTCTGAAAAACCATAATGCCATAATGCTACTATATACACAACTTTCAATTTATTAAGATGACAATACTTAGATAAGAGAAAAGGACCCAAGAGTGAGTCTCAGAGTGTTTGCGTTGTTCATAATGAGGTTGCTTTCCTCCCCAATACACAACACTCAGGAATGAGATAAATATCAGGCCCTTTGATGCCAGTAAGGCTTACAGTTAAACTTCTACTCATCTTTTTTTTCTATAGAACTATAAGCTATAAAGGACTAGAGCATATAAAAAAATGTTGAAATGGCCAAACAAATAATTCACTGCAAAAATATCCAACATCAACTGGCATTTTAATCAGGAAAAAAGATGGAAGAAATTACCCTTTCACAAATGTGTCAGAGGTTCCTCCTGACTTCACTGCCATTAAATTCTTGGCTTCCTTAATAACAACTTCTAATATGCCTCCTGGTGGTAATTGTGAATTTGACTTCTTTCCTTTCTTAGAACTCTTTTTCCCTTGAATAAAATCAAGACAAGTAAATATCTATCAACTTCAACAATGGTTTGATAAACTTTTATCCTTAGGTACAGTATTCTGCATTACAGACTAGTATACCATGCATACCATAGAATCATAGAATCATAGAAATGTAGAGTTGGAAGAGACCACACGGGCCATCCAGTCCAACCCCCTGCCATGCAGGAACATCCTCAAAGCACTCCCGACAGATGGCCATCCAGCCTCTGCTTAAAAACCTCCAAAGAAGGAGACTCCACCACACTCCGAGGCAGCATATTCCACTGCCGGACAGCCCTGACTGTCAGGAAGTTCTTCCTGAGGTTCAGGCGGAATCTCCTTTCCTGACACATTCTTTTCACATGTCACCCAGATGGATATTCATAGCTCACACAAGCTAGCTACTTGTGTGGGACCAGAAAAAAGGTGTAAACCACATACCTTTTGTCTCTCATACACAAAAGGGTTTCCTCCACCCAAATTATCTGTACTTCAGCACAGACTATTTACTCACATATAAACAAATCTTTGTTCTTTCCTCCCACTCTCTCAACCTCATAAATGTAGTGCATCTCCCTGTAAAAAGAGCCATGCACCCAAATATATTCCAATGTATATATTATAGTTTTCTACACAGAGAAGAATGGTTTGGCACATACTTAACAGGAAGCCCAATGTTAGCTTCTATTAAAAGATGGATGTTAGTACAACGGTTCAAGTACATGAATTTTTCAAAGAATAAAAAGTGGTTGGACAAAGATCCTAAAAAGATCCCAGAAAGAGACAACACACAGGCTCTGACCAAACTAAACCTCACAAAAATTGATATCTTAATTAACATTAGAAACCTGTATAGGGATGGGTGAGAAAGAGACAAACTGCAAGAAAACCAGCAATGACACAGGATATAATGTGAACTACTTGTATAAAGTTCAGGTGCAAAACTCCAAAATATAGATGCACCTTTGGATACAAAAGGTGCTTCTCTATTTTCTGTAGATATTATTAGCAAGCTTTTGCAATATTCTGTGTACAATGAAAATGTCAAGTCTCTTTAGTCAAAAACAAAATCAAATTATAACAAAAGGCTGCAGAACTGACAGCTGATAAATCAGGTTAGATTTGTTTAGGTAAACTGATGAATCCTACGTGCTCCCCCCAAGGGGTACAGCTGGGGCCTCAGTACTCAAAAATAAAACCATTTGTGGTTTGAAATTCCTTTTGAGACTGGTAACTAACTGAGTACTGAGCTATTCCAGTCTTCTACAGTCTAGTAATTTTATGCCTTATGTCTGCAGCACAAGATGGTCAATTTCAATTATCTAGAGAAAAACATTGCTGGATGCTGGGATCAATTTTATTTTACCTTGAATCTCTCCTAGTGGAAGGGTTAGGTTCCTCTCAGGGGGGATGTATCGTAAGACAACTATCAACTCTCCCTTATACTGAAGCCCAGTGTCAGCTGCAATCTCCATCTGAAAGAATGAAAAACAGAAGAAAACAGAAGAAAGTCTCGCTAGAATTAATGTATGGTATCTTTTCCTTCTAATTATTTAAAATGTATAAACAAGTCATGTAGATTGTTATGAGTGACCAAGGAGTGGGAAGGAAAAGTTAACTATCCCATCTGCAGCTCTGAGTAATAAGAGGGCTTTAGGTACTCTTGGATCTCAAGTTACTCCCAGTTGGCATCATCATTTCCCTAAATTGCCTCCTTTTTGCCCTTTTCACCATGACTGACAACAAGGAGGAGCACATCATCATAACATGGAGGAGATCTACCTAGACACTCTCGAGGATCATAGAGTTGCTGCCTTCAGCTTTTAAAAAATATTCTGATGACTAGCAAGAGACAGATTGGGCTCGTTTTGTTTTTCATACTTTCCACTGATATTGCTTTAACATGGTAGGATGGATGGAAGGATAAGGGAATTCATGGTAGTTCATAGCTTCAGGAAAATTAGTAGAATAGTATATGCGAGTTATGTGTAAACGATAACAGCAACCAGTTACAATTTTGAAGCTCCAGACTCTGACTTTCTGCAGACTACTTAAATACAATTTAAGTAATCTTGCCTATGAAATAAAAAATCCATCGTGGCTCTATGTTTCTGTAGTGCCAAGGCAAACCTTAATTGGGCAGAACAAGTCCAAAACCTCTGGAATGTGGCAGAAAGTGTCATAGAAGACATGGCAAAACCTTTCTTGTCAACCATGGCTCCCAAGCTATCTTGACAGGCCAAACTCATTTATAAATTTAAATGCTGGCACTCATAACAGGAAGAAACTGGTGATCTGGAACAGCTGCAGAAGAAGCTGGCAGGGTCAGGAAGCTTGAGAGGCATTTGGTGCTCTTGCATGACAGCATGGTACATGTAACCCATCCTCAACCGCCCTGCTTTTGCACCAATTGATTTTATTTCAAAACTTGAAGAACAGCCTCACTGGGCCAGAACCAGAGTACATCCAAGTTGTCTCCCCTGCACTGGCTAAATACCCACATAGCACCACATACAAAAAAATGAACAACACTGCAGTGGTTTCTCTGGTTCTTCATTCCAACAGACTACTAGTTGCAAATATTTGTCTTCCAGTTAACAGCAAACTGAAACTGCAATTCATAAAGCACATCTCGCACATAAAACAAAGTGTTCCATGTAAAACATAAATTTGTGGTTCAGGTACCAGTCAATTGGGATATCCTCACCTTCGGCTGAAGCATAAACCACTCATCTGCCTGATTCTCAAAGTTCCAGGAGTCCAATGGAATCTCCACTTCTCCAAGAAAGCTGTTATGCCTAAATCTGTCATAATGCCAGACAGACAGCTGTAGGGTTCGAGTCTCAAGCTGCGTATGACTGATGACATACTATCAAGTGACAGAAGACAAAGAGGAACATGTTTGCATGGCAAGGATTTATTGCCCAGAAACAGAGAACTGGAGCTCTTAGAGCTTCTTACTAAGGAAGGTCCAAGCAGTTGACAAACAAGTACAGAAGAAATATTTTCCCTCTCTGCTAGAGCAGATCTAATAAACTGGTGAACGCTCTTCTCAGGGAGAGATCTATACAATGCAATTCTCTTCCTGAAAAGCTATTTTTCTTGCTGTTGCCTGTTTCCATATCAAACTATTATTACCACAGGTGGTGCTTCCTAAAAGAAAACCACTTCCAAATTATTTTGTTGTTGACATTTATGTGGCTGTTGAAACTGACCCTTCACCTTTGTCTACACTTAAAAAATAAAAAAGGAAAAACAAAAGATAACGTTGAATTCTCTATAAATCAAGATAAAATATCAATGATTTGCCCCTTAATTTCTGCCATGGGCATTTTTTTTAAAAAAACATTCTTTGGATCATGGTGTCTAGAAGATTACTCTTTCAAGGAAGGCTGAGAATACTGTAGAGAATTGGGGGGAAAAAACCTCTAGGGAAGGGCAAGAATGGAAATCACTACAGACCTGGTTCCTTCCAGTTTCCCCAGGAGGGACTGCTGCAGCCCACACCCACTTGCAGGATGAAAGAAAACAGCCCCTCACGCTTTATGATAGTGTCCGTCCCTGCTCTATGGAGCTACATGATTAGAAGGCACCCAAGCATGGACTTGATCTAGTCCCAGTCCCACAGAATACAAAAGGAGTTCTCAAGGCCTTAAAGCCTTCCTTCTGAAACCCAGCACACCAGCTGGACTCGTGTTAAGTGGATTTTTGTTACTCATTTTATTACACAGTAAAGCCAAGAAACAGTGAAAGAGTTCTCTAAAATTCTGATATTGGGTAACTTGATTGTAATAATATTAAGATTTTTTCCCCTAGGATTTCTATCACAAGAAAATGAAAAACCAATTCCTGGAAGCTTTACACTGAATTGTTAGGAAATGGGACATCATGCTATATTTTAGGCCCAGCATCAGCCCAAACATCCACTGGGTATTTTATGGGGAAATTTAGAAAAGTCAATCCAACTGTTAGTTCACTATCTAAAAAGGCGGGGAAATAAGATGTTCAAGAGAGCGCAAGGAAGTAAAAGGCAGAGAGAAAGAGACAGACAGAACAGACAAACAGTAATTCCTTTTCTAAATCAGTGATTGCCCCCCTGCACTCCTACCTCCATGTGAAAAAGATGACAATTGTTTTAATTCAACAATCACTCATTTTTCAAAACAGTATTTCATTTGCTGCTAAGGCAGGTGATCACACAAAGGGAATATGGATGTGTGATATATGACTCTGTCCCAGATCTCACCTTCAATATTTCATTGAATTCTGGATTAGTGGTGTTGCTTTTGATTTTTGTCTTGCGCTTGCTTTGGCGAGACTTGTCCGGCAGAAGGTATGCTTTGACATAGCTGTAAGATAGGCAGTAAATCATTAATCAAATTTAGAAAATGCTCCAATGCACACAGGAAATGCTCATAGCATGACTGTAATCTTAGAAACAAACCAAGCAATTTGTGATGCATGAGAAAGTGAAATGGTTTTATTCACTCTCTCATGTACTTATTGCAGTTTAGGCCTTGTTCTCCCTGAGGTGATCAACACTTGTATAGGCTGCATCACTTTGGACTCCACGTGAATGTTTACCTGGTTGAACGGTCTTTCATATTAAAAACACAAACAAAAACAAACCTCTGTGTGTAGAAGCAAAAAGCACATGAAAGTAGGAAAAAACAGGTATATGAATACAAGTTCTAGTGTAATTTTCCCTAGCACACCAATTTTCTATTTGGATATGTATATGGATAGAACAACACAGAGTCACATGAGCCCTAGATACAGGACACTTCTGTGTCAGTAGTCTGAACACATCTGTGACTGCCAGGAAGTATGTGGGGTGGGGAGAGACATACTTAAAAACTACAACTGTATATGCTATCACCACAAATATGCAGCCCTGTGTAGAACTTCACCATCTTTACAGCTGCAAATGCAAAAGCAGAGGATGCAGAGGATATTCACTGAGTTTGTTCACCATAAAACAGAGCTTCAGGTATTTTATGCACCAGCAAGGACTGGTACATAGCAGTATGGTTTACCGCTCATGCTCTACTCTTTTCATTAGCAAACCACTACTTACATCCAGAGGACTCTTAGAGAGGCAGAGAACTCTCTTATTTACGACAGGTTACAGGAAAAGAAAAAAGAGCAGGACTCCTACTGCTTTTCACTTTCTTTAAACCACTGTGCAGTTTGATTAATCCTTTACCCTGCCACATATTTAAAAAAAAAAACTTGCCAAAATGCCTGGAAGAGAGGAAGCAGCCCTTGAATTCACTTGCTTTATCTTCCCTCATATCTCCAGGAGGAGACTAAAAGCTTCTGTTTTCATTCCTGAACTAACCACAGCTCTCTGCAGTGGTCAAACTCATGAAACTGATGGCTTGAGGAAGCTGGTTTGATCCGGTTTATTCTTATTTCAACCAGATGTGAGAAAAAAGTGTGATTCACGTGTAGACCCACAACTTTTGGCACCTCCAGCCCTCACATCCCGCCCCCTCCAGAATTTCTTGTTGGGAAAGATGGCTAAAAAAAAAGAAAAAAAAGTGTCCCAGAAGGGTCAGCTGCCACTTCCGGTGGCTTCCAGGACCAGCAGACTCATGATTTGTACTCCCAGCACACCCACACACATATCCTGGAAATGTATACTGGAAGTGATTTTCTAGTCACTTTTGGGTCAGAGTTATGGTGGATTTTTGCTCAATTTCGAGACACTGCCATTCACAAGGGTGTCACAGAGCAAAATCTGGGCTCTACAGCAGTTGCCCACACCTACTTTAAACAAACCACAGTTCTCAGAAAGCTGGGCTGCACGGGGGATTGTGAATAGCTTACAGCTGGAAGCAAAGGATCTCAATCTGTTCCTGGTGGGTTTAAAAGTAAGAGTCAAGAGAAGGAACAGAGGGAGGGAGGGTGTGCGCGCGCATGCACACAAAAGCTTCACTATGGCTCATTCATGTAAAAAGAAACCATGGTTTTCAGAACCACTCCAAAGTCCTCTTTAACTTTCACTGCAGTTTGCAGAATAATGGTTTTGGAGAGACTCTTCCTTCTGCTTATCTTCTCCAGTTTGCAGCACAAATGAGGAAAGGCATCACTAAGTCCTCTTGCAGATAAACATGGGCTGGGAGATATCAGAGTCTTATCTCACTCTTGACTTGTAAAAGGTAAGAAAGAAGGCAAGATTTCTGCTGTTTCATCTTCTGCAAACCACCATACAACTGAGAACACATTTAGGAGCCTATGGGGGTTACTGGATGTCCTCCTTGTTAGAGACTCAGGAATGTTTATCTTGGGAATCTTGGGAAGTGAATTTGTGGGTATCTGTGCATCTCCTGTATTCTCATGTCTTGTCTTACAAAGCAAACATAACTGAAATGACAAAAATAAATACAAGGCTAAAGGAGAATTCTCTTTGCTTACGGATCTGTTCTTTGCTTCTTTTCATCTGCCACGGCCAAGTTCTTGCATTTTTTTACAAGGATGTTGAGGGCACCTGTTTTATAGCTGTAGCTAATTTGGAGACAAATTTCACCGCTGATCTTCACATTGCCATAGTCCCCAGTTTCACTATATACACTCATCATACTATTAATGCTAGTCTGAAAAGAAGAAGAAAGAGAGAAAGAAGAAAGACGTCCATCAAGCTGAGTCATATCTTTTAAGAACCAGATTTTTAATGCTGCTAGGGTTAAAATAACTGTTCATTTCCTTTGACATTGAAAGACCTGATAAAAGATAAACAGGATGAGCAAATTAGCCATTATATTTCGGAGGACTAATGTGACAGGAATGTAGGAAGGTAATATATACTGTATCACACCATTATTCTGTTTAGCCCAGTACATTCAACTCTTACTGGCAACAGCAGTTCTAAAAGAGAATATTCACTTCCAAGTATTCAAAATTTTATCTTACTACTACCCAGTTATGAGTGACTTCAGCATGTTATTATATTCACTCCTGAAAGTAATTAACTAAGGATCTGACTAATGGGGAAATTCTTACTTTAAAGTTACCCTAGGCCTATAATTTATTTTCCAACCATTGTATAGTCCTTCCCCATCATCATCCCATCTATCTTTATCATTTTAGAAAATAATTATGTTTCTATGCAGAATGGATGTTCATGACAGTTCCTTGACATGAGAAAGAAGGTTGTATTTCAGAAAAAATATTAGGCAGAAAAAGGGGAGCACACAGACCTACCAGGTTCCCACACGAAAACTATGAACTCATGTCTTTTTACTAAAATGCCATTCTGTGGTGGATAATTCCATCTGGACTAGTTCCAATGTTATCAATTCTAAATACAAAATAACTCTTTCATGGCTGTTTTGGACAATGCCACAGCATTCCATGCACATGACATGTTCCCTAACAACAAGGGTCATGCTCACTCTGCTCTTGTTTGCCTTTAGAATACAATATGCTTCCTATTGTAAGTCTGAAAAAAATACACTATTATAGTGAGACCTTTATGGTCACTTCTGAAAGCACCCCACCCCCCAAAAAAACACCAGAGTCTTGCAATCATACTGTTGGGAGGAAATCCCATTACCCTCCAAGGTAGTTTATTTCACTGTTTAATGGCAATTAGCTTTAAGACATTTCTCCTAGTGCTAATCTCAAGTTGTTTCCCTCTAAGGTTCATGCATTGGTTTTTATCTTGCCCTCTGGAGCCAAAGAAAACATATCTGCTCTATCTTCTTCATGACAGACTTACATATATCTGAAGATCATTATCATGTCTGCCTCTCCTCTCCTGTTAACCATGCCATCTACATTTTCACGCAAGTAATTTATACGAATGTTGAACAATAGAGAGCCTAAAATAGAGTCCTCGAGCTATTAGTGAACAATGAGGGTATGGCTGTTCAATCAACTGTGAATCCTCTCAATAAGTAGTATTCCCCAACCTACATTTTGACATTTTGTTAACAATGATATCCTAGGAGACTTTGTCAAATGCTTTGCTAAAACTGAAAAATCCTTAAGTCCATGCTTCCTCATGATGTATTGGACTAGGAATTATCAAACAAAATAAGGCTGGACTTACTGGACTTACTTTTGCTAAGTCAATGCTGAGTCCTAGCGGTCAATGCATTCCTTCTACTTGCTAATAGACTGTTTAGTATGTGTTGAGTTTCAACTATAGCCCTCCCTCCACATTCGTGGATTTGACTTTTGCGAATTTGATTATTCGTGACGCACATGCTCCCCCCCCCCTTTTGAGTGAGCAAAGCCCCTCTCCACTGCTGAAGGCATGTGCCGTCTCCTATGTGGCTGCACTTTCCGTTCTGTAATGGCTGCTGATTGGTCAAGTGCTCTCTTTGCTCCTGCCCTTTCCTTTTCAAGATGGCCAGTGGAGGCAACTAGTTTCTTTGAGGGGTAATACCGGTAAACCCTTTACTATGTCTTTTTTGACCCCCACTCCAACACCGGGTCAGAGGCAAAGGAATCAGATGGGAGTGCTCTGGAGGGGAATTGTGGGAGGGGGGGTATTATTTGTGATTTTACCACTTTCATTAGGGTTCTCTGCTCCTAATCCTCCCGAATGTGGAGGGGCTACTATAATATATCAGGCTGACCAGTCCTAGACCTCCCCCTGACTTCTGAAGACAGAGACATCTGCTGTCATTGGTATTCTGTCTATATTTCCTCAAATTTCTCACAATGAATATTGTGGCAATCCCATAATTTTATTGGAAATTCACTATTCATTTCTGAAGCAAAAAGAACAGTGTTTGGAGGGAAGCTCTTTGCTCACCTTACATTTTTAATGAAGCAATTAATACCAATTAACAGAAAAAATATATATACATATATACACACACATACACAGAGAATGAGCGAGGGAGAGAAAACAGCAACACAGAAGAATGAAAAGGAACTGCTGAATAGGTCAAAGAACAATTAAACTTACAGTATCACCATCTGCTTCTGGAACATTTAAATAGGTCCATTTTCTATCAGAACTTGAAGGAGAATTCTTTAAGAAGAGAAAGGAAAGGAAAGGAGTAGAAAGGATAGCATTAAGTGGCTGCTTCATTTCTGGATGAAAGGGAAGGAAAGATTTTTAAAAATAAAATAGATAAAAGAAATCCTATGCCAAAATATTAGCAAGATAAAAATTAAGCACTATTAACAGAAAAGTCAGCTGACACATTCATGAAGTTATTTTTTTCTTATAACAATGAAAACAAAAAAATTGTAAAAACCTAATTTTCCTCCTTTAACACTACAAGAAGACTCTGATTAAAAGTGTTACTTAGGCCATTTCCACACCTTACCCTTTTCATTGTGGTCCAGGTGTCATCTCAGCAGCACCTTTGACAGGATGGGAGCGTGTCCCCAACACTCCCTTCCACATCCAGCTGGCTGCCTGCAGATGGGAGCGCGAGTACGCACGCTTTCCTTCTGCAGTGCAGCAGGCCTCTTTCCCGTACTACACTGGGGAAGGAAGCACCTAGATTGTGCTTCTGCCCATTCCACACGGCCACCAGTGACAGGAGCGTTGTGTGATCACAGGCCACTAATTGATTTTTTTCCGTTAATGGAATATCCCACGATCACAACAGGTGGGGACCTGTTGGCAAAAGGACCATGATGACGTTGTGTGAAAGCATGACTCTCAGACCGCCAGTAATGCATCCCCATTGTGGGACAGCAATGTTGTGCAGAAATGGCCTTTCTGTGAAAGAGTTGTCTTTGACACCTACTTAATAACCAACTGCAATTCACATATTTTAACAAATGCTTAACAAATTGCTTAAAGTTACAAATGATGTTAACACTGCTATATTTATAATATTATAACACTGTTATAATATTTGCTGATTTTAACAGAAACAATGCATTCCTTTACTAGTGACTGAGGTGGGACTCCTTGAAAGTGATATATCCATTCATCAGTTTTGACATTTTAATCTTACATATTATTTGTGGTTGCATTATGTGGCTGATGCACATTCTTTCCTCTTCTATAACAGTTACGTAACCAGCAAAACAACCACCAGTGGGCTCCAATTTCACAATGATAAAGTATATCTTGGTCAGACTAAAAGTCATCTGTTGTGACATTAAGAGATATCTATGCTGGACCAAAACCAGGACATCAAATTTAATATTCAGAAGGTAAAAGAACCTGTGTAGAAGCTGGAGCACTTGTTTAAATAGCTCCTCCTCATCAGGAGCTAGACAGTTATTATTTGCTGCCATTACAATCCACAGTTCCTGGTGTAGGTGAAAATTCAGAAGCATTCTAAAGATTTCAATTTGAGAAATATAAACAGCTCAGCAGTGGGAATCTCTCTAGGTATACTGGAATGACACTATTATGACATTTTGATTGCTCCTAGCACTTAAGCATGCACTCAGTTTTACATCAGAAGGCATGCTTCTGTACCCTAGCCCAGCTTAGAAAATCATCAATTTTCCAAGGATGCTGACCACATTCTTTAAAAAAATGTTATCTCCAATGGAAAAGAATTTTACTTATTGAGTGCTCCTAACTTTCATACCCTTTAATCCAGAAAGCAAAGTGTGCTGTGGATAGCCTTCCCAGATTCCTTCACTTAATTACTCAACTAAAGTACATCCTTGGCCTGTTTTGTTTGTTCTCTGCCACTGTACACAAACTGCTATGCCATTAGCACAATAGAATCATTAGTCATTTCTCAAGAGAACCTTAGGTCAGAAATTGGCTTATTCTTGCACTCCATGCTTTTGCAATATGAAGGAACTAATATCCTGATTAGCATTCTTGTTTCTCATCTCCTGCCAAAAGTTTTCTGCAAAGGCTGATCTTCCTGTCATCTCCTTTATTCTCAGTTAGCAAGCAGGTCTAGGCAACAAAACAGCACTATGGCATAAAGTAGTAAAAAACTTTTTTTCCCAGTTACCTGCTTCTCCTAGTTACCTAAGTTCACCTTGTATATCCCAAGTCAGCAGTATAACCTTATATAAACAGTTTGTTCAGTAGTGTTGTTTTCCCCTGCTCCCAGATAATTTGAACATCTCCCCCAAGGCATTTACATCAGTGAGATCACAACATTCTCTGCTTCTATATTTGCTACCTCACACTCAGGTATTTTTAAAATAAATAGCATCCTGAACCCGGGCAGTACAGACACTGCAAAGAGAAGCTGAATTCTGCAACCTATATAACGTTACGCATATAACACAACGTTTTCAAAACGTTATAACGTTATGCATATAACGTTACAACGTTATAACGTTATGCATATAACACAACGTTTTCAAAATGATTTTACTTAATATATTCTGATTTTGCTAATCACAGAAGGAGAGCTGCTCCTTCCAAGAACTGAAAATCTTATTCAACCGCCTGCCTAAGTCTTCATCAGGTACTGCCTACAAACCTTTAAGAGTTCTCCTTCTGGTCCTAAGAGACTTTTTAAAAGAAAACAAAAACCAAAATTCTGAGGGAACTGTACCTACCATCAAATAACGAAATCAGCACACACATATACTTCTGGCCTTATCATGCCAAACAGGCACCTTTATGTGTTGTATTTTATCGCTAATCCTAAACAAGTAAAAACATCATTTTAAATCTTCTTTTCTTTTAGGGGTCTAGCACCAGCACTTCATCCTGCAATAGTCCTCCTTCAACATAAACGAGTTATACACACAGTTTCATCTCATCCTAGAGTTTTGCCCCACCATGGTCACATGTATGAGACAATTATAGATTCAGCCAAGGCATCTGCTGCTTTTAGAGAGCAGGCAAATGTGTTTATTAGAATAATTCAGACATTCAGCAGCTTCTAGTAACCAACTACATCCATCTATCAATATACAATTGCAACATTTTAACAGCTGCATTACATCTCTCAAACTGAACCAGCTGCCCTTACTTTGTACACAGATAGAATTCCCAGATTAATTTGATGTTTTTGGAACTTAAGTCATATGTTCAATTTAAAAACCATAGTTTACATTCTCTCAAATCAAGGCCTTGGAAAGAGAAAACAGCATTTTCTGAAATTAAATTGCATTAAATTGTGACAAGGAAGTACTCCTGGATACAGAGGAAGAATTCGGCTGTGCCACAGAGAACGACTATTTATGTTTACACATGAGAATATAAGAATCAAAAATGGTGGAAAGTGACATTTTAAAACTGCTACTGAAAAGCAGTATAGATTAAGTTGAAAGTCCAAAGAGGAGCAGAACAGAATAAAATAAGAATGTATTAAAAAAGAAAGAATGAGAAGGCTGTATATTTCAAGAGCCTAACAGATTCCACAGGAACAAACTACGTAAGGAAAACACATAAAGAAAAAGGAAACCTTACTGTTGATAATCCACTTGCCAAATTAGCCCGCCTTTTTGAAGAGCCAGTGGACACAATGTCATCAATATCTTCCCCTGCTTCATCCAGGTAATCCTAACGGGTAGAAAGGCAAAAAAAAAAAAAAAGGTAAAGGTAAAGGCCACCAGGCTTTAGATTTGGGATCAGGTGAACTACAATATCATATAAAATTGCTGCAGCACAAGTATTTCTGAGATCGGGGGGGGGGGTGCAGGGGGGCGAATGATCATTTTCTGTTAATTCACAATTTAAGAGAAAGATAATTCCAGGAGCAATCTTTGTCTGATCTTTTTCTCTGTCCAGATCCCTCCCCTGAAGCACAGCTGAAGAGACAACTAAAGACTTTAAAAGTAAAGATATTTCTGGAAATGCTTAAGACAGGGAAAGGCAAGAGTTGGAGGCAAGGAAGCAGGATTAGCCTTCCCCAGGAGAACTTTGAAGAGTCCCACTCCTGGAAAAAAATCATTTTTTCTTGTCCACAAATGCCTCCAGATGCCCTCTAGAAGGTGTGGAGGCATTTTTGCCATGCACAGTCAGCCTCGAATTTCCATGGGTTTTACTTCCATGGTTTTAATTATTCATGGGTTTGTAGCTGTTGGGGCTGTTTGTGGGAAAGGAAACAGAGAGGAGGAGGGATGGTACAAGAGGGACAGGAGTTCCTAGATGATGGAGGGGCTTGGAAAATCTGGCAGAGGCATGGTGCCAATGTAAAAAAGTGAGGTATGGGCAGAGGCTGTTGTTAGGAAAGGAGATGGAGAGTAATAGTAGTATTAGCAGTAGGGTGAGGAGGGTGAGCCTCTGGCACCAGCAACTGCTGTTAAAATCCATGAGCAACACTTTGCCCTATCCCTGGCAAAGGGTATGATCTGTGAGGCAATGTTTGAATTCTGTCTTGCAGATCACACTCTAAACATTTACTTATTTACATCCTGTGAGCAGACAGAAGTAGGCACCACTGTCAACTGTTCCGGTTGCACCACAGTCCACTGTGATCGATGAAACCCAGGGGAAGAATAAGTATAGTGTATGTATATTTGGAATATCACATGGGATTCAAGTAAACTGTACACATTGCCAATCACCCGTCCACAGCTAACTTGCTTGCTCCTTCTGTGAAGTTCCTGTTAGTACAGACTTCTGTTCTCAACATAGTATGCAGCACACTGACTTCAGTTTCAAATGAATTTGCGAGCCACTGTAAAAGATGACCATATGTGTTATTGACTTTGGTGTTGTTTTAACTCACCAGTTCTTGGTCTAACGCTCCAGGTACAGATTTACTTCTTATACTTAAAGTATCATCATTTCCTTCTGAAAAAGACCCACTGAGATCTATCTCTGATCTGCTGCGATCTGCAGAAAAGGAAAGGAAAATCCAAGTCCTTTGAAACCTAGACTACAAACAGCATTCCAGTATCTTTACATTGTACACAAACTGTCTCTAGTTTACCACAGCTGTCATCTATCCTCCTTCAACCCACCTTCTTGCTGAAAGGGACAGAGAATGAAAATTGTAGAAACAGCATTAGATTAGGAGAAAAAAATTTCATTTCCATTAAAAAAAAAATCCTGCTGCCCTTTTGTTTAGGGGGGACACAGGAGATAAAAGTGTTTTTCCCATACTATAATTAAATTTAGAAAGGAAAGTACACACATTATAACCCTCAATCAACAAAGATTATAGAGTTATGTAGCTGATTTTTATAGAAATAAACATTAAAAGTTAGGGGCAAGCAGAGAGAAAATTCTTCATTCTGAAAGAAATGGCAAATTCTCAAAAGGATCCCAAATTACAGATGCTTTAAGCAATAACTTCGTATTTGCTTTTAAACATTATTAGAAAGAGACAGAGATTTCAATTTTTGAGATTTATCTGCTACAAACAACACTTCCCTCTAATCCAAGAGAAAGGCCATAATTTGCATTCAGAGGATTCCAGGTTCACTCTTTTGTTGTTGTCAACCGCCACCAAGTCAACTTTGATTTAGAGCAACCTCATGAATGAGAGATCTCCAAGACAACCTATCATCAGGCCTCAGGCCTCTCCCTAAACTGCAAACCTCAGGATTCCAGAAGATGTTGAAAGTGAAATAATAGCACTATTACAGTCTAGTGCAGAAATGGCCTTTGTTGCAGAATTTTGAGCATCACTTGGCTTGTATGGGAGATTAATGCAATGGTTCTTTTTTATTGCAATCCTTTGTGTCCCTATTTTTGGGGACTGGAATGTATATTGAGTGTGTCCAATCTGTGGTCCATTCTTTTGTTTTCCATATTTGTTAACAGATTTTAAATAGAACTAGAGGAGATTCTGTCTCTGTAGCTTGAAGTAGTTGTATTGGTATGCAATGTATTGGTTGGTATCTGTTCCTGGTGATTTATTTCTCCCAAGTGCTCTGAACGTAGCTTCCACTTCACTTTTTAAAGTTGTATGTTTATCTTCACATGGTTCTTCCTAGAATGAATCTATCATCCTTTCAACTCTTTTATACAGTTCTTCCATGTATTTTTTTCAGTTCATGTATTGGGTTTTTATTTCTACTTGATCATGTAATGTGTTTTGATTTTTTTTGGATGTTGTGGATGAGGTCTCTTGCATTTCCTTTTATGTTGTCATCTTCTATTCTCTGCATCAATTTGTCCCAGCACACAAGTCACTGAACAGTTGCATTTATGTTCTGACTCTATTTCTGTATTCTTTTACTCTTGCTTCTCATCTGTCCTTAAATGCTTGAACAGTTTCATCTGTCATCCATTGAGGTTTCTCTTTCTTTTTTGGCTGTAGATAGTGTCTTTTTGCATTCTTTCCTGATAATACCTGTGGCTTCAGTCCAGAGTTCTTCTGGTTCCTCATCAATTAAGCTTAATAGTTCAAATCTGTTTTTTACATTATCTTTAAATCCTACAGCCACATTTTTTGGATTGTATTTTGATACAGTGGTTGGTTTAGTGTTCTTTTTTAACTTTACTGTAATTTCTAATATTAGCAGTTTCATGTTCTGTGCCACAATCTGCTCCTAGTTTTGTTTTTGCAGAGAAAATGGAGGTTCTCCATCTTCTGCTTCCAGCTATATATATTTGATGTCTACATTGGCCACCAAGTGATGCTCATGTATACTGTTGCCTCTTGCATTGCTTGAAGAATGTGTTCAAGAATAAACTATTGCTCTCACAAATTTCAATCAGTCACTTTTCTGCTCCTTTTCTTGATGCTAGGCCAAATTTTCCTATGATCTTTTATTCTGCTCTGTTTCCTGCTTTTGCATTCCAGTTACATATAATCAATAATCTTGTTCTGGTATATGGTCAATTTCTTCCTGAACTCCATTGTACAATCTTTCAATTTCCTCTTAGATAAACTTGGATCATGGTTATATTGGTGGGCTTTCCTTGAAGTCTTATTAATATTTGGGCAGACCTTGAATTATATCATTTGACCGCTTTTGTTAAATCTCTCCGCACCATAAATCCCATTTCCTGAGTAAAACACTGTGTAATTATCTGATTCAAAATGTCCCATTGCTGTCCACTTCAGTTGGTGCACCCCAAGCATTGTAATATTTATATGTTCCCCTTCCTGTTTTAATATGTCTAGTTTCCCTTGATTCATACTTCTCACATTTCATGCTCCTATAATGTGTGTTGTGCAGCTTTGGACTTTTCTTTCACCTCTGAGCACATCAACAGCTGAATGTCCTTTCGGCTTGAGTCCACTTGCATCATTAGCCACAATTCTATTCATACTTTTATTCTGCTCTTTCCTGGTAACTCACTGAATGTTTTCCACACTGGGAGTCTCAACTCACCATCTTCTGACACCATCTCTTGTCTAATTTTGGATTGTCTCATAATAGGGTCTTCATGGTAAAAGACATTCAAATGGATTTACCATGCCTCCTTCTGTGCAGTATTAACAAATGTTAGCTATGGTGCCACTGCCACATTGTCTCTGTGGGATCCTCTGCCAGTATCACCCCCCAGTACTGCTGCAGCCCAGTAGCTATTTGGCACATTTAGTCTGGCTCGTCAGCAAAGGTCTGTTCGGCATAGGAGACTCTATCATCAGCATAGCTGCTTGTGCCATAGGAAGATGAAATTCCACCACTGTGAAAAGGTGGTGCCAAAGTTAGTATTCACTCCCCATCATCTGCCATTTGAAGAATCAGTGAGTACTCTGGAAGCTCAGACAACACATACCTGAGGATAGAGATGTCCTTGACACTGCTATGGAGGGCGTTCGAGATACTTTTCCACGATGCCTCTTTGCTAAATCTGCTGGTATACTTCCACTTGCAGGCAAAGAAGTGCCATTTTCTAATCCAGGATCCTGCCCAAAGACAAAAAAGGGGGAGGGTATATTCTGTATAACACATTATTATAAGCTTATGTGCAAAAACTAAGTTTTTCATCCACTAACACTGTTCTATAGCTGTTTTGTTTTGCAATGCCATACTCAAAATCATGCTAATAATACAACTTGTTCTACCTTCCATCTGTTTCTTTCTTCTGTATCTGCAGGGAACATTAGAATGTCACTGCCTATCCATTTCAATAAGTCTGATAAAATAATCTGATTTATTTGACAGATACAATAAATGCAGCCAAACTGCTATATCACAGAAATGAGAAACATTCTATAGCAATATGGAAATAAATAAATAAAAATAAAAAATGATTACACTGAAGTAAAAAAAAAACGAAGACATTATATGGTAATTGCAATATTTATCAAATTTCTACACATAATGCAATACAATACAGATAAATATAAACTTCTGTAGGAAGCCTTCAGTGTTTGTGCAGCTTGGAGAAAAATGTCATCTGCAAAATATTTTTGCAAATGTGCCCAGCTTTTTTCTAAGCCTTTATTATGTTTGCTAACATGTAAATTAATGTCTCCACAACAATCAAGGCTCCCATTCTTAAAACAAGAACGGTATTAAATTTTGATATCTGATACCTCTCTTACTGGACAAACCTCCTTACAAATGCAGATATGCTTAGATAACTAAACTGATTTTCCAAATGGCTATTAGAGCCAAAGTTGACACAGAATGCCCAGTCATACAGCCAATGGTGAGGGATGATGGCAACTGCAACCTAACAAAAAAGGAGAACCACTACTTCTAAAAGCTTCCAGGATCAGCAACTGCTCTCCAAGGAAAGACAGTGGACTCTGCTTTTAGTTTGTGTCTGATAGTGTAGCAAGCGGCATTTCATGTGTTCTTTAATAACTGACAGTGAAAAAAGTGGCATTTGGGGTGATAGTGTTTCCCACAATTGGTCCCCAGGGGACACAATGGGATCCTGGATCCCTTAGATCTTGTCCTAAACCAATGAGATTTAACAGAAAGATTGTTAAGACCTAGAACATGATGATCTAGATTCAAGGCCTTGCTATGAAACTCACTTGAGTGGCCTCTCATCTTAAATCATTTAGCAAGGTAATGTTCCCTACTGTTCTCTCCTTACTGAGACTTCTTATACCTCAGGGTTTCAAGACTAAACAGCATTTCCCTATGAAAGACTGTAAAAACAAGAATGATGCATCACTGTGGTGGGTCCAGGGGCCAATTTTATGCCTCTGAGTGGCTGCCCAGTCTGCTAAAAATCCCACCCACACCCCCCAAAAAAAAAAAAAAGGAAAACAGGAAAAAAGCAAAAATGGAATTGACAGTAAGTCCACTTTTGGTTTTGAAACACAGGTTTTTTTTAAAATGGTATGCAGTGCAAAGGAACCCCGCAACCAACTGAGAACATAAACTGCTTCTGCAGGAGAAAGAATTCACTTATTTCTGACAAGAAAAGGGGCAATCTTAGGTGGTTAAGGACTGCAAAAACAACCTTAGAGGGCCACCACTTGTGTGACTAAGGTCTAGTTTGCACCAGGCCAGTGCACTCATGTCTATGTTATAACTGTTCAGACTGCAACTGAGAACTCATATGCTTTAATCCTACACACCACACAAAAATTTGCTTGTTTTCCACAATCCAGGACCGCTTTCATATGGGAGGAAATACCTGCTCATAGAAGGCTGAATTTAAAGTGCCACAAACACTGTTTTAATAAAAACCTGACCCATTCTGTAAGTCTTATGTTGTTGATTTTAGTTTTCTGGAGGTAGTCAAACATTGAGACAACTTTGTTTGCATCAGTCAACTTACCAAGCTGTAGTCAACTGTCATGCTGTGTGTACTCAGTGCTGGTGACCTTGGACGAACTGGAGTAGAGGCATTACTGTGGTTTACAGAACCCACTCCCCCTTTCAGACTACCAGACGTATCCTCCGGATCATTACTGTCTAGTGAAACAGTGCTCACCCTAAGGAAACAGTACCGAAAAACTACCCTTTTAGCACCACTCATACACCACAGGAAAAGGGAGTAGTACAATACCAAGTACATTGAAGAAGATGACTTTCAATTAGTTTAAAAACTTACATGCTCAACAAGTACACAAGTAGTAATATTTCACAGTTTCAGACCATTACCACCAGTGCTTCAACATTCATATCTCCTGGTCCGTAAGCTTAGAACATGTGATCTCCAGATGTTGTAGTGCAACTCCCATTATCCTTGGCCATTGATTATGCTGGCCAAGGTCAATGGAAGTTACAATACAACAACATCTGAAGGGGCATTTTTAAAGACTATCCAATTAAGTATTTCTGAAGTCAAAGAGAAACTGAAATTACAGCCTGGCCACTTAACATGTTCAACAACTCAATCCTCCTCATTTTTCAAAATCAGGAGGATACACAAGCACACATGCACATACAGACACACAGATTGACATGGATGTTACATTTTTATGGACCCTTAGTATTATTCAAAGGTGATAAACATGTATGCCCCACTGGGGGACATGGAATATGCAACCATTTGACACATGGGGGCTACACGGTGTGCCGTACATGTTGATCTTTTTTGTAGAATCCCGCAGGAAAAGCTACTGTTCTGGGACACCCGAGATCTCAAAGGGCTGTTCAGCTGCTTAAACTACTTCTATCTGTCTGCCCTTTCCATCTGTCTGCCCTTTACCCAAGAGAAGCAATGTTCCATCTGCCCAATTTACCTCAGGTTAAACATTACCAAACTGAGCTGCCAGCCAAGGCAATACATACCCTGTTTGGATTTCTTGCAGCATTTCCAACATATACAGTTTTTTTCCCCAGCTATTAATACTTGTCTTTATTCGTGATTTGAGAAACCAAAAGTGTTTAATATTCAGCAGTGGGATTTCTAATAATTTTCTAACTCAGCTAACATTTTTACTTGAAAACATATCACTTCAATGTCTAAGCAGCCTTGGTTTTCTGGCAATTCCCTTCATACTAGATACAGAAACAAAATTACACTTTTGCTTGACTGCTCTTTTCATATCACATTCTGATTAGCTGCTATGAACAGCCTTTCTACAACAGTGAAAACTTATTAGGGAAACAGTGGGACAGTGAAATGATATCATTGACAGTAACAGATCACATCCTTTAGCAAACTAAATGCATCACATTTAGTATCACATTTAGGCCAGAACAGAGGTTCTGTGAACTGTGTTGCCTGCAATTGTATCAGATATGGTTTTAAAAATTTAATCAAGCAGATTTTGAACAGAATCACAGTGCCTGGAGGGTGAAGGTTTAAGACTTTCCTTCCCAGCTGCAAACCCAACAAAACTCTCTCTCACAACTTCCATGGACTGCAGCTAGTACTGGTGATGAGGGTTAATTGTGCAAAGGCAATTTCATTTCTCTTACCTCTCTGCACTGTTCATACTCTGGATGTCAGCATCTGAGCTGATGCTTCTTCCATCTTCTGCTTTCACATTTGCAATTTCTCCTTTAGAAACTCCCTTGAAAACTTTTTTCCTGAACAGAGATTAAAAGAATCGCATAATCACAGAGTTGGAAGAGACCACAGGGACCATCCAGTCCAACCCCCTGCCATGCAGGAACACACATCAAAGCATTCCCAACAGATGGCCATACAGCCTCTGCTTAAAAATCTCCAAAGGAGACTCCACCACACAAACATTATTATTCTGACCTCTTAAAGGCAAAATATATGAGATTCCATTAACCTGTAGTTTATTAACAACCAGAACCATTAAGTATTCTCTAGGATCCTGACACTGCCTGAGTCTTTTCTTTAAGTAACATTTTTCATGGCGAAGTGAGACAATCATGCATGACCGTCAGAACCACTGGCCCATTTGTCACACACAATGTCAAGCAGAATTATGAAAGAAGTCACCTGGAGACAGAGTTACCATGAGGACACTACTGGATTCCCAGTTATTTAGGAATATAAGAGATGAGCTGAATCAGCCCATGAGCATATCTAGGCATCCAGTTGTCAACAGTAAGCACTTTCCTCTTAGAAGCTCACAACAAGAAGAACTGAGTTCTCCTGCTACTGACTCCCAGTAGCTGGTAGTCAAAGCATGGCTGCCTCTGACCTCAGAAATAGTATATACCCGTAATTATCAGACCCCTTCATGGACTTATTCTCCACAAATCTGTCCAAGTCCCTTTTAAGGCCATCTGTGTTAATGGGTATATCTTGTGGCACCAAACTCAACCAATTAATCATACTAAGAAGTAACAATTAATCATGCTGAGAGGTACATTTTCGTTGTCTGGAGTATCCTGCTTATCATTTTTATTGGACAATACTCCCTCCCCAACAAAGTTATAATATTATGAGAAATGGGGAATATAATCGTTTTTTAAAAAATCAATGATATGTACCCAGTGTGGTGTAGTGGTTTGAACACTGGAGATCAGGGTTCAACTCCCTGCTCAGCTGTGGAAACCCACTGGTGACCTTGGGAGCAGTAACACACACTCAGCCCCAGAAAACTCTGTGATAGATTAGCCATAGGTCACCATAAATCAGAAACAACTTAAGGGCACAGAACAACAACAATAAGAAATACTCAGTTTTTCTTGGTGTGTGCTACACATCAGCAAGAGTATGAAAACATTTTATTTGCAAACGAGGCAATTTATATGGGGAAGTTGTGGAAAATGAACAAAAGTAAGCCCTAAAATGCTGTAAAGTCGTATATGAAGCAGAGCCTAATTTTGAATTATACTTTTAAAATGCTCAAAATATAAGTAAATCTAATAGTAAATATTTAGTGGAATAAGAAAACACTAATAGTTACCCCTTTTTAATATGTACATATATTACAGCCATCCCTGCAGAACACAAGCTTCAGTAAGAATAAAAGCACTTTGTTTCTTTATCTAGAAGTTTTAAATTCAAGTGATTGACTATTCTGGAGTCACTAGCAGACACTCATCACACATTACACAAAAGAACGCCTCACCCAATTTTCCTGGGCCCACTGAAGACTAATTTTGTCCCACTGGACAGGGAAGCTAACACATCTTGCTTTGAGGTGTCTTCTGAGCTCCCTGCCAATTCATCCTTGGTTTTAACCCCTTCTACCTGTTCAGAGGATGCACCTTAAAAGAAAAGAGGCACTTTAAAAAAAAGTGAAAGGATTTCAAATACACAATTCTCAGGTAATTCAATATTAAGCCAACTGTCCCCATTGTTCCATGAGAATAGCAGTCATCAGAGCACAGCAGGCCAAGTAATTGTTCAAGGACGCCCAACTGGGCAGCAGTGAAGCATTTTTTTGTTCTTCATCTCACCAGCTGCCACATCATGTGTTCCTTAAGGTATTTATACCCCGCCTTTTTGGCTTAAGAAAACTGCCTGCAATAGCTAACATGAGCAAAACAATAAGGGGAGGAGAAATAAATGAGGGGAAAAAGGGAACCATCCTCAAAGAAACTGCACATGAGAAACACAAGTGGGAGACCCAGGTTCTTTTAACAAACAAACAAACAAAGGTCTGCTACAACGTAAAGCTGGTAAAAAAAAAAATCTACCTCAAGGCAGAGGCAGATTGACAGACTGCAGAGGTGAGAAATATGTGGCCACCAGATACTGGATTGTAATGCCTTCCAGTCTTAGTCATTATAGTTAACTAGCATACTTACCCAGCATTGCCTGGGATTTTATTTTCCTCTTAAGAACTCACCCAACTGTCTTCTCCAGTACCCGTAACTTTTCCCCATATTTCTGAATGCAATCTGTATTCAGAGTTATTTACATACACACAGTTCGGGTTCCCGAGGGAATACACTGTTCTCCTCCTTGCTGCTAGGCCTCACCTTCGTAGCAACCAGCCTATTCCAGTATCTGTAACTTTTCCCCATATTCCCCAATCCAATCCATATTCAGAGTTGTTAACATACAGAGGTTGGGCTCCTGAGGGAATGCACTGTCCTCCTCCTTGCTGCTAGGCTTCATCTCCATAGCAATCAGCCTATTCCGGTACCTGTAACTTTCCCCGATAGCCCCCAATCCAATCCGTGTTGTCTAGAGACTTTGATGTACTGGCTTTTGATTTTTTTTGCTTTCTGTTGAATTTGTACAATAACTTTACATTTTTCTGGAAGCATTTTTTGTTTTAAATTTCAACTTTTAAGATTCCTCACATATGGAGCCCATACAATCTACTGTGTAAGCCGAGAAGACCTTGTAACTATGCTGTGTATGTCACTTTAATTTTTCTCACATATGCCTCCCAAATGTTTTCTGGCATCCTTATTGATGGTAGGCCTCATCACCATAGCAACTGGCCTGAGGCCCAAGAGCTCTCTGGCTGAGAATTCTAAAGGCTCCTCCCTAAACTGCCAACCCCAGGATTCCACAGAATCTTCAAAGCCAGCCAATCATATGAGGTCTTCTCGCCTCACACAGCCAATCGTATGAGCTCTTCACTGGACTGACAAACTCACAGATAAACTTTGACTTCTATATAGCAGATAGTGAGGAATGGTGTGACTTGCAGTTCGACAATATCTGGAGGGCCACAAAACTCCCACCTCAGCAGTCTGTCCATCTGCTTCCAACTTGATGAAGTAGTATTTGGTGTTGCAGTACTGCTGAAGCTAAGCAAATGTTGATCTGCCTAGCCCCACGGACAAGAGATTATTAAGTACTCAACATGCGAGGATTTTAAAAAATACTAGAAATAACAAGCAAGAACATGCCTGCTATTTATTAAAAAAAAAAACTGTGGAAATAGTGAGGTTACTGACACACATAGGAAAAGCAGGCTCTTCTTCCTCTTGCTATTTTTACCTGGAGTCTTACGTAGGATGGACTGCCTAACAATATCAGTTCCAAGGAGCTTGGACTGTTTGAAGCGTTTTGCTCTCTCTTCAAAGAACCATTCTCCTGTTACTATCCTGAGATGCCTGCACGAAAGAAATGAAGCTAAAATGATGCAAACTCATACAGTCAATGTGACCTAGTCATTTGATTTCCCCAAGTGCCCAAGAAATCTATACCGCTTCAGCAAAAATTAAAAGATAAGGAGAGTTTAACAGCAGTATTATACCAATACATGACAATCATCTGTTTTACTGGAAATGAGACAATAGCAGAATATTACCATCATTTTTTTTGCAACATTTAATAAAGTACAGTTTATGGGAATAATAACATACAAGTACAGGCAATGTGGAAGTGAAAATTTTCAGGAAGAGATGAGAAGAAGGAGCGTATACTCTTCTCCGTATCTGCAGTTTTCCATCTCAAATTAAATTCCCTTAAGGAATTCTCTAGAGATCCAGCATGGAATAGTGGTTGAGCATTGACTCTGGAGACCACAGTTCAAATCCCCACTCAGCCATGGAAATCTACTGGGTGACTTTACACAAATCATACTCTTTCAGCCTCAGTGGAAGGTGAAGGCAAAGGCAAACCCCCTCTGAACAAATTTTGCTAAGAAAACCCCATGATAGGGTCACCATAAGCTGTCGGCAACCTGAGGACACACAACAAAAAAAGCAGCTTCTCACTCCCACCCCTATTCTGCTGGTAAGTTTATAAAAGTGTTTAAGTACCTTTGCTAATCTTTGCAGCAAAACTGTGGTCACACATTACTGTTTTCAAACTACAAACTAGGAAAAGGAGAAACCAAGGAGATACCAGAGACAAGTCTTAATCTCTCCCCGTTTTAGAAATATGCATATTTTTAATAATGTGATCCATTAAAAGTAAGGCATGCACTAAAAAGGAAAAGCTGCAGAAAGGGGAAAAAAAAAGGGAAGACCACCAAAAGATTTGCAAGTTAATGTTGTTTGTTAATGAAAGGACTTCCAGTTCAGCAAACACTATCTTAATGTATGGAGTGTGATTTCCAGCCTTTAAAAGCAAGGGTCATTTCCACACGTGGCGAGCGAATCGCTCCCTGCCGCTACTCACCGGATCTTCTGTGGGTCCGGTCTGGTCCAGGGTGAGGAGGAGCAGTGCGTGATCGTAGATCCGCACTGCTCCAGCGTCCAAAATGGCGGCTTCCGGTTGGTCATGGGTCTCAACCAACCGCCGAAGCTCTCCAGCCTAAAGCCCGCCCTCTGCAGATCGCAGGCTCGCATTGATGCGAGCCTGAGAATCTGCATTGAAGAGCAGGCACGCAATGGCGAGCGCCGGCATTTTGAAAGACCTGAAAAATCAGGTTTTTCAAAAACAAGATTGAGGACCACTTGGGGTCGTTCCGGAGCGGACAGAGGTGCGGATCTACGGTAAGTAGTCCAGACCCAGCCCGCTCCAAGGTGCAGACGTCTTCCATGGAGGACGCACTGCGCTGTTTTATTTACCCCATGTGGAAATGGCCAAGATGTCCCCACATTCACGATGTCTTTCATCTGATTCTATGTGCCACAAAATCACAGTCTAACTCATTCCAGGAGGCCTACTGTGGACTAACTTATATTGCAAAGGATTTTCTCAGAACAGATAGAACAACACCTGGTATCTGACAGCTGAATCCCACAAATCATCTGACACATGCAATCATCAGTCAACCTTACAGCAGTGACAGCTCTTGGCTACCTTGTAATCTTTGGGTGACAAACTTCCTGTGCTCCATCTCCCCAAAACGGGCTCACCTACCTCTTCACTACTTCTGCCTCTATCCATTCACTTGGTTCCTCACTCCAAGCTGAGCACGCACAACAACACAAAGGAAAAGTGCAAGGCAAGCAGAGGAAAATGCTTAATCTCTAGTCCAAAGGTGAGTGCAATGTGGCCTGTAGATCATGGGTAATCCATGAACCTTTTTTTAGAGCCCCACATGCTCCCCACAAATTTTTTCAACAACATTGCAGTTTGCTGCCAA
Source organism: Cyclura pinguis (assembly GCA_030412105.1). NCBI lineage: Eukaryota > Metazoa > Chordata > Lepidosauria > Squamata > Iguanidae > Cyclura > Cyclura pinguis. Next base: position 207,233,316 of record CM059601.1, on the reverse strand, counting down.
ATATTATAGTCAATGGAAAAAGGAACTTAATGTACTGTAGTCAATATCAGCCAATGTCTTAGTCAATTTAGTTCCTTTTTTTATCAATATCAATAGTCTATATAATATTAAAGTCAATTAAGTAAATTTAAAGTTCATTTACACAGAAATATAAATTCAATAATATTCTAATTCCCATGGGAAGTCCTGTTAATAATGAGTGGGAGGATTTTTAAAGAACTTATTGATTTGATGAGGTATTTTTTAATTAATTCAATTAACTTTTAACCTTACATATAGGTAACAACTAATGTAGCTTTTAACTGGTCGTTTAAAAAAAAAAGGAAGACAGACAGACAGACAGTACAGCCCTCAATCACTTGGTCGAGCTGAAAAGAAACTCCTGGCTTGAGAGCAGTTGCCCAGCCCTGCTGCAGTCTCTGATTATTAAGGGTCAGTCTTGGACCTCTGCTGGAGACCACTGGTGCCAGCCCTGCCTGAGAGCATTCTTGTTCCACCTCAGCAGGATGGAGTTGTATTAACTACATAAATAATATTAACTGAAACCAAAGGAAAGAAGTCAAAAGTTCAGGAGTCAAGGGTGTGGCTACTCCTGGGAAAGAGCGCACAAACAGAGTACACAATTTGGTCCTTTGATGTCAAAATACAATTGATTTTGAATTGCAAGTGTGCCATGACATTTTGAAAACTACTCTTATTAAACTTTGAACATTTCCTACTCCTTTCCCCTCCCCACTTATTTGTTTTTTATTCTAAATTTGATAAAAGGGGAACATAAAAAACCTGAGTAAATGTTTGTAAATATATATTTTTTTCAGTTTCACCACAGGGCAATGTTCTAAAATACCTGTTCCCCTTGATAACAAATGTTTATATTAGACACCTGACAAACATTCCAGACAAGTAAACTTATCAGAACTATTAATCTCCAGGATGTTGATTTTTCTTGGAACCCAACAGGATTTGCAGTCCAACTATTATATACAAGCAATAAGGAGACTGGGCATTATTCTGTTTCATTCTTAGCAGGAGCCATTTTTAAACGACTGTACAATTTTCAGTTTTGTACCAACAAGCACCAGGCAAACTGGTATTGTTTGTGTCTGTATCTTTCTTCTGTCTTTGAATACCATGCTAAATGGATTTTTGCTTTAATGTAAGATGCTGCATTCATCTCAACTACATTAGGCAAAGAAATCCAGAATTCCTACACAGTCTTTTCCAAGGTTCATCCTCAACTGAAACTCTACTTTTCCTCTAGTGGGTCATCATCTTGATGATACATTTGGCCAATGCTTGCTTGTTTTATCTATGATACGTTTGGCCAATGTTTGCTGCTTTTACTTATTCATTTATAAAAACATTCACAGAAAAATAGTTATTACACATTAACAGGTACATGGGTGTGGGAATCATGATGGTAACAGGAGTTCCATTCCTACTGGCAGTACTCATACCAGAAGATAACACTGGAAGAACTTCTGTTTGAACCTTTGCCATTCTTGCTATGGATTCCACAATTACCCAGCCTATATATCTTTTTAACATACCATGTTGTTGCATGAAGTGACTTAACATACAAGACAGTGATCTGGAATAAGTGCCAACAGTAGACTGATAATATTCAGTTCTATCTTTTCTGTAGTTAACGATGTACTGAACCTAGTCCTGGATTTGACAATGAGCTAAATGAGGGTCAGAAAATTCAGCTTAATTCCTGAAAAGATGGAGTACATGGATGTACATGGAGCATATGTCAGGGAAGATGGTGAGTGTAAGAGAGAGAGAGATTGAGAGAGAGAGAGAGAGATCTTGTCCAGAAGAATTTGAACACCATCTTCCAAGACATAGAAATCTCCAAGAAAGTTCATAGCTTATGTATGTATCGGGGGGAAGGACAGGAACACTGAGATCCCACGCTATAGCCATTTCCGCACTATGCTGTTACAGTGCTATTATTCCACTTTCAACATCCTAGAATCCTGAGGTTTGCAGTTTAGGGAGGGACATTCAGAATTCTCAGCCAGAAAGCTCTTTGGTCTCAGTAAACTACAAATCCCAAAATTCCATAGGATGAAAGTGGAATAATAGCACTATAACAGTGTAGTGCAGAAATGGCCTATTACTAGTTCCTCAAGTGGCTTCTGTGAGACAGAATGCTTCTTCATCATCTATAGCTGCAGAGACATTCTGGCCATGGTGATCTGATAACCTCTCAACTGAATTATTGCAGTGCATATTCTAAGCCAGTGTGGTATAGTAGTTTGAGCTTTGGAATATGACCCTGGAAACCAGGGTCTGATTTCCCACCTAGCCTGGAAACCCACTGGGTGGTCTTGGGTGCATCGCACAATCTCAGTGACAGAAAACTCCATGGTAAGTTCATCTTAGCATAGCCATAAGTAAGACATGACTTGAAGGCACACAACAACAACAATAATATTCTAAGCAAGAGTTCCTTTGAAGATTGTTGAGAAGCCTTCAATTAACGTAAAATCTGATTTTGCTAGATTTTTGACTGGTGAGGCCTTGTTCACTTACATCATGCTACTTTTTAATAATTCCAATAGCAATATTAGTCTTGTACAACTAAAATGAAGAGTCCTGTGGAACCTCAAAGGCTAAAGTTTTATTTGGAATAACCTTTTATGGACTCCAGTCCACTTCATCAGATGTATTTGATGAGGTGAACTGAGTCCACAGAAGCTTATGCCAAATCTTTAACTACCACCATTTCTGGCCTGTTTGCTTCAAGGTCCAATTCAAAATGGTAATTCTTGTATTTAAATCCCTGATGAATCTGTGTCACAAATATACAAAATAGTACTGCCTCTGCTATCAACCTCCAAGGTCTTTTGAAATCATCTTCTGAGATCCTTCTCCAGCAGAGAGAAGTTCACGCACAAAGCATGCTGTCTCTGCTGTAGCATGACACTTATGGAATGCCCAGAAGGAAATGAGAGAAGGCTGTTATTTTGCTGCCAGCACTACTTAAGGTTGTAGTCAGACTCAAGACTGGTATTTGTCAAGACATCGATGAGACAAAATGATTTCCCCCCAACTGGAAATTGGCCTCAAGTCACCTGGAGCTCTTTGCATTTGCACAATTTCCAACTTACAGGTGTTCGGACTAACAGATTCATACCTCTCAAAACCATTAGCACAGTGGTTTTCATCTTTTTTGGGTCACAGATCTCTTTGAGAAATCGATGAAACCTATGGACCCAGTTCTCAGAAAAATGCACTTAAACATAATTTTGAAAGTAATAGGAATGAAACTGAAGGGGGAAAATGCAGATTTCCTGAAGCCCCTAGGAATCCATGAATCACAGGTTAAGAATCCCTGTACTTGTGTTACAACAGTAATCCCAATGTTGATGTTGTTGCTGTTGTTGTTACATGCCTTCAAGTTTACTTTGACTTACTACCCTATCCTAGGATTTTCATGGAGAGATTTGACATTACCTTCCTCTCAGGCTGAAAGAGTATGACTTGCCCAATGTCACCCAGTGGGTTTCCATGGCTGAACAGGGGTTCAAACCCTGGTCTTCTAGAGTCTTACTACAGCACACAAGCCATGCTGGTTCTCCTAAGGGAAGGGTTTTAAAGGTTCTCAAGTTTGAAAACTTCCAGTGCCTTGCAAAGGCCTTGTATAAACACACAGACTTCAATTTTTCCATGTTTTGTTGTGTTACAGCCTGGAATTGAAATGGATACAATTGACATTGTTGCCACCTAATGCACACAAGATACTCAGCATTGTGAAGAAGAAAAATATTATTCTGGGATCCATATGCACAAAGCTGATGGATACCTACCCAAGAAGATCTGCGGCTGTGATTGCTACTAAAAGTACTTCTATCAAGTACTAACACGGGGGGGGGGGGGTTAAATACTTATGCAACTAACAATTAGCAATTCATTTCTGTTTTCTTAATGTTTTTGCCAAAATAAAAATATTTTACACCATCACAGTGTTAAGTATATTGTGTACATCAAGTGGAAACAATGCCATTTAAATTCATTTCAACACACCAGGCTGGAAAAGTCCAAGTTGAGAGATGAGGTGAGCAAATCTGCAAGGTACATTATTTAGAATTCTCTATGCAGTTACAAATCATGCAGGGAAAGGGATTTTGCTGGCATAATCTTCTTTGTCTGCCCCTGTTCCTGTGACCTGTTGAACTTAAATTTGTAGTTCCAATGTGCTCTATATAATTATCACCATTATGAGACAGAACCACATAAAACACCTAACATTTCATCCTGACTTCCCCACCAGCATAGGAACTGGGATTTAATTCTGTGAAATATCTAGCCATCTCTCAGCATCACATTTGATAAAAAGAAAAATGGTACAAGACACAACTGAAACTCTCTTCCTCAGCTTCCAACTTTAACAAATACTCTGTAGAGTAGTGAATTCCTTTGACTATGACAAACCAGTTTATTGGTATTGTATGTGATATATATTTGCCTTCTGAATCATCATTAATCCTTTTTAAACTGCTGTCTAAATCCAAATGTACATCTTTCTTATTGAATGTGGCAAGTGTCTGCTATAATTAGTGTTGTCTACTACTAAACAGAACAGCATTTCACAAGATTAGCTTTAATATGTTTGCAGGCAAAAGGGAACTTGTTGGCTGCTTCTTTCAAATGTCAATACTTAGTCAAGAACTCAACAAATAAATGGCACACCTTAGTATACCATTTATTTGATTTAGTATTAGGACTGATAATCCTGAATGTTTAGCCGATTTGCAAAATTTGTAAAGAGAAACAGAACTACTTTGAAGAACTTTTGCGATAATATGATTTATTAGGCATGGAACACTCAGCAGTCTAATATTCTTTTGACTATCTACTAAACAGATTCTATTTAGTATTTTTATTTGTATTGCTAAGGACCTTCAGCAAGTAATTGTAGATCTGTGCATTTAAATCTAAATCTGGCTCCAATGAGATAGCAAATAAGATACAAAGATCTAAAGGTGCATGTCTACCAGACAAAAGGGTGACCACCTTCAGGAGGGGGCAGACTATAACGTAGTAAAGCTAAGGATAAGGAGGGGGAATTTTCTACATAAACACAATCACCTGTGCACTGTGTGCTCTTTATTTGGACCCTATGGTTTCTACATGATCAGAGCAGGTCTGATCTTAAACAGTTAGATCTGCAGCTATCATACCTCAGTGGGATGTGACAAAAGATGGTTCCTCCATAAGGATGGTTCCTCAAGGATTTCTTCAATAAGACCAAGCATACCGTACAATTAAGCAGTGAACTTACCACTGGCAACACTTCCCTGAGATACAGTATTCAGCATGCTCTAGAACACACAATTGGTTTGGCAGGAACAAAGTTCTGCAGAGAGGCATATTTAAAAACTACATTTGAAGGCCACTACTGCTGAGTGCCAGACACTTTAAGAATGAAGGTTTTATTACCAACAAGTTTATAACCTGAATATAAACTCATTGATTGTAGCAATATCTTAAACCATTGTAGCATATTTCAAAGTTATGAGGTACCTTACACATCTTTTAAAGTCACTTGCACTTTTAGCCAATTAAAAGAAACACTGTACTAGAAGTAAAAAAAATTATGGACAGGTAAGCTCTAATGTGTAGCATTTTCTCTTTCACTCTTTCAGTCTTTGTGCTCTGTGAAACAATGCTTAAGTTTTTTCTGGTCATTTTTTGTATAATTGCCAATCTATACTTCACACGCTTCATGATTATAATTTTACTTCTGCATTCTCTGAAACTCAAGGACCTTTCCATCTTGAGATCAAGCAACCCAAATGACTTATTAATCAGAATACACAAGGAGATCTAAGCAAAATGCTCTCTTTTGACCTTTTTTTCTTCTTCTTGGTGCTGGAGACTATTATGCGATTTTCACAAGGGCTATTAATATTGAGGCCCATGACAGGTTCTGCCCACAAAAAAATCCACAAAGCCGTATTTACTACCAATCCCCCTTCTCCATCTCTCATTTTATGCCATGGTAATATAAAGCACACATAGAGTTCCTTTTCTATGCCAGCAACTTAAGGCACTAATACACTTGCCAATCACTAAAAGCAGTTTTAAGCAGTAAGAAACCCAGACATCCTACATGACCAGGTCCATTATGAATAGCAAAACATACAGCAATGCCATCCAAAGCTCCTTCTGCTAGCATCAGCTGAGTATGGTTTGTTTCAGTAATGTGAAGTGAAGCATATCACAAACTAAAACTCTTTATAACTATACCACAACCAATCTCAAGCTGCTTGCTTGCTTGCAAGGGCAGAAATCTGACCTGGAGAAAAAAGAGCTGATCCCATCTGCCTGCAGGCAAGTAAGCTAATATTTTTCCTCTGTTAAGTTTTGATATTTCATTACAAGGTTTCATCTAAGTCACCCAGAGGGCCAACCAGGAAATGGACTTCTGGCACTGGCAGTGGCTGGTTTCTATGTTAATAGGCCAGTGAATATGCACTGGGTTTTATTTGGAACCATAAATAAGCCATCTGGGACACTGCACCTATTTTGGGAACTGGGTTCAGCAATGTGGACAGCTCCTTTTAAGACTGGTCTAAATCCTGAAGTGAGCTCATCATCCTACTGATGTGAAAGTCACCAGCTGCCAGGAGGTCTGGGTACGCTTTAGCCATGGTGGCCAGGTAATTCCGGTAGTTTTAAAAAGTAAGTTTTACAACCACTGTACTATTTATAGCTTAATGAAACAAGGATAACATTGATGGCAGCAGAAATACTAGTATGGGACCAGTGAAAATGCTGAACAGAAGTATAATTTAATTAATGGAGCCTATGTTTTCTGGGCATGGTTTCTTTAAAAGATAATACTTTGCAGCCATAACGTTCTCTGTTCTACAAGGAATTTCGACTACTGCCAATTAAAGCAGAAAAACTGGGGTAAAACTATAGGTATACTTTAGTTTTCGAAGTAGGTAAATTTCTGGGTATTATTTCTTTAACAGAAGATTTGGTACCAGAGGCAGAAATAACATCAAAAGAACAAGGTTAGGTTCCTGCACCACAAAAAAGAACAGTTCACCGTGTTTCAGAAAACTTGTCATCCAAAACTAAAAATATGCAAATACAAATGTAAAATGAAACAACCAGATCATGGATGCCTTGCATAAGTAAATAAAAACATTTTGAACTTTCTACAGATCATGGAAACTCACTGGGTGACCTTGGGCATGCAACACACTCTCAGCCCCAGAAAACCTCATGATAGGTTCGCCTTACAGCTGCCATAAGCCGGAAACAGCCAGAAGCCACACAACAATAGCAAACTACTTGAAGGCTTCTTCCAAATGCATCCAGGAATGACTTTTTCTGTTATCAGCCCCCACTATTCTTATGATTTGCCGGCCAGAATTGTAGATTTATGGCTTTTTAACATGCTGGAAGTAGCTAGAAAGGAAGGCTTATCTGCCTTCCCTTTGTCTCTGTTCTGCAATTCACACATGCTCAGTAACAGTTTCAGGAGGCAGCTGCTGCTTACCTTGCCTGTTATAGGCAGGCCCACACACCTATAATAGGACTGGCTTGAGTAGACGTTCATTCTTTCCCAGCTCAAGTTTTATTCCATTATTTATTCCAGACACACCACTAAAAACAGATACTGGAAGAGTTATGTTTCTCCAATCCTCCTTCACCATTCACCCAAGGCTGGTACTACTAAAAACAACCCTTCCCAACCAGACAGAGGATGAGGAAGTAAAGGGAACTGGGTAGGTATAAAAAGACTTTGTAAAAAGGAGCTTCTTTGTTGGAGGCTTTGTTTAACTGAGCTATGTCTATATCCCACTGTATGGGTTTCAAACTTCCTTAGCACAAAGTAAATACAGGTATGTCTTTATTATCCCAGCCTCTTCACTACACTTTCATGCTGCTCACAATGTAAACTTAGGAAAATGAATTAACAAAACGTATCCCATTTTTATTAAAAAAAAAAACTCACGCAATCTTATCACACACTGTGCATTTCCAGTTGCCATCCATCCCTTCAACACGGCATTTGCTACAGACTCTGAATCCACATGCGGGGCAGAGATCTCCTCTATCAAAGATTAAGCCCAAATTCTTCTGACAGCAAATGCAGACCCTGCTGTTGTCAAACTGGTGTTGGTGATGTCGCCCACCTTTCCGTTTCACTTCCAATAACTCATTTTTCAGCTTCCTTGAAGAAAAAAACAAGCAGAAATTTTATTTTAAAAAAGGTTTCTAGCAAAGATAATTTGCCACTTCCTAAAATGGTTCATACATAAAAGGTCCCCACTTCATGAGAGCACATCTAAAACTGACATGTGTGTGAATGAACCATCACAAATGAAGCCTCCTTTCAGAATTTTCACAGCAGAATGCTTTTCAGTGGAGTCAGTTTGCATATCTGGATTCAAAGCATCAGGTGATCAGTATTAAATTAAATAGAACGGATCCCAATACTGAAACCACTCTGAACTATGTGAACAATTTTGCAATAAGGAATGGATGAGTCAGAAGATGCAGAATGACAGATGCAAATACTTGGGAACATATGAATAAGAAGTACTTAGAGACTGTCAAAAAAGAACATTTACACTCAGTTACACAGTCATGCTGCAAACAGGTATAACCTTTTATGTGTATAGAGATATAAGAGAAGAAAAATACTGCAAGTCACCTAGATCTCCAACTTGGATGTTAAGCTGAGATTTAAAGCCACTTTCCTTTGTGTATACTAGGCTCATTGGCTAATCTTGGGCATTTTGTTATTTGTGATGTGGGAATCTTACAGACGTACTCACCTCAGAATTTTAATGAGATAAAGACAGCATCTATGGTGGCAGTCCCTGGAATCCCTAAATAGTACCGCCATATGTATGTCTGTGTGCGTGCACATGTATACACACATATACACAAATAGTATACAACTGTCAAGGTCAGAGACCTGGGCGGAGAGCCAGCCCAGAGAAGGGAGTGTGAGAGCCAGCAAAGTCCAGCCGGGAGGGGACAAGCAAGCACTTTACACAAGGGAGCTCATTTACCAGAGCGTCAAGCAAAAGCTGTAGTCAGAGTTCCAAAAGCCAAGGGTCAAGAGTCCAGATATCAATTCAAGGTAGCAGGAACCAGGTGCCAGGGGAGGGCTTGTAAAAAGTTTGCCACAAGCAAAGAAAAGCTTCCAGGCAGGCAGTTATATAGCCCAAGGCACAGGTGTGGCTAGTCACTGCTTCTTGAACTTAATCAAGGAACCCTCCCTTTGCTCAGCTCTCTTGAGTCTCCGCCTTGTTTGTGGGCTGATTGGCACAGGCTCCAAACCATCTTCAGAATCGGATCCCTGTTGCCCTAAAGCAGCAGGCAGAGGGACGTCCGAGCCTGCTTGGTCCATGGCAGCAGGGGGGGCTCTTGAGCTGCAGGACTCATCTCCACCCTGAGCAACAGGGACCAACAGCTGCTGCTCGTCATCAGCAGCTCTGACAGGGGCTTCAGTTACCACAACAACCTTCATCCAGGCAGATGGCACATTTCAGTTTTCCAGAATCATGTCATGTAGCTAATCAAGGCAGAGAACTAGCCCAACAAGACATCCAGAATATGTTCGGCAAAAGAATCCCCCTCTTCCCCATAGGGATCTACACTGTATTTCCTACAAAAGACACATTTTTGCAAAGGACCTCAGGCAGTTTTGGAAGCTGCAGTCTTCAGGAATTGCTGATTAGTATGAAGAGAGGACTCCTTTAATAACCCCAAGGAAAGGAGAAAGAAATCAAGAGAGGATGAAGACTGCAGACAATTCTCAAATTACTATGATTCCTCTCTCACTGGAATAAAGATGCACGGTTCTGAATGATTAAATCCAGTCAGGGTAAGAAATGAAATAAAAAAAATTCAGTACTAGTTATGAACACACTGGCTTCATTTTAATTCCAACCTATAGGCATGTTTCATCAATTAAATGCAGTACATTATATTAGTCTCTTCAAAGGATTATTTATGAAATCCTACTTAAAATACTCTTTTCTGTGTATTTAAGAAAATTAAATGAACAGTCTTTACAGAACATTTCAGTATATAACAATGGGGTACAATTTATTCAAATGTGATTCTAGTCTTTTCTTCCATCACATTGGCTATGATTTCAGTCCTCATGGGCTGAAATTATCTTATCTTAGAATCTAAAATATTTTAAGATTATCTTAGAATCTAATATATACACTTGAGTCTAACGATACATGTAAGCATAAAGACAGTTTTAGAAAGGCCTTATTCCACATTATATTCTAGTAGATTTTGAGAAATTTACAGACATACTTTTAGTAGATGTAAATATTGTTAAAGATGATAGGATAATCTAAAACTTGGATAATAAAGCCTTTCTGATAACCACACAGGTAAGGAGGGGAGGGACACATGACATGTCTGCTGAAATTCTTTTTTCTAGTTGTAGTATAGGGTAATGCAACTTCATCATGCAAGATGAAGCAACTTGTACTCAAAGGAAAACAAACCACATAAGAAAAGAACTGCTACATGTTAATAGTGCTACTTCATACTGGGATATTACATTATATAACAAGGCCAAAATATGTGCATTAATGTGTAATGGCACTACAGCAAAAGGCACAGGTGTGTCCTGTTTGTTTCAGTGCCCACAAAGTTCACATTAACACTCCACTGCTGTTTGGGAGGGGCCACACTGTAGCAGCTACACCCTGGATATGGCTTTAACTAAACATCCTCCCATCTTCCATGGACTTTTCTCAGCTTAATTATGCAAATCCCGCAGAGCTGTAATACTTAAGATTGCATAGTAATTTCTGGTCCACAGAACACTTGCAAAATAATGCATTACATGCATTTTCTCTAGAGAATGAATATCCCAAAAGATCAAAACTTCTGTCAGCTATAAAAATTCATGTGATTTGCTGCAAAAATGTAAGCATACTTCAAGAAGTGTAATGATAAAATAACTTATATGCTGCATGCTCTCTACCTTTCTTACAATTTCAACACTTCTTCTTCTTCCTCTACTCCTACTAACAGTAGAATTCTGTTGTATGATTATTAGAATTCCACCAGATCTAGCCAAGCAGCATGATGACATCTGTCAGACTTGTGGCCCAGGCAAGACCTAAATAAACAGGGATTATGACTGCCTTACAGCAATGACCTCTTAGAATCCAAGCAGCTACAGCAGTAACCAGAGTTTGGAAAACTGTCTAGGAGATTCTGGGAGGTGTGGTGCAAAAAAGTAACCTGACCAGGCTCTGCTGATGATCTACAATGAGTAATTTTTGTCTGATTTTAAGAGCCAATTACAATTGTTTAAAATTAGATGAAACTTTCCCCTTCAGAGACAATATGCCTCCAACTATATGGAGCATCTGGGAGTCAATGTGGTGTTAATTCAAGCATGCACTATGACTCTGAAAACCAGGATTCAGATTTGCACTTAGCCATGAAAGTCTGCTGGGTGACCTTGGGTAAGTCATACTCTCTCAGCCTCAGAGGAAGACAAAGACAAACCCTCTCTGAACAAATTGAAAAGAAAACCCCGTGACAGGTTTGCCTTGGGGTTGCCATAAGTCAGAAATGACTTGAAGGCACATGACAACAATACAGAACAAGCAACAAACTAATTGTCCATTGCCCTTATGCTCTGCTCACGAGTGTCTAGAGAAGTTTTTCTCAAACTGGTGCCTTCCATACATGGACCAATCTAGACTTCCCTTCCACGCCAGAAGCAAGTCACTTCGTCCATTTGAATTAACTATTTGTACTAACTTTCTGAAGGCACTTGCTAAAATATTCTTGCAACCCATATTCATTTGAAATATGTGGCATGACTTTTAAGGGGAAAGATGAAGGACTCATTATCCTTTAGGTTACAACGATTTGACGGCTACTTGTCCCTTCCAGCTATTCAGTTGTATGATCGTACAAAAACACGAGCTGCCATATACAACAACTAGAAGACACGGCTGCAAGTGCAGTTTTAATGATTTCAAGTGGCTGACTGAATGGTCTGAAATCTGTGAAGCCAGCTAGGTTCAGGTGAGGCCAATATTTGTATGGAAAGAACAATCTAGGAATCAGAGGAACGCAGCTCTGAGATTCTTAGAGGAAGAGAGGAACACAAGTGTGACCAAACAAAGATGCCCAACTTTACCAGTGCTTTAGATCATCATAAACTTAGACAGCTGTGTTTGATGTAAATTCCCTTCTTTATTTTCTTGCACTGGCTTCAAGAGTGAATCATTAAATAACTGTGACAGTGTGCTGATTTCAAAATTGGACGAATTAAGTGTTCCAAGATTACAGGAGGGGGAGGAAGCAAGTGAGTCATCAGACCCTAATCTACCATCAACAAAGCCTCTAAACAGCTACTGCCTAGCCATGTTAAATGCTAAGCAAAAAAATAATGTTGTACATCAGTAGAACAGACTCAGTAATAGCTCAGTTACTATTGCTGTACAAAAACATTTTTGGAGCAAAACCAGAAGTGTGGCTTTGGGAACACTGCAACTTACTATCATAGATATCTATCACAATATCTAAGTAAATCATAACACTCCCAAATTCCATTTTGCATCTTTCTTCTCTCTCATTTCCCCCTTGAAAATCGTCAAGATATTACATGCAGGCTGGCATCCTGTTAGGGACACATGCTCAATCCCTTACATTATTTTTTGGATGCTGAGCACTTGGCATTCCCACCTTCCTCTCACCACAGCACCCAAAGGCCCCCCCTCAACTTACTGGACAGCCTCTGAAGCTCCCCCCCTCCCCCATGGCCATTTCCCATTCCTTGGGGAGCAGGCAGCCTTACAGAAATGTCTTCCCACAGCTAGACATGAAATGTTGACATCAGTCCTGAGATCCACTGGGGTCCTCCAGCAGTCACAGCACTGCTGTAATCATTTCATGTCTGGCTACAGGGTACATAGTCAGATGCTTCTGTGATCCTGACTGCTCACTATGAAGCAGGGAATGGCTTCAGAGGCTGTTCAATATGTGGACCTACTACACTGAGCTGTACAGGATTACAACCTATATCTTTACTGAGTTGAACTGGATTTTCTTAGAATTGTGTCTTGAACACATACAGCAGCCTCTGTTCTATATCTTCTCATGAATGTACATACTGTATGAAGCATTTCATATCGTTGCTCAACCACAGGTTGGGGAAAAAAGGGAATATCAAACATATCAAACATACAATGTCCTCCTTCACACAGGTACCAGATCTCAATGTTCAAGGCAATGCCGTCACTATATATACTTGAAAATGTGTGGAGACAAGGTTTCCAATCCATGTGCATACAGTATATGGACTGCTGGTGTCTACTGTACTATAAATGTTCACGGCCCCTTAGGAACTGTGCCCTTTGCTACTTCTATTTTTATTTTATTTTATTTTTTGCAGTCATATACCTCTGCTGGCACTCATTTCTGAAGAATCGCTAAGAAAATTCTGCCCTGTTTGTTAAACCTTCTATTCATATTACTTATAACCGGTCTTACAGAAAGTTGGGCATGCCTGAACCAACTCTATTCAGTGAATTTTGGAATGGCTAAATCCACAAAGGAACAAGCTGTGCATCAACTGCAACTCTGCCTATTAATATTTAAGGCTTGGGCCTAGTGTTTTGAGCTGGAAATTTTTCTCCATGTGCAGGTTGATTTGTTGCCTATTAAGTATTTCCATTTGTGCTCATTGCAAGAGCTCTATTTGAATACAAATATACATAGCTTATTACCAGGAGAGACAGAGAAATATAAGCACTCCGTGAAAAAGCCAGCTTGCTATTTTGCAATTATCAACTCATCTTTACTAAAATATAGTGTTGCTATTCCTGAGTGAACAAAAATCGTCTTGTTACTCTGACAGAATAAGTATGTTGATTTCTTCCAAGTATTACTTTTTACAATACAGTAGCACTTGCACAAGAGTAGCATGGAGCAGTGTTCTGAGTGTTAGACCAGGACCCTGGGAGATAAGTGTTTGGCCATGGAAACCCATTGGGTGATCTTGGGCAAGTCGTATTCTCTCAGCCTCAGAGGAAGGCAAGGGCAAACTGCCTCTGAACAAATTCTACCAAGAAAACTCTGTGATAGGTTGCTTCAGAGTTGTCGTAGGTCAGACTTGAAGGCACACAGCAACAACAACAGTTGTATACTAGCCAACAGATTCTTAAACTATAGAATAGCTTTTATGTTAACATAGAGGATAGATGTGAACTTAGCCAGTATACTTTACATATACAGCACAGTGGCACATCAAGCTACACCATGATGTTTTATAAAATAAATCTTCCTAAGTGGTGCATAAAGATTAATCAACGTGCCCTCAATAAAATATTAAAGAGCAAAGCCATCTGTTTAGCCTGCAGCGAGTTTGATCCGAGTCAGAGAATGCAGGCTATGAACCACATTATAACCATGAGATGGCAATGCTAGTAAAATATTGTGCCTTAAGAAACCATACATATAAGGTGTGCACAAGAATGAAAAAAATGACACACAACATCAAAATAGTTTTCAATCATTATCCAATTGCAAGTTTTAAGAAAATTTTGATGGATGTGCATATACACACAAGTCTGAAATAACATGATTTATGTCAGACACAGATAACAACCCACAGCTTCATGGAAACCACGTCCACATATGATACTGTGTGATATTATATGTAATGAAAATGTGTAATACAGATATATTTTCTCAAATATCTGTGCACATGTATTGGAGTCTAGGTTAAAAAAAAAGTCCTAAAAGTTGCAGATTATACAATGCCTCTGCACTGACTTATACAATTTATGATTTATATCATTTCACAATATGATGTCTGATTTATATCAGAAATTTACCCCCAGAAAAATAAGAATCTGAGATTACCTGATCCTTTTATCTTCAATTTTTTTCAAGTACTCATCTCTCTTCAGTACTCCCAATATTGTTTCTCTTTCATGGTCCAGTAAAAATGACAAATTGATGATCTCCAGATTTTTAGACATGTTGCTTCAACGGTATTGTTTTGTGTTATACGTATTTCCCAGGAGTGATGTGCAGTTTAAAGGCATACCATTGCATGTGATCAAAGATTAAAAACTTACAATCTCTCCTAACAGGATGTAACCTGTATATCTATGACCAATCCCCGAAAAAAAAAGTCCTGTAATTTTAATGACTTCAACGTCCATTACAACTTTGCTCCAGTTCTTGAACATGCTGCAGCTGTTTATTCATAGATGTTCCTCATGTCAATAATTTTACCACTTCTTTTTGTCCTGATTACCTGAAAAATGGCAATGACAACAAAGTATTATTATTTTTTTTTGTCATGAACAGTATTTTACTTAAGCTATGTAAATCAAACACTGGTTTGACACTTTCACAGGAGTGGCAAACACTTAATTGCCCCCACATCCACAGCTTTCAATGTAGATATATGTGACATTTAGTATTTCAGCTGACATCTGGCATACAGATACTACAGCATATCAGTTTATGCCCAATGCACAGCAGAAACAAGTACTGACTTTTCCAACTCAAGGCTGGTGCAGCTGAGTATCTTGGAAATTACCATAACGTGCAAGAGTTAATTCACAAAACCAAAAGTTGGCCAGTCATGTGATGAGTTCAATTTGCATTACAACTAAAGCCATAAGCAAAAAAAGTAATCTGACTGCTCCACTACATGGCCAGAACATTTTCCATCTTTATCCACTCCTTCATTTGGCAGGCAATTAACAAAGTTCAAAAAAGTATTCACTTAAGTTTAAAAATGCCATCAATCTTTCTCATATTTCTAAAATTATTCAATCCACTTCTTTCTTATTAGCTGGTATTTTCTTTTTGATTTGAGTGGACAAATGCATTAAAAATGAGATTTTTTAGTTTGATAAATCTCCCAGAGCTGTAGTCAAAAACACTTTTTAATGACTATTCAACAGACATCCAGAATTAAGAATTTCATTTATAGGTTCCACATTATGAATGTCGGGGAAAGCAAATAATTACATTTCCTGGCAATCACTTTTGACATTCATGTGCACATATAGCAATGAGTACTTTTTATTGTCCAGAGGCCTAGAACTGCACCCATTCCTTCCACAGAGAATGAAATTTATTCACGCATTTGATTTATATGTCACCTTTGACCCAAAGTTGAGATTCCAGGCAGCTCACAAAATAACTAAAACAACAACAACAGGTACAACTTATACTGAGATACAATTAAACACATTGTAATTTTAAAACACAACAGAATTAAAAGGGCTTTGACACTGTGTTGCAGTCAGTTATTAGAAACTCTTTCTAGCATCGAGCCAAATTACCAAACACTTGCAATATGTGCCCTTATTGCAAAATGGCCATACTGGGACATTTTAATCACAGATGCAATAAACTGTATCACTTTCTGGACAATCAGGAATTTATCATAAACAGAACAGGCAGGCAAGAAAGAAACAGGCTGATTTCTGGTCAATGTAAGAAACAGTCTGAATACACAATCAGATTTAAAATCTGGCATCTTATTTTTCTCAGTCTCCACCAGGAACAGAGAACCTCTTTCAGCTGGAGAGTCAAATTCAATTTTAAAGTTCTTGAGGGCTACTTTCCAGTAGTGTGCAGGGCGAAAGGCAAATGTTTTGAACAAAAAATACTAACATATTTTAAACTTAGAGCTCTTATTGCCGGCAGCTAAGCATACCCTGCAACTGTTGTGATTTGATAGGGACAGTCCCAATTAATCTTCCGTTGTTCCATTTTTTCCCCACTGTTTTAAAATGTCCTAGTTTCTTTCTCCTCCTCCCACTTTCCCCCTTTGTCCTCAGCTTACTTCAGTTCTTGCCAACAAGGTTCAAAATGTGTAAGTTGTTTGCACTCGATTAACTCAGCAAGAAAGAGAGGAGAAGGCAGCATCTTGCCCTTCCCAGTAGGCTCTGCCAAAAGCAAACTGCTGCAACCGCTCCTAGCTTGTCTACTCTTCCTCATTAATAACTTTCACCATCTTGACAACATTCTGATGATGCTTGGTCATACACATGCCAATTCTCATCTATGAAATGTTGGAGAGTATGACAAGCCTTAGGACAGACACTTCAGCTTTTTAGAACTGTAAGGTATCTACTGCATATAAAAGCTGGGCAATCACACAATAGTGTCATCATGCAGAAGGGAGCACGGCCATCTGAGGAAGCCCAATTGGCCAGTTCCAGATCCTAAACGTGATAGATGATGGTTCTGAGGTCGATGAGCAACTGATTGTGAGGTTGATGAGTCAGTGACTGACCCAACCAGCTTGCAAACATCCCCATCAGTTGAAAGACAAGTGGAGGCAGAACTGCCCCAGCCAGGTCTAGAGGGAGAGGGAACCAGCAGTGATTTGGAGGAATTGCAGTCACCTGTGCCCTCAGCCCCCAATCACGGAAGAGGCTGAAATGGACGGCTGTGTTGGCTAGATTAAGGAAACAATGACAAGTAACACCTGTTTTCAGTGGCTATTTAAGTCTGTCAGCATGGCCTGCCCTTTGCTTGTAGGAAATTACTTTGCAAGCCCTCTCGACCCCCTTTGGATGGACTTTTGGTTTCCTAGACCTTTTGGATTAGACCTTGACTCGACTCGACTCGGCTCAGTGTTTCCATTAGTTGTTTGTGTTGGACACTCCCCGCTGCCTCCTCTTCCTTCTAGGGCAAGTACCTTTGCCTCCTCTTCTTTGCTGGCAGAGAGGCACAGGCAAGGAGTTGGACTCTGACACTAGGAGGACCAGATCAGGTCTCAAGGCCTAAGGTTCCTCTCCAATGGTCTACAGTATGATTTCAAGGTATTTCTTTGAACAAAGTTAAGCTATGACATAAGCGTCTTGGGTAAACATCAGTCCTTTTACTTTGGTTTGTTTAAGTACAATAATTTCAAAGATTACCCTAGTGTAAATGGAAGAGGGTGGCATATCAACCGCATCACCTATTCTAGAATATATTCCTAATCCAATACAATCTCTAATCAGACAAAAGGCCCTTCTAATGCTATATTTTAAACTGTTATCACAGGCAACCTATTACTCAGGAAACACCCTGTTTCATTTATTGAGACATCAGGAAGTAAAACAAAAATAGCAGCCAGTATACTCCCCAAAAGAACACTAAAATTACAGATAAATATCTGTAAGAAAAGCTGATTTCTTGTTCTTATTCACCAAGAGAGTATGACAGAGAAAATAATTACTGGTGGTGAGGTGTCTTTGTTGGTTTATATGAAAATTATCCTAAAAGCGGCATTCTAAATGCATACGCCTTACCATGTCCAGAATTTAACGGCTTTTTCTAATCTACTTACTGGATTGCTTTAGGGAGCTTTCTACAATTTAACAACTGGAAAAACCAGCTGTTCTTCCATCTGCAGCCTGTTTACACAATGCACACACCCAGACGTTACGCAATATTTACCACCTGCAGCCAGTTATCAAAGAACAAGGAAGTACCTTTGGCACCAATCCATTTAATTTTCAAAGGAAAAAAGGAAAGCCATGCTGCCTTTAGAAGTAGGATTCCCATAAATCAGGGTTTGGGCTGACTTTGGCACTCAGAGCTCAAGCCTTTTTCTCCAGTTTTCAGTCCAAGGAGGTAGAATCCTAGGGTGAGAGTGCTGCCTTGCAAATTACAGCTATATTATACTATGAGTTCTTGGCCCCCTGCTACAGCAGGCTTTTTGGAATGGCTACTTTGGGCTGTTTTCTGCTGAAAGGAGAACTTGGAAAACAGACCCCCTTTGGGCCTAATATGACAGAAAGTGGGATTAAAATGAAATAAAACAAAAAAAATATTTTTTGGTTGGACTACAGCTCCCAGATGTTCTTAAAAGCAGCATTTGCAAAGACGTTAAAAACAGGAGGAAAACTGTGCTTCTTCCATTCAACAGAGAGTGTGGAAAACTTAATTTGTAACCAAATAAATATTTGCCTTTTTTTTTTAAAGAGAAATGCTCTGCATAAACGTTGTTGAGGTTGAACATATCCTGTTGTCCTAACATTCCAGGTCTTGGTGCTGAAATCTCATGCCCTAGAATACTTCTGAGCTAGCAACCCTACTTGGAAGCCATTTTTAGCAAACACTGAAGTCAAAAGGTGAAGAGTGCAGGCTCTTCAGGGAAAGTTGCTGATTGCCACTTTTTAAAAAAATCACCAATTTAGGAAGTGGCCTTATACCAACCAACTTAGATTATCTAGTTCAGTACTATTGACACTGACTGGCAGCAGCTCCCCAGGATTTCAGAATGGAATCTTTCCCAACCTTACCTAGACATAGTTGAACTCTGATTCATTTGAACTATACTAATCCCTCCACATTCACTAGGGTTAGGGGCACAGGACCCCCGTGAAAGTGGAAAAACCGTAAATAACTCTAGGCCCTCCCAAACCATGTTTACCACCCAAAAAAAGTATGATCACCATATTCAACCCACCAGGTATCAGGGTTCCTTCACAAGGCAGAAGTGGGTGGCTGGTGGGGCTTACTGCTACCTCCACTGCTGCCCCACACCATTTTTAAGAGGGACTTACAAGCCTTGTTTGCAGTTTCTCAGTCTCATGAGGTTTCCAGACCCTGTTAAAAATGGCATAGAGAGGCAGCAGAGGTGACAGCAAATAATCCATGAATAATCAAATCCGCAAAAGTGAAACCCACAAATGTGAACAGCTGACTGTACAGACCTATGACTCTAGGGCCTGGTATTAGAAAGTCACACCAAGGCACTTTATTATGATAATACCATTTGGTGGATATTTCTTTGTGAATGAAATATAATCAACAGATTGATTTTCTAACTAACAGACCACTCAAAATGACACATACAAACAGCATAAAAACAGGAGACAAAAACCAAAGCAGCCACTACATAAATTAAAGTTCATATTTGTAGTTTTCCAAAATAAACTGATGAAAACAGAAATTTGCTCTGGCATGGCCTCCTGTTTTGTAAATTCAAATACATTGGTTTTCACTTAGACCAGATTTATTTTTGTTTTTTAAGAAAGAGAAAACTGAAATTAAGCACAGAGAGAGAGAGACAAATTTAAGCCTGAAAACCTTATTTTGCATATATTTTTACCCAAAATAATCTAGTATGCAGTGTTAGACTGTCTCTGTATCGACAGGCTCCATGTATACTAACTCCAAGGAAGAGTAAACTCTAAAAGCACAGTTTCAAAAGACAACATCAGAACATATCAATGAGATTGCAATTGTACGCACAAATGCTTGAGTGTATGTTCTTTGAACATAATTGGACTTACATTGAAGTATTATGCCTATAATAATCAACTGCAGCTTGATGTCCTATATAAATAATCAGAATACATTTATATAATTCAGTAAACACCCCTTCAGAGGGCTCATAGATTTTAAATAAAGTATAGCATTTAACCATTTTAGAGTATATAATCATTCAACTGGGCAAATGAAAACACTTTTAATTTCCAAAAATATTCAATGCTATAGTACAACCAATTTTTAAGACTAGACATACATTTATATTTATAAATAATTTAAGAGAACACACTATGCACAAAACACCAAGAACAAATGCGATAAGTCTATTAAGATAGTTCTTTCGTCTCTTAAAGTTATCTATCAGCAGTAATATACTGCAGTAAGAGGGCATTCATGACACATGCATCACTCAAGCTAAAACAGAAGTTAGGAGTCATCCTTTACTTTTTAAGATGCTAGCTTGCTCATGTGCTGTCCTGGCAAAGCTCTTTTCATTTACTTTAAGGATTACTGTTACTCTGATCAAAGTACTCAGATCCCTTCCAGAATTTCTAATAGGCAAATGTGAAGAAGCTACAGATATGCATTTAAATCCTAACAGGTTGTAATACTTAATGACTGAAGATCTAAAGGCCTACATTAAAGATATTAACTGATCTTATAAACACCAGCAATTATATAATAAGTACCAGCAACTATATATTAACAATTTTTGTTAAACAATGATCAAAGATTGTTTTGCACAGCCTTTTGAAACTAAACCTTTCCAGGTTGTAGAAAACTGAGCAGTTTCCATCATCCCTCACAAATGAAACTGCAGTTCTTGGGATGGTGGTAATTGCAACTGAAAAGCCCCAGAAGGTATCACCACCCATTCTCAAGTTCTGTGCAGTTGTATTTGGGCACCCAACTTATCTGCTTTTGCCATAAGGGTAGTGAAAGAACAACCAGAGCCTTTTCCTATACTTAAACTACCCTATGAATTAAGGTACAGAAAGAGAAAGAGATAGTTGCTTCTCCCTCTTCTCCAGTAACAGAGCCAACTATTACAGGATTGCGCAATGGCTCCTATCTTGGTTATCAGGAACCTCAGAGTCCTGTTGGACTATCACCCATCTCTGCAACCCTTTATTAGGGAAACAGCAAAGGTATGCAGTTTCCATCCTTTGAACATCTGCAGGATCTGGAGGTTCCTGACTGTTGAGACTGCCCATCTACTTGTCCAGGTTATCTCATACCTGGATTACTGTAACATGTTACTGGAAGCTTTGCCTTCCTGCTCCCTTCTTCCTCTGATTTTAATTCAGAACAATGCTGTCTGGATTGTTTAAATCTCCTGAAACATCCACCTGTTTATTATTTCCGTAGATCCCTTCACTGGCTACTAGTTTGGGCCAGGGCATGTTTCAAACTTTTGGTTCTAGTATTCAAGGCTTTGCATTCTAACTTCCCTCAGTACCTCGCTGCTCGGCTAGTATGGTATGTTCCATCCAGGAATTTAAGATCTAGAGGCAAAAGATTATTGTTTGTTCCACCAACATGCACAGCTATCAAGGCTGTGAGGCTTTCAGGACCTGGCTCTGCATTGGTGGAACAGTCTTCCTCTGGACTTCCAGCTAGAGGAGGATCTCATACATTTTCATAAAGGGCTGAAGACCTTCCTCTTTGAGTCACCAACTTAAGCTGTGTTTAAGATGGTGAGAAGGGCAGCGACTGGTGAGGTGTTGGAGATTTCATTCGGTGTGTTGCTATATATATTTATTGCCCTTGTTCCTGACTGTATATGTTGATGTTCTGCCGTCTGGTGAAAAGGGCAGTATAAAAAAAGGTGTTGTTGTTGTTAATTACTTGAGGCACAGGAGATGATCACAGAACTTTGGAAAGTTACCTTTTTGGGCTACCACTCCCAGCATCCCCAAGCCAGCATTGCCAGTGGCCATGTTGCCCAAGAATCCAAAAAAGTAACTTTTCCAAGCTTTGGGAGATGGTGACAGAGAAGTCCTCTCCCTAGCAATATACTTACTCTGTAAAGTGCCATGTGGGGCTTACAGCACAATTTTATTCATGTTCTTCAGAAGTTTCAGTGTGTACGCATATGAAATTCATTCTTACATACATAGGATTTCAGCCTTCATGAATAAATCAACAAACCAAACAGACAGTAAAAATACGTCACCAATTTGTCAGTTTGCATTTCTTAAAACAAAGTCACTTGGCTTACTTCCTAAATACAGTGGCCTCTCCACTTTCACAAAAGCTTGGGGTGCAGAACCCTGGCAAAAGTGGAAAAGCCACTAAACTTCCTCCTCTGTGATCCCCCTCCCATTCCCTTTGGCACATGCCTTCCCCCCATTCCCTTTGCTTTTGTCTCAGTAGCATTCTCAGTGCAAAGGGAAGGGGGGGGAGAAGCTCCAGGGGGGAGAAGCAAAGGAATAGGAGGGGAGCTCTGGAGGGGAGAAGGAAGGCTCATACCTGCCTTCCACCCCTCAATTCCCTTGCCTTTTGCCATGGCATGCTGGGGCCAGAGGCAAAGGAATGAGAGGGAGGAGCTCTGGAGCAGAGAAGGTGCATGCATGCCTCCACCCCCCATTCCCTTGCTTTTTGCCCAGGTCCTTCCCTTCCTTCTCTGCACCTGGCAAAATGGAAGAAAATGGGAGGAGGAGAACGGGGGGAAAGGCACATATGTCTTCCAAATAATCAAATTCGCGAAGGTCAAACCCACAAATGTGGAGGGAGGACTGTAATGAGATTCCTAAATTCATAGTTCCACTAGTAGTGGGCTGGAAAGAATAATTTCAATTTTTTCTCTGGTACATCTTACAGAATGTAAGTTATTAACAGTTAAAATTCAATAAGAACCATATTTCACTTGCTGCATATGATGTGATGTGGGAGAAATTATCACACGGCAGTCTGAAACAGTAAGCAAAAAGCAAAGCCGATCAAAAGAAATTAAACGCATAACAAGTGTTTTTCATTTTTTGCTTCAGAACAAAAGCACAGCTGCAGTGCTAAATCACCTAGAAAGAAAAGGATGAGGGCATGAGTCACCTCAATCTTATCAGCTTACCTGCAGTACTTGTGCTAAAGCTTGTATTTTTATGGATAAGCTATAATCTATGTTTCACTATTGCCATGGCATTCGCATTTAACTAGTACGCTGCAAAGAGGAGCCAAATGAATTTTTAAAACATTCTCCCACACAGATTTTTGGGAGGGCATTCTGTCAGACCAATAAATATTGGTTACATTTGGTACATGTGTGAAGAATTTAAATTGTACAGAGTGGTTCCTGCTCATACTGTGACAGGCATTTTAGTTCTGTTAAGTGCTGTAGTTCAATTACACTGATTCCACGCATATGCCCCCACAACTTCTCAAGGTCTTTGAATAATTCTGAAAGTATACTGTATTGTCTGATATAACTGCCAAATTATAGTGCACATATACGCAATGGACAGAACAGTTTTGCCTTCCCTAGCAGCACCTCCAGTTCAGTCAAACAAAATGCATAAACTGTGTATTGTTTCAATGACACATCTGCCAACATTGCAGCCTGCTCAGTCCAAGTCTTCAGACACTGTAGCAACTACACTTCAGGCCGCTGGTGCAAAAAAACCCCCACTTCTTAACCTAGGCTAGGAAGCCAAATGGTGACAATTGCCTCCAACGTCTTAGTAATACTTTCAAGTATGGCTTGCATTGACTTTTCTATCTAGCACGTTTCTTAAGCTCCAACTTTATGTACAAAAAGGTTTCAACGTTTTCTTTTTCCTGCTCTAGGACAACTCAGGAACCTGTGTGCTTCACTCAAGTCAAGAGGCAAATCTTGGAAATTCAGGTGACCTTTGGGTTTTCAGAAAGGGAGTACAGCCACTGCCTTTTTTATCACTCTGTACTCTTCTAGGCATACTCCAATACCTAAACACCCATCCACCACTCATTCAGACTGCAGTCTCCATCTTTAAACTGTTTGACTACTAATCTTTCTGTCCTTATTTTCAAGTTTTATTTTCCTTCTCACAGTCCCCACTATTTCTTTTAAACCAGCTAGCCTCATGAAGCATTCTGGAGAACAGGAAACTTGCACAATTTGTGGCTTTTGGGCTGTTCCTAACAAAGTAAGGATGGACAACATGTTGCTTTCCAGATCATATTGTCCTGTCAATCCCATCAGCCCTACCCATTATAGCCAATGATGAAGGAAGACTGTCCACTAATAACTGGAGGATCACACGGCCCCCATTCCTGTAAAATAAATCTTCTTCTATTCTAATTTAGGGTGTGTTTTTAGTTGTATTTTAATCTATGCTGTACCCTGCCTCAAGCCTTAGGGAAAACAGGGTAAGAAATAAAAATTTATTATTTTATTATTATTTATTCGAGTGTGGGTTTTTTTCTGATTAATGTTTTTTCTGGGATCTGCAGAAGAGAAAGCCACAGGTAGATTACAGCAGACATTACAATCACTTTATAATAAGCACCAGCTTAAGACAAGTTTAACTAAAAGTTCCCGACATTTCACAGATCGCTATGGTGACATGGGCTAATAATGAATTCTTTTCCATTTGTTTAGGTTCTCTCATTCCCACTGCTTCTCCAAATTCAAGCTTGGATTATGTTTGCCTTAGATTTGTATCAACTCCATTATACAGGAAAAGTGTATTTTTCCTGTTTTACTCCGTTATACAGGAAAAGTGAGTGAAGGGTTTCTCCTCAATTTAATTTAGGATTCTTTCACAATGTGTGTGATGATACAATTCCACAGTGAACTATAGCAGCTCATAGGTCAAACACAGTATGAATCCAAATGTTTGCAGAAAGACCCCAGGAAGCAGTGCTATGTTCGCATATCACAGTGTCTCTACTCTGTTAGATTCTTCCTGGTAGAAGGAAAGCAGGAACTGCTCTAGCAGGATACAATGCTGGAAGCAAAAGTGCTCCTTGAAAATACTTCCACTCTTAACATATGCATCCCTCCAAACAATATGTCATATTTTAGCTCTTATTAATTACACAATTGCCACCCATCATTATGACAGACAAGCATCTGCAAAGAAATGCTGTACATATTTGCAAGCATCTCTCAGAAGAATGAACAATCTCTGTGCGCAGGGACAACTGCACTCTCACCATAACACTCACAGTATAGAGAGAGTGGGTTGTTTGCCAACAATACCACATCTCACTCTCACCTATAAAATCCTCTCCTATATTCCTCCACTCCTCTCTCCTATTTCATTTTGAGTGATGAAGAAAGAAATGGGTGAAACCTAGCTTCAAGCTTGCTCTCATCCTTTCTTCCAAATTCAATACGACCTATTGAGAAGTAAGGCACCCCAACTCAGACTCAATGGAATCTACTGAGAACCAAGCCAGCCTTTATCTGAGGACTTCCATCCCAGATATAGCCTCTTAGTAATCCTAAAGTGTGACAGAATGTTGGGTGAGGACAAAATATTGAGATTTGCCTCTTGCCACAGTGTTGTCCCTAGACCCTCTACATTTTCCTGTAAAAATATATAAGACGTTGCCAGGAGGATGAAGTCATTTCCTTATAGGAGTGATAGGAAAAGCATACATTCAGAGCATAACTGGTTTGGAGTGAAGGTTAAAATACTCTCTCTTCCTTCTCACATTCTTACCTTCCTTTGTATGTGGCAATTGTAGTAGGTCTGGGGATTGATGCCAGCTCATCTCTTTAAAAACCTCCATCTCAACTGAAAAGCCACCTATTGTGCTCCCTAAAAGAGGACTGGGTATGTCCTTGAGGCGAATATACCGCTTGTGAGCCTTTGGAAATTTTTCTAGTCCATATAAGGATTTTCATTATGCACACTGGTTGGGTTTATATCAAAAGTTATGTGGAGTTTTCAATTCTTTGTTTGCCAATGTTTTTAGCTTATAAATTCCGTCTTTATGTCACAAATGGGCAGCCAGTCATTTGAGATAAATACTACAGACTCATCCTCTTATCTGAATGTGCATCCTGCTGTCAATAATCTTTCAAAGCAAGGAATATGACCATTGATGCTTACAACAAAATGTTACAAATACTGTAACTGCAACATAATCAACTGGAACAAGAAACAGGAGTACAAAAATAACTATAGCAAGATGTCATGGTAACTCATGTTCTGTAATTTTACAAGAACATTTGTCAACTTTTTTTTTTTACTCTCCTTTTATTAGATTCACCTAGAATGATACATTTTGGTAAGTTTAATAAATCGCAATCTACATGCAAGTCCTATGCATCAAATAAGATAAGAGGCAATGTTTCAAACCCATAATAGAAATGATGAGATACTAAATCTACAATGGGCATTTATGTGAAAAGAAGTGTCAGTGAATTCAATGGCGATTAAAGTAGACTGAATAGTAAATTAGTGACCTGCTACTTATCTGAAGGACCATATACTCCTGTATGAGCCCGCCTGGGTTCTGAGATCTTCAAGATCTGTGTCTTCCTCCTGACATCTTCACAGACACAGATAATGGAGGAATGATTGGAGGATTCTCCTGTCTCTGTGCCCAGACTGTGGAACTCCCTTCCTAGGGAGACTTGTCTTACTATCAGCATGCTAAGGAATGGCTTTTAGCAGAGGAATGCAGAACTATTGTTTAGTTATGTGCATTAAAATTGTCTGTAATTCAATTACATTTTAATACAATAACTTGTTTAATTGCCTTTTAATATTAGAGTTGGACCACCGTATTCACAAGAGATTGGTTTCAGAATGCCTCATGAATACCAAAAAGCATGTGTCTTCATGTGTTTTCAAGTCCCTGTGGACTTGGGTGGCCATCAGCTCTTGGCCAAAGCTCCTCACTGCTGTGTGATTGTAGGAGCAGTTTCAATCCTGGTTGCTTGTTCACAAGTAAGAGACCAGGATCAGGACCAGCACCACCAGTAACCATCACAAGGTGCTGATGAGCTTCATCCAGGAGCCAGAGTCACCCTGGGATGGCTGAGGGCATCATTCTTACAAATGCTTCCAAATGCTTACAAATGAGTG
Source organism: Cyclura pinguis (assembly GCA_030412105.1). Classification (NCBI taxonomy): domain Eukaryota; kingdom Metazoa; phylum Chordata; class Lepidosauria; order Squamata; family Iguanidae; genus Cyclura; species Cyclura pinguis. Next base: position 207,206,020 of record CM059601.1, on the reverse strand, counting down.
ACCAGAATTGGGACTGCCCCTGCCTCTACCTAAGCTCCTCGCCACCCTGCAATTGTTGAGGTGAGACAGCAGCAAGCTCTCTTCCTGATGCCCTGCTTCCAGGGAACACATAAGACATCTGCTTTGCAAGCTGCCTGGGCCTTGCCTGAAGCCCAGACCTTGTTGCTACCTCCCCTTATCACCCTGGAAATGCTCCTGCACTGAAGTGTCAGGCCATTTAATTTTTAAAATATTTTTTCACTTTTAACTTTGCATAGGGTTAAATTTGTGAATGCTGATCTTGTGAATACTGCAGTTCCACTGCATAACTTTCTACATTTTCATTTTGGAGTCTCCTTGGTCCCAGTTTTGGAAGAGAAGTTGGATATAACCAAACGAATTGGAAGACCATACAACTCAGTGAACAGGAAAGCATTTGAATTCCAGGGGAAAAAAATTATGTGAACAAAACTTTTCAACAACTGAAACACTTCTGAAGTTACTGCAAGGCAGGAATTCAGGTATATCTGAAAACACGGTTGCAATATACAGAAAGGAGGGGATTTCAGACAAGAAGCAAGATTGTCCAAACACAGTGGGAATGTGGTGGTGGTGGGATTTATAACAAGGGCCAGGACCCGGAGGTGAGCCAGCACAAAACATGTTCTGAAGGGGGCCATAGCTTCTCCAGCCAGCCAGACATTAGCTCTTCACTATCTGCCAACAGCATTATACAATAGGAAGGAGTGCATACATTATCAGGCTTCACACTAACAGGCCAGGGTCAATCATTAGCAGCAACAGTGTGGAACTACTGAAGTTCTACCTATCAGTATTCAGCAATGACAGCCCCATAACAATGTAAATAGAAAAGCTGTCTACTCTGATGCCTTCCGAACAGCTCATGCCAATGGCACATAGGGGGAAAGCCATGAAACTTGGATAACAGCTCATAATGTGAAAAACAGAATACGCATTGTGACAGAAGAGTTGGAGAAACACTTCTTCCTGGCAGGCATTGTCTATTTTCTTAAAGACAGTCCTCCTACAGAGCCAGTCCTGAGTGTTTTTCACAACAATCTAAAAGAAAGGAACTAAAAACACCTGACTGTATGAAATTCCTCAGCTATTAGATGAAGATTTTTTCTAGACTGCAGACTACAGCAAGTTGTTAGCTCCAGCTGACCTCCTTTCATTTGCCCAATGGGACGTGGAGCTATACAAATTCTGCTGCTGTTCTTGCTCTACAAATATACTTAATATTCAATAGTTTTATGCCATGAAAAATAGAAACAAGCAGAATGGGGGAGGATGTGGATAATGACCACACAGAAGTTCACATTAGCATCTCCACGGGAAGATTATGCTTTCTGGAAACCAAGAAAAAAAAGCAGCTTTATTGCTTGCCCAGGACAGCACATATGGAAAATAAGGGCCAAATTACCCATGGCAGTGGCAGATGTATTTAGAAACAAAGGTCTGCCCCCTACTATGTAGAAAAGTAGGGTCTCTTCTCAAGAGCAAAGAGGTGAGCCCAGGTGAAGAATACAGAACTTTTCCATGCAACCAGCAGCTTAACTCTCCACAGACACTTCTCTCAACTAAGCTCTAATGCTATAAGAAAATGCTTGGCTCTAGTAAAAAACACTTGGCTTGGGGAGAGAGACTGGGAAGAAAGAAAAAGCAGGCACTACATAGATTTTGCATTCCTCACCTACTTGTTATGTCTACTAAAAATGGATTCCAAATTTCCCTCTTTCTAAGGGAAGCAAAAGAATGTAGCAGTGGTAATGAATAATGGGTAGCAGCTGCAACAGATGCCACATAATTTCATCAAAGTGAGGGTTGTTGAGTGAATGTAAGTGAGAAAGGATGGTATTCCCAGCCAGGGGTTCTTCTATTCCATATGCTTCAGTCTAGTTTCCCAGATTTCTGTTGGCAATTCCTTTGTTAATCTAGCTGAACTCCTAATTCAAGGGGAATGCGGTCACTACAACACTCACCCATTCACTGAAGTGAACTGCAGTGAAATACCCTGGTATTTCACCTCCATGTCATATGTCTAACATATCCCAAAGGTAAGTATGAATATTTGGCCAGCAATGTCAACTGGTAGAAAGGAGCCTTTGACACGTACCAACACAGATGGCTGTTTTTCCCACCGCCCTCACCATTTCACAATGGGAGCTTACTTCCATGTGTGTGCTTTTTAAAAAAAATAACAGATCCATTGCACCACAGCCTGTTTGTCCATTTGTTAAAAAAAATCTAGCGGTGCTTATACATTTACTTCAAATTATGGCCTTAGTGTCCTATGTATGGGAGGTACTGTTACCGCCTGTTGAATAAGAAAGAGTTTAACACAGTAAAGTGCTGCCCTATGGCCATGAACATTTCAGAGCTCCCCAGGTGTAAAGTTGGGGGGGGGAGAGCAAAATTCTGCCCAACCCATTAAATCTTCCTTCTGTCTCCAAATTTCTAGCATTGCAGTAGAAATTTATAAATACAGCTTAGTCATCCAAAGAAAAGAGTCAAGCAAAGTTTTCAAGGGAAAGTGAACACAGAAAAAAAAAGATCTCTAAGTGTTAATCATTTTCAGTGTCTCACTCTGTGCAATGCTAGACATGTTGAAACTGCAGGAAAAATTAACTGAAGCATAATTCTCATTTAAGAGGCAATGTTCTCATCCTGCTCCAGGTAGTTACACCCCTGAGAATCCCCCAAAACATATCAGCATTTTTTCTCAAGGGGCTTCAAAAGAGGAAAGGAAATTACAGGAGTCATCTTCTCCAGGTGAACAGAAACCTCAAAGGACAACAAGCAGACATAAGCACACCAGCAGCTAATCAGGCTGGGATGAGAGCCGACTGGCTCCAGCCTTTGTAAGGAAGGTAGAGGGCAGAGGCTCAATGCCAGAAACAACACATGTGTTTGCTGGGCCTTGCCTTTGTGCTACAGATTCTCTGCTTGCCATCTGCCTGCCTTCTCTGACTTTGCTGCCCACTGGATTCCTGACCTTTGTACTGACACTGGACTTCCCTTCTGCTTCACCCTGACCAGGCAAGCTTTACTGGACTTCTAAGCTGTATCCATTTGCCTGCTGAATATTTTGGCACTCCATTGCCTGGCAATGGGCAGCTGGTGCCTATGAAACATATGCCATATACTGCTCTACAGCTCCTCATTCTCAGGTGATCTCCCTTTCCATTTCTTCCTGCATGGGGGTCTGTTGCCCTTGCTGTTCTAACTGTAGAGCAGATTCCCAGTCAGCCCCTACAGTCCTGAGCAATGGAATTTGCTAGGGTTCCGAGAAGTCAAGAGCTATTCCTCTGCATTTTTTTTCTTTCCTGTTCTTTCTGGCCTTTACTCTTTACATAAAGTGCTCACTTGTCGTCAAACGTCTATCATTAACGTTCCCACACAGAGTTCCAAGATTTCAAACTATGGTGGCAAAGTTCTATGTCATATGGCTTGATATACATTATGTATATTCTCTATAGAGGATTTACATTGTCCTAGTGGTGTATAAATCCAATTACAAAGTATCTGATATCAGAATAGGACACAGCAGGGATGAGCAAACTGTGGCCTTCCAGATATTATTGGACTGTAACTTCCAGCATTTCTAGTCAGTAGAAACATTAGTGAGGAATGTTGAGAGTTTCTGTCCCATAACATCTGAAGGGTCACAATTTGCTCACAGGTTATAGTATCACCTTTGCTGCTGGAAAAATGTTAGAACACCAACAAGCATCCCACCTTCAACACTGTGAAGTCCTGTATTTAAAATGTTTAAATCTTGTAGTCCAAAAATACTGATTCTTACTGGGTGTTTGAAAATATCAGTAATATCTGGTAGTCAGCTGCAGAGCACAGCATTCTAAAAGGCTGCAGAGAAGGATTCCCAAGTGATCAAAACACCCATACAAATATACAGAAATATGAATTTCAATAGTATTTTTCTCATCCCTATGCAGCATGTTTCATTTGTCTTCCCTACAGCTCTGGATGTGATGTTGGATCATCCCTTTCAATAGCCTACAATTAGGAAGAAAAGATAAGCACTTCATCTTTGCAAGGAGGAATTTTAAAAAGTGCAGCTTTCTTAAAATGCCAGAAACAAATCATGGATGAAAACAAATGCACATTTTTCTGCCAGATGAAACATTCATGTATTAATGTCTTCTTGATTAATATCAGCCAAGGAAGAACAACAAGTTATCTTTCTGGAATTATTGGCCTTTAAGGATGCCAGGCTACTGCTAATGAATCACGTTTCCGCATAGTATTTATTAGATTTAAATGATTCAGTAGCACGGTCTACATGTTCAATATGACCTTTTAAAAGGCTTTCATATAAATTGTTTCAAATGTGGGATTAGGCTATTAATATTAAGAAATTGCTTTGCCATGCATCTCCAGAGTCTTATGGCAGACACTGAGTTCAGGTAAGATTAAAAAGCTGTTCTACGTCTTTAGATGTACTTTTCCTCATCTGTAATTTTAAAAAGATTTTAGACTGTTTTAATCAAAATGCTGTGAAACTGTTTTAATCTGACAGTTTAACTATTTGAATTGTAATCTGTAGTTTGAGTTATTTTAATCTGCATTCTGTTTAGTCTATGTCACTAGCCACTTCGGATCCTGCACTGGGAAAGAAGTGCAATATTAAATAAACAAACCATGAGAAAACCATAACCATAAAAATACAAAGAATATGGCTGACATCCTGTTCAGTAATTATGATGTCAAAAGTCTGCCTTACAACATCACAATTCACCTTTATAAGTAATTACATATACAATGACCAAAGATCTCCCCCAAAACTCTTTTTTTTTTCCTAACTTTTTAAACTGCTTAGTCCCCCCCAGCATGGTCATTTCCCAGTTCCAAGTGCAGGGAGGTGAACCATGATGCATTCAGCCCTTTTCCTATAGCTGTGTGTACAGCAACAGGCAGTGGTAGGGATGTCCAGCTGTTTTCCAATAATTGGGTGTGCTGGAACAGGCAACTGCAGGGATGTCCAGGCTTCTTTCTGTAAAGGGGCTGCACAGCTTTAAAGGTAAGTTTTTGGGGAATGGCATAAGGAGATGTAGCTATGAGACATAGCTATGGCACTGTAGGTAGTGAGGATCTCAGCCTATGTTTTGGCTACCCTTTGTAAATCCAGGTGCAATATATCTCTCTGAATAGCCCACTCAAAAGAAGCACCATTTCCTGCACAATGAGCCATATCACAAAAGTAGATTATTTGGGACAGGGCAGAAGTGGGGAATCCAGCACAGTGTAGTGGTTTGAGTAAGACTCCAGGAGATGAGGGTTTGAATCCTCACTTGACCTTTGGCAAATCAACAGTTTCTCAGCCTAGGAAAGAGGCAATGGTAAACTCCCTCCAAACAAATCTTGCCAAGAAAATTCCACTGACACATCTGCCTTAAGGTAGCCCTAAGTTGGAAATGACACAAAGACACACAGCAATAACAACAACAACCACAACAACAACAACAACATGAGAGACTAACTACTAGCCCAAGCACTGTAAATTAAGAGCTAGATAGCACCCTTCTGCTGGCTTATAAGAAGTGGGATTAAGTAGAGGGCAGGAACTGCCACAGACTCTCTGCCACACTGGATCCCAGTGTTGGTGGTATTCATAAGGAGTCCCCAGGTCTAAGCACAGTTCTTTCATGGAGTTTGGGGACTCCAAATCTTGTGAGATGCAATTTGCACACCTCAAGATGCATGATTTTGGCCAGTAAGAATAGGATGGCCGATTGGTTTTGCTTTTAGTTTCTTGGACATCTTTTTTTCAGGGACAGAGATTTTCCCACTAGGACAATAAGTGGCAGGCTGATGCCTTGGCCCTTCCCCACCAGGGCTGCTGGCTTTCTTGATCCTACCATTTATTTCCAGATTTTCAAAATCCTAGTAGGGTGATCCAGCTAATGGCTTTACTTCCAAGATTATACATGATCTAATCTGCTAGAGAGTCTATCTCAGGTCATTAACCAGTATGGAGTCTCACTGCTTCCACCTTATCCAAGTTGCCTTGATCCTTTTTTGGAGCCATTTCCAGAGATACCACCAGCTCCAATGTACTCTAGAAGTCACTAGCACAGAATGAGTGGGAAATATGTTTGTCCATATTAGGAAACCCACACAGATCAGAGGGATAACGGCCAGACAGAAGGACTGGGATAAATTTGCCCTATCATACCATTTATATAATAGATGGCAGTACAGCCTACTTCAGGAGGGACTCATATGTCAGGATGGGTAGCACGTGATAGTTCCAGTTTTCACAAATTCTCTGTTGAAGATATTCAGGTCTGAAAGCCTTTTACAGTAAATCATCCACTCTGCAGCTGTCATTAAATGCACGGCACCAGAGCCTGAGGCTCACAATATTTATTTATATTTTGCCTTTTCTTCAAAAATGGGACTCACGGTGACTTACACCATGTTAAAAATAAGACAGATTAAAACTATACAAAAAAATCAATTAAAAGTATAAATACAGAAGTTATTTAAAAGGTAGTTAAACCATTTATAAAGTTAAAATCACTACAATTCATTAAAAGACCATACACAAACCACAAAATAGCACAGCACACCATTAAAAGTCAATCCCAGTCAGTCTTGAAAAGCCAGATGGCATAAGAAAGTTTCAACCTGACAGCAGAAAGAGTGCAAGGAGTTCCAAAGTCCAGGAGCAAACCACTGAGTAGTCCCTCTCCTTTGTTTATACCAAACAAGCCTAAGAAGATGGTGGGACAAAGAGAAGTACCTCATTTGAAGTTCTTAGTGCTCTAATGGGCTCATATATTTCTCATATAAGAAGTGTTGTTCAGATCACCCTGCTGAGCTAATATTCCTCTCTTTCACCACAAGTAATTCCTAATTTTTTGTTTGTTTTCCTGAGACATTCTCATTCAGTATTTGCATACATATCCATAGTATAGTTTTCTGGGCAGTGAAACACATGATTACTACAGGCCAAGGCAAAGATCTGGGCTTGTATCAATGTGCAAGCATCCAATGGTTTGGTAGATAGGATGTGCAATGGAGGCAGCTTCTGATATGACTCCTGGAACTGGCCTACACTGAATCAACCCCATATATTGTCATCATGAGCTTATATGAAAATGACCTGGAAAAGATGTCTGCACTAAAGCCAGTTGCTATGTTTATGGAGGACTTATACAACATTTTCCATATCTTTCCTGAAGCCTTGTTAATATAGATTTAAACGAAACCTCAGCAAATTTGGCAGGGAGAGTGTCATCCTGTGAGTGCCACTTGTCAGCATGTTGAGCACGATCAGGGAATTTCATGTGGTTGGGAGGAAAGGGCCCTCTTGCAGACCACCTAGGTTTTGAAGTACAGTTATCCAACATGAGAAAACTCTCACTGAGGGTGTGAGTGAAGGATGTCAAGCATAGGTTGGCTCCTTCCTGTGGCACAACTGTGAAGGGAGAGGGGGCATAAAGCAAAGGGGCTTGGTTCATGGACCTGTTTATAGCAAACAACAGGTAGCAGAACCACTGTCCAGTTTTGGAGGTAACGGGAGATCAGCTCACCTGCTTGGGGTAGGTCATGCGGCCTAAGGTAGAATACGTGGGATTTTCAGAAATATAAAAAAAGTACCTTCTTTCCATTGAAGTGTTGTACTTTTTGTTAATTTTATATAGTTCATTACATTATAATTAGATCCTGATTGCTAATTGATATCAGAATATTACTTGTTATTGTGGAAAGGACAGTGTTATACTGAATAAATATTCTATGTACCTACTGTAGACATGCCCTTCTTCCTTCCTTGCTAGAACATCTTTATCAAATTAAAATGAGTGCAAATGAGGACCAAAGAGGTATAGTGAGGGCTTGGGGAGCAATCTGCAAACGAAGTAAGGCAAATTTGAATATCTCTGCTCTGCCTGCTTCTCAAAGGATGCCTTTGTAGATGTTACTCTAAGTTTTAATTGGGAAGTTCAGTTATAAGAGAATGTTTTAGAACTAGGACTTAAAGTGCAGAGTTGTTACCTTGCCCACTGCAGGAAGGAGCCAAGTTCAGAAATTCATTTTTAACAATACCATAATGAAAGTTCAGGTATTATAAGATACATATGAGCCTGGCATACTATGAGGCAAAAAGTCTTCCTGCTTCATGCTGCAGTTGCAGGAGTTTGCAAGCTGTGGCCTTTCAGATGGTGTTGGCCTGCAGTGCTTACCAGTATTAGCCAGTAGAACAACTGGGCAGAGATAGTGGAAGATGATAGTTCAACAAGCATTTTAAAAGTGCATACACTGTCTACAGCTACAGCACAGTGGCACATGCCTTAGTTACATCCCATTTGATTACTGTAACAATCTCTACTTGGGGTTGCCTTTGAAGAGTGTTCAGGAACTTCAGCTAGTTCAGAGAGCTGCAGCCAGACCGTTAATTGAGGCTGATTATAGAGACTATGTCATGCCCCTGTTGAAACAACTCCACTGGATCCCAGTTTGTTTCCAGGCACAATTCAAAGTGCTGGTTATGATCTATAAAGCTCTATATGGCTCGGGTCCAAGCTACTTGGCAAACCATATCTCCCTGTATGAACCAGCCCCGACTCTAAGATCATCAGAAGAGGCTCTTCTCTCAGTCCCACCAACGTCCCAAGTACGGTTGGTGGGGACTTGAGAGAGGGCCTTCTCAGTGGCTGCCCCTATACTCTCAGCTTCCTTCCCAGGAAGGCCAGAATGGCCCCTCCTTGTTGTTCTTTCAGCAGCAGGAAAAGACCTTTTTATTCAGCCAGGCATTTTAATCCAGACAGCTTTTAAAAAAATGAGCTAAAGCCTGCTGTACTGTTTTAACTTCAATTGCATCTTTTAATACCTTTTTAGCTGATTTAATTCTTATACGGTTTATATCTAGTTTAACATATACTATTTATATGTTAATATTTTGCATTGTTTTAATATGCAAGCTGTTTTGAGGCCCAATGTTGGGCAAAAAGCTGAATATAAATAAAGATCATCATCATCTCCACTACCACCACTTTGTGAATCTGTTTTTACTAAGACAAGAGTAGTAACTTTCAGCCAACATGAATCTAATCCATATTTCAGCACAGAGTTTGCCATGAGAATAATTTCCTAAAGTTTACAAGGGAATAAAGCAAGCTTCACAACTGCTGAAAGTTCCAATTTTTGAACCATGCTCAAACTTAAACATAAACAAAAGATCTGTTCAGCAACAAAAGAGCATTTGCTAAGCAAGATAAATCTGATTGTTCAGGGCATGTAACAGTGCCATCTGCTGAAATTCAGAAAATTCTAGCGTTGTACAAAAAAAATAAAAAAGGGGGGGAGGGGATGAGAATTCATATTTTTACCATTTATTTCCATCACAGATCTAGGCACTTGAAAAAACTTCATGAGTTAAAACAGGAGAAAAGTAATTGAAAAGCTCAAGTTTGTGTTGTTCTCCTTTTTATTCAATTATGATATTTTAATAGCACTCTTCCCTAACAATTTGAAAGCAGGATAGCATATAAATCTGCACAAACTGTTCCACTGAGATGTTCTGTCCCTACCCCTCACTGGCACATTGCCAGCTCCTAACAATTTTAAATTTCTTTCTTTTTTAAAATGTGGCTATATCTGCAGTTTACTGCATTGTAGCACTAAGACAGGTTCTGTCACCCTGGAAGCGTTAATAGTACTATTACACAAAGAACTGGATGACAGATGGACTGCTTTCAGATAGAACGATCTTCCAAATGGAGTTTTAAGGAGACAGTGTTCCCACATATGGGCTTCTGAACTTTTATTATATTAGGCTTAACAATACTCCACAGGGAAAAAAGGATATTCAAAAAGGCTATTGCTGAACTTGAAAAATTAGAAGTATTTTTAAAAAATCGTCTGTTGTTTTTTCTTTAGGATGTGTTATTAATGAGAAGTTAACTGTACACTATACAATCCTATGAGTAAGAATTCCACAGTAGTTTATGAGGTGCTTTGGAGCAGAGAGATGTCAAGTGGGAAGAGGGTTAATTACCCTATTCCCCTAGACATACAAATGTGTACACAAGGTAGCCCGTGGGTCCTAATGATGGTTGATGATGGTTGCAGTTGCTCTTCACACTTCTATTCAACTGTGTTGGACTGTGGCAAGGGAGGAGTAGAAATAAGAGCCACAACTAGAATATGAAGTCAAATTCATAACCATCAAGTGGCATTCAGAGCTATCTCTTGCTTGTCCCAGCCCTAAATCTGCCCAGAAGCCAGCCATTGTTATCGTCTTCCTAATCAAACTTCATGACTCATACTCTCTGCTTACATCATTTTCTAGACTGCATTTCCTCAATCTCTTATACAGAACTCTCCTGAGCAGAAAAAGCTATTTAGCAGGAATAGACAGTGGTACAAGAATAGTCATGAGCAAACAATAATTTTAAGCTTCTGCCTTTCATTTCTCTACTTTTGCTCCTAAAACTAGGAGCAAAGTTTCTGTCCCAGGATACTCTGGGTACCACATAAAGTACCAAAAAGGTTCCCAAAACTAAAATTGACTATGAAGTTGACTTCTGATTTTGAAAATGCCTGGGTTGTAGATTCCCACATGGCATACATTATGGATGGGTTGCTACAGAAATACAGTGGCACCGTTTTTTTAAAAGTGGAAATTCGGCGATCAAGCCCCGGAACAAAACGAGTTCACTAGACTGAAGCAAGGAAACAGAGGTCAACCACACATGAAAAGCTGAGATATTGCTGCTATGAGCACAAGTGACCTTGATGAGGTATTTTCTGAAAGTCCTGGTGAACTCTTTGCTAAAATAGCTAAGCAGATGAATGCCCTCCATACATAATTTAAGGGTTTTAAAAACAGGGAGAAAGTTGTGAATGGTGAAGAGCAATATCACTCATCAACATCTCAGTGAGGAGTACATTTTCTACCCTTTTAGCCTGTATAGTTAATCGAATGCTATTGTTTACTAAAGCGGAAGTGGGAGGGAACATTGCTAAAGGGGGAAAAAAACCTAGACACTAGGAAAGGAATACACAGCCAGCATGGTGTAGTGGTTTGATCACTGGGTTACAGTTCTAGGGACCAGGGTTCGATTTCCTGTCTAGCCATGGAAACTCACTGGGTGACCTTGGGAGCACCACAGCCTCCAGAAAACCCCATGATAGGTTTGCCTTAGGGTCACCATAAGCCAGAAACAACCTGAAGCCACACAACAACAACAACAACAACAACAGACCACTTGAAGGCTTCTTCCAAATGCATCCAGGAAAGACTTTGTCTATTACCAGTATCCTCTCATGATTTGCCTAACAGACTTGTAGATCAATGCTTCTTTAACATGCTGGAAAGAGCTAGTAAGGCAAGCTTATCTGCCTTTCCCTTTTCTCTCTGTTTTGCTGTTCACACATGCTCAGTAATAGTTTCAGGAGGCAGCTGCTGTTTACTTTGCCTGTTATAGGCAGGTACACATATCTACAGTAAGATTGCCTTAAGTAGACGCTCATTCTTTCCCAGTTCAAGCTTTATTTATTACACCACTGCAAACAGATCCTGAAAATCCATGTTTCTCCAATCCTCCTTCACTATTCTCCCAAGGTTGGCGCTAGACATGTCACACACACACTCAGCATCAGAAAACTCCATGGTAGGTTTGTCTTAGGATTGCCGTAAGTTGGGGACAACTTGAAGGCACACTGCAACAAGAAAAGCAATGAAGTTTTTTTAAGGGACATTTTAACTAATGGGAGCTTAAGAAGCAAAAGTAAATAGGCTCTGGGATCTGCTCAACAGGGGAATAGGCTTTCTCAGAAAGTGATGGACTTTCCTTTGTTGGAAGGATTTACACAGAAGTTAAATGGCCACTTTCAGGAATACCTGAGTTGTAGATTCCTCACTGGCAAGGAGGTGAGTTTGTGGTGTCTTTCAACTCTGCTGGACGATGCATGGGCCCTGCCTCTGGTTTAAATATATCATTGCCAAGGGTTTTATCCTTCCTTCAAATATCAAACCAGATGTCACAAGGTTCACAAGCTCTATCTAGCTCTGCAAGACTGATTACTAGTAGTGTTTCCTCCACAGAAGAAAGAGTCATGAGAGAGTAACTACCTACAGGAAAGGATTGCAAAGGCTAAAAAGAAAAGTGATGTTTATGTCTTGAATTGTTAGCATACTTTCTGAACAATATCTGATTTCTGAACAGTACTATAGCAGCATTTGTAGCACTGTGCTCTCCCCCCCGCCCCAAATGCTACGATTGTTTAAATATCCATGCAGCTCCTTTTGGCATGAGCTCTTGTCCTTTGCTTTCTTCCTGTTCTCTTATATTCTAACCATTTTAGCTCCTTAGTAAACTTTGTGAATGTTACACTAGATATAGTGTATGCCTAAGGTTAGAGTTGTACACAAACATCCAGCAAAACTTAATCAGATCTACTCCTTGCTCACAAAAGCTCTGATTTGTGTCCCAAGACCCCCAGTGAAGAGGCTTATCTCCTTCCTTTTCAGACACCATGACTCATTCTCTCTGCTGACATCACTCCCTGGGACTGCAGTTCTGTAACTCCATGTAGCCTTCTCTGTTCAGGAGAATTCAATCAAACAGGAATGGAAGTTGCTGCAAATATATTTCTAAAGGATACTCTCTGCTTAAACTACTTTTTACTTGTCTCTTTTCCTCCTCATTCCTTCAAAACTAGAAAACACAAACTTGCTTACACAATTTCAGCCAACACCTGACAATCTCAGTGCTATCTTTACATATTATTGTGTACTGCAATCATTTAGCATACTTTTACTATGAGGGCAGAGAGTGCTAAGCAGGTATTGTAAAATGAATACACTTTGGTTATTACCTGAATCGAATACAATCTGGAAGCAGTGAGGTGTGAAAGCCCCCCCCCCCCCCGCAGCTGATCACATTCTTGCCGCTTTTAGTTTTAAAGTACTGGCATACAGGATACGCTATTTCTCTGTCTGGAATGCTGTTACATATATAAATATATATCACATTCTAGTGCAACCATGAAAAGAAGCCAAAATGGGTTATACAAATGAATAATCAGGTTTGTTTTCCAATGATCTTAGTCATAAGAGGCAGGGATCAGGTTCAGCAGCCATCTCAACAATACTTTATTTTCTTCCCATCTGAGTAAGTGTTTGTTATGTACTCTTACGACTGGAGGATACAGATGCAAATCTAGTGGATTACTCATTACCAGTTTTACTCTCCCTGACACTTTCACGCATTCAGGATCCTGCTAACTCCTTAAGGGAAAAATAAACAATCTTCCTCATAGAAATACATGTGCGTTGATTCATACAATTTAACTCTGCCCATTAAATTGAATCCTGTACAAATTTACATGGAATTAAGCTTCACTGAACACAACGGACACCTCCTAGCATAGAACTGGGTTGTTAGCTCTAACTTCCTTGTAACCAATTGTTCCTGCTTTTCGCTGTATCCTTATCTTGATCTATAAGTGAAATTACACTGAATTTTTTAATGCTCTGCCACAGGAACAGCTGGACTGGATGAACTTGTACAGCTAGCTGCATGAGCAGACAAGAAAGATTCAGAACTATACTCCTTGAACAGCGCCACACTGTCCCATGGTGCCATCTGGGGAGTTTCTCAAACTATTCACTGGTATGGCATCCTGCTAGTCAAAGTGGTGTGTGTGTGAAGATATAATTCCACCATGCCCATTGCTCTATGCATCACTGTAGTATCTCTTTTGAGGCTAGCTTGTAACATCCAAGGTCTGTTGCTTCTCAAATAGAATTTATAAGGCATTACAAGATTTTTGCCAACAAGATATCTATCTGTCTATCTATCTATTCTATATCTTGAATGGCTAATGGGAGAGATCTATTTCAAAATTGAACTTTTTAAATTTTCTCAGATTAACAACATGTCTGCACAGGATTCTCCAACTGAACCAAAAGGCCATTTGTACAAACTCAATTTCTTCATAGTGTATAAATATTTTTTAAAAAATATGCCTGGAGAGATCTGGCCAATCTATATCACATCTATGTAAGTTCTTTCAGATTTCTTTAGTGTTCACTGTCTACAACACCTCTTTGTACAAACAGTGAAACCATTCTCACCTTCCTTGTTTCACACCATATCTCTTAGCCTTCTGATTGTAATGAAGCTTCTAAAAGCTTTTTGTTCAGTTTTGCACTATTCATACACCAGTCCCTCATTCTTGCCCACTGGATCTCTCCTTTCAGGAATGAGGAACAATGAGAAATTAAACCTGTATTAGCTGCCCATAAAATATAAATCAACTGTGCACTAACATAGTCCAATGCGGTATTGCACTTTAAGCTAGGAGATTAAGATTCCAAAGTCAACTAAACCACAGAATGAATTTAATCTTTAAGTACCACAGAATTCAGAATTTAAGTACCACTTTAAGTATCACAGAATTCAGAATTTAAGTACCACCAGAATTCTTTAAGTACCACGGAATTCAGAATTGTTATTCTACCTGCATGTTTGTTAACAACATTTCTTAGACAGAACTATAAACATCTTACTGGTCAAGTTTCCACTTAACTCTATGCACAGCTAAAAATAAGCTTCCCAGACATCAATAGGACCTACTTCTGAGTAGACATACTAGGATAATGCTATCAGTTACATAATTTCATTAGACCATGTCAGTGTTGATATGGTCATATAATGTTGCATTATCATGGTGTGATTGATTTCATAGCTAATCAGTGGAAAATAATGCCCATCTACCAACCCTAGCCAAAATGTGTAGATTCCTATTCAGGAAACATCCATACCTGGCAGTAAGATCTGCTCAACAGGGGAGCAGACCTCCTCAGAAGAGGGCAGGCTGTCCTTTGTTGGAAGGATGTAACAGAGGTTAAATGGCCAGCTGTCAGGAACGCCTGGGCTGTAGATTCCTACACTGGAAAGAGGCTGAGCTTGGAGTTCCTTTCAACTCTGATTTCATGAAAGATATATATGTGTACTGCCACAGCCTAAATACCTTAAAGACACCAGACCCTGTGTGATCTAGGAAGCTAAGCAGGGTCAGCTCTGGTTAGTACTTGGATGGGATACCATCAACCAATACCAGGCACTGTAGGTTATATTTCAGAGGAAGGAACTGGCAAAGCCACCTATGGGTACTCTTTGCCTGAGAAAACCCTATGAAATTCATGAGGTCACTTTAAAACGACAGGCACCTTGAAGGCACATGCATACTCATCTCATGAATCTGGAAACTGAAATAATTTCTCTGAGCTCTCTTATAATTTTTCAGTAACCAGTCTGACGAACACACAATCTGCAAACTCTTAACACACAGGAGATAAAAAGTACACAGGGCTCCCATCACCATCCTGCCTTCCATGGTTCCCTCAGGCAGAATCTGAACCGCGGCATGTAAAAGGCAGAGAGCAGGTGCTCTGCCGGAGGGCTGCAGGAGACTCAAACAACTGAGTCTCAAAGAGACTGGGGCCATTTCCGCACTAGCCTGTTATAGCACCGTGATTCCACTTTCAACATCCTATGGAATCCTGTGGTTTGCCGTCTGGGGAAGGGTCACCTGGTGGCCAAGGCAGGTGACACTCACTTGGGGGGAAACCCTTTGGTGGAACAGAGCACCAGCCTCTCGCTCGGACTTCCCTCCTTCCTCGCTGCCAACCTGATGTTCAGCAGCCAAGTACTCACCTTGATCTTATTTACCGACTGACTTACTCGAATGGCATTCTCTTCTTTTCTCTCAGAACGGAATCGACTAGAGCGAACTTCGCTTTCGGGGGTGGAGGGCTGCAAACTACTACTCGCCAGCCTCCTCCGAATTCGAGGCTTGGTTCACTCTTTTGGGGAGAGAGAGAGAGAGAGAGGGAGTGCAAGCCGCATCCTTACGCCACCAGCAGGCACAGAATTACCATGATAAAACTACATCTCTCCCTCTTGGCCCCTCTCCTCCCCGGCCGCCCCTTGCCTTCAAGGAAGAAAAGAAATGCAACTATAAAATGGAAGCGCCGCCGAAAGACACGTTGGCTGCTCTTGCTTGGTTTAAGGAGGCCAGGTCTGAGCAGCGGCTCGGGGAGGGACCGCGAAGCCCAGGGAGGCTGCTGAGAGTCAGTGCCGCCCGCCTGCCCCTTCTCTCCCCAGCGCCCGCCCTCGGTCGACTCACTCGCCTCAGCCCCCCGCCGCCTGCCCACCCTTCGCGCAGGCGGTGGCGGGAAATTTACTCCCGGGTGAGCCAATTCACTCCCGAGGGAGCCCTGCTCCAAGTCCCCACCTCACCTGCTTGCGGCTTCTCTTCCCGCTTTCGCTGTTGTCTCCCCTGCGCTAGCCGCCTGCCCGGCGGAGCTAGGGATGCCGCCTTCGTCGAGCGCGGACACACACACACAAAAGTGCTCCGTGCGCGTACGCGCATCAGCCACCACGGCCAGGTACCGCGGCTACGAGCAACCCACGGGCGGTAAGCGAGACCCCCTATCCTGCCGCTCACCAGTCGTTTCCTTCGCTCGCCGCCGCGGGTGTCGTTGACCGGCGCTCTTTAGCGCCTCCTGCTGGCCCGGCTCCGAGGCGTTGCGCTATCGCTGTAAAGGAGAAAACCTGCAGAGACAGAAAAGGTCCATTTCGAGGCTTCAAAGAGATGCAGAAAGGTTGGGGCTGGGAGCACTCTCAGGATGGAAAAGACTCCTAGAATAGAAAAAGTCCGGTACCTGTGTCTTCCGGCTGAAAATAAGTAGGACATTGGTCGTTGTGGGTTTTCCGGGCTTTGAAGCCGCGTTCTATTAGTATTTTCTCCTGAGGTTTCGCCTGCATCTGTGGCTGGCAGCTTCAGAGGATGCCGGCCACAGATGCAGGCGAAACGTCAGGAGAAAATACTAATAGAACATGGCCTCAAAGCCCGGAAAACCCACAACAGCCTATGGATTCCGGCCATGAAAGCCTTCGACTTTACAAGTGGGACATTGAGATCTGACGGTGCACCCAAAATGGCAAGTAACTCTAAAACCTTTTCGATATTGCCATGATTTCTTACCTTATGTATACACAAGGTGGCTGCTTTCTTGCAAGCATGTCCCCATATCCGATGGGAGTAGAAATGACCAATGAAGACTAAGAAAACAGATATAAGAAAGTACAATCCTGGTCTGCCATCTCTGGCTATTGAAAGTCGAAGACTGATGGAAGATTTCCAAGCGTGCCACATCCGTTGGTTAAATATGATAGAAAAACACTGTATATATCTATACTTTTGGCTCCCATAGCCCCCAGCCATATGGCCAGGGATAATGAAAGGCCAAAGTTATCTCATCCCTGTATAAAAGTCTGAGGTCAAGAGCTGGCCATCCTAGCTTGTCTTCAGGCTGCTTAGCCAGGGCCATCTAAACATTTTGCACTTGAGATAAAGGAGCAAATGGTGCTCTGACAAGGTCCACCAAGTTACTGCAACATCTGATATGGAAAATCTCACAAGGATCTCTCCAGGGTGCTAAAAGTACAATCACCATCACCATCAGCACTACCATCATTGTCATCACTATTTAAATGGTCATTTGCTGCCATTTCAGTGCACCCGAATCAGTTATCTGAAGAGGCTGCCTCACTCTGCTTTTTGGGTGGGTTCTGAGTTTAGCATTTGCACATTAGAGCCTCACATCTTCTGAGTTATGTTTTAGAAGGGGAAACTGACAAAACCATCTCTGAATGTTCTTTGCCTAAGAAAACCCTATGAAACAAAAAGGTGTTGGTAAAAAGTAAGATATGACATGATTAAATTAATTTGGGAAATATTTTTTAAAGACATTAGGGGAAAGGTGATTCCTCCCACTTGAAACCAATGTCTGTTAAACAGTGATTTTGAGAATCAGGTCCTCCTGAGTTACAGTATAGTTCCTATAGAAGTTTAAAAAAATACTCTCTGTATGTATACTATCTTGATCTGGGTTTTCTTTGAAAGCAGTGGTGCCTGACACAATTCCTGCCTGTCCTGTTCAAGAATTCAAGTATAAGTGACAAGGAAGAAGTTGCTTCACACTCTTTGGCCCTGTCAACATGGAAGGCACAGGAGCATCTCCAGACCTGCCTCTTTTCACTATACAAAGTCCTGGTTGTGCTTGTATCTGCCTGCCTCTCAGCTTGATCCTAAACGCTTTTACAATGCATGCATCTGTCAGAATTCAATGAGTCTTGCTTGCTTTTAAGCATGTGTAGGCTGCAACACTAAATATACTTAATTAGGAAGCAAAGCCAGCTAAACAAAGTGGGAATTATTCTAAGTAAAAATGTGTAGTTTTTCAGAAACTCTTGAACTCCTCAATCCCAGATTTGGATAATCTAAAGAGTGCCCTACACTTTATGAATTTCTACTATAATGATTTACAGTTCTTCAGCTGTAGTTTTATATCATTTTTGAGGGGTGTTCCTCACTTTGTAAAGTAAATGGATTTGTTGCTTTGTGACCATGTGGTAAGTATTCTAACATACAAGCCAGATATCTATCTATAGATGTACATTTACTCATCCATTTCATTGTTCTCCAAGACACATAAGAACTATTTGTCTGTTAAGATCACGCATAAATGGAAAAATACACCAGTGGCCCAATCACACAGCTGTAGTTGATGATATTAGTCTTTGGCACTCACACCCTGCTTTGTCATGGCAGGGTGAAAAGCAGAAGGGGACAATCGGCTCCATCAACATTATTTTGATGCAGCTTCCAGTCATATGGAATCTGCTCAGAGATAAATAATTTTTAGGAGGCTGTGGTGGGAGCGGAGATATCTGATTTATGCTGTAATGAGTGTGCAGTGGGGACAATAACTAAGTATGGTTCTTCCACACATGTTCATGTAGGCTTCTCTTTCCTGTATTATGTCCTTCTGACTGTAAGTCTTTTGGACCTGTCAAAAGTTTTTTTATCTTCTTATTTATGTGGAACCATTAATAAATAAAGATCAGAATCGTGTATGATCTTTCATTCAATATAAATTTGTGTACACTCACTTAAGTAGCTGAAGTGCTAAGAAATCTGGTTAACGGAATTGTGAAAATGTGTACTGGGACACTGGCGAGAGTACCCGATGTGCACCGTGGGCCCAATGCACATCAGGGAGTGTAGTGCATTGGTTCCAATTCACTTCATTTCCATTGTGCATTGATCTCTTTGCTGGGACTTTTGAAAGATAATATGATGGCCAGAATCCTGTTGCAGAGTTGCATCTTGTTAGTGGGCATATGACTGCAGGTAATAGAATTGCAAAGATGCACAACATCCATATCCAGTGGAGGGCTGCTGTTACACAACTTGCTCAGAATCTGTGAAGTGTGAAGCAACTCTTGATTTTAGGGATGCTATCATAATACTGTGAGAGCCATGGTGGTATATTGGTTTGAGCGTTGGACTATGATCCTGGAGACCAGGGTATCCATCACCACTCAGTAATGGAAACCCACGGGGTGACCTTGCACAAGTCACACTCTCTTGGTCTCAGAGGAAGGCAAAGGCAATCCCCCACTGAACAAATCTTGCTAAGAAAACCCCATGATAGGATTGCCTTGGGGTCACCATAAGTTGGAAACTATTTGAAGGTACACAATAACAAACAACAAATGATAACACTGTCCATCTTGCGCTGTCATTTGCTCAAAGGCTATTGGAATTATTTTTCTACATCTTCAGATAGCAGTTTATTGAATTTGGAATGACTTTAATAAAATGTCCTCGTTTTCTTGAAACACTGCATTTGAAAAATGACACAGGGACTTAATGCAGAAAATCAACTAAGATTTAAAAGTATAATTGAAATAGGTTGCACATTAGGATTTTCATTGTCACTGTGCATCTTTCTTAAACCAGTAACTCTTGCATAGATGAAGGACAGTGGCTCAAACATTTTTCTGCATTTTCTATCAGACTTTTTTTCCTATTTGGAGAAGAAATAATAAACAATATTTTCAATACAATAAAAGGACAGGTATATCTCAGTTAACTAAATGTTTGTGTGCATTACTTTAACAGAAATGTTGGTACCAGAGGCAGAAATAACATACTAAGAACAGAGAGAGGTTCCTATATCACAAAAAAGAGCAGGTCAACATGTTTCAGTAACTGTTTTACTCAAAACTAACAATATGCACATGTGAAAAGTCAGGTAAAGCTTGCATAAGTAAACAAAAACATTCTGAACCTTCTAGAGAATTAGCAACAGAAAAGTCTCTGTACTGTTACATCTGGAAAAACATTTAGGTCTAGATAAAATTTACCAAACTATAGTCCCAAACTGTAGTCCAGTGAAAGAGTTTTACCTTTGTTGGAGGTAGACAACCTCAAAGAGTTAGGTTCAAATTTAGTCACAACAGGGAAATCCCAAACCAAAGGAATGGGACTTCACTCTTTAAGGTTTTGGACTTCCAACAAAGCTAAAGCTCTTTCATTGGACCATAATTTGAGACTACAATTTTGCAAGTTTTTCCAGCTGCAACAGTACAGATTCCTTGAGAAATTCAGTTTTCTTTGCTTAAGAAAGGAGCAGTTAGCTTTGCACAGGACAGGGACATCTGGATCACAAGAGAACTTACTTCTTTTTTGTTAACGGAGTTCAAATTTTCTAACCTGTCTTTTTATTGCTCTTTGTCCCTAGTCCTTACAAGGCCAATAAGAGGAATGGCCTCTGCCTGAATTGACATCCCTCCTATCTAAACTGACAACATTCCAGACCAAATGTAGGCCTATGACTCTAATATCATCAGCATTTTTCTCCAGCATGATTTTTGACATCTTTGCATGATGGAGAAGCCAGTAAAGCTTCAAAAGTTTGCATAATGTATTTGATACTTTTGAGTTGGTCCAATAAAGCTACCACTGCTTTTTTGTACTTTATTGTATTTTGCTGCATAACCAACATGGCTACCCAAATAAATATTTTTTACAGATCTATGCCTTTTTAACATGCTGGGCATAGCTGGTGAGGCAGGCTGTCTCCTTTTCTCTCTGTTTTGCTGTTCATACATGCTCAGCAAGGGATTCTGGAGGCATCTGGTGTTTACCTGGATTGTTGAAGGTGAAGGCAAACATGTACAGCTACAGTAGAA
Source organism: Cyclura pinguis (assembly GCA_030412105.1). Classification (NCBI taxonomy): domain Eukaryota; kingdom Metazoa; phylum Chordata; class Lepidosauria; order Squamata; family Iguanidae; genus Cyclura; species Cyclura pinguis. The sequence continues at coordinate 207,184,934 of CM059601.1, read as the reverse complement.
TTGTCTAGAGTAGAATTCCATTCTTTCCTAGCTCAAGCTTTATTGTATTGTTTGCTGCAGACATGCTGCTACAACCTGACACTGAAAATCCATGTTTCTTGAGCCCTCCTTCACCATCTTTCCAGTGCTGATGCTGCTAAAAAACTTTCAGCTATACAGAGGATGAGAAGCAACAGGGGATGGGTAGATGTAAAAAGGAGTTTCCTTTCAAGAGTTTTGTTAACTGACTTATGCTTGTACTACTTTTTTCTCTCTTCTGTTTTTTCAGGACAGGACTCACTTATACATATTTTATTGGTCCAATATTATCTAACAACACAATACTTCTTAGGCGATCTGCTGTGGGGACGTTTTTCCCCCTAACATTCTAGGACCAGTACCATGTTTGTACCAATTGGCCACAACTGTTTTTTTCTTTCCAGAAAACTTACTGCAGATTGACAGCTGATGGATCACATATTGATACTGGTCTATAAGCTACACTTCAAGGACCACTGATCTAATAGCCTTGGATCTACGTATCTTCTGATGAATCCAGGTACTGAAGGTAATATTATATAGGCATTATAATGTGCAACCATCCAATAGTAAGCCTTATCCTCCTTGTATTTATTTAATCACCTTTTAAAGCTGCCCAGGTTTGTAACTATCACTACAACTTCCATAATTTAACCACTAGGCATTGCATAAAGAAGCGCTTCCTTTTTTCTGTCCTGACTTTTCCACCATACAGCTTTAGTAGATGATAACAGGCTTTGGTAGTGTGAGAGAGTGAGAAAAAAAACCCCTCCCTATCTACTTTTTCTATATCATGCATAGATTTATACATGTCTATCATGTCTCCCCTTTTTTTTAATAAACTCTTTTTTTCTCTTACCTAAACCAAATTTACTCAGGTTTTGCTAAGTTAAATCCAGACATTGTATCTTGTCTTCATAGGGGACTTAATTTACCTCCTTTATACTCCGGTTGTCCCTTTCTGTTTCTTCCTTCTAAGTATATGGGGGTTGTGTTACTTATTATTGTGGCTAAAGAATGGTGTTTAAACTGGTATAGTCTTTGTTAGCTTTTGTACGATTGCCAGATCACATGACATAGATTCAATGCACAAACTCTGGGGATATTTTCAAGAATTCTGTGTTACTAGTAAAGCACCTGTCATTTAACAAGTAATGTCAGATTCCAAGGTAGAAAGGTCCTTGCCATGACTAATCCTGCACTGAAATTGCTGTGGCAAGTAGCTGCCATTTTGAGATAAATGTTTCTTCTAAGATGGTGCCTGCTGTGACATTTGGTATATCATCTCAAGTCAATGAAATAATATTCTTTACAAGTATTGTTTTCAACCATAAGCAAATATACATGGTATATTAATCTTGATCAATCAAGTAGATTTCTCTAATCATCTTTTTAAAAGGACAGGAACTGAAATCTGTCTAGAAGTACATTGTTATCCCTATGGTATCTGATGTGTCAGATATTCCAAGAATTTTTATTCTTATACACTTATTGAAAAGTTTTGCAAACCTTCCACCTATAGTCCAATCTAGCATCTACAGTCAGCCCTCCACATTTGCTGGTTTCACTTTTGCAGATTTGATTATTTATGGATTATTTCCTGTCACCTTTGCTGCCTCCCTATGCCGCTTTTTTAATAGGGACTGCAAGCCTCATGAGACTGAGAAACTGCAAATGAGGCTTGTAAGTCCCTATTAAAAATGGTGTGGGGCAGCCATGGAGGAGCAGTAAGCCCCACCAGGCACCCATTTCTGCCTTGTGAAGGAACCCTGTTGTCTCAACCCTTGGCGGGTTGAATATGGTGATCATACCTTTTTGTGTGTTAAATATGATTTGGGACAGCCTGGAGTTATTCATGGTTTTTCCTCTTTCACAGGGGGTCCTGTGCCCCCAACCCTAGCAAATGTGGAGGGATGACTGCATTCCACAGAAGCGTACCTAATGTATTTTCGTTTTGTCTGTTTTATGTTTTATTTTGTGGCAAAAGATTGTATTTAAATTTTGCATATTGAAATTGTGTGTTTTATTTTGCCGTTGTAAAATCTTCCGATCTAAGTAGTTTACAAATACGAATAAATAAATAATTATGCAAAGTTAGGCAGCTTCCTCTGGTGGCAGATACTGAGGAGCAGATTGCAGTGGCAAGGTCTCGTACAGAACCGTGTGGACGACACAGCTTGCTCTCACAAAGCCTCAAACGCAGTAGGGGATATTCTGTTGTCACCAAGTATTGAAGAAAGATGCATTTGCCAGGTTCAGTCACCTTCTGCATGTGGAACGGGCTTGGGAACACGATCTTGTCCTTTGCCTCAGGCAGCAAAATGTCTTGGGCTGGCCACAGCGTGAGGATAAGCTATAGCCAGCAGGGGAAGACACTCTGGCCATGACAGAAGGGCTCTTCTTGTTACTTGAAATATTCCAGGACTCATCTTTTGTACCAAAGAGAATGAGTCGTCTCGTACAAAACATCATAAGTCGGAAAAGTTTGGACTGCAGCTGCCACACTCTGGCTGGCCGATTCTGGGAGTTGTAGTCCAAAAAGGAATCTTTCCGGAAGGAGGGAGCCAGGCGTTTCTTTCAGCCGGCAGAGGGAGCTGCAAAAAGGAGGCGCCGTCCTCCCCTCCCCTCCCCTCCCTCTTTTCCCGGGGGTGGGAGGAGGCGGAGCCGCGCCCGGCCAACTAGGCTAATAACGAGGGCGAGGGCCGCCCGCCGGGAACAGGGGACGCGGCTGCCGCCACTGGGGCCATGGAGGAGTTTCACCCCCATAACGACGAGGTAGTAGCACTCGCAGTACTGGCAGCAGCAGTAAGAAGGTTCCTCTCCTTCCTTCCTTCCTTCCCTCCTCCGGCAGGAAAAGAAATAGCGCTGCCGGAGATCGCGCCCCCCCCTCCCCGTGTTCCCTCTTCCCAGGCGGGCGGAGGGTGGCGGTGGGAAGGGCCGTCCCGGTTGTTCCTTCGGTTCATCCCTGGCGTGGTAGAGGGGGGGGGGTCCTTGCGTCCCCGCGCCGCGGAGCCCCTGGCGCCGCGGTCTCTCCCTGCGCGGAGGCCGCCCCCGCCTCTCCGGGGCCTCTCCGGGGCTGTGCGTGCGCTGGCTCACTGTCCCACGGCCAGCCCCCTGAGAATCAAGTGCCGTTGCCGCACCGCACTCTTATAGCGCGATTATTCCACTTTCAACATCCTATGGAATCCTGGGGTTTGCAGTTTCGGGAGGGGCCGGCCGGCCCCTCCCGAAACTGCAAACCCCAGGATTCCATAGGATGTTGAAAGTGGAATAATCGCGCTATAGGAGTGCGGTGCGGAAATGATGAGACGCGGCGTCTGCAAACGCCACGGGGTGGGCGGCGCTTTTCAGCCCGGCTTCCCAACCCAAAAAAGCTTCAGTGTGGGCCTGCACATACTGATTTATTTTGGGGGGGTCCAATCATCACTGGCGCTGTTCAGGAATTGGGCGTGAGCCTCGATCCGCCCAGCTTGCTGTCATTTCATTTTATTCACCCAGAAGGCTGTCGTTTTGCTTTTAACACTCTTTGTGGGGATGGTAAAGGCAGTGCCAGTGTGCCTCTGGGGGGGGGGGGCATCCGTCTTTGATAAAATGAGACTGCCAGTACTTGAGGCCCAGTGTGTGTGAATAGTACCAATGGGGTAGAGCTCTCCGCTGGGGAAAACAGCACCACTTGGGCCATTTCTGCACTGGATTGTTATAGTGCTATTATTCCACTTTCAATATCCTGTGGAATCCTGGGCTTTGCAATTTAGGGAGGGGCCTTTGGAGTTCTCAGCCAGAGAGCTCTTTGACCTTAGTGAACTACAAACCCCAGAATTTCACGGGATGTTCAAAGTGGAATAATAGCACTATAACAGTGTAGTGCGGAAATGGCCATAGTCTGCCCTTGACTTAGATCCTTATAGCCCTGTATTGTGCTTTAACTGCCATGGCAACATCTTGTGGAATTCCTGGGTCTGTAGTGCAAGTGAGGCCCTGGAGCTCTCTGGTAGAGAATTCTAAAAGCCCTTCCCTAAACTGCAAATCCCAGAGTTCCCTAGGATGTTGCCATGGCTTTTAAAGTGGAGTATAGTATTATAACGATGTAATGCAGTGGGGTTGTCGGACTACAATCCTGTGTACAGTTTAATGAGCTTTTCCTGGTATGTACACACTGCCGGAAGGACTAATGGCTGGTTTGGCTAGTTCTGTGTGTGTGCGTGGACATTTTTTCAGTGTGATGACATTTCAAATATGCAACCTGCCCTGCACACATATGCAAAAAAAGGACGAGAGAACTATGTACTTGATTCTGTTGTGTGTATAAACTCAGCCTAATCTCTATTTTAAAATGCTCCATTTCACATTCTTGGACTGGTACAGTGCTTTGCAGAGAAGCCTGTGTCTGTCCTCTTGACCATTTTTTAAATTATAATATAATGCTACAAAAGCTACAACAGAAGGGTGTCACTATGAGAATCCAATGTGGTATGTTGGATATAGGCCATGATTCTAATGTATCATTTTCAGGAGTCAATCAGAAATAGTTGGATTCTTTATTATTTGGGAGAACTTGTTTTTATTTGGCTTTTATGGAAAACTTAGCATTTATGCATGCACTATTCTTCGTATCTTGAGCTCTCTCTTGGTTCATTTATTTAATTTTATATATTGTTCTGGAATCAAACTTGGTGATAGCTGATATCAAATATTTAGATAATTTTTATTGTTGGTATTATTTCAGATGACCTTTAACAGTGAAGAAGCCCACAATATTATTAAAGATGTAAGTTAGTTCTTTTGATCTGCTTATGTATTCGTGTGTTTTTATGTATTTTGCTGACAGAATACATCTTTTAGCTCTTCTGTGTTCCCATATTTAAAGTACCCCTGAAAGACTTAGGCTATAGCCCTGTGTACAGTCACCTGGAATTAAGTCTTGCTGAAATTAATGGAATATACTGCTGAAAAGATTTTCATCCACTGGTAAGAGGTTCTTTTGGATTGTAATGCCTTCTGTTCATGGAAGAGCAACTCTGGATACAAATTAGTGTCAGTAACTTAGAGTATTTGCAGGCAAGACTAATATAATGTAATTACAGTGCCTTATTCGTGAAATTTTCTGGGAGGATCTAGACAACATTGTAATCCATTTGTAGCTGCCTTGGGTTTCTGCATTATTACTTCTGTCATTTTTGTAGTTAGCTTATAAGTTTATATGTATGCATGCATTCTTGTACTACAGCTAGCACTAGGAAGCACCTTTAAGGCTACTGTAGTGTTAAGCAGAAGCAAACTTTTTAAAATTCAGCTCTCAAAACTATACAGTTTAAATGCAGGCTGAGGCTGCAATCCTGCACAGTTCAGCTACTTAAGCCTCTTTGAAGTTAATAGGATTTATTTCTGCAGCTGTTTAAGTACCAGACTGAAGGTACATTATATGGCGGCAGCCTTTGCAGAGCAGCTGCCTAGACAATAGGATCACCCTGTTTGAATATCATTGCAGCAACAGCTTAGAACTGTAGCATTAACAACAGTATATTCACTGCAGTCAGACATTTTAGTTGTGTTGTGACAACTAACTCATATTATCACCTAATTTTGTTCTACAACTCTGCCTACTGTTTGCTTCTTAAATTTTACTACTGAGATAGGCACTGTGTAGCAATTTCACATTTACTGAATTATATTCCCCAATTTTGGGGGTCCAAACTAGAAAGAGAGACAAATGAGAACCTATCTCTGACACTGAAATTACCTTGCAGACCATTGTGAACTGAAATGTAATGTTTCTATGAATTTTAATACATTTATTTATTGACATTTTTAATTTCTCCACTCATTTTCAGTGCATAGAGGCTGTTCTGGGCAAAGCAGATTACAGTCATGATAGTGTCAATCAGTGGACTGCAGCTATTGTGGAACAGTCTTTATCACATCTGGTGAAATTGGGGAAAACATACAAGTACATTGGTGAGGATCAGCATACATATCAGTTCTGTTATTATGTTTTGGTTAAATGTGAATATAGTTGGCCCTCCACATTTGCTGGTTTCATTTTCATGGATTTGGTTATTTGTGAGTTTCTCCAACTCTTGCCCTCTCCCATACTTCACTTGCTTCTTTTCTAGGAGAAACTTCCCTCTTCGTGGCTCTGATCAGGTCGCACAACCCTTTAAATACCTACCTCTGATCTTTTTCTTCTTCCGCCAGCAGCTACCTGGCCAGCTAAGGATGGCTCCTAGCCAAATTCTTAGCACCACAAATGCTCTCTAGATCCAAGGAGGTAGATGGGTCAGGAAGAGGTCACCATGCTGACCCCCCTTTTCCCTGACCTGGGCCATTTCCGCACTAGCCTGTTACAGCGTGATGATTCCACTTTCAACATCCTCTGGAATCCTGGGGTTTGCAGTTTTGAGAGGGGCCGGCTGGCCCCTCTCGAAACTGCAAACCCCAGGATTCCAGAGGATGTTGAAAGTGGAATCATCGCGCTATAACAGGCTAGTGTGGAAATGGCCCTGGTTTGGACCCTAGGTGCCCATTCTCTCTGTCGTGCCTCAGCTCCCTTCCCACAGATACACAAATTCTGATATTTGCAGTTTTTCCATTTTTGTGGGGGTCCTGTGCCCTTAACCCTAGTGAATGTGGAGGGCCAACTGTATAAGAGATTGATGGAAAAAATATTGCCAAGCTTTCTTTTACATGATATATTGGAGTAACTTACAGATAATAAAGCATGTTGTTTCTCCCTTGTTCTAGAGCCTAGAAAACACCTTTACTTTATCTGTTTATTATTTTCTTTTCTGCACCGAATAGGATACAGTGAATAGATTTTATCAGCCTGAAGCATAGGATTAAGGTTTCAGTTTCTCATAGACTTAATGGATATCCTTCAAGAATTCCAGAAATAAGTTAAGCTGAAATCAAAGACAGTCCAAATAATAGATTTAGGCAGTCCAAACAATAGATTTAAGATCAGGGTGTCAAACTCTTGCCTACATTCTAAAGGAATGGTGGGAGACGCAGAAAGGGCATGTGGAAGTTGAAAGAAGCTTTACTAATTTTATCAATAATGTATTTTTTCATAATTGGAAATAGCAGTTATTTTGGCATTAAATAATAATAATCCTGTGGGCCTACAAGAAGTCTGGGGAGACAAAAACACTTCACAATTGGCCCCATGCCTCCTTTGAAAGTCAAATATATTTTCAGCATAAAGAGCAACCCTCTGGGATCCAAGGGAAACATGTAGCCACCAGACACCTGAAAGTTGACCACCCCAACCTAGAATCTCTGGCTTGCTAAAAGCCACAGTCAACACCCCTTTTAAAAAGATTTCAAAACTCGAAAGTTTACAGGCTGAACGTTTTGACATAATTTAACAGAAGCAGGTGGTGGGAGAAGGTGTCTATTCTTTATACATGGTGTGCCAAAGGGAGGATCCAAACTGTAACTTGTCACTCTCCCTCCAGTTATTAGACAGTTCTGTAAAACCTCCAGTAGAACAGTGTGTAGGTCTGAGTGACATATCTGCTTCTCCTTCCATGAATGAACATTGGCTGTACTTTCATCCTTCAGTGACCTGTGCAGTGATGCAGAAGTGTGGAGCTGGTCTGCATACAGCAAGTTCATGTTTTTGGGATACTACAACTGATGGTAAGTGCCTACCCACAGAATCAAAGCCTTTTTTTTAGAAGAAGCAAGACATTCTTGTTGATTATTGTGAAAAGTCTAGCCTTTCAAAGCCTGTTTGACTTGCCGGTCAAGATACCATTGGAGCTGCCCAAAATCAGGGTAATTTGGGCTAAAGAGCACATTACATGTATCCCGTGTAAGTTTCTTCAGAGTATTATTTTTGAAGTGAAAAGCAGAGACAGGAGACAACAGCTGGTGGAAGAAGTGGAGATAACACTAGGGCTGGACTACGTTGTAATGTATTTCACGTAGGGCTACCCTTAGGCCTGGTTCAGAAATTACAGCCTCTGACACAATGTTGCAGCTTGAGTATTTATTAGAGGTTCCCTGTCCTACACATGAATCACATGGTGTGGATGTTGGGCTCAGGAAATCAGAGTTAATTACCCACTCAGTCATGGAAACCCACTGGGTTACTTTGAGCAAGTCATACTCTCTCAGCTTCAGAGGAAAGCAGTGGTGAACCCTCTCAGAACATACTGTGACAGGAAAACCCCATTATAGGTTTGCCTTAGGGTTAGTGTAAGTTGCAGATTACTTGAAGATATTCAACAGTTCTACAAACCCCTACACTGAAAACCCTGCATTTTCTACTATTTGGATACCAAGCTAGTTTCCACCTGGAAGCTTTGGTTCATGAGACTTGAAGCAGCCCATATCTAGCTTCTCTGAGATACTGTCTTTTTCCATTTAGGTTAACTTGGCTTTTGTGTTGTGGAGTGGGGGTACCGTACCATATTATGGCATAGTAAGATTTATTTGATTGCAGTACAGAGGAGGGCCTTTTCTGCTATGATATCCTCTGCACTGAACAAATTCCCAAGTCAGGTGGGCTGCCAGTGCAGGAAGGTGTTTTTGTTACCATCTTGAAGACATACCTGTTTGTTCAGTCATTCTCTTGGATCACCAACATGGTGTTACCCCTAGTTATTTGTATGGTATTATTACTTGATTTTATTGGATTTATGGGTTTTAGCATGCAATATTTAATAGCACTTTCCAATTTTTGGAAGAAAAAAAAGTATAGAAATGTGAGGAAATTCTACTAAAAACTGCATAGGAATATACCAGAACTGATTCTTTACCCTTTAGAGGGAAAGATACATGTCCTACTCTACCCTGCCCCAATCCAAAGAGTTTTAAAAAATTGTGTAGGGAAATGAACAGCAGAAAATGAGTTAAGCCAGCGGTTCCCATACCTACTGCCCCGGGGCCCCACAGAACACTCGTAAGGGCACCTCATAAATATTTTATATTTTCACTTCCTGGAGGCCCTGGACCAAAAGACAGGCTTCAGGATGGTGGTTCTATGATGGTGGCTTGGTTGCAGTCAATACTGTAGTGGCAGCAACAGTAACAGCAGCTCCCACTTCCAAGCCTTTGTCCAAGCCTTCTACATTTCAGTTCAAGGGAAGCGTGCATGGGTTCTGCACTCATGAGGAGTGGGAGCAGTGGTTGTGAAATCTTCTGAAAATGGGCGCCACTTAAACTGCAGCAGTTTGTTATTTCCATTTTTATTTCAAAGGACTGGGGAAAGGAAAACCTCACCCTCAGCAGAAAGGGTTTGGGAGTAGTTGTAGTAAAGCCTGATTTTCTGGTACTCCTCTTCCTTTTCCACCCTAGTCCATCTACTTCTGCCTAGAGAGACTGTGATGGAGGAGGAGGAGGAGAAGGGAATAGCAGAAAAGAGAGGTGGATTTCCATTGCAGAGATATGAGGGTTAACAGAGATTATGCTACTGATAAAAATCCAATGTTAGGGTTTTCAGTACACTTGTCTGGGAGACCTCTGTGTGGTGTGGACTGATGAGGGGAAGAATGAGAATTAACATGGATTGGGGTTATTTTAGAGTTAATGCTTTAGGGTTTCCAGTACACTAATTAGGAGTACATCTGCTTAGATGAACTAGTGTAGAGGAGACATGATGTTAGCTTGATTCTCAGCATTTTAACTTTTGCGAATCTCAATACACCCTGTAGATCACAGTATCACTCCTGTTCTCCTCCTCCCCTAATTCTCCTCCTTTTTATCTGTTCTGGTGGTGACATCTCTATGCTAGACGAGGACAATACAACAGCAGTGACACAGAGCCCTGGAGAAGTTATTGAGATCAGTGGGATTCACAAAGTTAAAATGCTGAGAGTGAGGCTAACACCGTCTCTCCTTGTCACTCCTCTTCTACTCCACATTAGTCCACTCCTTGCAGAGGTCTTTAACATCAAGTGTACTGAAAACTCTAACTCCGAATGTTCTCGTTTAAGTCTAATCTGTGCAGACATCAAGTATTTGGAATGGAATTCCGACCTCCTTTTCTACTATCCTCTCCTCCTCCCTCCATCATACGCCATCTCTGCAGAAGTAGGGGGTGTACAGAATTCCATTTCAAAAAATTTAGGATTACCACGGATTAGGATTAACATCTGGGCGTTCTACCGCCCCCCCCCCGCCCTCACAGATCAGTAAAAACAAACAAAAATTGGGCTAAACATCCAGATATTGATATTTTCAGTACTCTTGATATATATGGAATAGACTTATAGAGAGAGGAACAGAAGTGCAGAGGAGAGATGGTATTAGCTTGATTCTCAGCATTTTAACTTTAGGTGTCCTATTGACATAGATAAATCCTGCAGGTCTTTGTGTCACTTCTGTTTTTACTTGAGATTTCCTTGATTTTTACAGAAATTCACATTCAGCAGTTGTTTTTTCTTTTATCCTTTGTAATCCAATAGATCAGTCATCCTGTTATAAAAAATTTGGTTTAAAATGGTAAAGCTGAGGAAGGTGAACTAACAGCAGTATTCTCACAAATGTATAAGTTGCACTGGGGCTTTAATGCTATACAGTAGGCCATCCACATTCGCAGGGGATAGGTGCTGAGAACCCCCGTGAAAGTTAGAAAAAAAAACGCAGATAATTCTCCCCAGTGAGCACTCCCCCTTCTCTGGGCCCCCTGCTCAAGAGAGCACCAGGGACAAGATCGCCCTCCCCATATGCTTCTCCCACCTGCCCCAGAGATGGCGCCAGTGGTGGGGTGGGAGCAGAGCAGGGAGAGCAACATTGTGCTCCCTGCATCCGTCTCCCACCTGTCCTGGGCAGGATCGCACCAGTGGTGGACTGGAGAAGAGTGGGAAGCGCGAGATCACCCTCCCCACTTTGCGCAGCCACCCACCCGGTGTGATTCCGTGGCTTAGTGGAGCAGAGTGGGGAGTGCAAGATCGCCCTCCCCACTTCCCTCTGCCATCTGTCCTCGGTGCGATGGAGCCCTCAGCTGTGTGAAAGGGGAGCTGGGTGGAGGAGATGCCCCCCCTTCACTCTCCCATCAGCTGCTGGCCCACAGCTGCGGTGGGGAAGTGCAGGGGACAAGATCTTCTCCCTGCGTTAGGGAATGGGAGGGGGGAATCGAGGAGGCAAGCCACCCACAAATAATCAAATCCATGAGTCTCAGACCTGTGAATGTGGAGGGAGAACTGTACTTGCTTTATCTGGAAGTAAGGCCAATTTAACTCATTGTTACCTACTGCTGAGAAAACACACACAAGGTTCTATTATTAATACCACTAGCTTACCAGATTTTGTTCAATATGTATACCTCTTAGGATAGAGAATTAAATAGCAATTTCATGAATTTTTCATCTCTTTGGAGTGCATACTGGGGACTGAAATGGAGTCACCAGGCAGCAGTTTTGTTTAATGTTAAAAAAAACATTTATAATAGGTGGTGAATACTTGTGCAGTAATTATAAAATCAGTTCCCTAGTTCCGCACTCCTGCAAGAATTCCTACAATGCAAACAAGTTCACTTTGTGAAGAACAAAGTGACTCTCCAGCCACTTTTTGGCCTGGCTTACCAGCCTGGTTTTATCAGGAGGCAAGTTCATTGTCTGAAGATGCTTGGACCCATACTAGATATTGTTTGGGAGTCATGATAATTGCTTTGAAGGTGAGAAATTAATAATACATAAACATTGATTTCATAGTAGTTCAACATTTGCTTAAGCATTATGGCATCCAAATAAAACACAAGCATGATTATTTTTTGCGCAGTTATCATGTGCTGGTATTGTAAATGAAGTACAATTCCATTCTGACGATGTTTTTGGAGAGGGTACTTGATACTGACAGGCAGTAGCAGTATGGTCAAATTCGACACCTGTTTACTAAGAAGTAGACCTCATTTTGTTTAGAGAGACATACTTTCAAGTAAGTGTACATAGCACTACAGTTTAAGACTGCAGAAGAGTAGAGGGAAATAGGAGGAGTGATGCTTCTTTGTGGTGTGCAGGGAGAAAATGATTTGGCAGCAGATCAAGGACAATTTCTTTAGAAGAATTTAAATCAGATATGAAATCAAAATTCATACTTCCTCTGCTTTGTAAAATCCATCTATTCTAAGTCACAGTGAAGGATAAGAGGCTGTTCTCCTGGATAGGTAGGGCTAGTTCATGAGGGCAGAAACTGTTCAAAGTACTCAACTCCTCTCTACTACACATTGCTTCTTGATATGTCTGTTCCAAATCCATGGTTACAGAACTGAAAGAGAAGAACAGTTTGTTGTAACAAGACAGAAATTCTTTTCTACGAGTAAGTGACTGTGTGTACAGGTTCTAAAAGAAGATGTACTAGTCCTGGCACTAAATCCAAATGAGAATGTTTCCTTCATTGTGGTGGTTTATATTTGTGCTCAGTAAATTGCATGTTCAAAACTGGTATTATTTAATACAATGGGGCTAGTGCTCACCTTGTGCCGTGCTGTGTGGTCATAATACAGTACTGGATTATGTACAGGGCTTTCAGTATTAGTGGTGTTATTTCATTTTTCCCCCAGGTGTTTAGATTGTCACTTCTAGGATAAAGTCAAACTCCAGATAGCCAACAGATGAGAATTGTTGCAGAACAACAGTTAAAACAAGCCTAGAAGTAAAACAAAGAGTTTTGTTATGTGCCCAGGTATCTGCTGTCACAGTCAGAAAAACAAAAAATGTTGTTTGGGGTGGACACCACCAGGCTTCTTGGAAGCATGAAGTACTTTGAAAGGATAATGCATTGTAAGAGAACAGTGCCATACAAGTTATTGGTGAAAGTGATTGCTAGGAAAGTAAGGAGGAGGTTCTGTAGGGAATCCCTTAAATAAATTACAGGTGTAGATAACTTGAACCAGGTCACATGGTCGTCATCAGAGCCAGAATCTATGCTTATGAGCAGATTCTAAGTTCTATCATGCTTTCAATACAATTTAACCTCATTTGTTGTTAAAAATCGGTTCTGAATCTCAGCCCCTGGTGCATAATGTTTAGGACCATTTTCCAGATCCTGAGCATGATTACTTAGAAGCAAAAGTTCAAGTGGGTTTAATTCTGTGGTATAGTGGTTGGAGCACTGGACTACGACTCTGGAAACCACTGTTGTAATCCCTGCTCAGGCATAGAAACTCAAGTCACACTCTTAGCCTCAGAGGAAGGCAAAGGCAAACCCCCTTTGAAAAAGTCTTGCCAAGAAAACACCATGATAGGGTTGTCTTAGGGTCTCCATAAGTCAGAAACAACTTGAAGGCCAACAACAACAACAAAAAGTATCCATCAGACTGTAACCCAAGTCTGTTGCTACATTAATATATAATATTTCAAACAGACATAAAGTATGTAAATAGCAACAGGCTGTGCAAATTACAGAGAAATAATAACAGAAATGCAAGTGTGTATAAAATTTCAGCAGATTGTTGGTATCAACATTTATTATACATGCTTATAATACTATATGTTGTTTCTATCATTTGTTTCAGGTTGTTTTGTTACTGATATCAATTATTGTGTTTGAGACCCCTTTCTTTTTTATTTGTTGGTACAAAATTAACATGGGATTTATATCTGGTGGGACATTTTTTCCAAGTGAATTCCTGTTAATAGTTGCTGTCTGAAGAATGAAAAGAGAGCTTGACTATCCTTTTCTTTTAAATCTGTTATAGGTGCCTGCACAGTCAGATGGGAAAATAGAACCATGAATTGTGTTGTCAACGTCTTTGCTGTAGCCATTATCCTGTAGCAAACTGGAGAAGTCACACTAAGGCCATTTCCGCACTAGATTGTTGTAGCGCTCTGATTCCACTTTCAACATCCTATGGAATCCTGGAGTTTGCAGTTTAGGGTGGGGCTGGCTGGAAAGTTATGCCAAAGCCTTTAAGTTCTTATATACTCAGAGCACACTGTAAGAACGATTAGATAATATTATATTTATCAACTAGAGAAAGAGGCAAGAAATAATGCTTTTAAAAAGTTTTTGCACAAAATGTATGTATTTTAGCAAAGCATGATCTTTCAGTTTAGCCAGCTGCAGCTTGCTAAAGAACAGTTGTTACCCACCAATATATCCATTTTGGACTGAAGGGCTCTCTTTTTCTCCTCTTGACCTGGAAGGGATGATATAGCAGTTAAATAAATATATAAATGTTTGCACCAAATTGTCGCTGGCACTTCATACGTAGGGAATTAAAAGAAAAGTAGTAAGTAAGGAGAAGAACATGTTTTTTATAATATATAAGCAGCTGGTGGTATGTTTTGTATTGAATAACCAAAAGCTGATGCTTTTATTGCAGTGGCTTTCATATTGTGTCTATGGAAATGTTGGATTCCTTGGAAGTTTATCAGCAGTTCCTCAAGATAGTGACCGATAAGTTTGATCTTTCCCTCCAGAATTTGGGATTACTAGGGAGTGTTCTGTGTTCTTCTAAGATGTGCATTTAGTTCATGCTGGTTAATAATGAGGGCCAACTGAGGCATTGAATAGTGCCTTATCCTGGAGCACATCCAAGTATGTGTGGGCTCCCTGGCTCCTCATCATACTAGGTGATGTGAAAAAAAACTTCCCTGCTGGCGGTAAGTTGGAAAACTAATTATTTGAAACAGTTTAGAAGCTTATTTAATAGTTCTTGTAGCATATTATATCAACCAGGTTAAGCAACAGAAAACTGAAAAAGTTTTAAGACTGTTTTCTGCTTTATGGGAACAATGTATCTAGATGCCAGAGTATCTACTTTTCTCATATAGTACACAAATGTTCTGAATGTTGTTGTTATGCTGGGAATTGGTTTCTAGTACTACTTAATTGTATATATTGGAATAGTTATGGAGATAACTAAACATCAAATTAAGGGAACCCCAGCATATAACTTGGTTCAGTGACTGGGAGCTCAGTCCTAAAATGTGGTGCACTAATACATACGGTAATAGATAGGCGGTACAACTTACTGTGTCAGTGCAAAATCACAAACCAGGAAAGAATTATCATAATATATGGCTCCCTTTCAAGCAGATACATCTATGTAGACATTTAGGATTGGGATATAAAAGTTTAGGCAAGTTTAGATATCTGCAAGATAGGCATTAAGGAACAGCCTTTGACTTTTCTGATTCTTCAGCTGGGTTGTGCCTTAGACGTTCAAAACTACATAAAAGAATGTTTCATATCTAACTGTTGGGAATACATATTTGTTTAAAAAAATCTGAACTACATTTGAACTACATTATTCAGATACGTTATTTACATAATAGTAAGCAATGACTGCATTTACTTTATTTTTTGCACTTAGCAGTCCTACTGCATTCAGTGGGACTTTATGCGTAATGCTAAATAAGGAGGGAATGATATACACCTATCATTTATGCCTGAAGTATGTACTGTTAATTAAAATAAGACTACAGACATGTGCTTGCCCACTGAACGCAGTAGGTCTTATTTCTGAGTAAACATACATAGAAGCAGCAGTATGTATTGTTCCAAGACACAGAAAAATTATTAAATTTCAGTCAGGTTGGTAATCCTTTTAACTTGAAAGGTACTCAAAGAAATTTAAACATATTTGAAAGTGTATTCAGGTTTCACAGTCTTACTTTTCCAAAGGTTGATACAAAAAAAAGTGTAGTTATTTGTGTCATCACCAGAACTTGAAATTTCTACTGTTGCATTTTGACCTTTTGTAACCACTAAGATTAGTAAGAAACTGCTACAAGTTCTTTTGAGTTGCTTATATATTTAGGAGCAAGCTTTGTCTACTGCAACTGATTTGCTTTGATTTACTGTAATATTGTAATACGTAAAGCACCAAAGGTTAGTTGTTTTTGTAATTAAATTATTGTATATTCAACCAAATAGGGAGTGTATTTCAAATAGTGATAATATAAACAAATTACATTTCTGTATTCCTGAAATGAATATACATATCGGCAGCAAGAGAGCTAGAATTGTTCCATGCAAAGTTTTACTATAGCTCTAGGTTCAGTTTTTTTCTGGGTATAAACTATTTTCATCTTTTTAATGAAACAACAAAAGACCATCTTGGGGCAAACAGTTAATGGCTGGAGAGGTTCCAGTGGAATATTTACATGGAGGAGAGAATCAGAGAAATGTAATAGTGAGAATCAATTACAAGTGAGGTCTGAGACCAAAAAGCATAGGCAAAGGTACAATCTCTTCTTTTATGCTAAACCTTTGTTGCCCTAATTGAGACTAGCTGTTTTTATTAGCCATTGTACTTCAGGTTTCTAAAATATACTTGAAGAAATGTAATGCTGAAATATAGAAGCTTGAAAACATGCCACTGTGGCAAGATTGCACTAGTTATTATGCTGGTATTTATTGTAAAATGGCTAAACTTTGTTTTTATTTTTTAAAAAAGTCTGCCTTAGCTGTACTCTATGCCTTTGTATAAATTAAAAGAATGATTGCTGGCTTGCGTGTGGTATTTTTACTTGTCAGTTATTTGCTGATCTCTCTCTTTTATTTAAAATCAGGCTTTCCTTATCATTCCTCTCTATTCCAACAGGTCTTCACTTAAAATATTCCTGTGATGCTAAACATTTTTGGTCACAATCCCCTAGGAAGTTCTCTTGCACAATTAATTTCCTCACTGAAGTGTGATAGCTGTGAGAGCACTGCTGGACAACTGAAGAGCTCCCTTCGTGGCTGTACAGTTTCAACAGAAAAATGTCTCACTGAAATGTACACTATATGTTTAACACACATTATTTATATTCGTTTAGATTTTTTTCTGCTTAGTGCAAGGACAAGTAAGCACTCTTTCAGACTTTCTGAAGTGAGTGTCACTTCCATGCTTTCCTGAAATTGTTATTTTTTTTAATGTTCCATCAAAAGTAGAGCTATAATAAAATGAATAAAACCAGATCACTGTGAATGTATACCAGGAATACTATTATAGTTGGTGCATCTGAGGAAGTGGATATATATATGAAATAAAACATATTTCTCCTGAAGCTCTGCAGACTCGCAAGGTTTGATGTCCAGGAGAGTAAATGAATCTGGGCAAATTGGGTATAAAGTAGCCAGTGATATATTACTGATTTAGTTCAGTGTAAATAAGATATTTTTTCTGAGAGTTGATGGCTACTGAACTTCATAATCAGACTCAGAAAAATATTCCATTCACTAAACTTCTGGATGGATAAGAGCCTGTCTTGAGCATCTATCTTCTCATTATCAATTGTGTGATTAAAAAAGTAAAGTATGGGCATTTCTGCACTAGACTGTTATAGTGCTATTATTCCACTTTCAACCTCCTATGGAATCCTGGGGTTTGCAGTTTAGGGAGGGGCCTCAAAGGCTCCTCTAGTCTAGTGCGGAAATGGCCTCAGCCTCTTCAGGTCACCTGTCAATTTATGGTGCCCTCAACAATTTCATAGAATTTTCTCAGGCAAGGAACACTTGGGATTAGTTTGCCATTACTTTCCTGTGAAATACACCCAACAGTACCTGGTATTCCATTGCAATTTCCCTTCCCTAGGCCTGACTCTACTTGGCTTCCAAGATCTGTTGCCTTCAGGGTATTTAGGCATCTTAATTGAGCAATACAGATTTATAAATATAGAAAAGTGTGAGATTGTTTATCTTACTGAACTTAGCATCTGAAATGATCAAATTTGCTCATTATTATTTGCATTATAGTTTCCAGTGAGGGCAGCTAGGAAAGAATTGCATCTGGGATGCCTGTAACACATTGGCATGATTTCCCTCCCTTTAACCAGTAGGTGGCATCACCTCTTAAAACAATACTGTGCTTAAAAAAAAAAAATACTGTGCTTATTAAGACTGAAATAAGGAAAAAGATTCTTCAGAGATATGGAAAAGGCTTTTTTTAAATGGAATAAGACCACATGCATCTGTTCTGTAATGTAAACATTTTGCTTTCCATATTCCTTCAAGCAGGGATTTTATAAACCTAGGTCATATTGACTAAAATTACATGGTTATTTGAAAGAGTCAAGGGCCATATCTCATAGTAAATGACTTACCACACTTTTATGTCACCCTTCCTTCAAGGAACATACCTGATTCTTTCCATCCTATTTTGCCCACACAACTCGATGAGAAAGGCTGGAGCAAGAGTACCTGGGCCATGGCCACCTGAGCTCATGGCTCAGGAGGCCATGGTGTGGACTCAGTGTGGACTTGAGCAGTTCTCCCTCCAGTCCTGCTCTAACTCAAGGGTGGAGATTGTTTAGCTGTCTGTTTGCACTGGACTACAACTCCCCCAGTCCTTTACCATTAGCCATGTTGGCTAGAAGTAATGGGAGATGAAGTCCAAAATATATGGAGGGGCAAGGGTTTCCCACCTTTGTTCTAACTGCTGTACTATACTGTACTGCCTGACTGAAGTTTATCTAATCCAGAAAACTGGTCTGAGGGCTTTCAAGGTCCGACTCTGAGTTAGAATGCCCCCCAGTTGTTCCTTCTAGTGTTCAAGGCTGAACTGAGGTAATCAGTCCTAATACACTCCAGAGCAAAGCTTGGAAAAACTGCTTCCTAGGGGGTCCTGGGAGCCGTAGTTTAAAAACCTCTTCTCCTAGTGCTGCTCCAGAGCAAGAAGCCAAGCATTAGGAATAATCCTGATTCCCTGCTGCCACTTCTGGCTCTGAGGGAATAAAGGCAGCATAGTAGGATGTCAGTGCTCACAATTACCCAAGGGTTTTATGGCTGGCTTGACCCACTGCTCACTAGGACAAGCAACAAGTCAGGAGATTATTAAGACAGTCAAGACTCACCGCTCCTCCCTCCTTGATTTTGGCACCATTGTATTTGGATAATACAAATAGTTTCTCAGTGAATTGCATCACCGTGGGGTTTAAGTTACTGTTCTCCTTTGACAGGAACTACAAACACATCCAGTGATGTATGAAGTCCATGAAGGAAATGAAAAATTTAAAGGCAAAACAATATTTTTTCCTAAGACCCACTGAAGAAAATGCTCTACCAATGAGCAAAGCGAACTAGAAAGTGTACTCTCACCCACAAAGCAAGGAAACACCTGCTGTTTCTTCTTTAGGGAAGTGGTAGTTTTGTGTAATTACAGTTTAGAAATTATCACACCAACAGGGGACCTTTCATCACATGCTTGGTTTTGTTGCTAATTCATGCAAGGGAAAAGAGGAAATATAGCAGCATTGCCTTCACTCTAGAAGCCCAGTTGTTGGGTGAGCTTTTAGTTCTTGGTTTTCTAGTTGAATTGTAGGCCTTTGTTGTTGTTTGTGGTAAAAAGTCATTCTAAGAGGCAGACTGTTCAACATGTCAACCCATAACTATTTTTATTCTTTGCATCCTCCCCACTATATGTGTTACATATAGGGTGGTTGTATATATGTAAATTGATAAACGAGCGAAGAGTTACATCAAATCCCAACTTCACACACAGTGCCCATGCATAAGAATAAGGCTCAAATCTCAGCCTCATGCTTTCCACGGTGGTTCAAAGGCCTGATCCTACCAACAGGCAAAGCAAAATGTTGGAGCCCAGGGTGTTGGAGGATGGAGCTGGGAATGCTATTCAGCCTGCCCTGAGCTCTTTGTTGTCTTCATTGGTCTGGGAGGGGGGCTGCTGTATAACAAACACAAAACCAAAACTGCCTTTGGCACTTGAATGAACTATATGTTCCCCGGATTGCAGTGTGCAGCTGGAATTCTGCTGGTGACATATGTTGTCAATGTTATACCAGCCTATGAGTTCTTTTGGCCATTGTGGAAGGAGGTATTCAGTACTTCTTTGTACAATGGTCCTCTGTAAATCTAAGCTTGTGGGTACTGGGTTGCACTTTAAGAGTCAAGCATTAGCTGGAAGATAGAGAGGTTCCTGAGTGCCACACAATTTCACATCCAGTAGAAAGTAAGAGCTTCCACGTAGGTAGTGTCTTTTACTTTCTTCCAGGTACAAAATTGCACACTGAGGTTCACCAGGAGCAACCAGACCACCTCTGAACACTTTTTTTTTTGGCCATGGAGGTACACCCCCATATCAGGAAACGGCATTGTGCTGCTAGTAGTAGCTCCATAGAACCAGTAACCAGACAGAAGTACACAGAGTTATACTCCATCAGTGTTCAGCAGAATCTCAGCCTCTGTCTCAGGATACAAGAGTGATAGAAATCAAAATTACACCAATTCAGTACATGGATAATTCTACTCCAGTTTCAGTTTTGTCATTACAGCACCAGGAAAACTAACTTTATTCATTTAAGTTATTGATATAAAGTTATTTGTAATATTTATCCCAGGTCAGTTTATAATGAAAATTAAAATATCCATACACATGCACTTAAAATCAATAACACAAATAACATAGCAAAAGAGCAAAACGTGCTCATAATGCATCTTTCCAATACTTAACATGCAAGCCATGAACATTTCTGAGATAATATTTTTATTTGCATAGGTTGGATGTTTCTTTAAACTTAAGAGTTTGTTTTTAACTCCTACTTTGCATAGAATTTTTTAAAAAATCAAGAAAACGGAAGTTATATATAATAGTGATTGACCAATTTATTTAAGTCAGGGGAGAATCTCCAGATGTTGGACTATATTTCCCATCAATCACATAAGAAGGAGGGATTCAGCTTTTAGAACCAAATTGTGTGGACAGAGGGTATATGAAGCCCCCTTTCTTCTCTGCTTTTGGTGTACCTCCTGTGTTCTGACCCCCAGACATTTCTCCTAAGTCAAACCCAATGACTGAAATTAGCTTTGCTGTGGATAGAGAAGACTAGAGAGAGAGAGAGACCCTGGCAGGCTCATTTCCATTCTTCTGTACATTATCTTTATCCTAAAAACCAGACACTCAGCAAATCACTTTGACTCTACATGAGTGGGATAGATCTGGTATTGTGTGTATGTGTGTATAAATAAATAAATAATAATAAAAGCAATCCCATCCATCACATCTAATTTAGTCCTACACTGGTAGCCAACATCATTTCAGCTCACAGAAAAGTGCCTTTTTGGAGTCTCGGAATCCTCCTAGGGGATTCCGGGAAGTGCTGTCCCCAAAAGCAACTTCTCCAAGCCCTACTATATTTTGCAACACCGGATTTCATGAGTCAATCACATGAAGAAGGAAGTTGAAGAAAGGGCCACATTGCATTGTAGATTCTTACTGCAATCCTTCCTACTTTGGAAGTAGCTAGAAATACAGAAGCTCCTTGGCAAGATAGCCTATTGTGTTGTGAAGTCAGATCTTTCCTCAGTCCGAGCCTGGTCCCTTATGCCAAAGCTTAGACTGGGGCCATTTCTGCACTAGACTGTTATAGCGCTATTATTCCACTTTCAACATCCTATGGAATCCTGGGGTTTGCAGTGTAGGGAGGGGCCAGCCTGTAACAGTCTAGTGCGGAAATGGTCTGTATGTTACCTGGGGCTTAGGCAGCTTCAGTCTTCTGTTTACTGCCATTATTCGTGTTTTTAGAAGTAACCAATAGACTTCAATAGCAGTCTATTTTATATGCAAAACTACATTTGAGTTACTACACACAGTAGCTGAAACCACTACACTAATTTAAGACACATAGGTTTAATTTGCTTGTTTGCTGAAATGGTATTTTTTAATCAAAATGGATTATTTCATATCCAACATTATAAAGGGGAGGGGGTTCAATTTCTGTGGAAGTTGAATGTGAATTGACCCAAATAAGTTATTTCAACATGTACAGCGAGTTTTTTTTCCTGAGTGTTAACTATAATCCTATGCATCTCTTGAGAATTAAATCCCATAGAGTTCAATCAGACTGGAGCTACAACGTTAAGCACATTTACTTAGGGTCATGGTGAAACTTATCTTCTAAGTAAATGTTCAAAGCCTTTCTCTTAATTTGTACTGTATACAAAAGATGATGTTTTCCATTTCTTCTGTCCTGCTGCTTGCAGGCTGAAATTCTACAATATACACTTTGAGTTTTTATCTTACATTTATAATAGCCCCTGTACTTGAAATATTCTGTACTCTCTGTGCCTTTCCTGATTAGGTTGAAATTTTGTCTGTTCACTCATCATATGCCTATCCATTACAGTCTGCTCATTTGAGGATGTATAGAGATGAAAGTACTATACGACTGAAAGAAGAAGTAAAATGAGGAACACTGAAGCAGGTGTCGTTCCCCACCTCATGTCTTTAGATTGAATAATTGAGCTTTCTTTGCCATTTGTCAGCTAAGTTTCTATCTGTTTGGAAGTCCCAGTTATCAAAATCTGGCCACCTGGGCTTCCAGCTCATGAACCACAGTAAAGTCCAAACAAGCAGAGTTAGCATCAACACACCACATATGTTCTCTTAAATCACATGTGTCAAACACAAGGCCTGCAGGCCAAATCCGGCCTATCAGGCCATTTCATATGGCCCTTGTACCTCTCCTGCAGCTGCAGCACTCCCCATGCCTGGTGAGCCCAATCCCCACATTGCAGGCCCCCAGTATTCTGAAGAGGGGCCCAGCAGCCACCCCTTGCGATCTGTTTCTGCTTCTGGCTGCTCCTCTGTCCAACTCTCGCAAGCCCTAACCCTAAAGAGGCACAGGGGAGCAGGAGAGCAGAAAGAGGCACAGAGAGGGGCTGGGAGGCAGAAAGAAGCACAGTTCAGAGCACAATTATTTGTTCTGCCTGTCTCAACTGGAACCAAACAGTTAAGCAATGTTAATGTAATAAACAGTATTTGGTAATATTTGTCTGATGATTAAAAAAACAACTCTGTTTTCAAAACTCATTTTTCAATAAATTGTACTACGGTTGTGTATTTGATTATCTGCTTTCCATTATTTTTCCTAGACTTCTAGTTTCAGAGCTAGTTATTACTAAAACCAGTAATAATAAAATGGAGAGGCAATTATTTAATATGATAGAAGAGTAAATACATTTATATAGTCTTACAGATACAACTGTACCTTTGAGGGCAACCGTAATGCTGATACAGCCTAAGATGAAATTGAGTTTGACACCCCTGTCTTAAGTCTTTGAATCTCAGGTTATTTTTATGAGAGTGAGCAGGTTCTTTGTTATTCTTCCAGGCAATGTATTATTTGCAGTCACAGATGTACCGATATAATATGGAATCCTGTTTGGTAGTTACAAATGCATAACCTAGAAGTGTGTACTGGTAACTGTTTTGTATTCATGATCCCTATGTAGCCCCAAGTTTAGGGGATACATAGGGACTGTGAAAGTCCCCCAGTCCCCACTTACAACCAGCAGCCACTGCAATCAATGGGGTCAGCAACTCTGTCGCCTGGGAAGCAGCTGGCTGGCAGTCCTTTCCCCCCAATAAGTGATCTCTAGTACGAAGGGGAATTGTGACAGAGTCTTGCTTCTACCTGTTACACTGGAAATTGCACATGGGAGGGGGTGGAGACATCAGTTGGTTGCTCCCTGACCAGCATTGATTGCTGTAGCTGCTGCTTCTTGGTAAGTGAGATTGGGGCAAATAGAGTACACCTTTGTAATTCTCCAACAGGATTCTGGCCATACACTTTCTTTAGGGAGGAACATAGACTTTGCAGGGTTCAAGCACATTACATGCATTATATGACATGTAAGGCATTACGCTTTCATATGGACTGAACCCTTATATCTTTAGCTTTTAAGCCACAGAGGAAATTAGTATGTTAAATATCTTAAACATCTGTGGATAAACACATATCCATTGCTGTACCTATTGCATAACGGGAAATATATCCCTAGCAGGGCCTAGACCTTACCAGCATTGTCTGGGTCTTTTATCAGCTAGGAATAATGATATCATTGTGGTGTGTATAAACAACTTCTTCTGTGTGGGAGACTGATGCTCGAGTGAGTCTGCTGTCTGACTCTTCTTGGCCAATTTTATATCCTTTGCAGTCTCCAACTGTCCAATCAGATGAGATCTCTGTTCCCCTTTGCTTAAATAAAGGTGGTTTGTTTATCATGACTAAACAACATGCACAATTTCACTCACTTCTTATGATGAGGTACTGAGGTAGTCTTTTGATTGCAAAGGATGCAACTTTTAAGGGTATGTTCATTTCTTGAAAGTGATGATGTATAATATTACAACTGTAACATACTTTTAGAATACATAAGGCAGGCAGCAACGACTTCAGCATTAAAAAAAGAGGAAATCACCTGAAAGGTGATACTTTTTTTTATATATTTATAAATATAGAGACATATGTAAAATAATTACTAGAATTTAAATTAAGACATGATCCATTTCACTGTTATAGAGACTATGTCCAAGTGAACTGTATCTGCTGTCCTGCCTGTTGTCCAGGTACTGTTAATGGGCAACTTGAAACCTGTTTCTCTCCCTCTCTTTTTACAGTCCATTATCTATCCAAAGCAGCTGCAGATTAATACTAAACAGTCCGTCAGACAGAAAACACATACAAACAAGCGACTGACACTGAAGCCTTTTAAACATAGGGCAGCCCTTTGTAAAGCAGGACACACACATATTCTAGAATGAAAGCCTGTGCACATTTAACAACGAAATAATGGCATCATTACATGTACCAGTGGGTATATTGTTCTACTAAAGATCCTTACAACTCGCTGATTAGCCCTGTAGAAGGGTGCAAGAACATGGCACATTCTGTCATAACCAACTTGGAAATCAAACTTTTACTCCTCAAATAAGATCTGCTCCTAATCTTGAAGTGTATGCAATAACTTTTATAATGCAACAGTGAGCAGGCATTACCCACATACTCCCAATAATGTTTTGCACTGTCTTGTGCTTGAGCAATGGTCTAAGTACAATAAGATCTGATTGTTAGATACTGTAAATATTACTGTATGACAATATCTAATAAGTTACATTTTGGACTACAGTTCTCAAAATCTCCCAGTGGCTCCTGTAAAGGTTCTGGGAGCTGTAGTCCTAAATTTTCAAACTTCTGGTTTAATTGTGCAGTTGGCCCTTCACATTTGCTAGACATAGGGGCTCAGGACCCTTGCAGAGGTGGAAAAACTGCAAATATCAAAATGTGTGTGTCCGTGTCTGTGGGAAGGGGGCCAAGGCATGGTGGAGGGAATGGGCACCCAGGATCCAGGGAAAGGAAATGGAAAGAGGGTAAGTCAGCATGGTGGTCTATACTTCCTGTCTCTCACCTACTTCCTGCCTTGGGTATGGCAGGGGGACATCAGGATAGGGTTTGTGGTGCTAAGAAACAGGGCTGCAAGGCATCCTTACTGCCCAGGCAACATCTGGTAGAGGACGAAGAGGACCAGAGGTAGATTTTTGAAGTGTTGCATGGCCTAATCAGAGCTGCCAAGAGGGATGTTCCCCTGGAAGAGATACACTTGAGATAAAAGGGCCAATAAACAAATCCATGAAAGTTAAACCTGCAAACGTAGAGGACTGATTGTAATATAATATCCATGCCAATTTCCAACCAGAAGGTTTTCAGTCAGAAAGATCTCCAAAATGGCTTTCAGAATAATATATACAAAGATAATATAAAAAGAAAATTAAAATACAATCTATCCCTTGCTGTTTTTTTTAAAAAACAGTAGCATAAAAATAGTAAAGAGAAATCCAGCATCAATGAGGGCATAAAACAAATTTAGGAGACCAGCCACTTTTTTGGACTGTAATTAATAGAATCCTCCCTTAGTACAGCAATTAGCTGTGCCAGCTGGCAGACTTGTGTGTCAATACATACATAAATATGTGTCATGCAGCTTTGTAGTCAGCTCCGTCAGCTGGCCTGCTGGTGCCCCCAAGAGTGATGAAGTCCTAGTACCAATGTTGAAAAGTTCACATCCTGAAGCTTGCTTGGTTTCTATCTCTAAAATGGAGAAGACATCGTCTTTCTCTTGCCTCAGGCAGTGCAATGTGTTGAGCCAGTCCTGATCAGGAGCATTGTGGGAAATTTTAAACAGTGAATAGCTGTTCTAGCTCCTACTGCAGCCATTGCTATGCACAACACAGTCCAGCATTGTAGAAGGGGCCCACCAAAGAAGATTTTGCTGTGCTGAGAGGCCCCATCAGTCCTGCTAACGTTAAGAATCTCATTGAAACAAGAAACCAAGCATGATAAAGACCATTAGAATGAGGCTATTATATAACCACAAGAGTAAACACAGACTCAGAACCAAAATATTAATATTCTAATTTAATGCACTTATAATCAAAGCATCATAGATCACATTATAGCAGTCATTCATTCTTTCTTATGAACAGCCAAAGAGCCGGAAAATGTTCTTGGAAGCTAAGCAGCATCAGCCCTAGTTAATACTTCGATGGGAGTCCACCAATGAATACCGTGTGCTGTAGGCTATTTCTGAGGAAGGAACTGACAGAATCCCCTATGAGTATTCCTTCACTGAGAAAACCTTATGTATTCATGGGGTTGCCACAAGTTGACAGGTGACTTGAAGGCTCATACACACACAAGAAATTGGGACGTCAGATGAAGAGAGTAAAATTGCCTGTGCACAAAGTTGTTAGCGCTGTCATTACCTTGCTGGACAGAATGGACCTGTTTTTCCCCAAATTTGCCTCCTCTTTCCTCCTCCCCTTCTTTGAAACAAGGTAAAGCCTGCTGATTTATCTTAGAACCATTTTCTTTAATAGCATTGGCAGCATTCTGAACAGAGTACTTAAAGTGGTTTTGAGCTTCTCACCAACTCCTGGTGTGCACACATGAAAGAAATGCAGTTTTAAGTGGGCCTGTTTCAGAGCTCTTGCTAATTTGATCAATGGACGTTCAGGAAAGCAGATTTACAATTGGGCGGCTGCTTTCCTGCATACATTGCAGAACCCGTGAATAAATAAATTTTGCCTGGTGTTCTTTTCAACCTTTCATCCACCATAGTTTCTCTAGATTTACACACGTTTGGATAAAGCTGTTTCCACAGTGAGTCTTCCCTTCCCCCAATATGTATCTCTGGATGCTGTTAATTGTCATGCTATAGCCCTCTGGTGTCCTTCTTTCCCCCCCTTTTCATAGCAACAGTTCTTCCCCTGGTTTCTACCCTCCACTAAAACTTACAAGACTGGGGCAGCTGGAAACCTTGTTGATTTTACTGACTCCTTACGTTGCCAGAATGAAAATGAAAAGGACTCCTATACCTTGGGTGGAAGGGAGAATTTCAGCAGTATTGCTTATCATGCAGCCAGATAACAAGCAACAGCTGTTGAAATTCCCCCATCTACACCACCATTAAAGGTCCATGAGGTCTTTCCTGGTTTCACTCTGGCAACCCTATGCCAATCTGCTTTTTACTCCCTCCAAATAGAAATGAAAGGCTTAGATGCAGGAGGATATTTGCTGAAGTTGCAGTATTTGTTACTGCAGTTCTCGTTTTAAAATTCCTGGCCAGGAAGGACTCCGGCAGGAGTGAGCAGGGCAAGCCTGGTGGGAGCATGGGGGGTTTTTTTTGGCTTTTTTGTGCCCCCTCTCCCGGCATTGGCACCCAGGGCACACACGCCACCCTAGATATGCCTCTGGATAGATAGATGCCAACAGCTGGCCAAAACCAAGTACTGTGTCAATTCATGCTTATTTAGATTAATCTGTAAGATACTGAGGGCCTTTCTGCGCTACACTGTTATAGTGCCATTATTCCACTTTCAACATCCTGTGGAATTCTGGGGTTTGTAGTTTATTTGGGTCAAGGAGCTCTCCAGCTAAGAATTCTAAATGCCCCTCCCTAAGTGTTATTATGCTTTATGGAAAATAGGGTTTTCTCTGCTTTTTGAGGTTTTCTACTTCCATCAAAGTCCTCACATGGCGAAGAAGAGGAATGGACTCTGCCTGCATTGAGATCCCTCATTACCATCTTAACTAACAGCAGGGTAATATCTGAGACAAAATGTGGGCCTGTGACTCTAACATCATCACCTTTCTTTTCCTGCATAATTTTTAAAATTTTTGCTTGATGAAGAAACCAGTGAATCTTTGAAATACATCTTTGAATACATCTTTGTGCGATGTATTTCATGCTTTGGAGTTGGTCCAATAAAGGTATCACTGCAGTGTGCATTTTGGATTATGTTATATTTCTCTACTCTTGTCAGCTGCCCTGGAAGCAACTGGTTAGAAAGAAAAGGGTAGTGGAGCAAGTAATACAGAAAAAGAGGTCATACCCTGTGATATTTACAATTCACATAATGATAGGACTGTATTTTCTTCTAGTTTTTAGTTTGTATTCGACTGGCAAATTTCAAGGCCTGGCCCCTCTTTCTGAGTCCTCAGGGCACAGGGAAGGAATTTCAGACCAAGGGTGTTGCCTTGAAAAATGTGTGCGTATATATATTTTTTATCACTGGTTGGACTTCGTGTTTTTTATTTGAATGGCATATTCTGTGCAGCTGTGGCTGATGTTTAAGGTATCATGTTAATGACATCACCTTCTTGTGACATTGTCAGAACCTGATCTCCCCAGGACATCACAAGAAGAGGTCATCCCTACAACTCAGTTTTTGGCATTGAAAGCTCAGGGCCTGGAACAAACCTGACCTGGAAATTTTCATTTGGACTATAGGCTGAGGCAGGCCAATGGAGGAATGGCTTCCTCTATTCTAGCTGGAAAGAATATGCTGAAACTAAAAATGCCAGAGAGACCCCCAAAGTAATCATTAAAGCATTTGAAAATGTGTCTGAGATTTTGGCCTCTTAATGATTACCTTTATAAACAGATAGATGTGTTCTTAGACTCAACAGTTTTGTACACCCAAAAGAGTTCATGACAGATGACAGAAATGCCAAATTAACCATGCAACTTGTGTGTTTCTGCTCAGAAGTAAATCCCACTGAGTTTAAGATGTATATTGATGGAATCCAAAACAGTCTAAATTGAAGAAAGTAATTTTTTTTTTTTTTTGCAGAGCTGTATCAAAATGCAGAAGCAGTGCGAGCATACCTGGAACATCTTGTAAAATTCTAGTAAGAAGGGTGTTTACTATAGCAAATGTAAGCTCTGTTGTGCTCAGACTCCTCATACACACACATGAATAAAATGTAGTTTTTCTTTTTAACCCCTATGGCACAGCTGTGTTCAGAAATTTTCTTTGTTGAATATGAAGTGTACTCCTCGTGGGTCAGCATCAGAATTGCTAATACACATCTTATTTAAGGTGTCAGCCAAGGCTTCAGGTCCACACAGGAAAACACCAATCCTGGAACTGATGACAAAAGAAATTATAGTGTTGCAGGTATCTCACATTAATTCCAATGGAAGTAAGATAACGGGGGGGGGGGGGTATTAAATTGCTCACCAAAGATTTCTTTGAGATACATTAAAACAAAATAGAATTAGAGTGCAATCCTAACTGGCTAAGGTTGCCATGAGTCAGCTGAGTCAAGACGATGCCAAGGTGAAGCTACCTGGACCCAAATCATTCCATTCAGTCTAGCACTGTTAGAAATGAGCTATGACTACTCTCATCCTTTTGTACTAACAATATGGATATATCCTTGACTTGAGAAGGTGTAACTTTTCTCCTCCCTTACTCTACCACTTCTCAACTGCTTCTTTGCCTTTTTGCTAGCACATCTCTGCTATAAGCTGACAGAAGAAGGTTCTGCTGGTAGCAGATAATTTCTCTATCACCAGTGTATCTTTGGTCCGATTACACTCATAGTGCTGTCATAATGTACAATAAAAGATAAGAGGACCAACGAGTCTTCAGTGAGAAAAAGATTTGATTGAATAAAACTAGAAAGCTAAGAACTCATCAGATGCATACACGTCATGCAATATCCTACTATTCAATCATTCATTTGTGACTCACAACAAGTATGTGTGTATATTACCTTATCTGGTAAGTCTGAGGCAATTCTGTAATAGGAAAACATACTGTTTCAAGCATGCAGGTCATCATGTGGTGTTGTAGTCATCATGTGATGAACATGCATGTTTGAATTCATCCTAATACCTAAAATTTAGCAATTTTTAAACACCTGTTAGGCTTAGAAACACAATGCAAATTAAGATTTGTCTCCTGCATGTTTTTTCAACTCTATTTTTGAAATGCTATATGGTTAAGATCACTGATAATGTTACACTGCAGTTCTTGTTGTGTGCCTTCAAGTTGTTTCTGAATTATGGTAATCCTATGGCAAACCTATCATGTGGTTTTCTGGGGCTAAGAGTGTGTGACATGCCTAAGGTTTCCATGGCTGAGCAGGGAATTGAATCCTGGTCTCCAAGGTTGTAGTACAGTGCCCAAACCACTATACCACACTGGCTCTCTCTGCACTGCAATACCTGAATATGTTTTTTGGAAATAACTCCCACTGAAATTAATAAGGCATGTAAATATAATTACAAAATTCATTAAAATGACATGATTCTGTTTATGTGCATTTAGATTAGCTGAAGCCAAGGAGTTAAATCAGTTTGAGTTATCACCAAACCTGAGCTAAACACTCTGGTTTCCCATTAAAGTCCAATTGATTTCACTGGTAAAATCAGGCTTTTTTCACTAAAACCAGTGATCCTCTGAAGTGCTTTCAGAACATATCCTCTGGCTTTAGTGATAATACTGTGAAGGTGAGAATTTAGAAGATTCAGTGTCTCCATATTCCACAATCTACCATTCTTTTTTTTTTCCTTGAATTTTAACAAGACAGTGTAGAATCGCAGGATCTTACATAAGCCGTTGCAAAAAGATAGTGTTTTTTTCCCCCTCACCAGATAACAGTGAAGTCTGCAACAGAATTCCATGCCTGAATTTTCAGGCTTGCAGGCAGTGCTATGCCCAAAGAATAAAAAAGTATCAAACAGTAATCGGACTTGTCTGTTATCAGACCCATGATGAGACAGAAACAGTCTATCTCTCTCCCTCTCCCTCTTGTGCGAGCGCACATACACACACAGAGAAGGACAGAGAGAGAGATTGAGAGACTGAGAGAGAATAAAATATAAGTATCACAAGAGAGGCCACCTTCCGTAGGCACTATAGAGAAAGTTTACCTTGGATGCTGATTTCCAACTGTTTTGAACTCATTTTCCCAGTTTGGTCTTCCATACAAAGTTTTCTGTTTCAAGCCTGTAATCACATCTTTCTTTTCCTCATGATGCATTGCAAAATGAGTAGCCTGGGAGAAAGAAGGAAAATAATATCCTTATTAGAAAGGTATAGGGCCTTCTATATCTATACTATAGGGAGCAGCTGAGGTAAATGGCACTGAGTGAGTGAGAGCAGGTGGAAGGGAGATTTGATGGAAGGAGATTCTCAGAAGTATTTCCCCCCAAAACATGGACATATGCAACAGATGAAAGCAGCAAAACGACAGAGTTCTAGCCAGTGAACTCAAGTGGAACTGGAAGAACTAATAAATGATATTTTTGCATCTACAAATGGATGGATTCATTGTTTCTCAGTCACCATCACATGGATCAGTCTGCCCTATCAGTCACCATCACATAAATCAGTCTGCCCTATCTACTCTGTAACCCGCAAATAACAGCCTGAAAACCATGATGACCACAGCCTTGGACTGATGAGATTTCTTTTAGAAAGGAAATTGTTCACCAACCCTTTATGAACTGTAGGTCTTTTTCATGGTTATCTCACAGCAGTGAGGCATAGCTCTGTGCTCCACAAATCATAAGTTTCTTCTCTTGTGAAAAAAAGAAGTTCCACAACAGTGCTCAGAAAGAACAGTGAAATACATTATCTGCCAAAACATTTAACATTACTAATCTTAAATGTGGAAAACTGAAACACTGAAGTGTTACCTTATTAAGGAAGATAACATTAATAATCATCCCAGTTAAAATGTACCATTTGTGTTTTCTCTTTTAAGAAGGAAGGTTTAATAGAATCATAGAGCTGAAAGAGACCATAAGGGCCATTGAGTCCAACTCCTGCCATGCAGAAATATACAATCAAAGCATTCCTGACAGATGGTCATCCATCTTCTGCTTTAAAATGTCCAAAAAAGAGACTCTACCACACTCTGAGACAGTATATTCCACTGTTGAACTGGAGGAGAAACTCCAAGAGTAGAGTCCATGTTCCCCCGGAGATCTTAAAATATCTATTTCCCTTCTTTTTTTTTCTGACAATATACGCTTGGCCCTCCACATTCGCTAGTGTTAGGGACACTGGACGCTCACAAAAGTGAAAAATTCACAAATAACAAAATTCGTATGTCTGTGGGAAGGGGGCTGAAGCACGGGGGAGAAAGTGGCCATCCAGGGTCTAAACCAGGTCAGGGAAAGGAGATGGTTGGCATGGTAGTCCTGTACTTCCTCTCTCTCGCCCATCTCCCTCCTTAGGTGTGTGTGGGGAAAGAGTACAGGGTTTGTGGTGCTGAGAATTTGGGCAGAGAGCCATCCTTAGCTGGCCAGGCAGAGACTCGTAGAGGAAGAGGAGGACCAGAGGTGGATTTTTAAAAGGCTATGTAGCCTGATTGGAACGACCAAGAGGGAAGGTTTCCCCAAAAAAGAAGCAGCTGAGGTGGGAGGGCAGGGATGGAAGAAATTGGCAAATAATCAAATCTGTGAATGTCAAACCCACAAATGTGGAGGGGTGACTGTGCACAACAAAACCCATGGACAGCTCCTTCTGTAGGATAACTGTGCCAACCTACCTTCTCTAATGGCAGTGATGCCTATCTGCCTTTTATTCTGAACATTAAAGACTTTAAAGGCATACAACTGCAAATGGCTGTAGGACAAAGCCAGTCATCTGGGGTTCTAGGCTCTTACAAGTTTGTCTTACAATCTGCTTCCACATTCATGATTCAGCTTTTTTAAGGTACTACTATAAAATCCTTTTCAAATATCTGTGGTGGCATCTCAAAACTAGAAGTCAGTTTATAAATTATCCTGCTCACTGAGCTGGATTAAATATTATCTCTGTGTGGAAGGAATTATGGGAACAATCACTATCCTCATACAAATGGAGAAGATAGAGTGATGACTTTCTCTTCACAAAGACTTAACTGATTTGAGAGGACTCCAACAGGTGGGTTACCTGAGATTCATCCCAGCCAGTAAGATAGATGTTGTAGCTGAGAAAGTCTGAATTATTCTTTTCCTGCATTTGAGTCTCCAGTGATTGCAAGAGATCAGCAAACCATTCAAAAGCATGGGTATCTCTGCAGAGCCAATAAAAATAGATCTAGAAGGTAAAAGATGAAACATGACCAAGGTGTATGATTATATTTAGGTGGGTGATTTCATTCTTTTCTTTTGATTCCTAAAACCCAAAGACATATATGGCAATACTCTGATTACTTGTGATTTTCACTAGGTTGCAGTAATGGCTTAGACAACTTTCGTTGCATAGGAGTAACAGATAAAGAAATATTTCAAATGATTTCATATGCACATTGGAAGTTTGGCGGGGGATATACCCTCTTCTGCAGCATGAAGGAAAATTCCCAGGCCAGATGTGGGCAAAGCTGGCTCCAGGGAAGTAAAAAGGATGTTACTGATTTTTTACATTACCCCTGTGTTTTCTACCAGCCTTTACTCACAGTACACCAAGGGCCTCTATTAAATTCTTACTTCGCTTTGGTATTCTTCACTTACCCAAACTATCTTTTTTTTCCCCCTGAAGTTGTCTCCGGCAAAGTGCAAGTTATGCAATTTGCTTTATAGAAACAATAGATGGAAACAACCAATTGATGAAAGCAATTACATATTACAGGAGTAAGTTTAACTTCTGGATGTTATTCTCCGAACTAAAATCTTTTACTTGGCATATATGTTAACAAATATGAAAATATACTGGCTTTCATCTGAGTCCAGCACTCTGATAGATCTTGCTGCTTCAGAGTTCATCCCTCTGTGCATTCAAGCATACGGGAAGCTACAGTATGTGAATAACTGGGGCAAACACATTGCACACTAGGAGATGGAGCAGTCAGGTTGCTAAATTTCAAGCTTTCTGTTCCCTGCTCCTGGAAGTCATTGTAAAGGTGCATCCACATGAAATAATAAATAATCTATAAAATATTCATTATTCAAGAGCCCTCTTTGTACTGACAGATCTAAAACCAGCACAGAGTATCTCTTTATGTACGCCACAATTCCTCTTTTAACACACTGCTAAATGCTAAGAAACAATACTTGTAGGCTGGTAACATGTTGAGGACTTACCTTTTTGAGTTTGAGGTTAATGGCATCATTGCAGTATTTGTACCATACAGACTTGAGAACTGATGCAAAAGGGGTAACCCCAATGCCAGCTCCAACCAACATCACAGTTTCATAACTGAATACATCTTCGCTAGCAGTACCAAAGGGGCCATCTACAGCTATTCTGCAACAGTAAATATATAGTTAACAGCAATAACCATGATTGTCACATGCATACTATGATGATCCAACTGTCACAAAGGTTAGTGTCCACAGGATGCATTCAGGGGCCATTCCACTTAATGATCCTGAGCTGTGAATATTTGGGACAGCCATGACCATGCTGATTCCTATAAGAAGACAGTATGCAAACTGCTTCTAGGAGTAACTGGATTAGGTGTCTGAGTGCCTACAAACCTAACTTTATGTGGGACATAACTGATTTGGGGCAGCAGATTCTAGGCTGCCAGACTGAACCAACTTTGCAACGGTGTCCTTTTGTGAAGGGCCAAAACTGACTGCAATGCACAGCTCAAAGATGATCAGACCTGCTGGTAAATCTAGACAACCTGTTAGTCTTCTCTGATAGGCTTTTGCTGTGATGCTGTGACTTACAGAATCTGATATAAGGATTTTCATCAGTCTAATTATGAAGACAGGATGACCTGAACATGACAGCTGGGTCATGTTATACTGACAGTATCATTTTGCTAGTGATGGGCAGCTGGGAAGAATTATGCAAGACCCGTCTTCTCCATCACATGGAACTCTGTTCAAAGGCATAGTTGGACTGGACTTGCAGTGGCATTTCCTCTAGGGTACCAGGAACTGGGGGCTACCTGCTGTCACCTGCCTTATCCCCACTCTGTGGCATCAGCCTATGAGGGAGGACAATGAGGGAGAAGATATATCTCAGCTGCTGTGTGACCTCTCTTCTCTCCTCCTACCCCAATCCATATACGCCATGCTTTACCATGCCCCAAGAAGGACTCAACATGTTCAAGGTCAGACCTGCCTCTCCATCAGTCAGAGAAAAGCCAAGGATAGCTCCCTCTACCACATTACTGCTGCTGCGCCCACTGCCTCTTGCTCTTCCTTCTTTCCTTCCTCTATCTGCAATGGCTTTCACCACAAAGGCTGCATTTCTTTGTGCTGCAGCCCCCCACCCTTTCCTTAAACACTTTGGGTCACTATCTTGTTGTGCTGACAAACATCTAGCTTTGACCCTCAGTGTGAATGGGGTCAGTGGGGCAGGGATGAAATGGGGTGCATGAAGAGTGGAAGCAGCACAGCAGATAGAGCCATCTTCCATCTATCTTTAGTTCAGGGAATCAATTGTTGTTGACCTCAAGCTCTATCATAAGTCTCTGGTCCTTTTTACCTTTTTTGGACATATTAACTTTCATTGCTGTCCTAAAGATCAAGCTCATGCCTGTACCCGCAGCAAGTGACCCAGAGCTAGTCTGCACGGGTAACAGCAAAATATCCAATATTGCCATAGACTTTCCATTCTGTACATACTTGGGCAGTTTCCAGGCATCTTGGAATTCTTGCTTGTCACATCCACAAGCTTTACACAAGCCTTCTGTCCAGTCTCCTACAACACGTATGTGAATGCTGAAGTAATCCTCTTCAGGAGCAGAAGTCAATGTGAAAGGATGCCATTCTAGCATGGACACTGCAGGACATTTCACAAAAA
Source organism: Cyclura pinguis (assembly GCA_030412105.1). Taxonomy (NCBI): domain Eukaryota; kingdom Metazoa; phylum Chordata; class Lepidosauria; order Squamata; family Iguanidae; genus Cyclura; species Cyclura pinguis. The sequence goes on along the minus strand of CM059601.1, from coordinate 207,149,203 downwards.
TATATTGCCCCACTTCCATCTTAAAGCCCTTTTTCTTCATTTGGAGTTCAAAGGTTTGGAAAGGATGAGTGACAACCTACGATATAAATAGGAAGTCTGTCAGAACACCACACGGAACCATCTAGGACAGACAAAGCCTTCACATTTGGTGAAAGTGGATCACAAAATCCTAAATCTATTTAGTTGGATTTAAGTTTTCTTCCTTTAAAAAAGATGTTCTTGAAAGTGAATGTGTAGAGGAACATGTTTCAAGCAAAATGCTACATGGATGGTTATCAACTCTGAGATACAGTGACATTTTGTGGTATTTTTATTCATATTGTGATCTCTTTGCAGCATTGGGGCTCAGTTCTTCTAGGACAGAGCCTTCTTTTGGACTACGGCTTCCAGAATTCTGCAGCTGCTATGCCTGGAAAGTACTTAATTTATTTATTCAATTTATATGCCACCTTCCTCCCAGCGTGAGGCCCAAAGCGACACACAAAAATAATCGCTGAAAACACTCTGACAATAACATTCAATACATAATTTAAAAATCATCATAGCAAAACCATAGCTATAAACAGTATAAAATCATTCAAAAGCTTACAAAAATTTTTTTTAAAAAAATAAAGCCTGACTCCATTAGAGGTTTCCCTGCAAGCAATTACTCATTAAAAGCCTGTTTGAGCAAAAATGTCTTTGCTTGCTGGGAAAAAGAAAGTAGTAACGAATGCTTGGAAAGTAATTGGAGAATCATGTTGAAATCTCTGCCCCAGGAACAACAGACAACAAGATAAGCGTAGGATGAAAAACATCCTACCAATATTATATGAGAAACACGTAAATCTCTCTTTGAACTCTTACCTTTGTGATAACAACCTTTTGTTGTGATCTCCAGAAGCGTATCAGCCTCTCAAAGACATATAGAATCATGGGGCCCACCACCCATTTCCATGTCTGTCAACAGAAAAAGATTAGCCAGGAGAGGAGCGAAAAGCTACATTCATGACAATATGCCCTGCCCAAATGTCTGCCTGAACTTGTGTAGGGCTGAAACTGAGGACAGAGATGTCTGTATCTGTTAATGGTTACAAAGCTCCAATGCATACGAACTTTGATAAGATTGTGTTCCCACTCATGGGAGCCTTGGAAGTGCATTCAAGCCAATGTGTATATTCAGCTCTCTTCAGAACTTCATGCTCAGTATGCAAAGGTCTAACTTTAGACCCAGATGTTTGGGGCGGGAGGGCAGGACTTCTATGTCTGTCATGTCCCCAGTTTTACTCTGAAATGTGTTCAGACAAACGTCTAAGCAGAGCTTCTGGTGAGGGAACATCTGGTTGCATTGTGTATCTACAATATGATTGCAACAGCTCAGCAAGTTCGTTATACCACACCCAATGATCAGAACAAAATTTCCTATTTGGCAAGGGGATTTTTTTGGCTACGTAGGAAGTTACTTCATTCATAATGAACTAATTTTGAAGTTTTTTCCTGAGAAGAGCGACCTTGCCTTTTGCATTGGCTAACCTTTCAAAATGCATGCATAGCATCTATATATCGATCTATCTGCCTATGAATCTATCCATTTCACCAGGCAGTCATTTACGTATGTATACATGGGGCTGAAATAAGTCTTCATTTGGTTCTGAAGAGTCCATTGTTGAGATTCTTCTACTCTTTCTAACAGTGATTTGGGTGCTGGTAATTAAAAACTAATATTGTAATAGCTTTTTTTAAAAAAAAGAAAAGCAACAAACCATAAATCTTACCATAGGAGGATTTCCAGCAAACTGTGGTATAGGACAAGAAGGCAAGTTCCCCCATTTGGTGTAATTTCTGGAACAAATTGTTGGCTCATGCACCTTCAAACTATCCTTTGTCTGTCCACGTACAATTCGCCTGAGAATAACAACCAATACCCATATCAACAACATTAATAATGGACAATATTAATTGCAATTAAATTGACATTATATTAGCACCTTTTGCTCATTCAGGACTGTCGAAAGCAGCCTTTTCTCAACCTTTTTACCCTGGAGGAACTTTTGAAATAATTTCAAGTCTCAGAGGACCCCTTGCATCAAAAGTTTTATATCTACAGCTCATAGTTTGTTAGCATAATTACCAAGTTGTGCAGTGACCTCACTCAGAAGATGGTAATTCTTCACCACTAATCTTATTGGAATTGTTTGTAGACCCAGGCCTAGTATCATTTTCTTAAATCTCCCAACTTAGCTTAAAAACAAATCTCCACATTGTAAAACACAAACACTAATAAAATATTCAATTGAGGGTCATAATATAAAACCGAATGAGAAAATCACAAAAGGTAGAAAAATTTAATAATACAATTATAACCTACACAATCTGTGTTTTGCAATGTTTACAAGAACAGCAAGGAGGTGAGAACAGCCAAGTTGTGGTAGGTAAAAATTTCTTTAGAATGAAAATTTTTCTCTGATTTTCTACTACATTGGTAGAGCTTGTTCACTGCTGTAAGTCAGTTGGAGGCATCTAATAGGAAGTTGGGGGATGTAATTGAGGAAGTATAAGCTGATGTTATTGGCCAACTCCCTCTCTTCCATGCAATACAGAGCTCACCAGACTGCCTCCCCTGTCTGGTCCCAAAAACTGAGAATGGACTCAACCAAAAGAATACAACCAAAAATACTGCCATGCAGGGCTGAAAGGTCTTTAACAAAACTGCTAGCAGGGCTGCTCGATCCCTTCTCATCATCATGTGCACTTACATCATAAAGGTTTTTTTTAAAAAAATGTGGGTTTTCCCCCCCAATCATGCTCTGTCACTGAACCCTCATGTTCTGAGGAGTCCCATTTGAGAAATCCTCATCTAGAAGATAAGCTAAATGAATTAATAAAACACTAGAGAAATGTATGTTCTTCTTTTAAGAAAGTTTAACTCCAAGGAAGCCAATACCGTGGTATCACACTGAACATTTCCCCCAATAGTCTCCCTGAGACATGAAATTCATTTCTCAGTATCTGCACACATCTTTGTTATTTCAATCAAAGCTATGACACTTCCCCCCATCTTCAATATTTCAAAGAACACTGCGTCACATCAGTCTTGTGTTTCCAGCTTCTACTTATAGATAGCCACAATGTGTATATTGTAATCATTCAGTTAGAAGATATGATCTTGTAACTGAATGATGCTTGAAATCATTCAGTTGCTTCAAATGATGTTTCAAATGATGAATGATGAATGATGCTTCAAATCATTCAGTTACAAGATATGATCTTGTAACTGAATGATTGCAATATACACATTGTGGCTATCTATAAGTAGAAGCTGGAAACACAAGACTGATGTGACGCAGTGTTCTTTGAGATATTGAAGATAGGGGGAAGTGTCATAGCTTTGATTGAAATAACAAAGATGTGTGCAGATACATCTGCAACCAACATCATGAATTGGAATCATGTAGACTGGAAGTCTACACTGGATAGGTTACAACCCCCTTCTGCTCTGGAAGCAGTTGGGAACTACCTTAAGCTCTTGATATGTGCATAATTTAAAGGAAATGGTTGCATTCAGAGCCTGGGAAATATCCTTTTTTTGAAGAACGACTTCCAGAATTCCCCAGCCAGCATGTCCACTGAGATTCTGGGGACTATCATCCAAAAAAGGAGCTTTCCCAGACACTGGTTATGCTGGAAGGAACCCAATTGATCACCCCTTAAAACCTTAATTCTGTCATCTGCACATTCTGTTTTCTGCTATTTCTGCCCTCATTCTCTCCCTTTTGTATTCTGGTATAGTTCCACATATTTGATAAAAGATGCTTCAGATTTGGTCACTTGATTATCAACATGAGCAATTGGTTATGAACATTCACTAACTCCATTTCCGCACTAGGCCTTTATAGCGCTATTATTCCACTGTCAACATCCCATGGAATCCTGTGGTTTTCAAATGCCCCTCCCTAAACTGCAAACCCCAGGTTTCCATAGGATGTTGAAAGTGGAAAAATAGTGCTATAACAGGCTGGTGTGGAAATGGCCTAACTTTCTTTTTTCTTTTTCTTATGCGTCACTTATAGAGGCACTTTATACAATTAAAAAATAAGTTATGCTTAACAATCAAAGACTTCCTAGCAAGGAATCATGGGTTTTGCTCATAATGAAGTGTCTGTCTGTGAGATGAATCTGTCCCATAAAAACAATGCTTTCTGCTTCCCTTTCCGAATATGATTCAAGTAGAGCCAGGGACTCCCAGAACTTGTAATCCAAAAAGGTAATGTTCCAAGTTCTGGGTTCAGAACAGATGTTCGTTTTCTAAAGATCTTTGTGAAAAACTGGGGGTGACCCCATGCACTTTTCCCTTTGGGCTTTGTAAACAATGCCCTCGCCATGCTTAAGTATAAAGAGTTGTGCTTCCTTCTCTTTCTTGGACTCCTTGGATTCGTTTTAGTAGGTGGCGCTACTCCATGTGTGGTTATATGTCATACGGATACTCAATACTGTCTAGTCATCTGCCCAGGAATAATAATATTTATATTTATAACCAATAAATATAACCAATAAATATATCAAATACACTTTGATATACTTGAATATTAACTATTTTGCCATTCTGATTGTTGGCCTATGTAATTTAGAAGTTTTTAGACTTTTACATCAATAGCATTTATTCAAAAGAAAATAGAAAGTTTGTACAGTTGATAATGATCATGGTAGAATCCCCACCTGAAAAAAAATGGGTTATAGACTTAGGCCTATATCACATTTTTAGTCCCAGCTGGAGTAACTCAGCTAAATCACGAGAACCTGATGAGTCAGAGCTTATGTAAGTTTCATTGCTTCAGTAAACTGAACAATAGGATTTAAGCCATAAAATGACACATCAGGATGTCCTCTAAGACTGACTAATTTAGTTAGAGCACAGTGCAAAAGATCACAGGTTACAGAGACACATAATGGTACAAAGGAACAATGGAAACTTGTCTTACATGCTTTGGCATAGTGAGTGAGCAGCTTACCCATTTATTGTTAGATTTAGCAAACTTTGCATGTGTGTACACACTAACTGCTTGTTTGCATATTTGCAGACTTTCTGTTTGCTTTTTCACTGCCATTTTCTTTCTACATCACTCCAATCTGTAGTCATTTGATTCTCTTTTCTCTCTCTGTAGCCATTTTTCTTTCTCTCTCTCTCAACTATGGGAGAGGGACAGTTGTTCTTCAGCTTTGCCTTGCTGATTTGAATACTTTACTTGAGAGATCCAGTACTCTCAGATTTCCCAGTGTTTATTTCTTTCTGTTAATAAGTAATCTAAAGAAAAGTTTTATGATACTTGAAAGCTAATTCATTGTTCTAGATCTTTCCTTGTTCCCAATAAAGGTAATATGATACTTTCTCCTTGTAGTAATTTAATGGTAACTCTGAATAAGTACATATACTTACCCAGCTCCGTGGATGACAAGACCAACAAAAAAGATAACAAATAGGTGATGGGTGAACCAAAATACTTCAAAGTATGACCTTCGGATTGTTTTAGTAGACGATGTGATAATCAGTATGAGACAGAGTGTGATGATGACACCAGAGAGTCCTGCCAAGGTTGTAAATGCTACATAAAGACCACCGTTAGGATTCTGTGGAAGAAAAAGAATAGCAACTTAAACAAACTTAAAACAGCTGGCTTACACAGCTTCTTATTCTTCAAAACAGCTGAAGAAGGAGGGGAGAATCTGTGAGTCCTTCAGATGTAGTTGACTTCTTGACCACACTGACTATGGCTGATATGTATTAGAGTCCAACAATATCTGAAGGGCCACAGGTTCATAACACTGAACTAAGGCAATAACTTTACCTAAGAGGAAAAAAAACCCATTATGGTGGAGCAACAGTGATTGGAACATTCACTAACTAGCTACTTGTCCAAGAAAAATGGTTCCTTACCACGAGTTTCTTTCGCGCAAAATTCAGATAGGATTCACCCTCTTGATCACCCAAATCAGACAACACAGCCTGGATGTTTTTTTCCTTTTCATTACGTGCATCAACCAACCTTTCAACATTAAATAAATGTGCAATTGTGTGGATGGCTGAAGAAAACAAACAAAAAGATGTTAAAGTAGTGTAGGAAATCACATTTAAAATATCTTCCCCCTGGACTTAGAACCTGCCTCCCTGCCTCCTTTTCACCAGTGAGGCCTCCCCAAAAAATCGCATAGCAATTTTGGTGACATACATGGCATGCAGCCATAGCTTGGCATTCTTTGGCTTTTAACTTGTATCTTTTTATCATCTCATTTGCAACTCTTGTTAGCCACAGTTATCAGCAAAGACTTTAGCTGTAGTCAAAGCTGTAGTCAAAGCCATTCCTTAGTCTCAGACTTATGAAAGTTACTTTTTGGGATTATTCCATAACCTCCAACTGTCTCAATTTGGCAGGGAAAGTCCTGATTAATCCTCTGTTGTCCCCTTTTCCATTGCTTCTTAAATGTCCTACTTTCCCCTTTTATTCTCAGTTTACTTGCTGTGGTGCAAATTGAGTTCAAAGTGCAAAAGAACCCAGTTAACTTGGGGAGGGGCAGATAAAAGACTGTCTTTCCCAGTGGACTCAGGCAAAACCAAACTGTTGCAGCCTTTTCCAGCTTATATGGGAAAAATACTATACCGATCAGATAATTTGGACCTAAGCCATATAGAGGTTTATAGGTCAGTTGAACTGTGCTTGGAAAAAGCCTGGTAGCCAATGGAGTTATTGTAAAAAAAGTGCCAGAAACTTCTTATAACTAGCCCGAGTTCAGAGTGTGACAGCAGTTCTTTGGGCCAGCTGAAGTTTCTGAGCACTCTCTAAAGGCAGCTCCATATAAGGCATGCTACAATAATTAAGAAATGAGTGACCATGGACTGATTTGATATCTCTAGGAGTAGTCGATGTATTAGTCCATGTATCAGTTTTTAACTGGAAATGCACTATTAGATACCTCTGGAGCCTGAGCTGAGCTGAGTACCAGAGTACACTGAAACTACAAGCCTGCATTTTCAGGAGGAGAATGACTCTATATATCATAGGCTAAATCCCTATTCCCTGATCTGCCTTTTGACTGACCATGAGTATCTTTGAATTGTTTGCATTGAGTTTCAGTTTATTTGCCATCATTCATACTATTACTGATACCAGGCACCAGTATATAAGCAAAACATCTTCCTTGGAATTTGGTGGAAAAGAGAAGTAGGGTTGACTGTCATCAGCATATTGAGTTAGTGCTGGAGTTCCACTTCTCAGAACCTTTCTTCTTCAGCTTGTCCTGACTCTGAATTTTCTATCACTATCAGCCCAATCACCACTTAACTTGTTCCATTACCACCAGCTCCCTAGAAAATCAGGAGACTGGTTTGGCTCCACTCTATTAGAGAATATGCTTACCAGTGATAAAGTCTACCACACAGGCCATTTTGCCATGCAATAAATCAACCAAGGTTTTGCCAGAATCACCTGCTAAGGCAGCAGAAAACTCTCCAGAGTCATTAGCCTCCTTAATTAGGCCTCCACTCCTGCAGATGCTCTGAGTCTCAGCAAGTACAAATCCCTTACGAAATATGTCCACAACAAAAGAACCATGTAAGATTCTTCAACTGTAAAATCTCCACCATCCCACCCAGCACAGCAAACAAGGCAGCTGAGCAGCAGAGTGAGCTGATCACCAAAACACAAAACAAAACAAAACAATTCTAGCCACCCACTCATCATTACTATCACCACGATAATTTAGAATCCACTCCAAATAGAGATTGTCACTTTCTCTACTCCTTCAGCAAACTTTTCCCACTGAAATGAGACTTGTGCTCTCAAAAAGCAATGAGACTACATAATAACGTAAACCTTCAAAACACTTACTAGTATGGAGTGCAATCATCCAGGCTACTAGTTTGTGAAATGTGAGGTTCCTGTCCAGCTGTCTTCTTATACGCACTGAGCAGCACTGTTGATTAAAAACAAGAAGTCTGAATGGATGTGTTTTGTCAAAGGTGATACAGATATAGATATGAATGGAACAGAATGATTATGGCCATTTCTGCACTGGGCAAGGGGATCACCCCGTGCTGCTACTTACTGGGTCTTATGGCTCCCTGGTCCGGTCCAGGTTGCTCCAGAGCAGTGCGTGCTTGTCGCTCCACACTGCTCCGGCATCGAAAATGGCGGCTTCCGGTTGGTCAAGGGTCTCGACCAACCGCTGAAGCTCACCAGCCTAAAGCCCACCCCCGGCAGATCGCAGGCTTGCATTGGTGCGAGCCTGCAAATCTGCACAAGGGAGCAGGCTCGCACTGGCGCGCTCCATGCTTTTGAAAAACCGAAAGAAACAGGTTTTTCAAAAGCACCCTGGACAACCACTTGGAGTCGTTCCGGAGCGGGCTGAAGTGCGGATCTACGTTAAATAGTCCACACCCAGTCTGCTCCCCGGTGCAGATGTCCTCCCTGGAGGAAGAACTGCACCGTTTCAAATACCCCGTGCGGAAATGGCCTATGTGTCAGAGCTCCTGAAACTAGTTGATGTTGGCATGCAGCACAACTTTGAATTTCATACCCAGCCAATGCCAGCCAAGCCCATCGACACTGCAACAATTAAACCATGTTGTGCTAAGAAATTAATTCAAAATGGCTGTAAGCAGTTATTAACCATTTCCGCACTAGCCTGTTATAGCGCTGTTATTCCACTTTCAACATCCTATGGAATCCTGGGGTTTGCAGTTTAAGGAGGGGCCTCAAAGGTAAGATGAGCTTCAATAACTCTCTTCCCCAACTTGCCAAGCAATGACACTGACAAGAGGCAAAGTAAGGATAACTTTGAATCATTCTACAGTGACACTACATTTAAACCACCCTAAGCGATGGTGGCAATAGGTTGCCCAGACAGGCTCACCATGAACAACAGAATGCATGGTCAAAGGGCTCTCTGGCTGAGAATTCTAAAGGCCCCTTCCTAAACTGCAAACCCCAGGATTCCACAGAATGTTGAAAGTGGAATAATAGCACAAGGCTAGTGCGGAAATAGCCATTATGTTAAAAATGTATGGTAAGCTGAAAAATCTGTGACTGTTACATACAGAGTCTGTCTGGAAAGACTATGCAAGAGGATAAAGAATTTTGCAAGCCTGATGCTTGCTCATTCAATACTGTTGAAAGTCGAGTGGGACAGTTCTTCCCCCATTTTCCTTATCCTCTTATCCCTTCTCACCTTTTCTTTTTATGGGCATCTATAGTTGCGGTATAGTGAAACTGGGGTTTGCAATGGTTTTCTGCAAAAGGAAAGGCATTAGAGGGAGGGGATGGAATGCTTAGGTTGAGGCCTCCACTTGTAAGGCCAAATTAACTGTCAATCAATCAGTCAATCATTACTCATAACACTCAGTATCCTGAGTACCATGTGAGCATAAGTTGAACCATCATTGTAAAAGAACTAGGAACCTAGGAAGCTGTAATTTTGCGAGGATTCAGAAACTTTGCTTTCATAAATTTCTAGTTGTCCCCTCATGGAAATACAACTCCCATAGTTCCTTCAGAGTTTGAGGGGTAACCATGATACATAAACTAATTTAGGATTCTGGTATTTTAAGAATCTTTGTTGCACATTAGATAATGATTTGATAGCTGTGGTTAAAAAAAATCACCAAGAGCTATACAGATTCATAGCAGCAAGTGTTCTTTCTATTTTATTATCTTTGGTGTGGAGATCGAGCTCAGCTCTGGACATTTTCTGCACATACGGTGCTGTAATTCTCCTACTGTATCTCACAGAGAAGCAGCAAAATTGACTTATTGCTAAATGAGGGCATGCCCAAGATATTTTGCCTCATGAGGTGAGCAAAACACTGCCAGCCTGCCACCTGAAAGCAACGGACTAGTTTGGGGTAGGGTTAGGGACGGACTCATGGAGCACAGAATCCCTTCTTCAACATTTTGCTGCTTCTCTCTCTCTGTCCCAGATCTCACATGGGAAGAAGAGGAATATATTCTCTGTTGACCATTGCCCAACTCTTCCTTAAGACTTCTTCGTAAGCAAGAAGCCATATGGTAATGCCGAACAACATTTAGTAGCATAAGTAACTATAAAGTTGTTGAACTTTTATCTTGTAATATATTCCACCTAAAAATGTGAGAACACAAATGAAAAAGAGCTTCAGATACTTTAGTTTTTTAAAAATATTATTTTAATAATATTAAAATATTGATTTGATCCACACAGTTTCTGGCACTGGTTAAAACTGCTAAACCAAATTATATGGAATGGAGCGTCTAGGTGTAGAAATCATGTCTTTTGATGTCTCTAGGAGATGCTGCCAATGGGAATTCTCTAGCCTTGGAGATGGTCTGGACTTTCTCCTATTATCAGGTTGTATTTATTTACTTGTCTTTATCTGATAGGATCTCTGAGTGGCTTAAAATAAAATCACATGACAATTTTAAAATTTAGAGCAACACACTTTTCAGGATATTGGATATGGTGACACACTTTATCTGGAACTGTGTCCATGCTATACAGGACCCAGAATATACTGAAATAACATATTCTCTCATTTAGTTATTTTACTGAAGTTTACCGAATTACACCCCCCCCCCCAATTCTGCAAAAATACATCTCCACTGATATTTATCCTAAAGAGATTGACACAAACGTTTACTTTTCCTGTTCTTGTGTGTTTTACAAGCTAATGGAGTGGAAATGCACCCAAAGAAAAATCACTCCCTTCTTGCCTGCTTCCATATAAATATTATATCTTACATTCTTAAAGCTTCCCATTTTGAAAGGTCAGATTGGCCAATGATCTGATGCCAATATCACATTTCCTGTTCTTATGCAGGGATATCTCAGTGGATTCAATAAAGTAAGATGTTTTGGCTGGAATAATGTGAGATGAGGTTTTGCACAAGCAAGAAGTGACAGCTGCGCAAAGCATGTTTTTAGTCCTGTTTTAGGTTTGTATTTGCATGCTCACTCAACGGGGGCAGTACTGTTGGAACTCAAATTCCTACAACTATATTTGGCCCATCTGTTTTTTAAATGACTGATTTTAAGTATACTATTGAAGCTGCATGTAGCAGTGCCACATGTTCAGCCTTTCTCAAGCAAAATTTCTAGAAGGTACAGAAAGGGCAGAGCTTGGGAACATTACTTTTTTGGCCTGCAATTCCCTGCCCCCCAAATCTTGCAGGCATTCATTTGGGAAATGAACACTGACTCCCGGGTCCTTCAATCTACATAAAACCGTGTTTGGATACTCCATATGGGTATGTGAGCCTCCAAGTCACTTACTGACTTATGGTGATCCCATGAATTTCAGAGGGTTTGCTTAAGCAAGAAATACTCAGAGGTGTTTTTGCTAGTTCCTTCCTCTGAAATATAGCCTACAGCACCTGGTCTTCATTGGTGGTCTCCCATCCAAGTACTAACCAGGGCTGACCCTTTCAAGATTAGACAGGATCTGGTGCCTTAGGCTCTTACTCCACTTTCACTTCCAAGTTGTTGTATTTTTTTAAAAATTCTTTCAACTAGATAGTATATAATCAATTTAGTATGTAATTTGATTCTAAAACCATATCTCAAGGCTAGAAAAAGACCAGGAGTGGACGTTCTGAACTGTAGTGTTCCATTTGAAATACCTTCCCTTCAGAAGTCTTGTATGACAATCATATCTTTGTCTTCTTTGGTTCCAGGCACAGAGTCTTCTATTCTTTAGTGTCAGGCTTTAAAATGTGTTTAAAAATTTGCTTAATATCCATAGTTTCATTTATATTTTATGGCTTGGGTTATAGTTTATTATTTTTTAAAATATGTATTTTTCTAATTTCTCTCCCCAACTCTTGTTGATGGATGGTATGTATGTATGTATATATGTATGTATGTATGTATGTATGTATGTATAAATAAATAAATAAATAAATAAATTGACATGTAATTCTTTAATGCCTACATCTGAAACACGGGAAAGAGTCTTCATTGTTGACTCAAGTGGACCATTTACTCCCCAACTACTGAAGGTAGTTTCACGCTAAGAAAGCTTCATGTTTAGCTTGGATAAATCTGGTGTAAATTAGTTTGCACATGAAGCCACACTGGAATAAAGTATTAAAATCTGCTTTTCATACAGCAAAAGGGATTGTCTTCTTGAAACTCTACTAATTTAACAACATAAGTTGTTCCTTTGAACTCAAGATTATGTCGAAAATGTGGAAGCCTATAACAGAATTTCACATGGTGCATCACTTCCTTTTTCTTTGCTATAATATCTTGCTAAAAATACACACAAAAACCTAAGGAACACTTTCCTCAACCCACTGGGTTCCAGATCCCTATGTGAATTGATCCTTGTCTCACTTCACAAAACACCCCAGCATAAAAATAGCAAAACTTGTCTCTGTCCCCATCAGCCTTGAGTAATCTCAGCCACTTCCCCTCCAAAATGAGTCCCACTCTGTCAGCATGCCTAGTTAAGGATGTTTCTCCTTTCAGTGTGAAAGTAATTTAAAAATAATGTCAGTCTAGATTTAATGAGATGAAAACTGTTTTTGCTTATTAAACTGATCAAAAAACAAACAAAAACAACCCCACCCTTCCAGTTTGTCATTGTTGTTGTTTGCCTTCAAGTTGTTTCTGACTTATGGCGAACCTAAGGGGAACCTATCATGGGGTTTTCTGAAGGCTGAGAGTGTGTGATGTGCCCAAGATCACACATCTCCAGAGTCATAGTCGAACACTCAAATCACTAAACCATGCTGACTTTCTCCTTCCAGGTGTATTGTATTAAGATCTTTCTATGTTCACTCAAGTTGCAACATGTCAGAAATTTCAGCTCTTTGGGGCCGTATCTTAAGAGATGTGTTATTTAGAGAATAATGACTTGATATGACATCCTATGCTATCGTTAGTTCCAACCTCACCATTACCTTTGAGTTGGATGGCTTTTGCTGGTGAAACTATGTGTCAGACTTGTCTCTTCACTGAAATAGATGCATGGAGTCTATGCAACTGAAGCTTTTACTGAAGCTACCATTACGTGTAATCAGTATCCAGATGGGAGCCTCTCAAATAACACATGTACACTATTACATGTCTAAATATAAATATACTATGTTTTAGTTTACATTTAGAAATGTAAATTATGAAAGCAGCATATAGATGTACCAAGAGTAGTCAGGGAGATATGCTTGGATGCAGCTCTCTGAGTGTATTCTGGAGATGCATGGGAAAACACTGAGAAGATGACTGGATACTCCCATCCACAGCCCGTCATTGGCTTGATAATATTATGGCTGAGCTCTGTGCTTAATACAGGTTTCACTCCGCTGTCATCCTGCCCTACAAAGGTGGGAAGGCAAAAGAGCAAAGTGCTCTCATCCAGAGCTTTCTGGAACCTTGATATCTTATTTCTCTTCTCATTTCCTTTCCTGGACAAGGTGGAGGACAGGAGACCATTCAGATTCAGTGCTTCTAGAAGCTTGTGGCTGGGCTCACTGACAGCAAGAACAGGGGTCCTTACTATCTCTGATCAGCGACTGAAGATAGTATGGATTCCTTTTCTTGGTCAGGAGAGGACAAGGCATTAGGAAAGGCAGGGCTGGGACACAGATCCCTGTTGAGATAGATCAAGCCCAAATGTTTCCCTCCCCAGTATACAGGATATCAATCTTGGGTGGAAGGTTGTGTAATATAGACCCCATTATAGGTTAGCAAAAGTGGCAATGCTCTTCTTGACAGTAAATGGCCATATTTAGAAAGCTCTTCTGTATTTTTTGGAAACAGGAGGATAAAAAAAAAAGAATTTATCATGAATGTTGTCATATATGTCTGACATAGGAAGGTTATCATAGAATACCTTCTGAGAAGCTTTGTTAGAACACAACTTGCACCAAACAAGCACAAAGTAGATTAAAATAATTCAGCCCAAACACTATATGCCTGGGATGGCTGCTACCTTTCACTAATAATGAAAGGGAAATGTGCATCTTACCGCACTTGAGCCTCTGAGGAAGGAGAGCAGATTTCGACATACTGGAAGCAGAACCAACATGCAGTTGAAATTCAGGCATGCTGCAGGTGCCCGGGCCAGCGCCAGGTATGGCTAAACATAAGAAAATAGCATCATAATTCACCAAAAAACATTATCCGAAGAATGCGTTGGAACAGAATTAGAAGATTCATCAACCTGAATTTCATATAACAAGTGAATCAACTTGACTGCATACAATATCCTTACTTAACTTGGAGTGCACTCTAAATGTGTTGGACTAAAACCCTCATGCTGTCTGGGGGTGACAGGAACTGTAGTCCAACATACCTTGAGGGCCCTGGATTGACAAACATTAACATACAGGATGCCACAGTAGTATTTAGAGACTTTGGGCATTTCTGCACAATGGGGCTGTCCTGCTAGAGGGACAGGATAGCAGTGGTTCGCTGGTTGTGCTTCTGCATGACATCATTGCTGTCCCACTTCCATCTGGTCCTCAAGCATCACGCTTGTGGACTATTCACCTAACGGATAAGTCTGTTAGGCGGTCGTGACCACGCAACACTCCCGTCCTTCCCTGATGTGCAGAAGGGATAGGAGCGCGATCACATGCTTTTGTATCTACTGCAGCAAAGGGAAGGGGACAGCTGCAGTGCGAGGGGAAGGGGCAGGTCCCCCATGCTTCCTTTTGCAGCCAGCCGGTGGCCTGCAGAGAAGAGCACCAGGGACCCATGGCAATCCTGACAGAGGCACTGCTGAGATTGCCTCAGGACGTGGAAATGTGTCACTGTGCAAAAGTGGCCTTTAAAAAGTGAAAATCTACTTAAATGAATTAACAGAACAATGAATGCAACAACAGCTTTGCAGATTTGTTCCCATGAGAAAAAGACTGCAATAAGCAGCTTTGACATCTGTGTAACAAACCAACAATCATAGCTGACGTGTAGTGGGTATAATTTGATAATGGAAATACCAAGGAAAAATAGTTTTGATAAAAATCAGCTCAGTTGGTTGGTTTAATCAATTTTAAGTGAGTTCATCAATGAAGCATTCCTTTTAATTTGTTAGCCCCACATCTGCCCCTCCAATAACTACTATTAAAAGATGTGGGAAGGGGAAGGACCCAAAAGATTTGCCTAATTGGAATAGGTCTAATCATTTACCCAAGACTCTGACCACTTCCTGTAAAACTTTCTCTTTGTTTTTTTCTGGTTCTGTCCTGCCTGACTCCTCACCCAAGAGTTGCAGCTGGTGGTTTCCAGGTTAGTTGGGCAGTGAACCCCCTCTGAGGATGAATCCAAATTTTAAAACATCTATCCAGGATGCTGAACTCTAACTCACAAATTAGACCCAGAACCTTGGATAGATCCTTTAAAGTTCAGACTAAAACCCAAAGCAGATTTTCCACCCCCATAGGAATTCATATGGAAGCCACCTGCCACCACAGCTCCCCAGGTGGCTTTGGCCATGTGTGTCAGCTGGCCACACACAGCCAACGTTGAATACTTTTCTCTTTCTTCTGCTCTGTCATTTTGACGTGCCCCTAATCTGAGATTCCTCCCACACTAAGACATCATTCATTTAAAAATAATATTCTGTTACAAATTTTGAAATAGGCAAGAATATTTTAATGATTTTCCTCCTTTTGTGTTCAGTTTTCTCTAGTCTCACTGGGGAATAGAAAGCTGTTTTAGTTGTACAAACCCAGTGACAGTTAATACTTTTTAAAGGCCGAGCATGTTATCTTCCACTGGACTTTGCTGTTGCTCCTATGCTATTACGCTGTTTAAAAAGGAGGAAATATAATGTAATTTCTCTACATAAGGGTAGAACACCTATTGTCAGATGTGGGAGTATTCCATCTTCTACAAATCCATGCCAGCATGGACAATTTTCAAAGATTATGGGAATTGTAGTTCAATGACATCTGGAGCATCACATGTTGTTGATCTCTGCTCTACATGCTGCCTTGTTCTATGGATGACATCCTATAGGCTAGTTCCAAATAGACTAGACTTGGCCAATCAATTGTTGAATGGTGAATCAGTACATAGGTAAATCCCATTGACTCAATGGGCCTAGTCTAGTCAAGGCTAAGAATAAGATTTAGGTCAAAATCATACCTATTTTCACTCCATGTGTCCTTGCCATAGTGTTACATGGATACTATTTCCCCTCATATCCTTCCCTAATCCCTGCCTGCTCCCCACTGCTGAAATATTGTTTTGGCTCTACAAACTTGTAAACATTAAATTTTAAGGAGTAAAGGAAGGAATTTGCCATGGACCCCAAGTTTGAAAAACACGTGGCTCTTTCCAGATCACTCCCTCTTTCGGATTCTAATGGTGTCTTGCCCTTAGAACCTAGCTAAATGGAGGGGGTGGGTAGGATATTATCACCGTCTCATCATTGCTGTTGTTGTGTTTCTTCAAGCCATTTTCCAACTAATAGCAACTCTAAGTGAACTTATTACAGGATTTTCTGAGGCTGAGAGTACGTGATGCACTCAAGGTCACTCAGTGGGTTTCCATGGCTGACTGGGGAATTGAACCCTGTCTTCCAGGGTTGTCATCCAATGCTCAAATCACAACAAAATGCTGGCTGTTATAGTTCTGTCATCATGTTTCAGATAGCAGACAGCTCATTAAGTGGCAGATCGGGCAGCTGCATCTGGTAGGAACCGAGAGGAAAAAAAGGGAAATGCAAACACTGAGAGGAAGTCCGCCCAACAGGAATGTTTAGGATTGCGTAAAAGTAAACAGAAGGAAACATAACTGGGAAGACATATTTTATAACCGTCAGGCTGAAACTAAGTTACAACATTTCAAGAAATGCACTTTTTGTTAAGCCGGGCTTCTCCTCTTTTTACAGATGAAGTTAATGTTGTCTTCTACTGAATGGGAAAAACAGACATCTACTACTTACCCCAAGAAGTTCTCTTGTATAGTAGAACTGTAGCCCAAGGTCATATACTTGGTAGTACCACCAGAAGAGGAAGACATTTAAACCCAGCCACACTAACTGAAGGAAAAAAAATATATCATCAGAAATTATTTTCAGGTCTTTACAAGAGGTGGAAGACAGACTTCATGCTTGGGAGATCTGGTTTGTTATTTACTACAACACCAAGGTTCACTAAACAGATGGAGGTGCAAAATAGTGAATGGGAACAAATTATGTACTGCATGAGCCAAAGATGGTACAAATCTGCATTTGAACTACTACATATGAGGAAGCCCAGTACAGAACTTTCACTGTGGCGAGTAGAGCTGTATACAGACCTGACTGAAGACAGGCAATTCAGACTCATATCTTACAGGTGAGGAATATCAAAACTAAGAGAAAAGCAAATAGCATGTGTACAGAAATGGAAGATGCCTTTGGTGAGCTGCTGTAAATCATCCAGATATCTACCAGTACATTCCAATCTGCTTTCTGTCTGCTCCTCTAGTACAATATTTCTTCTGTTGACAAACCCATGTTTAGTGGTGGTCTATGACATAGTTTAAGCCATAAATCTCATTGTTCCCTTTCAGCAATTGATTCAATGAATATACTGTAGCTGCAACTGATCAACAGGATTCCCTGTTAAGGAAGAGAGGTTTAGATTGTACCAGCTTTTTGGGGTACACTAGTTCTATACTTGTCTTGTGTCATTGACCCTGGGACACTTTTGAGTCTTGTTGCCAGGCATCATAAGATTGCATTTCAGAGACAGAGTAGTTAATGGGAAGGGGCTATATAGAATATAGGGCAACTGCATTAATGGGGTAGGAGTGGGAATCAAATGGTCTTTTGGACTCCGTAGTTCTTGAACACCTGAAGCCCTGTAGTGAAATTTAAAATGCTGCAGGCAAAAATCACTCATAGGAGAGTGTGGTTTTGCCATGTCACCCAGCAGCACTGTTTCTCTTTTTCCCCACACTGTTCATTCCCCAGCAGTAAGTGGGGCAGGGGGAGAAGAAATAAAAGATGTGTAAACCTTTTTTTAAAAAAAGAAAAAAGACTGAGACCATTTCTGCATGACGACACTCTTCTGCGTCGTCTCGCTGCAGTCCCGGGTCCAGAAGGGAGCACGTCAGCAACACTTCCCTCTTCACCCGCTCGGTCCATGCAGAATAGAATGCAATGGCACCATGTTTTCCTTCCACAGAGCAGCTGGGCTTTTTCCATTGCTGTGCTACAGAAGGAAGCATCACCAATGTGCTTCTGCAGCTTCCGCATGGCCAGAAGTGACAGGAGCGTCACACGATAGCAGATGCAAAATGGATTTTTCCCGTTTTGCGAAAACTGTGCAAGTGCGATGCTCCGCAACAGGATGGCAGCCGGACAGTGACAACATCATGTGGAAGTGCGACCTGCTGACCGCTGCCATCCTGTGGCAGAAACGAGACAGCGACATCGTGTGGAAAAGGCCTGAGAGTGACTGGAATGTCATTTCTAGTTCCTGAAAACAGGCGTGGTGCAGCAGATGTGGGATTAGGAAGGGCCAAGAATGTCCACCCAAGCCTTTGCAGGCAACCTTCCTTACCCTAGGAGATACCCAGAAGTACTTAGTCAGGTGGGTTATTTGCTTAGGATAACTGTAAAATGGAAATCACAGAAAGAACAAATGGACACAATCAATTTAATGCTTGTATCATTTTTTTTTTGGTGCTTAAATCATTTTATTTCAAGCTGCAGGAAAGGAGATTCCACCTGAACCTCAGGAAGAACTTCCTGACAGTCAGGGCTGTCCGGCAGTGGAATATGCTGCCTCGGAGTGTGGTGGAGTCTCCTTCTTTGGAGGTTTTTAAGCAGAGGCTGGATGGCCATCTGTCGGGAGTGCTTTGAGAGTGTTCCTGCATGGCAGGGGGTTGGACTGGATGGCCCGTGTGGTCTCTTCCAACTCTACATTTCTATGATTCTATGATTCTATGATTTCCATTGACTTCACTGATACTTATCATGCTTAAGTAAAAAAGGAATTTAACCAATAAAGCACTTTCAGACAACAGTGCTGGCCTCTTATTAGTGACTTATGAGCACATAAGTGCAGTTTAGATCCACCCAAGTTCCTTTTTTGAACAGGGTGTGGAGGGCTATTCACTTCTGATCTATCCAAAAACTTCCCACAGCCTGGCAGCTGGGGGATTATCCAGGCAGCAGAGTTTCTGATCTCTAGAATCCTTCCATATCTTTATGTGCTTAAAGATAATAATAAACCCTGCAAAGTCAGAGCAGCACACAAAACATGCTGCGAATGATCAGCCATTTTGGCTGAAGTCTTGTTTTTTTTAGACATTTGTCAAACATGGATCCTGCCGGGCTCCAGGCTGACTCAGCCGTCCATCCTTCTGCAGGTCGGTAAAATGAGTACCCAGCTTGTTGGGGGCAATTAGCTAACACATTGTAGACTGCTTAGAGAGCACTTAGCTGATAAGTGGTACAGAAATACACACGCTATTGCTATTGCTATTGCTATTGCTATGCTAAATTGAAAATCTTGTGAATTACACATTGTATGAGTTCTTTAAATTTGATACTTATCCAACTTAATTATCATATGGTCTGATAATTATCAATTTAATAAATAATCCCCAAGGCAGAGTTAATGTTATTTATATGCAATTAAAAAATAATAGTAGTAGATTATATGGCTTCTATGGAAAGATGATTCTTGTATGGCATGCAACACAAATGATAAAAAATCATTCATAATGCACCCCTTACATTACCTACCTGTCATGGCTTCTTTAGTAGCATAAGCAGCCACTCAGTTTTGGAGACAATCTTTAGTCTAGTGCAAAATAAAAAAGCCTGAGAACTTAGGCGATGCTTCTGTATGCCCTGATGTCTTTGTCCACCTTATTTTCTGCCTGTCCCAGAATATAATAATTTTGTCCTTGATTGACTCATGTGAGACCAAACTAGCTAAATCCAACAAATAGATATTATCTTAAGAGGGTAGCTCAATGATTCAGATAATCATTTAGAATGGGTAATGCCTTCTAAAAGCATGGCTTTCCCAGTAAGAATGTTTCTGTCAGTAACAACAACAACAACAACAACAACAACAACAAAAAGCTAGCAAGATATTTCACGATTAGAAGTTATGCATTTATTTAAATGTTTAAATATTATTTAAATATTTAAACATTCTGGGTTAGAAAGAGGTTTTCATGAAACGAACTAATTACAAATTCTGAAAATTACTTAAAATGTATGGTTGTTATACTTACAATGACAAATATGGAGAGTCCCTCATTTTCCACCCAGTTGCCCATTATGATGACTGCATGAGTGAGACTGAACTGGCTTTGCTCGTTGTGAAGTATGTGACTTAAAAAAAATACCAGCAAAAGGAAGTGAAAGCTACTACAAAATTACAACAGTTTGCTTCCTTTTTTCTTTGTGCATGTAGTTAGCTAACTATTCATACACTTAACATGTTTTAAATTTCCATACCTCTCTCTCACTCTGGGTCTGCAAGCCTCAACAGTAATCAACAACCTAAATGAAAGGAATTGTAGAAATAAATGGGTTTGCTTCTTCTGTTGTCAATAGTCTGGATCTTATTATTTAGACGGAGAGGGCATTTTTCACTACCTCTCTTGCCATTGGAAACCCCTGCACTATATACTTTACTACATTACTCTAACTCCCAGGGCTAGATGAAGAGGCCACAAGCGACTTGGAAGGCAAGGGGTTTTGGAGCGACAGTATAGCTATAGAGAGGGGACAAAATGACAGCATTTTCATTCTCTCCCCACACCATGAAATTTTCCATCAACCCACAAATTGCTAGAATTGCAGTAACTTAACACTTCAGTCAAGCATTTGGAAGCACAATTTAGGCATCCAAAGAAAAAGGCAGGCAAAGTTATCAACGGAACTTAGCTAATATGAATTCTAGGTGTGAATGATTTTCAATGTCTAATTCTCTGTGATGCTAAAAATTTGGGGATTGATGGAAAACCTAAATGAGGGGGATAGAATTCTTGTTTGGAGGGGCAATATCCTCATTCTCCCCTACTACCATAGCTACAGCCCTAGGAAAGCCTCATCCTATAAAATAGTGTTAATATTAGTAGTGTGTCACCTGATATTTTGTCATATTGAACAAGACCACTGAATTTTCCTCCCTGGACCTTCAGAACAACATGAAATGCCAGGAATCTATGACTGCAATCCTACACCCACTTAGCTGGGAGTATGTTTTGCTGAACTCAGTGTGGTTTATTTTCTGTACAAGTTACACACTTCTGTAGGTTAACTATCTTGAGCTGTTCTTCCTCTTTCCCTGAACCTTTAATTCATGCACAAAGTTCTCCCATTGTCTGCTTCCTAAAAATTTGAGCCCTTTGCATTATTCATTAAAAATGGATTATCAGTTGAACATTTTCTATCAGTAGTACAGAAAGCCACAAATTTTCCTCTTTGGTAATTAAATTCCAATGTGTATGGGACAGTATTTACAACTTCCACAGCCCAATTGGCCAGTCCCCCTTTGACAGCTTTATTTAGTCAGGATGGACATAGGTCTAACATAGAAGTGGCTGGCCTCACCTTTTCAAGCAACTTGTCCACATATCTTGTTGAACAAACTGAAGCACCACCCATCAAAACCAGACAAGTACATGCCTCATTTATCTCCCCAGACTCTACCTTCAGTGTGGAGTTCAAGCCAGAATGGAATTTTGCAATTTTGCAAGCAATTTCCCTGCAAAGTATTTGGTAAATTTGTCACAGCTCTTCTGAGATTTAGGATGTAATAGCCCCTTTACCAACAGACCACCTTCCTCCTGATGAGCAAAAACCAGATCAATAGTGTGGGTTATTACAGGTATAGGGCAGATATGAACAGAGGCAGGCCCATGGTTGCCATAGCATCCTGAGCTAGCCCTGATGAAGGTGCCTCAGCATGGACAGTAAAATCCTCCAACGCAGTAAGTTTGGAGGAGATCAACACCATCTCTGAGACCACCTGCAGCAGCTCAGGCAGGGAGACAGTAGCATAGTGGGGTGGACAATACACCAACTGAATCCCGGTCCTGTTTTGTTCCCCTGTTACAACATGTACAGATTCAAACTTTGGCGTTTGCTGGACCGAGTACCTCAATAGGGGGATGGAGTCATAAGAAATTATTGCAACTTCTCCTCTCTGCCCATCAGATCTTTCACGCTGCTACACCTGGAAACTTGGCAGGCACAACTGAGTCAAGTTGATACACCCCTCTTCAGTTAACCAGGTTTCAGTTATTCAGGTAAGATCATCTTGCTTGTCCAGAATTGCTTGTCTGGAACATGTCCAGAGGAGAGCGCCAAAGCCACCAAAATGATGGAAGGTCTGGAAACCATGCCCTATGAGAAACAGCTTAGGGAGCTGGGTATGTTTTAGTCTGCAGAACAGAAGGTTAAGGAAGGACATGATAGCCATGTTTAAATATTTGAAAGGATGTCTTATCGATGAGGGGGTGGACTTGTTTTCCACTGCTCCAGAGACTAGGACAAAGTGCAATGGATTCAAACTACAGGACAAGAGATTCCGCCTAAACTTCAGGAAAAACTTCCTGACAGTCAGAGCTGTTGGGAGGTGGAATATGCTGCCTCAGAGTATGGTGGAGTCTCCTTCTTTGGACGTTTTTAAACAGAGGCTGGGAGTGCTTTGATGTGTGTTCCTGCATGCCAAAGAGTTGGACTAGATGGCCGCTGTGGTCTCTTCCAACTCTATTATTCTATGATTCTATAATTCCACGATTGCAAGTGAGCAGAAATCATTTCCTCTTCACTTCCTTTTTCAAAAGAGGCCTCCCCTTGGTCTAAATTGGTTGGAGGGGGACAAATCATGTTGAAAATGTGTCCCATGCCACCTAGAGGGCATTTTGGGGGTATTTAGATGCAAAAATCTTTCAAATTTCAATTTTCCAAAAATTTTCCAAAAATTGTTTTTGATCCTTGGAGCCACAGGGAGCTTTCAACTGTAGTGGGAATGCTCTCCACACACCCTAGAGGGCATGCAGGAAATTTATGTCACCCCCTAAGGTCCTTGGGGGCCACAAATGGCCTGGGGGGTGTCAAACTTTGCCCATCTCGATGTAGGCAAATGTCTTGCCACTCCAGAATGACAGCAGGTGGTGGTGGTGGTACATCAGTTTTCAATACTAGATAGAGAATCCCACAGTAACTGATGCTGATGCCCATTGTAGCAAAACTACAGAATAGCTGGCACAAAGTTATAACAGCTGAACCAAGTTACCTAGAAGTTTGCCTTCTCCCATGTATACCTACCTAAAGTTTAAGACTGTCTTCAGAGATCTTCTCTGAGAGCCCCACCAAATGAAGCCCAGTTTGAGAACAAGAGGGAGAGGGCCTTTTGGTAGTTGCCACCAGACTTTTAATAGTCTCCCTCTCAAATTTTGCCAGGTATTACATTTATGGTTCTGCTGGCAACAAATGAAGGTCTTTTCAATAAGAGGCAAATACATAAATTGAGTAAACAAATAACTCTTGTATTTGTCCCATGCAAACAACAGGTGTAAAACTGTCAAAAGAGCAGTGAGTAAAAGCATGAGGCAGGAGCTGCTGCTATCCTCATCTGGATCAGAAATCCACTGCTCTTAGCAAGCCACTATCCTCTCCTGCCACACTTGTAACATGTTGTTGTGTGCCTCCTAGTCATTTCTGACCTATAGGAGCCCTATCATGGAAGTTTTCTTTGCAAGATTTGTTCAGAGTGGATTTGCTTCTGCTGTCCTCTGAGGCTGAGAGAGTGTGACTTGCCTACGGTCACCCAGTCAGTTTCCATGGCCAAGTTGGCTTCTAGGGTTCGGATCGTGATCTCTCAAGAGTCCTTGCTCATCACTCAAACCACTATACCATGCTAGCTCTGATCTGTAACATAGAGATATAACACTAGCCTAAAGTACAGATTATTTGTCAGGGTTACTAAGATAATGAATATGAACCATTTACCACACTTACTAGTGGTGTTAGTAGTTCTTTGTAATATTATTTGTACTTATATTATTAATATTTCAAGTGTGCATATACATATTTTGAGACATCACCAGATGTCTTACTCCATTGATTACCATCTTGACTCATTGTTTATTTATCCATTTATTTACTCTGTGCTGCCCTCTGCTGGTTAACATGGCATGAAGAAGTATGAGTTCTTTTTTCCTCAGTACAGCTCTACATCCTTCTAATTTTAACCTTTCTCTGTGCAACTGTGAGTCATCATTACACTGTCTTTTGTGTTTTCTTTCTGACCAGCACATCCCTTAGGGGAATAGATTTAAGGTGGGAAATGAAACCCAGGTGGCCAAAACTAAGCTGCTATCTAAATGTGTAACTCAATTTTGGACAATTTTAGAAGGTTCTGTTGAGCTAACCTAATTCTCTCATGCTGTACTACCTCCAAAGAATTTAAAATGGCTAGAAACTGCTTTAAAACAGCACAAGCCCTGCTGTGGGCTTACAGTCTTATATCCTGCAGTTATCCTGTTGGGGGGTGATAGGAGTTTCAGCCCCACAGAAAAGCAGCAGAAAAACCAGAGCACAGCTAGCCAACAGCAGCAACCTTGTTCCCCAATAAGGATACTCACACACGGAGGAATTTCTTCCAAAACAGGAGGCACTTTATCTTGCAGCAAAGTTCCGTTATATACAAAACATAGGACGGACGGACAAAAGCTTACACCAGGCACCAGGTTTGGTTAACAGACAAATACATACTGGCATTGCTTTGTTATATATATATTTAGAACCAATCAGGTAGAGGTTTGCACACCTCCCTCTACCACCTGCACACGACCCCAGTTTCTTATGCAGCCTTGCAATTACCCACAGCTGGAGCAAAATGCAACATCTTTGCAGTGGGCTGATCATTTTCCCAGGGTTCCCTGCCTGGAATCCCTGACATAGCCAAACAAACTTCCTTGCCATAGGGGCCTTAGAAACTGAATTTACTAAAACAGTTGTAAGTTTACTAAGATACAAATTTGTTAATTTGCTCTGGAATAGCCATGGTAGAGTGGTTTGGGAATACAATGGGCTATACCAGGCCTGCACAACATACAGCCCGTGGGCTGCATAGAGCCCACCGAGGGATTTTGCGCAGCCCCCATTTTTGCCTCTCCAGCACCTGTTTGCCTGCCGAGCCTCATTGATGGGGGCAGCCACTCTGCGCTCGGCTCCCTGGCCTTGCCTCTCTGCTCTGGATTAGTGAAACTGGTGATGTCGTGGGACAGTCCCCAGGTGTGGCCCAGCCCCTTCCACACACACACACAAATGCACTCACACACACATTTCTCTCCACCCAGACGATGCAGATGGGGTGAAGTGGGGACTTCTACAGGGTTGGCAGTACCCGAACTGGCTTGGCTGGTCTCTTCAGTCACTGAGAGGTGAGGAGCGCTGAAGGGAGAAAGGAAGCTTTCTCCTCACCACCACAGCCACACCACACACATATATACACACACACTGTTCCTCTCCCAGCGCTGAAAGAGAGAGAACAGAATGACTTGTGAGGAGAATAAGAGAGAGGGAAGCAAAGGAGGAGGCGCTTCAGGGGAAGCAAGTGTGTACGCGGGGAGCTGGCCCATTTGTCCGCTAAATACAGCGCTGCCAGAATGGGTGGGAGGAGAACCAACGGGAAAGGGAGGAGGAGGAGGGTGAGTTGCCTTTGGTTAGTGGTGCTGTGGGGCGGCCCGTTCACATCCCCGTTCCCATCTCCTGCCTGGGCAGAGGTGGCGGCTGGGCCATGGCGTTGCTGTGAGCCCATAGAATCATAGAATCATAGAAATGTAGAGTTGGAAGAGACCACACGGGCCATCCAGTCCAACCCCCTGCCATGTAGGAATACCCTCAAGCCACTCCCGACAGATGGCCATCCAGCCTCTGCTTAAAAACCTCCAAAGAAGGAGACTCCACTACACTCCGAGGCAGCATACTCCACTGCCGGACAGCCCTGACCGTCAGGAAGTTCTTCCTGAGGTTCAGGTGGAATCTCCTTTCCTGCAGCTTGAATCCATTGCTCCTTGTCCTGGTCTCTGGAGCGGCAGAAAACAAGCCCACTCACTCCTCTACATGGCATCCCTTCATATATTTAAACATGGCTATCATGTCCTCTCTTAACCTTCTCTTCTGCAGACTAAACATACCCAGCTCTCTAAGTCTATCCTCATAGGGCATGGCTTCCAGGCCCCTCATCATTTTGGTCGCCCTCCTCTGGACCTGCTCCAGCTTGACTATGTCCTTCTTGATTTGAGGTGCCCAGAACTGGACACAGTATTCAAGATGAGGTCTCACCAAAGCAGAGTAGAGTGGTACCAGTACCTCCCTCGATCTAGACACCATACTCCTACTGATGCAACTGAGATTTGCATTGGCTTTCTTGGCTGCCGCATCAGCCTGCTGACTCATGTTCAGCTTGTGGTCTATTAAGACTCCTAGATCCCTTTCACACGTACTGCTATCCAGCCACGTGTTCCCCCATCCTATATTTCTGTATTCCATTTTTTCTACCTAAGTGTAGGACCTTATATTTCTCTCTGTTGAATTTCATTTTGTTAGCCTTGGCTCGGCTCTCCAATCTGTCCAGGTCATTTTGAATTTTGATCCTGTCCTCTGGCGTATTAGCAACCCCTCCCAATGCACTGTACAACTTCAAGTAGGAGAAGCTGGGTGAGAGCTCCCTGTGGGAACATGAGGTGCAAAGCCTCTGCAGCGACCAGGAGATGGAAGGTTGGTTCAAGGGCATCAACAGCTGAGGTGACTGCAGCCACTTATTGAACCGCTTCTCCACTTTTATGAAATCTTGCAACGAGGTCTTTGTGTTGGGCAAGGTGTCAGGGGATGGGAACAAGCTATACATGGTGCTGGGCATCTCTGGGCTCGAGTTGCAGGAGAACCCTTACCCTTTCCAGTGCTCCACTGAAGACCCCACCAAGTAGACCAAATTCAAGGGCATGCAGAGCTACATTGCCTACAAGCTGGTGCCCAGCCACATTGGGTAGCAGGTGCACTGGCACTACAAGCACTTTGACTAGCTCTGTGGGTGCCTGGTGGGAAAGTTTCCTGTCATCTTGGTGCCCCATTTGCCAGAGAAGCAGGCCACTGGGCGCTTTGAGGAGGACTTCATTTCCAAGCGCTTCAAAAGCCTGGCCTGGTGGATGGGTCATATGTGTAGCCATCTGGTGTTGGCCCAGTGTGATGCCTTCCAGCATTTCCTCACCTGCCCCAGCACTGATGAGAAGGTTTATTTTATTTGAAAAAAGGTTTAATCATTATAGTATAATTAATGATTAAACTATTTTGCAAATAAAAAACATTATTATACCGTTATTATAACTTTACTTGGAAAGTGAGGTGCTAAAAACCTATCTGCGGCCCACAGAAGTTTAGCCTATTTAATTTCGGCCCTTACCTACTGCCAAGCCTTGCAGGTCTGGGCTATATGTTGCAGTTCAGAAGTTTGTTCTGCTGAAAGAAATGAGACTTACTGAAGAAATGTTCTCATAGTCAGAATGCCAAGGTCAGGTATAAAATGCTAAAGGGAGCAGAGTTATATCCTTGTTTCGATATGCAGGCTTCTCTCTCCCTCCCTTACAGTCCTGGTAGCAACACTTCATGCTAATAGTCATAAACTTCTTCATTAGGAAGTCCCCTTGGTCTCAGTTTTCCCATCTGGCCAGTGAGACTCACTGTGATCTGCCTAGCATGATTGCTTTCAGCATGAATGTGACAAAGTCTTGTCTGACTAACCACACCTCCCAATGCACATAAAAGTTGTTCCAGTCATCATGGGGAGAGATGCTCAAAGCATGCTTGCATGTATACTGAAGTAGTATGAACACTGTGTGAAAGCTTCACTACTGTAGTTAAGTATCTTCAAAATGATCTTCAGGCTTGCTCAACTTACAACATTCAAATATCCTGGGCTTCAACCATGTACACAGTCACTCATACTCTTACATGCACCCAACTGTATGGTCAGAATCTCCTGTTGCTAAGTTTGTAATTGTTTGTTTCATACAATATTGCATACTCTTTGGCCCTTTCCGCATGATGTCGCTGTTGTGTTTTTGCCACAGGATGGCAGCAGTCAGCAGGTCTCGCTTCTGCATGATGTCATCGCTGTCCTGCTGCCATCCTGTCACGGAGCGTTGCACTTGCACAGTTTTTGCAAAACGGAAAAAATCCATTTTGCATCCGTGATTGCATGGCACTCCCGTCACTTCTGGCCATGTGGAAGATGGGGAAGCGCATTGGTGACACTTCCTTCCGTAGCACAGCAATGGAAAAAGCCCAGCTGCCCTGCGGAAGGAAGACGTGGCGCCATTGCGTTATCTTCTGCATGGACCGAGTGGGTGCAGAGGGGAGTGTTGCTGAGGCGCTCCCTTCTGGACCCAGAACTGCAGTGAGACAACACGGAAGAGCTTCATCATATGGAAATGGCTTTTGTGTCACTTAATTAAATATCTTTTAAAATATAGACACATAACATTACTACCCAACCTCCAAAGCCTGGCTTCCCACTGGAAACCAAAATGACTAAACAGAGGCTATTATACTTTGGACATATTGTGAGATGATATGACTCATTGGAAAACGTGATAATGATTGGTTAAGTAGCAGGAAGTAGAAGAAGAGGGAAGTCAGATGAATTGATCGAACAAAGGAAGCCTCAGTCCTGAGCTTGCAAGCTACGAGCAGAGCTGTCGATGGCTGGGACTCATGGAGATCTCTCATTCATTGGGTTCCCATAAGTCAAAGCTGACTCGACAGCAAATAATGACAATGACAATAACAAATTGCGTATAGGATTGAATAAAGCAGGGGTGGGGAAAGTGTGGCCCACTTGTGGTCCTAGGGTCATTTTTGTGGTCCCCATGCCTCCCCAGGGGTCAATTTGTTTTTGCTGCAGAATGCCACTAAATGCGCTCTAGTGAGTGTGAGGAAATTTCCACCATATTTTGTGGGGTTCCTGGGCCGGTTTAGGCCCATTAGAGGACTTCTTAAAAACTCAAGACATGGTGTAAATGCCCCCATGCCCCCTGTTTGAGCAGGTGCAGCCCTCCAAGTTGTTCAAGAAAGGCTCATGTAGGCCCCTGGCCTTCCACAGTTGCCCACCTCAGCATAAAATAGAACTGTAAATATATCAGAATGAGCAGGTAAATTGCATCACTGGAACCAGTTGATTCAGAATGTTAGTGTTTTTGAAAAAATACCAGCATGTGTATGAGTCTGGATTCAACTATGGGCCATAAACTTCACACAATAGTTTTAAGCAGGCCACTTTTTCACATATTTGGTTTACATATTTGCATAAAGGAATCATGGTCATGTGACAAGCACGCATTTGTCACACATATGAGCAACACTGCTAATGCTTTAAACGCTTTAAAAGATACATTCATCTTGATAACATGGTGTCCAGAGATTCGCTAGCATTTATGGAGGTCTATACAGTTTGATGGCATAATATCTTACACTCGCCTGCTGTTCAGATCATTTAGATTATTAATAGTTCATCTCTTTTACATTTGATTTCTCTTTGCTTTTAGAATTCCTTGCATATCCTTCCAGCCTCACTGATTTCATTTAAAAAAGGACTCACAGATCATTGAGCTTATAATCTTTAACCTGAGAAGGAAAAAAAAAAGGCTGAAACAGGGAGTTTCATGAATACATACAAGATCAATAGCTTAATGAGAGGAAAAAAAGCAGACTCAACATATTGCAGCAAAGGGAAAGAGCACCCCTTTGTGGATAGCAAGGAGTTTTGTTCTATGATTTTTGTACAGATTGTCTTGTGAAACCTGGCTTCAGAGGCCTAAATCCCATTGTTAGCTCCAACTAGAAGAGACGTTTTTGTTCAACTAGAGGAGACTAGCTCCAACTAGAAGTGACATTTTACAGATGAAAACTGGGACATAAGTGACCAATCAACATCACACTGTGTTGGAGATGGCAAACCTTATTAGTGAGAAAGAACACACAAGCTAGGAGAGACTGCAACAATTTGCTTTTGCCTGAGCCTTCTGGGAAGGGCAAGATTACACTGTCTCCTCTCCTCTTCCCTTTCCTGCAAAGTTCAGCTCAAATTACTTTTCCATTTTGAACTCAGTTTGCACCAAAGTAAGCTGCAGACAAAGGGGGAAAGTAAGAGGAGCAAGAAAAACTGGGACATTTTAAAAGCAGCTGACAAGGAAGGGGGACAACAGAGAATTAATTGGTACTGTCCCTGCCAAATTGGGACATTTGGTGGGGTATGGGAACTTGGTAAAATAACAATTGCATAAGTTCCATTGTTTCAACTGGAAGTGTTCTCTAGTTGTGACCACCAGCTTTTATTTATGGACATCATCACCTTTCAGTCTGCCAGGGTTCCCAATCAGGTGTACAACAAATAGAAACAAAATAATTTAACACTCTTTAAAACAGATAAAAATTACACACAATTAAAACAATCAGGAAAGCCAGCCTGGTTTTAAGAACCAAATAAAAAGTACAGTCTTGCCCACCTGTCATAAGCTGGGGATTCAGCCTGACTTTCCTTGGGAAGCAGTTCCAGTGGCAGGGTGCCACTATAGAGAAAACCCTACCTCATATATTCATCAACCTATATTCTTGAGGTGGTGGGACCCGTGACAGGGTCTCTGCTGAGAATCTCAAATTCTGGAGAGGTTTGTATGGGAGAAGGCTGTATTATAAAGACCCTGAGTTGTTTGAGACTTGTAGCTTTAACCTAGCATCTTGCATTGATTTTGGAAGCAACGTGGGAGCCAATTCAGACGACATATGTTTAGAGACATATGTGGTCTCTAAGGCATACATCTGATAAAAATCTGCCACCAAGATTTCATTTCACACTAGCTGTAGCTTCCAAACACTTTTCAAGTGCAGCCATATGTCGAGCACATCACAATAATGTCTTTGAGTTCACCCTGAAGATAATTGGATTTAGGCCAAACTTCTCACACACTAGAGAAAGAAATACAAAAGAGAGGAAGAGAAATGATAAACTAATCCATCAGAATTTTTGGAAGATCAGAAGGAAGCATGTCTGTTATCCAGATTTTACAGTCCACACTTTGAAGGTGCCTGAGACTGACGTGTTGGAATTGCAGCTATGCCCAACATCTTATAAAACGTTGAAAGAAAAATATAGTATTTGAAACTTGTGAAAGGTTTAGTATGAAATAAAGACCTAGGTTGTGCTTTTAATTCTATAGGAAAAGGAGTAACTAGTCTAGTTTTTGCTGGAGATTCCAGTGAGTCAAATAGGTGACCTATTGTGATAAAAGATT
The DNA here is from genome assembly GCA_030412105.1 of Cyclura pinguis. Taxonomy (NCBI): domain Eukaryota; kingdom Metazoa; phylum Chordata; class Lepidosauria; order Squamata; family Iguanidae; genus Cyclura; species Cyclura pinguis. The sequence goes on along the minus strand of CM059601.1, from coordinate 207,117,937 downwards.
TGAATGTGAGTTTATTTTAATAAACATGGAAAGAGAGTTAAAAATATAAATGATTTTAAAGAATGTGATTTTATATTGGAAAGGAATTTAAATACATGAGACCCAAATATAGATTCACTAGACCTTGAGGACAAGTTTATGCATAATACTGTTTCAAAAATTGTGGCATTCTTTATATCACCTGTTTTTAAAATCCTGGATTTTAAAAAATTGCACTTCCCCTCTCCCCCCACAACAGACATAGTGTATATGCCAGAACACTGTTTCATCGTATATCGTGGTTATTCCAATTGAAATTGTCTATTTGAGGTAGCAGTTTCACCCCCACTGTTCATGACAGAGCCTGACAAAGTAAAGTGTTCAGACTGAGAGATTCTGGGAATTGTAGTCCAAAAGAGTAAATTTTCCAAGTTCTGCTTCATACTATATGGTCTGGTAACCAGAAATGGGTTAAAGGTATGGCAATTAAAGGCCTTAAAAGTTATAAATAAATAAATAAATAAATAAATAAATAAATAAAATTAAAGGCCTTAAAATGCATAATTGTTAAAAGATGCAAATATAAGGTGTAGAGTATATGATGATATTAACTATTTTTTTTCCAGGAAAAATGGCGGCCCAATTTGAACATTTTATGGGATTCCTTCAAAGTAACAGAGCTCTCCTTACGTCTTAAAAGTTATATAAAAACAAAAGGTACTAAGATTGAGAATCTGTCTTCTATTTTGAGTGTCATTCTTTGATAAAAAGGCAAAGGATAAATCCAAACTAATTACAAAGATTAGAAGATCTCAAACAGCCACACAAAGCAGATCTAATAATTCTGGAACAATTAAATACTTTAAGGAAAGTGATAAGTTTTAGATTTCAAGGAAGGAACTAGATGAGGACAACACAGAAAAAATCAATGGCCTTTTAAATACAAATATTCTGAAGAACAGATTAAAGTTGGGAAACACCTAAATATAAGAACACCTAATCTCCTGGGACTTCCAGTGAGGGACTCATGGTGGACGGACACTCTTTCTTCATCTCTGACAAAGAGGGGAAAGATCCAGCAATGAAAACACCAGCAGGAGGGTGATTGGACTGGTGTGAACACTCCCCTCGTCCTCCCACGAGAGTTAGAAGGGAGTCACAAAAATTTGCCCATGCAGCCTCTCAACCACACAACTCACAAAGAGACTGTGACAAATGGGGCGGTGTGTGAGGAGGCATTGGGAAAAAAAGCAGGTTTGCATCACTGGAAGTGCACCTTTAAAGGGTGCTGCAACTTTAAAGGACACAACCCATCTATCTTCATCTCTTAACTGATCAACTGTGAGAGAGTTGACTGGAGTCAAGAGAGCATAGCCTAGTAGGGAAATCGGAGTGGTTGAGATAAAATGGGTATATATAACTGTTGATATGCAGATCAGAAATACTTTTTCATTTTTCTTTCTCTTTCTTTCCTTATCTTTTGTAAGTTTAGTTACAGATGACATTCTTTTTCAACTTTGTTGTTCTCTTAAAAAGTAATAAAAATTTTAAAAAAGGACACCTCATCTTTTGGATAAGGCTGAGGGGCCAGATGAAACTTTAATTGGTGGTGGTTGCACTACTAACTTCTTGAAAGCCAAAAGGCAGCATACTTGATTACCTGTGCCTCCACCGTCTTTTCCTAGTCTAACTCACTGCTTCCTTCATCCACCAGTATGAAGAAATGAAGTATCCTTCACCATTACACCTTAAATCTCTGAGAAATTCTCCGAAAATTTTATTTTCATTTTACTATCAAATAAGTGTCAAGCAAATTGGATAATATCCAACAAAATACTCCCCTCCCAATTTCATTACCTGCAAACGGTGAAGTATTTTGGGGAACTGCTTTCACTCCTCCCCCAGTATTTATTTGGGAAACAGCTAAAATAAATTCATAGGAATAAATGTGGATTAGAATGGAGCCTGGAATGAATGTGATGAGAATTTCCTGTTGTTGTTGTGTGCGCCTTCAAGTTGCTTTTGACTTTTGATTGCTCTAAGGCAGGGGTGTCAAACTCAAATTCATCTTGGGCTGCATCGGCATTATGGTTGCCCTCAAAGGGCCGATTGTATCTGTAAGACTATATAAATGTATCTACTCTTTTATCACGTTAAATAATTGCCTCTGCGTTCAATTATTACTGCTTTTAGTAATAACTAGCTCTGAAACTAGAAGTCTAGGAAAAATAAAGGCAAGTAGATATTCAAGTGTGCAACTATTGTACAATTTATTGAAAAATGAGTTTTGAAAACAGAAAGTTTTAATCAGACAAATATTACCTGTGCCTCTTTCTGCTCCCCTTCTCTCCTGTGCCTCTTTCTGCACCCCTGCCCCTCTCTGCACCTAGTGAGCCTGATCCCCACATTGTGGGCCCCCGGCTGCCAGTATTCTGAAGAGGGGCCCGGCAGCCAGCACTCGTGATCTACTTCTGATTGCTCCTCTGTCCAACTGCTGCGAGCCACACAGAGCATTGCCATGGTAACCCGCAGCAGCACTCTGATGGCACGACTTGGACAGAGGAGATGTCAGAAGTAGAAGTAGATCATGAGTGCTGGCCGCTGGGCCCCTCTTCAGCATACTGGCAGCCGGGGGCCTGCAATGTGGGGATCGGGCTCGCCAGGTGCGGGGAGTGCTGCAGCTGCAGGAGAGGTGTGAGGGCCACATGAAATGGTCTGGTGGGCCAAATTTGGCCAGCAGACCTTGTGTTTGACACATGTTCTCTAAGGTAAACACACCATGGTGTTTTCTTGTCAAGATTTGTTCAGAGGGGGTTTGCCACTGCCTTCCTCTGAAAGTGAGAGGGTATGATTTCCCCAAGGTCACCTAGAGTGTTTTCATGGCTGAGCGGGATTTGAACGCTGGTCTCTAAAGTCCTAGTCCAACACTCAAACAACTGACCACATTGGCTCTCTAATTTCCTGTATCTGTTCCCATCTAGCCAATCCTCTGTCTCTTTCAACCGCTTTCCTTTCTCTCCTCCACTATCACTATTTCCACTACTACCATCATGTTAGTCTATGTTCTCCCCTCACCTCTCCTCACTTACCTTATAACCATTTCATATATTGAGCAAGCTCCTTGAAACAGGGCTGGTCTGTTCAAGGCATTTTACTGCCTGAGGCAAAGGGCGAGATTGTGACCCTTTTCGCACCTTACCTTTTCGCGGTGCTGGGGTGCGGGGCTTGCGCAAGCAGCCTCCAGTGAGAGGCTCTCACGTCCCGTTTCCTTCAGCTCCGCAGCTGCCGCCCGCTCGCGTGAGAGCCCCGCCTCTTCCTTTGCAGTGCAGCCTGGGACCTTCCCAGGCTGCACTGGACAGGAAGCGGGAACAGCCTGGCTCCCGAGGCTCTGCACGCAAGGTAAGTGCGTGCGGGGCCCCGGAGTGATGCGCCACCACACACCATTTTTGGCTTAAAGCCAAAAATGAAAAAGTGTGTGAGCGTTCCCTGCCAGGCCCTGGAGCATCGCGCAAATGTGAGTGCATCGTGTGGACTGCTCCTCACATGTGTGCAACGCTTGAGGGGCACTTTCGCATTGAAAATGCCGTGCGAAAAGGGCCTATGTTTCTGCCCTCTATGAACAAAAGCCACCTGGCCTGGCAGCTAAAACCTTTTTTCAACAATAGTGATGCCATGATTTTCTACAACATCTTACAGCAGTTGGTTAGCTTTGGTAGCACAGAGCAGCCTGCACGGTGCACACAGTTCTCTCTGAATGCCACATTACTAGTCCCCACCCACCAGTATCTGCTGGTAGACCTTGCTCCAAATGTGGTTCATTACAGCAAATAACTTCTCTTCAGAGACCAGTGATTTTATTCTGGAAGGAAAGCAAATCACCAAATATAAAACAGTAATACCAGTTCCTCTTGGAGTGTGGGGGGGTAATTTTCTAGGAGTGATAGTTACAGTTGGCTAAATGTGAACAGATAAAACAAACAGCATAATATTTGATATAAAACGATAAAATGGCATACATATTTGTCATCCTAATGTTCACTGATGCTTGAATGCTGGTCCCACCTGCTATACAAGGTGGTACTATTCAAGCACATTTAGATAAGGCTAGTGGCACTGGGTTGAGAACTGGGCTGAAAGTTGTGGCTTTTTTTAAAATGGAGGCTCAATGAGACAATGCTAACCTGCACCAGCTTAACAGCTAGGGTGCAAATGATTGTCAGCACTTCAGTATTTGAGAACAGATCTTTGTTATTATTATGAAGGATTTGTAAATAATTGTTTTTCTGTTTTTACATTGCTTTACAATTCCTGTTTCATTTATTTTGTTTTTAGCCCTGTTTGAGTAATGGAATTGAAAGTACAAAACTCTGTTTGAGTAATGGAATTGAAAGTACAAAACTCCAAAGTTTTCAAAATTTACTTTTGAGAATTACAACTAGTCAGCATTGTCACTGGCCATCGTTTGCTGGAGAGATTTGGGGGATGAATTTCCAAAGGAGTTGTTTCCAAGCTATGTCACTCTGAAATGAATTCAAATTCCTGGCGAGTTGTAAAGCTCCTGAGTCACACTGGAGAATTGTCTCCAACTTACTATTCAGTCACTAAAGCTGTGATTCCACACGCACATTTGTGGGAATATGCACAATTAAACACAAGGAGTGTTGGTTTCTGAACAGACACATATAGCATTGCAATGTAAACCAACACTCTGAGCACCCTGGAAGAAAAGTGAGATATAAAATACAACGAACAGCCAAAGAAAATGGTTTCTTCAAAGCCATGTGGAATTTGAACTAGGTTTCCCCAGTGCTCAAACCCAGTATCCAAAACTGCCTCTGGCAATCTGGCCTGTATTTTTAGCACTTAATGTTACTTTATAAGAATAATGCTAGAACTCTAGCAAATGACTTTTCCTAGTGTAATACAGTAACATCAGCAGGTTTGACATAATGGAAATATTTATATAAAACAGCAGTTATTGACCATAAGACATTGCTAACATTGTCTTTCAATGACATTAACACTCCTAAGCTACTGCTACCCAATGTGTCCATCCATCAGAGCTTTTTTAAGCACTGTACAAAGCAAAAACACAACTAATCAAATATATCACAAAAACAAATCTTAAAACTAAGTCTTCAAATGGCCTTTTGGAGACAGTCAACATCTGTAGCATGTAGAAGGAAAATCTGGCTGGTGTAATGGTATGTGTGCCAGAGGTTTAAATTAAAGCAGCTTCTTCCTGAATCTTCCATTCTGCAGTCAGTCCGGAATAGATATAAAATCATACTGTACATCACAGAATAAAACGTGGCATGGGGAAGGGGTGGACGGGCTCAGTCCATACAGATCTTTAAAGAAAACACATGAGTCTTTCCTCTCTCTCTTTTCCATTGATGGATCGAGCTTTTTGCATGAAAAAGAGTTCCTTTGGGCAGCCATTCTGTAATTGCACTGGCTATTCCAAAGTAATAGGCAATGTTTACATCCGCCCATCTAAATTCAGTGCCCCATACAGCATATTATCCAGAATTTGTAGCCAATAACGATTAGCACTCCATTTTATCTCCATATATGACAAACAACCAAACCTGTATTGAAGCAGCTTACTAATACAACATGCCTCCTATCACGATAAGCCAAGGTGTAATAAGAGGACATGCTTTCATGCAAAACCACTGTGTACGATAAAGTTACACCATCTCCTCAGACATATCCAAAGGCAAATAAATAGCTGGACAGTCTTGCTTCCTTAAAGTGAGACACACTGGCTTGGAGGCAGTGATATATGGCTATGTAATGTTTACATGCTGCTTCTTGAAAACAGATACCTGCTCTAGGCATTGGAAGAAACACTTTGGTGAGCACTGCCATTCTGGGTTTCATTTGCCTTGTAACTGGCAAGTGTGTCATTTTCAGTGTCCTCTGGAGATTTCAAGTCTGCCTTTTCCACAGAGGTGTTAGATGCAAGAGGTTTGCAGATGTAACAAAAGAACTTGAAGCACAGCACCAATCCTTCTGAAATATTGGAGGAGAAAAGCTTTTTACACGGGTGGCAAAACTGGTAGAACACAAGCATAAAAAGGACAGCTATGCAATAGCCAATGAGCAGCTGCAGGAACAGCATTGGGGCACAGACATAAGTGTAGACATCTGTCTTGTACATATACCACATTAACAAAAGGAAAGCATTCTCAAGGAACCTCAGTAGGTAATACAAAGCCAGCCTACACCAGTTTTGGGATTTGTCAATTAAATCAGCATCACTAAGCTTCAGCTGAACAGCTGACCAGCAAAACATATTGATACCAGCATACAGGAAAGTGAGAAGGCATAAGACAATGGTGGTGCCCACCTTGCTCAAAGCCTTCTCAATATTTTCTGGCAAAGTACATTTACTTTGCCAGAAGAGAATCCATGGGTAAAAGAAAAAGGCAAAGAAGTTCACAAGCACCACAGGAAGGGTCCAGATCTGAAGGACTGAACTGAAGAGGACAAGGACTATCACCCTTGTGGCAATCTCAAAGCTCCTCCAGAGGAAGATGCAGAGATACGCAGCCGGTTTAACACTGACATCATACTCATCGTACTTGATCTTAATAGCCAGAATGTTGCATCGTAGTGCTCCATATACAATTGACAGGAGAGAAAGGGTCATGAAGATGCCTGAGGAAAGAAAATACAAGCATGGCTTTCTGAAAGTGGTATGGTTTAGATAACAGCAAGTTCCAGCATTACTTGGACACGAGGGGCTTCTTGAGTAGCATTACACTGATGTGGTTTATACTACTTAAGTATTTCTCACGAACATTTTCCTAGTTCCAAGTGCCTCAAGCTTCCTATGTGAAAATTTTGAGAAATGAGCTCCAGGACTCAGATGCACACATGGTCTCTGCCTTATACTAAAGCCTCTCCTGAACCATTAAGTGAACAGAGATAGGAAAGATACAACTCTCTCTCCCCTGCCACTTTTTCTCTAAAAAAATCACCTCCCTCCATGAATATGGAAGCTGACAAAAGATTTAAATAATCTTAATCTTAAATGGAAGGGATTTTTTTTTTTAAAAAAAGCTGCTATGTGAGTAGGATGAGGGGTGGAGGTGGCAAATTTAAGGGAAAAAACCTGGTAGGAGATTTTTATTTTATTTTTTTTTATTAATTTTTTTTTTAAAAAAATTATTAGTGATTGCACACAATACATAACACAAGTGCATAACATAACACAACACAAATACATAAACTAATCTATAACTCACAACAAAACCAGAAACAAACAAAATTAAACACAATACTAAATACCAAAATTACAATGAAATACATTAAACATATATTCCCGGTTAACTAAATGTGGTGGTATTAACCGTTTTGAGTCATTTCTATGAATTGTAATTTTATATAGTATTATATAATTATATAATTGTATATAACATACTGTTACATGTAAGTTGCATACTTCTGCTAAAATTCATTATTTTTCTATATTCTCTATAGTATATTCTTGTAATTTTTAAGTTTTCTCTATCTTACATGAATATTAAAAACTATATTAATAATAATAATACCACCACCTCCTCCCACTTAGTCATCCTCCCACCACCGAAACTCAAGAGACCCATGCTCTCTTATCTGTAATGTTCCTTCTAAATACCAAAAACACACACATATATATAAACATTATGCTATAACCTCGAATACCATATTTATAATAACTCAATTAATCTAATACATTTAAATTTATTTTAATAATGGTATTATATGTTGCTTATCAGAATATTATGTTACACCTTTCTATTCCCTCATCTTCTTTTTCATCATATTATCATATTATCATTAAGACATCGCACCTTCTAGACACTCATTAATCTATAAAAAATCAGTGTTCTAAAAAGATGGTGGCATTCTTACCCCAATAAGCTTCCCAGAGAGAAGAGACTGTCTTCCATTCTTCCATAGTTTTCTTTTTCTCTCTATCTTCCAAGGACTCTATTATCATGTCTGCTTCTACCATATCAAATAATTTTAATAACCAGTCTTCTAACCTTGGGGGCCTTTTTTGCTTCCACACCTGAGCATAACACAGTCTGGCGGCCGTTATCATATATAAAATTATTTTCTTTTTTGAATTATTTATATGTAAATCCTCTATCATATTAAGGAGATATACTTTGGGAGATAATAAAAATTTTATTTTTATGGTGTCTTGTATTTTGTTATGTATGCCTGTCCAAAAAATTTTTGCTTCTTCGCATTGCCACCATATATGACAAAATGTCCCTTTCAGACCACATTTCCAACAGGTGTCTTTCTGATTTTTTTGTATCTTTGATATTTGGACTGGGGTGATATACCACCTATGAAGCATTTTATAATAATTTTCTCTCAAGCTAGATGGCTTTAATAACTTCCAGGTATTTCTCCAAGAATTTTCCCACTGATCCATAGTAATTACATGGTTCAAATTTTGCGCCCATTTTACCATAGTCTTCTTAACTTCTGCCTCATTTTGTAGTGCAAGTAAGATACTATATATTTGGTTTATTTTATGTTTTTCTCCTGGCTTTAATATCTTATCAAAATCTCTTTCTCTAATTTCGAATCCCTCTGCTTCCCTGTCCTTTTTATATCTTTCCAGTAATTGTGTAAATAATAGCCAATGTGTCTGCCATCCATGGGCTTTTAGTTCATCTTTAAAGTTTATATTGTCCCTGTGTATACTCAATATATCTTTATAAGTAATCCAGGAGTTTATCTTGGGAATTTCTCTTTTATGAAAGGCCTCATGAGTTGAAACCCAGAGTGGGATTTTTAAATATAATTGTCTTTTATATTTTAACCATGCAGTTAACAGAGATTTTCTCAAGAAGTGGGATCTCAATTCTTTGTCTATGGATGATTTACCATACCACACGTAGGCATGCCATCCAAAATATAAATCTTCACCTTCTAAATTTAAGATTCTGGTATTTCTCAAAGTTATCCATTCAGTCACCCACTCTAAACAATTTGCATAATAGTACAATTTTAAATTGGGTAGTCCCATTCCCCCTCTTTCCTTACTATCTTCTAATACCTTAATTTTAATTCTCGACCACCTTCCCTTCCATATAAATCTTCGCAATTCCTGATTCCACTCTTTAAAGGGTTTTTCATTCATGATTATCGGGAGATTTTGAAACAAAAAAATTATTTTTGGGAGTAAATTCATCTTAACTGCAGATATTCTACCCATTAAAGATAATTCCATCTTTTGCCATCTTCTAAGTTCCTCTCGTAATTCCAACCATACCTTTTTGTAGTTATTATCAACTAGATCCACATTATGCCTTGTAATATTTATTCCAAGATATCTTACTCTCTTCACTGTCATAAACCCTGTTTTGTTTATTAGTTCTTGTTCTTCCTGCTCTTGTATATTTTTGACAATTATTTTTGTCTTTTGCTTATTTTATAGCCCGATAATGTACCAAACTCCATCAATCTATTCATTAATATGTCTATACTAGATAGGGGATCTTCCAAAATGATTACCAAATCAGCTGCATAAGCACTGATTTTATACTCTTGTTTCTTAATTTTTACCCCTTGGATTTGTTTTTCTCGCCTTAGCTTATTATTGAAAATTTCTAACACTAATATAAATAAAAGTGGAGCCAGGGGACAACCCTGTCTTACTCCTCTGCTTATCCTTATATTTTGTGTTATTTCACCATTTACTATTATTCTAGCTTTTTGATCATTATATATAGCCATTACCTATTCCGTATATTGAGATCCCAAGTTTATAGCTTTTATTCTTTGTTCTAGGAAAGCCCAATTTACTCTGTCAAAAGCTTTTTCAGCATCAAGAAAACACAGTGCCATTTTCTTTTCATTATGTTTATGAAAATATTCTATTACGTTCAGCATTGCCTGTATATTATTTTTTAGCAGTCTACCTGGTAAAAAGCCATTCTGATCCGTATGAATTATTGCCTGCATAATTTTCTTTAATCTCTCCGTTAATACTGTGGTAAGTATTTTATAGTCTACATTTAACAGTGAAATGGGTCTATAATTACTTAGTTCTTTTGGGTCTTTCCCCTCCTTTTGAATCAAAGTGATGTTAGCTTCTCCCCACGATGGAGGTCGCGTATTTTTGGTCATTCCATTCATTATCTTATGGAGTGGGTTTATTAGTTGTTCACGGAATACTTTATAGTAAAGTGCAGTAAGGTCATCGGGCCCTGGCGCTTTCCCTGATTTTTGTTTCTGAATGGCTTGCACTATTTCTTCTTTAGTTATAACCTGATTTAATTGTTGTCTCTGTTCATCGGTAATTTTTGGTATCTCCCCTTCACTTAAGTACTTCTCTATCTTACATCTTTTGAATTGACATGTTCCCAAATCTACATATAAATTTCTATAAAACCTTTCAAAGGCCTTCTTTATATCCTCCTGTTTAACCAAGGTTCTCTTATTATCGTTTATCTGAAATATCAGCCACTTTTCTCTTTTTGAATTTTATAGGCCAACCACTTATTTGCTTTATTTGCAAAGAAGAAGTTTTTTTGCTTTATAAATTTCAAGTTTCTTTCAATTTCATGGGTGTCCTGAATTGATACTTGTTTTTGTAAGATCTTTATTTGGTCTATAATCTTTATATTTCCAGGAGAGGGTTTTAATTTATTTTCTAATTGCTGTATTTCCTTTGTTAAGGCCTGTTCTTTTTTCTTTTTCTCTTTTTTAAATTTTATATCCTGTTGTATTAAGTAAGCCCGCATCACAGCCTTACTGGCCTCCCACACTGTTTCAATAGGCACACCCTTGTCCAAATTTTCTGCAAAATATCTTTCAATTACTTTTTTACCTTTTTCTATTATTTTTTCATCTTTCAATAAATTCTCATTTATTCTCCATCTATATTCTGATTTCCGATCTTCCATTATTAATACCAGAGGGGCGTGGTCTGATCTGATCCTTGGCAAAGTTTCCATTTTGTATAATTGTCTAACTATTGATTTTGTACACCAGATCATATCTATTCTTGACCAGGTTTTGTATATTTCAGAGAAATAAGTATATTCTTTTTGCTCCCCATATAAACTTCTCCATACGTCTACTAATGCTAAATTTTCTGTCAGGTCAAAGAAAGCTTTGGGTAGTTTTCCAGCATTCTTCTTTTTTCTCTTTGATATAGACCTATCTAATTCTGGTTGGCTAATACCATTCCAGTCTCCCATGATTATTACATTTTGGCACTCAACTTCCCTTATTTCTCCTAGTATTTTCTCATAAAATTCGTCTTTATTTTCTAGTGGGGCATATAGCCCCACCAGCAGTACTTTCATGCTTAACATATTAATCTCAACCCCTACGTATCTTCCATGATCATCATCTATCACTTCTCTCGCATCATATTTAGGATTCACATATAGGGCCACCCCCCTTTTCTTTTTTTCTAATCCTGAGAATACGTTTCCTAATTTAGTGTTGTTTAATACTTGTTTTTCTTTTCTTGTTAAATGGGTTTCCTGTATACAGTAGATGTCGCTCTTTTGTTTTTCTAAATAATCAAAAATCCTTTTCCTTTTTATTGTTGAATTTAATCCTCTGATATTCCACGATAGTAATCTTACCTTCATTCTGCTCTAATTTTTTATTCTATTCTATTATCTCTGACTCCGATGAAGTCTCTTCCCCTCCTTCTTGTTCAGTCTCTTCTTGTTCCTGCTCCTGCTCTGTTATTTCTTGCTCCTCTTCTTGTTCTCGATGATCCTGTTCCTCTTCTTGTTCTCGATGTTCCTGTTGAAAGCGTTCTTCTGGAAGTCCTTCAGATCTTGCCGTAGCTGTCTTTCGATCATCCTTCCTTTCTCTACCAGGTGTCTTCCTTCTCTTCTCATCTTTCTTCTCCTCCAGCTTTTGATCCTTCCCTTGTTTTTTATCTTCTTCGTTAAATCTTTTCAGGAACTCTTCAGCTTTAAAGACCGAGTTAATTACATAGCTTTTTTGGTTATGGGTAAATATTACCCCTTCAAATTTCCCCCATCTGTACGAAATTCCATTCCTCTTCAATTCTTGTATTAAGAAGTTATAGTCTTTTCTTTTCTTCAACACTTGCGATGGAATGTCTTTAAAGATTTTCAGTTCTGTTCCTTCAATGACCAGTTTATTTGTGTAGCTTTGTTGAATGATCATTTCCTTTACTCTTTCACGTACCAGATACACCACGATGTCTCTGGGTATCTTCCTTTTATGAGCAATTAACGAATTGATTCTGAAAATCCGATCAATTTCAACGTCTATTTGTTCCATTGGCCAGTCTAAAAATCCAGCCAGAGCTGGGATGACTCTATTGTATAGATCCTCTTCCTCCGATTCTTCCAGTCCTCTAATCTTTATACACTTCTCTCTATATTTCATTTCTGAAAGTGTGTTCTGCCTTTCTGTTTGTTCTATCATACCTTCTAAGTCGTCTGTTCTTTTCTCCAAAACCTTTGTTTTTTCCTTCACCTCTTCTACGTTTTTATTCATATTTCTCACATCTTTTGTGACGGTTTCCAGTCTATATGCCAAGTTTTCCATTTCTTTCTTCATTTCTTTTACTTCTTTCTTCACTTCTGTCGTGAGTTCTTTCATCTCTAAATGCATGTCCAATCTTATTTTCTTAACTTCTAGTAGTAGTTGGTTCGGGTCCATTTCTCCTGAAGCCCTTCTTTGTGACAGCGTATGTATTTGTGTTTGCACAACTTTCCTTCTTCCTGCTGCCATCTTCTGGTTATTACTAATTCTTGATCCTCTTCACTTGAAGTTTAATCTTCATTTTATAAAGTGTATATAATTTTAGAAGTGAGTCAAAGAAGAAAATGAAATTCCTAGCTCAGATATAATTTGCTAATAATTATTCCTCAATCGATCAGCCTGGCTTATTTAAATTAGTGTGAATTTATTAAGTATTAAGTTAGAGATTAAATATTAAATATTTAAGTTTTATTAAATTTATTAGACAACAAACTTTGTTACTTTCCCCCCTCTTCTTCCTCTCAAGCCGCTTTCTCTTCGACTCCCAATGTGTCACTGTTTCAATGTCTCAGAAACTTTCGCTATCTCGTCTCCCACTATCTCTTTTCTCCTTCTACTTCTTTCTCTTCTTTCTCCTTCAGCTGCTATCTCTTCTCTTCCAGGTCTCTTTATCCTTTATCTGATATTCTCCACCGTCGTTATTACAAAAGGATGTACAGTTTATAGTTCAAAGTCACGAATAATATGTATTTAATCCAAAGCCTTCCTATTTATGTAGTCCAGATTCAGCTTCCATGGTCTTCCTTATATTCCAAGCTCGAATCCCCGCCACAATAATCCTTATCAACTGTCCTTAGTTCTTGAAGATATCTTATATGAGTTGAAACTTATTTCTTTTACTTTATTTCTTTTATTTCTTCTACCTCTGTCCTTATTACAGCTGTCCCAGTAGATTCTCAAGTATCTTCAAGAGATTCCAGTTAAAGCCCCAAGTTAAATCGTTCTATCTCCAACTGTCTCCAACTATCCGAGTTATATACTAATAGCCAGAGTCCTTGAAACCAACTATACGATTTTCCAAGATTACAAATTTATAAATGTACAATCCAGATCATCCAACACCAATCTTTTCTATTAGATAGTTCCTTTTACCGTTCAAAGGATTCTCCCATTTGGGATAGTCTTATACATATAAATTTAGAGTGTCCAGTATTATGACGATTAGCCAAAGTAAATTAAACTGTTTCTTCTTTCACTTTTGATTACCTTTTTAAACAGGTGATGCTGGTGAGAAGGGGATTTTCCTTGGTTTCTTGAGTTTCGGCGAAAACTTTAAGACTTACTTGTTGTATTTCCCTCTACTTGTCAGGCGGTTCGTGGCGTAGCCATTACTGCATCCCGGTGGCTGCCCAAGATCTGGTATCTCCTCGACCCATCGGCTGATTCCGTGCCCCACTTCTCTTCGAAGTTTCTTGGGAACTGAGTGCCGAACCCAGTCTAAATTGGAACCCCTCCAAATTCCCTCTTCCGAGGGAATAAATTGCCCCATTTCTACCAAAATGGGCAAACGATCTCGCGCGCTAGTCGTCAATCTTGCAGCTGTGCGAGGCGACAACCACTCGCTATGCCATCTTTCGTGCCGGGCATGGCAGGAGATTTTTAAGCTTCCCCTTTCTACCCCATTGGAGTCCCAACACAGGCTAGATCACAATGCACTTTGGAAGTTTAAAATGTGAGGCCACTAGCACATTATGTATACATCTGCAAATCTGTTGTGACATTTCACTCCAGGTATGATCTGGTATGGTAGCTTTCTGATCAGCTTGTGCCCCCCCCCCGCAACTCTGCGCCCTGTGGTTATGAAAAATGCTTCCCATCTCTTACTTGTCTAAGAGGGAGTCAATATAATTCATGCCCTTGTTGTTCTTTGAAGGGATGCCACGTAGAGGAGGGAGAGGCCTTGTTTTCTGCTGCTCCAGATACCAGGACAAGGAGCAATGGATTCAAGCTACAGGAAAGGAGATTCCACCTGAATCTCAGGAAGAACTTCAGGGCTGTCCGGCAGTGGAATGTGCTGCCTCAGAGTGTAGTGGAGTCTCCTTCTTTGGAGGTTTTCAAGCAGAAGCTGGATGGCCATCTGTCGCGAGTGGTTTGAGGGTATTTCTGCATGGCAGGAGGTTGGACTGGATGGCAAGTGTGGTCTCTTCCAACTCTACATTTCTATGATTCTATGATTCTAATTCTTCTGCCGATTTCAAAATTGGAATGTTAGACAAATAAGAGAAAGGTTCAAAATGGACAATAATTTTTTGGATTTTGAAAGAACTAAAAATGAAATTAATGTGATTATAATCAAGAATACAAAAAAATCAATCTCAAAGATTTATAAACTCCTTCTGGAATGAGATATGGAACAGGAAAAAATAAAAGAAACTATAATCAAGCGGGCCCAAAATTTTGGTTATCAGATTGAACTTGAGAAATGGCCTAAAGTTTGGAAAGGAGATATAAAATTTACTCAGAATTTGAAATTATGAGAAAATTATTACAGAATGTTACACAGGTTGTACATGACCCCACATAAATTGAAGAAGATAATAAAAAAAGGGAATGGGCTCTGCTAGAAGTCTGAAAATACTCTGGGCAGTCATTATCATATGTGGTGGACATGCCACCTTGCAAGAAATTTTTGGAAAAAAGTTCATAATACAATTCAAAAGATGATAAACTTAAAGTTCGAAATGAAACCCATAATGTACTTATTTAATATGTTGGGGGTACAGGAAGAAATGAGAAAGAACAAGAAGATAATTTTATATTTGATAACAGTGGCAAGATTATGCTATGCTCAATATTGGAAGGAGGAAAAGGGTCCAACCATAGAATGGAAAATTAAAGTTATGGATATGAAGAAAACAGAAAAGCTTTCCAGCTTGTTAAAAGAAAACTCTACTCAGCAGTTTGATAGAGAAGGGCAACCAGTGACTAATTGGATTACATGTAAGGAGAGATAATGTAAAATAGATGTAACAGAATAAGAGTATAATTGAAAGTGGGAGAAAAATGTAAAAAAATTGTAATTATAGATGCTTATATAGACAATCGTTAAAATGTGTAAGGGACAATAAAAGATAACTACAAAAAAAGAGAGGTGTAACCAACAAAACAGCAAGAGGGAAAAAAATTGGGGAAAACACTAAAAAATGGAATCAAGGGTTTTGTACTGTATAACTATAGAAAAGATTGATGTAAAGTGAAGATGTATTTTGTAATATCTTGAGTTTTTTTCTTTTCTTTTTCTTTCTTGCTAATAAAAAGTGCATGTGTACGTGTATGTGTGTGTGTATCTATCTATCTATCTATCTATCTATCTATCTATCTATCTATAATATATAAAATCCTTCTCTTCTGAGGGAGTGGAAGACTTTTCTCAATGCATGGTGAGAATATTTACTTATCAAGTCACACTCAAGCAAGCTGCAAGTGAGATAGCTCTAAGCAATTCTGTGGTGGTGAAATCACAACTTTTCCTGAAAAAGTAGACATTCTTAAAATGAATCAGGAATGACAAAATGACCCCTTTTTGGTCTAATGTTGGCTTCTACATTTTTTTCTTCTTTAAAGAACATGTCATTCATTCATACTGTAGAGCTGTAAAGAAACCTCTCTCTTAAGTTGAGCCACTAAGGACTGCAAAAGGTGGTAGAAAAGACTCCCTTCATCCCATTTAGCCCATCTTGCCTGCTGCTCACATAAGCTATCAACAGAAGTAGTTGACTCATAGGAAGATCCCTCCAATAAGCCTAAGAAACTTCATAAAGTAATACTAGACCAGGACAAAGGGTGAGGCATCTTTTCTGGCCTCAGGTACTCAATCTTCCCCATCTGGATTTGGCCCAACATGGGTGCATCGAAAGTAGCTGGAAGCAGGCACTGTCTGTGATACTGTGTATCAGTACTAATTATGGAACAAGACAAGTTTTTAGCAAGAAGAATGTTTCAGATGGTGGCTGGAAATAGTGTTCAGGAAGGGATACCTATGTCCACAAATGGTGGTCTTGACTTAGGGTGCAATGATTCTGGCAGAAGGTGTTCTCTGAAATAAGAAAGATCACCAACCAGACAACTGAACTGTGTTCAGTGCTGGGTTCACCAGTTTTAACAAGCCCCTGTTGCGTAAAGAATGGATTACTTTTGCTGGTCTAAATGCCAGGTTGAAGAACGCCCTAAACTGGAAAAATAACAATGATCTCTGTCTAACAGACTGGAAAAACAGATCACACATATTGTACTTATGGAAAACCTTATCGCATATGTCTGTTATTTTATATATAATCAAGGACACAATAGTAAAGTATTTGGAGTTTGACATCATCTCATTTCTCATCCAAACAACAATAATATTCACAATCCAGTACTTACATTCCACACAAACCTATGGCCTGGAGCCTGAATATAAGCCTCTACACCTGTTTTGTGATTCCAACCTTTCCTCCCATTTCTAGCAAAAACAGACAATGGACTGCCATCTTTTAAATAGGTTGTAGAGCCTTTCTCTATTGTTTCAACAATGAGAACCGATTTTTCAAAAGCAGAAATGGACTGCTGGTGGAGTTTGTAGGAGCAATTTTGACAACCAGTTGGCCTTGGCGGGGTGTCTCAGAAGATCTTCTACAATCCTCCCCTTTTCCTTAACTTCTTTTCTCTGATTATACATATCCTCGTATCTTCAGCACCTAACATGTTGTTTTTCTCAATTAACTTCATTGCTTTGTTGATGATTGATATATTATTCTATTTTGCCTATTTTTAAATAAATGTATTTTTAATTTAAAAAGAGAGAGTAAATGTGAATGGAACGCTCTTGTTTAAAAATGGTACATGTCTTAAGGCGTGAGCATATCTTCTACTTTCCTGATTTTGTGCAGCCTGAGCAAATGTGAGGTCTTAAACCAGAAGGCTTTTGTTTACTGAATGTAAACATGTACAAGAATGGGGTAAAAATGTATAGTGGCAGTTCAAGCTGTCCCACTGCCTAAGGTTGAGATGCAAGTGTTGCTGCCACCCCACTGCCCTGTCATTGCTGTTTATCCTCACTCTTACTGTGTGGAATAGCAAGCAGTTCTGTGGAGAATAGGGATGGAAAGAATATTTGAAAAATGATGAAAAGGCTTGTGCAAACACCACATCTGGGCATTTCTGACTGGCCTCTGACTGGTTTATAAGACCACTCCTGAAAAGGAGGATACAATTCCTAGTTCTTTTCAAGTGCACATCACACACTTTGATTGCCAAAGTTTCCATCTCCCTTTTGGACCTATTTATTGATTCATTTGCCCAGAGATTTCCTTTTGCCTTATATATCCAAGAGAATAAGCTTTACCTGGCAGCATAAGACTGACTGAATCCAAGACCAAGTTCCAGGCATGATAGTAAAGAAGCTAGAGCTGGCAGATTCTCCAGGAAACATGCTTTCTTTATACGGGCTGTTCTATCTTGATCCCAAGAGCAGCAGTAACACCGAGAGTGCAGAGCATCAGAAAGCTGCTACCAAAGCTCAAGCTGTGTGCAAGTATTTGGATTTTTAAGGAGAAGACCTAAGGAGAAGATCTCTTTTTAAAAGGACCCCCACTCAAACTTCATTTTTAGGTTTGGGGTCCAGGATCTCCAGTAAACAGTCTCCCATCACCCCCATCCCAAAATCGTCTCTTTTAGTTTTATCCTTTTGGATATGCATGGGTATGGTGCATTCCACTGAATGTGACTGAAAGCTGACAAATGTGAAAACATTTTATGACCAGAGTGTTTTTAACCAGTTGTGACCAAACAGGAACTGAAGTATTTTGAGATCCTTTGACTCATTTTTATTTAAGCTGGCTGTGACCTATGACAAACCCACATAACAGGATTTTATAGGCATGATTTGTTCAGGGCGACTTTGCCATGGCCTTCCTCCAAGGTTGAGAGAGAGTGACTTGCCTTAGGTCACCTAATAGGTTTCCATGGCTGAGCGGGGATTTGAACTCTGGATTCCCAGAATCCTAGTAGAGCACTCCAAAAACTATACAATGCTGACTACAGGCTGATAATTACAATAATTTAGATTTTGCTTCAATGCATTTTAGCCTTCATAGCCCACCACTGTAACCTCATGATTCCCTGCCTTGCCGCACACGCACACGCACACGCATACACACACACACACACACACACATATTTGTGTATTTATTTCCACTCTTCATGAGGCAAGTACTAACTTTTCCAGTCTCTAGCTTCCTCTATCTTTAGATTAGGCCACTTTGAAATAGCATACTCATCCATGGGCTGGGGTAGTGGTATAGTAATGAAGGTGTTTCTGTTTTGTAACACATGTGTTAACAAAATTAATAAAACCAAGTCTATAATTTTGAAATTCCAGCTTAAGATAATTTCCTCATTTCAGAAGGAAGTATTCTTTATTTTGATGAGAAAAAGTGTCTCAGTCTGCTGGATGTACCCCACACTTTTGTGTGGACACATGCACACGGACATCTGGCAACAATGAATTCTATTATTTTCTCTATTTTCTTTAACATGAAATGCAACGTGGGAATAATGCTATACTTTTATTTGGTTTTCTTGCATGTATTTGTTTGTTTACATTATTCTGTAGCTGGTTGTTTTTGTTAAAAGACTATTGACTGAGGTTTGCATTTTTAAACAATTACAAATATGGGATGCTTTGCTACTCAGCCTGGTTTTTAATGCAATTTAAGTCAATACTAAACTCTCTCCCACCCACTCATTTCACATATAACTTGCCAGTAACTGTTTTTGTAGCTTTCCCACAGGTATTTCATGTGGCTTTCACATCTACTCTAATATATCAAAACAAGTTCAAAAGGTTCCTGGGATGTAAGTGAGCAAGACAGATTACATGTTGTAGGCCAGCTAACAAGGTTGATGTTACAGGTGGTAGGTACTCTTTCAAAGGCTTTGATATAGCTCCAATATACTGGGTGAGCGGAGAATGTAATATAATAGAACATAAGTGAATAAGCTCTTCATCTTAAGGGCTGCATCTTGGAATGGAAATGGCTGGGTGACTTGTAAATGTTTGAAAAACAAGTGGTGCTGAAATAAACACAAAACCTTAATTGTCATAATAGCCATGCTAGCATAATCATGCATTATAATAATGAAACCAAATGTTTTAATTTATTGACAATGTTTATACACCATCAATCAGCCTATCAGAATTGCAGGACAGTTGGCATGAATTTGTACTTCAGTATAAATAACAATACCAAAACAGACAAAACAATAAACAGACAAATGGACATATGGATAAATAAAGAGGGTTTTGGATACCACTGGAATCACAGGCAGTAAGCTAACTATTTTCAGAAAGGCTGTCCATAACCTGGAAATTCTTCTTTATAGCAGAGCAGTATAACTCTGATAAAGGAGATGCCTGCAGAAAGGGCCTCAAAAGAGATTTTAATGTACAGGCACAATGATGGCAGAAGAGGCTTTCCTTCAGGCATTTGTGTCCACAGCTTTAAAAGAACCAGTACCTGAATTGGGCCCAGAAGCAAACAGGCAGCCAATCGAGTTTTTCTGGAATTGATGTGAAATAAATAATCCCTCTCCAACTTGGTGTCTTTCCTATGTTTTAAACTTCAGCTCCCATTATCTTTCACCACTGGCCATGTTAGCTGTGGCTGATGGGAGCTGCAGCATAAAATATCTAGCGGTCACCAGCTGTGGGGACCTGGTATGCCAGTCAAAAGTGTGGCAAATATATTCTTTACTGAGTGAAGCTTCCAAGACACCTTCCAGGGCAGTCCTATATATAACACATTGCAGTAAGTCAGCCATGAGGTTATCAGAACATGGATCGCAAAGCATCCAGGCTACTATGACCAGAAACAGCCACAGGTAATGAAAACTGTTTAGTTTGAGCTAACAGCTAAAACTGTTTAGTTTGACCAGCACACACCTCTCCCACAGCTCACTTGCTATTGTGTGTCTTTAAGGCATTTCTGACTCCAACTTATGGTGACCCTAAGGAAACTTTATAAGGAGGTTTTCTGGGGCTGAGAGTATGTGACATGCCCAAGGTTACCTGGTGGTTTTCCATGGCCAAACAGGAAACAAACTCTGATCTCCAAGGTGGGAGACCTTGGGGTATGGGAATGATATTTATGAACTTATATTGTTCCATGTATTTTAATTCAGCACTTAGCAACTATCCACTTGTCTATGAGTCTTCAATAAGTTGGATTTATTAACCCTACAAAAGGTCATTTTCCCTAATTCATTAGAGGGTATTCCACTGTACTCACAAGATTTTTTTCTTTAAATCTTTAAAACAATCTCTGGGCATAAGCGTGAAAGTGTAAGGGCTCATTCAGAATCTCCAGCTCATCTACTCATAGGATTCCCACACGTTTGCTATAGTCATGGATGCCTTCAAGCTGTTCCTTTGTCTTAATTTTCGTATACAATGTATGATAAGAAGGTATTTGTATACAGTCAGCCCTCCACATTTGCTGGTTTCACTTTTGTGGATTTGATTATTCATGGATTATTTGCTGTCACCTCTGCTGCCTCCCTACGACATTTTTAATAGGGACTGCAAGCCTCATGAGACTGAGAAACTACAAATGAGGCTTGTAAGTCCCTATTAAAAATGTCATGGGTCAGCAGTGGAGGTGGCAGTAAGCCCCCCACTAGCCATCCACTTCTGCCTTGTGAAGGAACTCTGATGCTTCAAAGGGATCCATGGTGGGTTGAATATGGTGATCATACTTTTTTTGTGTGTTAAATATGGTTTAGAAGGGCCTAGAGTTATTCACAGTTTTTCTACTTTCGTGGGGGTCTTGTGTCCCTAACCCTAGCAAACGTGGAGGGATGACTGTATTCTGAATCCCTAGTATAAATATCGACAAATGCTGAGAAGACTGAGCATTACATGTATTTGCATCTCAAAATATATTACTTTGCTTGTGTATAATAACAGCATTTTCAGCATCTCCAGGTCAACTATCTTAGTAAGAGAATTTCTGAAATATTATCCTCTGTGAGTTATTTGTGATGGTAATCCCTCCTGCTCCTACTTCATTTTATTTATGAGGAATTTGTAATTTGAAATTTTGCCTGTGGTGAGTAGGAAATCATTTGCATGGACAAATAAGAAAAAACCCCCCCACAATTTCATTAAAAATCTGTATTTATCAGAACCAGAGCTTAGAAAAAGTTACCCCTTTGTCCAATAACAGAAGGATTCTGGGAACTGAGGTCAAAAAGATGTTTTTTTCAAGTTCTGGTTAGAAATCACCTTCAGCCTTACTCTCTTTCATGTGATTCAGAAAGTTCATTAAGCCACTCAAACTCAGCTGTCCCTTCCACCTCAGTCCTGATTTCTCACCAGCTTAATATGCATTAAACAGGAAGAGTATTACTTCAATCTGTCATCCTTCCTTTGCTGACCCTGGACTTTTTTGAATTTTGTACTTTTTCCTCCCCCTTTTGACAAGCTGCTGTTTAATATTCTTAATGAGACTTGACTTCTGATGTAACTAAACTCACCTCCTGATTTGTTCACTTCTGCTCCTGAAAAAAAGCAGGATTATACACTCTCTACAGACATGGAGGGGAACAGGCTCTGATCAAGCAAAGAGGCAGGAGGGCCAATTTTGTGCATAAGAAACGTTTGTGAACTACTTCCTGTGGTCTAGTAACCAGTGCCAGCCCGAGACATTTTGCCACCTGAGAGAGGAGAGCGAATGGTTCTACCTACCCAAAAAAAGTACACAATACCTAAGGATAGCCAAGTTATTCTGACACCTGAAACAGAAAAGTCTACAAGTATTTGTCCACAGGACTAAAAATACAATAAATATAAACTGAACTAAAACTTTGCTACCTTTTTATGACAAAGTACCCCAACAGCAAAAAGCAAGGCTCTTTTTATTGTCCTGGCTGTTTTTGTATGTTAAAAAAGGTACATGGTTGGTGGCTGAGATCTGGAGTAAGTGTTTACAACTTAAGGTGACAATGCCACAGAATGCCTACATTGCAGGCCTAGTTCTCCATGGATTCTACAACAAAACACGGGACTCTATGAGACTACAATAGGGGTTGGCAAAGTACGGCCAATGGGCCACGTGAGCCCCTTGGGACAAAGAATTGGGATGATTTTTCAGGTGATTCTCCCCCCCTCCAAACTGGTCAAAATCATCTGAAAATGCTTTGAAATGTAGCAATTTGGTTACCCTAGCTCCCACCAAAGTCCACCCCAAAAAACATCAAAAACCACTTCTAAATCAGCCAAAATGGCAGCAACATGGGCTGGAGTGCCCCACCTGGTGGGCATGGAGAAGAAAAATGTACAGATGCCCACAACTGGACTATAGTAGTACTTCCTGGTGGATGAGTGCTAACCACTGTCTGGTTTCCTTATAATCCTATATAAGGGTTTAGCAATTATTTGATGCTAGTCTTAAAACTACTCACTCAGAAACAGTGAACAATGTATTAGTTATACATACTTCTGACTGCAGTGATTTCTTGCTGGAGGACACATATATATAGCTGAAGTGTCAACTGAGGTGCAGAGCCTAGGAAAGCCTGGATCACTGATGCTCGACTGAATGCAGATCTGTGTGTAAACAGTTTGCCTTCTGCCTGGCCCACTTCCTTTTCAACTTCTTCTGAGTGTCCATCTTTTGGCATTTGCCTCTTCTTGGTGATGCTGACATAAGGCTCTTCCACTCGGCCTGCACGAAAATAAATACAGAAGACTTCCACGCATCTGTGGAAACAACAGAAGTCATATCACATGAACTGTTTTTAAACCGCCTAGTCACTTTATGCTGTCTCTCATCAGACAGAAGTTAATCTGTAACTGCAGACTAACTGCAATTTAGGTCTGACTCAGCTCCCAATGGCTGCAGATGTATGGGCTTTCTAAAGCACACCACTCAAAACATATTCTTGCTTGAGACAAAGAACAAAATGATACCTCCTCTCAATATCCTCCACCACACCTGAAGAGAGGGAGCCAGTTCAAAGGACACAGTGTAAGCTGTGTCGTACACAGTACTCTTCTGATACACAACACAGCTCAACCTTGCTGTTGCCTCCTAGCACCTGCTGGTTGTGTTGACTGCCTTACCTAATGGTGGAACTGGCCTTGCTTTAGATAGCTATTTAAAAAATCACAGCTTTTCTAGAAAGTGAATTTAATAACAATACCAATAATAATAACAGGGGGTGTATATAATTCATGCCAAATACATTTGGCTTTCCCTACTAAGTTCCATCTGAAATTGGCTCTTACCTTTGCCAACAATTCCTAACATCACAACTACCAGCTGACTGACCACTGAATGCATTCTCAATTTGGTGCAACTGAATGCTATACCAATAGCACTAAATTCTGCAAGCAACATTTTGTTAGATCCATGATAATGCATCACTAACTTTTACTCTTTCTTGTGCCTTACTGAAACATCTTCTACACAGTGGCTCACTATTACTACACTTGATCTTAGCATAAAAACAGCCCAGTTTGTTAATAAAATAGCACTTCTTAGTTCTATAGCATTTACATATAGCATTATATTCTATAGCATTTATATATAGCATTAGGAAAACTGCAATTGCCTGGGCTGATGTTGGTGATTTTCCTTTTGATTTGAGTGAAACAAATGTTTGAGTGGTAGTAACAATAATACTTAAAATCTGTTTCACATCAAGTTCCATGTGAAATGGCTCAAAATGAGCATTTTTTAAAAAAGGTCTGACATTTTCGTTTGCTTAAAAATGTGTAGGATTTTCCTAAATCTGAATATTTTCATCATTCTAGAGCAAAACATTCTCAGCATTCTACATCAAAAAAATAAAGAAATCTGAAGTGTTTGTTTGAGAGGTATCTGAATCTGTTGATAGATTCTTACTGCAGTTTTTATTTTGGTCCCATAACATACCCAGCAGGAAAACAGGCAAATACTTTAAATTATAGCACAGATTTTATGTTTTTAGGATTCCTTCTTCCTGTCTCAGCAACCCTTGGAACAGTCTTGTTGAACTAGGGTAAGAAACCAGTTTACCCTCCAAACACTGTTGGTGTACAACTCTCAGCCTACTGGCCATGTTGATGGGAAATAATGGCAACTGGAATCCCACAATATCTGCTAGCCTACAGGTTCTCCACTCTGTAAGAGATGGTAAATAAGGTGCAATATGACATGCTTGTTTCCTGAAGTGTTTGTAAGTGAAAATCATTCGTAAGAGGAGGAAGGGAAGAGGATAAAAAAAGAAATGTGGCAGCACCTTTAAGACCAAGTGTTTTTTTCTTTTTTACATGAGCTTTCATGGAAATAAACGTGTTTGTTTGGATGCCGTAAGAGGCTATGATTAGAAATGGGTAAAATACCTGCTTGAAGCTCTTCCGCTCTGAATTGCTTCCCTGGCTGCTTTTCCAGAATAGGAGGAAAGACACATATTTTCTGATATTCCATAATAACCTATGCCATAATTAAATGATTTATTCTTAAAGATACTACAAGACTTTTTTTTTGTTTTTCTGTTTTGCTGCAACAGATTACAAATGCTTTTCCACTATACAGTTATGGCAGTTTGATACCACTCTTAACTGCCAGGGCTCCCTCCGAAAAAATCCTGGAATTCATTGTTGATGAGGTGCTTAGAATTTCCAGTTAAAGGGCTCTAATGCTCTATTTCAGGGCAGCACCCTACAACCTCCTAGCAGAGATGTCTTGGTGTTTCCCAAAATAGGACCCTCAGGATTCATTAGGACAGAGACATGACAGTTAGAATGGCTGAAACTGTGTAGTATAAACAGTCTAAAAACATATATTCTCTAGCAATCTTTCCCCTGTGAATATAGAAAGAGTGAGCATATAGGTGGCCATTTGGCCTTTCTTATTCTTCTACTGCTGATGGGGTGTGTGTGTGAGCTGGAGCTTGCTACAGACTATTTACTGCATTCACAACAGATCTAAACTTAAAGACTTATGTACCATAGGCTGCAACACTAAATCACTATCACCATCACCAACTTTATTTAAATCCGCCTGTTTCCAAATTGAAAATAAAAATAAATACATTAGCTAAAAGTCTGACATTAACACAAAATTAAATTGTAACAGTCAACATTCAAAGCAATTTAAAACATATAATTAACATGATAAAAAGCAATTCAAAATCAATATATAATCCTCTTTAAAAAAAACTTTCTTTAAAACTGTTGATTCTCTAAAGGCTGTCAATGAAGGAACAACAAGAAGGGGGTCATTCTGGCCTCTCTAGCGCCATTTCCGCACTAGCCTGTTATAGCGCGATGATTCCACTTTCAACATCCTCTGGAATCCTGGGGTTTGCAGTTGCGGGAGGGGCCGGCAGGCCCCTCCCAAAACTGCAAACCCCAGGATTCCAGAGGATGTTGAAAGTGGAATCATCGCGCTACAACAGGCTAGTGCGGAAATAGTGTAGGAAGGAAATTTGAAAGACCGGGGCAGCCACCAAGAAAGCCCTGTCATACATTCTCACCAACTGTGCCTGTGAGGATGGTAGAACTGAGATAAGAAACTCTCCTGAGGATCTCAGAGCAGGCTCATGAAGGGAGATTCAGTCCCCAACACTATACAGTAGGCCCTTCACATTCGTGGGGGATAGGGACACACAACCCCCACGAAAGTGAAAAAGCTGCGAATAACTCTCCCCTAGTGAGCACTCCCCCCTCCCTGCACTCTCCTGCCTGCCGCTGCCCATGTGCCCACACCAGCAGTGGCGGACAGAAGATGGTGAGGAGAAGATCTTTCCTTCGCTTCACCCTCCCACCCTCGCACCTCCCACATGCTGCTGATCATGCCCAAAGGGCTAGGCAGGAGATGGCGATGGGGAGAACAGATCTTCTCCTCCCTTTCACCTCCCCCCTCGCCTCTGGGGCAATCGTGGCCAGAGCGCCAGGCATGATATGGTGAGGAGGAGGAGATCTTCTTCCCCCTTCAGCCTCCCACCTGTCTCTGGGATGATTGTCCCAGAGTGCTGGGCAGGAGATGGTGACAGGGAGAAAAGATCTTCATTCCCCTTCACCCTCCCACCTGCTGCTGGGGTGATCACACCTGGAGTGGTGGGCAAGAGATGGCAAGAAGGAGGAAGAGATCTTCTCTCCCCTCACCCTCCCACATGCCATCGGGGAGATTGCGCCCAGAGTGCCTGGCAGGAAATCGCAAGGAGGGGGAGGAGATCTTTCTTCCCCTTCACCCTCCCCCCCCACTTGGGGGGAGGCAAGCAGAGCACCACGAATAATCAAAGCTGTGAGAGTCAAACCCACAAATGTGGAGGGAGAACCGTACATACCTAAAGAGACTAAGCAGAGCTTAGAAACATCATTTTTTGGACTCCAGACCTGATACTGCCCATCAGATTTGGTAAGTTGTAATCCATAAAAAATAATTTTCCGAATTATGGGAGTAACTCCAATTGAATTCAATGGAATTTAGAAGTATAGAATTATGATTTCAACCACAGTTCTGTATGCATGAACTTTCGATGATAGTAACAATGCTTTCAAAGTATTCAAAGAACTGCTGCATTCTCTAACAGAGCCCCATGCATGATCTGCCACAATAGCCCCAGATGATGCCCAGCAATCTTCAGCTATTTCTTCTAGCAGAGCCAGAATACTTTTCAAATTCCTCTTCTGCTAAGACTACATTTAGGACAGAGAAATCAGGGACACTGACATAATTACTGAGAGAGCACCTGATTTTGTTTTAGAAAGACAAATCAACCAAAGGAGTGGAGTAGAGGGAAGATTACAGTCCTTGTAGAATACCACCACTAGGTTATTATTGCTATCAAAATAACTTGTTCTGTTCACCATGATGCTCTAATGCCATTAGATCTGCATGAGCAGAACAAACAAGTCTCATGTAGTCACAGAAGGGACTGTGAGAGAAGGTCAGAATAGAAAATACATTATTTTATTTGTGTCAAATACAAATTTAGGTGAGGACTACAAGTGAGACCTACAACAAAATATTGCAGCATGGGCAGCTTTTGTCCAAGGTTCCAGCAGATATGTTCTTCTTCAGGATATACTGTTTTCACACCCATAACACACTACTAACTTTCCATTTCCACACAGTTAGTTAGCATTCTGTACCCATCAAGTAGGTTCAGCTTCCCTCACTGGACTCTTTTAGCATTACCTCCCACACTTGTTTGCTCCTTATTGGACTTTTCTGCAGGTGCAAACACTGGCCTTAATTCCAATTGCTATGATCCCAACACGAGCTGGACCACTGAATCAACTGCAGAGCAATAGACAAACACATATATAAATCTAACCAATTCAATAGGTCCACTCTAGTTGGGACTAGCAATTTGATTTGGGCCTTGTAGTTCTTCAGATAGAATCATAGAATCATAGAAATGTAGAGTTGGAAGAGACCACACGGGCCATCCAGTCCAACCCCCTGCCATGCAGGAACACCCTCAAAGCACTCCCGACAAATGGCCATCCAGCCTCTGCTTAAAAACCTCCAAAGAAGGAGACCCCACCACACTCCGAGGCAGCACATTCCACTGCTGGACAGCCCTGACTGTCAGGAAGTTCTTTCTGAGGTTCAGGTGGAATCTCCTTTCCTGCAGCTTGAATCCATTGCTCCTTGTCCTGGTCTCTGGAGCAGCAGAAAACAAGCCCTCTCCTTCCACTACATGGCATCCCTTCAAAACATGGCTATCATGTCCCCTCTTAACCTTCTCTTCTGCAGGCTAAACATACCCAGCTCTCTAAGTCTATCCTCATAGGGCATGGCTTCCAGGCCTCTCACCATTTTGGTCGCCCTCCTCTGGACCTGCTCCAGCTTGACCATGTCCTTCTTGAATTGGGGTGCCCAGAACTGGACACAGTATTCAAGATGAGGTCTAACCAAAGCAGAGTAGAGTGGTACCAGTACCTCCCTCGATCTAGACACTATACTCCTATTGATGCAACCGAGATTTGCACTGGCATGTAGAAAAGGCAAGATCTATGAATACACATCCCTTTTCTACATGTGTCATTTGGATTGCCCAAAGATCCAGACTTTGAAAATGATGACATGAGACAGCATCGGAAAAGACTGAAGCAAAGGAATTGTTACTGCCCTGGCTAGCCCGAGCTTTGGGGATATAAAAGATATCTTTCGATATCACTAATTCGGCTTCACATATCCCTTCCACGTGCTTGCGAGCCCCCCGGACAAGCACGCATACAGGCTCGGCCGATAATCGCCGTAATATTCCTAGACAATACAGGCAGGCCAGAAAACAGCCGACTCGCCGCTTTAGGACACCTCAAGGCAAGTACCTCCATTAGGTATGCGAGCAACTCTCAAAAGATCCTCTGCCCTGCGCTGGCAGCTTGATGATCCGACTATACAACGCTCAAGTACTCTGCGTTTGCGTACTGGCTGCTCTATTGTTAAATTCGGCTTTAACTCAATCATTCAAATTCTGACCTTTCGGAGGCTTTGTCTCCAACTCCAAATCTATTGTCTTCCCCTAAGTCCGACCTAGCCTGCGGTCACAATTCTCCTTATAAAAACCCCTGACTTTGAGAGCTTCTTTCGATCGCTCCCGAGTTCCATACCGCCTTACTGCCGCTTTGTGCAGTGAGCCTTCCCCTCAGCTCCACGTGCTGAGCTACATTGCACTCCAGCCTCGCTCTCTATTTTTTTTCCCGGGCTTCAGGACAGGTGAAGTATCACCCAAACCAGCAACTCCTCTAAAAATCCCTCTATACCACTCAAACCTTTATTTCTTTAGTTATCTTGTGTGAGTGTGCCGCATACACTGTTTTGCTTGTGTTTTAATAAAACATCATTTATTGCTTCAACTTCCATGTGCTCCTTGACTCGGCCTGACCCCGTAGACATAGGGTTCAAGATCTCGCTAAGTTACCCTGCCTCTCGTAACGCTAAGCAGTGCTCTGAGCTGATTTTCCCCACCTTTAGTTGAGCACATTTTGGTGTCCCTCCTGGGACCCCCAGACAACAGGGTAACAGAATAGCGATTGTTATCATGTGCCTTCAAATCATTTCTGGTTTACGGTGACCCTAAGGCCTGTCACAGGGTTTTCTTGGTAAAATTTGTTTGAGGAGGTTGCCTTTGGATTCCACTGAGGCTCAGAGAGTGTGACTTGTTTAAGGTCATCCAGTGAATTTCCACGGCTGTGCAGCGACTTGAACCCTGGTTCCTAGAGTCATAGTCCAATGTCTAAACCACTACATCACACTGGCTCTTAGGAATAGCTATAGGAAAGCTAATTGTACTGACTCAGATAACTGAGTCATCTAGATCAATACTGGAAATACCAGAAGCTCTCAGAAACTTTGGTCTTCCATATATTGCTGGACTTCTGTTTCCAGATCCCTTGATACTGACCATGGAGCTTCTGAGAATTCCCAGTCCAACAACATGGGGTGGCAGGAGGCTGGGAAACACTAGTTTATAGTTCTTGGAAACAGCCTGACAGGGTTCCAGCTAGTATCCCAAGAAAGACACTGGAGATTGAATCCTGGATTTCTGTGAGCAAAACCTGTGCTGTGCCACTCAGCAGGGGCCCTTTCAGGGCACTTGGGGAGATATCAGGATGTAGAAATCAGGTTTGACAGACTAATGCCATCACAGTGTGATTTTATTCATATCTCCTCAGATGGAAATCCCAGTGAATTTACAGGGAATTATTCTAAGTACATATAGGATGCTGACTCCAAACATTAATGAACAGAGATGAACCTAGGAATACACATAGCATTCTTCAAAATATTTAAAGGCTTCAAGAGGCCCAAAGGACTGGTGTTACTTTGAGCCATTTCCATTTTGATGCAAGAACTTTGAAATGTCATTTTTTTGGCCTATGAATCTCAGAATCCTTCAGGAAGGCTGGGAATATCCACGCTGCACAACAGTAGCAGTTTGATAACACTCTAAGTGTCATGGCTCCATTCTATGGAATCCTGGACTTGTAGTTTGATGAGGTAGAGTTCTCTAGTGCTGTACCACTAAAGGCCTGTGGCAGAAAATTCAAAGTACGTCCCAAAACTACAAATATCAGGATATTGCAGGATATAGACATAATACTTAAGAGTTGTATCAAACTGCTGTAACTGTGTAATGCAGGTGCTCCCTCGCAAAGCCACTACCAGTTTAGAAAATGCTGTGGTAGAAGGACATTTATAAAGCAGATTTTTATGGATGCTAATTTTTTGCAGAGTGGCAT
Organism: Cyclura pinguis; assembly: GCA_030412105.1. NCBI lineage: Eukaryota > Metazoa > Chordata > Lepidosauria > Squamata > Iguanidae > Cyclura > Cyclura pinguis. The sequence continues at coordinate 207,087,177 of CM059601.1, read as the reverse complement.
CCAGTTTGCTTATGCTACTCTACTGATGTCTTTAGTGGGAGAGAAAACCAATGTTTTGATGCAAGCCTAAACAAACAAATGAAATTTCCCCATATTTCTAGTTCAGCAATTCCACGTTGTAATCTCTTTTTTCAAACTCTTTTGTTGAAGAATATTCAGGTGAGCAGTCTTGGCAGGGAGAATGATTTGTTTCCTAGTGTTTAGTTAATGTTCTGTCCACTATCCTTTGTATAAAAACTGACCTGTTTTCTTCTATGTAGGAAGCAGAAAGACAGATCATAGCATACATCACATGGCAAAGATCAGCAGGGGGAGGAACCTGGTGTTATTCGATCCTCCAATAGTTGTGCTTGAGTCTCATCTCCCTCTCTCCTTCTTCTTTTTTCCTTCCTTCTCAGTTTGGTGTCCAACTTGCACCCTAGACTACACATTAACAAACTAAAGAATTTATTTAGTCCGACTTCTTGACCCAGAAAGATAATGCCACAACCCTCTGTGACTGACGGACTTACAACCTATCTTTCTAGGCAAAAAAAAAATCCTAATCAATAAGGTTTATGATGCCATAAAGCAAAACACAGTGAGATATGATAGACGAAAGCAGAAAAAAGTACAAGAACTAGAAACCTAACAGCAAAATATTATTTGGAGGAGAATAAACCTCTGTTCTCAACATATTGCAATTTTGAATGAACTGGAGTTTTAGCTGCCTGCTTAAAAACAATCAGCAAAGGTGCCAGTATTCCATATTCTGGGTGCCACAGCAAAGAAAGTCATTTCCTTCTTCCTCACTTGCTTTGAAAAGGAGGCCCCCAGAAACTGAGCAGTATTCTCGAGAGGGCTGCTATGATAGGAGGCGATGAGAGGAATGACTGGGTATCCTGGTTGCCAACTATTCGTGGCTTTAAAGGGCTAATGCCCACATCTCAAAGTGAGCTTGGAAACAAATGGTCAGACAGTGAATTTAAATAAAACAAGAACAACACTATCCAATCCACTAGTATCTGGTACTAATTGGGACCAACATATTAGGACCCAATGAAGATTCCAGATCATAATGGTAGAGTCTCTTCAGACAGATACTAGTTTTGGTACCAAATGGGTTCAGAATACTCTTTTTAAGCACTTGATTTCATGGACTAAAGATCATTTCTCAACTTTTCTTTCTTCAAAATGGTCTCAAAATGTATTTTGAGCTTAAAGTTCCATCTGTCTGACAAGACTTTGCAGCCCATTTACCTCAGAGTTATAAAAAGAATATGAGCCTTGAAAGTAACAAATTGCAAAACTGGCCCTTTCTACCATTTCTCTGAGAATGATGAAGCACCTGGATATTTTGAATAAGGGGAAGCGAAGAAAATCCTTCAGTATCATCATTATTATGATAGCTAAAACTTTCATGAAGAATGAAGTATTATTACAAGGGCAAAAAATAACACGCTCCAGTTACCTTCTTAGCACCATAAATATCCAAATCGAAGGGGAAATAATTCCTCTAGGCCATTTCCATACTACCCTGTTACAGTGCTATTATTCCACTTTCAACATCCTATGGAATCCAGGGGTTTAAAGTTTGAGGAGGGGCATTTAGAGGGCCTCAGTAGAATCACAGAATCATAGAGTTGGAAGAGACCTCAGGGGCCATCGAGTCCAACCCCCTGCTATGCAGGAACACCCATCAAAGCATTCCCAACAGATGGCCATCCAGCCTCTGCTTAAAAACCTCCAAAGAAGGAGATTCTACCACACCCCGAGGCAGCATATTCCACTGCCAGACCGCTCTGACCGTCAGGAAATTCTTCCTGAGGTTCAGCTGGAATCTCTTTTCCTGCAGCTTGAATCCATTGCTCCTTGTCCTAGTTTCTAGAGCGGCAGAGAACAAGCCCACTCCCCCCTCAACATGATATCCCTTCAAATATTACACATGGCTATCATGTCCCCCCTTAACCTTCTCTTCTGCAGACTAAACATACCCAGCGCCCTAAGCCGTTCCTCATAGGGTATGCCTGCCAGACCCTTCACCATTTTGGTCGCCATTCTCTGGACAGTAAACTACAAACTCCCAAATTCTGCAGGATGTTGAAAGTGGAATAATAGCACTATAACACTGTAGTACAGAAATGGCCCTAGCTTCAGTTTAAAATGGGCGTGTGCGTGTCCTCCCGAAAAGCAAATCTCAGAGCATAATCCTATACACATTTACTTACAAATATGACTCATTTAGTCGGGCATGGTCTCAGATCACGGCTGCATAATTGCTAGCTCTATTTTCTTTCCTTCTTTTTCCCTTCTAAACCACTATTTATTGTTTTAGATATTTTGACAAAACTCAAAGGATCCTTTTTTCTAGCTGTCCCAGAAACGCACTCTGCTGACGGGCCATGCCTTTCGCACAAATGCAGGCGCACGCTTCCTTGCCACACGGTCACACTTTGCATGCAACTGTGCAAACAAGGCACCTCTTAACATTTCCCAGTACAGTTCCGGCATACAGTACCATGAGTTCCAAGAAAAAGGGGATACAGATTTCCAGCCATCTTAAACGAGAAAGTGCCCTGCCGGAGGTATCCATCAGCTCGCCCCTTCTGTACCTGATCAGCTCCTCTCCTTCTCCTTCTCGATGGGTTCTCTTTTCGCCTAACGCACAGTTACCGAAAAAGAGGTCAGACGGATCGGAGGTCTACCCAACCCCGGCATTTTGTCCGACACACACACGAAAATGTGTCTCTACAGGGCGTTGCTCATTCTGGTTCCCTTGACAGAGAAGGGGCCCTCACCACGGGGGTGAGAGCTTCCCCTTCTGCAATCAGCCCCCTCGATGGCTGCCGCCCGCCGCCCTCTCCCCCTCCTCCCCCTCCCCCCCCCCTTCCCCTGGGAGCTGAGCCGCGGCGCTTGGCTCCAGCTGGAGGCTGCGGGCCACGCCGGCCAGGGAGGGAGGCCGCCCCCGGCCGCCCCGCTCCCCCGCCGCTCCCCCACCTGACAACGGGTCCCAGCTGCAGGATGTGGAGCAAGAGGACGAGCGGCCGGTCCCGGCTGAGGTCGCGGTGGACGAAGACGAGGCTGAACTGGACCAGGACGCAGGGCAGGAGGGCGAAGAGCAGCGTCAGCGACTGCCAGATGCGGTCCCCGGCCGAGCGGTAGGTGCTGCTCAGGTACAAGGCGGTCACCGTCTCGGCCACGAAGAGGAAGAGTGAGACGAGGACGGAGCCCGGGAATTTCATCGCCGCCTCGGCCCGGCCCGGCCCGGCTCGGCCCGGCCGCCCCCGGGCCGGCCAGCGGCTCAGTCGGCTGCCAGGCCGGAGGGTTGCCCAGGCACGCGCGCCCGCCGCAGCCGAGGCTGCCCCTCGCCTCCCCGTCCCAGCCCCTCGCTTGCCGGGGTTGAGAGGAGGGGAAGGAGCGGCCGCTGCGGGAAAGGACCGCGAGGGGGCAGCCCTGAGCGGGATGCGGCGCCGGCCGCCCAATTGGACGAGGCGGTCCGCTTGCGCCTCGCCTCGCCTCGCCCGGGCGTCTGGCTCCCGTCGCTTGGCGGCTGGCTGTGCTGTCGGGCAGCGACGCTGCTCTGATTACACGAGCGGAATGCTCTCAGTCCCCCCAATTCCTCGCATTGCAGAGTCTGAGCCGAGCTCAACTCAAGCCCAGGTGTAACTCCTCCGGTTTACCGGAGTGTACCGTGAAAGGGGAAATCCCACCCTTCATCGCAGGATCTCAAGGGGGCTTATAATAAAATCTGGTGACTAAATCGAATCGCCATGAGATCCCGCGATAAGTGACTGAGGTTTTTAACTTAACGACTCGTTCGGTCAACTGTTGTGTCTGTTGAAGCACCTGGATCTGGCAAGGCTGTTTGGCGAGACGCAGAGAACACGCATTTCAGTCCTGGAAAAGAGAGGTACTGCTGGAGAGGTCGGAAGGCGTGGCGGAGTGCGGCCAGTTCTGCCCTCTCGCACGCTCCTACCTTGGACTCTTAGGCCGTTTCCGCACTAGACTGTTGCGGTGCTATCCTTCCACTTTCAACATCCCATGGAATCCTCAAAGGCCCCTCCCTAAACTGCAAACCCCAGGATTCCATAGGATGTTGAAAGTGGAATAATAGCACTATAACAGTCTAGTGCAGAAATGGCCTTAATTTCCCCGCTTCCAAATGCAAAAGACTCTACATGGAAAGGCGGTACATGGAAGCCTCAGATGAGCGCCTCGTGTGTCACGCACGATGGAGTCCATAGTGATTTCACCTGGTATTGTGGTGCCAGTCATTTGCACACATCCTTGCCAAGCCAGGATTGGGTCTTTTTCAGCCCGTGGAACACCTTTGTTGCCTTGGGCTTATCTGGAAGTACTGGGAAAACTGTGCCTGTTTTCTGCAAATCAAGGGTCTTGACTTCTCCATGCGTCTATCATTTCTTCATTCCACACCCAACCTTATAGTCAGAATCATGCCTACTGATTTTGCTTAAATATTGAATCTTGGTATTCCTTTAATGATCCTGTATGACTGATAGAAATAATGGTAAATTTAGGACTGCTTTTTGTGGTTAAGTTCTATATCACTGTCATCACCACACTCTTCAACTGGATGCTCAATAATTATCACTTTCTTTTGATTGCCATATAAAACGACACAGGAAACCATAAGTAATATCTCCACTGGTGTAAAATGTGCTGTACAAGAACTTTTATGCTATTGTGTAGTACCTTTTTGTCTTAAAGAAAATCCAGTCATGATATCCGAAGCAGAGTAGACCCATTAAATCAACAGGAGCTTGGTAAATCAACATTCATGTAAATTCAATTTTGATTAAGTGGATTTATTCTAGTTTGGACCATTATATTTAGGTTAAAGAATTAAAACCCACTGAAACCACTGCAGTTGATTTTTGAACACACACAGACCATCTCCGCACTAGACTATTATAGTGCTATTGTTCTACTTTCAACATGCTATGGAATCCTGGGGTTTGCAGTTTACGGAGGGGCTGAGGTCCCTCACTAAATTGCAAATCCCAGGATTTCGTAGGATGTTGAAAGTGAATGATAGCAGTATAACAGGTTAGTGTGGAAATGGCCACAGATTCATCAAGTTGGGGGACACCTCAAAGGCAATCTGGAAGTTCATACTGGTTTAGGGAATTGCATAGCATGTGCACCATGTCATGGAATCATCACACAGAAGAAAAAGTGGAAGGAATTCAGAACCATTTTCAAAGTAATTGGCCTTGTTTAGATGTAACACTGAATTATGTTGTATTATTATGAGAATGAGCCTCAGGTTTGTGTATTCTTGTCTCCCTTCCTGTCTTCTGGCACATTTTCAAATGTCACAGCATTTAAAACATAGCAACAAGAGTTTTTATTTAAACTTATGGTGCAAACTTACAAGGGTAAGTTCATAAATGTCTCTAAAGCAGTGGTTCCCAAACTTTGGTCTTCCAGTTGTTTTGGACTTCAGCTCCTAGATTCCTTACTGCTGGCTAAGGTGGCTGGGATTTCTGGGAGTTGAAGTCCAAAACACTTGGGGAACCAAAGTTGGAAACCACTGGTCTAAAGAAATTATACTACTTCATGGCAGAAAGCAGGTCTCACAGGCATAAGAATATTTCATTTTAGTTTTTAACTAACCTCAGTGTACAACAGCTGAACCTGGAGCAATTGTAGTTAGTATTAATTCAGATTTTATTAAAACAAGTCCCTTCAAACCATGGTTTCTCAAGTTGGCTTGCTTCCATAAACCACAGTTAAGAATAACCATAGCTGAAGACTGGGATGTAATAATTGTATTCAAAGGTGAAAGACCAGTAAATCAATCTTCACTATGATTCTAGGCACTGTGGCCCAAAACAACCGAAGAGCATAAGTTTAGGAAAGTTTGCATCGAGCCATAATGTAACATTGTGTCCAACCAAACCACTGCTTAATAAATACAAATAGACACAAAACATATAGTTTAGCTTTATTTGAGTTAAGGCAAAATATTACACAGGTTTTATATAAAGAACATGGATAGATGGTGTGTTCTTCTGTCATTGCTAAACCAGTATTTTGATCACCACTTTAAAAATCTTTTTACGAAAAAATCCAGTCCATTTCTTATGCCTCTCTAGTCAGCAATACAAAACTAATACAGTAAACACATTTTGAAATATCACAGCATTTAAAACAGCAGCAAGAGTTTTTATTTAAACTTAAAGTGCAGTTCTACAAGAGTAAATTCATCAATGATTCTAAAGAGATTATACTACTTTATGGCAATGAGCAGGTATCAGAGCTGAAGATATAGACTTTTCTTATTATTTATGATACGAACACCATAAACCAAAACAAATGAGCAGAGATTTCAAACAATGGGTACAAAACAGCAATGCAAAATAGTTCTTCCTCCGCTCTGCTGGTTCATAAATGACAAAAATTACCTTAAGACAACCTTGTGTGCACTAGGACTTTTGTTAGTGTACAGATTCAATCACATCACAAGCAGCTCCCTGGTCTTCAGTGAGACCTTAGGCTTGATTCTACATCCACTTCAGGCAATAGCAAAAAATGTTACCATCACTGGTGGCGCAATATCAGATAGATACTCAAGGGCAATGTGTTACATGTGATTATGATTCTCTACAGCACTGAAAAAATCAAGGTATACAAAGGTGTGCTTAACTTCAAGCAAGTGGTCTCTGGCATATCACCTTGTACCACAGGTCAGTCATCATGGCCCAGATCCCTGGGGAGCATAAGACTCTCTCAGTGTAGTTCAGCTGGAGATCTGGAGGGTGATGACTATTTCTTTTCCTCTTAACTGTACAAGAGTAGCCAAGTGATAACAGGAATAGTAAGCTCCCATTGCATAGCTAGGGGAAAGATGTTGTGCAAGGAGGTACTTTCTCCTTGTGCAATGCTTGAGAAAGTAGTTACATTCATGTTGACCTCAGTCACCAAGGGGATTCTGGTTGGTAATATGAAGATGAGGCCATCAGTACTTCTGAGACTGGATCTCACAGAGTAGAATTATGGAGGAGTAGAATCAAGCCCAAGACTATTGTACCCGTTCTCCCTGTCAGCATAGCAACAAAGATTAATGTTCAAGATTAGTTTCCTTCTATATGAAACTGAAGAATTTAACAAGATCTTTCCCACTGTATGCATTATAAATGAATGTATAGAAAATATTTTTGGTTTATTATTATTATACAGTTTTTAAGAATATGTCTGCATTAGAAAACATTTCTGTCCAGCAAGCAGCAATTTTGCTTTGCAAAATAAATGTAATTCAGTCTCATAATCTGCTATATTATATTGCTGTAGTTGAATCTAGCTGATAATCAAGTTGTATCAGGGTCAGCATGTGAAGAACAGGGCTCCTATAATTTTAAATCTGACAACTACCAACTTTCACTCTAAAGAGTTATTGTTAGATATGTATATATGTGTCTCTTTGTTTCTTAAATGTGACAAAATGGGAAGAGCATGCACAAACAGCTAAATATTCTAAAAGTTTATACTTCTACCAGAAAATAAGATGTCTTCTGATACTTTAGCTATAATTTGTAACTATTCACAGTAATTCAATCTTTTAATCACAAGATTGTTCAGTAAGACTACACAGTTAAGTAGAATGAAGAAACTGATAGCAGTAGGTATAGCTAGCAGCAAATTCAGTATGAAGAGAAATTCTTCATCAGTACACACATACATACACACACACCTGATGATGGAGGTCTGACTGACAAATTCAAGGCAATTTCACTCTTAAATGCAGTTTATGAGATTTAAGAGTCATACAATGGAGCAAAATCTGTGCTGTTTTGTTGGAATATGCCTACTCACATCCCTAAGATGCTGTATTGTTTCAAGGGCCCTGAGTATTGCTGGCTTATGGCTTTGCACTATATAAGTTGTTATTTTTCCTTTAAGTGTTTTTTTTTTTGGTCATTTTAAAAGGCTACAATTCTAAGCATATTGAACTTAGTGGGATTTACTCCTGAGTAAACATACTAAGGATCAGGCTGTACAGCTGCAATCCTACACAGTTACCTGTGAATAAGTCTCACTGAACTCAGTGGGACTCATTTTGAGTAAAAATGTGCAGGATTGCATTATATATCTCATAGATTGAATTGCCCTGACCCTACTAACTCTCCCCGTCTCTGCAAGATCAGGTCAATGTCACGGACTGTGATTCTAGACTGAGACAAGAATTGATATACTTCCTCAGAAGTATTTATTTGTCAACTTAGTTATCAGTACAATGGAAGATGGAGCATATTTAAATCAAAGCTATTATTTCTCCCCAGTACATTTTAAATGGTTACTAGTCATTCTGTTGTGCATATAGATGTGTGTGTCTGCGTGTGTTACAAAAATGTTTATTTCTGGAAGTCTAACAGATCCCGAGTATTTTTAGAAATCTAATGGATTCCTTCTCTCTCTTATGTCAGGGACCTGAGAATTATATGCACTATTATATATACCAGGGCAAATCTCCTATCTGCATTCAAAATTTATGAAGTGTAATAGGCAACATCCCTAAGTATTTTTGTAAAAAAGACGGTTGCATGCACAAAAAAATTGCTGCTCACAGTAGAATGATATAGCATCCACTTTCATTTTAAACATACACTTTGGGGTTCATTTACAGACCACTTGCATTCACTTAAAATGGCCATTTACCAACCATTTGTGATTATCCCATGAGATGTGGGATGCACTTGGATGTAACATATTTCCCATAGACTATTTTTTTCCTGTTCTGTTCAGTGATTTCAGTATCATATAATAGCAGTGATTCTTGTATGTAGCAGAGAAGTCAGCATTCACACACAGACCAGAAGTCTTGAAGTAGCATAGTACACATGGGTGGACAGTTTCCCTTCCCCCTGAAATAAGTCACATGGCACAATATGAAAATAGAGAGAGATTCCATGGGATCAGTTGCTCATCAAGCTTCCACCAGAATATCTGCAAGACTGAAAACAGGTGGGGGCATAGAAACTTAAGCAAATCTAAAAGCCCAATTTCCCTAACATTTGCCAAGTTCACACTAAAAACAATTGGCACTTGCTAATATGTACAAATCAGGTAAATAGCTCATCTCAAATAATAATAGTACCATTACTGAACTTCAATATTTTTCTGTACAGTTCTAGTTGAAATAACTTTACTATATGATTTGAATACCGCTACTCATGAGTCACGTAGTAATAGCCACTCAGAGTGAAATGTAACGGCTAACATACTAGCACAGAAGAAATATACATCACACATAGGCACACAATGTATGGCAAAGATTAACAAACTCTTTTCTTTGAGAAAGCAGAATTATACTCCCATTACACTACATAAATTGCTACTTAACTACACATATAAACCACTGAGTACGTTTAAGAATTTAATCTGGTTTGCAATCCTAAACACACTTCTTTGAGAGTGAGTCCTACTAACCACAGCTGGGTTTAAACATGCATAGGCTTGATTTTCTAAAAAACTTTCCTTCATGTCAGTCTGCCTTGCAGATCTGGGTAAGTGTCACATGCTACTGAAATAGTAGCCAAGCATAACATGCCTATCAGATGAATTGTTTCTAACTGAGATATTCTAGATCTGCAATAACTAAAGACAATTTCCAGATCAGAAGTCTGGGAGCAAAGGTGACAGTATCACATCTATATAGCAACAGATGTGCAGTAATTTTGATGGGATTCTGTAAGGAAAGTGATGGAACGAAAGAGGGAGTCCCTTCCTTTGGCCTGGAGTTTTCTAAAGGACCATAGAATAACAGATCTATTGCAAATCAGTGGCCAACAGGCACCAAAATTTGATACTTCAGCACAAAACAAATAATTTATATGAGCAACATAAATGGAAATCAATTGGGCTTCCTTTCAAGGAAGTCTGTTTTACAACTGAAAAAATTACTGCATAGCATAATCTAATAGAAAGATTATAAAATCATTTAATACCAAAACCATTTACTGACTTTATCAATAATGAGAAAGCCTTTAATGTAAAAGTATCTAACCGTCTTATTGTTTGGTATGTAAAAGTCTGAAGAGACAACAGTGAATTTCTTCTTTTGAATCACCAGTTTTGTTTGAAACGAGGACTGGAAATCATGTACCATCTAAACAAAAGCATTTGTAAAGCATTTACCAGAAATACTAAAAGTAAAGAGAGTTGTACTTGGGTATCTATCACAGTGCAATAAACTGTCAGTTTGATTTTTTTTAAATGTCAGAACTGGTGCCAATATCTGCCTCATTTCAAAAAGTGGAAGCAGCAGATCACAGTATAACTCCATGGAAACTATTAAGAGTACTCAAATAAGATGCTATTTATTTCCCAAAATGTCCCAATGTCTTCAAAGCAGTGTGTTTTACTGAAAAGAAAATGATGGTATCTGTCAAAAGAAGGTGTATTCCTAAAGGTGAGCTATTACTGTGATTTCTGCTACAAACATAAAAACTTACCTGCAAATAAGTACAACTGAACTAACCAGGGCTTACTTCTGAGGAGACATACATGCAGAGGATTGTGCTGTCGGTTTTACAGAATATTCTGTCCAAGGTTTCTGAGCAGACGTTAAAACACTACCTTGTTATAACACCATAACAGCCCTGTGATCATCAGCAGGAAACTACTGTACAACTGAAGAAGTTTGTGACTTGCTCAGAATCAGTAGTGTATTCATGAATAAGCTGGGAGGGGAAAAGAGGAAAGAAACTGGTAGAACAGATTACAAGTGAAGTGTGTGTTGAATGAGCAGGGAATGAAAAATTAGAGGGGATGAATGAGGATATTATGGGAAGTATGTAGGGAAATAAAAAGCAAAAGTCCTCTCTAGCTGGATTGCATTAACAAATTCAGTTTAAAATGGTGAGGATGTTCTGTTTAGTCACTATTATTCCCAAATATTTAATTTTTTTCTCTTCTTTAAAGCCTGTCATCTGAGTCAATTCTTCAGTTTCTTCCCTTTTCATATTCTTTGTTAGAATCTTTGTCTTTTCTTTGTTAAGTTTAAAACCAGCCAATTCACCAAATTCACTACAAATTTCCTTCAGTTTTTTCATACTTCGACTAGGATCTTCCAAAAAGATCACTAGATCATCTGCATAAGCTTTTAGTTTGTACTCTTGTCCTCTTATATTCGCTCCCTTGATTTCCCTTTCCCTTCGTATTGCTCTTAACAAAATTTCTAAAGTCAGTATAAAAAGCAATGGTGATAGCGGACAACCCTGCCGAGTGCCCTTTTTTATTTCTGTAGGTAATGTCTTCTCCCCATTTATTATAATTTGTGCTTTACAATTTTGGTATATTTGTCTTATCCAGTTAGTAAATTTGCTTCCACAATTCACAATGAACTATTTGAAAATAATTACGGGTCAAAATGGAGGGAAATTAAACAAGATTTACAGAAATGGTCAAAAATGAATCTGTCTTTATTAGGCAGAATGTCTGCAATAAAAATGATGATCCTACCGAAGATGACATATTTATTCCAGAACATACCAATAATAATTAAAATGGTGAGGATGAATCAAGAGACCTCCAGAGCTAATGTCTGTATTTAACTTAATGGAAACTGAACTACTGAACTCTCTACTACAAGAAAATCACTACAGCAAATTTAGCATTTTCAATGAGGGATTAGATAATAATGTTAAACTGTATCAGCAACTGGCATAAGATAATTCCAGTTCTACCACCAATCATTGCCATTTTGTAACTGTCTCTGCCCTTGCACTACCATTTTGTGACTGGTGACCAGATATTTTCCAGAAATCAGGGGTCCTCAAGGTAGAGAGCATGCAACTCCTGGTTTGAAATCATTCACAAGTAGCATGGTGCAAGAGAGAAAAAGTGAATGGGGGAGGGAGAATGAAGATTCAGGTCCATTCATGCTAAAGCACTGAAGCCTAGAACACAAATGTAAGCTACAAAGAGTAGTCAAATAGTTCTTAGCTTATTGCAGTTAAAAGCATTATGTTGTCCACCACAGAGGAGCTTTTATCTTAATACTGGATATTTATTAAGTTTTCAAAGAAGAAACCATCTTAGTTTCTTGAAGCATAAAAAGGAGGAAGAAAGGGGGGGAAAAGAAAAGGAAATGTAGCAGCATCTTTAAGGACATTTCCACATGGCTTTGCTGTTGCATGATGGGGACGTACTGGCAGCAGTCCACAAGTCATGCTTTTGCACAACGTCATCATGGTCCCATTGCCAACATGCCCCCACTCATCACGATTATGGGATATTCACTTATAGGAAAAAAACTGTAATGCACTGATGATTGCGTGATGCTCCTGTCACCACTGGCCATGCAGAAGAGGAGGAAGTGTGATCATACACTTCCTTCCCTAGCACAGCATGGGAAAGAGGCTGGCTGCACTGCAGAAGGAATTTGTTGCTTGTGCTCCCTTCCACAGGCTGCTGGCCAGGTGCAAAGGGGAGTGTTTGCACTGCTCTTCCTTCCTGGCAAAAGGGCTGCCAGGACTGTGATGGGAGGACAGAAGAAAGAGATACAGTGCAGAAATGTCCTAAGACTAGCTGGTTCTTATTTTCACATGAGCTTTTGTGGATATACACTCTGTACTTCATCTTAAGAAATCGATTTATAACCCCAAAGCTCATGCAAAAATAAGCAGTTAGTCTTAAAGCTGCTGCCATACTTATTTTCCTTTTTCCCTTCCTCCATCCTTCCTCCTTTTAAGATATTTGTTAGTTGATCTAGTATCTCTTTGCATAGTAATACTTATTTATAATGTCCAGATGTCTTTTATGTACATTTTTGTTATGATTTAAGCCGATTGCTATGTAGTAATAGTACTATATATTTATAATACTGGTTTTTTAAATCATTGTCACATATAGGCTTACATTATTACCTTACATAACATGGAAAAGATAACTGACTTTCCATACTCTCATTGCACCAAAATATAGGTTTGTTAGTTTTTAAAACTGTTTTTATTTTTCAATTGCTTTATGGGACAAATTCACTTCTAGTTATACAGTATATGAAGTCTCATAGATCTGAAGTTGATATATATTAAATGACTACAGTGTGTGGTGGATCTGAGGAGGTTCAGATCCAGGACCCCATGCAGATGCCAAAAAAGGTGAATGATTGTGTCCCATATTATTAAATGGTGGTGACGTGTGCAGATGCTTCAATGCATCTGTGTTCACATTGCCACTATTTTATATATAGGATATGACAATCCATGATTGGTGGAAATTGCTGATCCTGAATTCACAGGTCCGGAGAGTCCATTGTATATTCAAATTTTGTCATACTGTGTTTTCCAAAAGTAATGCTGTAATACTATATTCATTTACTTGGGAATAAGCCCTGTTGAATGTCTAGTGACACATTCAGTGGACTTTGTTCCAAGGTTGGTGTGTCTATTTGTCTTTTGTAACTAAGGGTAAATTCACAAGACTTAGCCAAACCCTTTCTACAGGGTGTAACTAGCTTTTTATGTACTTTTATACTTAGAGATATGGCCTCACAAAATGTTGGAGAATAAATGCTACAAGCCTCAAGTTCTGACTTGCACTGTGCTTCGTGCTGCTACGTGCTGTTGTAGCTGTTGAGGTGACAACAAGGTAGACATGAAGAGTGTGTGTTTACTACTAGAAATATACTTTCTAGCAAATATCCTTTCCTATGAAGATTCCATCCTCACAGGAAAGTATATTCCCTAGAAACTATATTTCCTGGAAAGTATTTTTTCTGCTTTCGAGAAATAGGAAAGTAACAGTTTAAAATATGGTTACAATCTATGATGGTAACTAACCCCTTTGGATGATGGGATTTGTATCTTTAATTGTAACTGATTGGTTTTTAAAAGTAACATTCCAAGCTCTAATCCATGCATGCGTATCTTTGAGCTTGTAAAGAGTTTAGCATTTGCCAAGCCATGAGTAGACATTGAAGAAGTTGTTTTTTCATGGACCTTTGAAGACAGGCAGAGAAATGGGGCAAGATAGGGCAGAGATTTTGCTTCATAAAGATTGCTTGCATTTCTTTTCAGATTGGCCTGTTTCACATTATGAAACAGTGCTAAATTATGCTAAATGGTTTCTACAAGTTCATATATGATGCTGATGTATTTATGTATGCCAGCGAAAATGGTAAAGCTCAGGTACATGGTTCCAAAATCGGTACAAACATAAAATGGTGGGGAGTTTTTGGACTTCCAAATGTTATGGTGTACCAACAACCTCACCAAGCATTAAAAAGAAAGGATTGTGGGAGTGTAGTGTAAAATATCTGGAGGGCCAAGGGTTCCCCAGTTATGGTGTAACAACTTTATTAAGCCAATCAAAACATATGGAAGAACTGTGTTACATATGTTTGATGTTTCAAATGTGTATTGCCTGGCCTTTCAATGCTTATCTTTGTATGTAGTTGTTAACCATTAACATGCTGTTCCCCATTTCTACATTCCTAAAATTCAAGTGTGTATTTTGTCCCTTCATGAAACACACCTTTTTAAAGACAAACAGCTGTTGATTCTTCTGAAGCAATCATTATAACTTCTCAAAGTGTAGTTGAATTCATTTTCCTATTCAGTTTTGGAAAAATATGGACATTTCTTGTTCCTTGGTTCAGAATTGCTATCTACTATTAGAAACCACATCCTTCCTTTCCCAAATCCCAGTGTATGTTTATGTGTGTGTAAGTCTTCTCTTTACCCCATCCTGCCTGCCCTGGAACATTAAGGCTATCTCATTAATGGTAATGCTGAAATGGATATAGTATTTTAAAATAGCCTTCCGTTATACTGAACTTGAATTGTGCCTCTGGAATGGCTGTCCTGGCATAGCACTGGAACATGTTCCATATTACACAAAGACACTAAAAAGTGGGAACTCAGCCTGGTTAGGTTGAAGCAAGTCAACAAGGAAACACACAGTTCCTGAGAAACCCTCAAAAAGGCTGTAAACACTTTCCAGTGCTCTGGAACCAGCTTTGAATTCTTCAGTAAACAAGAATTCAGCAAACCTAAGAAACAAGAAGACAGACAAAGAAAGCTATTATTGACCAGCTCCTTTCTTAAGCTATTTTCTTAACAGAACATATGCTTTTATGGATAGATTTACTTTTCGACCCTCCCCCAACACATTTGTACTAGTTTGTGCTCTTCTCTGATTGCTTCAGCATAAGCTGCCCTATTGTATCTCTGTATTCCATCATCAAAAGTGGCTTCATCTCTGTCCAGTTCTAATTGGCTCAAAACTGCCTGCAGCCATATCAGAAAGAGGTTGTTGATTAGGACTTCTACAAGGTTTTTTCCCCCTGATGTTGGTGTGATAAGAGCATCTTTCATCCAAAATCTTATTTCAACTCCT
Source organism: Cyclura pinguis (assembly GCA_030412105.1). Lineage (NCBI taxonomy): Eukaryota > Metazoa > Chordata > Lepidosauria > Squamata > Iguanidae > Cyclura > Cyclura pinguis. Next base: position 207,071,835 of record CM059601.1, on the reverse strand, counting down.
ACCATATTATTTGAACTTTTCTGGGTCTGGTCCACAGTTTTCTCCATCTCACACTACTGGCTTTAGTTCTATCTGGCTTCCATGTATAGTTCCATTTCTTATTGGGACCTATCTTTGTTCTATCATAGCATGCCTTCCATTAAAATCAGGCCATTGTTTTGTCTCCTCTTCAAATCTAATTTAACACAATTTGTTGGGTCAGAATCCATAATTCCACAAATGACTCAGGATCTATTTTCTTTTTTTAAAATTCAAGCTTCTTCAGTGATATGACCAGTCATATAGGGAGCGTGAACAAAATATTCACAAGTGGCCGCAGTTGAAGGTAACTGAATAATTTTTGCTACAGGAAAAAAAATATAAACATGGTAATATATTTTTATTTTGTGAAGTGACTGGATTTATCTTCTCCTTCCTGATAAATCAAGATAGCAAACAAAGGAAAAGAAAAAAAGCTGATGCTTAATAAATCAGGCGAGCAAATATCAACAGTTCATTCCTCTACCTGGCTAGCAAAAGAGAAGATAAATGAAAGTTTCAGAAGTATCTCTGCAAGGTGTTCTAAGACTGGTTTGAACAAGTATCTGATCTTTAGGTAGTGATTATATGATTATTGTTCCACAGCAGCATCAATCTCTCTGATTATGTTGTGTACCTTCAAGTTGTCTCCAACTTATATTGACCTTTGCACAGCCTTATTATGGGGTTTTCTGTGGCTAAGAGTGTGTGCGATGCGCCCAAGGTCACTCAGTGGCTTTTCAGGGCCAAGCAAGGAGTCAAATCCTGGTCTCCAGGGTCACAGCCCAATGCTCAGACTACTACACCATGCTGGCTCTCTCTCTGATTATGACATGGGATAAATCACACACACATTAAACACATGCTAACAAATCTGGCAATAAAACAGGATAGACATAAATTCGGATTGTAGTAAATGGAAAGAGAACTCACTCATCCCTCACCTTAATGGAATAATAACACTATAACAGTCTAGTGCGGGTCCCTCAGCTCAGTACCAGTAGGTTAAAATGAGGTAGGTTAAAATGATGAGATAGGTTAAAATGATGAACTAAATGATAACTGTGAACCATTCTAGAGCAACACTACATTTAAACTACACTAAGGCCGTTTCAGCACTAGACTGTTATAGTGCTCTGATTCCATTTTCACCATCCTGTGGAATCCTGGGGTTTGCAGTTTCGGGAGGGGCCGCTGGCCCCAGGATTCCACAGGATGGTGAAAGTGGAATCAGAGCGCTATAACAGTCTAGTGCGGAAATGGCTTAAGTGATGATGGCAACAGGATGCCCAGACAGAGGTCCCCATGAACAACAGAATGCATGATAGTGTTAAAAGCTCTGAACAAATGTGATGGGGTGGGGATAAACAGCCGTGTTAGTCTGTTGCACCAAAAGCAATGGAAAATCTAATGGTATATCAAGGACTAATGAGACGCACTGTTCTTTTGCAAGTTATTTTCAAAAGTATCCAGGAGCAAACTCTATTGCCACTGTGGATCTCCTCCCTGGGATCAAATCTCCTCTTTAAAAAGATGCCCTTGATCCCATCAGAGCGGGGCAGTCCTCATGATCTTTAATTTGGTGCAGGAATGAATAAAGACCGGAGCTCTTGGATGAACTTACAAACAGCAATGAGACGGATGTGTTCTGTAATGAAAAAAAGTCCTATCTCTGATATGATTATTAATATTGGTACCTTCTTGCTGAAGCTAAAGTTATCTTAAATAGCAAAATACTAGCTCAGAAGCAGAAAGATAAGAAACCAAAAGGTAGATAATACCCTCTTCTCTTTTTTCTCTGGCTTACCTTGCCACATGATAATCAAGATCCAAGAACTCCAACAGCCTCATGGAGGAGCTGTTGTATTTCTATGAATTTGTGCTATAATAACTGTAAATAGGACTATTTGTTGGTTTTGCCCATAGTGACAAGAAGCCAAAAAGAATATTAACTTTCCTAATGACTACATGCTTCTTGAATGATCCATTCACTTTCAGAACAAGAGAGTGGGAAACACAATTTGTTGTTGTTGTTGTGTACCTTCACATCATTTCTGACTTATGGCCATCCTGTCACAGGACTTTTTTGGCAGAATTGCTTGGGGTACGGGTTGCCTTTGCCTTCATCTGAAGTTGGGAGAGTGTGACTTGACCAAGGTCACCCTGTAGGTTGAGCAGGGATTCAATCCTGGTCTCCCAGTGTCCTAGTCCAACACTCAAACCACAACTATGCTGGCTCTCTTGCAATTTGTTGTTGCTGTTGTGTGCCTTCAAGTCATTTTGAACTTACAGTAACCCTAATGTAATGTAATCTACCATGGGATTTTCTTGACAGAATTGTGAACTGGAAGTTGTAAAGAGAAAGTGAGCCATAGTGGCTTGAGTGTTGGACTAGGACTTTGAGACCAGGGTTCAAGTCTTTGCTCAGCCATAGGAAACCACTGAGTGTCCTTGGGCAAGTCACACTCTCTCAGCCCCAGAGGAAGGTAATAGCAAACCCTCCTGTGAAAAATCTTGCCAAGAAAACCCCATGATAGATTTGTCTTAGGGTTGCCGTAAGTCAGAAATGACTTGAAGGCACACAACAACAACAAAGAGCCATAGAAGGAGAGTTGTGAATTGTTGGAAGGTAAAGTAGCCCCTAAGAGAGCTAAATACCATGAAAGCATCACATTCTGTCTGATTTTAGAAGCTAAAAGCTAAGCAGGGTCAGGCCTGGTTAGACCTTGGATGGGGGGCCAGCATGTTCATGTGCTGCAGACAGTATTTGAGAGGAAGGCAATGGCAAACCGCCTCACAGTATTTTTTACCTAAGAAAACCCTATGAAATTCTTGGGATCACCATAAATCAAAAGGTGACTTGAAGGCACATAAACACGAAAAAGAAGCCTCTTAAGTAACTTAGATACTTTAACACTTTGTTACAGTTTTGGAGCAAATGAACTCTGAAGGGAAGGCAAGAAAGCCAAGTTGCTCAGTTAAAATTCATCAGGAAATTCTAGGTTACCATCACAGGTATAAACTAAGATAATGGATTCTGATCACACTGCATGTGCCAGGTTATGTAACCAGCAGCCATTTTGTGGATGTCCATTATTAATAAAATAACTGTCACTGTAAGTATCTTATGCAGTTATTTCTCTCTGACTTCGCTGTCTACAATTTTGCTCTTAACCTACATATATTGTACATGAAAATTCATGTTATAATAAACTATCAGTCTTTAAGATACCACCAGATTATTGTTGTTTTTAAAGTACAAGGTCTCTTTTAAGGCATTTGGATCTCATACCCTCCAAGCTTTTGGCCCTTTCCGTACCTTACCTTTTTTCTGTGCTGGGATGCGGGGATTGCGCGAGCAGCCTCCAGCGAGAGGCTCTTGCATCCCTGCTGCTTCAACTCCGCACGAGCTGCTTGCTTGTGCGAGAGCCCCACCTCTTTCTTTCGCAGTGCAGCCTGGGACTTTCCCAGGCTGCGCTGGGGCAGGAAGTGTGACCGGCGCAGCTCCGGAGGCTCCACACGCCAGGTAAGTGCGTGTGGGACCCGGGAGCAATGCACGATCATGCACCATTTTCAGCTTCCAGCTGAAAATGAAAAGGTGTGTGATCGGCGCCTGCTGGCCCCTGGAGCATCACGCGATTGTGAGTGCGTCCTGCAGATCACTCCTCACAATCGCGCGACGCTCCAGGCACCCTTTCGCACGCCAAATGCCATGCGAAAAGGGCCTTTATTAAGGCAATTCTGTAATATTTGCTTATTTAGAAACAGAATGGAAGTGAAGGCAAACAGGCAATTATACAAGGTAGTAGATTCATTACCATACATCCTATCTCCAGAAAAGAAATGAAAACACACAGCTGTGCTCCTGGAACTCTTCACTTTTCAGAGCTTGGGAATCAGAGTTCAGGTGCATTAGCAGTGCATTTAATGGCAGCCAACATGGTGTAGTGGTTTAAGTGTTGGACTAGAACCCTGGAGACCAGGGTTTGATTCTCTGCCCAGCCAAGGAAACCCACTGGGTGACCTGGGGTGCATCACACACACACAGCCCCAGAAAACCCCATGATACGTTCACATTGAGGTCGCCACAGGTGGAAATGACTTGTAAGCACCCAACAATGCAACTGTGCTTAACTCACCAGGATTTAAAAAGGGTAAACAGTTGTGATGGTTAGTGAGTAACAGAATTAGGATCACAGCTCTCTTCTCTCTGTTTTATATCAACAAAACCCACTCTGCCCTGTTAACACTGAGGAGAAAACAACAAAAGCCAGTAACACCACCATTGTGACAGTACCACCAAATAAGAATGCAAAGATATCCTACATTTTACAAATTCCTTTCGAAAACCAACAGTTAAGTCTACCACTGCACTAAGTTTTTTGCTCTGCACAGTCTGAACTTTCCTTCAATATGCCATGCACTGCTACTCAGTTGTCCGTACCAACTATTAGTACTAACAGGTTGTTGTAGGTTTTCCAGGCTTTGAGGCTGTGTTCTATTATTATTTTCTCCTGACGTTTCACCTGCATCTGTGGCTGGCATCTTCAGAGGATCTGGTGGCATGGAAGTGAGACAGAGTATATATACTTGTGTAGCCCTCAGGTGGGAGGGAGCAATTTGCATGTGTTACAGTTGGCTTGTGTGATGGCCTATTGTTAAATGGGATATCCCCCAGGGTTGTATTGTTAATCAGGGGACATGCACAACAATGCGTTAATTACATTAGCCATCCATTATATTGTTTCTTGTAGAGGGACCTCCAGAGTCTGGGTGGTATTCATTGGCATATTTTTGAGTCTTGATTTTAGTGTTCTTCAGTACTGGTAGCCAAATCTTGTTTACTTTCCAGATTTCTTCTTTCCTCTTGAAATTGTCCATGTGTTTATGGATCTCAATGGCCTCTCTGTATAGTCTGACATAGTAGTTGTCAGAATGGTCCAGAATTTCTGTGCTTTCAAAAAGCACTCTGTATTTAGGTTAGTTTATGACATGTTCTGCTACTGCTGATTTTTCTGAGTGGATTAGTCTTCAGTGTCTTTCGTATTCTTTGATTCATGTTTGGGCGCTGCATTTTGTAATCCCTGTGTAGACCTGCCCACAGCTGCAAGGTATGCAGTAAACTCCAGCAGAAGTTAGAGGGTCCCTCTTGTCCTTTGCTGAACGTAGCATTTGTTGAATTTGTTGAATACAACCCTGGGGAATATCCCATATAACAATAGGCCATCACACAGGCCAACTGTAACACATGCAAATTGCTCCCTCTCACCCAGGGACTACACAAGTATATATACTCTGTCTCACTTCCATGCCACCAGATCCTCTGAAGATGCCAGCCACAGATGCAGGTGAAACGTCAGGAGAAAATAATAATAGAACACGGCCTCAAAGCCCAGAAAACTCACAACAACCTATGGATTCTGGCTGTGAAAGCCTTCAACTTTACATATTAGTACTAACCTTTGTGCTCTGTACATGTATTTAGAATTTCCTGTAAGTCTGTAGAGGAGCAGGAACACGTAAGCACTGCCAGCCACACCATGACATATCCCGGGTCCTTTCTTCAGTAGTCCCTTCTGCCAAGTTAGCTCTCCACAGCGAATACAGCTATCTAGATACTGGGGCTTCTTTGAAACTAAGTATGCCTTTGCAAACATATATGCAATGCCTGGGGAAAAAGAAAAGAACAGTCTAAGTGTCTTCAAAGTAATAAAGTACAGAACAATTGGAAGTAAAAAGATAAAAATTCCTCCCTATATATTTGTGATATGCAAGTTAATGGGATGCTAGAACTGAAAAAGATTATTAATCCTTCTACAAACCCATCACAGTACAGTAATGAGATAATCCAAGCCCTACAATGACCCAGCTATTCTCACTAAATTCTTCTTAGTCCAATCCCCTGTTGCCTTTTAAATTAAAGACTCTTATGATTAGTCCTGAGAAACATGAACATGGGGAAAAAGTGAAATTAATGAAGATAGCAGAGAATGGACACTTGTAGAAACTTTTTGGAAAGTGGGATCTGAAGAATGCTAAAAATCTGTGGGTTGCTTTTACACAGGATGTGTAGCAATGTAAAGTTAATCTATGCCCATTTCCATACTACACTGTTAAAGTGCTATTATTCCACTTTCAACATCCTGTGGAATTCTGGAATTTGTAGTTTACTGATGCCAAAGAGCTCTCTGGCTGAAACTTCTAAATGCCTCTCTCTAAACTGCAAACCCCAGGATTCCATAGGATGTTGAAAGTGGAATAATAGCACTATAACAGTGTAGTGTAGAAATGGCCCATGTGAAAGCCATTAGACAAAGTTGCCTTAGGGCCTTTCCTCACTACACTGTTATAGTGCTAATACTGCACTTTCAACATCCAATGGAATCCTGAGGTTTGCAGTTTAGGGAGGGGCATTTAGAATTCTTAGCCAGACTGCTCTTGGGCCTTGGTAAACTACAAACCCCAGAGTCCCACAGGATGTTGAAAGTGGAAAAATAGAACCATAACAGTGTAGTGTGGAAAAGCCTTTAATCAGATGACTTTGGGAGTCGTGAAAGGGCAATAAACTGTTCATTACTGATTATTAGTGTCCTTTTTATTGTTTCTATGTACATGCATATATTATGCTCATATTATGGAAACTGCTTGTGTGTGTGCATGTGAGAGTTCCTGCTCTCCAGAACCAAAATGTCTCGAGCTGTCACCAAATGCCTCAGGGCTTGGGATCATATTACTTTTTTTTTCCACACAAGGATGTTGTGAGAAGTCAAAGAGGGCTCCTTGTAAAAGTGGGTGGATCCATTTTCTTCTCACAAAAAGATTTGAGCTCCAGTATTCCAGCAGAACCATTATGATAATTGGATCAGAATCATTTTGATCACTGGATCATAATGAAAGAGAAGTCTTCTGAGCCTAGCTTTGGATTGCTGTTGCAGAAGGAAGCTATTTTATAGACATTTAAACAGGCAACCAGTGTGGTGCATTTGGATTTTTAATGATTGGGGTAGCATTGATACCTCCAACTGTCCTTTGCCTAATCCTTTATCACTTCAAGTATAAAAAAAATTGAAGGCAAAAGAATAATGAGAAATATGGCAGCCTGACATCAAATGCAGATCAGATAAAATCTAGCCCTTTTCATCTGCAAAGTGACATCGTGCAACAAACTGTTTTAATGACTATTTCCTGGCTTTAATTCACAGCATCTACATGAGCAGAACCTGGAGCTCCATGACACCAATGCACAAGTTCATTCTCTCGCTCAATCATTTCTCCCAGTTCTGGAGGCCAGTTGCAATTCTGTTCTTGATCCATGAGAAAGTCAACACTCTGCCATACTAGTTCCTGATCAGCAGTTGGCAGGTATTCATAATAGGAGAGGAGCATCTGTAGGATGGATGAAAGTCCATGAGCAGCCCCTGTGAAGAACACAAATAATTCAAGTTAAGAATTGCTGCACTGAATTTTCAACTTTTTAAAGGGACATTACTGTTCATTGAGTCATAATACTAGCAACTAGGATTGTACAATAAAGGTGAATAGTCATGACAGAAAAAAAAAAATCTTCAGCCAGCTGGTCACAAACTTGAGTGGCTTTTAAAAAAGAGTGAACAAATTAATGGAAGATAAAGGTGGAAAAGAAGATGGCAGACTGGATAAGCAGTCAACCAACCAACCAACCAACCAACCAACCAACCACTTTATTTATATCCTACCTTTTCCCCAAGAATGGGACCCAAGGTGGCTTATAGAATAAAAACAGATATAAGTGAAACCACTTACAGCTAAAAATAGACAAAAAGTTATGATTAAATAATAGTAAAAGATCTACAGGATCAAATGCATATAACATATTAATTGAAAAACCCTAGATTAAAAATAGGATAGAACTAAACCAGAAAGCTGTTATATAAAACAGTTAGTCCCAAACACCTGACAGAATAGAAAAGTCTTTACTAATTGGCAAAAGGAGAGCAAGACGGAAGCCAGGCTAGCTTATCTAACCGAGTTTTAGAATGCAGGAGCAGCCATGGATAATGCTCTCTTCTGTGTTCCTACCAAACATGCCTGTGAAGGTGGTGGCACTGAGAGAACTGCCTCTTCCAAAGACCTTAGAGCTCATGAAGGCTCATATGGGAGGGACTCTTCTTCTTATGATGTTATGCTCTTAGGGCAGGAGTGGGAATTGTGAAGTCCTCCACAAGTTGTTGGAGTGTGACTTCCAGTATTTCTCACCATTGGCTATGTGAGATACAGTTCCTCGGACCAGCAGCCCAACAAAATCTGGAGGGGCACACAATACCACCCCTGACTTAGGGCTTCTACTTGAAAAAAATCCCTTTGTGGGAAAAAGAAAAAGAAAGTTCTTGTTGTGACAGTCAATGCATATCACGCACTGAAATCTCTATCCCCTTCACCTGGGAAACCAGGAGAAGGTCAAGGAATGTGGATTATGCTGAAAATAACCCCCACTAAAATGGCACAAATATTGCTACCTCTGTTCTTGCAGGACCTCACTAATGCTGAAATGGGCTAAAAGGGTTTGCCCACTGGGCCCACATGTTGCTTCTGCCCATCCAGTCCATGCCATTATTCACTATGCCTGTTAGACCCACATACCTGAGGTGAATGTTTCTAGAGTTCATTATTTTGGTGCCTCATCCCTACCTGCTGGCAACTTTATTGCTCTGTTTCTTGTTTTCCCTGCTTTCTTGGTTGTTGCCCAGGAAATATGTGAAGGTTTTTTAAATAAGAGATGTCCTACAGTTTTCAAAGCTCTGAACTTCAAAGTAATATGGTTGCTGACTTGCGTTACAGGTTGTTATCGTATAGATTCCCTTTACTTCAAACTCCTCTCTGTTGATATCCTAAATTACTATCTTCTTGTCACCTTGAATCCTTTAACCTCATCCCTTAGTCTTTATTCTAGACTTTCATCTCTGGTTCTGTCCCCCTTATGTAAAGAGAGGAAGATTCAACTTCTTTCTATCTGTCCACCACAAAGTAGAATATGAGGGCAGAGATTTCTGCGAAACAAAACAAAACAAAATTGCCGCTGCTCTAGTAGCTACTCTTCCCCAAGTGAATGCCATCTTCTTCCCAAAATACAGCTGAAGCAAAATAGGTGAGTAAAACTCTCACTGCTTTCCTGGTGGGTCTCACTCAGTTACCAAAATAATGTATAGCTTAAAGCATAATTGTTATATTGATTAGACTGTTCAAGACAAAACCTCTTTGAGGGCTTATTGAAGCGTCATAGCCATTATGCACCAGCCACTAAACTAATTCTACGTGGTGTAATATACTTGAGAGTGTAATGTTTATAAGATGCCTTCAAAATCTGAGTCTGAACACATTTGTGGAGACTTTTCACATGATCAGTTGGATCTACTTATCATGGGGTGTTCTCGGGCTGAGAGTGTGTGACACACCCCAGGTCACCCAGTGGGTTTCCATGGCCAAGCGGGGAACTGAACCCTGGTCTCCAGCATCATAGTCCAAAGCTCAAATCACTATACCATGCTGGCTCTCTTTAGACGGTTTACTTTCCATTAAATAAAGGGAACTATCTGAAAAGAACAGCCAGTCTTCAAGATGGCTTTTTTGTAGGGAAGGAACGTGGGAAAACAGAAATGACATAAATCAGTTAGCAAAATAACACCAAAATTTAAGAGATTGGCTTTTTGTTCAGCAGCCATAATTAATTATGGTGCATCTGCTCTCTGTGACCAATACAATCTGGAATTTAAGGGTCTGAGAAGCAGGTGGTAGGGCATCCCATAATAGTACAGTCTTTTTGTTTATATTCCTCAGATAGAGACTGGCAACACCCATGTGGTAAATAACTCTTTACTAACTCATTACCTGGACACATGGGAATCCAGGATGTCTTTTTTCATATGGATGAGGATATACCCTTTTTTCAGAGCTTGTAAAAAGCTCCTTAAAGACCAGGTCACTGTGCTTGCCAGGCAATCTAGCTCATAGTTCAGGCTAACTTTTAAACTACGTAAAATAACTAAATCAACAGTCATTTCCAACTGAATGTCGTTATTCTAAAACCAAGCAATGGAAAGTTTAGAGATCGTTAAGCTGAGCTTTTAAAAATAAAATTAAACATAAAATTAGCTAACTAAAATTTATTTAACCTCCCCAAATCAATTTCAAGTAGGATGGCTGAAATGAGACTCCATAGCATTCACAGGGTTGCCATAAGTCAAAGCTCATTTTATGACAATTAAAAACAAACAAACAAAAAAAACCAGCTCAGTGTGGTCTGGACCCTTTGACAGCCACCCAAAGGCAAAGGAACAAAGAAATCAAAACTGGCTTCTCAACATCAGTACCTTTCTGTAGGGGGTTGTGAAGCACTCAAAGAGAGAAATTCGATCTGACCAGTCAAGATTTAGGATGATCTAATTATGTAATCCCTTGTAATTCTTTGTTGTTTTGTGCCATGAAGTTGGCTTTGACCTATGGCAGCCCGAGGAAGGGGAGACCTCCAAGAGACCCTGTTATTAATAGCTCTGTTCAGGTCTTGCAATCTTAGGGCCAGAGTTTCCATGACTGAGTCAATCCACCTGTAACGTGATCCTTGGCTATTCCTACTACCTTCAACTTTATGGAGCATTAGCACCTTTTCTGATAATTCACGTTGTTTTATGATGTAGGTTTACAGCTACTCTGTGATCCTGAAGCATTTAATGATAACTAAAGTATGATGATTAATCAGACTGAATAGTCCTAGATTTTAAACTGTACTCACCAAGATATTCTGTTCCATAGTAAGAGTACATGAGGGGAACTGGCTTCCTCTTCCTCAGTGCATATTGTTTCCCAGACTCTAACATTGCCTGGCAAATTGACTTGATCTGTGCTGGAGTCAGTACCTAAAGTGGGGAAAAAAAGACTCGTCAAAGACAATAAACATTTATTATAACTTCTTATATTTCCTTTTGGGCTACTCTTTGTAAGGTAAAAGATTCTTCATATAGGCAGACCCACCTACTATATATTTATTTGTGATGCAAACTTTTCTATGAGAACTATTAGACAGAGATACAATTAAAAATAGAGCCAAGGCTCACAGAGTCAAAGTGCTAGGACTTTCTGATTAGCAAGAAGATTGATGCTACATGCCTCCACCACAGTTTTTGAGTTAGTTCTGGAGGTTAATTTTCCCAGCAACAATATACTGTGACCTACACACAAAGAGACAGATATAGAACAACCTAACTGCCTGTCTTTTAAAACTTTCTCTGGGGGTACAGCTACAGGGATTCACATGATGGAACACCTGTATTTAAACATTTTCATCTCAACAGTTTAAACAGTTTGGGAAGTCCTTTCTAATAACTACATGAGACTCAGCTCAAAGAATTGATCTCTCCGCAGTACAAATTACACAACAACTGAATTGATTGGTCAATAGCATTTTTTTCCAATATTTTCCCCTCAAGAGTTAGAATGTTCATGAGCACCCTTTGACACTAAAAATGGCACAATCAAGCTATAATCCTGTGGACCACACGGTAAATCCTAAATATAGTCAATGTCACAACCCTTTAGCTCATACAACTAGATCTACCCAGTTTCATAATCTTGCTAGGAAACTTATTGACTTCATTTTCTTTGATTTTTGTATCAATCTACCATAGCATAATTTTTAAAAAATTAAAAATCTGAATTAAATTAGAACAAATTAGTACCTGAAGAGCAAGACTAGAAGGATTCAGTCTGAACCCATGTGCTTGGAAGTAAGCATTGCTATTTTCAGTGTAATTAAACAGTGAATTGAAATATGTGGTTGATGAAACATCATTCCAGAAAGCAATTGATTAAAACTAAGAGCTGGCAGATCCAGAAAAAGAAATCACAGTGCAAGGCAAGAAATGACTCTGGAATCAGAAATGCTTGGCAAGCAAGGAAACAAGGGCACTGTCAATATGTCACCCATTTTCCTCAGGGAGAACTCTTCCCATTGTGCTTCAATCACACCTTTCCCTCTCCACACCTACAAAGAGACTGAGGCCATTTCTGCGCTAGAATGTTATAGTGCTATTATTCTACTTTCAACATCCTATGGAATCCTGGGCTTTGCAGTTTAGGAACAACAAGACAAAGCAAACAAACAAAAGCTCTGAAAAATATGACATCATCTGACTTCTCCCAACTATACAAGGGAGGAGGTACCTCAGTTACACATCATAAGCCTCATCAGGAACTATACTGCTTCTTTCTATGAGGGTTCTGTTGGAAGCAAAGAGGCATCAATGCTTTTATAGAGTGATTAGTGACAGCGAATTCTAGGGAGCATGTCTGCTCTTTTGTTTCATCTGTTTCTTTCTTTGCTGTATGCACTCAAACCTTTTTGCTTCCTTCCTACTTGCAAAAGTCACTCCCCTCTTCTTCCAAAAGTTAGGCCTTTTATCTTGATGCCTCTGCTTTGGGATGGCTTATATCCACTCATGGCAGCCAGCCTTCAGGGGCTCTTCTACTGAAATTTAGGTAATCTTCTTTTGTCTGTCTCCCTTTCTGTTTCAAGAGGGATTTCTTGAAACAATAAATGTAGGGTTTTTCCTTTTTTACCTTATAAGATTATTTTTATCTTGTTTACTACCACAAACTCACATCACATGGCCTATTCTGCACCTTGGCTGATATAGATACCAAATGTTCCTACAGGTTCATTTTCATCACTTCACATGTTCAGCAAATTATAAGTGTCTGCTTTGCTGATAACTACAAACTTGCCTGCTTACTTGTAGATAGTCTATTAACTCATTGCACTGGGATTTTACGGGTATAACAGAGGCCTGTACAGTCTCACAGCCCTATGTAGCTTTCAAGATCCAACAGCCGTATGACTGAGTGGGAAGGGAACAGCTCAAATAATGCTGACTGTGGGAATAAGTGATGTCAAGAAACGCATCCTAATTTTGTCTACCACAAGGAAAATGGGTTAAAGGGGGCTTTCTTTCTTTCTTTTTTCATTAGTATCTACCTTTATACTGATATGCGACCCAAAGAGGGTCAACAATATAAGTCAAAACTAAATACAGCTAAAACAATGGATAATACAAAATACAAAGCAAATAAACAACTGCATTAAAAGCATTAATTGAAAACAGTTAATTGAAGATAGTTAAAACATAATAACATGAAAAAAATGCATCACAACTCAATTAAAAGACCTTCTGCAATGTCCAGTTAACAGTCAAAGGTCCAGATAAATGAGGGGTTTTTTTGTGCCAGCAAAAAGACAGGGAGAGGAGGAACCTAGTTTCCAATAAAAGGGATAGCTGGGATTGAAAGAAAGCCTCTGCTTGAGGATCTTAAAACTTGAGCAAGTTTATATCAGGTGATTCAGTCCCTTACTTGGCTAGATCCACCTTTTTTTTTTTTGAGTGTACAATATCTAGTACACCAGCCTATTTAATCACTTGATATCAGGCAAACATATGCCACTCAGGACCACAGATGAGAATACTTTCTGACAGCACAAGATAATGCTTAAGGACATGTATCTCACATTATGGAATAAGTCTTCAGAAAAAATAAGTTACTTCAGCATGTCAAGAGCATCTCAGAATCCAGAGAGAATCCAAGGGATTAGATGAGGACTTCCTTTATAAATAATCATAAATTATTTCAAACAGAATGAAATCCTTTCCTTTATATCTGTAATGCCTTGGGCTGAACTTACATATTCTAGCAATTTTTTTAAGTGACAGAATTAGGCTATTTTTCTTAACTTGGAGGGAGCCAAAAAAACCAACAAAACAGAAATGGAATTAAAATCTAGCATTTGATTTGTATTTTGTCATTATTTACAGTAGAAAACTAGTGTCCTAGAAAGTTAACGTTCCTGCTTTTTCGCAACCTAAGATCTTGTAAAAATGTATATGGGGAAGCATTAACTTCCGGTGAGACAAATTCATACTCTAAAATACGATAGGAACAGAAGGGCAAAAGTATATCACCTAGGGCCATTTCCGCAGTACACTGTTATAGAGCTATTATTCCACTTTCAACATCCTGTGGAATTCTGGGGTTTGTAGTTTACTGAAGCCAAAGGGCTCTCTCACTGAAAATTCTGAATGTCCCTCCCTAAACTGCAAACCCCAGGATTCCATAGGATGTTGAAAGTGGAATAATAGCACTATAACAATGTACTGTGGAAATGGCTTAGGTATTCTAGTTTGTTGATGAAGTATGTCAGGAACAAAGCAGTACATCACTTTATGCTTTGTTGCTGAACTAGTGAATGCCCTAGAGTGTGATAACAAAATCTGCCTTAGATGTTTCATCTGTCATGGCTTACTCACATATGAAAATAACTCCTTAGAGTTTTCATAAGCATCCCAATAATATGAGACTTAATGTGCACTATTTTGAAGATAATATTAAGTAGATATATAGCATTAGGTAGGTAAACAGCAGTAAGCACCACTGGGTTAAGAAAAAAGCCATCTCAAAGTCCAGTGAGCTGCTTGTTATCTCTGAAAAACTGCTGCAAACAAGGCAGGCAGGATTTGCAAATTTGTCTAGAGGATAGCTGTATGTGCTGCTAAAGATATTTCAGTGAAAACAAGAAGGAGATGTTTTAGTGGCAAGGTATACAAACACGGCACACTGAGGGAAGGATATGTAACACATTACCAGGAATTACACGTTTTACATAGAAGGGCAAAATGGCAGCACCAGTGGGGGGGGGGGAGCGGCAGGGGGAGGGACAGGAGGAGATAGGAGCATTATCACAATTATAATCATAATCATCACCATTGGAGCTACAAGTGTATTTGTCTGAAGCGGTTTTTATACATTTATATAAAGCAGACACAGAGTGAAGAATCTTCTTTGATTTGTTGATTGAATATTTTTGATTAGTTTTCCAATGACATACTTCAGTCCATCATCCATTTCCTTAGTAACTAGTCTTCTTTGCACAGTATATAAAGAGCATTTAATCATTCTCCTCTTTTTTTCTCTAGGTTTGCCTAGGAAACAATTTCATAGGACAGTTTCTCATCCCATGTAGAGAATGAAAACTATAGTGGAATCAAGAGCATGACTCACTGGCTGAGGCAGAGAGGGCTTCTTGTGTAAGTGGGAAGTGTCTTCTACAACTGCCTTCTTGCTGATGTCTTCTTTTCCTGCAGCAGTATCTTGCATATCCCTTTTCCTACATGAGACAGGACTGCCCTCAGGAGCAGTTTTCAAGGCACTACAGCAGGAGCAAAGCAACAGGAAAACCCTGTTGTGGGAATAGTGCTCTAGTCATGTTTCACTTGGTCTTGTCACGAAAACATCTCTCAAGCTTGTATAACCATGACAAAATACTTTGATATATTTGATAAATATTTTGCAAATATTTGGAGGGTTTTGCTGGGAAGGTCAAACCAATCCTCTCATTCAAAAGAACTCTCTGTCCCTTTCTGAATCAAAACAGCAGCATTCCATGTCTGATCCTCCCCCTTTGATAATCAGAACTACTGACAACTTTAGGTATTGCACTGCATCATTATAGCACAAGATATTAATCTGAAAATATATTAAAGCTGAGTTCCATTAAAAAGACCAGGTAGGACACTTTTCTAGCCCTAGCAAAACTAAAATATGAACAAAGGCTGTAACCATGTAAACAAGAGAAGGACTGATTTTCTGTGACATTAATTTAAGTTTAATGGAATGAAATTATTTTTTTGCAAACAGATGGAGTCACCATCTGAATGGTGACCTGTGAATTCACATATTCAAGGGAACACGTCTCCCAACTCGAGAGCAAGCAAAGAAGCAACACACATACACAACATTAGTGAAACTTGTGAAAGAAATAATGTGAGTAGTACTACTGATAAACAATGGTAATACCATGGCCTGAATTCTGCTGATTAGTCTCTTTATTTTAATTTTTTAAATATTTTATTATTATAAAGAAAAACGAACAATACATAACAGAATAAAACAAAAACACCACGTGAATAACATAAACGTGAAAAAGAGAAAAATCACAACACAAATAGCTTACATTACTATTTCTCTCCAGATCCTTTATCATCGTATACTTATTCAACATATTATATATCATATTGATTATATATTTTTATTTCATGTATCTAAATCTCATTCTCCTTGTACTTATTATTGCTATAATAATTTCATTCTTAAAACTATTCTTTTCAACTACATTTAACCTATTGCTAATACTATATATGACCCTTTTATTAACCATAAACTCTAACCCTAAATGTGAACCCATTCCCAAAGCCAATTATATTTCAGCTTACTCTGCTTTCCAAAATTGTAATTCTTTTTGTGGAGGTGTGATACTTCCCTCTTTTGCTAAAGCCTTTTCCACAAATATTTTCCATACTGCTTCAAAGTCATTCCTTTTCATTATCCCTTTTTTAACCTTGATTCGACATGTTAACTTATCATTGATCGCAATTTTCCACACTTCTTCTGCTGATTAGTCTCAACTAGAATAAGGTCATTGAATTAACTGTTGAACAGTGAGTAAACACTTATAGAAATCTTATACATTCAACGGGTCTGGTCTAGTCAAGACTAACAAGATTTAGGCCAATATTTACAACAAAACTGAGCATGTATAATGGCCTCAAACTCCAGTGTATGTGGTAAACTGATACACGTATCAGCTAAGTCTTAAATAAAAAGATGAAAAATTGATGGCTATGTTACCCTGATTTCTGGGGGTCCCGGGAGGGACACCAAATTGCTCTTAAAATTATACAAGTTGGAGAAATTAGTCAAGAGCACAAGTTAGCACTGCGAGAGGCAGGGTAACGTAGCGAAATCTTGAACCCGATGTCTGCGGGGTCAGGCCGAGTCAAGGAGCACACAGAAGTTGAAATAATAAATGATGTTTTATTAAAAATACAATCAAACAGTGTGTGCGACACAAACATACAGAGATACTATAGGAAACGTTGGAGTGGGATAAAGGGATTTTTAGAGGAGTTGTTGGTTAGGGTGGTACTCCACCTGTCCTGAAGTCCGGTTGGAAGCAGACAAGCTGGGGAGCATGGATCTCAGCACATGGAGCTGAGGGGAAGGCTCGCTGGACAAAGTGACAGCAAGGCGGGATGGAAGCCAAGAGCGATCCAAGGAAGCGCTGAAAGTCAGGGGTTTTTATAAGGAGAATTGTGACCGCAGGCTAGGTCAGACTTGGGGAAAACAATGGATTTGGGGCTGGAGACAAAGCCTCCGAAAGGTCAGAATTTGAATGATTGAATTATAGCCGAATTATCAATAGGATAGCCAGTAGGAAAACATGGAGTACTTGAGCGTAGTATAGTCAGATCATCAAGCTGCCAGTGCGGGGCAGAGGATCTTTTGAAAGTTGCGTGCATACTTAGTGAAGGTACCTGCCTTTGAGGTCTCCTAAAGCTGCAAGTCGGCTATTTCTGGCCTGCCTGTATTGTGTTGTAATATTACGGCGATTATCGGCCGAGCCTGTATGCGTGCTTGTCCGCGGGCCTCATAAGCACGTGGAGGGGAATGGGTATGTGAGGCCGAATTATTGATATCAACACATATCTTTTTATATCCCCCAAGCTCGGGCTAGCCAGGGCAGTAACAGCTACGGTGACAAAAACTCTGATTTACATTTGTCTTAATACTGCACTGAAACTAACTTAAGGGAAGAAACTGAAAATTAATCTCTGGTCTCCTGTGTATCTCTTCCGTAATTTTCCTTAGCATAGTGTGAAATAATGTAAATACAATACATAAATACAAAATATA
This sequence comes from Cyclura pinguis, assembly GCA_030412105.1. Taxonomy (NCBI): domain Eukaryota; kingdom Metazoa; phylum Chordata; class Lepidosauria; order Squamata; family Iguanidae; genus Cyclura; species Cyclura pinguis. The sequence goes on along the minus strand of CM059601.1, from coordinate 207,054,048 downwards.
TCATTTTTAAACATCTTTTCCCTGATGCAGGAGGGGTGGGGAGAAGTTTGACTTCAACCTGTTGCATAATATATTTTGGGCATTTTGGTTCTCCAATAAAGGTATCACTCTTTTGTGGATTTTGTATTTTGTTTGTTATTTTGCTGCATGAGCAACATGGTTATCCTGAATATGTTTCCTGGATTTGAGAATTTAGCCACAAGAGGGGAATTCTAAATGAGAGGGAGTTAAGAACTGGGATTTAACTCTTTGAAGTTTCTACCTCCAACAGGGGTAAAACTTTTTCCTTTGGACTATAATTGGTACGTTGTACCTATACAGGACCTAAAAGTTTTTCCAGATGTAGCAGCACAGAGATTTCTTGAGAAATTCAATATTCTTTGCATAAGAAAGGAGCTTGTGGTTTCACAGAGACACCTTGGATCCCAAGAGGAGTTACTTTAATTCTGTTAATGGAGTTTAAATTTTACTGTTCTTTATGTAAGTTTCCACACCACCAAGGGGGGAGTGGCCTCTGCCTACACTGAGATCTCTTCAGATCATCTTAACTGGCAGCAGAAGTAACATCTGACACAAAGTGTGGGCCTGTGACTCTAATACTGTCACTTTTGTTCTCCTGTATGATTTTTAAACATCTTTTGCTTGATGAAGAAGCCAGTGGAGCTTCAAAGGCTTGCATAACATTTTGTATATTTTAGTTGGCCAATAAAAGTATTGCTCTTTGGTGGACTATGGATTTTGTTTTATTAAACATTTGAGTACAGCGAAATTGTTTTGGTGTTTGAAAACAACCTAGGTAACATACACATTTATACTGACCTATCCAAGTAACCCGAAAACCTTTTTCTGGAAGGCGTGTTATCATTCCCAGAAAGTGTAACATAAAATGTGTTTGTAGATTATAATCAATAAGAAACTTATTTCTAGAAAGAAAACTCTGCAATACTAACTTCCAGTATAAAAATGTAAAAATATATAGAAATCTCTAGGAAAAAGGTAGCGCTTATGTTGCCCACGCAGTCTTGTCTACTGTCAAAATAGTTTCATTTTATTCACATTAAACATCTTCTATTTACATTTCTTATATCTAAGTTCTTTCATAATCATATTTAAGAAATACAAGAACTATGTTTCTTATAGTTAAATTCACCACATATGAGTGCTATGGAACAGATACACAACCTGCTGTCCTAAGCCTGATGCCCTCCAGATGTGTTGGTCTGCAGCTTCCAGTCAGTACAAGAATTGTAGTCCAACACATCTAGAAGTTCAGGAAGGATGCTTTTTAATAACGCCAACAAACATTTATGTTGCACGCTGAAGCTGCTACGAAAGAACAGCAGAGGGAGCTTTAGCAGCAACTGCAAATAATGCCATAAAGAGAATAACATAGTTTGTATTCAACAGACTAACTTACTCCAGCATACAAGGGGGCGTGGATAAACCCAATAGGATTCTATCAGACTGCAGCACTGCAGCACTTTACCAAATGAGTTTCAAGTGCCACCAAGTTACTTTTTCCCCCAGCGGGGCCTATACAGATTGTAATATCGTCCAAGATGCAATGCTTTCCATTTCTGAAGAAGAAACAGGAATTACAACAAACATGTTGGCTTTTTTTATTCAGGATTAATCTTTCAACAAATTCACTGCATCACAACCACTTTCATTTCTCAATTGCATTCTCTTCCCTTCCATTTTCTAAAAATATCTATTTGATAGTGTGCTAGGGAGATGCTAAACAAACAAGACTGAGGGAAAAACAGATGCTCTCTCTAGGACAAACTTAACAAATATTATTTCTCTCAAGATTGAAAGCCAGTCTCATGATTATTCTCACTTCACATGCCATATAGCTGCAGTGTTATAGAAATACCAGACTACAAGTACTGGGGCACTCTGTTTCTTTCCTATAGAACTGGACATTATTTGATTATTTGATGTCAGTGTTTCCTCCAGACAGGTCTGCCACATCTCTTAGGCAAGGCAGTTGATACAATTAACACAATAGATGTGTTTGCTGATCTGTTTCAGCACCTAAATGTTTAGTATGGGAAACACCAATGAATATGCTATTTCTGTATTATAAAATTTAAAGCAGATCTCAAAAGTGCCACAAAAAAAGAGAGAATGTTGCCTCACCTTGCCACATGTGGGGATTTAAAGCATACACATTCTTTCCTTTTAGCCAGAGGATTTGCTACAACAGATATACACTCCACAAGAATGATAGTGACTCTGTACCAGTACCAATGACAGTTAAACCAATGCAAATATTTCACTTTCAGGATACGCACAACTACAGCCTCTTTGGAAGATGTAACTCCATGTTTGATGTGTCTTATTATGGCTGGTCAGCTATCAGACACCTCTGAATGAATTTTAAAAATGGCCTGCTATATATTCATGCCACTTTAAATTACTAAGAAGCATCAGTGTGTGCCTGCTGGCTTCTTTTCAGGTCATGCTATATGGTATTATGCAAGCAATACAAGTTCAAATATGAACCTGGCTTCTTCTGTTCTGAGAAGCCGGATTACAGCTGAACTCATTTAGCTGTTAATGTGCCACAAAAGTCTGTAAATCCCACTTTGCCTAGAATGAGAAGAAAGCAGAAATTAAATCTAGGGTTGTGAAAGGATCCCACAGCTGTGAGATTTGGACTAAGACAAGTCCTCTTAGCACCACAAAACAGTCTGTCAAGGAGTCTCCAACCCCTGTGAAAGTTCTTACCTATCTGGCATGACAGTGAAGCACAAGCATTTGGGTGAAGGTTGTAATTTTCCACAAATCGTTACCCCCTCCTGTAGTTATCCAGTGTTATTTACTATTTTTTTAACAGATTATGCAGCTAGTCAACATTTATCAGTTTTAAATATTGAGAGGGGGCAGTCCCAGTTAAATCACCTACTTTACTTGGCCAGCCAAGGTGTTCAACCTTTGAAATGAACACATTCTGGGAAAATATTACTAGAGCATAGTTTTGAATTAGTAAATTACTGTTAAAAGGAGCAGTCCATTGGAGGAGCTGTCCTGTTAAAGGTGGAAAAAACAGAAAAGTAAAAGTAAAGTATATGCCTTGAAGTTGACTGTTGACCTACAGCAATCTCATGAATTTTGTAGGGTATTCTTAGCCAAGGAATACTCAGAGGTAGTGTGCCATTGCCATCCTTTGAAATACAGCATACAGCATCCAGTCTTGCTTGGTTGTCTCCCATCCAAGTACTAACCAGGCCTGACTCTGCTTAGCTTCTGAAATCAGACAGGATCTGGTGCTTTCACAAACAGAACTGACCAAAAAATCTTTCACTCTTTGATTTTAAGGCACTTTTATCTGAAACATTAAACATATCTCTGACCTTTACATATATTAGACATTAAAATCAAAAAGCAATAGGTTTAAAATAAGAAATTCAGCTGAGTCGATTTAACAAGAAGTCCCCAAACAGAGGCTGTGGCATGAAACTACAGAATTTATTAGAAACTCAATTCCATTTAATCTGGACTTAAATCAGAATCACTAATATCTTTGACACTGCAAAATGTTAGGTTAGCATAACATATTTTAAGTTAGCATAAAATAGCATTATCATCTATGAATGCTGTTGTGGATGGATCACTGCTCTTCTTCAGCTTTGGATTTAAAAACTGTAATCCCATGACATCTCTTACATTCCATAACCTCTTGGGTTTTGGGCATATACCTACTAAATGAAGCAGCATTTGTACATCTGACAAGGGAGGCTTCTAAATTTTATGCCACAATAAATCAACTGAATAAATTTTATGCCACAATAAATCAACTGATATTCTCTTTAATTTGTAATATGCCACAAGATTATTTTACTATTTTAGTCAATGCTAGGAGTAAAAACAAACAAACAAACAAACATGTTATGGTCATGTATGAGCAGACAGTAACATTTCTACACATCTCAGTTATAACCAATTAAAATAGGGTAGTGGTCTAGCATTACTCTTTGACAGAAAGGGATATATTACATGAGTCCAGATGTCAAGATAATTAAATATATTTATACTGGCATTTTTGTAAAGCACAGTCTACCACATCTGACCAGCAAAGATCACAGGTGCTTTAGGTAATGTTTAAAAAATTGCTTTCCAGAATACCACTAGGCAGCAAGTTCTGACATTGCTGTGGTCAGTGGGATATATATCATAAAAAATCCAGAAAGCTGATTGATCAACATAGCAAAGCCACATAACAATTAAGAGCACATGCTCATAAATGCGTAATTCCAAATTAAATAAGGGATTCAACATTTATATCCCTCTTCCAAGTTTAATGATCCACAGAGACCAGTCTGGATACTAGCTTTGATGAAGGTGTTGCTTTTCTGCATGATGCCTCTCTTTTCACACAGTACAGAAACTAATTTATGACAGAACCCGATGTCTTAGAAATGCATTCATTCAATACAGATAGCTTGGATTGGATCAACAGTAAGTTAGGTGAACTTAATTCCCACTGAAATCAATGGGACCTATGTTGTAATTAATGACTGGTATCCTGTCAGTGTTTTACGATGGTGTAAGTTTAAAATATGTGATCATAAGTCATCTTTTTAGTTGCTGTGGAAGTCAAATTCTCTACTGACCTCTCATAATGACCAAAATCCCCCTCAACATCTATGTCTGACCTGCAGAAGCTAAAGAATTCTTCAAGGTCTTAGCAGAGGATGTCATTGTTTCATGTTAAGCTACAGGACATTATCTAGGCTGCTCTCCCAAACTCCCTGCTCTCCTCTGATCACTAAATGATGATGGAGAAGTGTCTCCTGCAGGTAAATGTGGATGGCAAAGAGGAGACGTAGTGTAATTCCACACATGGATTCTACGTCTCCATGATGCAGGATGTCAGCCATTGTGTCCCACTGATTTCAGCAGGATCCAGGTTCCAACCAAGCGAATCTAGATTCAAGTTAGCAGAACCTTGGTATAGATTTTTAACTGCTAACAGAACACCACACATAATGATAATGAATAAATTCTGAGAGTGGCTGGGTAAAGCAGTAAAGGTAGAGGGGCTTGGCCTCCCTTCAACACCATAAGCACAGAGAAAATGGATGAGACAGATAAAAAACAAAATGGAGATATGAAGTAGCAGAATTAAGATGGTCTCAAGTCCCTGAATGATACACAATGGATTTTATCTCTGAAGACCAAATGTTGGCCTCAACGCCTTTGTGCAAGCCTTGCATTGTAAGAAGAGAGGAAGGCTGTGACTTTAAAAAAAGTGGTGAAAATAGAAACTAAAAAAATGCTGTGGTAATCACAGATGAAACTGGAATCTGATTATAAAACCTGATACATATCACAACTTTGTCAACAAGAGATTTGTCTGGCAAAGAAATCCACTGCTGGAAAAAAAAAGTGATTTGTATATGGTTTTAATCATAAGTCCCATAAGTCCCATAACTCTGATGACAGCTACTTCTTTTTACCTTCCATTTTCGTAACTTTTAAACCACAGATTTCGTGTTTCTTCTTACTACGTGGGGCAAAGCTGGAGAAAAGATGGCCTATGGTCCACATGCATCTCTTTCTCCATCTCCTCAAAACCCCTCTGAATCCTATTTTTTTTTCAAAATAAATTGGGTGCTTCCAGGAGTAGCAAATGACTTTATTTCCAAGCCATCCAGTGTTAGGCCTTTCTCCCAAAAACCCACAGATTGAACTGGTCACTTCCAGCTTGGCAAACCAGCTGATTTTCAGTGATTTCAATTTTCAGCCCATCCTACACTATCGCCCTTTCCGCACAAGGTGAGGGAATCTCTCTGTGCCATTACCTACCGCTTCTTCTAGGGTCTGAAGCAACGCGGACTGTCCCTGAAGCCCTTCCACAGGGCTCCTTCTTGGTCCAGGGCGAATCAGAGCGGTGCAAGGTCTGTAGATCCGCACTGCTCCGGCTTCCAAAATGGCAGCTTCCGGCTTCCAAAATGGCAGCTTGCGGCTTCCAGCTTCCAAAATGGTGGTTCTAGCTTCCAAAATGGCGGCTTCCAGTTGGTTGTGGGTCCTGACCAACCGCTGAAGCTTGCCACGCCTAAAGCCCGCCCTCTGCCGATCGCAGGCTCGCATTGGTGCAAGCCTGTGAATCTGCACAAGGGAGCAGGAACGCAATGGCGTGTTCCAGGAAAATAAAGACCTGTTTTTTGCGGTCTTTAGAAAACATGCTGGAGGACCACTTGGGGTCGTTTTGGAGCAGACTGAGGTGCGGATCTCCGGTAAGTAGTCTGCTCCTAGTCCACTCCAAGGTGCAGATGACCTCTGTGAGAGGATGCACTGCCCTGTTCTAATTGCCTGTTGCAGAAAGGGCCTATGCTATACTTGTGATTCTGATTAGTTATCTCCTGGTTACTTTTTAGTAAGAAAAATAAAAAAATATTTACTTTGTTTTTAAAGTAAGATGTAGTTTAAGTCTGACTACCAAGGCGGGGCACCATAAAAGAACTGGCCCTATCTGGGATCACATGTCACACCTCCACTGATGGTTCAGGAACCTGCACAAAAGCTTTGAAGACAGAAACCTGGTGAGGTGTGGAGAGAGGTAATCCTGGGACCCACATCATTTAGGGCTTTGGAACTTAAAACCAACACATTGTATTGAGCTTAGCAATATGGTAGAATAGTCAGAGAACATGTAACATCCAAAAGAAGGTCTCTGTTGGAAAAGTCTCCTAATTAAAACACACGGGCAGAAGCAAGTCACATGAACTGCTCACTTATGAAATGCTATTTAAAAAACCATACACTGATCAATTTCCACATACTGTTAGCACTCTTCAGCTTCCACTGGTGCTAACAAGCAAGCGAGCAAGCACAAGGTCTCCAGGCTGGCAAACAGCCACTTTTTTTCTTGTTTTTGCCTGCTGATTTGCAATTTGTGCTGCATGCACTAGCTCAGGCCACCAAAGAATGCTGATAGGTGAAAGAGAGAAAGATCAAATGAAGGTGATGAATTTTATTTTATGCTGTCACTCTTTAAAAAGGAGTAATAATTTTGACCTAATAGCCTCCATGTCAGAACATCGAAAATATCTTGTATAAGATACTCTCTTTCCCTTACAACCCCCTCCACCCTAACCATGAAGGAAAGCAAGAGAATCTCCTGTGACATAAAGAGACAGTTGTCTTTGCCTGGAACTAAGCCCATAAATCTAAGTACAGCTCAAGTCACATTTTGAACGCAGAGATCACATATGGCTTGATATTGCCATGTTCCAAGGACAAACAAGACAGGCAGAGAAAGAGAGAGAGTCAAAACTACTGCAGAAGAACGCTGGAAGTAAGCAACATATTCCTCTGATTTAAAATGCAGGGAAGGAGTGGGAAGTAAATTCTTCTCATTAAACATTTAGCACTTGAGTCTTAGACACTGGCAAGGTTAAAGCTATGTTAGTCTTGTCTTCCTGCGCCTCCTTCTCAGCCATCGCTGCATATAAAACAAGCATTCCTTGAGGGGAAAAGATGCTGCTTTGTCAGGCAATGTGATTCAGTGCACTATATATATATGTATATAAAAAATCCCAGTGGAAGAAAAAAAAGGGAAAAATTCTCCCACATAAAAGATCACCCACAGCAATACTAGAAGCCAATTTTATTAAGTCTTCAGTAGGAAAGCAGTAGGACTGCTATTTGGTCTTAGATTTTTAATAATTACTCTGAGGCTTTAATCCCATCTACATCTAAGTGTAAAACACTAAGATTGTTCTAGTAATGGCAGCCCAGATTCTCTCAAGACATTGTATCACACCAGTGGCAGGGGATGACTGCCACATCACTAGCTCAGTGAATCCACTTTGGGTGTTAGTTCTAAATTTTAAGGAGCTCTCTGAGGTGTTGACCCTATTCTGGGGACGAGTTCAGCACTTTGGATAGCACCTTTAAACTTTAGGTTGCATTTACCAGTCTAGTCACATGGGAGTCATCAGTCACTACTGCATCATAAACGAGAAGAAGAATTCCTTTCTTCCTTATTGGAAGTTTAAAAGTCTAAATCTCTAATATCCAGGGCTATGTGTCAAGCATTCATATCATACCTCAGCTAGATGCAATTAGTTGAAAATTCACCATGACGTGCTTTTAAAACATTACAGAAAGAGCAAATTTGATCCACAGTGATAATGCAGGCATTTCTCTTTTATGTAATACATGAATTTGTTCTCAGGTGTCTGGAAACAAGGAAATGCAGAAATGGTGGTCCATGAAATCTTTGTGTAGGAAAGCTCTGAAGAAAAAACTGAAAAAGGGAAATGGAGTAAGGTTTACTAGTGCAGCCGTTCCAGGGACAGGGAACTGGAGGAGTATTGAAGGGTAATGAGCTGGTAATAGACAAACGTCACAGGAAGAGCCAAACAAAACTAAAGAGAAAAGGAGAATACAGTTCAGAATTACATACTATATAGACAAATATCCAATTCTTAGATTTATCTACTCATTAACACCAATGCAACAGTTGGAAGGGCAGCAGTTGAAGATAATCAGTGGGATCAAACTTCTTTCAGTACTGACTTTCAAAGCAGTATTTTAAGGCATGGATGAAAGGACAAAAATTATTTCCATCTAAAACAGTTGTCTGATTCTCAGTATAAGTGTTCTATGTTCCCTTCTATAGGATTTAAGCACTGAGATGACCAACAAAGCAAAATGATTGTGCTAGCACTATAAGCGATCTCTGTTTCACGCTTGCAGGATGGCTTAAGGAAAAAATAATTAAACAATGTTATCACCTCTGGCCTCCTGATTACAAAGATGTTATTTCAATGTAAATTCCACTGAAATTGACAAGACTTACTTTTAATTACCATGTTTTGATGTGAGAGTTAATTTGCCAGTTTGAGAAGTTACTTAATCTGCACTGTTAATTGCTGTCCATCTATATTTCACACATTGCTAGATGTAATCCTCAAGCAATACCTCCAGTTTACCCTTTGCTAATGTTGGTGAATCATTCCAAAAGGCAGACTCTAGTTTTAAACTTACCTGTTGGTCTTCAAGAGGTAAAGCAATAGCAATAGCACGTGTATTTCTATACTGCTTATCAGCTAAGTGCTCTCTAAGTGGTTTACAGTGTGTTAGCTAATTGCCCCCAACAAGCTGGTACTCATTTTACTGACCTGAGGAAGGACAGAAGGCTGAGTCAACCCGGAGACCAACAGGATCAAGCTCACAACCTTGTGGCTGCAGTACCAGCATTTAGCCACTGCACCACCATCATCAGTGGCATTGTAGTTTGTTAGACTAAGACACTGGGCGAGCAGGGTTCAAATCCTTGCTCAGCATGGAAACCACCAGGTGACTATGGGCAAGTCATAGTCTCAGCCTCAGAGGAAGGCAAAGGCAAAACCCCTTTGAACAAATCTGGCCAAGAAAATCCTCTAATAGAGTCACATTAGGGTCACCATAAGTCTGAAATGACTTTGAATCACACAACAACAGCAGTCTTGTGCAGTGATGGGATGTGGGATGTAATTCCATAGTGTAATAAACCAGTTCTGCAGTAAACATTAGAAATGCTCAACTTCACATTGTGGACGGTAGCTCATGAAAGCTCAAGGAGGAAGGAGGAGAAGGAAATCCCAATGATAATTTGTATAGGTGATCTGCTTGCCCTCGTTGGCATATTATTGTCTGTATCTGCAAAGATACACTTACAAGAGAGCCTGTTAATTTCCAGCTTGCAGGCCTGCTGCCCTGTCAACATAACACTTCAACAGTATAGAAAAACAGAATGTGAAAATAGATTGCAAATGGAAAAGAGGCACACTGAGGTGACACCAGATGGGTGATGCCTGGGGCACTGGACAAAGAAAGCCAGAAGAGAAGGACGAGAAGGAAAGATGAAGCAGCATGTGGGGGGGGGGGGGGAGAATGAGCACAGTGAGTAAATATAGACATAACAGAATAAAACTAGAAAGAACCAAAAATTGAATGCTCTCTGATAAGCAAAAGAATATAATTCTGTATTTACCAGTTTGAAAAAAACGAACCCAAAACAGATTTGGGAAGTCTAAGCAAAATAAAAAGAAACCCAATTCAACTGGCAATAACTGTTTTTCACCCCCACAGAAGTTTTACTTCCAAACATTAGTCCTACTATATCAGCTCTTCCTTTTTTGTTGTAGTAGCTTACTTCCTGACCAACATACAGTTGAAATATCTTCAGCCCACTGAAGCCAAAGTTGTAGACTTAACCAGTTTGGTCCAAATAAACAATGGAATAATTTACCCAAATCTATCTCTATCTCTATCTCTATCTCTATCTCATCTGTATTTTTTTAAAAGCATCAATTTCTATTAGTAAATTAGACGAAATATTCTCATTGTAATCAATAGAAGAGAAAAGAGCTTAACTTTGTCTGAATCGTGCTCAGAGCTAAGATATAACAAAAATTTAAGAGGTAGTTACCTGTACAATATGGAAGTATCAAATAGCTGCTATACATAGTCATGATCTAAATTGTTGTATTGTTCTAACTGTGTTACAATAATCTAGTGTCAGAAATTTGTTGAACACTAACTTTTATGAGTAATTCTTAACTTTTTAGGAAGCAGACAAGAAAGGGTAGAGGATTCTAACATTCACTTGTTGACGTAAAACCCAAGTATCTTTGGCAATTTTTGTGGATGATCTGACATTAAAATAAGACAGAATGAAATAGTCTTATTTCCTTGAGCAAAGAGGAGATAACTAGATATTGTTGAACTTGGACTTAGCTGGTTTGGTCTGGTATATGAATTTGGAACACTCAGCACAAATCAGGCCCACCCCATCATCATTTGTTTCCCTAGTCCAAATGTCATTTGAGTTGGAAAAGAACTGTCCTTCCCAACCTGCCATCTTTCTGATTTACCCCCTTTCTTTGACATTTTGTATCCTGCCCTCTCCTTCCATTTCCCCTTCCAAGCATCAAAGATGCCAGGAAATATAATTTTCCCAGGGTACTTGGTTGACAGGACAAAGGCCTGAATCTGCTGGATTAATTATTATGCGTTAGTTTATTTAAATACTTTTTATCCTGCCATTTTGTCCATGCCCGAATGGTTCTATAGGCCAATTTAAAATTTAACTTTAAAACTTTAAATTTTAAAAATATACATTAAAGGATTTATAAAATATAATAAAGTACGATAAATGAATAATAATATAACCAAAGCCTCCTTAAAAGACAATAGTGTAAAAAAACAAGAGTGAGGGAAACTATGGACATCTTTTATTGCTGAAAGGGCTCTGCCATCATCGTTTATAATACAGTCATACACCAGGCTATCAGCTTTAGGTAATGTTTCTCATCTTTAAATATCCAGCTCTTTATGATCGTTATTCAGCCACACTCTTACAGCATTGTTTCAATGTAGCTGAATTTCTTGAAGCAGTTCTACTACAACTCTGAAAATTTTGAACATACAATGTGTTGGGCTGAATTTTTTTTCTCCTCCATTTAAAATGTCCATCTATCATCTAAATATGACAGGAGCACTGAGGTCTCTTGAAAGTCCTGTTGTGTACTCTTCCAAAGGATAGATATGCCCAACTGCAAATTATTTGAGATCTTCAAACATTCAGTGTATTTTAGAATGCATAGAAGCTCTGTCTGTGTTTGTTTGCTCTTCACATGTATCATGTGGACAGAATAGCAAATCAGACCTCTGGACTAGTTCTCTGACACCTGCTGCTGGTAACAATGTTAAGAGCAAAAGCAGTGTTTCAGCAAAAGATGAATGGTTCCACCTATGCCAAGCAAACACGGTCAAAGCTGAATAAGCATGATTAACATTCTCATGCAGTAACAGTTTTGATCAAGCTGATCATGCTTGAATGAAAAATCAGCCTACAGGCAGCTATAGGGTGGAAGAAAGATTAACAAGCATATTTGAAACACTGCTTTTTGAATTCATGGGTAATTGTTGTTACTGTAATTTCACAGACTGGAACAGAACTGTTCTGGTTACCTCAAAACACTGCTATTCAAAGTGGGGGTTCTTGGACCAGTGCCAGTTCCTGAACCACTGGCTGTAAGAAGGCTGGTTTTACAATGTTATTACTCCAGAGCTTGGAAATGTATTTTTGTTGGATTCCCATAATACACAGCTACTAGCCACCTGGCCTGGAGATTCTAGATGCTGTATTCCAGTATTTCCAAGCTCTGTACTGTATGCACAACATAAAACCAATGGATATTTTATGCACTGACTTGAATTTGTTCAGTCCTCCTATGCTTTTTCTACCTCAGGTAAACACTATTTAAAATAGCTGTTATTCTGCATATGTGGACGCTATGCACATCCATGTTTGTGTTTTCCTGACATGAACGACAAAAGAATTAGAAAGGACTGCATAATTGTCCTTGAAAGAATACAAATGAAACGTTTGACATGGTAATGCGACTCTACTCTCCTTGTGAAATCTGAAAAGTTTTACAGAAGATGAACCATCCAAATGTCTTCAGTAGCTAAGGGGTATATTTAAAATTCAATCATGATAAAATTATTTTAATTGTTGTTGGTCATCTAAATGCTTACTGACATTCAGTTAATCTTATTCACAATGTACTATGCCTTAGCAAAAAGTATTAATATATTCATATTGGGGATTCAGGGATGCTAATTTGTGAAAAAGAAGGAAATATTTTTAATTCTGAGCTAAGGGAAAAATGTTTTAAAGCCCACACTAAGGGCTTTATATAATATAATATATTATATTATAATATATATATAATGGGTTTATACCTATATTTTCTTGTTTTACCTGCATCCCTTGATGCTAGTCTGAATGATTCTCACATTTACTAAATCTTACAATCATTTGTTCTCCAGCTTGCAGTGTCTGTGTACAGTTAGAAACAATAATTTAGACAGAAAAGGGAGATGAGACCACAATGGAATGCACATTTCCCATAGCAGAGACCAGATGTTCGGCCCCACAGCTTCAGAACCAGACAGGACAGAGGTTTGGGTCTTTGGAATGTAACACTTCTGAGAAAAAGGGCTGGGAAGCAACACAGACAAACACAAGGGCAATGTGGTATAAGGGCAGCAGTCGCATTCAGGTAGCCCTCTGCCTAAATTAGGTTTCTGGGTTCATTTTATCAAACCACGTCTACCATGCCTTCCAAATGCTTCCCTGTCTGATCCTAACCAGCCCCTACTGTATGCTGCTTTAGTGCATGAATGGAAATTTGAGACTAAGTGCCATTCCGCACTACATTGTTATAGTGCTATTATTCCACTTTCAATATGCTATGGAATTCTAGGCTTTGTAGTTTACTGAGGGCAAAGAGCTCCCTGGTTGAGAATTCTAAATGCCCCTCCCTAAACAGCAACTCCCAGGATTCCACAGGATGTTGAAAGTGGAATAATAGCACTACCACAGTGTAATGCTGAAAGGCCCTGAGACAGTGAAAATTGTTCACACTTGGACCTCGTATATTTGCTGTATGCATTCCCTTGGTAACTGCTGCCCCTTTTCTTTGGAAGCCCTATGATCATTTGAAGTTTTAAGATATTGCAACAGTTAACATTTAGGAAATGAAGGAAAATTTAATAGGATGGCAAAATTTTTATTTGGAGGAGGGTAATGCTGCCACTTTGCTCTGCTCCCTATAATACTGCCCTGCCCAATTCTGGGTATTCATGCAAATAATGCAGTACTGCTTGTCATATACGTGGGAAAGGCATAAGAACCCCACTTTAACAGAAAGGTGGCAATTCTAAAGAGGGATTGCCAGTTTCTCCACTGGTGGTAGTCCTTCCATTGCTTTAGTGTGCAAGTAAGTATTATGCATCCCTCTAGATGTCATTGGATTATATTCTAGTAGACCTAGACAACACAGTAAATGGTGAGTCATGCTGGGAGTTGCAAGAGGTCCTGCTGTGAGGTTTGCTTATGATCTGCAGAAACTGAGGGCAGGGAAGATCGTTGCCTCTCTCTGTGCATGCTGAGTGTCTATGTGGAGACCAAATCAATGCAGAGGCATTACTAGGTTACTCAAAGCTGCTGAAAGCAGCCATTCCCATGGTCAGTGACTCATTAGAAACAGGTGGGTGAGTCCTTAGCAAAAAGCAGCACCAGATCATGCCTTTCTACTCCACTCATACCTCAGAACAGCTCCCCTCTCTTTTAGTGGTTGCTCTCTTGATATCTACCTTGAAAAATTCACTGGGTCAGAGAGACAAGACCATCATCAAGAGAATACCCATCAAATGGAGGGAGTTGTGCTGGAATTCTGTCTGCTGTTGCTGTTTCTTTTGCTCTATCTACCCTAGCTCTCATCTTGCAAGAAAAGATCATGAATGTTTGGCAACAGGTAGAGTGGAAGAGCTGATATTTGTCAATGGAAGGAAATTTTGCTCTTCATTGACTTATACACTGGGGGATCACCCGGATTTGGAAGCATTGCTTCTCCTTAACAGGTTGTTAACATGTAGTTAAAGACAGAAGAGAACAGGAAAGGAAATCTGTGGCTATGGCATTGAGGGTGCTTCATATACCTTTTTCCTTGGAAGATTCAGAGTATACATGGAATCATTCACCCCTCCAGATGCTGTCAGACAACAACTCCTACCAGATGTAGTCAGCTTAGTCCACAGTGAGGAATGCTAGGCGCTGTAGTCCAACATCTGGAAGACCACCTAATTCCTAATCCCCGGGCTGGAGATTGACAGGTGTAGTAGAAAATCAGCTTTAAGGCAGGATCTTGGGCTCTATCAAGCCCTCTCACTGGTTTAGTTACATGCGGTGTTATATCTTTTCATCCTCAAACACAGTAGCAGAGATTGGATCTTAGCTGATGTTTTTGTATAAGTCTTGAGATGCGTTACTACTAAGGATGGATAGAATATTCCAAAAGTGGTCAAACACACACACACACATACATTTAACTTCAAGAAACCTTGATGAGAAGAATCATGGACAGAAGAGAATTTTCACACAGTTTAGGGCTTATGTTGTACAAAATTGGCATGTGGTTGTTTTGTGTGAAAAGCAGACATTTTGCCCAGGAAACAGCATTTTCTGTGCAGAAAATAAATTTGTTTCCTATGCAGAAAAGGCTGTAATTAGGGATTTGCTCCATGCAAAATTCACACATGGTTGATTCGCAGACAAAACTGCATTTTCTGCACAGAAAATATCATTTCTGTGGAAAAATATTACTTCCTCTGCAGAAAATATAGTTTTCTATGCAAAACAAAGATATGCAAATTTTTGTACAATAAGTGCCAAATTGTAAATCAGCTTTAAAAACAGTGTGGTTTTTGAAGACTTTTTTACAAAGTGAAGGAAATGGCTAAAACTACTTGTTGCTTCCTTTGAGAAGAAAATTAATAAAGAATGACATCCCTAGCTAATACTCTTTTCTAACCTGGGCGTTAGCTTTCAATGATCCATTGTTTGTGCAAAATGCTTCCACTTACCGGAAGTCTCCCTTATGTATTCTATATTCTTTAAACATGAAAACAGAACAATGTCGCCTGGTTTTTCACAGCACCTCAGTATAAGTGATGTCTGGGCTTTTACCTATATGTATTTGCAGGTTTGACAAGAATAAGTCTGCAGCTAATTGGAATCTTGTCCCCAGAGCCAGATACTCTGTCAGTGAGCAGGTAAGGGGAAGTGGGCGGGGGGGGGGCGGAGTAGCCTTGGTTTACAAAGACAATCTTATGCTGACAAGGATACCTGTCCGGAAAACAGACCGCTTCGAGTGTATATACATGAGCCTGAAGGCGAGGGATAGTCTGGGGATTCTGTTAGTGTATCGACCACCCCGCTGCCTATCAGACTCCCTAGCCGAGCTGACAGAGCTGGTGTCGGAGTTGGTGTTGGAGTCGCCCAGACTTCTGGTTCTGGGCGACTTCAATATCCCGGTTGAGACCGGTTTGACAGGTGCAGCTCGGGAGTTCATGGCATCTATGACAAACATGGGCCTATCCCAATTAGTGTCTGGGCCCACACATTGTGCAGGTCATACCCTCGATGTGGGTTTCATTACGGAACAGGTACAGTCGTGGGTGGAGATAATAAATGCTACCACATTGTCCTGGACGGATCACTTCCTGGTCAGGGTCAGACTTAGGGCTGCTATCTGCCCCTGCAGGGGTGGTGGACCTATTAGAATGGTCCGCCCTCGAAGGTTAATGGAACCTACTGGATTCCAGAAAGCCCTGGAGGGTCTTATGGCTGGTATTGCCAGTGATACTGTTGAAGCCCTAGTTAATACCTGGAATTGTGATCTTACTAGGGCTATCGACACGATTGCTCCCAAGCGTCCTTTCCGGTCTGCTTCAAATCGTAATCCTTGGTATACAGTAGAACTTAGGAATATGAAGCGGGTTGGACAATGACTAGAGCGCAACTGGCGGAAATCTCGACTCTTATATGACAGGACACACTATAGACAATTTCTTTATTCCTATGGAGTGGCAATGGATGCAGCGAAGAAGACTTTCTTCTCTGCATGTATTGCGTCTGCGGCTTCTTGTCCAGCAGAGCTGTTCAGGGTGGTAAAGGATCTGACTCAGATACCTACTCCCCTGAACTCGCTGTTAGAACCTAGCGTAGCTTGCTGTGATGCTTTGAATAATCATTTCGCGGATAAAATCTCTCACATAAGAGCTGATTTGGATGCCGGTATTACTGCAGAGGTTACGAGTGAAGTGTCCGGCACTTCCGTGAACAGGATTATACTGGATCAGTTTCAGTCAGTGAGTACCGAGGGCGTAGACAAGCTCCTTGGAAATATAAGAAAGCCAACTGGAAGTCTTGATCCCTGCCCTTCATGGCTGGTTGTCCAGGGAGGAGTTGCAATTAAGACCTATTTAAGATACATTATTAATGCATCCCTTAGGGAGGGCAATTTTCCAGCTTGTTTAAAAGAAGCGATTATACGGCCACTCCTAAAAAAGTCCTCCATAGATCCCCTGGATATGAATAATTATAAACCAGTCTCCCATCTTCCATTTTTAAGCAAGGTGATCGAGAGGGCTGTTGGTTCTCAGCTCCAAGCTGTCTTGGATGAAACAGATTATCTAGACCCATTTCAAACTGGCTTCAGGGCAGGATATGGAGTCGAGACTGCCATGGTCACCTTAATGGATGATCTTTGCCTAGGTATCGACAAGGGAAATGTGACCCTGCTGGTACTCTTGGACCTCTCAGCGGCTTTCAATACCATAGACCACGGTATCCTTCTGGAACACCTGAGAGGGTTGGGGATCAGGGGTACCGCGCTTAAGTGGTTCCGGTCCTATCTCTCAGGTAGATACCAGATGGTGATGCTTGGGGACAGTTGCTCCTCGAAAAAGGAGCTTAAATCTGGCGCCCCTCAGGGCGCTGTCCTGTCCCCAGTGCTATTTAACATCTACATGAAACCGCTGGGAGAGATCATCAGGAGGCATGGAGCAAGGTGCTATCAGTATGCTGATGACACCCAGATATATCTCTCCATGCCTCGGATAATAGCATCAACTAAGGGTGGCATCTCGCCTCTGAATGAATGTCTTGAAGCAGTAATGGACTGGATGAGGAAAAACAGACTGAAGCTGAATCCAGATAAGACGGAGGTACGCACTGTTAGGGGCCCTAGCCCAGACATGGAGATTTGTTAGCCAGTCCTAGACGGGGTCACACTTCCCCTGAAAGACTGTGTTCGCAGCTTGGGGGTACTCCTGGACTCACCACTTCAGATGACAGCTCAAATAGATGCTTCGGCTGATACGCCAGCTGCGCCCCTTTCTGGAGCTGGAGCACCTAAAAACAGTGGTGCATGCGTTGGTAACTTCGCGGCTCGACTTCTGCAATGCGCTCTACATAGGACTACCCTTGTGCTTAGTCCGGAAACTTCAATTAGTTCAGAATATGTCAGCCAGGTTGGTCACCGGTAGACCTAAAACTGACCATATAACACCAATTTTAAAATCTCTTCACTGGCTGCCTATTAGTTTCCGGGCACAGTACAAGGTGTTGGTTATTGCCTTTAAAGCCCTTCATGGCTTGGGGCCAGCCTACCTGCAGGATCGCCTTCTCCCATATAATCCGCCTCGCACATTAAGGTCCTCTGGGAGGAATTTACTGCAGCCAGTTAGAACTAGGTTGGCTGCGGTTACCCAGAGGACCTTTTCTTCTATTGCTCCCAAGTTATGGAATGGCCTGCTGGAGGAGACCCGGCATATTACCAGTCTGGACTGCTTTAAAAAAGCAGTCAAGACGGATCTCATCCAACAGGCCTTCCAAGACTAGCATTTTCATCGCCTCCCATCAATTGTCTTCTGGTTTTGTTAACAGTCAACTGCTTGTTGATTGTTGTGTGTTTTAAGGGGTTGGTTTAGGTGGGTTGGTGGATGGTGAGGATTGGGTATGTTTTTAATCTCTTTTAATGTATTAATGTATTTTATGTTGTTCGCCGCCTCGATCCTTGTGGAGAGGCGGGATAGAAATAGATATTATTATTACTGTTGTTGTTGTTGTTGTTGTTATTATTATTATTACTATGGTTGTATAGATAGACAAGAAGATACATGGCAGGCGGGTAGTAATCTGGGACATCCTACAACTGTCAGTAAATGTATATTAACTTAGGATACAACTTAGACAGCACTGAACTTTGAGCAACCTAAGATTCTAATGGAGCTACATGTCACACAAACTCCATTAATTGTTTTTTTCCTTTCCTACTAGCAATGTACTCAATTCAATCCTGATGTAAATCTACTAGCATATCTTTGGCCATTTCTGCACTGCACTGTTATAGTGCTATTATTCTACTTTTAACATCCTGTGGAATTCTGCAGTTTGTAGTTGCCTGAGGCCAAAGAGCTCTCTGTCCGAGAATTCTAAATGCCTCTCCCTAAACTGCAAGCCCCAGGATTCCACAGCATGTTGAAAGTGCAATAATAGCACTATAACAGTGTAGTGCGGAAATAGTCGTTGTCTTCCATGAGTGGAGGAGGAGTTAGCAGTCCTCCTATCCTTGCCTAGGAAAGATATCTATAGGACAGAATCATACTGTGAGACCCATTATAGTATATCTCACAAAATACCTCTTAAGGATTATTTCTTTTCTCCTCTATCTAGGTTGAGATCCATTTTGGTGGGAATCTTTTACTTCAAAAAACAAACTTCTTACACACTTTGTAAATGCTATAGAAGTACTAACAACAGCGACAATACAGGAGGCAAGTTATATTCATAACAAAAAATCAGTGATTAACACTTAGCACATTTTGAATATTCAAAACATTTAAACTGTAATTGTTAAAAAGACATGGAGGAAGTTGAATGCTGAGAGACAGGCAGAGTTTATGGAACTAGTTCACCATTGTCACTTCATCTGTTCTCATTCATGCTGATGTATACCTGCATTTCCGCTCCCACTAAAGTGGTATTCTGTTCACTCACCTTTTGAAAAACCATGCAGTTGAGATGGACAAGCAGCTTTTGGCTGGTCCTCTGCAATGTACCAGATCCTTGATGTTCAGCTGGAATACTCAAAACCAATCCCTGGGATGGAAAGG
The DNA here is from genome assembly GCA_030412105.1 of Cyclura pinguis. NCBI lineage: Eukaryota > Metazoa > Chordata > Lepidosauria > Squamata > Iguanidae > Cyclura > Cyclura pinguis. The sequence continues at coordinate 207,034,518 of CM059601.1, read as the reverse complement.
CTCAGTTATTTAAAAGGATGCTTGAAAGACAAGATTTCTTCCCTGCCTGTTACTTCATCTTCAAGGAGAAAAAAACCTCATCTTGTGTGCCAGGACAAACAATGGAGACATCTCCCTATAGGAATCTGACTATTAAGTAAGGACACTTAAGTAAGCATCATGAACACAACTCCCATGGTCTCTTGTAGAAAAAGACTCTTCCAGCGTCACTGTTCTTGTAGCATATTCACTATACTGTCTACCTTCTGGGAGAGTGAATAGATTCAAGGGAAGTCCCTGCCATCATCTACCTACCAAGATATGTTCTTTTCTCCTCGGGGAATGGGCAAGGGGTACCAGTCACTGGAGTGCATGTGTGTGTGAGTTAGTGAAAGCATGAATGAGCAGAATGGAGACAAAGCCTTCTTACAGAGAATCCATCCACTATTTATATTCCTGAATTATCTCCTACCCTTTAAGCTCTTACAAGAGAAAATAGTACAAATACCTTCTCCCTCAAAACAAAGTCCTCCACATTCCCCTGTGCAGGAAATAATTTAATTCTAGATATAAAGGGACAAAGAATTTCAAACAAAACAAGTGGATAATCTGAGGCTTTTGAACTGAGACCGTCTATTCCAGAAGATGGCAATGGATAAAAAGCTTTGAGTTTGGTTAGCATCTACATGAAAACTACTGCAGCCAGTAGTTTAAAATATTACCATTTCAGAGTTTCTTAATGATGTGCACAGCATGAGTTTGCACACCAGTCAAGCAATTCTTATAATGCTGAAGCACCTCTTATATTTTACTTAACTCGGCATCAGAGTTAAAGATGGGACTATGCACCTGCCCTCAAAGGTAACCTCAGCAATCTTGATTTGCATCACAAGAGAAGAGCATAATGAAACCAGAGTACAGACCTCCATGCTGTTCTGTCCCTCTGAGATACAGCACTTTTAATCTAGCACTTTCTCTGAGCCCCACGTCTACAATACAGAGGCACTGTCACATTGTCAGAGATGTGTTGACGTTGTGGTGATGTCAGGGAATTTTTAAGAAAAGGACAGAGAGGATTAAATACCAAAGCTCAAAAAGTATAGAGAGTGCAAAATATTTCTTAAAGGAACGTGTACGTGTAGTATGAATTGTAAAATCAAATCATAACCCCACAAGCAGCTCTTTTATAGTTTTTAAATACTTTTATAAGTAAGGCTACACAGTGATATAAGTTAATAACCTACAACTTGTGAGACAGGCACGGTAAAACATCACTCAAACCTCTCCAGACTGTACTGTCAGAAATCTGAACTGAATGTTTGACTCATCCGTACTGTAGCACCAGAAATGGTCAGATTCAGACCTTGTGAGGGACCACCACATCATGCAAAATAGCCGATATGCAGTTTTGCCCATCTAAGAATAGCAGTGATGAAAGAAGCTGCAACTGATGGAGCAAGAGGGAGCGTGCTGTTACACTTATGTCCTGTTGGTGAGTAGCCTATAGCTCATTGATTGGCCAGTGCAGGATCAGAGTGCTAAACTAGACTGTCTTATCTAGCAGGTGTCTTTTTAATGTTCTTTTGTATCTCATGGAGGAACCCTCTCAAGGCCTGGATCTAGAAAGGTTGGTAATAGTTAATCTCCCATTGTTCCTCCTTTGTAATAGGCGTGAGTTCAACTCACATGAGGATGGAAGAATCCTACTGATCCAGATCACAGATCTATCGAGTGCAATATTGAGCTCATCATGGTAGTTGTTATGTGCCTTCAAGTCAAGTACAACTTACGACAATCCTACCATGGGATTTTCTTGGCAAGATTTATTCAGAAGAGGTTTGCCATTGCCTTCCCCTTAGGATGAGAAAGTGTAATTTGCTAAGGTCACAGAATGGGCTTTTACTCCTAAGATGTGATTTGAACTCTGGTCTCCTGAAGTTCTAAGCCAGCACTCAAACCATTACCAAAAGCTCATGTCTTCTTCTAGCTCTGTACTATCTGGCATTCTGAGCTTCCTCTGAATATGGAGTTTGCATATAGTCATTGGGACTAATAATTGCAGATGTTGGAAAAGTTATCTTTTTGAACTCCATTTCCCAGAATCTTCAAGTCAAGCTCAGTGACCGATGCTCATTCATTTGCCTGATTCCGCTATAAAGTAATCTAAATTAATGACTTTCCCCCATATAATGAAGAACTGCATAAATTCATTAATTATTATATCCTATTCTCAAAAGTATTTCAATTTTAAAATAATTTTTGTTTGTCATTTATTTTATGGATTGGTTTGTTGCTACTCTTAAATTACTTATTTGGAAGCAGACTATTAAACTCAACACTGAACTGTAGTTTTGCTCCAAGTTTACAAAAGAAGGATGCAAGAAGAGCCCAAAAGCCACATACCTGAAGCTTCCTATCAGTCTTCTGGAGATGTGTTTATGGAGCACAAGGATGCAAAGTATAGGACAAAACAACATTAAAACATAATGGACAGCTTCTCAAAGCTATACACAAGAACTGACTATGCATATCAGGGCTGGCACAGGACATTTTGGAAACTGAGAAAGAGGAACATATCTTCTTTCCTGTACCACACGCCACAGCCAACCCCCTCCCCTATTCCATATACAGAAGCTGACCAGACTGAAAGCTGAAACAAAGAGCAGTTGGGACTTCCTTCTTTGGATGTCTTCAACAAACTGGATTGCTATCTGCTGGGAATACTTAAGCTGCAGATCCTGCCCTGAGCAGGGGGCTGGACTTGTTGGCCTATGAAGCCCCTTCCAACCATATGCTTCTATAATTCTACGATATTTCAGAATAATAAAAGGATTTCCTCCTCCTATATGAGCCTGCCTAGAATTTGATATCCTCAGCAGAAGTGCTGGCACATGTCTCACCAGTTCTTGAGGCCAGGTTGGTGAGTGCACGAAACAAGGCTTTTGCTGTAGTAGCACCCCAGTTGTGGACCTCTTCCCAAGGAAAGTCAGGCTGGTTCAACCTCTTTTGAACTTCTGGTGGGCAACATTCTGGTAGAGTGCATTGCTTTGTATGGTCTTTAAAACCACAGTTGGCCTTTGGTACAATTTGCTTTGTATAAGTTAAAACTTTTTAACTGCTTTGTTTTGTTTTTCAAGAATGCTTTCATTTATTGTGCATTGCTGCTGGAGCTCTAGCAGACTAAGAGATAATAGGAAACATTCTAATAAATACATAATTAATAAAATATGTTGGCTATGGGAGGGCAGACAGCCAGCATGGTGTGGTGATTTGAGTGTTGGAATACAACCTTGGAGAATAGGGTTTGATTCCTCACTTGCTCATGGAAACCCACTGAGTGACCCTGGATGCATCACACACTCTCAGCCCTAGAAAACCCTGTAATAGGTTCACCTCAGTACTGCCATATGTCAGAAATGAAGGAGCACAACAATAACAACAGGAGAACATCCTCAACCACACCTGGGGTCAGCAAACTAGCTTAGGGATGGAAAGGTAGGCCTTGTAGTACATATAGCTTTGGCCTCCATAACCTTGCTGCCACTCTCCATCCTCACCGTGAGCTTGAGGAGGTCATTTCATTCTACCTAACAATCAGTGACCAATACTCAGAGCAGTCTTCATTATTGTATTCTTACAAATGTCCTTGTTAATGCATAAGGAGAAGACAGAGTAGGCTGAGTGGTTGCCCAGATCAGGGGGGAGGTTAGTTATTTCCAAATGTTTGAGCCTATCCCAATCCTACTCTAATCCACACATCTGGTTCAATGTTCAGTATAAGACCTGTGAAACTCTCACACTCTAGACTTAGTTATGCATTATGAGGGCACAAAATGGGATATGTTCTCTGGATTTTTATTCTTTATTTTAAAACAATCTGTTTGATTGGAGCAGCAGCACTAAAAGAGGTAATGATAGACAATCTGGAGAACCCTACGAGGCATAGCAATCTTTTAATTAATTAATTATATTAATTTAATGAACAATTTTTAAACCATTTTTCTTGCCCAAATCTCTCCCTCTCCTCTTCCCCCCTCTCTCTCTCACACACAAACACAGAGTTGCCGTTCAGTAACACAAGCTAAATAACTCAGGTACCCATCCTTCCCTTGCATGGGCAAACATGAACAGAAGGGTTTAAGAAGCCTTTCTTCTTCTGACCCATCTCTCATTGTAAATAATGGCCCCAACGCCTACATTGTATATGAAAAAAAGAAAAGTCAGAGGAAGAGGGTTGGAATCATGTGAATACTTGTATTTCTGTACTTCACTGTGCTGTGATTTGGGCCACCCTTCCACTGTGCCCAATATGCTTGAATGGTAGGTCAAGTATATTAGTATTGTTGTGATTTTATATATATGTGTATGTGTGTGTGAATATGTACATGTGTGTATAAAATACAAAAAATGTATAATCAGCTGTGCTGATAATTCACTATGTATACTTCTTATACTATAAAATCAGATCACATACCAAAGTAAAGTGTACTTAGGTATATCTGAGAAAATCCTACTGTCTGATTCTGTGCAAAGCACAAGGGTACCATGTTCTTATAATGTGCTCACATTGTCAAAACCAGAGTTCAGGAAAGTTACTTTTGGGGATTACAACTCTCAGAATCCCACAGCCCACAATTCCACTAAGGTAAGATTTGCACTAGGAACTACAGCTTGCTCCCTTAGCTACTATACAACCCCTGCCCCTTATCAGCTAAAGGGTAAAACAACTCTGTACATGTGGCCCAAAGATGTATACTGCCAATAATTCACCATTAAGCCCCTACTGTGTAATCACGTTGCTTGAAGTTCTCAAACATAAAATGCTGCAATCATAAAATACATTATTCTGTAAGAAGTACAAGAACATAAAGTAGGGACAAATGTTAAAATGTTATCTTAATGCTATTATGGATCAGAGAGTTTCTGCTTTCTAAGCAGAAGCAATTCTCTGGGTACAGTTCCCTGGTGTGAATATAATTATACTAGTATTTTTTTTAAAAAAAAGATCATTATGACATATGTAAAGCAATTCATAAGAAAAAATCCCCATGCTCACCCTTCTCACAAGGAGAAATCAAATCCCCTGCAGACCACATTCATTATATGGCTGCGACTGTAACCTTGTTTCTGTGGAAGCAACTATCACTGACATTCATTTAATTCGCTTCCAAGCTTGAATACTATTAGTAGTCTCAACTAGAGCAGACATATTGGATCTACCTATTTGATCCAGTCAGTTCATCATCTCTTGATTCAATGGATCTATGCTTGTTGGAATTACTCAGGTCTCAGTCGGAAACTAACTGATATTTGCTTAGCAGTAGAGTCAAGAATCATGCAGCCCTCCAGATATTGTTGGATGGAAAGTCCTTGCAACTCCTTTCAGTGTGGTTATTGGTGAAGAATGCTATGAATCTCAGCAGAACAACAGGACAGAGACAACATCAGCAGGGCCTTTTCTACAGTCTAGCAACAAACCAGCATGTCCTTGGCCATTTCCACCCTACACTGTTATAGTGCTATTATTTCACTTTCAACATCCTATGGAATCCTGGGGTTTTCAGGTTGGGGGGGGGCGCATTTAGAATTCTCAGCCAGAGAGCTCTTTGGTTTCAGTGAACTACAAACCCCAGAATTCCACAGGAAAGTGGAATAATAACACTAGAACAGTGCAGGGAAGAAATGGCCTTTGTGGCAAAAATCAAACCAAATGCAAGCACTCATGGTAGATTTTTTTCAGTTAGTATGGTCATAGTATTGCCTTTTTTTCTTTTCATTACTATGGGCTCAAATCCAATTGCTGATATCACCTAGAGTAGAGCCATTCAACAGTTGTTAAATGTGAAGTCAATACTCGTGTAAATCTCATTTATTCAGTGGGTTTATTTTAGACAGGACTAGCAATCAAATATCCCTTTTGTTTGTGCCTAAATTAAGCACACACCAAAAGAATCCAGGGGAAAAGAATTTGCTAAACAGCTCCATGGTCATTTTCTTAAAAAAAAAAAAATGAAGTCAGTGAGCAATCATACTATACACGATTTTCAAATTAATAATGGCCCAAATCCTCTATGGCAGTTATGAATGTTTAACCTAGAATTATATATGCACAATCAAGTTCCCCAATCCCCACTTATCGGGAAGCAGCTGCTGCAGTCGATGAGGGTCTGTCTCCCCGTCAGTTGGGAAGCAGCTGGCAGACGTTCCTACTCACCCCTCATGTGAGTGATCTCTAGCACAGGGGAAACTGCTGCAGGGGTCCTGCTTCTGTTTGTTGCAACAGAGATTGCTCTGAGGAGGAGGTAGACATGGCAGTCACCTGCTTCCCAAGCAACAGAGTAACAAGCCTTCATTGACTGCAGCGACTACTGCCCAGTAAGTGGGGACTGGGAAGGTCGGGCAGGGATTCACTGAGTACCATCATAACTTACGCATATGTATCTCCTACAGGATCCTGTCCAATGTATATATTATACATCTAACTGAATTAGAAAAACTGCTGTGTATTATTGCAGTCTTCTTAAAGGTCCTTCCTCTGTTTTGACATACAGATATCTATCTGATGGATTAGGGACCAGAGCACTGACAGAAAGTGGAATTGTTTGAAAGGCAGAACCCAATCTTTCATTGGTTTTTCTCCTCTTGCCTTCTTCCTCTAGGGAACATGAGAGTAGTATAGTATTCCCTCAAGTTTCCTACAGGAAGAAGGCAAGACGAGAAGGATGGACAAGAGAACACATCCTGTATCAATTTAAAATGGTTGAAAATGTTGAATGCTGAATGTTGAAAAATGAGTTGTTGAAAAGGAGGGGATGTCTGTATACTAATATAACTGATTTTAAGTGAGATATAAAAGATCACCCGAAATTTGTCATCTCTTTCTCACTTAATTGTATACTCACCTTTAAATTCAATGTTTCTAAACCATTATCAAAGTTTCTTACTCAACCCTTACAGGGTTGGGCCAATTTCGTTTAGAAATTTTCATTTTTAATGTTTAATACCTAGAGGAGCTCTCAGTAGTTTCTTCAGCACTGAATTATTTGTACAATAAAGTCAAAGGTCAAGAAACAAAGTTTCTTCCTAATTTGAAGATTTTGTTGATGTTGAATAAACGTGCACTTGGAATCATATGATCAATTTCTTTCAACCAAAAACAAAATTTCAATTTGCACTTTTCCTATAATATACAGTTCACATGCATGCTTAATACAAGCTTAGTATTCATTCATCTTTTCTCTATTAAAGTGAAGAGGGAACACATTTCTACCTTAGAGGTCATTTAGACAGGAAGGCTTTGAAGATGGTTCTGTCAAATAAATTTCCAATTTATAAGATATTCTTAAAAATCCTTAAAAACAATCAATTTGATTTTTTTCAACAACAGATTAACTGTTGATTTTGAGTTTCTCAAACGAGGACTGTATCTGCCTTCCTTACATACACTTATCAGGAACAAAAAGTCCAAGTGAAATTAATGGGATGCACTTCCAAGGAAATATATTCAGTGGTAAGATATGGCAACACACTAATATTCTACAGTTTTGAAGTGTGACAGGAAGAGAGTGACTCTTTCATCACTTATACCACAACTACATTAGAGTTGTTAGGTATTCTGTATTTTAAGGGCAATGCCCCTAACTCCATAAAGGAATTGTTCAACAGCAAACACTACCCACAAATGCTTGTTTCACACTCTCCTGTATCCATGACATCAGCTGTATGAAATGGCCATCCCATAACTCTTGATCCTTGGGTTTAAGAGAAACTGGTCAGTGAATCACCATCTCCACACCTCTGGAGTGTTGAGTGTTCCCAATATGTCCTCCCTTCAAGGTTGGAGCAGAAGAATAGGCTTCTGGGCTGCAGCTACAAGATGTTCAAAGCTAGCCCAAGTCAACAGAGGCCATTTCCAAACTACACTGTTATAGTGCTATTATTCCACTTTCAACATCCTGTGTAATTCTGATGTTTGTAGTTTACTGAAGCCTAAGAGCTCTCTGGCTGAGAATTCTAAATGCCCCTTCCTAAATGAAAACCCCAGGATTCCATAAGATGTTAGAAGAAGAACAACAGCATTATTACAGTGTAGTGTGGGAATGGCCATAGATGAGCAGAGACAGGGAGAGAGTTCTCAAGGGAAGCAGGCTTCTCAGGAACTTTCTCAAGGAGACACACAGTCTTCTCCTTCCCTCCCAGACTGCAGAGACAATAGGGTGTGACATAAGGGAGCAACTATGCCTTCTGATTATCCCAATTCTAGCCTCTTGTCTCTTACTCCATCAATTAGTGGCTTCCATGTCACTGGAACAGAGATGAATGTACTCTGGGTTTCGATCTATTTAAGGTCCTGAGTGCTACCCTTGAAAAAAGATTCAGCACCTTAGATAGGTCCTTCAAAATTCTAAAAACATGGAGGATTCACTGCCTCACCAACATCAGAGCCACCAGCTACCACTGTGCACATTTTTTTTCTTGTCCTTGAAGTTTGTTGCCTCACAAAGAAAACATTTGCTCCTTCCTTGAAGCAAAATATTGGGACAGGAGCAAAACATAACTTAGGGAAGAGAAATAGTTTCAAGCCAGAACACAGCAAACTACTCACTTGCAGATGATGTACTTAATCACAGGACTATGATTCTACTTGGACTGTCCAAGGTTCAGTCCAACGGAATCCTAGGCCTGGGAGTTTAGGGAGAAGTATTTAGAAGTTCTCAGCCAGAAGGCTTTAGTCCATCACCAAGCTAGAAAACCCAGGATTCCACAGGAAGTTGCTGTGGCAGTCAAAGTGGAACCATAGTATTATAATTCAGTAGTGCCAATGAGCTTTCGTAATGCCTCCAGTAAGAGAGAAAACCCTCTGTTCAGGCATTGGTCTGTTACAAATGGGCAACGGAATGGAAGAAAGGAACTGATTCTCCCTGCAACTTCCTTGTGTTCATCAAAATCTGTGAATAAAGTTCACAGAAGAACAGTGTACAAACATTCACAAGCCCTCCACAGACTGTCTAGCAGGATGGCGGGGAGGGGGGAACGTCTGAGTAGCACGCTCTGCTCCCAAATAACAAGCATCTCTTCAAATTTGCCTTTGACATTCTATCAAGTACGAGGGGCTACTCCTTTTGTGGTGCACGCATTTATTCTACAATGACAGAAAGTCCTGAGAGGGCTAGATGTTTAGGTAAGCATGTAGAAGTCAGGAGGTATGAAAATGTTCTCTCTTCCACTTTCATGAGTTCATTTCTCATGAAGACAGCCATTTCTTGTGAGCAGAAGATTAAATGTGGTGTCCAAAAATTAACACAAAACAGCCAGGCCCACCTCAAGACAATGTGGATGGCTGTTCAGATACAGGCAAACGCCACATCTTCTCGTGTTTTCAGATGAATCTCCCTAGGCTTCACCAAAACTAAAAGATCCTGTGACATTTTGAAGACAAATATTGTCTTCCCACTACTGGGGGGGGGGGGGAATTACTTTTGGAGACTACAACTCCTAGCATCCCATGCCATGCTGGAGGGGGAATTGTAGTTCAAAAAGTAACTTCTCTAAGCTCTGATTTATAATGCCATTGAGAGTCCTTCGACTAGAATCCAGTTCCTCAGATGGACGGTGCGGCACGAAAGCTTACGCACAAAGAAACGCCTCTTAAAAGGCGCAAAACTTTCACTCCCTTGGTTCCATCAACCTAACACTGCTATGCCCTCTAGAATTTCAGCAAAGGAAAGAAAGAAGAAGAGAGAACGGGCAGGAAAGGACGACGGGAACAGCGGCGCGAGGGAAAAAATAAAACACCATTAGGGCAGGGCAGGTGTGAACCGGGGCGGGGACGCTAAGCGCGGCTACCTCCAAGCCCAACTTCTGCTTCAGCACCAGGGCGGCGCACAGGTAGCCGGCGCGGCCCACGAAGAGCTCGTCGGATCCGCACTCGAGGAAGGTGATGGGGGCGCACAGGTCGCACAGCTCGCGGAACTTGCCCAGCGGCCTAGCCCAGTCCGGCAGTCCGAGCGCGTGGTAGACCAGCGTGGCCACGGCGTGGACGCCGGCGCCGCCGAGCAGGAAGGCGGCGCGGGTGTCGGCGTCGGCTTCGCCCCACTCCTCTTCGTAGCGCGCGCAGGCGTCCACCAGCTTCTTGGCCGCCCGCAGGTAGGAGTCCCGCGCCTGGGCGAAGAGCGGGCACTGCGCGACGTGGTAGAGCATGTAGGCCACGCCGGCCACCCCGCCGTACAGCCCGCCCTGGCAGCCGCCCGGGCCGCCCGCCGCTTCGCCGCCGCCCAGCTCGGGCACCTCCTTGAGGATGCGGTCGATGGTGGCCGTCACCAAGGGCGCCACCGCCTCCTTGCACTGCCCGGCCAACAGGCTGCCCTTGTAGTCGTCGAAGCGGTTGGTAAAGCAGCGCTTGCTCTCCATGCCAGTCGCGGCCCGGCGGCGCTGGCTGTCGACAGGCGAGCAGAGCCGCGGCGGTCGCTCCTCACACAGACGCGCGCCGGTCTCCCTTTGCCCTTTTGGCGCGCCCGCTCGCCCAGCGATGCTCCAAGGCGGCGGCGGCGGCGGCGACTCCTGCTCCTGCCCTGCAGCCGGGCGCTGTCTGGTTTACTGGCTCACAGACTGACTGGCGGACCGTAGAGAGGAGCGAAGCCCCTTCGCAGAGGCGTGCTGGCCGCGGGTTCCTCTGCCTGCCTGATCAAGGAGAGGAAATGGGAAGCCGCAGAGCAAGGCAACGAACAGTTAGATCAGGCGCTTCTCCTCCCCGCCTAAAGCCGGTCTCTCCGCGACCGCGTCTTGCATCCCCTCTCCCCACCGGTTGAAATGTCGGCGGAAGAAAAGAGCCCCCTGCCAGCACTACCGCCTCCTCTTCCTCCTCCTCCTCCTGTGGAGATTGAGAGGCAGCCGCTCTCCCCTGAGCTCTTGAGAGCAGCCGCAGCCGCCGTCACGCCGGAGAGAGGGCGGCCTGCCTGTGCCGAGAGAATGGCCCTCCCCCTCTTGTCCTGCCGCCGCCGCCCCTGCGCCCCGTTTCGACTCCTTGGAACCGGGCGTGGGGAGCGCAGAGACGGCGGGACGCGTGTGCCGAGAGAGAATGCCATTCTTTCAGGCCTCAGAGACGTCTCATTTCTAAAGCTTTGCGACACAGACCTCGCCCCCGGCCCGCAATGAGTTAGCAGGTTTTATTGTTGCAGCCGAACACAGTTTTTTTTTTTTTTAAAGGGTGGTGTATGTAGTTAGCTAGAATAATAGGGAGGAGAAACGTGTTCTGACAAGGCACAGAAATTATTTATTTATTTATTTTTTACAAAAGAATATTTACATTTTTGCTAGAGAGGGTGATGTATCCCCTCTCTCTATATGCCACCCTACATGTGAAACATTAATAGTTGTTATGAGGGGTGTTTTTTAAGAGATTTTTTTGGATAACTTTTAAAAAAATATTTTAAAAATCTGCTAAAGACTGTGAATATTGAACAGAGCCCCTCTGAGAGCCCTAGCTGTGCTTCCTTCCTTGCATCTCCACCACTGTTAAGGCACAGTACACGCTTACAACTCCGTGTCCTACTTGCCTTGAGTGGTGCATCAAGGTGACACAGAGAAGTTCCATCATCTACCACTAGGGCTTTCCTTGGCAAACCGCTACTCTAGGCAGTATCTTTGGTATATATGATGACAATGACCTTGCAGCTGTTTTAAAGTCCAGTAAAGTCAGAGTAAATTTTTCACTGCAAATACTCAACCATGTTGTTGGTGCTGCGTGCCTTCAAGTCACTTCTGACTTATAGCGACCCTAAGTCAAACCTATCACAGGGGTGTCTTGGCAGGTTTGTGCCTTTCTCTGAGGCTGAGAGAGTGTGACTTGGCCAAGGTAGGTTTCTGTTGCCAGGGATTCAAACTCTAGTCTCCCAGTGTCTTCATCTACCAGTCAAACTACTATACCATGCTGGCTGTCATAATCAAAAATGCCAGACATTATTTACTATGAGACATCCATTTTAGATAAATGTATTAGATAGTGCCACAGATTGATACTACTGTATATTGTTTTGGACTGTGTTTCTCCCCTAGTTATTATAGCATCATTATCATCATAGCTAAAAACACAGTGCTACCAGCATTTGACCTTCAGCCACCTGCAGGTAATTTGATTATAAATATATAACAAATTATCTGACTCTTCCTGTGCTGAGGTAGATATGTATTTGCCAAGTTTCACAGCAAAGTGCTGAGATACTACTGAAATGAAATTTGATCTCCTTTAAACCTCTTGATAGTATATACTAAATTTCTTTGAGATTCATTTACTGAAAGGCTTATATTGCCCTGTAATAAAAAAGGGAATCGGTGGTATCGAACTATAGGCCTGCAAAAATGAGAGGAGAACATCACAGGTTAGGTCTTTGTCATCTCCAGTTAAAAGGTATAGGGAGAAGGTGGTGAGAAATACCTCTGTCTGATACCTTGGCTCACTGTTACCAGTGAAAGTTGAAAATATTAAGCCAAAATGGACAAAGAAGCTGATCTACCATCAAGTGCCTTCTAATGTACCTAACCCACTGTAAGTTCACTTAACGTACTGTAGAGCATATATTTGCAGGTGCTACTAGAATTTTCTGGCTCATGCATTGTTATACATACCTTGGGAATAGATGTTATTTGCATTTCTGAAATATTCTCAATTCTGAACACTGTCCCTCAGTTCTGAGTCTTCTTTATTAGTCATTTGGCACTCATATTTAGCACTCCTTAATTAGTTTTCTAATCTAATCTAATCTAATCTAATTTTCACATTTAGAACTTTTCAGGTCCTAAAATCCTGTCTGTGGGAATATTTTACAGAGCAATATTTTTTACAGATCAGTATTCTTCAGAACTGTGTCCCACTGGGTTTAGTGAGGCTGATTGCGTGATCCTTATGTAGGACTTCAGCCTTAGTCATGTATTTGCACTTTCCTTTTACTTATGAAAACTTTTTCCTTGCAAAGTGCTTACTCTTTAATTAGACTTAGAATCTGAATTGGTCTATTAATATACAGCTTCTAAAAAGGAATCATCAATCTGACTTCTGCAAAAGTGGAATAACTGAAAGAAGTAATTAGGAGATATTTATTGGGTTCACTGAATAGTTTGTGGACAGCTCATTTATCCCAGTATGCAAAAGGATCTTGTAGTACCTTTGAGACTAGCTCAAAGTTGAAGTTGGTAGCATAAGCTACCAAATTCTATCTCTCAGTTAGTCTCAGAGGTACTACAAGAGCCCTTTGTATACTGATCCAGACTGACACATTGAATTCATTTATTCCGAAGTAGTCTTTAACAGAGCCATTCATATGTAATTTGATATAGATGGTAACATACCTCTCTGAGGCCCTTCTGTGACAGCAGTGGTCAAAGGAACTTTCAAAGTGGTAGCCATGTAGTGGCTAGTCCAAATATCAAGGAACTGGACCTATTTTGAGGATGAGGTTCAACATCTTGGATAACACCTTTAGAATTCAGAATAAAAACCAGAGCAGATTCATCATCCCCCTGAATGGAAGCCACCACCTGTCCTATAGCTTTACAGCTCATGCCATAATAATTTTGCTAGTCTTTGAGGGACCACAGGACCCTTTCTTGCCTTATGTCCAGGAGAGGAGTTCAGTGCAGTGTTTCTTCAGCTAGCACTGTATTATCATTAAATGCAGTTGTGGCTCACTTGGTGCTTTAAACACATTATTAACATCAAGAACATGAATAATTCATTATGAATGCAAATTTTTGTGTCCAAGTGCTTTATGACTAATCCTCTTCACCTTAAGCTGAGCCAGACCAGGCAATTTGTGACAAAATGTATTTATCACAGCACTTTATGTGTTGCATTTTTTAATATATTAATTTAATTGAGGAAAGATAACAAATCCAAATAAATTAAAAAGAGGAGGAAGACTGTGTCCTGAATGTTGTTGCTGTTATTGTTGTAATGTCTGTGAATGTGCTGGAGGAAATCCTATAAATTTATGGGAAAGTTCATCTTCCATTTAAAAACTATTTTTAAAAATTGTTACATAAGTGAACCAGTCCAGAATGTATTGGAGACCTGCTTAACTGTGCTTCTCTAAAAATACCATATATAGCTTAGTGCAAAGGCTACTATTCAGAATAGTTGGAAAAATAATTTTGGACACCCATTGCTTCAAGTCAGAGAAAACAAATAAACAGACTGTCTATGAAGAACAAAGTCATTAGTGGGATTCACAGATCTCTCTCTCATCAAGAGTTTCAGTCCACATCTTCTCCAAATTAAAAGTCAGCTTTAACTAGTCTGATTTTGGGTCCTTTCCATTTGCTTGAAAATAGAAAGTATTCTACTTTCTTGACTAGTTGTTCCCACTGTTGATACCACATGCCATATTTGCTAGACCTTTACTCCCCAACACCCCCAGGTAATTGTTGTAATTATTAGCTAACTTTCTCCTTGATTGCTCCAATTGTAATTTGGATGTGGCTTGATGACAGCCAAAGAATACCCTACATGTTCCTACCTGGCCAAATTAACATGTTTGGGTTACCATGACGGTGCAGTACAAATCAAGCCAAATAGGTTTTTGTTTGACTAATCCTGTGAATGGCAACTCTCAGCTTGTCCTGGAAAAATGTTAAATGTTATTTCTGATCTCTTTTCCACCTTGATGTTTGTACACAGAGTGAAAAAGGTATATTCTGCATTCTGACTTTGATATACATTTTACTTTAAAATGAAATTATTAACAAATAGTTAAAATATCCATGCAGTTTTGCTATTTAAATTTATTTTATTTTTACAGCAATATAACTCTTTCACTTCGAATACAAGACCTTGCTTCGCTACAATATACCCATATGCTATTTTTTCTTTAAATAAAACTACTTTTAAAACAAATCCTTTTATTTATTTTTCATTACTGTTGGAGGCATTTCATATTAGTCAGAATTGAAAAGGAAAGACTTTCTATTTTCAGTGTTTAACTTGATCTTTTTTTGGCTTAGTCTGCTAGCATCACAACCAGAAGTCTCTGGCCCAGGAGATGTCAGGCTTTTAAAATAATGTATATATTTTACATGGTGTCCTTGGGTATCGTCTCAGGAAACAGTGATCCCATTTTACCAAATCAGTAATGGACAACTGAGTTGATATGCTGACCTCAAGCAAGCTGATACAGAACTGGCACTGAAAATAGACTAGAATGGACAGAAAATGTACAACTGCCACTGTAACATGTTTTTCCATCTTATATGCAGAATTATCAAACAGAGATTATTGAATTATTCTTCCTGTTCTGGCAGTAAAGCATCTTCTGTTTCAAACAGTGATATATTGGGACAAATGTGTACTAATTTTTCTTTCCTAAACCCTTATTTTCAGTCAGATAGCTTAATCTGACATTAGCAACTCATTTCAAATGGTCTTCCCATTGGGCATTCTCCTCAGTCTCAAGTCAGACAACACTGCATCTCCTGCAGGTGTTAAGACATGTTTGGCATTCAAAGTCCCAGTGTAAGCCTTTCTAAATGCCCACTCAAGGCATCTTCTTACCACAGAAAAACTACTGTGTCCAAAGCCACTGATATAACAAGATTATGTCTGATTTTGGAAAGGGGGTGAGGAGGATAGGCTTAGGTGAGTGGGAGGAGAACATTTTTAAGAGTTGAGAAGATACAGTGTTTTTGTTTTCATATGCCTGCAAGTCAATTCTGACTTACAGCAACCCTGTAATAGGGTTTTCTTGACAAGATTTGTTCAGAGAAGGTTCGCCATTGCCTTCCTCAAGGCTGAGAGAATGTGATTTGCCCAAGATCAGCCAGTGGGCATTTGAACCCTGGTTTCCCAGTTTCCTAATCTGACAGTCAAACCACTACACCATGCTGGCTCTTGGAAGAAACTGTAATCAGATGCTTCACCAAAGAGCCTCTAATATAGGACTTTCCAAATGGTTTGTCGTGACACTTTAGTGTATCACCTGAAGTGTGTAGGTGTGTTGCTTTCCTGGGCTAAGAAAGACCCCCCTCACCCAAGCCATTCCCACTGCCATTACTCTCGCTGGGGACTTTTCTTGCCAAGGGTGATGGCAATGGGCCAGGATTGGGTAGGGGGGCTGCCTTTCCTGCTGCTGCCACCCTTGCCAGGGTCTTTCCTGGTGAGAGCAACAGCAGCTGGGCAGGATTGGGGGGGCTGCCTTTCCCCACCCTAGATACACCTCTGGGTATTGCAGATGCATAATCAGTTAGTTTAACCTCTGGTTTGCTAGTAAAATTGAATTACTGTGTTGCAAAATGATGCATGTCTAAAAAGTGTGTCACCAACATGAAAAGTTTGGAAAGCTCTGCTCTAATAAATAGTGCCATTGTTTGTGCTGTAGGATGCTTCTGGCTTTTATTGCACAATCACCCTGGTTTGTTCATAGAATTTTACAAGGTGTCCAAATATACTTGTTTTCAATCATTTTTCTCTTTTTATTTAGCAGGAAAAAATGAGGAAGGGAAAGATGGAATAGCTACATTGTATCTTTTGATGTGCCCACCATCTGGAAGCTCTCTCTCAGTAGCACATACAAGTATGGTAGAATTGGCAGACCTGGGCTTCAGATGGTATAAAAATAACCACTGTACCTTTTCATTTTCTAAGTGCACTTCTCTGTTTCTTAATACCTTCAAAGTCAAAGGGTAAAATAAAAATAGCCCACAGAACATCATGAATTATGTAAGAAAATGTCTTGTTCTTCATTATTACAACAAAGTGTTCACAAACTGTGACTTAAGGCTTTGGATATGATATTAAAAGGAATCCTTGTACAGATAGTCTGACATCCAGTAAAGTGCTAAAGTCAGTCCACATGATTCATGCCCTAATAGAGACTTTCTCAAACTTGTAATACCTGCACTTGCAATCCAGTGTCTGGGAGTAATCCATTTACCTAGTAGTAAGGGTGTATAGCACCTTTGTATTCCAGGTACATCTATCCAAACACAGGCTAAAGCTTATCTGAGGGCCAACTCTGTGGCAATAGAGGCAGCAAATGCAAATTTCTTTCCTGCTTCTATTGCATCTGCAGGAAGCTCCCCAAAGCGCTGTTTTAAGCAGTCAGGAGTCTTTTACACAAGAGAAGAAAATCCAGATCACTGGACAGCTCACTGCAAACAAGGTACCTAGTACTTTGCAGATAAAATCGCTCAGATCCACTCTGACTTGGATGCTATACTTGATACAGATCCAGGTGATGTAACTCTGGCTCATGCTTGTCCAGTGACAATGGATACTTTTCAATTTGTGCAAACCAAGGATATGGAGGATTCTTGGAGATACAGGAGTCACCACATGTGTTCTAGATCCTTGCCCTTCCTAGCTTATTAAAAAAAGCTAGAGTGGGACTGGCTAAGTGGATAGAAGGGATGGTTAATGCCTTGCTTAAAAAGGCAGAGTTCCAACTTGCCTGAAGGATGCTTTTGTAAAACCATTACTAAAAAAAAAGCCATCTCTGAATCTCAATATTCTGGATAATTATCGGCCAGTCTTGAACATTCCATTTTTAGGCAAGGTTGTAGAGTGTGTGGTGGCTGATCAGCTCCAAGGGTTTCTGGATGAAAGAGATTATCTAGATCCTTTTCCATCTGGTTTCAGGCTTGATTATGGGATACAGACAACTTTGGTTGCCTTGATGGATTACTTATGCCAGGAGCTAGACAGGGAAGCATATCCATGTTGTTTCTGTTGGACCCCTCAGCAGCTTTTGGTACCATTGACCATTGTATCCTTCTGGGTCTCCTTGCTGGGATGAGACAGGGGCACTGCTTTACAGTGGCTTCATTCCTTCATGGGAGGAAGGCAAACCAAGCAGGTGGTGCTGGGGACTCATGTTTGACCCTTTGGCCATTGGCCTGTGGGGTCCCTCAGGATTCGATACTGTCCCCCATGCTATTTAACATATACATGAAACTGCTAAAAGAGGTTATCCAGAGTTTTGGGGTTCAGTGCCACATAATGTGGATGACATTCAGCTTCATTATTTTTTTTCCAGCACAAGCCAAGGAAGCTGTTTTTGTCCTAAACCACTGCCTGTCTTCAGTAATGGACTGGATGAGGACAAACATATTGAAACTTAATCCATACAAGACAGAGGTGCTTTTGGTCAGCTGAAGGGCAGAGCAGGAAATGGGGACTCAGCCTGTGCTGGATGGGGTTACAATCCCCTGAAGACACAGCTCACAGCTTGGGTGTGCTTCTGGATTCAGCTCTGAGCCTGGAAGCTCAGGTTTCAGTGATGGCTAGGAGTGCATTTACATAGAAATAGCTTATGCACCAGCTGCGCCCATTCCTTGAGATGTCAGATCTGGCTGTGGTGACACATGCCTTAGTTACAATCCTGTTAGATTACTGTAATGCAATGTGTCAGACTGCCTTTGAAAGCAGACTATCTTGAACTCTTTGGAGGATGGGTAGGATATAATTTTATTTATCAAAATCTTCAAATAATGAAAGAACCAGTTTTATATCATAGGGCTAATTTAGAGCAGGGTGAGGAAAATTCAACCTGCAAGCTGCACACTGCCCTTGTGGTCCCATTTTACCACTCCTGACTCCATTGGGCAGAGTCCTAAATCCTCAAGTCCCCTTCCATTTTTAAATGACCAAATCTCCCCAAACACTCAAACTGAAAAAAAAAAAAAGGCACCCCTCTCCTCCACAGGTGTCTGCTGAGGTGTCACTATATATCAAAAGATATACATCTTGATTGTTGAGCCTGTTGCCATACCCTACCACCGCTCCAATGAGATATGTGATTTTCATAAATTGAATGAAAATTCTGATAGGATTATGTGGAAAATTCGATGCTGATGGGTTTTTGTTAATCTCTTAATCACTTAGGCTCTTGGCATTTTTGAATACAATTAAAGATAAACTACCCAGATTGGTGAGCGTTCAGAGACCATCCCTCAATCTTACCCTATCGATATCTTCCCTATACACCCTATCTGATCAAACATTAAGAGATTGTCATGAGTCCCATCAACGTTCTGTGACTCTGGAGTTAAACAATTAGCCCATTCTGGACCTTTTGTCAGTCCTGTGGGAAAGCCAGTGCAACTTTGTCAACGCACCCCTTCAGGGTGAGGAATAGGGTTTTTATATCCTAGCCAATTGTAGTACATAGAGCCCCCAATTGCTGCCTCTCCATGCTGCCCTCAGACACTAAGTCCCTCCTCTGTGACTTCTTCAGGACTGGTAACTATCACCTTCTTTACCCAATCTCTCTCTATCCAACCTTTCTTACCTCACTTTCTGATAGCCTTATAAAGTTCGTAAGAGTATCTGATTCCTTGTATGTTTGTCAACTGAAATAAAATACTTAGTTTAACTTTAACTGAAGTCGTCTTTACAGTTAGTACTGGTATACCTGGGTGAAAAGATCCTGCTGCTACCCTCCTCTTGCAGGCCTCCTTTGAGCTATAATTCTTTCAAATTCTAAGGAGACACTGGCATTGTGGGTGGACCTCAATGTCCCCCACCTCTTAGGGTAACAAGATCCCAAAGGCATCTAAGAGTTAAATCATACATACATGCTAAAACGGTAATATACCAGCATAACAATGCACTCAATGAGCAAATAATTAAATTTAGCAGTATTAAGCAAAGCCATTGTGGACAAGAAATCAGAAGAAGACTAAGACTTGGAAGGGCACCTATGAAAGAACTAGGTGAGATCCTCAAGCATAAAGATGTGTCATTGAATACGAAAGTCAAGATCATCCTTACCACTGTATTTCTGATTTCTGTGTATGACTGTGGAAGCTATGATTTTCTCTTCAGCTTTAGGTTAATGAAGTATCACATTGTGGGATCATTTCAACTGCTCGCAGGTTTTTGTTTTTTTTAACACCTCCAACAATGATGTAATAAATGTTTTGGTCAAAAGACTAGACACATAGGGATGACCTAGACTGAGATTAATTGAGCATTGGAGTTTATTAATACATCCAGACATTTGACTTCCAGCTGGAAAAGTGCAAGATTTTCATTTATTACTAGGTTGACAATGTAAAGTACAGTGGCCCCTTGACTTTCGCAAGGGTTCAGGGTGTAAAACCCTTGCAAAAGTAAAAAAAAAATGCAAGTAACCCCCCACGCACTCAAATGAGCTCTTCTCCTCCCATTCCCTTCCAGGTCTTCCCCCCATTAGTTTGCATTTTGTCCAGGTGTGCTGCCTTCCTTCCAGGTGCCCAGGCAATAGACAATTGAATGGAAGGGGGCAGCCCCACACCTGGAGAAAGTGTGTGTGCCTCCCCTGCTTCATTTGCATTTTACTTGGGCATGCTGTCTTCCAGGCACCTGGGTGACAGGCAAGTGAATGGGAGGGGGCAACAACACAACTGGAGAAGGCACGTGCATGGGGCTGCGCTCTGTGGAAGGAAGACATGCACGCCTGGGTAAAAGGCAGGGGAATGGGAGGTGGAATGGGGGGCAAGCAAGTGGGGGTCTCCTGAGTAATCAAGTTCATGAAGGTCAAACCTATGAATGTAGAGGGAGGACTGCAACAACAATATCAGCAATTGGATCTCATCCACTTAACTGAAATACTCAGTTGTACAATGAGTTCCGCTTCCTAGCCAACTGCTTCTCCTATCAGATTAGGCTGCACACACGCGCACACACATTGAAAGAGAGAAAGAGAGAGCTAGGAAATTGGTAGATCTGATTTTAAATTCGTGGTTGCAAGGAGGGGGCAAGAAATAAGGGGGCAAAATTGAATGTGTAAAGGCAATCAATGGGAAAAGCTGAGATTGCAATCAAAATCATGGTGTGGATAGAGAGGTGGTTCTTCCTTTTCCACTTCTTCTCCTTAACTCCCTTTTATCACAGCCCAGGGATCGCAGGACCACGACGGAGCCAGCGAGATCGTCGCGAGAGCGGCACAAGCGCTGCCGCCGATTTTTAAAAGAAGAAGCCTTTAAGATTACAGTAAGCATCTGATCTAAGGATTTATTTCAAATATATCACACCTGGTTTTGACTTGCAACGGTGAGCAGAAGCGGAGGAATGAAGGGACCCAGACGCGAAGTGAGTACATTTTGGCTTTGAGTTTCTCTTAAAGGGGCAGCTGCCTATTTTTGAAGTGACTGCCAAATGCCTTTTCTGCTTGTTTAACAATGATCGTGAACTGGACTGGACTGATTAAGGAACAGGTAGGTCTCAGACTTTAATAATTTCCCTTGTTTTGAAAACATTTTTGAAGGGTTTTTTTGAAGGGTAAAGGTTTGGAAGAGAATTGTATTAGAATACTGGAACCTTGGATTTGGATTATGGTTTTTTCCTGATTTATTGGAACATTGAACGTTATTTTTTAAAAAAATATTTTTATTAAGGCTTAAGATAAAAATAAAAAAAAACCCTTCCACACTTCCAAGCTTTTTTTTTTCCAGTTGAGTCTGCTTGTTTACATTCCATTCACACATAGTTACATTTAAAAGATAATCTTCCATTTTGCATCTTCCATTGTTACACTGCTGCTTTGTTACATTGCCTTATTACATTGTTGCCTTGCATTACATACAATCTTGCTTTATTCTTTTTTTCTTTTCTTATACTATATCTTTATCCAGTTCAAGACTTCTCTCCATTCCCTTTCAAAGTTCTGGATAGGCTTATTTTTCAATGAAAATGTTAGCTAAGAATGCTGTTATTAAACAAACAGATATACCTACTAACAGAAAACAAGTTTCTTGAGGTTACTAAATTAGCATTAAAAATGGAAATTCTGTTTTTCAGAACAGCCTCTGCAATCAAGGAATGACTATGCTAAATCATTTGAAGAATCACAAGCACATGTTTTTAACTTGCAAGCAGAAAGAAGAGTGATTTAATTATGTGTCTCAGGGAAAATTGGAGGTTGCGAAAAGCATAGAGAAATGCAAGGGAGACATCTGGTGACCGGACAGAGTAATGTCACCAATAACATAAGTCCATTTACAGTAGAATCCTAGGTTCTGTTGACTCAGGACTAAAACCCAAAGACTTACTTGCAGCCGCTCCTTTATAAACAAGTCCTATTTTTTTTGCTGAGAGAGCCAGGTATAGTGGTTTGAACACTGAACTATGACTCTAGAGACCAAGGTTCGAATCCTCACTCAGCCACAGAAACCCACTGGGTGACTCTGGGCAAGTTACACACTCTCAGCCTCAGAGGAAGTCAAAGGCAAACCCCTTCTGAACAGATGTTTCCCAGAAAGGCCCATGATAAATTTGCCTTAAGGACATTATCAGTTGGAAATGACTTGAAGGCACACCACAAGATGTCTGTGTGTAAACAATGGCCTAAAGCAGGAGTGGGGTTTCCAGTTCAGGATTACCCCAGGCCCTGAGGGTTTCTGGACTTAAATCTGAGAACTAAGGATGGCCTCTGGTGATGTCATTAGGAGTTATGCATCAAGTGCCAACCGCCATTTCTTAGAGTAGATCAAATCTGAACTCTCCATAGAAGCCAAGATCACTAGACTGAGGTTGTTATACTTTGGCTATATCCAAAGAAGACATGTGACGCGTGTGAAGACAATAATGCTTGGTAAAGTAAAAGGTGGTAGGAAAAGAGGAAGACCACATTATAGATGGATAGCCTCAATCGAGGAAGCCATGGTCCTGAGTCTGCAAGACCTGAGCAGGGCTGTTGACGATAGGGTCTCTTGTTCATGGGGTCACCATAAAGTGAAGTCAGATTGATGGCAGTTAACAACAGTTGCTTACAGCTTGTCATCCAGCACACACAAAGAAAGAGAGAGAACATATTTCTGGTTTGGAAATTAACAACAGAACTCTTACATAAGCACCTGTTGCCAGATCAAGTTGAAATGGGGAGATTATTCCTTCTCTCACCTAGGGAGCTGGGACAAGGAACATTTAATCTAGCCTACTTGTTTCTAGCCAGAAGGCAGGTGTAGAGCAGAGCGGAGGGTGAGCCCTAGCCCCATAGCCACTGGGAGGGCATGAGGAAGCTAAATAAGCAGATAGGTAGATCTCCCTGGACAGTCTTTGCCAGCTGCAGCAACAAATTAATTAATCCTCGCAAACTGTAGCAAGCTGCTGCTTTACTAGCTGAGTTTGAGATTTGAACACACTGAATGGTCTGCACTGAGCAACTGCTTATGACCTAGTTAATGAAAGAAGGTGCATCTAGGCAAGGCTCATATTGTGCAATCTCACTGGGAGTGCTGTAATGATGACATTGTCAGAACTTCCCATAGGATTCTGTGATTGCAAGTTCTGACAATGCCATTGTTATTTTGTAAAACTCCTAGTTTTCCTCATTGCTACGTCCATCTGTTCTTCCTTGTTAGAAAAAAATGCCAAGGAAGGGTTAAAAATAGGTATACCATGTTTTTGTTTGTTTGTTTGTCAGTGCTAGCAGGCTACTGTCTAGAAGCATCCATCTTTGCTGCGTCATGACTTTTTGGGTGTATTTTTGATACAACACTATTGCAGCAGTTTGATGCCACTTTAACTGTCATGGCCCCATCCTAAAGAATCCTGGGATATGTCGTTTGGTGGAGTAGTTTGTATTAGCTGCTAGAGAGTTCTGGCTCACTTCTCTGAACTACACTTCACAATCTACTGCAAGTGCCTTTACAGAATCATACTGATTTAATCTTCAGTTTCTTTCTTCTTGCAGTATGTAGAAACTGTAGCTTCTGGAAACTGACTAGACCTCTGTAGAAAGGGATTTTACGTACCTTGGAAAGGTCACCAACTTGCAGATCCCTGCATTCCTTAGAATGTAGCCATAAAAGTTAACAAGTATCACAATAACTGTTATTTAAAATACAGTTTCACCACGTGACAAAGACTGTGGATGCTTCTAGGCAGCAGCCTACTAGAAATGAGTCATGAAAATTAAAGTAGAATGCACCTGATATAACTGTGTAGTGCAAAGACACTCTTTGTGTGTATTCGAACATTTCACAGATGAAAGAGGGAAACTTTGGTTTATGGGGAACATTCCTGTTCTCAGCTTCTCACACAAAACTTTATTACCTGAACAGAGATGACAACAAATATACATATAGACAAGCTGAGCCCCTCCAACCAGTCAAGTGAGGATCTAGCTGGAGATGTAGGTTGCTCTAGACAGGTTGGTCAAATGGAAAAAGGCAACCTCAAAGCAGCAGCTACTTTGTAAGGGAAAGAGAAACACTACTGGCTGCAAAGATTACAACACAGAATTATGGCATTATGGCCCCATTTTAACTGCCATGGCAACATCCTATGGAATCCTGGAAACTGCAGTTTTGTGAGACATTAGAGCTCTCTGGCTGAGAATTTTAAACTCTCCTCCATAAACTGTAAATTCCAAAATTTCATAGGATGTTGCCATGGTAGTTAAAGTGGAATATAGTTCTATAATTGTATAGAGTGAATGGTCCCCTAGTGTTTGCTAAGTTGAAAACATGGTAAGCTTTGCTGTGGTGACTTTATACAACTCCTGCTTGCAACTGCTCTGGGGGGGTACATGGAGTAAAGACAGTTTCCATTCAACAATTTACATGCATTAATTCAGAACAAGCACCTTCCTTGATTTTTTTTTCTTTGTCTGAACTCAGGATGGCAAACTAAAACTTTAAATGGATTTCTACCTATCCTGTGGGTTTGTCAAGTATATTGGTGGCAGAAATGGAATGGTGGAGTGGATGTAACATTCAGGGCTGGAAGGTAGGTGGAAGATATCAAAGTGAAATAGACATTGCCTAGGAAATTAGTGTTCTATGAGTGACTTCACATTGGATAAAACATAGTTTGAAGATTTACAATGTTGCTATTATAATGTTGAAACTGTCATCTGTCTACATGTTATAACACAAAATATTCTGCAACTGTTGACTGAAACATGAAGTGTTGCATAATTTTCAGGCATTTATAAAAATTCATGCAGTCATCTTCATTCAGCATTGCAGGAGCAGACAACATTAGCTGAGAACCTGTATATTACACCTGCTCAGGCCTATTATTATTTCCATTCAGACTTTAAACATGTATTTAATGGAGAAGGAGTAGGAACTATTACCCAGAAAGATAAAAGATGTCAGATCCAAAGAAGTGAGCCATCTTCTTCCCGTGAGCTGAAGCTGGTTCATTTAACAAAGTAATTCACTCATGTTCTGTTACTTGGATTTTTTTTTTCTTTTGTAACTTGGAAACAATGGTTTGCTTTTTTTTCTCAGTGTACTGTCCTGTGTTTTACTTCAGTATAGATTGTGTTCATGACAACCTGTGGTTTTTCTCAGTGACCTTCTTGTGGACTGCTCCATATAGTACAGGGAGGCTTGGGTGTACTTCATTTTCATGATGAGATCTTCCATCTCTCTTTGCATCTGGACTTTGCACATCATCACAGGACAGCTGCTCAAACTTACCTGTTACACATGCCAGGAAGTGGCAAAAAGGGACTTTCTAATGTCTCCATTTCTGATCACTTTTTGTAATGTAAGCCTACTGCATGCTCATCCCTCTCTCTTTTTCTGCTCTGAACTTGGAATGTTACTTCTAAAAATAATTGATCTTGGTTACTAGTAAACAGTGTTTCCGAGGTAGCCCATTGTCATTATTCATTAGTGCTGAAAAATCAACTTGCTCTTTACTTGTAGTGCTGCTCATTACTTTTTCTATTTTCCATTACCTTTTTTTGGTGAATGAACATCCTCATGATTGTAAAGACAGTGGTGTATATCTTGAAAAAACTCTTGTCACAATACCTCTTAAAATACCCATTAAAGTAATTTATACAAGTTACTAGAAGCAATTACTAGTTGCACTCACGTAACAATTTTGTATTTCTTATCATGTTATTGTTCAAATGTAGTATCATTACAGCTTTATCACTCCTCAGCAGCAATGGGTTACAATCAAATGTGTTGTTTGTAGCTAGTCACTTCCAAGTGCTGTACTTTCTATATAACAACAGTGAGCCTAAATCAGTTTCAATTAGAGAAGCAATTAAGAATACACTTTGGATATGTGAACCTACCTAACGTTATTTCTTAGTATCTTAATATAGCTAAAGAGGGCAAGTTCTTGTTGAAGATCGAATATAAGATGGAATTAAAAACATGCATGGAATAACCAACTGCTTTCTTTGAAAGCTATTTGGCCTCCCAAGGTTTCCCAGAAGTCATGATCCTCCTTAGAATTTAAGAGCTACATTCTAATAACAGCCGCTAAAGAAATCGTAGTAATTGGTTTTAATCAGAAGCCAAGCAGTTTTGACTTAAGAAGAGAGTGTGCTATTGCCTAAGACTCTCAGGTTAATTGCTGCAACACTAAAGTATCAAAGAGCAGAAAATGCAGTCAGTGTAATCGATAGCTATAGCCACTTTTCTGATACCCATATTCTCGTTCATAGTTAGCCATGATCAGCCTTATTATTCGTATAAAACTTATAAACTACCAAAATTTCATTTTCCTCATAACAAAGAATACAACAGGACTTTCAACCATACATATATAGACCAAGATCCTATTCAGTGCTGGCATTGTTCAAGGAGCAATTAGTGGTCCAGAGATTGATGTTTACCTTCTACTTCACTAGGTGCATAAAAGCAGCTGGCTGACCCATGGGGCACCACCGTGGCCATCAGAGGTCAGGGGCAGAGTTCTTGTCCACCTGGAGAAGAAGGAACAGCTGTCGCTCTCTTGAGGTGTGGCAGAATGAAAGTTCTCCCTTTTTCCCCAGCTGCACACAACTTCAGGGTGTTCAGGCATAGTTCTGCCTTCTGGCCACTGAGTGCCCACAGGGTATGTCTCACTGTGCAATGAGGTGCCAGATACCTCCTTGCAAAACACCTGAAAGGTTCTTATGCTGGTTTATCACTCAGTTAAACCAGAAATCACCGAAAGGATTCTGGACATAGCTAACCTTTTTTAAGAGAAGTGCATGGAAGTGGTATATGTCAACGTACCACCACGTCAATGCACATGAGAAATGGAAGCAATACTTCACATTTATAATCCATGAACAAAGTGGCACACAATAATGTGAGTCATTCAGTAAGGTCAAATTAGTAAAGGCTCCCTGAAGGCTTTTAACCAACAAGAGTGAGTTCCCAGCAGTCCTCACATGGGATGTCATTTGTTTCAAATTACAAGCAAGATCCTCCGAGGCCTTTACCAATCCCACTTTATCCCCTAGTAACACTTAGCATTGTCTGTGCCTCATATATATCATCACTGTGAAAAATAAATCTGTGAATAAGAATGGGAAGCCGTTTATGGGATTATTTATGTGGGGAGACAATGGCTGATGACAAAAACAACAATGAAGGCCACAACTTTTCTGTGTATACTGATGCAGCAGCAATCCTGATGAATTAAAAACCATGACTCATATCTCATGTGCTTTCCTAACTGAAAGGGATACTATTTTTAGTAGTGACACATCATTCATCTGATTTACAAGAGAAGTGCAGCTCACAGTTATTCACTTTCAGACCTAGCTATTCTGGCAAGGGCAATAAATGATCTGGTAATACACAGATGAGTCAGATGGTGGTAGTACCTTGATGATGCCCAACTGAGTGTGCACATGGAATGCTTTACGAGAGTAATGCACCTTACAATCCAGTACAGCGTCCCTACTGTCACATGTATTGTATTGGTGCTACAGCTGCTTGAAACAAATAGCCAGCACATTAAACAAGAAGAAAAACATACACAACCTTATGGTAGACAAAAAATATTTTTAAAGCACAAATGGATAACTCAATCAGATGCCCCTACCCAATAGATCTGTTAACAGTTAGCAGTCACATTTCTATACCACCTATCAATGCAAAGCACTCCCTAAGGAGTTTACAATGTATTTAGCTAATTGCCCTCAACAAGCTGGGTACTCATTTTACTGATCTATGGGAGAATGGAAGGCTGAGTCAACCTGGAGCCCTGCAGAATCGAACTCACAATGTTGTGGCTGCAGTACCAGCATTTAACCACTGTGCCACCATCATCAGTGGGCACATCAGTGAGTATGTCTGTGCCCAGTGATATCTTTAAATCCATGGATGAAGCATTTGGTAGACCTTCTCCACATGATACTTTAGCTGGAAATCAGGTTTATGGTAAAAAAAAAAACCACTCAAGGGGTTTTTCATGCTACATAATTATAGTGCTATGATTCTACTTTAACTGCCACGGCTACATCCTATGAGATTCTGAGATTTGTAGTTTGGTGAGGAACCCACACTTTCTGGCTGAGGTTTCTAACTGCTCCTTCCTAAACTGCAAATTTCATAAAGTGGGACCATGGTAGTTAAAATGGAATCATACTTCTATAACTGGGTAATGTGAAAAGGTCCCAGGTGTTGTGGGATGCTTTTTTGTCTTGCAATATATTAAAATTTAGGGGACCTGAGAGACAAAAAGTCCCATGGTAACTTTTTTGGTGTATGTGTGTGTAAATACAGTAGGATTAGGATTAATTTGGGATCTCAATGGTTGTGAGGACATTTTTACGCATGTCATGGGTCACAGTTATATTTCAGCATCAATACACTATTAGCATTAAATAAAAGTTAAATAAGAACACAAGGAACAAGTTAATTCAGAGGAAATGGATGAAAATTTTGCATTTGTACTATTCCTGTTTGTAATATGCACTTTTCTATACTCCAGAAGTTCTTGCTTATGAAAGTATTAAAATAGCTCTGGAAATATAGTAGCTGATTACAGTCACCACTGTGAGGGACTGGGGTGCTGGAGCGCCCCTGCACCAGATCCAAGTCATAAATGGTATTTGAAGCTTTCTTTGCAGGTAGCTAAGTGCTAACTTACTCCCAGATGCATTATCA
Source organism: Cyclura pinguis (assembly GCA_030412105.1). Taxonomy (NCBI): domain Eukaryota; kingdom Metazoa; phylum Chordata; class Lepidosauria; order Squamata; family Iguanidae; genus Cyclura; species Cyclura pinguis. The sequence goes on along the minus strand of CM059601.1, from coordinate 207,005,715 downwards.
GCATTGTATGTAGGCACAGACAGTAAATGAACAACAGAGCTCCACTCACTTAGATGCTGTCTTAGGTGGGAGAAGACTTCATTACTACAAGAACTCTTTGCATTTTGTAAGACTATTATCAGCTATTGTCGGTGGGCCAAACTACTCTTAAAAAAATGCAGATTGCAGCTATGTTAGGGGCTGGACATCGAGATCATAACAAAGATTGAGGAAATGAGAGGGATTAACTGTTTTCATGCTGTGATTGCAATGTAGTGCACTGTTGCAATTTGCAGCCTTAGATTTGTTTTCTAGTTTCTAGTGTTATGTGCTTTCTATTTGTGTTTCTAGCATGTGCTTGAGATATGCAGTTCATAGTTTAAAAAAAAGAATATAGGTAGGTAGGTAGTGTTGGGCATGATAGGAGTTTCAGCCCCACGGAAACGCAGCGGAAAAAAACAGAGTTCAGCAAGCCAACAGCAGCAGCCTTATTCCCCAGTAAGGATACTCACACACAGAGGAGTTTCTTCCAAAACAGGAGGCACTTTATCTTGCAGCAAAGTTCCGTTATATACAACACATAGGACAGACAGACGAAAGCTTGCACCAGGTTTGGTCAACAGACAAATACATACTGGCGTTGTTTTGTTATATACATATCTACAACCAATCAGGTAGAGGTTTGCACACCTCCCTCTACCATCTGCACACGACCCCCGTTTCTTATATAACCTTGCAATTACCCACAGCTGGGGCATGATGCAACATCTTTGCAGTGGGCTGATCATTTTCCCAGAGTTCCCTGCCTGGAATCCCTGACAGGTAGATAGATGGTCCCTAGATTACTCTAGGGACTATGGGGGCATTTTAATCAAATTTAGAGTTTCAAAGGAAGACCTTCCTGGGCCTAAACTGGACCTACAGATGTGCAAAATGATGTGGGAATGCGCCTCATGCTCTGAGTGGACATTTTGGAGCATTTCCATACCAAAAAATTGCAAGAATTGTTTTTGACCCCTGGGTGACCCAGGGGGTCTCCAAACATGGTAGAATGCCTGTTACCTACCCTGGAGTGCATTTGAGAGCATTCTGGAACAAAAAAAGAAAGAAAGAAAGAAAAAAAATTGCACATGCTACCCTCTGGCCACACTTTACCCACTCCTGGTATAATGAGTGTCTACATGGAAGTTTGGAATGAGGTAAATCCAGTGCGTTGCTGATATCTCATAGTTTGCATACAAACTCTTCAATATGATCTGATGCCCATCCATAGGGCAGAGGCGGGTGATGGATAACTCATCTGTCTCTACATTGTTTTTGTTGTGTGCCTTTTAGTTGTTCCTTGAATTCTGGCAACCCTATGGTGATCATGTCATGTGGTTTTCTTGGCAAGATCTGATCAGAGGTGGTTTACTGTTGCCTTTTTCTGATACTGAAAGAATGTGACTTCCAAAGTTATTCAGTGGGTTTCCTTGGCTGACCCAGGGATTCAGACCTTGATTTCCCGAGTCTGACTCCAACACACAAAGCACTACACCATGCCAACTCTCCTACACAACAAATCATCTGCATAAGAAAATTTTGTCTCTTCTCACAATGCATAAACACAGTTGGATGGATTTCGACCAATTTTGAGTGGTATTCTGGGATAGTCTGAGTAAAACAGGTATGCAGCACATATGGCATTCACTTTTGGGTGGACAATTTTTTTATGGGGCTTTCACTAAATTTGGAAAGTAATTCAGTAGTAATGTATTTCACTATTCCTGAATTATTTTTAGAACTTGGAAGGAATTAAGAAAAGAAACCATGTATGATCTGGATTTGATATTTTTCCTCCATCAAGAATACCCTCTTGGAGTGTAATTGTTTCAACTTACCGCAGAGTAAATTCATGCTGGTGTCATTTTTCACCTTCTAGTTTGCTTGTACTTGAAATGTCATCTTTTCTTCATCACGGTCTACAATGCTTCCAGTTACCTGTGGTATCCAAATGGAAGAATTTTTGATGTTATCTATAGTTACCTAAATCCTTACCTATACTTGTCAAATGATGTTACATTTCCACAAAGGAATGTCGTTTTTCCCTGCCTGCATGCCTCCATTACCTTAGGATACCCTCTTTGCTTCTTTCACCAAAGGGAAGACATGGAAGGGAAAGAAAAAACACAAAACCAAAAGTAAAGCATCAATTTGTAGAAACTGGCCAGCTCGTAAGAAAAAGATGCTAAGGAGCAAACCACAGATGGCAGCAGCTAGCAATCCTCTGGAAGACCTTGTCTGCTCAACCCTGGAAGAAAAGTGGCAAAGCACTATGCTATAACTAGGCAGGCAGACATGTTAATATGCCTAGATGCCATGCGAGTATGGTGAACAATTAGAGCTGAAACTAGGAAGCACAAGGAAAATAGAACTGTGGGGCACAAAATGATTCCCCCTTCCAGAAAACTGCCAGAGTCTTGACCAACACACTTGCAACCCATATGTAGTTGAGCACAGAATGTCATAGAGGAAGTGAAATCCAAATTCTCTGTTTCTCTGGGGAGAAGCACCAGAAAGAATTAGTGCTAGAACCCCAGAAGTATGGTGAAGAAAGAGGGTTTACACTTGTCATTAAATGCAGCCATTTGACAACCATCCCAACAATCCTCTTGTTGGATTAATTCTAGAGTGAAATAACACAGACAAAAATGGAAAATACATCAAGATGTCCTGTGCATTATTTCAATTACCTCAATGTACACCATTCAGAGCTGTCATCAACAGTCCTATAGAAGTATAACATCTCTCTGGATTTCACCTGGATCAAAATATAGTCTCTGTTCAGGAATGGCAAAATTAATAACATAAAAACATTTTAAACTATAGATCATAAGAAATGTTGCATCTCCCCAGGCTAAAGTATGAGTGTGAAGTCAGCATATTACTATTGTTGTGTGCCTTCAAGTCATTTCTGATTTATGCTAACCCTATTATAGCGCTTTCTTGGCAAGATCTGTTCAGTGGGAGTTTGCCTTTGCCTTCCTCTAAGGCTGAGAGAGTCTGACTTGCCCAAGGCCACCCAGTGGGTTTCCACGGCTGAGTGAGGATTACAATTCTGGTGTTCAGAGTTCTAGTTCAACACTCAAACCATGACACCACGCTGGCTCTGACTCACACCCTATGCCAGTTTTATACTCAGCATATTACATCTTATCGGGAAAACCACATTTTAAGTGTATAATTAAATGGCTGCATAATTATCCCAGCCATCTCAGTAATTTGTTGGGAAGCTACAAGAGAGTGCTGAATGTGAAAATAAGAGACCTGGGTTCAAAAATCTCTATTACACATATCTGATCTCACAGGGATGCTATGAGAATAAAGGTCTGAACTTTTTGAGTTGTTAATGCAGGATTTCCAGTCTACATATACAGAACTGAACCCAGGTTCTGCCTTCTGTAGACACACCTCCTCCATTCACAAAATACCTCTGACTGATTTCGCAGGAGAATCTTCCTATCCCACAGCTCCCATATTCAGGATACCTTTTTATGTAGCATTTGCAATTAGCTCAGTGGGCTGTTGTGGGGGAAGTGCGTCAAGAAATTCGGTATCCACCAGACCAGTTGCATTTGCCTTAACCTACATGAAACCCCTTTTAAAATATAGTAAGACTGTAGATGTTACTATAAACTTAAAAACATGCTTCATGCTTCCTCAAGCATATTCTGTCCACAATCTCTAAGAAATACACTGCCCTCCAGATATGTTTTTTCACTTCAGTGAAGATGCCTAAAATTGATAATCAATAAATTAATTGACATGTAATTACCAGCTCAAAATCTTGAAGTAATTTGGGATTAACAGAGGGTTATTCCCCCACCCACTTCTGCTTCTTCCAGATGAAGTCTTTGGGCCTTTGGGGGAGAGGAAAACAAGTACCGTATTTGCCAGCATATAAGACACACCACATCCGTACACTGGCAAATACTATTTGCCAGCATATAAGATGCACTGGCGCATAAGACGCACCCTATTTTCAAACACTATTTCTTGGGGAAATAAGTGAGTCTTCCTATACGCCAGCAAATAGAGTAACGTTATCTGACCACTCTGTTCTTGAAATGTCAGCAACAATTCTATGGTATTTTCAAATTCAACGAGGATTAATGTACAAGTCCCAGTAAGAAATTAACAACAATATTTTGAAAAACTATTTGAACAATGTTGTTTACTGTTTTATTCTGAAGGAAGTTCTAATAATCATCGAAGGGATCTTTTAAATGTTATACTGCTGACATAGCAAACCTACAATATCCTTTTGTTTGACACAAGAAAACAAGGCTAAAATAAAACTCCCAAGGCATCTTTTTTTTAAAAAAGCTTTATTTAGCATAAGAGCCCCAAAAGTATTTTTAAAACAGCATAATTTAAATGTAAACCATACATAAAAATCTTTTAATACTGCAGTCAAATCGAGGTTATTTATGTACTTTAAAGACTGAACAAATTATCACAGGAGTCAGTTGCTCACAAAAGAATGGCTTCTACATTCTCACTGGTCTTTAGTAACTCAGAAGTATTCAGAACTTCACAAGATAATGATATTTTTATTGCCTATGTATGCACTTTTAACAGTCAGTCAAAAACAATATGCTCATACATCTAAAACACTGAAAGGTGAGGTTACACATCTTATTAGATTACTTATTGCAAGGCAACAAGTTTATTTAAAAATAGTTAAGTATATTATGAAAAAATAAAAGCTCTGTATAAATTACTGTATGTTGGATTAATAAATTTGATCAAATCAAAATGGCAAAGCAGAACAATATGCTAATAGGAAGTTTTGCTTTCAACAGTTCATAGACCTGGAATTACTGCAACACAAGAAAATTTTCTGACACAGGAAGAAACCAAATTATTTATATAGGAATTATCTACACAGGAAGAAACCAAAGTTTTCTGTAAAAGCAGATATTTGTATTTTAGTTCATTTAAAAACTCATAGTGTTTGTTCTTTAATGAGCAGCAACACAGAAACTAACCATCTCACTGGAGAGAAGCTAGTTTTCTCTCTGCTCCACCACAAATAATTGTTGTAGAATAGATATGAGGCATCAACTCTGGCTGGACCTTAAAGTGGGTTGTAGCAAAGTTTTTTTAAAAAAATCCATATGCATTTGGGTCACCCATAATGGGACTTGTCATCTTCCCAGTCATTTAGATGAATGTGACCCAAAAGACATTGACTTATACCATATTATGCACGCTTGCCATATTTTTCTTGTGCATATTAAAACAAACCTTTTGGAAGTAGTCGTTTTAGGAGACTATCCATCAATATGCACCTATTTATATTTGACATAAACAAAATGAATAGACTTTGCTGTCTATGTATATTGACTGCTTGCAAAATTCTGCAGGCTTATTTTTGGTGGGAGAAGGGGAAGATTGATAAGCAGTTATGATCAGATAAGTAAACACTGTATCCAGTATTGTATAATATATGAATAGATTCAAGTGGCTATTTCTTGATTTTGTACTCACAACTGGCACTGATCCGAATCCCAAACTCTGGCAAGTGAGAGCCTGGGCAGAGGGCAGAAACAGAAATGGGAACACATAAGGCAGCAAGTGAGAGGTACAGAGACAGGTACAGAAAAAAAAGTGAGGAGGGAAGAAAGAAGTGTGTATAAAAAGTTTAAAATAAACACTGTTATCTTTACTCCATTTAATTAGACTTGGAAAAACTGCCACCACCTGGTTCTATACCACAATCACTCATTTCCAGAGTTCAAGACAGTACGCCCCCTCCAAGAAAACCCAAAACCCATCACACAGAAGAAGCAAAACCTGATGCTGTATTCTAACAGCCTCACTGAGCACCACACAAGCAGATCAAGAACTCAATTAATTTCAGCTTTTACTTTTCAAGCTCCATGAACAGCATACACTTCTTCCCTGACCACGTTATTCCCTTATTCCTCAATTATCTATGTAGTTACAGCATGAAAAGGTGAGGTGAAGGTGGTATCCACTGAAAGAATATATCTCTGTAGTACTTTATGCCACAATGAAGCAGCAGGCTGGGAAACTTGGATTTTATTTTAACTGTTTCAAATTTTTAAAGAATATCAGTATTTTATTACAGTCTTCTAAATTAACTTGAGAACATTTTTGTTCTTCCATCATACCATATATCTAATTCAAACTTACACAATTTGAACTCAAGCAAGACACAGATTTGTCACTGTCAAACTCTCTGCCAGGGCAAAGTAATGTCACTTGATAAAATCACCAATGTGCTATAAGGATTAACTTTTAAAATGCATCAACTATTTGCAAAACAACTCACTCTGATACTAATCAATTCCTGAAAGAGATCATTTCTGATTTCCTGCCATAAGCATAGTCTTCTGATCTGCTTTTAGAAGTTAGCATGAAGAAAAGAAAAAAAAAGAACAGCCAGCCTTAAAGGAAGCTCTTTGTTGAGGTAAAAAAAACCCACATCCAAGTCAGAATTCAATACTGCAGCCCAGAATAGTGGACCATTTCATAACTTGTAAGGAAGAAAACCAATGTGATCTGGGGCAAATTGCTGCGATGCAATAAAATACTGGTTTGGTTCACTTCCATTGGACCCTAAGGTAAGTAATACTTTGGGGGCTATATTTCTTTCAGAATATCAAGGTAAACATTTAGCCAGCTAGGAAAACTACTTCATCATTGCATATTTGATACTTGTTACAAAAACAACACCTAGGAGTCTGTGTGCAATGATTTCTTTATGTATCACTCACATACAGTTACATTTCTCTCCACTCTCAATTCTATTAACCTTTATGTTCTTAACTATTATTGCAGTAGACAGGTAGAGTTCTACCTGAATGGAAGAGAACAAAATTAATTGTGACTGTCAGTATGTGTTCCCCACATCTGAATGTTAGAAATGTTTAGTAACTTCCCAAGAAACATACTTTTTTGTGCTTGAACGTACAGTTAAGTGACCAATATACTGCACTACCCACAACAATTTAAACAATTTCCTATTTCTGCATTGTCAGTCTTACTTATGGCCACTGGCTCTCTTTGGCAAAGACAAATATCACCCTTTGTGCCAATTGATTAATCTGCTTTTGATTCAAATCCCTTTTTGTACCTTTGGTATTATTGAGCCCTTTATGTCTGCTTTACATCTTTCAGTAATACAAAAAGGAATACCAACTGATCAAAATGGTACCTCTGGAATTATACACAACAATTATTGCAGACTGTTTTCTTTTTCTGGGGAATGGCAAGATATTTCACTAGGCAAACCAAATCTGGGATAGTAAAAGAGGAAGTAGTGTAATGCATTAAGAACTGTTATAGGTATAAACATCAACCTGCAATAAGGTGCTCCACAGTCTTAAGCTTTTTTAAAATTTTTCCTCCTAAGAAGTGAGCAAAGATTCCTCTTGCTTCATTTGACAGTACCTGGAGGTACTGAAATGCTATTCACAATGTCTTCATATTGAGGAGGTGGATCTAAGGGATTTGCAGTTTCACTTCTTCTCATGCCATTTTCACCAGCAACTTCTTCATACGACGGTGGTGGGTCACAGCTTGAAAGCCTTATTGATATTGAATCTGAATGCCCATCCACATAGCTAAGATATCCCGGAGAATGTCCATTACCTTCAAACATTTCTTCCTGAGGGGAATGAAGTATGCTAAGCGGCTGAGGAAGGGAACTCCTTCCATCTGTGGTTGTATCGCCAGTGGCTTCTCTGGTTCTGCTGTGTGCATACATGGACCTTTGACGCATTTTCTTTTTGAACAGGCATCTCCAGGTGAGAAATATTATCAGAAGAATGATGAAAAGGCCAATGATCAATGGGAACACAAGGTAAAATGGATACCAGTTATGTCCTGTATTACTTTCTCCATGCAGTCCATGTGTGTACTCTTTCCAAAACTCCATCTAAAAACAAGTGAGAAGAAAGAAAAATGTTTTCCTCCCTTTCCAAATTTAAAGATAAAGAAGATCTGTGCTGCCATTCACACCAAAAGACTGCATTTGCTAGAGATATTTGGTACACAAGGAGTGCTTCCACATAGTGAACGTTTTGGCACAGCTGCCTGTCTGCTTGGACATTCCTACATATTCTCATTTGGAATTTGAAATTACAGTTTGGAGCCCAAATGGTTCTGACTCCTTCTGGCAAGTGAAATCTTGTGAGAAATTTAAGGGTAAACAAATATCAGTGCCAAACCCTAAGGGTTTTTTACCTTGGAAGTCACAGAAACATAAAGTTGGAAGAGATCATAAAGGCCATCGAGTTCAAACTCCTACACCTACAATGTGATTCACTTGAAAGTGTATGCAAGGCTAGAATGATTCCATTACACACAGAACAGCAAGAGACAAGCACTGTTTATGTGTCATTTTGCATGCACAGAAGTCCCATGATGAAGGAGGAGTCATGCTTTTTGCTCCATCTTTGTATTAGCTTCTTAGATCCCCACATCAAATACAGTTGGCTGCGGAGTGACCCCTGTATTTGAGCAGTAACTCTGTACAATGGTGACACCAGGTTACACAGACATCCAAACTGCATGGAGTCTCTATATGTGAGCAACTGCTCATGCATACAGCTTCCTTTAAAGGTGGTGATGCTTAACATGCAGAAGTAAGAACCAGCACAGACTTAACACTGGAGTGGAGCAAGAAGTGCAGTTTCACTCCATGGGATGGTTTTTCTCAACAGCTCAAGAGTTTCTAGTTACCCTTGTTCTCTTTTGTCTTGCTTTCAACATTCCACCACTCTAACTTCTTGATCAAAGATTTTAAAAAGTCAAGCTTTCAGTGAAGATAGGCTGTTTGGTAAGTAAATCCTTAACTGATCAGAACACCACCTGAAAACAAAGCATTAAAATTCTAATAACATTTTCTTAACAGTACAGTTCCTTGAAATCAATTCAAGTTACTTCTGCACAGAAGTGTACCAGAAGTATTATTAAAATTACATGGTCACACCATTTACTGAATTTTCTTGAATCCTTGTAAAGATATGCTGCAGCTGCTGAAGCCTAGCATCTGTGAGTCAAACTTCTGTCCAAAGGTTTTGACAATTATGTGTTAACCAAATGTACATACATGAATGGGTTATAGAATAAACTTGTACCAGGGAAGTAAAGTTAATCACAAGGAAAAAGCACTTGACTCAGAGTAAAGATCACCCAAACTCCAAATACTAAGCTCCTCTGTTTCTGCAGTAAATCTTCAGTTATTAAAGTATTTATAGTTATCCCCACTCTTTAATATGACATTGGATGAATCACACTTTGTACTTGTACCATGCATTATGAGGTGAAATGCCATGTGAAATGTTAACCTAAGCAGTGCTCCTTTTAATTTGAAGTAGCTAGCTTACCGTCTTCTCATCATTTTCAAAAGCTTCTCTTGCCTCTTCTTTATCGCACCGTTCCTCATAGCATTCACGTTCAATGTTTCCCTGCTTAAGTTCTTCCAAAAGTCCATTAGCCCGTGGGTACCTTTTTAAGATGGAATTGGCTTTAGCCTCTGTGAGGAACACTGCAAAAAACCAACAGAACAGTTGTACTTTACAGTAGTAATATTTAGATTTTCATTGGAGTTTAGCATAAAATAAATCTTCTGGAGCAAAAAGATAAATACTTTTATTCAGAAACAAGTTCAAGTCTAGTGACTCACTACTCATAGTTAAAATAAACTTGCTTTGTTTATCATTTTTAACTGTCACTCCTGCAATTGACTGGAGAATTCAACAATAATGAAAATGATTCCAAGGCAGGCTATGAAGAAAAACAGAGGCTTAAATCCAATTGTTACTCGCATCTACAACAAACGCAATTAATTAATTACTAAATGGTAAGACAGAAGTTATATAAATGCCATTGATCCTGTAAGCCCACTCTAGTTGGGGCTGACAATTGGATGTGGGCCCATAAAATTGAAAAGAATTGTAAAGAGCATGATTCGATAAAGGTTTGTAGGTTTTTTGTTTTTTAAAGAAAAGGATATTTGGTGACAATTGGAACTAGTTGGCATAGTCTGCTGGAAGAGAGCTGTTGGTTGGAAGGAGCAGAGCTCAGAATGAGTCAAACCTTCCAGTTTGAGAACAACATACTGGAAGATGTGAAGTGCCAGAAATGGTAATCATGCAGAACAGAAAGCCATGCTATAAGGTTGTGTTTAAGTTTTAAGCACATCCCAGCATAAGAGGGCTTCAAGCAGAGTTTTTACTTTGGGGACTTCAGCAAGTATGGCCTGAAACTTGAATGATCCTAGAAGCAGCAAGAAGAAATGAGAGCAGAGGAACACTACTGACTGTGAAGGACTGACTGAGATAGAAGTTGGAGAAATTTGGTTAGCAGGAAAGCTACTGAAAGCTGGGGAAGATTCTCTGGTAAACATTTAAATACATTTAATCTAAATAAATGTATTTTAAAAAACTAATCTACTCTCCTTATTATTCACTTATTTTTTTAACACATGCTTTAATTTTGCTCATCTTATGTAGTTGTCTCTACCAGTAGCGTCACTTCCATGTCTGAGGAACCATTCTACTGACTTTTATAAAGTATAGGGGATTGGTTTTGGTGGAATTAGTTAAAAGTTTTATAGCTGAACCAAGTGGTTTTTATCAGATCTACCCGAGAACTTCACAAAGAACTGTACAAGAACTGCACAAGAGTTCCACAGATGCAAGCTTGCAAGTTCTAAAAAGAAATCCACTATACTCTATAAAACTCGGTAGAATGGTTCCTCAGACATGGAAGTGACACTACTGGTAGAGACAACTAAGGGTAGGAAATCCAAAGTGTTCCACCTCATTTGGTGCGATAACACGTAGGATTTTTTTGTCCACATGGTAAGAGATGCAGGCAGAATAATCTACAGTTTGTTGGCATACACCCAAAAAAATGTTTCAGCCATTTTAGATACCAGCCTCATCCTACAATCATATGGGTTGAAGCCAGTCGATTGAGTGTGATTCAGGAGCACTTTCCTGCATCCTCTGCAATTTGTAGAGGATTTGGAGAAGGGCATTTCTTGACAGCTGGACATCAGTGGTTCCTGGCAACTTGTTATACAGAGGTCAACTTAGTGCCAGATCTGAAGAGACATGCTTGCCATTCCTCATCACAGATACTTCACTATCATTCTAGTACTGGAGTAACAATTTCATTCCAGCTAGGCAAACAAGAAGATTATTGCCTGAGGTGGAGGAAACAACACACAGGAACTTGGAACAAAAACACTAGTCTAGCATTACTCGCTCACTAAACCGGGTGAAATATCTATGAAGCATGTATAGACATATACAAAAACTTACCATTATCCATATTTAGCACTGTCTTCTGGAAATTCCTAGAATATAAGAAGTCAGCTAGTGTTAATATGGGGAAACTTTCCAGTTAGGATGCATATTAAAGATGGTGTAAGTGCTGTTAATTTACCAGCTAAGCTGTTCTAAAGGAATGTCCCAGAAGGATGACCACATACAGCTGGGGTTGACAATCCAGTTCAGGGGCAGTATATACACCCCACTGGTCCTTGGAGGAAAACATACCTTCCCATTTAATTTTAAATTTGTTTTTGGTTATAGAGCCCCTACACTCTCTAGCAGCTGGTTGGCAATTTTTCCATGTTTTCAGGGTTCCTAATCTGTTTTAGATCCACAAGAAGGCATCCTCAACCAACGAAGAGTCCGCTCCTCATCATGTGGCAATATTGCCCTACAAAGCCCACAGAGGATGTGTGAAGCAAAATTGTTTAGGTATCTTTTTTTTACAGTTTTAGAGGGGTGGAGGCCACATTTTGCCCACCCAGAAAAGAGAGTCCTTTGTGAGAGCACTAATGTAATCATGCTACTTCCGAGGTTGTTTTTTCCCTTCTAAACATACTAACAAAGAAATTCTATAGCTATTAATAATTTAATTCTATAGCTATTCTACAGCTATTAAACACAAAAACATAGTCCATGCCATCTATAACATATATTGAAGAGTATCAACACTGAAAAGTACATCTATCTTTTAAAAACTAAGAAAAACACATCAATAATTTACAGAACTGATTATGCCCGCTCTCTTAATGAACACCATCTATGAATTACAGTAACTATCATTCTATAAACTTTTTAACAGGTAAGGAAGTTCACTAGCCACTGAATGTTTCAACTTTCAACCAGTGGAGCATTCATATGGAACTCTGCAGAGCAGGCACAACATATGTCCTGCGCTGATGTGCCAATTGAACTCTTGCAAGTAACATATTCCAAGGCCAGCAATGAACTCTCTATAAGCAACTGTCCACCCCTTAACATGAGAATCTTAACATGAACTGGATAGCCACCAGTGATCTTGATTTTCTAGAAAATTTTAAACTGAAATACTTTCTGACAGACAGTTTTAACAGAGTGTGTGATCTGATTTTGTATATTCTCTAAATTACCTTGACTCATTTCTTTAGACCCAGGTAGAAACAGTGCTGATCACTACACTAGATGACCACTGCTAAGGGAAGAGATGGAATGTGCATCCCTGCTGATACTCTTAGACTTCTCACCAACTTTTGATCCCATCGATCATGGCATCCTGCTGGACTTAATCTGGGGGCTCATGAAACAACTTTTTACTTTTGTAGCTCCAGGATTCCTCCAGAGACGGACACTGAGATATTTTTGCTCAGCACTATGGAAATTATAATATGGTGTCCATAATATTCCACACTCTCCCCTATATTCTTCAGTATTTACACAGGAGAGGTCATCAGGGGACATCAGGCAAAATTTCTGGAGCACACTACTGACATTTCTGATGCTTCTAATGTGTGTTGAAAATGTGAGCCAACTGAGGGGACACATGTGAAAGGCAAAATAAAGTCGTCGTCATCATCATCATCATCATCTATAAAAAAATCTGGAATCAAACACACTGTATGGTGCAAAAAAATTCTGAAAGTTAATGTACAATTGAAATTTAACATATATTTGCTGGGACTGGTGAATGATCAACTGGAGAAGCAGCACAGCCAGTGTAGCAAGAACATTATATGCACAGAAAATGGAAAAAATACAGGAATACCAGTGAGTGAGGACTGGCTCATGAAATTGATAGACTTGGGTCATTTCCACACAGTGACGCTCTTCCACGTCGTCTCACTGCAGTCCTGGGTCCAGAAGGGAGCACGTCAGCAATGCTCCCCTCTGCACCAACTCAGTCCATGCGAAAGAGAATGCAATGGCACCATGTCTTCCTTCCACAACACAGCTGGGCTTTTTCCATTGCTGCGCTACGGAAAGAAGCATTGCCAATGCACTTCCGCATGGCCAGAAGTGATTGGAGCGCCGTACGATCGCAGACGCAAAATGGATTTTTTTCCGTTTTGCGAAAATTGCACAAGCACGACACTTGCAACAAGATGGCAGCGGGACGGCGATGACGTCATGTGGAAGTGCAACCTGCCGACTGCTGCCATCCTGTGGCAGAAACGAGGCAGCGACATCGTGTGGAACGGGCCTTAGCTGAAATTGACAAATAACAGCAGAAAAAAAAAATCGCTGATGACTTTTCTGAAACTCTGGGAATCCTTAACAGGCTTTTTGCAAAAAACAAACAAATAAACAAACAAACCAGAGCATTATGTTAACTGAAGGTTTTGATAATTATAATTAGTATATAGTATATCTGGAAAAATAAGCAGTAGAAGTACATTAATGGTATTTACAACTGGAGAAGTTACTTTACATAGTCATATATATGCTAGGAAAACTGGAAGCCAAATGTAAACTTTTTCTTTATTATTCTTTATTCTTTCTGATTTTTCTGTACTATGTATCTTCTTTTTTGTTTTCTGGTTTTCTATTTTTCCTTTCTGTGTATTTATCTTGATTTTTACTGTATTGGAAAATGTTTAATAAAATTTACTTTTAAAAATTTCACAGCTGGAGAAAAGAAATAACAGCCAGCTAGTAAGTCTGGATGGCTATATTTTCTGATTGTTGTCAAAAGTTTCATTTTCAAACTCATATAATCATACCATGGAGTAAGTGTGTATCATTACATTGTACTTGTATTCTTGTAATCTGTGACTTCTCTTTTCCAAGCCACACAAATGTAACTGTCTCAAAAATGTATTATATATCTTAATCACACTTTCCTTGACATTTGACTGTTTATCCTGACCAACATCCATTCTCCTGGTTTTCCAGAAAGTGGCAATACTTTGAGGGTTATGGTGGTTTGTTTTTTTTTGAAGTCATTATAGTCTGTATATAATGTGCACAAATGACTTTGTTGTGGGCTATGCAAGATACTATGTCTTAAAATTAGGAGATAGTATTATAGTTCTCTTAGCTTTTTATCACATTAAATATAGGATGTATACCTGAAGAAATCAAATTGGACAGTTACCAGGATGCCATATTATACAATGGCTCAAATCTAAACAGTCATACTAAAGTCTCACTGAACATAAATTTTGCTCCAAATTACAATTTTGGCAGCGCAGAAGCATGACTACTCCTGGATTTGGGCCAAAAAAACTTACTAAGTCATGTATTTGTTTGTTAAACAATTATGCTAAATTTTTGAGTTTACAGTAAAGTGAATTGGTTTTATAACCACTTTATTATTTAGAACCTAAAGAGAAGGATGCACAAATTTGTTAGCATTATGGGGAACAACTTCCACATAGAGTTGAAAAAGGTGCTGTCAATGTATCTTCTGTGGTGAGCAAGGGATTTTTATGTGTATAACGTACATTTTAAAGGTAAGCCTCCACCTTCCACCTGAAGTATCAGACTCTGTATTGTATGTTAGGATATTTTTCATACAATTTAACGCTGGTTTCAGTCAATGTGCCAGAATTTATACTGCATGAACAGATGATACTACTGCACAAAATGGCACAGTTGTTATTAACCCACCTTATGTAATCTAATATACCTCTGGAGTTCTTGTGATGTCTACAAGAAAAACAGGTTGCTGTTTCACAAGACTGCTGTGTCTTATGTACATTTGCAAAAGCATCTTTATGGGTTTAAGAATATATAACTAATCAGATGAAGGAAACTGTTGAAGGCTCTTGTACTACTAACACTAGAATTCTAACACACACATTAAATTCAACTGAATTTAGTATGAAGAACAAGCACGCACATTGAAAGGAAGCTGCTGCAGGGCTTAAGTCCCTGGAGGGTGGGGGAATGCAGGCAGCCAGTGCTAGGCATATGAATAGACTCACACAAAGAACTCAGAGCAGCAGGTGCAGCAAAGGGTTCCCTCATCTCTCTATTGTTTCATTTAACAATTTGTATAATTCTTTGGGGCTTTGTACTCTGCCTTAAAGGGCCTGTGGCCCTCACAAAATGACTTAGAGTACAGTCCTATCTCATAAGAGAACCAGGTAAGCTAATACTAGGCCTGCTGAAGCTGTGTTGACTTCGAACCTCTCTCAGATGAGAGGTGTCAGCAACTACTTAGGACTAAACTGGAGGAGGCTGGATGTGGAGTAACTCAGCTCCTCCTTTGGCCTGCCCCTTCCCCTCTCCATTTTTGGCTCTTCTGGTTGATCTAAGCTGGCAGAACAGTTGTGCCAGCAGATTCCTTTGCCAGCTGATATCTGAGATCAGTCAGCTGAAGAGGGAAAATATTTTCCTTTCAATTGTACTCAGTCCACCATGGATACATTTGCTATTATAAAATGGAAGCCTAATTCTGAGATTGATGCTTCCACCATTTGTGAAAGCTGGAACAGACTGTAATTCTAAGACTGATGGGACTCAGCATCTCCTTGCAGCAAATGGTACAAGTGGGCCCTTAAACAAGTAGTTCTATCTAGCTCATATTCTAGTTCCCTGTGGCTGACTAAACGGTCCCTGAAGTGGACTCTCTAGCACAGCTTATTAAATGTAAATTACCTCTTTCTATACCAAGGTACAGCTGTTTACATTTGGGCATGATGCTAACAAGGACTTTAAGACTCGTCTGCTTGGCAGCAGAGGCCAAGCTCACTACACCCATGAAAGTATATTTCATTGGAGGCCTGGATTCAAGGCCAGGAAGAATCTCCACTAATCCTTCCTTGGCAAGACATTTAGCTAAAAGGGAGGGAGAGTTTTCAAAGATTAGAACTCCCAGTCTGAAGCAGAAGCCAGGATGACAGTAACAAGATATCAAGTATGCATTACCAGTTGAAATCTGAACAAAAGAAACAAGTACCTATCACTCTGATGGAGTTTATTCCCAGGTTAACAAGTCCCTGGATTGCAATCATTCCCAATAAACTTACTGATAGGATTTTGTTAGCACAGGTTGAACCTCCCTTATTTGGAAATCCAAAACTCTCCAAAACCTGAAACTTTCTGCCACTGGTTCCCCATTTCCATCATTCAAGGGGCAGCTGCAGCACTCTTCATTTGTCTCTCAGCTCCTCAGTCTTTCTCTTTTGACCACCAGCTGCTCACTCCTGCCTTCAAAGTGGCAGCTGCAGTATTCCTGCTTATTTGTCTCTCATCTCCTCAGTCTCTTTTTGCTGCCAGCCACCTGCCTCTGCCTTTGAGGCTACAGCTGCAGTGCTCCTGCTATTCTTTTGACATTGATCAATATACTAGGATTGTCTTTGGCAGACTGTAGTCGTTAAGGAAATTTCCCTTTTGTTAGTTTGGAGCAGGAAATTTCTGTTTCCTGATGATGTCTATGGCTTTAACACTGTGCTGAGGTAGCTATTTTTGCAGTTTGCTCTATTGCCCTGAACAAATTCTGTTGTCAAAGAAGGAACAAAACTTTCCAAACTAGTTCAAGTAAAACAAAATCTGGTAACCACATTGGCATATTGTGTAAACCATTAACTATGTCTTAATGAACCATGATGCCATCTGTGTAAAG
Source organism: Cyclura pinguis (assembly GCA_030412105.1). Classification (NCBI taxonomy): domain Eukaryota; kingdom Metazoa; phylum Chordata; class Lepidosauria; order Squamata; family Iguanidae; genus Cyclura; species Cyclura pinguis. The sequence goes on along the minus strand of CM059601.1, from coordinate 206,988,834 downwards.
TAACATTCCCAAGGCCCTGAACAGGTTGTGTACTATTAGGAGATTTCTTTTGGTTTTTTGGACAAAAGCAGCTAGCATACTGGGTGTTATTCTAGGTACAGAAATAGGATTGAGGGTCACCATCTACACCATGGATTTTCCACCACAGTAGATATGGTACACCAGCACTTTCCTGTGTGGAGGTAATATTGTTTAGGAACTGAGGAGGTCTGAAGTTTCCTAGATCTCCACTTCCATGAAAGAATGCAATTTTTCCTCTGATCCCTAAAATAAACAGATATCTCACAGCATTCCTATTTATATCCACAGGCATGAAGCCCTTCCAGTTTCTTGTGGGGGGCACAGGCTAGGACAAATCTAGAAGAAGGTAGGTGCCGGCCAGTGTTTATAGAAATATCTCAGCTATAGTGGCATCTCCCACAGTGATCCATCTTCAAAATTTGTTTTTGGGGTGATCATTTTATTACCTGTAGCTATACAGAGGGCAAACTTCTCCATAAAGGAGAATAATTGGACACAAATTTGACATTAAGAAAGGTAACACAGAAAGGTAACAGCGAAAAGTACATAGGGGAGCATTTTAATCTTCCTGACCATTCAATTGCACAAGTCTTGTTTTTATTTAGTTTAGAAGAATGACTTAGCAATATGTAATTGACTAAGTTATAGCATCATGCATGCCTTTATTTGGTAGAAATATGATTGCAGTCTTTGAGCCATTGTAGAATGTAAAATGGCTGTTGTGCACTAACTCGGTTTCTCAGCAATATAAGGAGTTCCCAGTAGTAGCAATCTTTTTTTACTTCAGAGTTCTACAAGTAAGGGCAAGTGCATTTGGGGCAATTCCTAACATGACGTTGTGCATCATATAAGCTACCATAACCATGTCTTCAAAGAAAATCCAGAATCATATTGCTGGAGTTATAAATATCTGATTTTCTAACACAATGCTTAAAAACCCCACTTTAAAACCAAAGACATTAAAAAAAAAAACAGCCACCCGCTTCTGCCTTCAAGGCTGTGGCTACAGAACTCCTCAGATCTGAGAGACCAACAAGCAGGAGTGCCGCTGCCACAGTATCAAAGGCAGAACCAGGCAGCTGGTGGCAAACAGAGACAGACAGAGGATCTGAGAAACGAATGAGCAGGACTGCCACCATTGCCACCACCTCAAAAGTTCAGATTTCCAGATAAAGGAGGCTCAACTTGCAATAGTATGTGTCTAGTTCCAAAGCCATGCCAGATGGATAGATTGCTCACCATGGGCAGCCAAGTGAATGGCAACAATAGGCACTATTAAGAAGATTCTACAGGTGTTTTCAAGAGTCAAAATTCCACAAAAAGCTAACACAGGAATGCAGGGGAGAGGCAGGGCAATTTTTAAAAATGCTGTAGGCTATAAACTGTTAACCACTGCAGGACTTTGGGGTAAGGTAAGTCTAACAACCCAGCATCAGGAATACTAAATACTACGTTACACAAAGCTATTCTTTAATTATTCTGGTTGGCAAGAAAACCCAGGATGGACAAAAGAGTCATAAATCCATTCAAAATTAATATTTTAGTTAGTTTTTAAGAGAACATTTTTGTTTGAAATAAGATGAACACCTCAAAGTAAACTATTCCTATTTAAATGTCAGAACACATAGCAATCATTTTCATGCCAACATGTTACCAAGCCTACAACTTGTCACAGGGAACCTAATATTTTGAAAAATCCACCTTCATTTTTCCTTTGTTTCTGGAAAACTGTTTAGATTTCCTCTCCCAATAATGACGAACATACTCAGAAGAAGCATTTTTCTGTCCACCCAAATTAATTTAATGACAAAAATAACGTAATCCATTAGATTTATTGCAAGCTCCAAGTCAGTAATTCCACAGAAACTGGAAAAACCTGTGGATGAACACAATTTTTCACTCAGCCTTCATTTAAAATAGGAACAAACAGACATGGAGACATACCAGTCTCCTGCAACACATAAAAATGATTTCTAAGTGAGTGAAGACTGATGATAAAACCAACCTTATTTACTATGATATAGATTCCATGTGGTTGCCATTTAGTGGCATAAAACATGATAGCATCTACAAAATATCAGGAACTAGCAAAGTAGAGCGTTAGATACATTGGCACAAGAACCCTGAAACTATTTTTAAGGTAGGGAGGGCTCAATATTAGCAGGCAGATCATTAATAATTTTTACCTAGCTGCAGGTACGTTTTTACAAAATAATGAAAATAGAATACACCGACAGAATCAGAACAGTGTTGTAGGCCTTTTTTTTATTCCAATTTTCCTCCAGCACACAAAGTACAAATGGCAACTTCAATCTCCCCCATCCTATTCTCCTACTCCAGAAGTACCTCAGTAAAATTACTATTTAGATCAGGAGCAAACAGCTGTCAGAGGCAAGGGGTGCACTGGCCCTCAGGAGACCTTGGAAGGTTGCACTCCCTGAAAAAATTAAATTTAAAAACTAAATAAAAAGTTAATTAAAATTTTACAGTAAATTTTTAAGAATTTTTTTTTGCCCCAAATGCTGTCAAGGGGTGTGGGGGCCATTTTCACCACAGTCTGGGGTTCCCCGGGACCATTTTGGGCTCCTGAGAGTCATTTTTTCCAAAAGAGAGTGATGGGGAAGTTACAACCTCTTGAATTCTGGTTTTTAAAAAGCCCTCTGACATAGTCCATGGGCCCAACAACATGTGAACATGGTGAAAATGTCCTCATTGGGGTCATTTTGAAGCACTGTGACTCCCAGAGGAGCTTGAGCCCTGCTGTCTCCCTGTTCTGAGATCAATGCATCAACAAAAAGCTACATGCATTTGAAAAACCAAAGTCTGGCTTAGATTTGAGAGTTATCAGGCCAAGGTTTCCAAAGTTCTCTATTTAGCCTTTCTTTTAATCTCTCTGCTTTTTTCAATCGGTAGCTGCCAGGAAGAATTTCAAATGTGAACTACATTTTTGTAGCTGGAGAACAGAGTGTAAAGAGCCAGCCACTTCCACTGCTGCTCTTCAGTCAAACTCTTTATGTCAAAAGCAGTGAACTTTTTAGTACTTTTTTTTTTTAAGATGAGATAGTTCTTAACTATTGGGGTGTAATATGAGATCTGATTTTATACCAATCTTCCCAGAACTGGTGCCTGCTAAATATGTTGGGCTATAATTCCCAGAACTACCTGCTGGCTGGGATTTGTAGTCCAACACCAGTGGAAAACACTATATCAGGTAATGAGTGAAACAAACAGGCTAATAAACTGGCCGGAATTGTCACTTGGGATTTGAGTACTGACTTAATCTGTCAGGTGTTTCTTGGATACCAGCCATCAGTAGATTATGATATTTCAACTACAAAGTACATACATTTCAGAAAAAAAGATTCTTCAGTTTCAGCAGGGTAGAGTTACACCCATGTGAATGAATGCTATTGAAAATATAATTCAATTTTTGCCTGGTAAATTGATTCATAAAAGTCAGTCTGAGTACAATTTACCTGGGGGAAAAAACCAAAAAATACAAACAAGAATAAAAGCACTGCATATGCCAATAACTGAAAGGACCCTTTCCCACCATGCAGTGGAAGTGTGAGAAGACAATTAAATACTAAAGAATGGCAGTTCATAATAAAAATTCCAACATACACTACATCCTTTTGTAACTTAATTAAATTTACATACTTTTTGATAAATAGAAAAATAAGTTTTATGTTTTCTTGCTACAGCCAAAAGTATGTTGGTGAAAGCTTGGAAATACAGAAGAAGGCCAAACAAAACAGTACTAGTAAGGAAAATTGTGGAACAACTGTCAAGTGAAGTTGACAGTGCTTTGACAAATCCACAAAAATGCAATATACCTCTAAATAACTGGGATTCCAAGGAGTCAGCACATGAGGACAGGGGGAGGGGTGGATCCAAGGGCACAGGAATTGTGTTATCAAATGCACTGCCACTCTCCTGTTTGCGGGATAGAAAAGAAAAAAGAAGTAGCCTTTAGTTCTTGTGGGTTTTTCGGGCTTTGAGACTGTGTTCTGGTTGTATTTTCTCCTGACGTTTCGCCTGCATCTGTGGCTGGCATCTTCAGAGGAATGGTGAATTGGAAGTGGAGTGGAGAATATATATGCCTTTATTTTCTTCTCCCCTTGTAAAGTTTCTTCTCTTCAAACAACTCTCCTCCAGTTGATTCCTAGGAGAGAGAAATCAACTATTCCTGCTCAAAGGCCAGTATAATTCTTTCCCCATTTTAGTGGTATGTCAAAGGACTGGAAGGGCTTAGGATCTTGGAAGCATCCACAGTGTTCAAAGAATTCCTCTAGAATACCTTTTCAGGCTTGTATGAATTCCATCTTCAAAGGAAGATTCCACAATCATTGCTAGAAGGCTTTTGAGGTTATTGGTCTCCTTTCTCAGAAATAAAACTCCCCCTGTCTTTGGAGTGAAGATCTGAAAAATCCTCTTGAGTACTTTCTTTCCTGTGATGCTCTGGGTGCTGAATGCACTCCCATTCAAAGCCCATCTGGTGCCTCACTAGCTTAGTTTCAACACCATATTAAAACTTTGTTTGTCAACCACGTTTTTGGGATCACAGATTTCTGAATCTTGTTAAATTATTTTGATTTTTTCAAAAAGCGCTGTATTTTCAATATGTGCTGCCTGAGATCTTCAGAGATACAGTAGGATCTGAATATTTGAATAAATAATGGCTTTGAATCTTTCTTGCGTGGAAAAAGTGGGGTATAAGATGATGATGATGATGATAATAATGATAATAATGACTAGAAAATAAAGCTCCTGTAATGCCCTCCCATAAATAGGTCTATAGACTAAGAGAAAGTTTGGGAGTAAAGAATTACAATGTTGAAAAACTGTATATAGGCTGAGTTACTAGGATTTGGTTTGTTTAAAAGATACCAATGTGTTTTTCAACATGCTGGAAAGAATTATATGTTGGTTTGATATATAGGTTTTGTGTTGTGTTTATTGAGAATTTTCATACTATGAGCATTTTAAAAGACAAAATACAGATGAGTGGTGATAGAATGCGCTCACTTTTCACCTACAATACAGGTTATACTGCAAAATTTGTAACTGCTGAGACAGAGACGCTCTTCCTTTCTGATAGTTTAGTGTACACAAAATTTGTTTCATGAACAAAATTATTAAAAATATATAAAATTACCTCCAGCCTATGTGTATAAGGAGCATATAAAACACAAATGAATTTCATGTTTAGACTTGGACCCCATCTGCAAGATATCTCATTACGTACATATGTACATATAAGTAAATACAAAACACTCCTGATCCAAGCATTTTGGGTGAGGGATAATTAACCTGCACTAGAATTTTCACAGTGACATAACTAATTACATGCCCTGATTTGTCTAGTAATTACATGACAGCCTACAATATATTTTACTATTTTTTAATTATTTTTTAAAAAGAACAATTTTTTAGAGGCATATTATATCTCTAGATAGCTCTGAAGGCCTAAAAACAAGGAGAACGCACCATACCCTCCTAGTAGGCTACCAGTTCATGACAGTATCGCAGCATTTTGTCAGGGGTAGGGCTATCTCAACTACTTTTTGGGAAAGCCCCTCATCCTTGAGATTTGCATCAAAAAGTCGAAGAACATCAAGATACGGGTCAAGTTATCACCTCAATCACAGGAGTGACTGCTTTTTTTAAAAAAAGCTATAGCAGGCCCTCAGTATTCACTAGGATTTGGTCCCCCTGTGGATACCAAAATTTGTGTATGCTCAAGTCTCATTATGTACAGTGGTGTAGTAAAATGGCATCTCATGGCAAAAAAAAAAGAAAAGAAAAAAAAAGTCTGCTTTTAGGATTTTTTTAAAAAATATTTTCAAGCTGTGGCTAACTGATCCATAGATAGAGAATCCGTGGATCTGGAGAACCAACAGTACTCCATTCTAAAACCAGGTTTTCCTTGAATTCATTTAGACACATTTTCTGCCAGTTGCATCTGATATATGGGAGCGGTACTTATAAGTATTTGTGTACTTGCATAGTAAGAGCTGAATACATAACGCACACTATTCATGCGTTTCAACCAAAGCTAAAACATGTGCTAATAAACTCAGACTGCTTATGTGTATTTTGACAAGTAATGAAACAAATTGGTGCACAATGGATTAAAGCGTACCCTGTCGCTCACACAAATACATCAAACTCTAACTTGCACCAATTGATGCCATCATCGCAGCCACTTCCACACGTCAACTAATAAACGTCAAGGTGGCTGCTGAAAACATTTAAAAGCATATTCGATTTTGCCCAGAGTCAGCAGAGATATATAAAGAGGATAAGTAATTGAATGCTGCCACTTGGCAAGGGAGATGTTTTCTGCAGCAAACTAAGAAGTACAATGCCTTCTTTTTTCCCCATAGAAGGGCTCAGGGCAAAGACAACAGAGAAAGGGCTGGAGGAGGTCAATGCTCCCGGGATAAAGGGGCGACAATACATAATGGAGGCTAATTTTCTGGCAAATTCAACATGGCTAAGATTGCAAGGAAAGTAATTATTAACGTTGTGAAAGAGCAGGAAGGCGGGGGAAAAGGGTTGCTTTAAGGTCACTTCGTGCAGTGAAGCCGTTTCAGTTGGAAGGACGCGGCTGTCCGCTTCAAAAACGAATTAAGACAAGCAGCTACCTTAAACCTCGCCAGTTCTTGATTCATTTAAACACCACTCACATTCCTTTGGAGTCCTGCGAGCCAAGTCTGTCCTGAGAACCAGACTAAAAGCCTTTCCGCACTACACTGTTATAGTGCTATTATTCCACTTTCAACATCCGATGGAATACTGAGGCTTACAGGGCAACGAGAAAAAACTCTCTGGCCTCAGTAAACTACAAACCCCAGAATTCCACAGGATGTTGAAAGTGGAACAATAGCATTATAACAGCGTAGTGCGGAAAGGCCCGTAAGTTGCAGAGAAAATTCCCGATCCGCTATTTATCTTCCACGACTAAGAATGTGGCAGCCACAGAAAGAGGCACGTTTGAGGGTGGTCTCTATTTCCTGATCTATTCCGTTTTCCCCGCTCCATCCAGTTTTACGACCCAGCTTCATCACTGTTAGGAACCTTCGGCTTCCTAAAATTAAACTCAACCCGGGTACTACAGTCTCTTTCCACCAAGTGATCTACCAACTATCCGAAGGAAATGGACCCGCAGCACTCCCGCCACACGAGACGGGCTTCTTCCCCTCCAGCGGAGTCAACACGGGAACACGGCGAGGGCACCTCCGAGAGTAAAGAGGAGCCCTCCTCCTCCATCCACGCCTGGAGACTTGCAGGAGTGCCCGGAGAGACTGGGAAAAGCTGCCAGGAAGCCCCAACAGCAGCCTGCCCGAGACTTTCTCCCGGGGAAGGGCGGTGTCCGCCCAGCGCAGGGCACCTCCTGCCCCCGAGGCCGGGGGGCTCGGGGGCAGGAGGTGACCTGCGCTGGGCGGACACCGCCCTTCCCCGGGAGAAAGTCCAGACCCCGCCAGCCAAGCCACTTCTGAAAACCGCTCCAAGGTAGCGACAACAACAACATCAGCCGTCCCTTCTCTCCCCCACTCCCCCCTGTCCCTGGCGTCCCGGCGCACACGCACCTCGCCCACCGTCCCGCAACTTCCTGACGCGCGTCTCCGCCAGCGGGCTCTGAACTCTCGCCGCCTCGGCTACTCCCGACAACGTTCCAAGCGCGCGCTTTTACGCACGCGCCGCTCCTTCACCACCCAGGCCCGCCCCTGCGATTCCTGAAAGCTGGAGGGGTGGGAAAAAGGAAAGCGGCGCTCACAGAGAGAGAGAGAGAGAGGGAGAGGGCGGGAATGGAATGCAAAAGCTCAGCAAGAAAGGCAGGCGCGGCCCGGCCCAGCCCACCGTGGCTTTTGTCTCGCCCCGTGCTTTTGAATTCCCTTCGCGTCCTAACAGTTCAGCCGCTGTGGTTACAATTCGCTTGGCTGGAGGTAGAAATCGAGGGCCTAGCGCCCACGCCTCGAAAGGCTTCGTTTAAACGCGGTGTGAAGCATGCATTTGCCAAACGGGTGGGTGTTGTCGTGGTTATATGTTTTCGAGTCAGCTTAACGGTGACCCTGTCATACGGGGTTTTAACAAGTTTCATTCTGAAGTTTGCCGAGAAAAAAAATCGGAGAAGGCTCCTGTCCTTCTACTAGTTGAGTGGAAGAAGGAATTTAGGTAGGTATTGCTTGTTACCTGGTTGCCTGGCAAGGAACACCAGCTGAAATTGCTTTCAGTTTGTCAACCCTACTCGCTGTGTAGGTTTCCGTGATTGACCCATGATTCAGAGTTCTGTTTCCTGGAGTCTTCCTCCAACACTCAAAACCATTGCGCCATGCTGGCTCTCCAGGCTTAATTAAAATTGATGTGCTACTTCCTGGTTGTGAAGTTCTTTGAAGTTAAAGGTTAACTAAATGTGCTCCTACAAAATAAGTTTCTCTCTGTTAATTTTTTCTTAATGCTTCCACTTGCATTTTAAGGTAACACAACCCACTGGAAGAAGAGAAATGTCCCCTACAGTAAATAAAATGCTACTTGTGGCTCTGCATCTCCTATCATTCCTCATCATGTGCTGGCTGTGTTAGTAAAGAGTGCTGGGATTGTAATCCAACAACAGGTTGATCGTTGAATTTTCCACCCCTGCAGGAAAGAGTGGTCACTCCTTTATCCTTCCTGTTCAGAAAAGGTTGGGAAAAAGACAGGAGGACCCCAGGTCAGATTCCACTCTTTTCTGCAGTAGCGGTGCCTTCTCTGTCTCTCTGAGCACTTCTATTTCTAGACACAGGGAAACAGGCAGGCAAAGAAGGCAGTGGCTGTGCCTGCTGCTCTGCCTTGTTTACCTTCTCTGAGTGTCACAGCAGGGCAGCTGAGGTTTAACAGTGTTGCCTGAAGATATTGGAGTCAATGGCAAAGAACCGATTAATTTTCACAGGCTGGCATTGCAACCCTTGTAGGTGCAGTGATGTATTTAAGTCTTTTACTCCAAGTTTCAAGTCAAGTCTCTACCTTCAAGTCTCAAGTCCTTGAAGATACTTTCAAGTCAAGTCTCAAGTTTGGGTGCCAATTTTATACCCCAACCTATATTCCAGAATTTCTGGACAGAGTCCAATGAAGTCAGTTTTAACAATTTAAGCAGAGCTGACCATCCACATTTGCGATTTTGCCATCTGGCAGCTTCAGAAGTGGGGAATCGGATCCTTCTTACTTCCCATTCCAAAGTGGGAGGCTTTTGAAGAAGTGGGGAATAGGATCCTTCTTACTCCCCAAAAACTTTAAAAGGAAAGAACCTTTCTCCTCAAGCCCGTTGCCTAGCACATTTGCTGTTCCTCTCTAAGAAATGCACCCTGCACTCTGGGGACGAGTCTTATCTTCTGCTCTTAGGAAACATTTTAGAAGGCTCCTCCAATATGCAGCAGGGTCAGGCTGCTGAGCAAACCTCAAGCCTGTTGTCTAACCTGTTTGCTGTTCCCCTCTGAGAAATGCACCCACACTTTGGGCTGAGACAGATTGTCAAATGACCAGTAGGCAAAAAGAGATGGAAGTGTTGTTCAAAGTTGTAAGGTTTCTGGATGAATGTATTATGACACTTGTTTAATCTTAGTGATTGACTTGCTGAACCAAGGGCAGCAAGTCAATCACTAAGATTATACAAGTCTCAAGTCGAATCAGTGCATCATTTATTGCCGAGTAGAGTCACTGAAGCGACTTAAGTCTGACTTGAGTCTGAGTCAATCAACTTGAGTCTACATCACTGTGTAGATATACTGTAGATAAATGAGGACTAAGTGATGAGAACTGCCATGTTAAGGTAAGGCTGGCCCTCTCATCAGACAGAATGAGTTGGTCGCCTCAAGCAATGGATTTCAGCAACATAAAAGGGCACAGCATATTCTTATTTTTCCAACATGTTACTGTATTTCAAAGTGTGTTTGTGGGAGTGAGAGCTGATCATGTTTGTTTTTTCCCCCGTTACATGCCACTGGTTGGCTTTATCTACTCCAAGAAAGGAGAAGAATTTGCTGTTCCACTTCTGACACTAGAAGGATACTCCACTGGCCCTGACCTTATCTTGCTTAAGAATAATCCCTCTTAAGGCTCAAGCACATTGGCTGAGCACTTCATGTTAGAGAGTTATCCTGCTACTGCTCTTGCTGAAGTTGTCATTACAATTTCAGTTTCCAGAGCTAGTATCTCTTAACATGACCTGATTGTTTCAGGCTAACCATCCAGTGTTAATTTAACAAATACACAGCTTGACAATGAGATATTAATGGAGTGACATTGTCAGCATTTAAATTTACAGGAAAAGAAAGATGGGCCCTCAGCTCCTATTCACATTTACTTGGACATCATGCCTATTGAGTTCAGTGCGGTTTACTGAAAAGTGTGCATAAGATTGCAGCTTTACACACTGGGCCACTTTAGATCAGACACTGCACACATACACAGTCAAAGCTTACATATAAGAAGTAGACAAACAGAGGAAGTGCTGTATCATAGCTTGGACGTCAGAAGTTATGGATAGTGCATTACCTGTAACCGATTCCTTTCTCCACTGATGAAAGTTACATGATTATTGTAAATTAATGGGGGATAATTTCACTCTCAAAATTAATGGTTCAGCTGCTGGTTCATGCTGTGCTTTGTAGCTCTGTTGTGTGTAGGTTTCTCTGGTCAGTTGCACCCCTATTCACTGAAATTTTGGGACCAGCTCTTGAGACTCCTATGACTTCACAGGAAGGGGACATTGTGATGTCACAGAAGTGAGGCAGCAAGAGTAGAGAGGCAGAGTCAGCTGAGTGTGAAAATGGGAACAAGAGGAATCTGGTAAACCCCCAAAACTCAAGCAAAATGACAACCCAGAAGAGAGGGGCAGCAGTTGTAATCAGTTCCTTGAGGGCTTGCATCCTAAACAGTCTTAACTACAAAATACATGGAAGATGGACAGTTTTTTCCAGGACCTTTGATGGAACGTTCAGTGCCAGTCTATAGAGCTGATCCTCCTCATCTTCAACTCTTTGATGCTGATGCCAGATCCTATATCCCCCAACCCATGAATTCCACCCCCTGCCTTCTACAAATGGCATAATAGGCCTAAAAGCAAGCAGCCACCAACTTTTTCTCCAGTTGCCTTTCCTTGCTTTTGGCAGCACCAGTGTGTGTGTGTGGGCTCTATGCACATACAAACAGCTTTTGCACTGAGCCAGTGTACAGAAGTCCCATCTGGGAATAAGTGAAATAGATGCTGAAACTTTAAAAACGACCGCACTGACAAAAATCAGTCTATCCTCTTCCAGTGGCACTTGCTATGAGTGTCATCACCTCCTACCCTGGGGAAATGTAATGATTCCTGCATACGTACTATAACCAGCACCCTGTGATCTGGGGCTCATTCACACTGCAAGTTATAGCACTATTATTCCACTTTAATTGCCATGGTTCCAAGCTATGGAATCATGAGGTTTGTAGTCTGGAGAGGCACTGAAGAGCTCTAGCTGAACATTCCAAATGCTTCCCCTTACCTGGCCATTCCCAGGATTCCACAGGATGAAACCACAGCAGTTAAAGAGGAATAATAGTGTTACAGTTGTATAGCGTGAAGGGCCCCTAGTCAACCCCTAGTCTTAGCAAATGATAGCTAAAATGACAATAGTGTGTATTTTTTTTGTGCCACAGGCCAGAGGCTTATGGTATTTTTTTTTTTGAAAAGTGACTAAAATACCTAGTGTTGTTCCTTTTGAAAATAGGAAAGTAAAATTAATTCATAGAACTTGGTATTAATACTGGCAATTAATTATGTTTTGGGCCTTGATTTTTATTGATTTATTATTTTTATTGATTTTATTATTTTTATTGATTTTTACTATTTTTAAAATAATTTTTTCCTAACCTGTATGGTGTAGCTATAGTTGGCAAGGAAGCAAAATGTACTTCTTTTCTCTCTCTCTCTCTCTCCCCCCCTCAAAGTCTTTGATCCTGTCCATTATAAGAGCCTAACGTCCTTACAAGGAATTGGCTGGCAGATATTTTAAATCCCTCCTGGGCAATGTCAGCCATTTAGAATTAGCTTATACTGAACTGTTTTACTTCAGCTGCTTCGTAGGACATGTAGCACATGTTTGACAGATAACATTGCTCTTTTCTAATCAAATTAATTTCAACATAGTTCAATACAGTATTATAAGTAAAATACACCTGCCTTGAAAAAAAGATCAATCTTAAGAAATCCTGCAGACTGGGATAATTTTTGCTTTGATCACAGTTGCTGTTTACACAATAGCTTCAGCATAGCTCAGTCTGACTAAGTAAGCTGAATGAACCAAAGTCTGTAGCATTTGCATGCAAGGATTCTCATTTCTGTTGCAGTATTGAAGAAAAAGCCATCGCCATGGTATCTGGAGTGCACCCTCATTGTGCCCAGAAGCCACTGCCCAGAAGAATAATGTTTTTGTAAAAGATAATATTTCATAACATAGGTCACTTTGCAAAATCTGTGCTTTATATATTAAGAAAGGTGTTCACATATAACATTGGTATTACAATTTAATGGCCAGAGCTACCTCTTCATATAATCTTTTAGTGTACAGGAATATTTTAAATATCTTTTATAGGGCACACTGTTACACTTGATAAACTGACATGCGTTTTCACCAGACAGTATCATATAATTATGAATTATTTACAATTAATCATATATGGATTTGTATTTATTATCACTGTTGCCCTCTAGACATTGTGTCCACCAATTAACTATGTTGGTTAGCACTGATGGGAGTTACAGCGGAGGGCCACAAGTTGCCTACTCTTGCCCTAGGGATGTTCAAACTTGGCAAAATAAATTAAATATAACAACAACATTGTATGTCCAGACCCCTTCCCTGCTCTGACTACACTGCATTTTCAAATTGCCCCTCTTTGACATTATTGGAGCTCAGAGGTCTGAGAAATTAGGGAAATTCATAAAGAGACAGTATGGGGAGTCTAAGAGCAAGTCCCCCTATGTTCTGTCTCCAACCCCACAGAGGGATTTCTGGTCTTTTATCTCAGAGACAACTGCAGGACTGCTGCACCATTAGCTAGGATTGCAAACATATAGGGTTATAGTCTTGACTTTTAATTTCAGCAATACTAGCTAACAATTATAGAAGATTTTACACAAAATTTGGCTCTAAATGCTGTTTTCTGCAGATGCAAATAATAGAAAGAAAAAAATAAACAGCACAAAGATTGTTACATCTTTATGTCATTGATATCTTGCATAATTCTCTAGAAATCCTGGCCAGTGCAATCTTATATATAGATATATAGTGAGAATTCAGTGGAACTTACATCCATGTCACACCAAACAGGTTCATGCTTGGCAAGCCCAAAAGACTAATCACAAGTTGAATGTCTTCCATCAGAAGCTTTTATTAGTTTACTGTGCAGTAAAAGTCCTAAGATCTAAGGCAAATCCAGAATTCACACAAAGAGTTTACAATCCTTTAAATACAATTTTTGCTAGTATTGCTTGATTGGTTACAAGTTCAGGGTCCACCACTTGACTGGTTCTTTAAAACCCAACCTGATTGGTTAAAGCACTAGTAGGTTACCTCATTACCTTTAGCTCACCTTTCCTTCTTAGTTCATGCCTGTGACATGTTTCTAGGTCGTACTGACACTTTAGCTTCTTTTCTTAGCCATATCTATTTGGCTGTGTATTTCCTAAGAACTCTTTGATGCACCTCATTAAGGCATTATCTATCCCTTAGTTAGTCAAGGCCTTGTCCACTTCCTTGGCTGATTAACTTTTCCAGGTGGCTATTGGCAGTTACAGCTCACTAGCTATTTACCTAGTTCTTGGCTTCTTTCCTTTCTCTGTGTGCTTACTGTGAACCCATCTTTGCAGTTTTGATATTGAGTATTTCAGAGAAGCTCCTATTAACCATTTCAGCAAAACTAATAATAACAGTATCGACCAGTTTAGCAAAGGTACCTTACATTTTCTAAACAATACAAGCCTCCATCGCTTCATCCACATTTAGGTTTGCAGCTTAAATGAACAGCATTTCCTATTCTAGCCTCAGTGGAATCACCATGGCAACCAAACCAGCCAGCAATCTTCCTGTTATTTGACACACATGGAGTTTCTTCTTCACCTCTCTTACAGTGAGAGCTAAATTATATTCAGTTTAACAAACCCTTAATAATTGTTTCTGAGCTCCATTTATATAGTGACACCGTTTCTGAGTGCGGTGGGTGAAGAGAGTTCAACAAGATGCAAATGGAGTTTTGTCTACCACTGTTATACATTTCAGCTGATTTGATATATTTATGTAGAATTTTAAGTTATACTGCAGCCCCACATTTGTGTGTTTCTGCTTCCCTGAATACAGAGGACAAAATGCAACTCTTCTTGAACAAGGCCAGTCATGAGCATAATATGGACATAACCATGCTATGTAGCATTCAATGTTTCATTGACCACGGCCTATTTAATGAACTTCTTTAAATATTACTTTTCCATTTTTATCGCGTACCTCTTTCATCACCAGTAATGGATACCAAAAGACAATATACCAGCATGTATATGCATGTATATGAATACTGAGACAAATGAGGATGTATCTTCTAATAAAATATTCTATCCTGCATAATCATAGGGCCAAAAAACCAAAATGATGATAGTAATTGCAGAAATTGAGAAAATGCTGATATAAATACTCTTTTTTATATAATGTATAGTATGCCCCCACACAAACTGGAGCTACTGAAAAAACAATTGTAGAAAAAAATTGCATGCATGTTTACCACAGAAATACAATAAACTGTTAAAAATATCACCTACAAATAATATTGAAACAGAAGTTTGATAATACGTAGGACTATATTCTGTGAAAAACAGTGACTCATATTTTCTATTAGTCGTATTAATTAAAAGTATTTGCACTTCATCCCATCAGGGCTACTGAGATAATGTAAAATGAAGATAGATAGTAGGGATGGGCCAACTGAATCGTCGAATCCTCGGCAAGGATTCCAGATTCTTGAATCCAAATTGCTGTGCTAAAATAGGCAAACTGAATCTTTCGAATCCACGAACCAAATAGTTTGTTGGAGACCAAGATGCCTGAAAACCTGGGAGACCAGACACACAAGGGGAGATGGCAAGCAGGTGAGTTTTTCCCTTGGAGTAATAATGGCCTTTGTTAACAACTTCAGAAATTACATCTGGGGTTGTATTCTAATATATTTAAATTGAACATTTAAATATTAAGTTCAGCACTGTTTTCTGTGCTGAAATTCAATGGCATGTACAAATGCTGGGGTCAGTGGGTCTGATGCCTATCCGAAGTAGTGGGGCAGAGGGCAAGGTCACACAGTCTCATCCAGTGATTGCCACATGTAGGCCAGTGTACCTCCTTCCACAAGACCAGTGCCTGGTTGTAAACTTATAGCTAGAATAGGATGAGAAGTGAAATGTCTGTCATGGTTTCTCATGAGCCACATGACAAGGCACATGTTGCAGAAAGGAAAAATTGTTTTTAAAAATTGGCACCTCTGGGGCCCACCAAAGGCCTGATTGGTCAGAAGGTATAGTCTTCTTGAGATTTCAAGGACAGCTGAAAGATTCCTTTGCATAGCTCCCTTGCAAAGCTCTCTCATACACAATTCTGGGGTTTGTAGTTTTACAAGGTGTCACAGCCTTCTCTGCCAAGGTATGCTGGTGCATCATCAAACTAGAAACCCCAGGATGCCATAAGGAGCTATGCAAAGAAAATCTAGTTTTGACCTGGATTATCTCTGTACTGTAGTATGTAGCCCTGTTTACACAAGCAGGAAAATGTGAGATTACTCCACATTTTCCTGCCTGTGTACAAAGGGCCTTCATGCCATTTTCAGTCTGAGGAGATCCTGAGGCAAAACTATGACCATTGTCCTGGCCAGATTTCTTCAGAGGGAGGTTTGCCTTTGCCTAGGCTTTTGCTAAGGCTGAGAGAGTGTGTCTTGCTCAAGATTACCCTTCTTTCCCTTGCTTTTTAAACCCTTTTTTCAAAAATGGATTCGAAAGATTCGAGATTTGTGAGATTCGTGGATTCACAGAACCTTCCAGGGATTCGGATCTGGATTCGGAAAATTCTGGATTCATCCCATCCCTAATAGATAGATGAAAGCTTTTTTTTTTTACAAATAATTAAAACTATTTAAATAGCTTTAAAAACCCAAAGGCAACCCGGATTTAAGGGCCAAAGACTATAGGAAACAGTGGTTGCTCATGGAAAGCTCAGTAGTAATAGGGTCAGCCTGACTTTGCCTTGGAGAGAGTTTCATAATGGAGGTGTTGCTACACAAAAAGCCCCGCATTTGGAACTCAGAAACCAAGACCCTTGGAGTGGTGGAATATACTTAAGGGGCCTCTACTAACGCTGTCAGTTCTGGGCGGGCTCGTATTAGAGGATGCAGTCTTTCAGATACCATGTCCCCAATCTACTTGGGTCAAAACCAACATCTCGAATTGAGATCAGAAGATGGTGGAATTAGTAAAAGATTGGTGATCTGTGGTCTCTAAAGGGCACAACAGATAGCAGTCTGGACAGCAAATTAGGCTTTTCAGTAAGGCGTTCAAATTGGCAGTTTCACATGAGGCATTTCCACATGTGCAAATGCATACACCCAGTGCCACCTTTAAATATTCTCACATTACCTGGACATTAACATATAGGTCTTAGGTGGGGAATCTTTGACTTTCAGATATGTTGGACAAATTCTCAGAAGTCTCAGACATCAGGAAAGTTGTAGTCCAACACATCTGGAAACTCAGTATTCTCTGTCCTTGATGAAGGTGGATGCTGCACTAACATTATACATGTAGTAAAGTTCAAGCTCTGAAGTCTCTGGGAGATGCCCTTCACTCTGTCTCACTACCTGCCCAGGTGAATTTGGTGGGAACAAGGGGAGGGCCTTCTTATTGTCTGCTCCTAGACTTTGGAACCCGCTTCCTTGGAAGGCTAGAATAGTGCCATCCTTGGTCTCCTTCCACTGTTAAGCGAAAACTTTCCTGTTCTGTCAGGCCATAAGCCCATTAGCAATTTGGAGTGGATATTATATAAATTAAACTGAATACAGTGCTACAGAATTGAAGACTATGTGGCTTGTACTAATCCTAGAACAGCAGTATCTGCTAGTTTTAAAATATACTGATTTTCCTTCATAATCTAAACAACTACACAGCTTCATAGTGAAGCAAATATTTAGATTTGTAAAATGTCATGTTGCTAAACCAGAGAAAGCAGGATCTTTTTGACTGATTTTTTTTTTAAATTATACCTCTTTACATTTGTTTCAGAAGAACAAGATGTATATGTAGACTCTAAAATGTACAGCTTACCCTCAGAGGTCACCTCTGGGTTGACTTTCTGCCCAATATAAGATTCTAAGCTACTGCATGATCAATAAAACAGTGAACCAAATGCATTTAGCAGCCAACCATCACTGGAATTTTCTTCAGTAAGAGTCAGTCTAAGAGATCTAGTTGCAAGAGCTGCAGTCAATAGACACTTGGCTCTTATACAAATACAGAAAATCTGTGGATCACGTGAGAGTAAGCTGTGTGCAACACACAGAAGGCATTCATGTGATTCTTTATTAAACTTACTAATAAACTTATATTATCGCCACATATTTATTTGTAAATGCTATTAATGCCATTGGTACATACATTGTACAGTGCTGTAAATAGTCATACACCTCCTATGTATTTCAAAAATCTGTAAATATAGAAAACAGTAATTTAAACAATTATATTAACTGCAATTCAGAAAGCCGCAGTAAGCACACCCGATGAACCTGTGTACCCCTCAATGTGACTGTCATGAAGTGGCAAAATTTTCTGCAGAGCTTGCAATGTTATTTAAAAAGAATTAACTTAGTGACATGGTCAAGCCGTCTGCAACTGAGCAATGGTAGGATGATATACTGTGTCCCAGAGCAACACCTACCACTGCTCAGATATGGATGGTTTCAGTGCAGCATTGTGTTCATTCTTCTTAATGGCAACTTTCCAAGCTTGTCCTCCCTGCCATATCCAAAGTGGTCCACCACATTTCTAAAGACGTTTGTTTTGCAGGGCAAATTACTATTTGGAAGCAGGAAAAACAACAACAACCCTGCAGCTCTTCCTTTGATGCTTTTCCTGATACCTTTTATGACTTTCTAAACATTCTAAGACCAAGCAATCTAATTTATACATGCACAAAAGATTTCAAAAATTGTGTGTGTGTGTCTGAGGGGGAGAATGTGAGGGGTATGTGTGTGTGCACGCACACGTGCGATATAGTACAAGAACAATAAATGGGATAATAGTTGATTTTTTATGAAAAAGTATTTTAGAAGCCCTGTTGAGGAGAATTTGGCCAAGGTTATGGAAAGCTTCCAGCAGGAAACTATAGTGGGTCTCCTCTCCACAACTAAGTTTGAACTCACACACATTACATTTATATGCACAAATAGTTATGATATGGCCATGCTTGTACATCATCCCTGCCAAGATATACATGTGTATGTTCTAAAATGGAACCACTTTCGATTGTCTGCCTAAGGATACAGAAGTGTCAGTTCAGAAACCTGGACAAATCTTGTAGTCAGCACACATTTCAGAAAGAATGTGGGTCCATTATTAACACCAGTTGTGTCAAGAATACTGATTGAATTACTGGACAACAACTGACTATCCCCAGGCTTTCTCTTCTAGCATGTTATTCTGAGCTTGGCAAACAATCCATTGTAGACAGAAAATGGCACTGATAAGGAATGTCATCTTTGGAGCAAAGGTGGTCACCTCAACACTTCTTAAGTGGGTGCTTGTATGAGATTTTATTACCTTTTGTTAAATAAAGTATTCGTTAATGTCTCCAGAAGTCCAGATGGGCACTCTTTGTCTTAAGACTTTCCTTTGTTTTAGAGAACTTTCTGATGTCATGCTTATTTTCCTGTCTAAAATGCTTTAAAATGATCCAAAATTCAAAGGTAGTGAAGCCAACTTGAAGTTTTAACAAAGAGGTCTGGCAGGATGTTTCTGGAGGGCTCTTGTAGAAATCATTGCATATTATTTGCTCTTCTCTTGCTGCGATCACTGCCTAGCCTAGATCTTGCTCTTTTCAATCACTCTTTCAGACCCCCTCACCCTGAATCTGGGATTTTGGCTAGAGAATCTCATAACTTTCTTGTCCTCCTAAAAATCTTGATGTAGCATAGAGGACCTTGGTTAGCTCATTCTCTTTTACTTTGTTCTCTTCCAGCCAGAATAGCCAATGCTTCCTAGCTTTTTCTACAGGAAGGTATAAAAGGACCTAGGAGAGGTAATTTATTGGAAGCCTACTAGCAGGACTGAGTGCAAGTGACTCAGTGGAATGTGATTTTTCATGCTTTTCCACATGAAAGGAATTCCAAAATCCCCTTCACATACTGAAGGGCTCTTCAAGTACTCTAGGAGGCTCTACTGACAATTTTGTTTCTGGTGTTGTGCCACTTCCCTGACACTGCCTCTGTTGTCCACATATAAAGCATGAGTATTTGAGCAGGAGAAAAAAAAAGATATTTTGTGCAAGTGGCCTCCTTTTTAAAAATAAAGCAAGGACAATGCTTATTTTGAAGGGACTGCTTCCTTTAAAGACATCTGGAATGCTATCAAACCCACCTCTGAACAATGGATTCAGTATAAACAATACAGCTTCTGTATATACTTTGTACACATGAATAGTAAAGAGAAAAGAAAGTGCATATGATAAGTCATGGCAGAAACACTGTGCTTTAGAAAAACTGAGCATGTACAACATTTAGGAAGTCACTCTTGTGTGCTGTTGGGCAGATGTGAGAGTGGACTCTAGGGTGCCATCAATTAGCTCACAAGAGGGGAACAACTGACCTTCCAAATGTTTTGACCCATAACCATCATCAGTTCTAACCAGGATTGTCTGGATAGTGAAAGATTGCAGCCTGAAACATCTGGATGACCAAAGGTTCTTCATTTCTGAGTTAGACCATTCTGGAATCTGATTTGTGTGCACTGATTCATATATATCTTTGGATTTGGCCATTTGTTATTTTGATCATGCTGTTTCTGAAGCAACCAACACAATGATGCAAAAGCAATTACTGTAAGATGTCTCACCTTTTTTTCTATATCTTGTTTTGTGCAAATTTGTGTGTGATTTTTATAGATGCCTGTGACAACAGCCTATGTGCATAGGATCTGCAGTAGTCATAATTTATTGGTGTATTAAGCACACTAATCAACCTAATGTACATGCTTTTATACCTAGATTCTTGTACTTCATTTCCATGTTCTGGGTCAACTTTGTTAAGAGCATAAGTCCTTGCTGTTAACTGCCATCACACTGACTTTGATTTATGGCAACTCTACGAATGACATGCTTCCAAGTCATCCAGGGTATGTCACCTATTCTTGGCAATTTATTTCTCCCAAGTGCTCTGAGTAAAGCTTCCACTTCCCTTCCTAAAATTGAAGATTAATCTTCAATTGGTTTTTCCATAATTTGTCATTGTTTCATGTCTTTCTTATAATTCTTCTGTGTATTGTTTCCATCATCTCTGTATTTCTACTTGGTCATGCAATGTGTTCCCCTGCTGATTGAATAGCATTCCCTCTCTTGGTTTAAATTTCCCTTTGATCCATTTCATGGACCTTGTGGAAAAGGTCTCTTGTTCTTTCTTTTTTCGATGTCACCTTCTGTTTCTCTGCATTGATAGTAATTCTTCTTGTCCCTGTGCACAAATCACTGAACAATTGCATTCAGGGTTCTGATTCTATTTTTTGTCACCTTTTACTTTTGCTTCTCATCTATTCTTAAGTGCTTGAAGAAGTTCCTCTGTCATCCATTGAGGTTTCTCTATCTTTTGGCTGCAGATAATGTCTTTTTGCATTCCTTCCTGACAGTGTCCCTGGCTTCAGTCCAGAGTTTTTTTGACTCCTGGTCAATTAGGCTTAAGAGTGCAAATCTATTTTTTATATTATCTTTAACTTCTACAGGAATTTTTTTCAGGTTGTATTTTGTCACAATGGTTGTTTGGTGTTCTTCTTCAGCTTTACTGTAATTTTTAATATCAGCAGTTCCTAGTCTGTGCCACAGTCTGCTCCTGGCCTTGTTTTTAGAGAAAGAATGGAACTTTTCCATGTTCTGATTTCTATATTGGCTATCAGCTGGTGTCCATGTATACAGTCGCCTCTTGAAAAACGTGTTTGTGACGAACAAACTGTTGATCTCACAAAATTCATTCAGCTGATCTCTTGTTTCATTTCTTGATCCTAGGCCAATCTTTCCTACAATCATTGATTTTGGTCTGTTTCCTACTTTTGCATTCCAATTATCTATGATTAACAATGAGTCCTGTTTTGGTGTGTGATCAGTTTCCTCCTGGACCCCAGCACAGAATCTTTCAATTTCTTCTTCTTCTGCCTCTGTAGTTGGAACATAAACTTGACTTATGGTTATACTGATATTTTCCCCTGAAATCTTATTTATATTATTCTGTCACACTTTGCATTATATCCTTTCACTGCTTTTACTACATTTCTCATCACTGTTAATGCCACCCCATTTTTGCTTAGATTTTCACTTCCTGAGTAAAAAACTGTATAGTTATCTGACTGAAAATATCCTATTTCTGTCCACTTTAGATCACTCACCCCAAGTACTGCAATGTTAATACGTTCCATTTCTTGTTTTACTCTGTCTAGCTTCCCCTGATTCATGCTTCTCACATTCCATGGCCCTCTCATATGTGCTTCAGACTTTCCTTTCACCTCTGAGCATGTCAGCAACTGAATATCCTTTTGGCCTGAGTCCAGTTGCATCATTAGCCACAGAGCTACTTGTAGTTATCCTCTGCTCTGCCCAGCTAGCTTGTTGGGTGCCAACCGACCAGGGAGTCTTATCTTCTGACACTATCTTTTGTCTCACTTTGGATTGTCTTATCATATGGTTTTTGTGGTAAAATATATTCAAAAGGAAGTTTACCATGCCTTCTTCTGCACAGTACTAACAAGCATTACCTATGGTGCCACTGCCATTGTCTCTGAGAGATCCTCCGCCAGTGCCATCTCTCACTTCTATTGCTGCCCAATAGCTATTTGGCGCATTTAGTCTGGCTCCTCAGCAAAGGCCTGGCTGACATGGGAGACCCTACCAGCAGCACTGCTACCGTCAGTATAGCCTCTTGCTTCACAGGAGCTCATAGTTGTACCATCATGGAAAGGTGGTACTGTTGGTGAGATTGTAAAAGGATGAAGCCTATTAGATTATACTTTCTCCCATGTTTGTCTATGTTGCTGCTGGAATAACATTTATATCCTTTTCCAAAGTCACTAGCTTGTCATCAACTCATTTTATGTCTCCCATTTTCATAAATTAATTTGAACCAATTTTGCATACTGTAAACTTCAGTAGGTTTCTTTTTTTCTTTTTTTTAGTATTTTCTAAATGCATTCCATTATTTTCTGATTTCCCAGTTATCAGGTAATTATTGCATAGCATCTCTCCTAGAGAGAATGAATCATTATTACAAGAAATATTATAGACTCCCTAGGATTAAGTTCTCTCCCTTAGGACTTAATGTTTAATTAAGGGATATAACTTATAGATCACAAGTGTTGGAGACTGATAAGGGAAGGTGAAACTAAAATTACATGTTTAGTATTCAGAGAGTACTGCCCTGAGCCATGGCCTGAAATGAGAAGGCCTGAATAGGGATGAAGAACATTTTAATCTTACTGAAATTGGGAACATAATAGATCCTCTAGTAGGAAATGTCCTATGATATATATATAAAGGTTCTTCCTGTGCTACCATGCTCATTACAGATAATTACCTGCTTACAGTGTTTGAGTAAGAAAAAAGAATTAAATTATGATGTGGCAAAATCATTATGGAAACTGGGAAACTAGTTATTTTGGGTTAGGTATAGGGGTATTACACTTTTACAGTCCAAATAAGATCCCTAATCACCATTTTAATTTGGATGTTCCCATACACATGATGTTTAAATCTAACACATTCGTATGGGCATGAAACAAAGGAGAACTCCTATACACCAGACATCATCAAAAGGTTGTTATCTTCCTTGAGTTTACATATGAATGTTGTGTAGAACTAGCGATTTTAATCTGTCCTGAGCACAAGTCAGCAGCAGGCTGTGGTGTAGGACTGGTCGAATAGTCAATCCAGTCCAGGTCAGTCATGAGTTATCTGAGCAAGACGCAGAGAGCAGTTGCGGCTGGGGTAGGGTGGGGAGCTGTCTTTAGCCAATCTGAGGGTTGTATTGGCAGGTCAGAAGTCCAGGAACATAAGCCAGCAAAGAGGGCGCAGAATAGTCCAAAATGGTAGTCAGTCCAAGGTCAAGACAAAACAGGAATGCAAGAGAGTAGGCAACCAGATAAGACAGTTGTTAGCACTAAGACTGAGAAGGAACCTCTGTGATATTTATGACCAGCTCCTTCACAGGTGTCTCATCAGTGTAATGAAGTCAACATTTGTTACTTAAACTGTGCTGCTCTTGGTGTTTTTCTCTCTGCCTCTCAATGAAGAACGGGGCCGTGTCATCTTTGGCATCTGTAACCTCTGCCACGTCCTGTGGGGGAAAAGGATTGTCTACTGCCTCAGCCTCCATCTCCTCAGAGGGAGCTGCAGCTTCTTGGCAATCTGCCTCCTCCTCATCTGTGTCCTCCAAGAGGTGAAGTATGTCATAACCTTGCTTCACTCACACTATGGGATGGCATAGTTGGGACACTAACCAGTTACTAACCATATTTAAACTATCAGGAGTGAATCATGGAACCAGGCTTTCTTCCCCACATCTTCTCTCAACATCAACATGTTATTTTTCTATTATGTTTGCACTGGCATCTTCTGTGAGTGGTGCTAAACCTTCAAAACAACAG
This sequence comes from Cyclura pinguis, assembly GCA_030412105.1. Taxonomy (NCBI): domain Eukaryota; kingdom Metazoa; phylum Chordata; class Lepidosauria; order Squamata; family Iguanidae; genus Cyclura; species Cyclura pinguis. Next base: position 206,964,875 of record CM059601.1, on the reverse strand, counting down.
GTTGTTGGTGCAAAACTTGTATTTCTCAACATACTCTCAAAATTTGGCTGGCAGTACCACAGGAAAAGCTCACAGTTCTCTACATCATGAATGCTAGCTCCATGTATGCACTGGCGAAAGAAAAATCAAACTTTCCTTCTGCTTAAATGCCAATGTTCAGATAGATAGATTCACTCTTGATCTATGTCTCCTGGCCTGTGGTATAACTGTAGAGTTGTTTATACAGTGTACTACAATGTTGTATTTATAAAAATACTTTTATATTTATTTATAAAATTATTTATAAAAAAATAAAATGAAATGAAAAGTCCACTGCCCATACTGAATTCACTGTTCACTGAACTTGTCAGTTGTCAAATCCAGACAGCTGGGATATAATTCTCCTGGTCCATAGAGTTTTGCATTGATCAAGACCTACTATATTAAGATAACCAGTCAGAATGGGTGCAGCCTTTGTCTCTCAAACGAATTCCTTTTGTTTATATTTTCTACAAGATGGCATAAGGAAAGATTCTAGTTAACAGTTCCTTGTTGTGTGCCTTCAAGTCATTTCTGACTTACAGTAACCCTAAAATGAACCCGTAATGGGTTTTTCTTGGCAAGATTTGTTCAGAGGCGGTTTGCCTTTGCCTTCATCTGAAGCTGAGAGAGTGTGACTTGCCCAAAGTCACCCAGTGGGTTTCCATGGCTGAGCAGGAATTGAATGCTGGTCCCCAGAGTCATTGTCCAATGCTCAAACCCCTATACTATGCTGGCTCTCCAAGGAGACTTAAAAATTATTATAATCAGTACAAACTGAAACACACAAAAACACCTGTCTGTGTGGTTTTTAAAAACAGACAGTTAGAATCATTTTAAATTCATTAATAGACACACTATAAATCAGCAAAACATCATACCGTTAAAAACCCATCATAGTTAATTCCTGAAAACCTAACGGAATAGGAAAGTTTTCACTTGCTGGTGGAAGGAAAACCAGGAGGGAGCCGTCTAGCTTGCCTTGATAGTAAATTCCAAAGTCCAGGAGCAGCTGCCAAGAAAGGCTTCTTCCTTCTTCTTGCCAAACATGCCTGGGAAGGTAGTGGAACAGTGAGAAAGGTCTCTCCCAAAGTTCTGAGAGCCTGAACAGGCTCATCTAGGAAGATGCAGCTCTTGGAATAGCCGGGACCCAGTCTGTATAGGACTTCATAGTCATAACCAATACTTTGAATTGTGCTCAGAAATGAACAAGCAGCCAGTAGAACTGTTGCACCAAGGAGCTGTAATCTCCATGTAGAGAGGTCCAGTTGATCATCCGTCCACAGCTTTTTGAGCCGACTGAAGTTTTGAGCACTTTTCAAAGGAAGTGACATGTAGAATACATTACAATAATCAAAATAGAATGTAACCAAGACATGTGTCATCTCTAGGAATGGACACAATGGTCCACAAGCTTTAACTGTGTAAATGCATTCTTGGTCACTGCCAAAACCTAGGCCTGTAGGCTCAGGAGTGAATATTTGCTGGGTTTAATATCTGACTAATAAAGACTAGTATTTGTCTTTCCATTTACTACATTAGAAATATATCATTATTTAAAGCTGAAAATTAAATACTACACTACCTAACTCTGTATTATGCATTATGTAACTTGGAATAACCTGAGGCTTCAGTGACCTTAAAAGCAAAGCTAAATCATAGACCAAAATATTATAAGGTATGATTATGAACAAAAATAGTGAAAAACAAACATTATGGATAGAATTTGGTTGGTTCACTACACTAGTGTAAAAATTGTTGCCCAAGTGGCTGTACTTTCTCAGAGTTTGCACTAAGGCCATTACCGCATTACACTGTAATAGTGCTATCATTCCACTTTCAACATCTTATGGAATCCTGGACTTTGCAGTTCAGGGAGGGGCATTTAGAATTCTCTGCCACAGAGCTCTTTGGCCTCAGTAAACTTCAATCCCAGAAATCCACAGGATGTTGAAAGTAGAATAATAGCACTATGACAGTATAGTGCAGAAACGGTCTAAGTCTAGTCTCTGCTGCATCCAGTCATTCAGAAAACACACGCACAGCCCTCTCTCACACTTTTGACTTGATGAGCGGAGAGCAAATTGACCATCCTGCAACATGTGAGCAAAAGGTATTAACTATGCTGACATTTATAATGTGATAATGGTAGATAGGATCTTGACCTACATGGTACAAGGGATTTGTAGCTCACAAGAAGAATTAATCTAAGTAAAATGTAATTTTTAAAATTTTTCTTCACCATATAATATTGTGAGCCTATCAACGATAAGTTTTCTTTTAATACATAGAGTCAAGCTGATTTTCAGTTACTATGGTGAATAATAACATTGCCTGTAGTTAATCAAATTGATTTTGATGCCATAGGAAAAAAATGAATGTACAGTTGAAAAAACCATATCATTAACAGCTTGTCTAGTTAACTCTGTCTCATTTGAAGATGTCTGTTTTGTTATAGCCAACTCTTGTCTTTTAAGAATTTAATTTTTCAGGCTTTTGATCTTTCCAAGTCAACTACTATCAACTCTCCATGAAATTCAAAGGAATAACTGTGAAATTAGTGAGTATCTTCAGTGTATTTCCGTTGAACGTCCCAGTCTACTGTCAGGTGGTCAGCAGTTTTACTTCTTTCAGTATGAAATAGCATGAACTGGGAAATACATAGCAACAGTGCACGTGTGGAATGCAGTAGAACAGTCATAATGATTATTAAAAAAATACATTTGAGGATCTAGGTGAGCGACCACAAAGTATTCTATGTTCTTATCTTACTTCAAAGTATCTTCAAACTATGTTTTTATTTTATTTCAAATGAACAAACTAATATATCTCAAATGCTACAGAAATATTGATGTGATCATGAGACTACAGCGGCCCCACCACATTTGTGAGGGTTGGGGCACAGAACCTTTGTGAAAGTGGAAAAACTGCAAATAACTCCCCTTTGAGATCCCCTCTCATTTCCGTCTGGAGTTTCACCCTCCCATTCCTTTGTCTCTGGCCCCAATGCTCTGGGGGGCAGGGATTAAAAAGACAAGGTAAAGGGCTTAATAGTACTTTCCCTTCAGATGGAGAAGAGAAGAACACTGAGTTCTGATGTTGTAGCTACTTCTGGTCATCATCTTGAGAAAGGAGATTCCTCGCAGAGGGGAGAGGTAGGAGCAAAGAGAGCACTTGACCAACCAGCGGCTATTACACGGCAGAATGTACAGCTACATGACAGAGAGGACATGCCTTCAGCAGTGGTAGAGCGGCTTTGCTCACCCAAAAGGAAAAAAAGTCCACTTTGAACATAAGCCTCGCAAGCTTGGGGTGAGGAATGTGAGGGAATGGAAGGAGGAAAATGGTTGGGAGGAGGGAAGGCAAGCACATGCCTCACAAATGACCAAATTTGTGAAGATCAAACCTGCAAATGCGAAGGGAGGACTGTATCTATAAATTGGATTAGGCCCATGGATTGGAGCCTCCTTTCCTCATTGGCCATTGCCCATTCATTAAAGTTTTTCTACTTTCTTTCTACTTATGTTGTTTTGTAGCACTCAAACTACTTTGGCTAGAATGTTCTTTTGGGTGAACAAGATATATTCCCAATTTCTAATGATTGTCACAAATCCACTTAGTGTGAGAAAGCCACACTTTGTTGTTGTTTGCTTTGGCCAATATATTTTCTTGATACTCTCAACTATTTTTTTACTGTCTGTATTTATTCTTAATATTTGTTCCTTTTTTTCTTGTATTCAATTTGTTGTTTCTTTTTGTTTTGTCTGTATGTACTTTGAAAATGTTTAATAAAACTTACTTTAAAAAACCTACCTTGCTCAGATCTTGCAAACTCACTGCAATGGCTTCCTTGATTGAGTCAGTCCATCTGTAGTGTAGCCTTCCTCTTTTCGTACTGCCTTCTACTTTACCAAGCATTATCTTTTCCAGTGAGTCAAATCATTTCATGATATGCCCAAAGTACCACAGCTTCCTTTAGTCATCTTTACTTCTAGGGAGAGCTCAGGACTGATTTGCTCTCAGGGCCTTATCACACCAAGATGTCATACTGCCAGTGTTATTCCTGGTTCAGGATCAGTCCTATTGCACAATGTTGTTGGTCACCAGCAGCTATTGCATTGCAATCTGTTTGAAATGTGCCCTTTTTTCATGCTGTTAATAACTGATTTATGACTCCCTTTCCTACAACAATTCAGTTAACTGTGGGAGTGTGGTTTCCTCATAGCGCTTCCTTCCATAGCTGATCCAGTAGTGGGCATGGTGCAGGCATTTCTGGGTTGTCCTTCTCTCAGCTATTCCCAAGGAGATCTCTGCCCAATAACCTCCAAACCAATCATGAGGTGTGAGATGGGGCTATGATACTGTAATGTGGAGGGAAGAACAGTGCAAATGGACTCTACTCATCCACAGCTGTTGAAAGGGTGTGATAGACAGCGTTAATAACTTGATACCATCACGAGAATGGCTATAGTGGGATTCCAGTGGAACAACATGGGATTAAGGTATAGTGTGATAAGGCTCTAAGACCCATTCATTTGTTTCTTCTTTAACAGTCTCTGGTATCTGTAGAACTCTGCCACAGCACCATGTTTCAAATGAATTGATTTCCTTTGTGTCAGCTTTCCTCACTGTTCAGCTTTCACAACTGTACATAGGAACTGGAGATATTGGCCTGGATAATTCTGACTTCGATATTTAATTATATGTCTTTTATTTGTTCAGTTGTTTAATTCATTTATAGCCATCTTGCTCCCAGAGTGGCTCACGAAAAGAATCTTTAAAAACATAAAAGTAAAATTAATAATAATAATGTCACTATAAAAATCATCACATTAAAACCATAGCTTAAAATGTCTTTACATATGACAATAGGATCTAGTTTCTTTTCTTCATGTCTGCCTTTCCAAATCTTAGTCATCTTCTGATTTCTTGACTGCAGTCTCCATTTGGATTAATGACTGAGCAATATGTAAGAAATCTTTAATTATTATTTTTTTAAAAAATATTTTTATTAAAATTTTCATTGCATAAAAAACAGAGTGGATATACCCCGTTGACAGATATATCACATCCTCCCCACCATATTATTTTTCTCCAGTTGAATCTTCTTTGCTTCCATTTACCAAAAAAACAAATAACAATTACATTTCCATTTACAGAAGAGAAAAGCAATTACATTATCTCTTTCTTTGGTTTCATGTACCTTTTTGTTTTTATCCAATCTAAAACTCCTTTCCATTCCCTTTCATAGTTCTGGATAGGTTTATTTTTCAATGAAAATGCTAATTTTTCTGTCTTTTTCTGTTCTAGAACTTTCTTGCCCTTCCACAAGTCCACCACATATGAAAAAAGGACCCAGTCTTTTCATCACACTTCCAACATTTTGCATTCCCATTTTTAGTTATTTTTTGTAATCTTTGTCGGGTCATATACCATCTATATAACATTTTGTAAAAATTTTCTCTTAAATTTAAGTTTGGTGTAAATTTTAGGAAATCTTTAATTATTAATGTCTTTGTTGCACACTTTTAAAGTAAATCATCTGTGGTTGTTATTTTTGTCTTAATATTCACACACTAACACTCCCCATTTCCTCAGTTTTTGCAGTCACAGAAATGGATGTAGTTGTACTGATCTCTGACACTGCTTTGTATGCAAACTAGTTTAAATTTCTTGCCAGCTATTGTAAATTCGGTAAGGGAGGACTGGATTCTATTTGCTAATAAAGAGAAGGTAGATAGTGACCACTTCTTTTTTTAAAGTCTGAGGTAGTGACCAGTTATTGTTCTTTTCACTTTTAAAGTCATTTGATTAGTTTTATTACTTTATTTGATGTTGTAGGCCACATAAAATGAAACTAAAACCAAGATCAATAAAATCAGTAGGGAATATGAAGACGACAAGAGATTGTCAGTTTTTAGCCTTCCATCTTCTACCTCAATTTTGAAAGGATGATTCTCCACTTACGAGACTTTCAGGGTGTTAAGTTCTTGTGGGGAAGCCATTCTCTCTGTCCCACTAATCTCACAGCTACCTATGGTGGTGAGGGCCTTCTCAGTGGCTGCTCCCAGTATCTGGAACTCCCTGTCACAGGTGCTGTCTGTCTGTGCCAGACACCAGCGTGCAGGGTCAGCAGGAGGCCATTCACAGTCAACAGAGACGCTAACAGTCAGTACAGTTTGCCTGTTCAAAGTCCAGAAACAATCCAAAGGCCCAGGAATCCAGGGTCAGAAAATCCAGGCAGGCAATGAGCAGGGAGTCCAGAGACCATAAGACAAGAGCTGGCCACACAGAACTTGTTTCTGGTGTTGAGCTACTGTCCTGTCCCTTCCTTAAGAAGGCTTCGTCCAGCTTGCTCTCATCACAGCCTGATTAGCTCCTGGTGTGGTTCTTGCTTTTGTGTGTCCTCCTTTGAGGCTGCTGTTCACCTGGGGAAGCCGAGTCCTGGCCCATGACACTCCTTTCCTAGAGAGGTGAGACTGGCACCCTCCTTACCAGTCTTCTGTAAGCCAAAGAAGACTTTTTGTTTGTTTTTTCAGCAGTCCTCTGAGGACTGATTGATCATGGGAAAAGGACCTTGCATAATGTGGTCTGTCATTGTTGTTTTTCTATTTCAATTAGTTTACCTTTAGTTATTTTTGATTCTTTTGATAGTTTACTTATACAGTATTTTAACTTTTGTATATTGTTTTGTATGTGCAATTTTAAATTTCTGTATGTCACCTTGAGTCCCAGGGTTAGGAAAAAGGTGGGAGATAAATAAAATAACTAACTAAATAAAAAGACAGGTGAAATAAGAATGCATCTAGACAGACAAAGCAGCCACACATACCGGGGAAAATATCCGTAAATATTACTTCTTGATAAATCTACCTAAGAAATATGAGCTGAAAAGTTAGACGTGGTACTGATTGGACAGAATATCCATTTGCACCCTGAGGCAGGGACCAGGATGCATCCCACAAGGGAAGAAAGGATGAGGAGCCACGGGGTTGTGCATGGAATTACATACAGGCAATCTCTTTTGATTACATATGTGGTCCAGGACTTGGATATGGTGACCTTGAGTGGGAAACTCTGTTCTCAGATATGTCTGCAATGTCCCTCCTGCAGTAGGTTGAAACTTGAGATATAAAGAGGAACCTGGGACCCTCTAAAGGGAAGCATTTGAAAACTCCAAGAGAATTTTCTTATAATTGGTAAATGTAAGAAATTTATACACTGAGAAAAGGCAGAAAGTGAAGTGAGGTAGTAAAATGAAAGCAGAACAACTGAACATGAAAGGTGCAGGATCCAAAGAGCAGAGAAAACCAAAGAGAACATTGACAAATTAGTGATAAGAGACAGGAGACAACACAAAAAAGAGACTATAGACAATTTAGAAAATCGTTTAGATAGGAAAGGGTGTGATCTTCACAAAAGTGGGAAGCTGAAAAGATTTACAGAAAGCAAGCTTTAAAGATGGAATTAATTACATAAAGAAGAAAATTATACCCGCAAAAAAGAATGCCCTCCCAGACAGCCATGTATGAAAGTTAACAGAGCTAGGAAAAATAAGGTTGTCCAGATAAAAAGTAACAATATGCTATTCGCTACAATCCTTTTTTACCTATGTTAATTCAGATCAGCTGCCTTCACACATAGATTTGTATTCTTACATCATAAATGGCAAGATTCAAAACTGAGTGAGGGAGCATTTCAGCTTCTTCGGACACTCTGACCACTGGTCATTCTTGAACCAAGTAACTTTAAACACAGGTTTCATTGTAAACCAGCTGAATTGCTTCATCAGATGGTTCAGCTCCCTCTCTTGGGCTTGAAGCATTGTTTCCTGTCATCTACAGTTGAAAAAGAATCTTTGCAAAGACCTGTTTCTAAAACCTCTGAAACAATTTTGCAGTGTTGGAATCCCAAAATGAATGGTTTATAGTCCCACACTGCCAAAATATATAACAATTGCATGATAGATAGAAGTCAGCAGGTGGCACTGTTATACACATATTCTGCATCTTTCCTCCCATGTGGATTATACTTCAGTATGGCTAAATACATTAGAGATTTTACTGATCTGGAAAGCTAAACAGGGTCATCCCTAGCTAGTACGTGGATGGGAGACCATCAACAAAAACCAGGTGGTATAGGCTATACTTCAGAGAAAGGAACTGGTAAAACCACCTCTGAGTATTCCTTGCCTAAGGAAACCCTATTAAATTTATGGGGTTGCTATAAGTCGACAGGTGACTTGAAGGCATATACACACACACGTAAATGGTTGCCATGCTGACTTTTCGATATTAAAAGACAATTATGTGGCTCTTCCTTCAGTATCCTATTTAATTTTAAAGCAAATAAATAAAGCTGTTTGTAGGCAATGATTCAAGTTGCTTAAATTTGGATTATTCTTAGCATCAGATGAAATATTCTGAACTGGAAAAGCCCAGTGGAACAGTTTATAAGTGTGCGCATGCATATCCCAAGCCTATCCATGTTTACAGCCAGTGTGGTATAGTGGTTTGAGTGTTGTACTAGGAATCCAGAAGACCAGGGTTCAATCCTTCACTTGGACATGGAAATTCACTGGGTGCCTCTTAGCCTCTGGGGAAAACAATGGCAAACCACCTTCTAAATAAATTTTGCCAAGAAAACCTCCTGACAGATTTGCTTTAGGGTTGCTGCAAGCTGGACATGACTTGAAGACACACAACAACAATATCCATGTTTAGTGCAAAAATACTGTGCCACTGTTGGCTATTCCTAGGACAGTATATATGGGACAGAAACTACAAAGGGATTATTTTCATATCAAAATGAATAGGACCATGGGAAACTGACCTACACGGCTGGGCCATGTTGTCCAGTAGTTTCTATATCAGCAGAGGGCAACTTAGGCAAGCCCGGGGACAAAGTTGAGCCCTCCCCCATCTCACTGCAGACCATACTTCTAGCTATCATTTTCTGGTGGCAATCATAAATCACAGGCCTCTCTTTACCCCCCTAAAGCAATGTGCACAAATTTGCACGAATCTTCTCTAAACCAAGGTGTGTAGGTCCTCCACATGTGAAATGAGGTTTTGACAAAATGTCCTGCTGCCAAAATCAGTAGTGGTGGTAGGAACTCTGGGAGCTCTATGGAAACAGCCAGGGGATGTGTTTTGCCCTATCCTGGGGCCCTTCACACTATATAATTATACTGCTATTATTCCACTTTGTTGCTGTGATTTTTAGTTGAGGTAGAGATTCTTGGTTCAAGAATCCTCAGCCAGAAGGCTCTAGTGCCTCACTGAACTGCAAACTCCAGGATTCCACAGGATGGAACCATGGCAGTTAAAGGGAGACAATAACACTATAAATTTGTAGTGTGAATGAGACCCCGGTTTATGTTGATAGGAAGCAGCTCTTCAGGATTTTGGACTGGAATCTTTCCCAGACCAACCTGGAGTTGGCAATACTGAATGTGGGCCTTTCTACATGCAAAGCGTATGTTCTTCCATTGAATGCAACCAGTAATTATCCAGTTTTTGGTAGTTATGTATTTTCAAGTTGCCTCCCAGTTATGCCAACTCTCTTCTAGGGTTTTCTTGACAAGATTTATCCAGAGAAGGCTTGCCATTGCCTCCCTTTCGAACGGAAAGAATATGACTTGCCTACAGTCATCAGTGAGTTTCCACTGTTATGTAGGAATTTGAATCCTGGTTTCCCAAAGTCCTAGTTCTCAAACCAGTACACACATTCATTCCATTGATCTTCCAAGAAGCTTTGCAGGGCATGTATGCTTTTCTTCTGTTTTACCTCTATAAGAACCTCATGGGATAGCGTGGGCTGAATACTTCCTTGGTCCGAAAGCAACCAATTAAGCAAATCTCCCAAAACATGGGTCCCCCCTCATACTGGTTGTACTTTAATAGATTTAATCCTGAACCCAATTATACAACAGATTCTCCTAATATAAGACAAAGCCACACTTCCAAGCATGGTTCTTTTCCTTTGTTACTAACACATATGCCATTTCTGCACGACACTGTTATAGTGCTATTATTCCACTTTCGACATCCTGTGGAATTCTGGGGCTTGCAGTTTACTAAGAGTTCTAAATGCCCCTCCCTAAAGGGCAAACTCCGGGATTCAATAGGTTGTTGAAAGTGGAATAATAGCACTACAACACTGTAGTGCAGAGATGGCCATAGTGTTGCCAGAGTGAAAACTGGAGACAGTTCCTGTGCCTTTAATGGTTGAGTAGCAGAAGGAATTTCAGCAGGTGTTGCTTGTCATGCAACCAGGTTACATGCAACATCTTGTCGCACCTATACAACCCTTAAAGGTACAGGAGCCTGTCCCCAGTTTTAATTCTGGCAACCCTAACTAACAAACATGGCATAGTGTTTCCACCAGAAATTTGACTTCGTCACCTTTGTTTCTAGAGAGCAAAGGACAGGATTAAGGGGAAAAATATCAAACAGACAGAACGCTCTTGGTTAGGTGCTACACAGCTGTAGCTTGCATCCAACTTCTGGATAATCCTGACTCCTCTACATCCCCACCAGTTGCTCTCCAAAGCTGGTGTCTCTCCTAGCCGAAACCGGGAAACTTCGTACGCAAAAGTTTCGCTTTCATGCCGGTGTCTGGTTCAGAACATCCGCTCGAAGCCTCGTCTCCAATCAGAAAAGCCCGCGGGCTCCGTTGCCGGGCGACCGTTCCCGGGCCGCTGCTCAGGGGAGGACGTTTGTGCGTCTCCTTGGCGACGGGAACGCTCCGTGGCGCTGGAGACTCGGGAGGAGGCCGGCATGGCTTCCCGGGGGACGGGGCGAGGGGGCGACGGCGGAGGCAGGGCGGCCCCGGGGGTCGCCGCAGCCTCCTGGGACGTGGCCGGAGCGCGCATCACGCCCCCCGAAGTGCGCTTCGTGGACGCCGTGCCCGGAGGCCGCTACCGGGCGCTTCTGAGCGTCCAGAATCTGCAGACTCACAGCTGTTTTCTCCACCTGTCGCCCCCGAAGCGGCCTCAGGTGGGAGGGGAGGAAGGGCGGCGGGACGGCAGCGGAGGGGCGAGGACGCTGGGAGTCGCCCTCAGGATCAGGAGGGGCGCTGGGAACTCCCGCCCTTGTTGCTGAGGCGCTTTCAATCAACCCTTCTCCCGTTCCTCCTTTAAAACAACCCTGGTGTCCCCCCCACCCCCACCGGGCCTTTTCTTTTGTCCCCAGAGTAGATTTCTTTCCCGGTGTTGGTGTGTTGCAAAGCGTACCGCGTGTGTTCTGTTTCTGCTTTAGACTGTTATAGTGCTGTTACTAGACGGTTATAGCGCTATTATTCCACTTTCAACATCCTGTGGAATCCTGGGGTTTGCAGTTTAGGGGATTGGAGGATTCCGTAGGATGTTGAAAGTGGAGTAATAGCACTGTAACCGTCTAGCGCAGAAATAACCAAGCAAACAAAGCCCAAGCAAGATCACCTTTAGTAATAGACATCTACTGAGCGCACACATTCTTCCTGCCTGTGGCGATTGGGATGCTCTTTCTCAACAGCTGAGGAAGTCGCTTTGCAGCATGTCTTCCCCAGTATGTTTGGGAGTGGTTTTGATTCTTTCAGACTTGTTTAGGATAAAAGCATACCACTGCAATCTGGAATGAAACGGACACCGCTGGGGTAAGATGATAGCATCAGTCACCAAGGTTAGGATCCAGAAGTGATCAGTGCATGCAAACTGTTGCAAAGAAATATTTTCCAGTGATTATGGACCCCAGAATAGCATGGGGGAGGCAGGGGTCCTTGCCCCACTGTAAGACCAGGCTAGGGTGGACAGCTCCTCCATCAGGCAACTCCATGTAGTTGAGCCCCCTTAGGAATTGTCATTTGAAAGTGTTCTAATGAGCATCATTTTGCTGTTGCCTCCATGGTACTTTGACTAGCTTTAGCTGGATTATGGCGACAATATTTAAGTTGGTGACAGTTGAATGTAATTTTTGTTTTCACTGTTTTGTAAAAATGTATCTGCAAATAGTCAAAATTAATAATCATCTGCCTGCCAGTGTTGAGCTGCCCCACCTCAAACACTGTTCCAGGCTCCCTGCCAGTAATGCTCTTTTACCTCTGTGTTAATATAAAGTGCACTGTATCTGTGTTCTGGTATGGTTTCTTTGGAATAGGTAAGAGTAAGATTGCAAGCAGTGAAGTACCCTATCCAGGGATGTAGGTATGGTGGAGCAAAATGGGGGCATTACCCCTGAAATAAGACTAGAATAAACTATTTTCAATTTTCCTTTGGTCTCCAAATTTCTAGTATTCCACAGAGCGAGACATTTAAAATCATTCGTTTGTTTATAAAAAGAACTCTTCCCTTTGTTGTGTTTGATTTTGACATTCTCTTTTCTTTTGGTGCCTAAATTGTGTTTCTAAATGTTCAGCTGAAGTTCTAGGTTACTGCAATGCTAGTAGTTTAGGAATTGAAGGAGAATTTCATAAGGGGCCAGAATTCTTATCTGGGGAGGCAATGCCAGTATTTTGCCTTTACCACCACTACAACTTTGGCCCCGTTAACATTTTGCTAATGTCTCCTGTTTCTGGGGCTACTGTTCATGGTATTGTGATCCCACTGCAGTTTCTTCTTTCTCCGTTCTCCCTTTCTTCTTCAATTATTGCCCAAACAAGCAGAAAATCCCACGCTCATAAAACACCCAAACCTGAAACAGTTTCTTCTAAGATAACATTTTTATTTACCACTGTTGTAGAGCTGCAGAGCAGTAGTGTCACTCAAAGTTCATTGCTCTTTATTATTGAACAGATGAGCAGTGAATGTTATCATGGTGAAATGAAACTGATTTTGTTCGTTGAACTAAGAACTACGTGATTTGATTTTATTCATTGTTTGTTTTGTAGTTCAAATTGATTGTGGAAAATCCAAAGAAACCTGTTGCTTCTGGTCTTCACATAACAGCCACTGTGGAATATTGTCCTGACAGTGAGGAAGATCTTCAAGACAGGCTACTTCTTCATGTAGGAAAGAAGAAAATTGAGATTCCTGTAATAGGGTATGGCATTGCAAGATATAATGTCACTGGTTTGCTTTTGGTTATTTTTGCTGATAACCTATAGGCTATGTTTGACCACAAATCTGATTTTTGCAACTCTCAGATATTTCCCAGGAGCCTACTGCGCTCCTCTTCTCCAATTTTTCTTAAAAAAATGCTGATTTTTAAAATGATATTTTGGCCTTCAATTTCTCAAAACCCTAAGGCCTCCAGCAAATGCAGCAGTTTAGTTTGCCCACCCATTCTGAAACCTTTGCATGTGGTCCCCCCTTTTTTTTGGGTCGAAAGAAGCCATACATGTCAACCAGAAGTGACTTCTGGTGTGTCCAGATGTGCCTGTGTGGCCTGTTGGAGGGTCCTGGGGGAGAAATTTGGCCCGTCGCTATTTTCCCACCCTGTGGTATGAAGACAATGAGGAATCTAGCTTAAAATGGTGGAGGGTGTTCTGTACTGTGGAAGAACCTGTACCTTCAGGTGATGTTTTGTTCTTAGATAATCATTGTAGTACAGGTACTTAGAAGTGAGGTTCATTGAGAATTAAAATGCACAGTAGGAAATCACTTTATCCAATCTTATAGTTGGTCTCACTGTCAGATAAATGTATATAATAGTAGGATGGGAATTCTGTGCCCCTCAAGAGTTGTGGAACTGCACCTCCAGCATTCTTTATAATTGGCTAATTCTACATGAACTTCAGTCCCCAGAAGCTTTAACAAAATCTGGAGGGCCACGTAGTTTCCACATCACTGTAGAGGATTATAGCCTAAATGTTGTTGAAGTCTAAGTATGGTCTAACTATAGACCATACTTAGACCATACTATAGACCAAGCACACTATAGTCTGCTTGGTATCTCTTATACCCAATGTTGTGAAGTAATGTTATTTTGAAAGTTTTATAATGGCATAAAATGGCTGGGAAATTCCAATTTGCTTATATTATGTAGAATTATATTGAATATGCATTGAATATTGTGTTGAACTTTGAGTACAAGTAGATCGGCTGTATTTTAAGAACTTAGTTTTGATTCAAAAAGAAATTTCAAGCTAATTAGAAATATAGTTGCAGTCAAATGTGATTTAATCCAATGTGATTAAATTGTCCTTAAGTTACCATAATGACAAAAACACAGTGACATTTTAATAAACCTCTTCCATTTGCAGATGTTGCTGCTAAATTAGTTTCCATAATTAAATTGTGCATTTGTCGAAAATGGGAGGAAGCATTTTTTTCTGTCTAAAACATTTATAAATAAATAAACTCAAAAATAAATAATATAAAACTAATTAAAACTGTGGTTTATTATAGATTAATCCCATGCTGCTGCCTAGAAATTGAACCGGAGATAAATTTTGGCACAGTGATTGCTAACAGTAAAGTAATTAATACGGAGATTAAAATTACTAACTATGGATCATCTCCAGGTAAATGCTCCCTACACAGTTAGTTACATCAAGTTTAATTTTGTAATGTATTGGCCTGGTTTGGATGAGAAAGAAGTTCCTTTTGTGGGCCTAAAAGCAACTGTACTTCATTTTTAATTGTACTTACACAAGGATGCTGCTTGGCTGCTTTGTCTTGAGTTACTGAATAAGAGTCTGCTTTTTTATAAACCATTTTATAAACCATTCATAAGCTCTGTGGGCTGCTGCTGCACTCCTTTATTCAGATAAGTGAAGAAGCCAGGGAGCCACAGATAACCAACTGCAGACTGGGAACTAAGGTTCATGGCTTCTAAGTACACTTGAATTTGAAAGTCAGGTTCATATGGCTTAAAGTTGGCTTTCAGATTTAGCATGTTCTTAGTTTGCACATCATGGGAAACCATCCTTAATTGTTGTTTCCTGGTTTATTTTGACACATATGTGAAGGGTGGAGTGATTTATTTGTAAATGGGCTGCTTAATGATATTCAGAACTCATAGTTAGTGAGCTGAGGTAGTGAGTCTGTATTTGATTGTTGAAACCTGGCCAGTATATTGATGTATTTTCTGACTGATATTTCTTATTTCTTATTTATCTTACTGTTATTGGGCCTTCCTGACTTTGTACATTGATAGACTAGGAAAGCAAAGGTTTTTTTCTCCCTCAGTTTTCTCACTACTAGCTTTCAAAATATAGAAGGGATTGTATAATTGCATATGCATGTGTACTGTGGCATGGAAAACCCAAAAGAGAGTATGTGTCTATTCATCTTTGGGTACAATTCAAATTTCTATTTGTGTATGTCATAGATGCCTGTTTTCTCTTGGCTTGGACCTCTCTATTATAATATGTCTTGAACTCTCTTGTATTCCTTGTGTTTTTAATTGTCTGCAGTGGATTTGCTGTGTGTCTCAGCCTTACAGTTTTCTATTTGTCAAATTACATCGGTTTTCTTGTGGCCTTTCCGTATACACTGTTATAGTGCTATTATCCTGTGGAATTCTGGGGCTTGTAGTTTACTGAAGCCCAAGATCTCTCTGGTTGAAAATTCTAAATGCCCCTCCTTGAACTGCAAACCCTAGAATTCCATAGGATGTTGAAAGTGGAATAATAGCACTATAATAGTGTAGTGTTGAAAGGCCCTTAGACTGTTTCTGAATGCTCTGTTCTTTCATATGCTGTATGTCTACAGCTGTGCATGTAATTTGCTGAGCATTTTGGAGCTACTCTCCTGCTTGTTGTAGATTTATTTATGAATTTTAAGATTGATTTTTAGGGAATAGCCATCACAAGCTTAAGTAATAATAAAGCATAGAAAATACATTAAAATAAAATGAATTATAGCAAACAATAAAGTTTGTAAGTACAGTGGGAATCTGAGTTTTGCTCTGATTATCTTTGTTGACATGGGCTAGGTACGCTTGGCAAGTGCCGGAGGATGTTCAAGCACATGACATCAGAAATTTCAAGGATTGGTTTTAAATTCTTATGACCTAATAGAAAAAAAAATACTTACAAAATTCTGATAGTTTATGGCAAATGAATTTAATAAACGTGCTTACTCCTGGATTGACAACTTTTCTGCAATGGTCTCTGTTTTTCTTCTCTTAGTCCTTGTTTACATATGCAAAAATCAAATGCCCTTTGTTATGAGAAGACAGATGGGGATGAGGTCCTTATGGAGGCGAGGTCCTTGGAAGAAGTGCTGTGCATCTTTGTCCACTTCTTGTGTTGCCTGTGGGCTGCTTGTTGATGGAGTGTGAGCGATTGTTGAATCTAGTTGGTTTGATTATGCTGTGCATAAAATGTTTTCTTTTAAAGGTACATTTGTCATAAAATATAGAGGAAGTGTTCCCATTGTTATAGTACCAACCAATGGAGTGGTGGAACCTCAAGCAGTACAACTGGTTAAAATGGAGATTTGTACTGATGTGCCCAGAATAATAGCTGAACCAGCCATGTAAGCATAATGTTTCTACAATGAAATTTTCTTTTTAAAATTTGCTTTCTTGATCATTCAAGATAGCTCTGAGTGTATGTGCCTAACAGTTTATAGTGGTCTCCATTCTTACTATTATTAGATTAAAGAAATACTAACTGGCATCAATCTGGTATGTGGAAATATTATTACTCTCAGTTGTAATCTATGCAAGAAAGTTGACCTGTGCTGGACAGGAGAAACTTCAGCTAGATGTGGTTTGCTTAGGTTTTGGATTTTGGTGTGCTCCTTGATGTTACAAACAGGATATAAAGAAATAAATAACTCTTCCTTATAGCCAGAATAATTATATGACATCTGCTCTGATGGGAAGAACTGAATCCAAAAGTGTCGAATATATTTATGACATAGCCATTTTGTACCACTGGTGTGCCTCCTCATCAATAATTTCTCTTTTTCATTCTTGCTGTGGAATGGTAGGAGTAGGCAACTTTTGTAAGTTTCAGCTAGACATTTGTATGTCATTCAGGTGCTGTAATAAAGCACTGGGTTCTGTAAGATTAGTACTGTACTCTGACTTCTTATCTGTTGCCCTTTCCCAAAGTGTGGAATTGCAAGGACGACCCAGTACTGAGATAATGATCAAAGCTAACATAGTGGAACAAAGTCTTGAGGTTTTGGGTATCCCTCACTCAGACGCAATACACTGTGTGGATTTTGGATGTGTCTATTTTGGAACCTCCAAGACTGAAGAACTTATTCTTCACAATAAAAGCCCTGAGCTTATGGATTGGGTGGCAGTCCTGCAGGATAACACTGTTGGCACAGAGATGGTAAGGAGACCTCGGGTTACTTTATTTGGACTTTTCCCCCCTTTGGGTTTACATTCTATGTTACTGCCTAAATGCCAGCTGCCAGCCTAGTTTTCTGTCACATTCTAGTGTGAGCCACAAATAGAACCTGAAGTGCAGATTTGGCCGGGTGCGAGTTCAGAATAGATTTAAATGCACAAGTACACTCTGTTCATCCCAAATAATTGAATAGAGAGCATCTGCTCCTGGCAGGAGCAGAAACTCTGTAGCTGGTCAAAAAGTTGTGGTGGAAACAAAGCTTGATCATTGCCCCCCCCTTTTTTTTGTGTGGCTTGACTTCTAACAAATGTCGCTTGGGAAGCTGCAATATATCTCTATATACAGGGCACACATTGCAGCATAAGCCCTTGGGGGTCTCCCCTTTAGATATGCTTTGTCGTTATAACAGTGGAGCACTGCTAGCATATAATGTACTGTGGAAAGTTCTTGTTTTAAAAATAGATACGCAAGTTTTGTATACAGGTAATGAACACAAGACTGGGTGGACTCTAGCTTTTTAGGCATGTTTTCTCCAATTTTTAAAAATAATCCTTAGCCATTTGTTCAGTATTGGACTGTATGTTATTCATTTGCTGTTTTTATGTGTAGCACAACTCTATAGTTTTGTTTGTTTTGTGTTTACATTTGCTTTTTTATATTTCTTTTGGGTGAAATAATCAAAATTCAGCACACAATATGTTTGCAATCTTACAATTTCTTATAGGGTACAGATATTCAGAAGAGTACAGATGCTGTTTTAAAAGACTTGCCTCACACTGATGGAAAACCTGGAGTGGATATTTCCACTCAGATTGCCTGTATTCCTAATGAAGGGACACTACAACCTTATCAAAAAACTGTTGTTACTCTTTGTTTTAGTCCAAAGTAAGTAGGTAATGTAAATTTAACTACTATGATCAATGTAATAAAATATGATGTAAATTATTTGAGAATGACCCTAAAAGTTTAAGCCTCTATGTCCTTTAAACGGGATTTGTTATCTTCATAACCATAAAGAAATTGTAAAATAGCTGTTCAGAAAGTAAACCTTTGTAATGAACTTGTTCTGGCCAGTTACTCTTAAGGTTATAGGAGAATACGGTGTTCAGAAACTAATGGCATAGGTATGTACCCTTCAATACATCCTCAAGCTGCAGCAACAGAGAAGAGGAGGAAGCACCCTGTTTCCTTTTGAGCTATGCTAATAGTGAGTTCTGGCTTCAGTAAGGTAACCAAAGGAAATTGGCTGCTGCAGTTAAAAATACTGAGGGTCAGGCAGGCTTATTATAGATTGCAGTGCAGCTAGGTAGTGTTAGACCCTGGAGTTAATGGTCTTACAGCAACCAAATACGTGAGTTTGGTTTTGATATGTATAGTTAAGATTTGTCTTCTCTCCATCTCTTTATTGCTGTTCTTTGTTATAAAATTTCCTCTACTCCTCTTGATATCTTAGAGACATTTTTAAAATAACTCAGCTCTTTCTAGCTGTTTGCAAACTTGCTTTTTTTAAATAACAGTTTTTATTAAACACAAAAAGCTTACATATATAAAACAATACATAGGAATCTATTACAAAAAAGCGACACCAATAAGCAAACATAAACGACAAAACAACATATCACAAAACAAAATATGAAAAATAAGAAATAATACACGTTAATCAACTATAACACTGCAAAACTAAAGTATAACTAAACACAAAGCTAAGGATAACAACATTTTTAACTTCCAACCTCTCAGCTGATAGTTGCAATTTAAAATGTAAAATCAGCTCATTCTAAGTTAGACATAAACTTAATGAAGAAAAAAGAGAACTATCCAATCAGTACTGCTTTAAACTGTTAAAATATATACTTCTGCTACAAATGTCTAAGATTTTTACTTTTACTTTCAGTTAATATGCCTTATCTCTATTTCTATATAAATCTTAATTCTGAAAACAAAACTCTCAAACTTCTTAGCAAAATTTAATTTTTTCCCAGTTCTGTCTCTATTGAGACGTCAAACCATCTTTTAACATTATAGTTTACTTATCCATTTCCAATAAGTCAAAAAGCTTTATCATCCATTCTTCTTGCATTTGAATCTCTATTTCCTTCCTCTTCTTCACAAACAAAAGACTCACTGCTGTAGTCATGTACTGCAAAAGTCTCTTATCTTCAAACATGCCTTGTAAGCACAACTCTGGTGTCAATTTTAATTTGATTTTCAAGATGTCCTCCATCAAAGAGAAATCATAGTGCTTTTTCCCCCCTTTCCTTTGCTTTTTCACAGGTCCCCCACAAATGTAAAAATTCCCCTCTTGTTTTTTATACTTTCAACAAGAATTTAGTGAATCTTTGCAAGCCTGCTTTTGTGTGAGTGAATGTCCAGAACTGCATGGTTTAAACGCCTTTAAAGTAAGAAACAAAGGATGCTGGAGTAAGATGCATCAGCTCTGGCAGGTCCTGGCATAGTTTTTCTATCCAGGTGCTAGTACGAAGCCCACTTGCTATAGTCTTAATCTTGCTGCACTAGAGATAGTCATTTGGAAGCTCCTGTGTTGAAGGGGACCCCAGACTTTGGACTCAAGGTTGCCTGTCAAATACCACAGTGCCTCAGGTGCAGCTGCTCAGGAGAAGAGAGACAAAGAGATAAAAGCCTCTGGGCCTTTCCACACACTACACTATTACTATTCTATTATTCCACGTTCAACATACTGTGGAATCCTGGGGTTTGCAGTGTAGGGAGGGGCATTTAGAATTCTCAGCCAGAGAGCTCTTTGGCTTCAGTGAACTACAAACCTCAGAATTCCACAGGATGTTGAAAGTGGAATAATAGCATTATAAAAGTGTAGTGTAGAAAGGTCCTCAGAAGCAGAAGGGCAGAGGAAGAAGCTCAGGTGAGGCAGTCAGGCAATTGTAGGAGTCTTGGCCCTTTCCACATGGCATTTGCCATGTGAAAGGGTACCTGGACCGTTGTGCGATTTTGAGGAGCGATCTGCACGATGCACTCACAATCGCGCAATGCTCCAGGGGCCAGCAGGCGCCGATCACGCAGCTTTTCATTTTTGACTGGAAGCCGAAAATGGTGCGCGATCGTGCATTGCTCCCGGGCCCCGTGCGCACTTACCTGGCATGTGGAGCCTCCAGAGCCACACCGGTCACGCTTCTTGCCCCAGCGCAGCCTGGGAAACTCCCAGGCTGCACTGCAGAAGGAAGAGGCGGGGCTCTCGCGCAAGCAGGCAGCTCATGCGGAGCTGAAGCGACAGGGACATGAGAGCCTTTGACCAGAGGCTGCTTGCACGATCCCCGCACCCCAGCACTGGAGAAAGGTAAGGTGTGGAAAGGGCCTCAGTACCAGATGCAGAAGTTTCTTTTACTGTAGCCTAAACCCCAGGCAGTTAAATGCCTCTGTGGAGAGGATTGGGAGACCTGGAAAGGTAGCAGCCAAGCTAAAGCCAGGAGGCATTTACCAGTCCCTCTCGCTTCCTATAACAGAAGTGAGATCAAGAAGGAGATAGATGAGTCACTCGTAGGACACCTTGATAGGATAGAGATTGGGCAGTCAGACTTTGGCCAAAAAGGTGACCTTATCTCCTTGGAGGCTGGTGTAGACCCAAGAGAGGAATCCTATCAGGCTATGCTCAAAACGAAGGTGGCTGTAATTGGTGGCAGCAGCTAACCCCTACTATGTCCGAGCCTAATACCACCACTGCCTAGCCTCTACTGGTTCACTTCTCAGGGGAAACCCTTGGGGCCTGACTTAGGTCTACCAGGTCCTCCAACAAGCATATTACCTGTGTTCACTTATCTAACTGAAATTACCAGTCCTCTAACACTTCACTGAATTCCTGGACTTGGATCTGAAACCACTTACCTGTCAGCGGTGTCTTACTCAAAGGTGGCTTACCTAAACCAGAAGTTGAAACCCAGAGACATGTACTACCAGCAGGGACATGGTCATGTGGCAACTTAGTTAGTTTGTGAGCCAGATTATATAATAATATATTAGAAAGGATAGTGTTGTCCAGATTTGTCTCACAGTGTCCAGGATTCAAATCCTGAAGTGCTCAACCATTCCTCTGTGTCCAGTCCTAAAGTAATCTTCAATTCTGGTGGTGAACCAAATGGTTCAGTGGGCTATGGCATGGATCTTTTCCCTGAGGTGTGGCTCATGTTCCATGACTCAGATGTGAAGGGACCCCAAAGGTGCTAGCCCTGTAGTGTGTTTCTCACTTTGACAGCCTAAAAATACAGTGTCGGCAGCCATGCGGTAGTCTGATTTTACCATACTGGGAGACAGCTGTAGTGTGCATGTCCCCAGAGAGCAGATGCATACAGCAAAACTTGCAGTGAATGAAAAAATGACCCAGTAGAAATAGCCTCGTGGTTTCCTAAAGAAAGGAAGTGTTGACACATAAAGACAACTCATGGGTGTGGAAAAGTTAATTATGGCATTTTCTGATATTTTATTATGCTTGTTAGGCATGGATATTTTCATCCACAGGAAGATAAAATTGTGAATTTTACAGGCAGCTGAAAAGGGACTGGGATATTGAGAGGTTTCCACCAAGACAAGATTATGCTATCTTTCTGAGGTTTGAAGTGGTGGGAAGTAAAGATGACTTCTTAAATTCAGTGTCTGGCAGTGATATACCCACTAAAGGTAAGGTATTGTTAAATATGAAATAAACATAAAGAAATTAGAGCTGCCTTTGAATTTTTAAGGAAGATTTTTCATTTGTAGCATTTATACAAATCTTCCTTAAAAATTCAAAGGCAGTTCTAATTTCATCCAAAGCTGGAGTGGTGGCATAGAAACATAGATGTAACCATACGTACAAATCTCAGTCAGTGCAGGTATACCTCAGTTAACAAAGTAGGTGAGCTCCTGAACATTACTTCCTGAACAAAAATTTGATACCAGAAGCAGAAGTAGCATGGAAGAACAGAGATGGGTTCCTAACCCACCTGGGAGAGATGATGACGATGATGATGGTGATGATGATGATGATGACGACGACGACGACGACGACGACAATAACAATAGTAGAAGTGGAAGAAATGAAGGGGAGGGTCCCATTGTGGTTTCTTGGTTCAAAGTGATGTGTAAATGGAGGTATTGGAGATTCTCCCTTGGTTTCTTAGAAATAACCAGAAGACCACAATTTATGTCATTCAGTATTGAGTGGCTGCTTAATATCAGCATGTTCTGCTGATATCCTTGGTTCTTGCTGGCACCTGAGGTCTTCTGGTCATGCCCAGCATTGACAGGACAGATTTCTGGAATCTTGTAAATTTCTCCCCTTTTTTGCTTCAATGTCACCACTTTCTGGCTAATCTGGCTACAGGGTTATAATTCTGCAAGAATCTGGCTATGAAATTGGATTCTATTAATATTTCTCTAGAGGCTTTTCTCTGTTTCTAAAGTTTGAAAGTTGCCCTACAATATTCAAACTTTTTTTTTTTCTGAGGAGCTATGAGGTTCTCAGCCCATTTGTATTTTGCAAGTGGTATACTACCTGTTTGTTTGAATCAGATTTTAGAGGCTGGGTTTTATGTTTATGTTCCAATAGCTGGGATATTACAAATACATTACTGTCTGAAAAAAAATTAATTACTGATTGTATGTGCATTCATGAATTATAATGCATTATTACTTGCTTTGAGCTTTCTGGAAGTAACAGGCTCATATTAATGTACATTATGTATGAAAGAGGGAAGCTATATGAAGGCTATCATCTTCTGTGTGTATAGTAAGGTGTATACATATTACTATACTGCCACAGGACATGACAATATCCTTTTGTATCAATGTCTTTTGCAGCCAATAATCCTCATCAAGTTGAATTGGGTTTGAAAGGCTCAGGGCTTCCAGTCATGCTGACGTTCATCCCCGGACCACTTGTTAATTTCAAGGAGTGTTACATGGGTGAACATACAGATGTTATTTGCACACTTAAAAATGAATGTGATGTACTTCCGGTGTCATATATTTTCCGTAAGATTGCCCATTATAATATTTGTCCTGAAAAGGGAAAAATAAAAGCAAAATCTACCCAGGTACTGTATATTTTTCTTCTATTCTATATAGAACTTATGAAATACTTATTTATAAGCCAGTATGCCATGCTATGTTATAAATTAACCTCTGATCTAAAGCGATATTCCTATAACGATGTTAATATGGATTAATGGTGGTCACTTAAAACAAAACAAAACAAAAATACTTGCTTTTAGAGCAAGGGTGAGAAATGCTTTGCTCAGTGCAGGATATTTTCCTCTTCTTTCTTAATGTGCAAATATCTTACATATTACTGATGTTTTAAGCAGAATGTGATGAAGATCATTTTTAATTTTTTTCTTCTCTAGTCTACCCGCTTATACCTGAGAGATTATTTTTTGTTGCACATGTACATAGCATTAACCACATGTACATACTCCCTTTCTTTCAAAGCAATAGGATCATGTACTTCTGTGGCAGAGTGTATGCTGTAAAAGCAAAAACCGAGTAACCCATGTAGGAGTCACATGGCCAAGCAGATTTTTTCTTCTCCCTCAGGACTGATTTCCTTTCTTTTCAGTTTTTTTTTTCTCTTTCCTTGCTCAAAATGCAGCTTTTTAAAAAATATCTATTTGGTCTCATGGTTTTTGTTGTTGCAGTTTTCCTTCTTTTCTTGTGCCTGGAGTTGGCTTTACTGATTTTTCTCTCTTAATTGTTTAAATAATCCTCTTCTTTACTTCATGTCTTTCTTTCTTCTTTCTGACAGAATTCCACCTGGAATATTGTGTCCAGGTCTGGGCACCACAGTTCAGGAAGGATATTGAAAAGCTAGAATGTGTCCAGAGGAGGGCAACCAATATGGTAGAAGGCCTGGAAACAATGCCAGATGAGGAAAGGCTTAGGGAGCTGAATATGTTTAGCTTGGAGAAGAAAAGTTTAAGAAGCAGCATGATAGTCATCTTTAAATATTTGAAAGAATGTCATATGTAGGATGGAGCAAGCCTATTTTCTTCTGCTCTAGAGACTGAGACACAGAGCAATGGCTTAAAACTTCAGGAAAAGAGATTCCTTCTAAGCATTAGGAAGAATTTCCTGATGATTGGAGCTCCAGCACAGTGGAATGTGCTGCCTTGGAGTGTGGTGGAGTCCCCTTCTTTGGAGGTTTTTAAACAGAGGCTGGATGGCCATCTGTCAGGAATGCTTTGATGGTGTACTCGTGCATGGTGGGGTGGGGTTAGACTCAGTGGCCCTTTTGGTCTCATCTAACTCTGTGATTCTATAATTTTATAGCACTGGATTGGGGCAAGAAGAAATGAATTTCCCTACTAAGGCAAATAAGGCAGTCTGATCAATTGATTGATTCAAAAACAACTGACTCTGCTCTAAAGATGAGTTCCACAGTCATGTCCACAGACCAATGATGAACATTCACAAGCTTTCAAATGTCCATCTGTGTACTCCCTTACAGTGAGCACAGTATAAAGAGCGTATGATGCCCAATCCCAGAATCCCAGACACATGACATTGGGTTAACTAAGGACCACCTTAATTAAAATTATTAATTATGTATCTCTGTGAAGCCTTGGCTAAAATCTCTTTCTAAGTCTTCCTTGAAAAAGGACAAAATTTCAATCTTGGTTGCTCTGGAGAGCTTAAAAGGTAACACCCACCATTTGATTTCCTTCAGGATTTCAGTAGAGATGCTATTTTGAAGAGAGTCAATCTGCTATTTATATCATTTCTAGTCCCTCTAGCCCAGCAAATTAGTTTAATGGTATGGCTTCTAATAGGGTTTTCTCAAACAACAGATTTGTTTTCTTCTCAGGCATGACAAACAATCTGTTTAATATTGGAGAAAATGCTCTTTTTCATGGGGCTTTTGCTCTAGTTCCTAATGAATTATAATTTTCAACAATTTGTGTTATATACATTTTTTTACTCCAAATGGGATAAGAAGTTAGACTGGCCCAATGGCCACATGTTCCTAGTCAATTTGCATGCAAATTGTTTGCTAGATTTGCCCCCAGATTTGTCTGTTATAAGTCAGCCTATGTTGTGTTTATTCTTTGAAAACATTATATAACATTAAGGAGGCTAAAGTGCTACAGCAGGACTGCCAGTAGCAGGGTCTCCAGCAACTTTATCTCTATTAAATATTCAGCGATAGATAACCTTGGTATCTAATGTTTGTTTTTTGGCATTTGTTTCTCCTCAAGATATAGTGAAGACATATATTTCTGAATATAAATTGATGAAGTGGATGTACAGTAGAGAACTTTATTATTATTAAAAGGAAAACATAAAGCTCCTTCACCTTTGCATTCTTTGGAAGTCTGTAAGGTTGATTCTTCTGAGGGTACTGATGTTCAGAAAGTTTTAAGACAACATAACCTCTTGTACTCTCCTGAACCAATAAAAAGAAGAGGATGAAGGCTTAGATTCTGGGAAACCTCAATGTATCTTCTGCTAGACTATTTAATAATAGCCATTTTGTTCCTCCTCTGTCTCTAAGGTTATTGCTGCTCTTGTTATCTCATTCAGTCTTAAGCAGCATGAACAGCCTTATCCAGCTCTATATAAT
Organism: Cyclura pinguis; assembly: GCA_030412105.1. Classification (NCBI taxonomy): domain Eukaryota; kingdom Metazoa; phylum Chordata; class Lepidosauria; order Squamata; family Iguanidae; genus Cyclura; species Cyclura pinguis. Next base: position 206,939,059 of record CM059601.1, on the reverse strand, counting down.
GTTGGTAAGAGAGGAGCTTTAGTCCTCAGAAAAGCTCCATTCTCTACTAAAGAGGTATCTTTTCCTATTATTATCCAAGCGTTGCTATCTTCAGAATGGGCAAACCCTCTTCGTGGCAGAAAATTGCACTGTGCTAAAATCTTATATTCATTGAACAAAAAGCCATGGATGACTTTAAGGTTCCTGTGGTAAATACACCTGTCACAAGAGAGGAGGATAATTCTTTTAGAGATTCAGACAAATGGAAGGATGAAAAAGTTTTAAAGAAAGCTCCTGAAGCTTCATCTTTGGCAGTTAAAGCAGGAATAGTAATATCTTTCCCTGCTACAGCTGTTGTCCTCCAAGACATTTTGAATAATGAGGACTTGATTTTTACTATTTTACTTAAGAGTCCATTTTAGTATGTATCTTTGCTGTTTGTGGCAGATGCTGCTCAGGATTCTGTTTCATCTCCATCCTGTTCTGTAACAGCATCCACTGTTGTTCTCAGATCTTTATGGGTTAAGCACCTGGATAGAAATGTGTAATCCAGGGCTAATCTGGTTATAGCATGTTTCAGGAGTGGTCTCATCTTTAGCAATCATGTCTTGCAAAGGTATTAATGGAAACAAAGGATAAAAAGCAGGCCATGTCAATTTTAAAAGGAAAGTAAAGAAAAAAAACCCAGTTTGAACTGCTTTCATCTTCATTTTGTTCTCCAAAAGAATTTGGAAGATCAGGAGATCATTTAGACCAGAACAGAGCCAGATTTCATTATAGACAATCCAATCTACTTTCAGTTAGAATTGGTCCCAGTCAGGCTTTAAGATAAGGATGGCGGCAATAATGACAGATTCGATCAGTGGGAAGCAGGCGTCTATTGTTTACTTGTATCTAGAGCACAGAAACAACAGATTGGTGAATAATTCAGACTTTCATCAACTTATATGTGTTTTAACTTACTCAGACATCAGTCAACAGTTTTCTTTTTCCTTCAGTGTCCAAGTCAACAGTGGAGAAAAAGACTGTAGAGCAAGCAGTACAGTACCTTCTGAGGTTAGACTTGCCTTTTTTGCTTCAAGTCTTTTCTCCTTTTCACATCTCTCCATATAGTGGTTTTCTTTCCTTTTGTCCCACTCTTGTTCCACACAGAATCTGTGTCATTAGAGGTAAGAAGAGCTTTGAGGATCTATATCTCTTGTACTTGAGAGTTTAGACATTCAGATGCTCTCTTGGTTCAGCTTCTTTAGGAAAGCAGTTGTCAAAATCTGCATTGGCATGATGAATTAATGCCTGTATTGTGATGGCTTATGGTATAGTGGATATTACAAGAGCACTCAGCTTTCAGACTCATTCTGCCAGATGATAGATGACTTCAGTGGCTTTTTCAGTGAATACCACTTTGCACGAAACTTGTGGGGCTGTAGTCTGGAGCGCCCCTGCCATCTTTCCCAGGTGTTATATATCAGACAAGTGCAAGTCAGCAGAGGCAGCTTTTGGGAGGCAGGCGCTTCAGAGTGTAGTTATTGAGTAAGTAGGTGCCACCCAGTCAAAGTTTCTGGGCTTGGGCATATCCATTCTGTGTAGAGTGGTCCTGTGCATTAATCAGAGCATGGCACATTGGTCACTTACCATGAATGTCTGTTTGTGTAAGATACAGGGGAGGAATCCACATTTGTACGGTGAAGTGAGTGGAGGAGAATTTTTACACACATTTGATCCTATGTTGCTGTCATTTTCTGAAGGCATTCATTGTACTTTTCATTCATTGTGTATTGTAATTTGTAGGCATTCTTGTTCTTATGCTTTGCTATTAAAGAACCAGAAAGCAGGGACCAAGAGGGGAAAAAAAGTCAGTTCATGTGACTCCTGCGTTCTGCTGGGTGGATAACCCATACTGTGTGGGTTTTTCCTCTGCAGTTCACCATAAGTGACAAGTGTTCCATTCTCCTTTTTCTTACCTCTGTGCTAACCATCCATTCTATTATATCACTCCATTAATACCTGTTAAGATAATATCTCTACTTTAGCTTATTCTCTCCTGTGTTGGGAGTGGTCATTATTTTTCTCTTTACATTTGCTCCCTGTTAAGCTTCACATCAACTTCAAACTTCTACTTATAAAGTTGAGTGCTTCTGTGTGCATTTCTTCTTCTTTCCCTAATTTTATGCACCTTATCTGCTACCAGTGTCATTTACCAACCTGGTGTTTTCTTCATTGTTTTTCCTTATCCCTAAAATTTTCTCTGCTTTCATTAGGTCTTTTGACAGAGTCTGCCTTTACAGAAAGCTTTTACTGAATCAACTAAGCAGCACAATCTACCATTCCTACAACCACCTGAATTCTTGATGTCCAGTTCCTCTTGCTCCTTGATATAATAATTGCCCTCAGTATTAGGCCCTCCTTACTATAATTGTAAGAGACAATGCTTGTATATATTGTATATAGCTGTAAGCAGACTGTGAAGCTGAACAATAGGATTAAAATGTATAACTCCATTTTGCTACATTTGCTTACAGACCTGGTAAACATATATTGAAAATTTTCACTTTGAAATAAAAGCCGTTATTTGAAAGTTGGGGATTTTACATGGTGAAGATTTGAAGAAACAAACAAGCAGAAAAGCTTGATATAATCTTTAAAAAAATCAATAACCTGTTAGCGCATTCCATTTCCTCGCCTAAAATATCTTCATGCATTTCTGTGTTTTTTGTCTTTAGGATGTCATATTCTCGTTTGTCCCACACCAGGTGGGAACCTTCACAGTGAAGCAGATAGTAGATATAATTGGTCCAGTGGTAACGAAAGATAGCCTACACACTCTCAAGATGGAATCTTTCCATCAGATACAATTATCCTTTTTTGGCCTTTGCAAGCCTATAACCAATAAAGTTGTACTCAGAACCAACCCGGGTAAGCTACTGAGAAAAAGAAACTTCTAATGTCTCTGAAACAATATTTTTGGGAGAAATTTCAGATATAAGTTTTTGCTCACCTTGATTGGGTCAGTCAGACATCAGTACTATTTGAAAGTAAGTTTTGATGTTCAGTGGAAATGTTTGAGAAACAAGTTCACCTGGCTGTACATCCACTTGTCTACTTGCAACAAAAAGGGATTATCTTGGAGGTCGGAAAAAGGTAGAACATGGTTGTTCCACTAGCTATTGGAAGATATGAGGAGCCTGCATATTATGTCTCTCAGTTTTTTCCCCAAATGAGAGATACTAATGGTGCCAGTATTATGTCTCTGTTGCCATTTCTATTTGCTGTTGCTGCTGTCTCTCTCCATTGAGATCACAGGGCTGGAATGACAACTCAGTGCTATTTTTCTGCTGGGGGTAATGGGAATTATAGTTAGGCCCCATGATTGTAGGTGGAAAGTGACACTAGCAGCGTTGTTTTTATTTAATCTCCTCCTTTTCCCCAGTGAAGTACCCAAAGTAGCTTACAACATGAATAAAAACGTATAAAACAAATTACTTGTAACACTGAAGAACAATTTAAAAAACAAGTTTTCCTATTAACCTAAAAGCTGAATGGAAAGTATTTAAAAGTTTAAAAGTATTTGAAAGTATTTAAAACATAACAAAGCCTCCTATTAAAAACCCTTGCTGAACAACCAGTTAATGATCAAGAACGTGTCTGAATAAAAAGATGTTTGCTTGCTGGCAGAAGGAGAACATTAGCAGTCTAGACTAAGGCCATTTCCGCACTAACCTGTTATAGCGCGACAATTCTACTTTCAACATCCTCTGGAATCCTGGGGTTTGCAGTTTTGGGAGGGGCCAGGTGGCCCCTCCCGAAACTGCAAACCCCAGGATTCCAGAGGATGTTGAAAGTGGAATCATCGTGCTATAACAGGCTAGTGCGGAAATGGCCTCAAATGCAGAAGAAATGTGCTTCCTCCTGCCCCATCTGCTTTTAAAATAAACAGTTCTCCTTCGGGAATTGGGACAACTGGGAGATAGATTATATAGTGGATAAGTTATATGTAAGCAGGATTGTGGATGCAATCTATTTGAGTTGCGGGATGTACGGGTAGCCATGAATCAGCCTGTAGAAACTGAATAGAGAAATTTACCACGTTTGATTTTTTAAATTGTAATCATTAAGTCCTGTTGCTACTCCTGACTAGAGAAGAACCATTAAATTAATGGGATTTATCTACCTCTTGACTCATCATTTGACAATAGAGTGAATGGATTTACGCTAATTGGAACTAACAGAATTCCAGCTTAAGTTGTTTTTTCAACAAACAGTGACTTATACTCTCTCTGTGTTGCTGTCGTGATAGAGTATTCAACAGTAATTGGGGAAAATAAAAGAAAAAGCTGTTGTGCTTTCACAAATTTAAAAATTTGTGTAAGAGGTGGGAGCCCTGTGGCCTTCCAGATGTTGTTGATCTTTAATTTCCGGCATTATTCACCACGGACTATGCTGGCTAGAGCTGCTGTGAGTTGCCTAAAGACAACATGGGAAGGGCTGCATAATTCTACATGGGTCTCAGTTACCGTTTATAGAATAGAACACAATCCATGCTGGTAGAGCATGTTGGAAATTTTTGTTCTCTGAAATTTAGCGAGATGCAAGTGCATATTGTGTATGTACATTCACTTTAGTCATTCATTGATTTATTCTCACAAATTTATATTTACTTTTTCTGATATTTTTTAAAAGAAAGTTTCCCTTGCATCCTCAAACTTTGATTTGAACATCTTAGATCAAAAAGGAGTTTTGCAATTAATTTTAGAGTTTTGCAGATAAGTCAGGTGGCATACTAATTCCCTATTGGAGAAGCTTCAAAGTTTAATTGCCAAATGGTTTCTTGAATTTGGATGTGGATGCTCTTAAAGAATTATTTTATAGTTATGGTGAATTAATACAAGGAGAAAAAAAATTGTTGCATGCGCAGAATGCCGTTTGGATTCCAGCTGGTATAAAGCAGATGGATTACTGTACTCAGTTTTGGTCAAACATTAACATTAGAACTTATTTTCCTCTGTGCTGACAGGATGTGTACAGCTGTGATTAAGGTCTTGCTTCCACAGTTTAGTTTTGCTTTTGAGATCATGTGTGCTACTGTTGCCTGTATTTTCCTGAAAGAGAGCTAGAATTGAGCCCTTAAGCTTTAATATACTGTAGTGGGAAAACAGATTCTGCAATGTAATATATTTAAATTTAGATGAACTTTGGTATGCTCAATATTAGCTCTGAAACTTTGTTTTGAATATTTTCATCAGGAATTTGAGTGGTATAGGTATAGTATAATTAATATCTGCTCCAACCTGAACAATCAGAGCTTGTTTTGTTTGCCCATGTGTCTGGATACTTTGTTCTGTACAGTCTATTCATGGTTTATTTTTTTTGTTTCATTTGATCTCCTATATAATTTGATCAGGACTGGAGCCATTTTTATATATTGTCACTTTTTTTTGTGGAATATTTGTTCTTGAACTACAAAGTATTTATATAACAGGAATGGGAATTTGATTTATCCTTCCTTTTAAAAATAATGTTATAATTAAGGATCAAGTATTGTATAATATGTTTGCTGCTCCCTAGTAATTTTTGTTTCTGTGTGTGTTTAAAACCTAACCAAGGTTTAATGCCATTGATTTCCAATGCAACGGGAGTGTTTACAGCAAACAAGGTGGATCAGCACAGTGATATCACACCAGTAGCACTACTTAAATCCAATCAGACCCAAATTCATGCTCACCAAGGGAATAGGAACATGAGGAAAGCAATAGCTGCTCTACCTAATGATCGTGCAGCCAGCATAAGACCTGCTGAATTGGATAAGGATTACAGGTAATAATATAATTTGTAGATGTAAATAATATATAATGTTACATGTCTTGATCTTCTTTAGTGTTTGTGTAACATAGGTGTGTGTGTGTGTGTTGGGGGGGGGGATGGAAGAAAAAAATACTCATCTAGGAAAAGCCGTAAAGTCTTCTGTGTTCAGTGAATACTTAAATCATCCATTCACTAATGAAACTGCGTCTCCTTTTACATGTTTAGGACTATTTTCACAAAAGTTCCCAGATATAGTTATGTGGATCCGGAATTTTCTTACACAGTATATGAAGAAGTAGAAAACCAAGCAAATAAGAATTACTATGCAGACTATATACGAAGTTTAAGACAGCGTCGTTTCCATAAAAAAGCTGCTCGGTAAATGTTACCTCCGTATAAAGTGTCTAAATGCTATAATGCTCAAACATTTTGAAAATTTATATTATTATAGTTGCATCCCCCATTTTAAACTTCTAAAAAGAGCTACACATCCTAGTTTGGCCAATGTATCTGAAATATGGCTTAAACAGGGCTTGAACATCATACTGTGTTGTAATGCCGGATTATACCATTCAAAAACTGCCTCAGCTGTTCTTGCACAGATAGCTGATTGTTGACGCTGTGTTCACTCCCTTGCGACATTTGCACTGTAAAATGTGATTTGTATAGTTTTCTTCATCTGCACTAATGCCGTGGTAACCACCCCATTTTCCCTACCTTCTGCACTGTGATTGGTTTGTGCATCTCTCTCTCTCTCTTTCTGTAATAATGCTATTACAGTACAGTGTCATTATGGCACACCCATTACTGCCCAAATCTCTCATCACAAGAGATGGTCCAGGAAGACAAACAGACCACGTCATCCCCTGCCATTTTTGATGTCTTTCTTCTATGAAAAACAAATGTGCTTATCACACTAGTCCGTTGTTTCAGGCTGTCCTATTCAAAGCTGTTTCGCTAGTAGTCATTAAGCTATCATAATACTATTTCAGCATGACATCATTCCAGTGCACCCACTACCCAGATCTCACATTGTGAGGGGTGACATGGGAAGAGAAATGAACCAGACCACCCCCACCATTTTTGATAGCTTTCTCCTATGAAAAAGAAAAGTGCGTATCATACTAGTCATTTGTTTCATGTTGTCCTTTTTTTTTTAAAAAAAACAACTCTTCATTTGTACTTGTTAAGCTATGATAATGCTATTACAGTATAAAGTCATAGCACTATTACATTATTACCATAAAAATAATTAAAAATAGTTTTTAAAAAGTAACATAGTGATAACACTTTGGTATGTGGTACTGCAGGAAAGCAGAGGAGAAATCTTTGGAAAACATCCTCATGTAGTAAAGGTATCTGAATAGTGACTTTTAAAACTTAACAGATCAGGATTACAGTGTTAGTGCACTACAACAGCAAACCATTTACATTAAAAAACTGAAGAAATCTGAAAAGGGTTTCAAGAGCATAGCCCACATAAACACAGCTATTCTCTTGGGACATCTTGCCCTTCCTGACCAGCCACTGGAAGTAGTCTGAGGTTTCCTTGTTGAAGATTTTCTTGGGAATCCCCAAGGGAGGGACAACTAGATCACATCCACACCACACCTACTAATTGATTGTTCTTGTAATTAAGTGGAATGAGACATCCACATTAAATTTGGCTGCCAAATGATAGCAGGAAAAGGGTTTATTAATGGCTTATTTTCAGCATAAAAAAAATCACATTTCCAATCACTGTACAGTACAACAGCACTGGGACAACTGCAACATTGTGAGATAAGGCTGAGAAAAAAGTGGGACCTAACTACTGCTATGATGGTATAATGATGTAGTGTGATAAGGAGTATAGAGAGTAATTTTACATAGTTGAATGAGGTTGAGAACAATGAAGCCTATGTGGAGGACATTTAGAGATTCAACTGTTACTGGAGTATGTGTAGTATGTGTTCAGTGCTAGTTACCAACAGTGAGGATAAATTTAATTAATTCATTTGACCGATGTATTCAGGCTCCCTGGAAACCCATGCATCTATTTCCTGATATTATTTGCAAGGAGTCAAATAATCCTTTGCCCCAAGTTTAAGTAAGGATTTTGAGCAGGAAAACCTGATAGTGCTTAGGTTGGTGTGTGTGTGTGTTAGTGACTCTTCATGAGAAGGAAGTTTTCTAACTTTGGAGTAGCCTCAATCAATTTGTGCACTCTTATGATAAGCAGGTGATATACAAATGATACGGTTTCAACATCACAGTGTACTTACTGGAAGTTGCTTCTGGAATATATGTGTCATGAATCATTGAAGAAGAAACATTAAGTCTCTTCCAAAATAGTCTTCATAATTAGATCTGAAAATAAGGTGTGTGTGAGTATTTTCAGTATTGGTTTAGCAAAGTATTTATTTTGAGAACTTTTCCCCACTGTTCATCAAAACATCTTCTTGAATTCATGCTAAAGACATCTCTTTAATATTTTACTGAATTAATTGTGTTTGCCAGTTACCTGAGTGTCAATTTTCCTTCTATACTCTCTTTGGGTAGGGTCTTTAAAATGCTTAATAATCCTGTGGACATAGGATTAAAACCAGCATCTGGGTTAAAATCTCCAAAGGTAAAATGTTTACCACAAGATAAAGTGGAGGAAGATATTACATGTATAAGTGGAAGTAACTTGTTAACCAGTCAACAACTAGTGGAAATTAAAGCTAAATCGGTAGATAAAGAGGTAAGTTAAATATGCTTGCATGTGGCCTAGCTTGCTTAGAGTGGATGAAAATATGGGCTTCTATATATAATTCATATAGTAGGCTATATTACTGTAGGCTATATTTTAGAGGAAGGATCTGGCAAAACTACTGCTGAGTATTCCCTGCCTAAGAAAACCATATTAAATTTGTGGGGTCACCATGAGTCAACTGGCGACTTAAAAGCACATACACACACTATGTAAATCATTCCTCTTGTCCCCTCACATATACTTGCAGGCTGATTCTATGTATTGTTAGTGGGATTTGCTTGCAGAAATTATAAATTAGATTGGGGCCTTAGAGTCCATTTGCATCAACCCACTGTGTCTTTTTTTCTGGACATCTCTGCATGTGACTGTTTGTTTAGTTGCTGGTTTTTTGACGTGGTGTTTAAGGTTTGTGCAGGGTTTCACTGAGAAAACGATTTTCCTTTGAGCCTTGAGTACACCATTTTTTCCTCTCTGAGGAAAATAAAATGCCAACCAAGTCACACAATTACCTCATATAGAAATCAATATTGTCCGCTCGAATTCTCTGTTTTTCTAGTCTCTTACAGTGGCATTTTGTGAACCCAAAAAGATATCTGTTGGATGAATGCTCCCAAATTTTGCAAATTTTCGGATTAAAGAAGTGCTGCCTTGAACACAATTGCAACATTTGTTGTTTTATTCTGTGCCTTCAAGTCGTTTCTGACTTATGGCAACCCCAGGCAAACTTATCATGGGATTTTCTTGGAAAGAGTTGTCAAAAGTGGTTTGCCATTGCTGCCTTCTGAGGTTGAGAGTATGTGACCTGCCCAAAGTCACCTAGTGAGTTTCATGAGTGAGCAGGGATTTGAACCCTTGTCTCCTAGAGTGCTAGTCCAGCACCCAAACCATTACACCATGCTGGCCCTTTTACAGCAATTGTAGCTGTAGATATTGTAATTGCATCCAGTACCTTTCTGTCAGATGTGCTTCACTTTGCAAAATGTATTAGGACATAGTTCGTGCTGTTTCTTTATTTGTTTGGGTCCAGCTGTGGCACAATATTGCAAATTGGATTTAGAATCCTAAATTATAGTGTTGAACTGAAATAGTTTGGGGAGGATATTTCTGTGAAATGGGTGAAGAAGAGATGTAAATGGGAAAAGGTGATAAAGAACGGGTGAAGGCATAGTATGCTTGTTTATTGATGGAACAACTTGTGTTTTGAGTTTAAAGAGAAGATGAAGTTGTTTTCATACTTTAGTTAGGGAAGAGACTCAATTTTGAGTAGGCTTCAGTTGTGAGCACGTGCCTCCGTATACCTTTTCCTTGCTTCCTTGCTCTGTGACATCCTTGCAGTAATACGGAGAGCAGCTCAGGCTGTTCACATCTAGCACTGCCAGGGAGAAGGCCAGTTGGATCTATTTCCCAGCAGAAATAGATACAGATTTTTCTATTGGAGATGTGATGGCTTGGGATCCCCTCTTTGGTGGGAGTGGATAATCCTCCATAGAGCTGAATGCCTGCGGCTGTCTCTGCTGCCTTTTTTGTTGCTGCAAATAAGTTGCTGGGCCCATGTGGAGCAGCGGAAGAGAAAGGCAGAGGCAGACCCTTAATGATCTCCACAGACTTTTTTATTGCAGGTTTTTGAATTCAGGGCCTGCAAGACTGCAGTTTTTGGGTCAAGTTTCAGGATGCTCATACATTTCTAAACTGAAAAGACAAAGAAAATAAAAGGACAGAGAGAAGAAACTAGCACAAGGTGGAATTACTCTGAAACCTCAGCTTGGGAATTTTTGGCGTTTGAGAAAGTCCACTGTTAATAAGGATAGCGTTTTCGCCTGGAAATAAGTGCTTTTGCTGCCCTTCCTCTCTGTTAGTTTGCCAGGTTTCAGTGGAGAATGAGCAGATTGTGTACAATGTTTATATATTTGAACAAAGATTCCTTCAAATGGTTCTAGTATGTGGTTATTGTTTTGAATGTTTTAATAGGTTAGTGAAGGGCTAAACCCAGTACCTTCTTGTCCACAAGAGATTGAAGACTGTAGTTTAATTCTGACACCAAAGCAGCTTCATCAGATATTCATTGGTAAGATTTTGACCTATTGATAAGAATTCTACTACCTTAAAATATTTGATTTTGCTGGTACAAAAAGCATATATCGGTTTAAAATAAATTTAACAATAATGTTTTTGTGAATGGACAGAGAGATGTGATGTGAATGTGGAGTTTTGTGATAAATGATCTGTCATATCCAGAATCCTGCTGGTTTGCTTGGAGGTAGAAAGCATTTGTTTTCTAAGTCTTTTTCCTGTTAGAACTTTGCTTTCAAAAATTTATCTCCAAGTGAGAGTAATATGAAGGAAAATACTTACACCAGCCTGGAGCTGGCATAGGTTAAGGCTTTGATCCAGGGCCAAATCAGAAGACTAGGAGGCTTAGTTATATGCTTGCCATAATTGCTGAGTGGATGAAACCCCGAAGAGGTTTGGGTTCCTGTTTTTTCCCCCCTAGCTAAATGGTCTTGAAGTCATATGGAAATTTGACCATGTACCATACATGTGCTCACTAAAATAAAAGTTTGTCCTTTTCTTTCTGACATTCACTCTACAAGGTGTGATTATTTGTTGTGGCAATATATCTGTGGAATAGGTGAGAGGCAACATCACTGATGCTACAGTATAAAGTAGGCAAAACCCTTATTCTCCTGGCTAGCCTGGCTCTTGGTGAGGCATTCCAGAGATCAAGTGATGGAAGAGAGAGAACAGGGGGTCACTGTCAGAAGCAAAACTACACTGTGACTTGGGATTTCTAATCCAAAAAAGTCAGTACTGATTTCTCATTGGCCAGGATCACCTGTTCTTTCACCTGATCACTCACAGATCCCTATCCCTCACAAGTTGGGAAAGGTAAAAGGAACAGTATGTACTTACTGTGTCTTGTCTGTTAATGCAAAGGTCAGTTAGTGCTGTAATTTTTGTGATTTTACAAATTAGGTTTTTTGTTTCTTTTTTACTAACAGTCTCCTTTCTGATCCTATCAGGCCCATCCACCATTGATTTTGGAGAAGTTTGTGTGCATTCTTCCTCTACCAGAAAACTGCATATCATAAATAATCTGCCTGTGCATGTCTGGATACAAGTAGAAATTGAAAGTGAAGAATTGCAGCAGACCAGCCCTTTGTCTCATGTCATACCACCTTATACAAAGACTTATATTCCAGTTGTGTTTGAGAACGACAAATTAGGAAACTTTCAAAAGTAATACTTCTCATTTGTTACTATAGATAATAGAGGGCAAATGTTTGAGTAAAGTGTGGTTGGTGAGAGGAACACTTATACCTCTTGTTGCAGAACAGTAGTTTAAAAGAACACATTGAAAACAAAACATTGTCTTGCAAAGTGATTTTGGACATACCTTTGGCATCTAGGTAGATATGTTGCTGAAGCAGGATTTAACTTGTCTGTGTTTTCCTTAAAAAAATCTGTTAGCTGCCTTGGGTGCTAAGTTTAGTGAAAAGGTGGAATGTGCAGAATGTCTGTGTAAATTAATTATGCAGACATATGTTCTCCTGGTCAAATGAGGAAGCATTTACAAAGGAATTCTAGGAATCAAGCCAATATCTGACTTCAGTGGAGCTAACTTGCTATTAAGACTGCCTAACTATGCACTTGAATCTGTCAGTGTTGGTCTGTGGCAGGCTGGTGATGCATCATATATGGTTTGGGGACACATGTACAATTCTGGGTCAGGTTTTTGGGAACACTGCAGCCTATTGGAGAGGGAGAGGATGCAAAGGGTGAAATTTGGCCCCTGACCTCATTGTAATTGTTCATCCCTCCTCTGTATGTGTTACCCATTGAGTCAATCATATTTTTTACTAGATTAATCTATTAGCAACCAGAAAAGAAAGGGAGTACAGTGTTTTACAAAGTTCAATCTTTCAAAGTAGAAAAAAGTATATCTGGTTGTGGCTAACATCCATGGGATTTCACATAGTTTTGTAAAGATGTTTTGTTTTACATTGTTATAATTGCATAGATGATACTGACATGAATCCTGTCATGAAGATAATATTTTTTGTATTGCAGATCTTTCACATATACAATAAATCAACATCACACTGGACATGTATTAGTGGTAGCAAAAATAGTACCAGTTGCCTTGGAGCTATCTACAAGAGAAGTGACTTTGAATCCTGCCTTCAGCTTCTTACCAGAAAGTGGGTTTAGAACAACAGTCACACTATACAATCACAAAAACTACCCTGCAGAATTTATTTGGAAGCCAGTAATCACAGAAAAAGGAACAGCATTTTCCATGTGTCCAGAGAAAGGTAAAATATACTAACAGAACCATGACAGAAAAAGCTGGAATTGGGCAATGCCTTCACAGGACCAAAGATAATGTCACAGAAGTGTGTGTAAGCTTTCCAGTTTCTAAAAACTCTTCATCAGGCTATGTAGTACAATAAACAGGATGGAGCTGGGAGGAGAAATCCAAAAGTTAGATCAGTTGCGTGGCTTGAAGTAGACCATCTCTCAAGATGGAGATTGAAGAATGAGAGAGCAATCCTTAAGTCCAAGAACATCTTCCAAGGATCATAAAATGAACAGAAATCCTTTTCTAAACTTGTAGGTAGTTTCTGGGTTTCTGTGGGGGCTGCACTGCAGTCAGAACTCTGACCTCAAGGATGAGAAAAGAGACATATGGTGGTGTGTAGAGAGGGAGGGCATGTAGCTGCTGGATTTTCAACCTCCAATGCATGCCTTCAAACACAGAGGAAAATTTAGGTTAGCTCTGAGACTGGTGTAAATGAATTCCATCACATTGGCTGATATGATGACACTTTCAGGCTTATTTCTGCACTAGGTATTCCATACATAAAAATTAAATTTCCTAACCTAGGAGGGGGAGGAATTGTGATTGATGTTGCAACATGTAGGAGATCCAGATCTTCCCTTTCCACAATCTCTGACAAAATCACATAATATTACACTGCAAATAGCCAAGGAGTTTTTTCTTTTTAAGGATTAGCAAGAAGAAACTCAGAAATATATAATATGGAGCTTAGGCAGCAGGATTTAAAATAAGTTTTTCACTTTTGTTCTCCACAATATTTATGGAGTTATTAGTAGCAATAATGTGATTCTTTTTCTGTATTAATTCAGGAACCGTAGATGCATGTAAGGACCTAGAATGTGAAGTAGTCTGGCATCCAAGTTTCTCCTCTCCAACAACAGGAGAATTTGACTTGTGTGTGAATCAAGGAAAAACACTTAAACTAAAGTGCTTTGCAAAGGTAATAGTGATATTCACTACTGTAAGTTTTTTCTTTTTCTCATATGTCTTCAGTGGTCTGTTGTCTTATGATACTAACACTGGCTAAAAATGACACTTCATGCAAGCAATGTTAGCCTCTGCTGCATTGAAAGAAAAGTATAACAGTACTACAACCGATCATGTTTTGGCCATGGTTCTAAACTCACAGGGGAAGAGACTGCAACAATGGCATTTCTTGACATAGTAAGGTAAGGTAATGGCAGAATTATGTTTAGTAAAGTCAGATCAAGACAGGTGTGGCAGAATTAAGCTTTGGTAGGACAAACAGTCAAGGCCTTGGATAGATCCCTATAAGAATTCTGCCTGGAATGTTGTCACTCATGGAAAGAGAGTGAATGCTTTATTTAAGAAGTCAGCTGAGCCAACTGAGCCTTGCTATTGACACATCTCTCCTGGGTTTTGCAATGTGAGGGAGCTGCTATAGTTCTTCTGAACCTGAGGAATTTGCTTAAGGCAAGGGTACTTACTCCTATCAGAGAGGGTGCCTATCTTTCCCATCTGTGTTCTCATCTGTTCTGGAGCATATGACTGGGGGACGTGACACAGATTTACTAGGGCAGAATTCCCACCGACTGAAAAGAGTAGATGCTTCTGCCTTTCACAACCTGGGTTGATGGACATCAGGGGCTGAAATCCTGAGACAGCTGCTAAGGCCTTGGTTCATGCTGTTGACTCAGTGCTGTGAAACAGAAGTCATCACCATCCTTTGTCTATGATCAGCAGTTTTAGGAGTGGGCCTTTCTAGCAGAATTAGCTACATGCGTTCTGTTGGCGTAAGAGAAGGAATTTTTGACAAGCTGTTCTCGTATTCTTCCTCTGTTGGAATTTCACCTTGGGAGATGGTCCACTTGGCTCTTTGCTGCATTAACAATTTTAGTGTTTAGAAAGACTTGTTGGACCATTTCCGTGGCTTACAGTGGTAATCTGGTCAGCAAATCTCAGTTTGTTTCCACTCAAATACAGAAAGAGCCTGACATTACTCAACCTGGCTTTTTCACAACTAGCAGGATGAGTTTACTTTGTTGCGTCTTCAAACTGAATTTTAGCCCCTTACGTTGACTCTTGCTTCTCAGCCTCCCATACCACTATATCCGGTTGATTTTTTCCACTGGATTGTTGGTCACTTTGGCAGGAAAGAAAGTAGAATCAAACAGTGAGATGCGGTACTTTGTGTTCTTTATTAATTAAAGTGGAAGAAAATAGGTGGAGACATAACTGATTTTTTTCCATTTAAGTTTCAGTTTAATGGTGAACATCAACCATACTATACGAAGAATATATGTAGTCAGCTCATGTCTTCAACTAAAGTAAAACAGATATTTTTGTGCTTACTATTGAGTTCTTTCTTTTTTTAAAAAAAAAAATCTCATCACTACTCTTATGTTTAGTTTCATTTCACATATATAGTCTGTTTTTATTCTTGTCTATATTTTTCCCTAACATCTGTGATGTTAAAAAATATCTAAATGTGTTCTGGAACATGTGCATTGGTTGTAATACATTGGTTTATTTTCTTCTCAATCTTAGCTTGGCCTCACTAGCGTTCAGTTTAAGGAACAGAGGATAACTTTTAACCATGCTCCTCTATACTTAACAACCTGCAGGACGGCCATTCTTCAAAATTTAGGACATAATAATGCATACTTCCAGGTGAGGCATGCCTCAAGTGGTTGATGGTGTCAATACTGCTGAGTAAGCTAGCCACGCTGCTATTGTGTTCAAATTGTGGCCTTTAAGATGCCTTACAAACTGTGGGGGGGGGGGAAGGAAGTTTGGCAATCATGTCTATCATCAGTTAAAGACCTGAAAATCGCAAGCAGTATTTGAAACTAAAAACCTGCAAGTCAGACTTTCAGCTTCCTGATCTTGTAGTCAGCACTATGCTGAAAAGTTATAATGAGCCCATGTCAAGCTAGGGATTCTTGGCATGAAAATGAGAAGAGAAAGCCCCTTAGATTCTTCCCTGGGGAAGGAAGCACTGCTAATTCTATTCGAGGAAGCAAGTTTCCCTCAGGGAACCTCTCTAGAATCTATCCCATATACAGATTTGATCATAATCTAGCTCCCTCTGACTGGCACTATTGGACTTGTTGCTTGCAGTTAAAAGTAAAGGAGCAGATCACCCTGGTCCTACAGTTAAGCACTGCGGGCAAACTTTGTGAGGCTAGAACTTTTATTTTTTTATTTGTGTGTGTGGAGGAAATGAGCCTTCCAACTGATATACTAAATATTAGTGATCAAGTCTTATTGAGAGGACCAGATATTTTACTACACTAATTTTATTCTTCAAAAATGTACCAAAATTATAGATAAATTGTTATTGAATTCCCTGGTGATGTTGGTGGCTAGGAATGCCTTTTATAAGCCTTGGCTGACATGTTAGATATGGTCCTACCTAAAGAATGCAAACTTAGCTTCAGGTATCCATGGACTAGTTACATCCAGATTGGGCTCTTGAGATGTTTTTTGTGCCAGTGCTGCTCAAAGTGGTAGCCTAATGAGTTGGGAAAGAAAAGGAAAAAAATGTAGGCAATGCACACGTATGTCACCAGTCCATGGCACATTGTGGGGAAAAAAAATCCACAGCTGATCCACCATATTTTGAGAAGTATTGCTGTATGTGAGATTGCCTTTAAAAATCTAGAAGCTACATTTGGCAAAAAATGTGGCCCTCTGAATGCTGGAAGGATGGTCAGAACATATTACACTACTTACATTGGTTAACATTTTTTTTCTGGGCCAAGTTTTTAGTGATAGTGTTAACATTTTTTTTTTTTAAACCGATTCTTGGCCATTTAGGGCATCTTAAGGACTACTTTGAGCCAGATGGCCATCAGAGGCCTTGCTTTCTGGCCCATCTTTGGCAGCTAGCCAGAAAGAAACCTTCTCAGTGGTAGCTTTTAGCTATTAATTCCTATGACAGAAAGTGCTTTCAGTAGCATGGGTTGAGCTTTTATCTTTTAAATTATGTTTTAGAAGTGTTTTAACTCGGTGTTCTAAGAGGATTGTTTAATTGTTTTTTTTTAACAATTGTTTAATTTGTTTTAAACCATCTTGGGTCCTGTGCTGTGGTATTGGGAGGGTAATAAAATAAATGAATGAATGAATGAATGAATAAATAAATAAATAAATTTCCCCGTGTTTTCAGACTAGTGCTGAAAGTGTTTCAAATTGTTTCCATTTTTTTATGATTATATTCATGTTACTATGTTTTATAAGCCATTTGTTTTAGTATCATTCTGTAAGCATATTTGTTAGTTTATGCTAAAAGTATGATCTAAAGAATTTATGGAAATGAAAAAAATTAAATGTGCAAAATTAAAGCTGTATGAGAGAAGTGACTTGTAAATTGTAGCTTTTTTATGCAGCTACAGAAGCCAATGTGATTCTAGGCTGCGTCAAGAGGATTAGAGTGTCTAGGTCAAGGGAAGTTATACTACCACTCTATTTTGCTTTGGTCAGACCTCATCTGGAATATTGTGTCCAGTTCTGGGCGTCATAGTTCAGGAAAGATATTGACAAGCTGGAATGTTTTCAGAGGAAGGTGACCAAAATGGTAAAAGGCCTGGAAACCATGCCTGGAGAGGAGTGGCTCAGGGAACTGGGTATGTTTAGCTTGGAGAAGAGAAGATTAAGAAGTGACATGATAGCTATGTTTAAATATTTGAAGGAATGCCACATGGAGGATGGAGCAAGCTTGTTTTCTTCTGCTCCAGAGATCAGAATGCAGAGCAATAGTTTCAAACTACAGGAAAAAAGAAATTTTACCTAAACATTAGCAAGAACTTCCTGGTTTTAAGAGCAGTCTGACAGTAGAATACGCTGCCTTGGAGCGTGGTAGAATCTCTTTCTTTCGAGGTTTTTAAATATAGGCTGGATAGCCATCTATTGGGAGTGTTTGTGTATTTCTGCGTGGCAAGTGGTCAGACTGGAGGGCACTTGTTGTCTCTTCTAACTGTACGATTCTGTGATTCTCTTTCAGAAATGCTGGAAAGAAATAAGCTTATCTATTTGCATCAGAATTCTAGAACCTAGGTTTTATAATACATTTTTTATTGGCAGGTCCTTGATGCCAACCCTATTCCTGGAATGGTTATCTCTCCTCTTCAAGGCGTAGTACCTGTAGGAGGTCTCACTGAAATCAAGATATATTTCAGACCCAATGCAATAATGAAATTTGACAGCAGAGTAGAGGTATTGGAATGTTATTACCTTTGAAATTATATTTTAATAGGCTAATGCTGTTTTTTTTTTTTTTTGCTGTGTATTGCTGTGTATGAAACATAATGCAGCATCTTCTGTGAGGCTGTGCAAGGTTTATTGTTGTTTTATCTGTTGAAGGAATAAGACAGCAGTTTAATTTTTGGAAAAGTTTAGTTTCTGTGATGAAAAGGTGTGCTTACTTGGAGAAAAAAATGCGAAATACTCACAATGGATAGGAGGAACATGGTCATAGAAAGGGACTGATGTTTTGAAAGGTGACAAACCAAAGGCATCAAAATGCAGGCAGCCCATAGAAATTGGGAAACCAGGAGAAGGTCACAGCTGTTAAAATCTTTCCCAAGGCAGAAGGAAGTGTATTGTATTTTATGAACAGATAGCAACCAAACTAATCTACTAGGGAAGGAGATAAGGCAACCGATAAGCCCAGTTATTCCGTACAGGCTTGCTTGGTGGAATGCGTTTCACTAGGGAGGGAGGACTGAAGAAGTAAAAACATATAATGTCACTGCATACTTTTTATATTTTAATCTTGTTTAAAGGAATCAGGCATGCCTTACCTCCACCAAACCCTACAGGAGATGGTTTATGTATTTCTTTTGAAATGTTTCTACCACACTTTTCTGTTTCAGCAACATATAATAATATGGATAATTCTTATAATAGTATGTACTATTCATAACTTTGTAGAAGAAGTCCCAAGTACACAATATGATTTGCACTCTGTTTTGTTCCCTTAAGTATCAACATCAAAGATCATATATGAGTTTGGCATATGCAGTGTTGTCTGGTTACTTCTACTCTATAGTAGCATACTTGAAGCAGAGACCAGAGATATGACCCTTTTGGTTAGGAAAAAAGATTTTATTTTGCCGGCAAGCCTCGGCTGGGATATCTCCTAAAAGAAACCGAGTCCCTCCTCTTCATATTCACAGCAATTTATACATTCTCCAGTACAGTCATCACATGTTCAAGAAAGGAAACAGATGCATACAAAGGTTCCCACCGGCACAATAGACCATTCTCTAATGTTGCAATTCTTAATGTATCGAGGCCTAGCAGAAGCGAGCTTGCCAAGCAGAGGCAAGCTGCCAACATTTCAAGCTCTCAAGGTTCCATTGCATTCCCACAATTCTTTACAAACTCAGAGAGAACTGTTTTTTTCCATACCTAGAGGTCATCTAGACTGACCCCACCACATACTAAGGCAGGAACTTCCACATCAGACAGTTTTAAAGCGTGAACTACTTGTAAATCTCATGAGTGTTTTCATTTCCCTCTCTTTAATTAGGTGGCAGTGCGGCACACAAAAACTTTGGAACTTAGGATTGGTGGATCTGTAGAGGTTCCTGACATAGATGTCAGTGTGGTAAATATGTGACTTTCTTCATTACACCTATATTAGGTTTATAACATTTCTAGTAGTGGATTCTGCATCTCTTGTAAGTCATATAAGTGTAGCATAGATGATTAACAGAAAAACTGAACTTGTCTTTTTTAAAAAAATAACATTAATTCTTTTAATCATATGAGCCTGAATTTTTTTTTTTGGTCAGTCTCAACTGGAGTAGACGTATTGAATCAATTGTTTAATGGTGAATCAACAGATAGAAAAATTCGATTGGTTGAATGATTCTATTCTAGTTAGAACTGACAGTAGGGTTCAAACTTTTAATTCTAGTGGAAGATAGGTAAGCATGGTCTATATGTGTTTACTTTTAATTGGACTGTACTTGTATATATGCATTTGAAAACAAAGGGTGGTTTAGCTGTGTTCTCATGGTAAAATCAACCCCTTATATCATAATACTTATAGAGATATTTGTAATATTCCTGGTGAACTTCTCTGACCTTGAGAATGAAGAAGAGCTTTTAGAGATAATAAAAGCCTGCTTCAGCTGAGAGACAAGCATTTAAAGGTATTGCATTCTTCTCCAGTTCAGATTAAGCCCCAGGCTCCAGTACCTCTCTTGGGTAAAGCTGGTAAAGCTTGAAAAGATATCCAGTAATTGTGGGAGGCCTGTATTCCCAGGCTGCATCTCATTGCTATATCTACAAAGTCTCGTGAGGCTGCAGATATTGCGAACAATCTGAATTTTATACAGATAAGACAGTATGAACAATAATTAGAATTTTATTTGGAGATACATCAATGTTGTAAGAGAAAGAATGAAAGTGAAGGGGAGGATTACTGGGACAGGAATGTCCTGTGCAGGTAAATATACCTTTGTAAATGAAGAATAATCATACTGTCAGCGCATTTGATCTGTGTAACCAGCATCAACCCAGTCACTCAGGCTACTGGGCTAACCATATTTACAGCTGAGGGTAAACACCTGCTCTATGTGTTCTCAGAACCTATGCTATAGCTGTCCTTAGACCTTGGTTGTAAAAAGCAAACTAACTTCAAAGACTCCTCAGATTGCTGTGCAGGGAGACTCCAGCATGAGTTATCTTTGCATTGGTATGATTGAGATACGATTCTGAGTTACAGGAAAAACAGATTGCAATAAGTACACATGGTGGGGTGATATAATAGAAATAAGGCAGAGTCGTGTTTAGTCAGGTCAAGACATGTACAGCAATATTGGCAGCCAGGATATTGGAAGAAGCATTAGGGAAAAACAAGTTGAGCAGGGATGGAGCCCTTCAGGTACTGATGAATTACTACTTGTGTTCATATCATATTTCACCATTTGCTGAGGCTGATGAGGCTTGGAATTCACTATTATCTGGAAGGCCACAGGTTCCCTGGTTCTGGTCTAGAAAATGTCCACGCGTGATAGGACAGCTCTTGCTTTTGGCTTATTGCAAGCTGGCTGTCCTAGTCTTGCTGTTGCCATGCTCTTTGAGGTTCTTTCTGTGCCCTTAATGGCAACTGCCTTATTCTGCTGCCTTCAGTGCCCATAGTGAGAGGGCGGTATGAACTGTCCTGGGTGTGACTTTTCTGAATCTTAGGAGTATGGTAAAGCAATCCCCTCTGCCTTGGAAATGACTCAGAGATAATAACTGTTGCAGAGGTATCCCCTGTTCTGTTTTTCTCTGTACTTAAATGTTGATCAGAACTGGAATACAATGGGTGCCTGAGGATTGGGTGTGCTGATCACTGTTAGATCATATGTTTCTCTCCTGCAAAAGCCACATAAGATACCCTTGGAGACCCTTTCAGGGAGTCTTTCTGCTAGGCCTGGCTTGCTGCTTTTGAAAAAAAAAAGGTCCCTAATATTTATTTTCATCTCTGCTTTTTATTTGATTTATATCCTACCTTTACTTGAGCATGAATTGTGCTCAAGGCAGCCGACAATAAAATAAAACAATTTAATAATACAATTACAAATGAAAGGAAAAGGCATAAATATTCTAAAACATAGTTCAAAGAAAGCAAAAGAAAAGTATAGTAACCATCCAGTGAAAAGAACCTTCTGCAGCAATTGAGGTTTTGTGCCAAAAGTCTACCTGCATGAAAAGCTGTTTCCTGCCAGGAAATCATGCTACCCTCCCTTGGAAGGCAGTTCTGAGTCCTGATGGTGGCCTCCAACAAAGCCCCAAAGAGATCTTTGGAAACTCTCCAAAGACAGTCGACTTGAAAGAAGTAGTGTTATTAGTATAGTTACTTAAAGCTACCACATTCTTACTAAAGTAATGGATTTCTACTTAGCACAGAATCAGGAACACGTTTGTTGCCAGAAGCTTAATGGTTGTTGAACTGTGGTGATTCAGCATAATTTTTGATAACTTTCCAGAGAGTTATATATAGAAAAATGAGAGAAAGAACTATTTTCAGAATAGTTTGAAAATGCAGAGGAAAGAGAGTATGGGGTAGCTGCAAGCAAATAATGCAGAAGAAATGACTATGAAGTTTCTGAAAGTGGAGTAGGGAGAGATAGAAAGGGGAGAGAAGTACCATAGTTTTGGATACAGAGACTGTGAATAGTCTGTCTCTTAGTGTGACAATATTTGTATAAATGAATATATTTGTTTCCAGTTTTTCTTCTATCATGATACTCAAAGAATACGTAAGTACATTCTTACCAGAACTTTTTAGCTTGAATAAACTTGCTACATCGTGTTACTTTTAGAAAATGTCCAGAAACACCTGCCTTGTAGCTGATTTATAGTAATGTGTAAATTGGATAAGGAAGACTGTTTATCAAATTTCTCTTTCAAGGGCATAAAACTAATCAAATTCAAAACACAGTGTGACCTTTTAGTCCCATTGTTTACTTAATAGTCAAATGGTTCACACATACATTTGGATATGAATGGGCCCAAAACTGGTGGTAATGGGAAGCAGTGAATGGAGTCGTTATTTTTTCAGCATCTTCATATGTTCTATAGATACTATTTATCCCCTCCGTCACCAGTCTTCCTTTTCAGCATAGATGTTATCAGAGCTAATTGCATTGTCATAGGTTGTTTAAGTGATTTTTTCATCTTTTTTTTCAAAGCAATCCTTTAATTTTCCTGGTGTTTATGTTGGTTCTACCCAAGAAATTCCATTTTTTATTGAGAACAAGGGAAAGACACGTGCCATGGTGACAATGGATTTATCCAAACATGATGCCTTTAAACTACGTTTTACTCTTCAGCCAGGTATTTTTCTTTTTTGTTCTCTTTTAGAACTGTAAATATCTGGAATAGTTTGCCTGGGTGAAAGAAGGAAGGTTGTTTCTACAGTAAAAAGGCTCAGTTTAAAGTAAGAAATCCCAAGGTTTCAGGTACCTATTTCATGAATGAAACAACTGGATAAATAGTTTCCCAGTGACTTGTTCAGACTTAGACATATTGGCTGGAATCCTATTCAGGCATTATTCCAGTATAACCACACTGGCTTAGGTGGTAGTGGCAGCAGAGGAAGGTCACAAATACAGTGGCTGTGAAGGAAGTGAGATGCTGTAGAATTAGGCTACTTGGAACCAGCAGATTTTGTCTGCCTTCCCCGCCACTGCACTATCCTGGAAAAAATGCAATCATTGGTGCAATTGCTGGGCATTATGTAAACATATATTGAGAAAGTTATGAAGAATTAAGTAGTTTATTGTGGTGAAAATCAGGGTGTAGTGGCTTTAGCCTTGTTCATGCACTTGTCATCCCATCTGTGTCACAGTAGAGCGACACCAAACAGAACAATATGCAGAGCAAGACAGTTACCCAAAAACTATACCCATGTGTGTAGACATTAACAACTTCAAAATAGCTGTGCTGCTATAGAGACATATAGTATTCATGTTTTTGTTACCCTTAGTGAACTTGGAAGTGTTTTAAAGTACAGCTTATGTCAAGATCACTTAAGATTGTTTATTCCGTTGTTGCCCATAAGCATCATTTTTACTTATACACTACAGGGAATAGTCTTGCTCTGCTCTTCATGGCTGAGATAGTTTTGTGATAGCTGAACAAGAAATCAGTAAATGCATACAAATATTAGCAGTGGTAGCTGTACATGAAATTTGTATTCTGTGAGGGCACATAGGACTCATCTTAAACATGTTTGTTTGCAAATATATCCCTTTGAGTTTAATATCTACTGCAGCAGCATCCAACTTTTCAGGTAGAAGATTCAGAGGCCTGTTTTGAGTGTGGCTTTTCCTCACCAGCAATGGGGTGATGCGTATACAAACAACATCTTTGGGAGCTGTCATTATTCTTAGTTCTTCCACACTTCTTGACACAATTAATTGACAACAGATATGACTCTTGTTTTCCAGAAGATGAATACAATACACCAGAACCTCCTAGTTTGTATTCTACAATCATGGATGCAAATTCAGCTTTGGAATGTTCACTGATTTTCACACCAAAAGAGGTAAATATATGAGTTAAACGTATCCCCACCAATTTTTTGTCATTTGGGAAAATGATTTGCCTTTTTCCTGCTTACAAAAGCTGGCTCATCACCCTTATCCGAAAATTTCTACACATCAGCCTGTATAGCATGACAGCATATTATCCATAACATTATTACTCTTAATAGAGAACTCACGTGATTGAGTGCCTTTGAAAGCGAAATGGGCTCACCATACAATTTAGAGATTTGTGTGTGTGTGTGTGTGTGTGTGTACATATATGTATGTATTTTAAAACTGAAAATTGCCTGACAGAACCTTGTGGGCATACAAATACTGATGGTAGCTGAAACCTCTCTCCTTGCCTTGCAATTAGTAGCACTAATTTGTTTCAGGGAAAAATAATTTATTTATGAAACAAGCTTGTGAACTTAAGTTAAGTTCATCAGGTCCCAGTATTGATACTTGTGATATTATTATTCATCTTGAACTTGGTACATATATTTATATTCTACTTTTACCTTGAGGTATTGTGTGATATGGGCCTAAAGGCACCAGATCCCATCTGATTTTGGAAGGTAATACATGTCAGCTCTGGTTAGCACCTGGATGGGAGACTGCCAATGAATACCTGGTGCTGTAGACTACATTTCAGAGGAAGGAGCTGGTAAAACCACCTCTGGGTATTCCTTGCCTAAGAAAATCCTGTGAAATTCATAAGGTCGCAACTCAGCTGGCAACTTGAAGGCACATATATGCATTGTGTGAGATCAGTCAAACCAAGTTCTTTCTTTCAGTTGGACTAGAATCATGGATTCTAATTAATAGAAATATTCAATACCTTGAACATTTGCTTTCTGTCATATGTCTGAGTACATATTTTATTATGCAATATATGGATAATTTTCATTAATATTTCATTAATATTTTCATTAATATTTAAGATGGTTCACTACTGTCATACAGATTTTTCTAAGGTTGGTTACACTGTCTTAGTTCAGATGATAATCCAGACTGTTTTAGATGTTACTGAACAAACCTGGGTAATCCTTAGGCTTGTACTCTCTGCTTTGCTTTCCCTCCTGCACATTTAGGAGGAGAGAAAAAGCTTCATCTTCAAGCAAAGTACAATTGTGTGTTCCAGTCAGCTGAAAAATCAGAATCACAAACCAGTGTTAGTAGTTCCCATGGTTTGTTCTATAGTGAAAATGGAGTAGGAACAGGAAAGAGGGAGCGCATGAGCCCAAATCACAGGCTATTGTTTGTGGTCAGCTAAACTGAGTGGGAAACTTCAGTGTGGGGTGTGTGTGTGTGTGGGGGGGGGCAGCCTCTCCTGGACCCACTGCAGGTCACACCTTCACTGAGGATGTTTGTATTGCAAGGTTTTTTGGAAGCAGAGGTGACCACAAATTCTTGCCTGGTTTTAAACCGACATACATTGTTGCTATGTGAAGCTGTACACTTTGCTTTACAGTGTTTTCTAGAGGCTTTGAAGAGCACGATTCTCCATTTTGTACAACATTTTTCCCTTGGGGGGGCAGAGGTGTGGTCTCTGTCATCCCATAAAAAATTAACTGGCAAACTGGCAAAAATTAACAGCAAATGTAGCTCTCACACTGCATTTGCCTACTGCAATCTCAAAAGTCAGTGTGTCTCAGACATTTTGAAGTATGCCCCATTTGTAAAATTGCTTATCCTGTTAAGACCCAATTGTGAATGAATGTTGCCTTTCCTTACTTTCACCTTTAACAATAAAAAGAAAAAGAAAAGGATGGGAATTCAGAAATGTATGTTTTAATTTGTATTTTCAATGTTAGTATAGCCATATATATAGGCAATATGGATCCAAGAATGCGTTAAGCAAGGCAACTTGCTTAAAAGGGAAAGGATGGGAGTGAGACTTGTTAAAGGGACTGGACAACCATAGTTGCTGTTGTTTCGGTAGAGTGGAAGCAAATCTGTTGGAAATGAAAAAAAAATCACCTTCATAGTGTTGTCTGTTTGGAGACATCCCAGGATCCACCTCTGAGTTATAACACATAATAATCTAATAATTGCTGGAATTTGGCTACAATGTTTAAAATTTCTTTTAAAAATGTAGAAAATACTGGTGGTTTGAAACCCCCCCGCACACGAAATATATAGGTAGACTGAACTCTTACAGAGGTAGGGATATATTTTGCATAAGCTGCAGCAAAAACACTGAATTTAATCATAGTGCAGTTTCTGTGTTCTAGTCAGATCCCTTGAGTTAAAATGTTCATTTTCAAGAGCATTAAGTTAAAACAACTTTTTCATGGGTATAATTTTCCAATTTAAAATAATCATAAATATTCAGCAATCTTGTTTAAAATGTGCTTTCCTCATGAGGGTAAGTTGCCAATTAAAATTAAAACCCAAAAAGTGCTATCTGTAGTTGTTTATTTAGAATTCACTTTAATTCTTTCTAAGGAGTACATTGTATTCCCTGTGCACCTCTTAAGGTAAAGGTGATCTTTACTGAAATGTGTAGTGCAATTCCTCTTGGTAATGCATGTGAGAAGTGAAAGGAAGTGTGGTGTCATGTGAATTGTTTGATTTAAAAAGGATTTTATTTTAGAAGAAGGAGCTTTGCTTCTTCTCAGATGGTAACTTTTGCATGTAAAATTCAAACCACACAAAATTTACCTAGCATGCTGTAAATCCTTTGTTATGGTTGCATATCTTGAGAATGAACTGTGAGGGCCCTATGGTAGGATTTTCTTGGCAAGATATATTCAGAGGAGATTTCCCATTGCTTTCTTCTGAGGCTGAGACAGTTGCCCAAGGTCACCCGGTGGGTTACATGTATATACTACTTCACTATTTTAGACATTATTTTTAAATTGATGATAGCCATTTAATTTATTGTCTACAGCTATAGGCTATTGCAATAAAACATTTAACAACTACAATATAGAAGT
This sequence comes from Cyclura pinguis, assembly GCA_030412105.1. Taxonomy (NCBI): domain Eukaryota; kingdom Metazoa; phylum Chordata; class Lepidosauria; order Squamata; family Iguanidae; genus Cyclura; species Cyclura pinguis. The sequence continues at coordinate 206,912,275 of CM059601.1, read as the reverse complement.
ACAGTGGGACCCTCAGCATCCACTAGGATTTGGTTCCAAGACCCTTGTAGGTACCAAAATCTGCTCAAGTCCCATTATATACAATGGACTAGTAAAATGGTGATCCTTGTATAAAATGGTGAACAGTTCAAATGAGTGCTGGAGAGAGCCTGTGAAATGATGAGAGGCTACAGAAGGATATGCCTATATCGTTGTAGTGCTCACTAAGTGGCAAACTCAAGGTTTGTTTTTTTTGGAATTTTTTTTCCAAATATTTTTGAGATGTGCTTGGTTGAACCTGTGGATGCACAACCTGTTGATATGGAGGACTGTATCAACATATTTTTAAAACCTAGTTTGACCATATGGGACAAGAGTTGAAAGCATGTGGATAATAACTTTGGAGGTATTTCATGAAAGGGTTCAAAATCTTCAAATCTTTTCAATACATCATATGAAGCACTCTTATAGTCATTTCTCAGAAGGAGTGTTACCACACCTTACAGCCCCCCCCCCATGTTGCTGGATAGCAAAATTGGTGAGAAATATCATTTTCCTAAGAATTGGACACTTACGACTGGGAAACGTGCAGTAGCAGGATACTGTATGTGCTAGGTCAGGATGAGGGTCAGTTCAATTTCAGGTTCAAGAGGATTAGATGGAAACTGCTGCCATTAATGGGTTTGAGATAATTGTCTCAATGACCTGACCTCCAAATACAATAGAAGATGAAACTGCCCAGGTAAAACAGGCACTTAGACCTGCTGTGCACATATCCTACAGAGACCTTCCCTATTCACTCTAGATGACCAAAACATTAGGAGGCTGTCAGGACTCCCATCAGTGTTTTGTTACCTGCAGTTAAGACAGTCAGTCCATTCTGGACCACTTTGTTTCCTCTGCTGGAAAGCACACCCCATCAAGGCAGGAAATAGAGTATAAAAACCCTAGTTTTAGCCCAGGTAATTTGTAACATGCTAGCATGTTGGTTGTCATGCTGCACCCCAGACTTCTGTTCCTTTGTGTTGCCCTCAAACTCCTCTTCTACTTCAGGGTCACTAAATATCATCTCATCTACACAAAATCTCTTTCTGTCCAACCTTTCTTGTCTTTTTCCTTCAATAGCTTTGTATGATTCAGGAGACCGATTAATTTTTTGTCCATTAATTTCCAATAAAATACAATTTTAACTTTTAATTGGAGTCTTCTCCGCAGTTAGTACTGGTATACACAGGTGAAAAGATCTTGCCGTTTCCTTCCTCTCATAGACCTCCTCTGAGCTAATAATTCCCTAAATCCTAAGGAGATGCTAGCACTGCTGGAGGCCTTCAAGGCTATGAGAAGGCCCTCAGGGTCCCCCACCTTTTAGGGTGACAGGAGTATTATAATATTTTGTTCTGAACTTTCCGTTCTCTTTGATAAAGAATAGGACAGAAGCTCTTAGAGAATTATAAAATGGTCAAAATAGAAGGTAATTTGAAAAATCAGAATTTGCTCTGTCATTGTCAGTAGAATACAAGATAATGTAGTGCCTAACTGCTGGAAGTCATGTTGATTTAATATATAAAATAAGAATATTTCAAAATGAAAACATAATAAGGAACGTGGATAGGTATACTTGAGAATGTAGGTACCTTGTGTAAAGAATGAAAAGCTTGTGTAAAGAATGAAAGCTTGTGTAAAGAATGAAAAAAATGTGGGTGCAGGGGAGGAGGAGGAGAAACAATTGCAATCCCTCAATGTATAGAAGTACTGGCTTTAAACCCTACTGAGTACACTACACAGTTTGACTGTTCTTGATTCTAGCTTTCTTTTCCATTATTTTTCCTCAGCTCTTCAAGCATAAATTAAATCTGATGGGCACTTATTCACGTCTACAGTACTGCTGCCATTAAGTGGTTATGTTTAAGTAGACTTGTACCAGGGGCCTTGAATATGTTTCTAAGATGGGGCACACCATGATTAAGTAGAAAATTAAATTTAGAATCCCAACTATGCTGAAAAGACAAGGTACATGAATACTATAAAATGGTAAAACTAGGAACTCAGTTTTCAGGGCTTGGCTTTTTTTTTTTTTCTATTACCCTCTGGCCTGTTTCCTGATCTCCCCATACATTAGAATTCAGTTCAACTCCTAGAGCTCAGCAAGCAAAAGTCAGTTGATGTTGCCTAGAAATTGTGTTGGATCTTGCCCACTTCTATATCATTAGTCTTAATTGCAGCATCCCTCTTTCGACGGATCATCCATGGAGAGATGATCAGCTCTCTGGCCATTCCTGGGGAAGGTGGAAATGCTCTTCTCCTGTCTTTCTTCCCTCCACATTTGGGATCTCTGTCTATTACACTCGTATTTGTATTCTAAATATCTCTGTAAGAGCCAACTGCTTCTTCTCATTTGCCAGAAGCAACTTGCAAAACCATCTGGCTTTATTTTGCCAACAGTAAAGCAAGTATGCTGATGACATCCAACTCTCTTTCTCCTTTCCACCTCATTCAGGGATGCTGTGTGGTACTAAACCAGTGCCTGTGGCTAATAAGAGACTGGGTGAAGGAGAACAAATTGATACTTAATTCAGATCAGAAAGGGGTGCTTCTGGTCAGTTGAAAGGCATAATAGGTAATAGGACAGAGGAGGGCTAGTAGTCTGCATTACCTTCCTACCACACCTCCAAATCAATATTTTGCCTTTGAATGCCCCCAAATGTACTCTAGAGGGTGTGGAGGCATTTTTGCCATATTTTTTGAGACTCATGGATCACTTTCTGTTCATTTCCTAGTTTAGAAACAGTGTTTGCCTGCTGACAGAGAATGGAGAGGGAGCCGATTTAGTTTCCCTTGGGAGGGAGTTCCATAGCTTAGGATCAGCTACTGAGAAAGCTCTCTCCTGTGTCCTCACCGGAAGTGCCGTGAAGGTAGTTATGGAGACAGAGAGATTCCCCTGAAGATGATAAAACTTAGCAAGCTCATATGTGGAGGTATGGGCTTTCAGACAGTCTGGACCTAAGCTTAAAAGTTAGTTTTGAACCTGTCAACTGTGAAATTTTTCTTTCCAGGCTAAAACAATAATTCTGTGTGTGTTTATCAAGACTAGCATCTATTGACTGCAAAACTTATGAAGTTAAGTAATAAAGGCTTTCATGAGTGCATGAAGTATCTTTCTTTTATTACCCTGTGCTTTATTCTACAAAGTTTTCTCTTTCAAATTTTAAAGGCTATTCTTTTCCATGTGTACCTTTTTTTTTACATGTCTGTGTTATATATAAACTCAAATACAAAGCAACCTTTTCACTTACAGTTTATGATGAATCAGAATGTGGGTTAATGTTGTTTTTGGATAGCAGGATGCCTGTTCTAAGTTTTTTAAAGGAATTTTATTAGTAAAATGATGGAAAAAGTCATTTGACATCTTGTAGTCTAAACTCTTTTATATCGTGACTGCAGAAGTAGGAGTAAGCTTCATCAGTGTCAGTGGTGGTTACTCCTGGATGTGTAGGTTCAGCTCGAAAAATGCAAGTCTTTGAGTTCCATTTGCTGGGAAGGTATTATACCACTCATCTCAGAGATACTTTGAATGGCTGAGGAGAGAAAAAGCACATGTTTATTAAATCAATATTTCCATGACTTGATAAGTTTATCCTGACTGATGTCTTTGATTTCCTCTCCAATTATAAGGTATTAACAGTTGTAGTGTATTTATTTCTCCTCTTTTTGCTGTGTAAAACTGGTACATCTTTTGTGATTTTATCGTTATGTGGATCCCCCCTTCTGTGTGTTGTGTATATGAACTGGCTGTCCAAATACAAAATCTTTGCTGTCTTCAAGCATTCAAGTAATTTTTTTATAATTATTGAATTCTTTTGTTGGCAGTAGTAAAAAAGAAACAACTTTATTTTCACCCTCTAGGTGGCAGCATATGACTTCAGTCTTCCAATAAGTGTAAATGTTGGTGAGACTCCATCTTCACCATACACCAGGACAAGTCTTGCTGGCTCAGCAAAGCATATAATTGTCCCACGGCCTCAGCCATTGACTATACCTACTCGAATATGCACAGTTCAGGCAACTGGTATGTAAATTTTAGAAGTAATCATAGTTGTGAATATATAGAATCAGGCACATCATATTTTTTGTGATAGAAGTGGGGAAACCAGCTGACAATTAAGAGAATAGATCTTTTGGCATGCAGCTTTTACAATCAAGTGATAACTTTGTATTTTTTTGTTTGTTTGTTTAAGATTTGGTGCCAACATTATATTCAAAGGCCTTTTTTAAAAAAAAGTATCATTACATGAAGTATGGACACAGAAGATTATAGTAGCTGCTTTTTTGATGAAAAAAAAAAGTTGCACAGTTTTCTTGTCAAGGGCATAACTAATGTGACCTTCTTTGGCCTATGATTCTGCTCAAGGGCATATTTAATTGAAGTGAAAATTATTTTGATGATTTAAAATGTAGTACTTTAAAGAGGAATACATGTTGTTACCATAGATACAGAAATAAGGCTTCTGTTTTAAAATTATCCTATAGCACCTATTCCTTTCTTCTTGTTGGGTGACAATCCTGCCGTTGCTACTGGCTCTGTCAGTGGAGTACTCTGTGTTTCGCCTCAGACAACTACTGTAGTCATTTGCTTCTCCAAAGGCTGTTCTGTGAATCATTGCAACATCAGAGAAACACTGAATTGAAAAACACCTAAAAGCCATGTAGTCTAGTGCTCTGTCATCCACCCGCTAGGCCTTCACTAATCAATTCTTGCCATCCATTGTGCTTGCCCAGAAGGGATGGGAGAAGATCTCATTCTCAGAAAAAAAAACATAGGAAGGAAATCAGAAAAGATATGGGGAGCAGGTTAGCCAAGAATGTGCCATCCCAGAAGGAACAGAATGCAAATCTGAGTAAATTACAAAACAGATATGGTCCCATTCATCTGGATAACTGGATTCAAGCATCATGCTTTTTTCCTTCTCTCTCTGGGTCACATCCCTTGTGTCTTTTAGACTAAGGACTGTGTAAGTACTGATTTTTGCAAGCTACTGCTAGAGCCATTTTTGCTTAACAAGCTGGGTTAATATTCTTTTAAATAGATAATAATAAAAAATCTAAATAATTGTGGTACAATTCAAGCATAACAATGTACTAACGTCTCTTGATAGAAGAGCAAACCTGACATGCTCCTCTATTCTTTTTCTTCTTTCTTTCATGGAAGAGGAGAGAGGGAGCTTCTAATTTTTAACTAACATCATATCTGAACTTGTAGAACTAAAGTTCAGGTAAAACATAATAGGACCAAATTGCAATTTGTTATCCTGATTCGTTAACTTTGATTTGTCAGTAGACCTGAATTAAGGCAGTGTCATACATAGGGAATAGACTCACTGCTTTGGAAAAATAAGTTTTGGTGTTTTACAAAAGAGTCAAGCTGCACAGGGTCAGGTAGAGACCGAAACCCTTACAGTGCTTCCCAGCTGCACTTATTTTGAGATCCAGAGAATGTCACTTCTAAATTCTGCTGGCTGCAGTTTTTACTGTACAGCAAACAAGAAAAGATCGAAAAAGAAATCTAAAATCTGGAACCACAAGTACGGAACTAGCCCTCTGCTGAACTGAATAATGGACTAAATCTCTCCAGAGAGAGAAAAGAAACCTATGAGAGGGAGTTTGCCTCATTGAAGAAGAAAGAAGCTGTCATACTAACTAAATAGCCTCCATGGCCCACAGTAAAAACACTATGAACCTGAAGAATAATATTGTAGATCTATTCCGCTGCATGCTGAGCCAGGCAGAGGAATCTGTTCTTTTACAAGTCTTATCCTTCTGCACATCCAAACCCACAAACATGATTCAGTTCTGGGTTGATTTGGAGGCTTTCTCCTGTCATCTATGACTCAACGAATATTCATGGACAATATTTCATGGACAGAATCACAGTTCACAAGCACCACCTCATTCTCCACATCATGACGATGTACATTGCTTCAACACAAAAGAAAAGGTTCCCCAGCACTACAAAAAGAACTGTACATGGACTGCTCCTGAGGGTTGGGACATGGAATTAGATTTCTACACATAGAACGCTTATGTCACTGTTCCTAGACTGAGATAATCAGAAAGAGACACAATTTACTTCACTATCTTGTCCTTTTGAAATGAGATGCTGCAAACTGATAAAGGAGCCATGGTTATCATGAACAAATTGGACTATGTACCGGAGGTAGAGAAACAACTGTCCAACACCACATATAGCACAATCTTTTCTAAACATTCTACTAATGAATATGAGAAAGAACTACACAAGTTATCTGAAGAATTCTTCACTAATGTACTGAGCCAAATTCAAGTGTACACCCCCTCAACCCTTCAGGTACCATCTTCTGTTCCCCAAAATGCATAAACTGGGTAACCTGGGAATGGTCTCAAGTACTGGAACTGTCACTATTGGAGGATCTGTATATATGGACTTGATTCTCAGATGATATGCCACCAATGTTCCAAGCTGTGTTAGGGATAAAACTGACTTCCTGAAGAAAGTATACTCTGTTCACAACCTCCAGAAAACACCATCCTAGTCATTAGGGTTGTGGAATCCTTCTACCTCAACATCCCACATAATGCCTACAGGTTATCAAGAATATCATTCTGAGTGAGTGAACTACAGCATACTTAGTTACCATTCTGCCATTTTATACTCACTGATAACTATTTCACATTTGGGAATGATGTGTACCTTCAAATCAGTGGCACTGCTGTGGGTACCAGCATGGCATCGGAGTATCTTCATGGCTAATCTGGAACAATTCTCTCTCAGAATATGCATTCAGAAATCTCTCCTTTGCCTGAGTATAGCAATGACATTTTAACCATCTCAACCCATGGGAAAGAATTGCTTGAGAAGTTTCATGATGATTTTAACGGCTTCTAGTGTATGATCAACCAGAGGCTCGAAGAATTCACACAGCAAGTTCACTTTCTTGACACTAGGCACCATTCTGTATTGAAAATCCACTGATTACTGTAATACTTGTCATACTGAGTTTACTTCCAGCCCCCCCACAAGCCTGACTTCTACCCTTGAAAAGGAGCAGGAAATTCCCCAGCGTTCACTAATTCTTATGCTGCCACCACCCACTGAATTCTGAATTAACTGAACAGTACAGTGGGACCCTGCTGAGTGGATTGCCAAGCTCTATGCTTAAGGACCTTTCCCTTCCCTCACCTCCCCCTTCTGAGTGAGAGAAGTCCTGTCTAAGCGTGTGCCGAAGAATGGCGTGGGAATGGAGAGGAAACAGAGGTTTACAGAAAAGCATTTATTTTAAGGCATGCAAGTAAACAAGACAATAATACACATGAGAGGCTCCCTCCTCTCAGGCACGCTTAAGTTACAAGTAGTTATAAAAACAGATACATTCTTAAGATCAGCCAACCTCCAAAATAATAAAAAGCCTTAACGCGACTAACTACCTAATATTCTAGCTACTCACATTTGAGTTCACAGGCTTAGATGGTCTAAGAGAAGAGTGAGGCCAGGAGGCGAGGCCCAGGGCCTGCAGCCTACTACTGGCACAGATTTCATCTCCAGGAGGTTTCTTTGTTGTCTCTCTGGCACATGGTCTCTCAAGGATTTTTATAACTTCTCCATCGAAGCATCTCGAAGATGCTCACCTTTTTCCCCTCGATTGGGCAATTCTCTCCCCGTGACCTGTGAGGCTGACCCACAATAAAAAGTGTAACCTAACCCCAACACCCCATTAACCCTTGGTTTACCTGAAGAGGGAAGTATCCCCCCTCAGCCAAGTCTAGATAATGGGAAGCCCCATTATCACAATACTTAATATGCGTTTAGCTTCAGCCCAGAACGCAGTGCCAAATCAATTGTTTACAGCCAAACCTTCCAGTACAGTTGCATCCGCTGAGACTCACAAGACAGAGACTCAAAACCCATGGATTTGCAGTAAGTATATCTCAAACTACAGTGCTCACCTAAGGAGGTGAGAAACAAATCAAGAAAAGAAGACTGGTACTGTGGAACAATCTACTGCAAGGTAGATCAAAAAGAGAAAATGACAGAACACCACTTTTTGTCCCCTACAGCTCTTAGCTGAGAACACTCAAATGCATCCTCACTGAGATACAACCAATTCTGGGGAATGCTGCTGCCCTCTCAAAGGTTCCAAGTGGCTGTCCTTTACTGACTTACAATCAGCTCCCAACCTTATACAACTGAACACCCGCAGCAGATTATTTAACACAAGGGGAAATAACGCAGAAAGGGCTAAGATCCTGCCACAAACATAGATGCAAGCTCTGCTACCACATTTACTCTGGCAGCAACAATTTACTCTGGCAGCTGTTACCCCAAAACGTAGGTGCCACAAGGGCCACTCTGCAATGCCAAATACCTCTTTGAAAAAGTGGGGAATTAATTAGCTCAAAATCAGAAGGCTGCAAGAGGGGGGCAACTTAGCGAGATCTTTCCTACCAGTGTTTACAGGCACACGCAGGAAAAGAACCAGCCAGAGATTCAGAAGTAAGCTAAAAATGTGTTTTATTAAGGGGAATTCACTCATGCATGCACACAAAATACACACAATCACATATTCACACAAGAGAAAGGGAGGAAAATTTATAGAAGCTGAGAGGTTTGGGAGGATTTATAATTACCAGCCCAGAAGAGTAGTGAAGAGCAGCAATGTGTTTTGGCTTAGGCAGGACCTAAGGACAGTTCTCATTCAGGAGCCAGATGGACAGAGTGACGGTTCACCTTCAAGAGACTGCACTGGGCATCCTGAAATCAGGGGTATTTGTCTCCTGAAAATAGCCTGTGGCAGTGAAGTTTCCAGATACAAGACAAAGGGAACCTGTTGTGGACTATGGGTCTTTCGCCTGTTGATGGGCTTACTGCTTGATTGACAAAGACATGATGGGTGTTGTAATAGCTGTCTATTGCGGGTGCTGTGAGGAAAGAGGAAAGAATCCAGGTGTACGAGGGATGGATATCTGTCAATCAGTGTCCTGGTGGGCTCCTCACAGTTGGATTCCTTGGAAAATTCCAGCTTCTATTTAAGCCTATTATCCACAGGAATGGTGTGTATTTGTCTGACAAATGACTCAGTCTTACCTGGAGGAAGTTTTGAGTTGACCTGTCATTCTCGGTTTGACCTTTTCATCACCTCTCAGGCTTGAATTTGATATCAGAGCCAATAAAATGTGTTGCCAATAACATATGATGCCCATTAGGTATGGTGCCCATCCAAACCATACTAATATAAGGGACCTCCAAAGCGGGGCCTTACACAGCAACATTACAGTGTTATCAGGTATGGCCAGAGAGCATTTGAATGAATTCATATATATTCTACACATGTAGACATGCCCATCAGGTATCTTATGACTTTAGCAGTATTGTGTTTTGAGAAAATGGAATCAAAAACTCACATTAACACAGAACGTTCTAGAAGGGGAATTTTACTGAACATACAGCAGTCAAGATATACATAATAGCTGCATTTTTGTTGTTGTGTGCTTTCAAATTGTTTCCAGCTTATGGCAACCCTAAGGTTAACCTGTCATGGGGTTGTCTTGGCAAGATTTGTCCAGAGATGGTTTCCCTTTATCTTTATCTGGGAGAATGTGACTTGGCCACGGTTGCCCAGTGGATTTCCATGGCCAAGCAGGAATTCAAACTTTGGTCTCCAGAGTTGTAGTGCAGCACTCAAATTGCCAAACCACACCTGCTGTCAATAGTTGCATTGGGGAATAGCAAATATTAAACAGTAAATGCAAAACAGAATACAGCTGCTTCAGGATGCGGAGGTGCTAACTCAAAATGATCAAACTTGTGTGGCTGTGAGTGTTTGGAATTAAGCAATTTGAAGGTGTATGGACTGCTCAAATGAAGGAGAAATGACAGAAAGAGCTTCAAAAATAAGGACAAAATAATACTTCTCCTAATCCATATCCCCTCTGAACACACCAGATAAAGTGGGAGAATTTTGGAGAGTTTTAACATGCAAGGAAAGTTGTCCCCAAAAGATAGATTTAAGAGATATTAGTTACCTCTCCTTGGTCTCATTGGACTTGTGAAAAGCTAGGGAGCCCTCATGAATGGAATAATGAAAGGACAAGGAAGACAAGCTACACAAAGCTACCTGTGCTAGAACAGGGATTTTGAGAAAGAGATTAAGTTAATGAAATCCCCTAGCCAAAATCCTGGATGTTGGGGGTCTGAAAAAGTGGTTTCAGCTTGAAGCAGGGCAGGATAATTTATGCAGTGATTTCAGCAGGAGAGGGTCTAAGCCATTTCAGTGAGAGGAGCAAAGCTAAGCAGCAGGAAGACTCCAGGAGGAAGAGGAGGCAGCTCAAGTTCTTGCTTCAAGTGAATCTCAGCCCCCAGACCTTTGAACTTGGATTACTTTTTAAACCATCTCAGACTGGAAAACTTGACACATGACATCAAGAATTCTCGAAAACAAAGGGACTCCTTAAAACGAAAAAAATACCCATCTGGAGTGTCTTTGAGACATTACTTGATATTAACAAGTCATGGCTGTATTTCAGATCAGCACCCACCTAAGAGAGGCGTTACAGAAGCATTAAGTCACTCACCCTTGCCCCAAAGGTGATTGGGGTAATCAATATCATTTCCTGTCTGTAATGCATTGTTTGCCAATTGCTGGGCCACATGCTAGGAGAGATAGAACCTTGTGTGGGAAGATATTCAGTATTTCAATATAATCAGGAAATTGACACATGTAGGTGTTGGCATTAACTTAATCATATTCCTTCAGAAAAGGGTGCTGGCTACAGGATTTGACTAGAGACCTTCACAGCTAACCCTTCTGTGTCCCTGGGCAGACAATCAGAGGTGGTTCCATTTTAGAGCATACACATATACATATTGGCCAAGGTGTTGTACAGATGCTAACGACAGGTCCTAATAATGTCATTCACAGTTATCAGAGGAGCATTTACAGGGACATCCTCCAGTGGGTACATGCCATCTTATGTTAGTAGTATCCTCTTTATTCGTGGACATTGGATAAATAGTCGCTGTGCGAGAGGATAAATGGATATAAATTAGAAATGGCAGTACCTCAAAACCAGTTGAATAATAGTTCAGTTTTCCTTGACAAACAATATGGAACCTACAAGTAGCATTTCTTGAAAAAAAAAACTTGCAATGGAAAATTGGAAAGAGAAAAAACTGAATTGAGACATATTTACAAATTCCATCCATTAGCAGAGAAATTGGCAAGGATGACACAGAACAACATATATTATTATATGGGTGCTCAAACTGCACATATAGCAAGAGAAAGTTTGAGTCCAAGGAAACTTTTGGTAAGCAGATTTATTGCGTCCACAGGTCAATACTAACAAATTGTTTGAAAGACTACTACCAACTTCTTGAAGACTTGTGCCATCTTACAATACTGTTCAAACATTTATGACTGTAGCCACAATTTACATCTTTGGGTATCCTATTACATTCTATTCCACTTCCACAATTATGTAACTGTGCTTAAAATCCTGTGGCTTTAATAGCACTCTGTCACTGCATCTGAAGAAGTGGGTTTAAATCCATTAAAGCTCATTCATGATAAAATGGTGCTGCTACATTCCCCACTTCACCCCTTTTCTGTTTTCACATTGGTTGCATAGTTTCTCATGACCCAATATTCTATCTTTAGTTGTGATAGTCTTTGATATCTCTGAAACATCTTTCACCTGAAAGATCAAACATAGTCTTATCGGTGAGGGAAGATGCCTTCCTCATTTTGGTTGCTCATATCATAAGCTTCATGTGGATTGTGGAGGCCCCCCCCCATTTTGATTTCTTCAGCTTCTTCAAGGAAACTCATGAGAGATTTTCATACCTTTATAACAGGGGTAGGAAGCTGCAGACTGTGGGCTGCGTGCAATGCTTAGACCACACTCTTGCAGGCCCTGAAGCCTCCCACCAATCTATCAACCCCCTCATTTTGTTAAATTTTAAAGGATGATTTTCAGACAAAAATTTCCTGAAAATCACACTCACTCTCCCCAAGGCTGTGCAAACATGTTAAATCCCTCTTGAGGCCCCCTCAGAACTCTCCCTTTAAAATACCTACTTTTCCTTCCATTTTGCCTCCCAAGGGGTGACGTTACATTACTTCAGTTCACCATTTTGAAGGAGAAGTGGAGAGAAAACTAGGTATATTGATTTGCTTGAATATGGGGTGCCCCTATTGAGAGGTTGAGCTGGAAAGTTGGCCTGCTTGCCCACCCTTGCACTATGACTTCCTCATTTACAGCCTAAATTTGGTACTGCTACATTTTTAGAAAGCTGCTTACCATTTTTAACCTAAATTGTTCTGGACACTTTGGTTTGTTATTTCGTTTATTACAGGGTACCATCAGATACTATATCCTCTCTCTACTCTTTGAAGTTAATACAGAAAGGTTACTCAGCCTTTTGTGGAATCACATTTTCTGGTCCTGCTGTAAAACAGATATCACATATGTGCATTGTAGTAGTATTACTTCAGAATGTAAATGAGGGACTGCTCCACTGGCAGGGATACCCTTACATTCCCTGCCAATAGGAAAACAGTGTGGTTGGAAGGAAAATGTCAGTATGCTCTACTTGTGGAGTACCATGGAGAATTAAAAACAACTCTGAGAGTATTCAGAATGTGATCTTTGACTTGTGTTTTGAGATGGATTGGTCCTGTATCAGTTTATCTGCTTTACTTTGGCTGATAAAATTTATGCTACTTTTATTGTTTGCTGCTTTTGTTGTGTTCTTTTATTATTTATTGCTTGTGTAGAAAAGCAGCCTTTCAGTCTTTTTCCTCATAGAACTGTACAACACAGTTTGAATGTGTGTAAATAAATTGTTGCTAGTCTTTCCAGTGTTTCTCCTCAGATTCATATATTATTTGTGGGTGATCAAGACACAGTGTTTCAGATCTGACCTCATCAATTCTTTGTCTAAAAATACCAATATTTCTCTAACTCTTGGACATATCTTGCCTATACTTTCATTGATTTAGTTTATTTTTTTGACAGTCATACCATTTTTTTGCTTCCTAATCTGTAGTGCAGTAGTAAATATTGAGGTTCAGGTGCTGATCCATGACCACACTCACAAAGAGAGCTCAAAAATTCAGATGGCAGTGTTGATTCATATCAGCAAACATGTTCTATCTGTTTTCTTTTTCGTTAGGAATCTATTTTTTAAAAAGTGTTAATTACTATTCAAGACAAATGAAACCAACAGAAAGAGCTCACAAATACAATATTGTTGGTGGCAAATTCCTTTTTTGCTTCCACTACTATGTGGATGCAACTAAACTCACAGGGCAGAAGAGAACCTGAGGGGTGATTGTTGGAGATGATGTCTTTGTCTTGTTGATCAAAAGGACCTGGTGCTCTAATCTGTGGGCTCTGGCTTCGTTCTTTACTATGTTCATAATTCTCTTGTGATCAGCCAGTGTTGTTTCTCCTTTGTCCTTTCCCGAGAACTCCATGCCATATCCCAAATTTGTGAGATCTTGCAATTCAGTCTTCATAAGAACCTGAATTTTTGTGTTAGCAATGTTAGAGTTACTGCCAATCCCTTAAGCTATAGCTTTCCTTTCCTGTTGTCAATAAGGGATACCTCTTTGAAAAAAGCAGTTGGGAACATTCTGACACAGACTGACCAAGAGTCCAGAATGTGTCCAACTGAAAATTATTTCAGATATACAACTTGTCATATCCTTGCTGATTCTGTAGCCTTTTCCAGAAGTTCTTTCCTTTTGAAAGCCACACACACACCAATAAAAGAAACTTCTGTTAATCAGAGGAAATTACCTTATTGGGGAAAAAATTCTCTAAAATGATGAAAGAAAAGCAAACATTCCACCTGGGCTTTCCCATAGTTTATTTTTGAATGGTACACTGGATTGCAGTAATATATAGGCATACTTCAGTTAACAATACATCTAACAAGCTCTTTTTTGCAAAGTCATTTTATACTCGTCCATCCCTACTTTTCCTCTTAACTATGAATAGGATTGGTGGAATTGTGTTAATTTTTTCAGTGCAGATCCTTGTGACAGACCCTATAGGTCAGGATGCCAAATATTTTTGTCCTTTGTGAGCACAGAAGGTAATTTTGGCATGTTATGGGTACCACTGGGTCATTTTAGGCCCAGAAGAGACATTGTTCTAACAGGAGGTAGCCAAAAAGTTGGCTTTCTGACCGTTTCTTGTTAGAAATACCCCCTTGTGCCCCCCAATACATCTCATAGTGGGTCAAAAACCAGGTGAAATTGCCTCCAGTGCACCCTTTGAGACATTTGGGGAGTGAGTGGACAGTTTTTTCAAGAATGTTGTGGAGTGTGGGCCTCCGAATTCCCTTAAGGTGGTAATGCATTCTCCTAATCCCCATAGTGGTCAACCCCTGCCCTATAGGAACATCCACAAAAACAGTCCAAATATACCATGTAGGAAGACATATTGATCTGTCTGTCTATCTGTCTGTCTGTCTGTCTGTCTGCCCACCTACTTGTCTAAACATATTCACATTTCTGGAGATTTTAATCTTCACTAGGAACAATATTTTGTAATGCTAATATATCTTACTTGCTCAAAGCAAGCCATCCCAAAATACTTTGGATTACAGTGAGGGATAATTTGTAACAGTATAATGCTACTGGGAAAATTCATTTTCAGTCCATCTGTTCTGGGGATTGCAGTTAAAGTTGGAGAGAGCAGTGAAGTCCGAAGGTGATGGCAGATAATGTCACAGTCTCAACTAATCAGAAAGTTTTGAGATTTCAGCTTTGTGAACCCTAACTCCACTATGCCACTAGTTAAGACTGCTTTGAACTGATAAAGTTAATGTATTTCGAGTTATTGTTTCAAATAATGACTTGGAAGCAAGTAATTAATCATAGATGACTAGATCATTTATTATGGCAAATTATCATTTCAAGAATAGGAAGTAGAGATGGGAGCCATGGTTGAAAGGAGAGGAAGGAACATGTAAATCTCGCAAATCTCCAGATCGGTGCCTGGAAGATCACATTTTTGACATTTAGTAGACTGAGACATAATTTCAAGTTAAGTAAGAAGTTTAAATTGAATAAACTATATTTAATAGAGTCTAAATTCCATGATGGAACATTTTTTTTTTTTCAAAGGAAAATGTGTAAGCTCCAAGATCTTATGAAGGGTAAATTCCAGGATCTTTTGTTAGTAGTAATAATAAAAAACTTCTGAAAGCATTTATTGAGAGGTTAACTTTAAATACGTATTTGTGCTTCTGTCTACAGTATTACAGCCACCACTGCAAGTTTCTCCTTTGGAGCTTGTATTTCAGTACAGTATGAGAACTATCAACTTGGGTGTTGTAAGTGACAGCAATAACATAAAGGTAGGTATATAATAGAGATGGGGGGAGTTCTCCGTTTCTTCTTCAGTATTATTCAGCAATTGTTATGTCTTGCATTCCACTTCAATAGTCTTCAGGCAAGACAGGAGAATTTCAAAGTGCTGATAACAGATTTTCTTAGTGTACCATCACGCAGCTTGCCACCTATCTTCTTCTTTCCAAATCTCTATATTATTTAATTTGCCTTTCTGTAGGAGCAGAATATAAAAATATAAGAATAACATTTCTTAACAAGTAAAAGATAGCAAGGAAGTATATAATATGTATACAGAATTGTCATTAGGAAAGCCCCACTACCAGTTTTATGATCTCAATAAACAAATGTCTGAGGAGGATGTAGGAAATAGAAGGTTAAAAAAAATGCAGGAATAGAAATGGTGTCTGAAAAATAATGAACAAGTCTGTGCAATTCTCTTTCACACCCTGCTACCTCTCCTTTGGTTTAGCCACAAGTATACTTTTGCTTCTGTTTTTTATAAGCACCATTATCTGGTGATGATCTTATCTGGACCAAGAAAATTTATGGCTAGTCGATTATGGTTCGTGAAGTTAGCTTGTTTCAATAAACCAGTTCATGAAGTTAGCTTGATTCAAGTAAAGCATACTTGAGATTAAATACAGTTTAGGATTTGGAATGACAAATAGGGGCTAATTTAAAATACAACCAGGTTTCCAGTCTCCTCAAAGGGGCCACGTAAGTTGAAGGAGTAGAGGATTCCAAAGTCTTCCCTGATTGTATTGTGTTATGTAAACCAATGCTAATTGTTATGTCTAAATAAGGCTATTAAGTTGTTGGAGTGTGAGAGTATTAAAAAACAGAAAGCAAACCACATCAAATTCCCCCTATGCTAACAGATGAACACTACGAATTCTGTTATTATTAATGCTGCATCAGTATACATTCTAATTCAGAATGCCAAAATCTGTGGTAAGGGTTTAAGCTAGAGAGAATTTTGTAAGAACAAGTGGTAGATTACAACTGTCCCTTCCCTTTATATTGAAGGGAATATGTTATACATATGTAACAACAGAAACAAGTTTTCCCTCCCTCAGAAAAGATTCCCAGGCCAATGGTTCTTAACTTTTTCTCTACTAGGGATCCCCTGTAAATATAATTTGTTGCTGGAGACTCTCAAGACTTAATTCAAGATTTAAATATTTCAGTTTAATTTAAATATTCAAATATTTATTTAAACATTCAAATATATATTTAAAGTTGCTTACCAGGGGTCTTCAAATGAGAGGGCAGTTTGGGTTCATGCACACACTTGCTGTTATGTCCCTTTCGTCAGGGACACACTAGTGGGAGGGTGTGGGTGCCAAAACTGCTCCATTTGCAAATGAGGAAGCAATTTGGGCATGTGCACATGCCTGCCTCTATGTACCTCAGAGCTCACACCCCCTGCTGCCACGTAGAAGAGACAATAAAACAAGGCATCTTATGCAGCCATGGCATCCTTCTGAAATGAAAAATTAGTGTGTTAGTCAGATCACTCTCTCACATCTGTGGGGAGCCCAGGGAAGGAGGGGAGGGAGGGAGGGGAGGGGTAGAGAAAGAGAGAAAGCAGAGGCAGAAAAAAGGCAGAAAGCCAGTGCCTGACCCTCAGTGTAGAGTCCCCTTTCCCTCCCTTCTTGAGGAGTGAGGCCAAGCTGAGCACTCAGGCATACTTCCTCCCCTCTTTTTCTCTGTTTTCTGAGAAGAGCCAGCCATTGGCAGGGAGGTCTTGCTGCCACAGCTGTTGACGTCGAGCAGCAAGGCTTCACAGACCCCCTTTAAGGATCTGTGGACCCCTAAGGGTCCAAGTACCCCAGGTTAAGAATCACTGTCCTAGACAATCCTTCTGCCTCCTTTATTAATTGATAATGTAAATAGTGATTTGAAGGACTGGTCAATGAAAATAAATCCTCACAATGCTATTTTCTGCAAGGTCTGGCTGAACAATAAGTTATAGTTTATTGGTTTTTTTCATCATGACTTCGAAGACCTTGACCTTAGCATGCATCATATATCGATCTTGTTTGATACCCAAAACTGTATCCACTGGGCAGAAGTACTGAGTCTCTATTAAAAAGTTTTTTGCAATGCACATCTATTTTATTACTTAGGTTTTGCATGTCATTAAGGTGTTGCCTGGTGCTAATTTCAATGCATGTATTTGAGCTCTACTCTAAACTGCTACATCAACATATTTTTATTTGCCACCCTCTGATTCTTCCATGTTAAGTAGGTTAATCTTAGTCTAGAAAAAAAATCAAGGAATCTATTGCCCTGCAGATCATGATGGCCTATAATTTCCACTGTCCCTCAGCATTAGTCCATCTGGCTGGGACAAATAGGAATTGGAGTGCAACAATGTGTGGAAGGCCACAAATTATCCAGTCTTACTTCTGAAGTTTTTGGAGACTTTAGCTATTATCCCCTTCAGTAATTATGATGTTGTAAGTCTGCCTGGCAACATGGGAATGGCCATAATTGTGGGGGGCTGCACTGCTGAAAAGGTTGGTTTTGGAGGATAACATTTGGAGGCATAATTATGAAGCTGTTGCTATTTCTTGGTCTTTGTTTGATCTTGGTCTTTGTTTGAAATTTGGAGTTGGGACATTGTCCTATAGAACACAGATCTCTCTAATGTTGGCTATTAATTGTAAGTAGAGAAGCTCCATTTTATTACAATAATGCAACTGGCGATCCTTCTGATTTTTCCCACAACTTTTTCAGAAGCTGCATCTTACAAATATGTCAAAGAAAGAGATTAATTGGAGATTTGATCTTGATGCTGCAGGCAAAGCAGTGGATGATGGTATCTTCAAATTTAGTTTACATACAGGGGTTCTCCGTCCAGGTCAATATACAGTTGTTACTATTTGTTTCTGTCCATGTAAGTATTTTGTTTTAATATAGTCTGCTAATTTCGTGGCCTAAATCCAGTTATTCATACCAAGTAGAATAGAAAAATTGAATTAATGGAATTTTGTAGTTTTTGTGCCTGCATGTTGTTTCTGACTTGCGGTGACTCTTAGGCAACCCTATGACGTGATTTTCATGACTAGATTTGTTCAGAGGGGGTTTTCCATTCTCTTCTTCTAAAGCTGAGAGAGTGTAACTTGCTGAAAGCTCCTGGGGGTTTCTGTGGCTGAGCAGCGATTTAAACCCTGGTCCCTGAAGTTCTAATCCAATAGCTAAACGACTACACGCTAGCTCTCCTAGTGGAATTTACTTAGTGGAATTTCCCTAATGGAATTTATAACTTCCTATTGATAGCAAAGGCAAACAGTTAGATTTAAGCTTATATGCTTAAGATTGTGTCTTTTGAATGCTTTTGTAGAAGCTTTACTTTGCATGTCAACAGCTGTTTATTTTATGTGTATGACAAAGTTATCTATTGTATTAAAACAAACATAATTTCCCCTGTTTCTAAAGCAGTAGATTGGTACAGGAAGACAGAAGTTGTAAATTCATTATTTATAAACAACCATGTGCCAGGAAGTTTGACTTGATGCTGAAGCAAACTGTACTTGTTAATGTGCAGAAAAATAACAATTACTGTTGTTTATTGTGTTCTGAAAGCGTCCTCTATTCTAACTTATATAGAGACTCAGGAATGAGAATCTTATTTTTAAAAGTTTAAAGAAATTAATCTGTTTTGAGACTTCCCTTCTCTGACCTCTAGGAAAATGGTGTGAGGGTGCCCTAGCAAAATGTCTGAAAATACTCTTGGTTATCAAGTTTTCCTTTTTACATTGTGTTGTACAGAGATCTCAGAAATATTTTTCTTCAGTTCAGAATGAACTGTTTAGTTCCCTCCTCTTCACTGATCTTAGAAAGTTTGGTAGGGAAATGACTTTAGAAAAAGAGTATAGAGAACCATAGCTACTTCTTCATTATCTCTGTGACTCACACAACTGGGTTATCTGTGCCTGCGCAGTACAGCATTCGGCCCTAGAGATAGGTGTTTGGCAGTTAACCTCTCCTTCATCTCTTGGGGGTATAAATACCCACTCCCACTCTAACAGTCAGTTCCTCTTCTTCCGCTGCAGCAGCACCATCTAAGGAGCCTTTCTCGTACTTTCTAAAGATTTAACGGTTTTCTGACTTGGTTTTTTCTTCATACAACAATTACTCTTGGTGTTTTGGATTGGTTTTTCAGAGTGGATCATTTCTAAGATAAGGATTTGGATTGTTTACATCTGAGATTTCTGTTTACCACTTTTTGCAACTGGTAATTTCTGTATGGCAACTTAATCCTTCAAGCGTTGCATTTCCTGTGGAGGAAAAATACCGGATAAGGACGGTCACTCTAAGTGCCTCCTTTGTCTTGGAGAACGTTGGTGCGTGTGGGCATTGTCAACTGTTGATTCCACAAAGCAGATGTAATAGGGCAGCTCGTCTAAAAACCCGTCTGTGGGAGAAGGTTCTGACTGTTTCTGATCCTAAAAAGCAGTTGAAGACCTCCCAATACTCATCAAAGATAGCCCATTCCTCAACTGCATCAACATTTTGGCACCGTGTTTCGCTACTGACTGAAAGAAGGTCTCATTCAACCTCTTGGTCTTGTGAGATTGTACCAACAACCTCGACACATCAGAAACAACAAGACCGTCGAGATTGAAATACTTCTCCATCTCAATCTTCTTCTTTAGCAAAATTGGAGAAAGGTAGAAAGAGGAAGGCAAAAGAGACCTTAGCTACTGAACCTTCTAAGAGACAAAAAGAAGGTTAAGAAAGATCAATCCATGGTACCATCTTCAAGGAGAACATCTCCTCATCAGCCTCCAACTACTGAGTGGGTACAACAAGAAAAATTACCTTCAAGAGACCATATAGAACTTCCTTTGGAGTCTAGACCCTCATCTGCTGACAGATGTATTATGATTGAAGAAGGCAATGAGCCTATCTTGCAGACAGAAATTAAAGAAGTGAGAGTAGCTTCAGAGGGAGAGATTATTGAATCTTCTGCAATATTGTCGGTGAGGTCACATTCCCATCAAATCATTGAAGGTTAGTTATCTCCTTCAGTTCATCACCATTCTGATACAGAGTCCCGACTATCTCAGACTCAAAGGTGTACTCCACCTTCTTCTCCAAGATCTAGAGGTCAACAGTCAAGATCTTTCAGTCCCTCACCATCTCTATACCAATGATATAGGGATAGAGCTCCCTTTCGATGTTGACCATATCTTTGTGACAAGGATTTTTCTGACAACTCCTTTGGTATTTCACCTTATCTTGAGGATTATTATTATTATAAGAAATATTATCAATAGAACAGTCTGTCCAAAGACAGATATCGGCATTCTTCTCAACATCGATCGAGGTCAAAATTCTTTACACTGCAATGTTGAAGGGTCTTAGCAGCTGCAATTCAACAAGGTGATACTGACCAAAGACATTACAAAAGGATGGAAAGAGAGTTGTCACAGGTAGACAAAGATCATCTCCTTCTTCTTCACTTTCAGCATTGTCAGATGTATCTCACGGTACCGAGAAAATACCAACTAATTTGGTTTCTTCGGCAGAGATGATATGCCCAACAAATGATGTAAGGGTGTTCGCAGATCTCATTCTCAGGATGGCTAGATCTTTGAACCTTCGAATAGAAATGCAAAAAGAGAATCTTCGGGATCCAGTTTTCCAGGAGCTATAGGATTGTGCACCTGTTCCAGCAATGATTATGCCTCTATCATATATTTTACACACAGTAAAGAAATCTTGGTCAACCCCTTCTTCAATTCGGTCAACCTTGAAAATATTAGAATCTCTATACCATCTGGTTGATACAGATTAAGAATTGCTGGTGCAATATCTGAAACCAAATTCTATAGCTGTTGATGCTGCACAGTCTAAAGTTTCACAGAGATTACATCCTGCTCCTGCAGATAGGGAGGACAAAAAGCTGGATAATTTGAGAAGGAAGTCATATTCTAATGCTGCACTGCTGTTCAGAATATCTAACTGTGCCGCACATATGGAAATGTATCAACAATTCCTGTGGGGAAGAATTAAGCCATATTTGGACATGCTTCAGATGAAGACTGAAAGACAGCCTCTGCCCTTTATGGTGAAGCATACCGCCTTTTGTCACAACAGATTACTACATCTAAACATATAACAGACTGCAGTGGAAAAGCA
Organism: Cyclura pinguis; assembly: GCA_030412105.1. NCBI lineage: Eukaryota > Metazoa > Chordata > Lepidosauria > Squamata > Iguanidae > Cyclura > Cyclura pinguis. Next base: position 206,890,748 of record CM059601.1, on the reverse strand, counting down.
ATAGCAGAGGCAATTGCATTAAGACGAAATGCCTGGTTACGATGACCTGGACTTTCCGCACAAGCAAAATTAATGATAGAAGATTTACCTTTAGACTCTGTGTGATTGTTTAATGCTGGAACAGATGATAAGTTGGAACATGCTCAAAAAATGCTCACTACAGCCAGAAAATATGGTTCTCCCTCAACAACAACATACCCAAGATATCGTTATTGTCGATACCAGTTGACATCGAGAACTTTAAGCCCAATTCCATCTCAACAACAAAGACAAACCACTTCACAACGACAACCATCCAGAAAGTTTCCTGCTACGAAATACAAGCAGCAACCTTATACGAAGAGCCAAGTTGATCAACCCAAAAATAGAGTTTGATGGTGAGCAAGACACCATCTTTGATGGTGAGCAAGACACTTTTTTGACAGATACTTACCTTCCATCCCCATACACCACTTTAAAGAATGAAAATTCTCCAACTCCCTCCTAGGTGTCGATTTCGACACCATCTTAAGTACTGTTACCAACATTGATACCATGAACTTTGATACCATAACTATGCAAGATGCTGGAAAATCTTCCCCACCTTTTGGAAACAGATTGAGAAGTTTCCATCATATGTGGTCATCCTGGGTTCTAGATATCATAGCCGATGGTTACAATATTGAGTTCCATTGACTTCCACCAACGGGGTGGATTCACCATACACTGCAATCTCCAGAGCTGGAGGAGGAGATCACTACATTGCTTCAAAAAGAGGCTATAGAAAGGATTACAAATACAGATCTCAAAAGAAGTTTTTCCTAAAGGTACGTCGTGGTGTCAAAAAAGAATGGAGGTCTTCGTTCCATTCTCAGTCTCAGGGGTGTCAATTACTACATACGTCCAAGATGTTTTCGTATGGTGACTCTCACTTTGATACTACCACTGCTGAAGAAGGAGGAATAGTTTCCAACTCCAGATCTCAAAAGACACCTATTTCCACATCTCCATAAGGCCAGATCACAGAAGGTACCTCACCTTTGTGGTGGGGAAAAGGGCATATCAGTTTCCTGTCCTACCTTTTGGAATAAGCATGGCGCCGAGAGTTTTCACCAAGTGTATGGTGGTGGTCATGGCGTATCTATGTCAAAGAAAGATTGTCCTATTCCCATATATAGACGACTGGCTGATAGTGGTGTTGTCTCGAAACCGACTCTTAAGACAGCTAGAAATGACAGTAGATCTTATCCAAAGATTAGGATTAATGATTAACTACAAGAAGTCAAGTCTGGAGCCAACAAGAAGAATCAAGTTCATCAGAGCATTGTTGGACTCGACAGTGCAACAAGCATTTCTGCCAGAAGACAGATGGTGAAAGATGTGTTCTAAAGAAAATATGTTGGTACCGACATTCGAGGGCTAGGTTAATACAAGTGGCTCTAGGTCTCATGGTGTCAACAGCCCTAGTAACACCATATGCAACGTTAAAGATGTGTCCACTTCAACAGTGGTTTCTCGACAGCTTCAATCTGCTTTGTCATCCACAGTTGAGATTTCTTATGATACCGTGTCCAGTGACTTGGTCTCTACACTGGTGGCTAAACCTCAACAATGTACTGAAGTATGTACCCTCAAAGGATGCATCTGTTGTCAAAACTACAGAGTGTGGACATGGGAGAAAGGGTACATTCAGCTGCTGTTTCATGGCATCTCCAGCAAATGGGAAAACTTTCATGTTATTCAGATCCCATGGTGAAGAGATTTCTACAGAGGTACAAGCATCTCCATCTACCCACACAACCACCTGTACCTGGTTTGGACCTTAATATGGTATTGGTTCAGTTGACTTGCAAACTTTTTGAACCAATGGCAACATGTGAGCTTCGACTACTAACATGGAAAACAGCTTTCCTTGTGGCAGTTACTTCAGCCAGAAGGGTAAGTGAACTGTGTGCATTGAGAGTCGGTCCTCCCTATTTAAGATTGTGCAATGAAAAAGTGATATTGAGACCAGATATCACTTTTTTACCTAAAATTGTTATGGTAATAAAATTATTGTGGTAATAAAGTTACAATCGTTACATTTGAGTGACAAAAATCTTAATCTGATCTGTGGTTGTTCTGTAAATGATATTTGAAAACATGACACTCCCACCTTCCATTGTAAAGTTTGCTAGTCTCCCAACTGTGTGGATCACAGAGACCAGGACAAAGAAGAAGAGGTTGTTTACCTGTAACTGTAATTCTTCAAATGGTCATCTGTGAACTCACACAACCCCTCCCATTCTCCCCACAATGTGTCCTGCTAACGAGTTGGTTCTGGTACTGCTGCCTATGTGCCGAAGGAACTGACCGTTATAGTGGGAGGAGGTATTTATACCCTCAGGGGATGGGGGAAGGGTTAATCGCCGAAACAGATATCTGTAGAGTTCGAGAAGGTTCCAAATGCTGTAGTGCGCAGGTGCAGATAACTCAGTTGTGTAAGTTCACAGATGACCACTTGAGGAAGCACAGTTACAGGTAAGCAACCTGTTCTTTCTAGATGTTGTTGCACTATCATTGGCAATACTGCCTAGGCCTTGTGGGGACTGTAGTCCAACAGTGTCTGGAGAGCCTTAGGTTCTCTACACATGTTGTAACGTATTTATTTTCTATAGTGAAAACAGGAATTTTTAAAGTGTATTGAGTAGTTTTAATTTATTCTTTAATGCTCTGCGTGGTTTCATATAACTAAACTGCAGTGAACTTGTTAGGAGTTACTTCTGTGAACATGCAGAGGACTGAGTTATCAAAGTCATGGGAAACTTGGGTTATACAATGACTCATATGGCCAAGCAAAATTAAATGTATCTTGAGAAAAATGAATTTTGGTTTATTCCTAATCCTAATTGAACAGATGTTTCTTCCACAACTATCTCCACAGCTCTGTGCGAGCAGCTATTTCCAACCTTGTTGGCAGTAGTTAAAACCAAATGGCCAAGAGGACAAAATCAAATAATTTACCTTTGGTAATAGTTGTTCCAGGTTTTTAATTGAAGCAAATTGTATAATTGGGGAAGAAGCTTGCACAGCTGTGATTGTTGTACTGTACTGATAGTATACTTTGTAACCTTTTAATTTCACTCAAATAATCCTTGAAATGTGTCTGCTTGAATTGAAATGGATATGTGTGTCCTTGATAAAGCAGTAACCCCATATAAACAGTATCTTAGCTTCTTGACTCTTTCTGGCACTTTAACACTAAGTAGAAATGGAAGCAACATTGCTGCAACAGACCTTCATGCTTGTTCTTTGGCAATACTATGAAAACTTAGAGAGCTTATCATGTACCCTAAATATTTTATACTAGTTTTTCAGTCTCGTACTTCAGAGTAGTAAATGATCCATCTCATCCTTCTACAGATGTCATTTTAAACTTCCTGCCTGAAACTAGATTCCATAATGATTAATAAACAAAAATGTGAAAAAATAACAGTGAACACATATGTGCAGGAATGGTTTTGAAACAGTTTGGTTCCCGTTGTCTTCAGTAGTATGTGACTGGAAACTGAAAATAGAACTCTGGAAACTGAAAATCTGTAGGGGAACTGCGCTTTCTAGTTTTGGTCACCATCTCAAAAGGATATTGTAGATCAATGTATGGCCTTCCATCTTCCCTGGAGATCAATGTATGCCATCCATCTTCCTTCCTTCCTTCCTTCCTTCCTTCCTTCCTTCCTTCCTTCCTTCCTTCCTTCCTTCCTTCCATTTTTTCTTGCTGTTTTAAGTGTAAACACTCATAACATTTCTTCAAGCCTTCATGGTACCCCCTGTGAGAAGGTTGCAGACCCCTGGGAGTGTGTGGACCGTAGGTTAAGAACCACTGCTCTAGGTACTTTTTAATTGGTTTCTAGAGTTTACATGAAACTCCTTATGCATACAGGATAAGAATGACCAAGTCGATTACTGTATGAAATTTTCAAAAGGTTTGCCATGGAATTAATTAGTAAAATAAAATGAGTCCAGCAACAAAATTATGGTTTATATCCAGTCCAACTCCTTATTAAGTGTTCTTATTTAGGGATTTAATTAGCAACCTTCTAGTACTGTTCAGTCCAGAGTTAGGTATGGAAGAGAAGGACCGTGAACTTCTTAACAGTCTATTTTCAATTACTCTCAACCATGGATTAAATTGGTACACTTTTGATTTATATCTCTTTCCACCTCATGGTCCCTATATACCCTTTTTGTAAGTATGGAGGCTCTGGGGTTCTTGTTGGTCCATTCTCATCCTTTTGCTTCACAGATATATGCAGTTCTTTGAGAGTACAGAAAACATTGCCTTGCTTTGATCAGTACCCCTGTTGTTTCTGAACTGATAGGCATTTAACCATGGAAGTTTGTTATCAAGGTTGATTAAGAACTGAGTTTGCATTTATGAAATTGTGCAGTGAGGTTGTTTTTTTAAGACATTCTGGCAATCACAAATGGATTTTTTTTTTAAAAAAATTAATATTCAGAAATGAAGACTTTCAGGGAAGGGGATATATTTCAATTTAATGGCTTCAGTTCTTTGTAGGATCACTGACTCTGAGCTCAGAACTACGTAGATTGTCCTGTCAGAATCTCACTTGTGTCTTCAGCAAAGATATCTAAATTCTGTTCCCTCATGAATCTGTAACAAGCTGGAGTAGATAGAGGGAGGCCATTAGCAGCTTTTGTATGGACATGGTGGTCCAGTCAAAGATTTTTTCATTCTGTGGTATGCTGTAAGATATATCTAATTACTGCCTTTACTATTTTCATTGAGACATTCTTTTCCAAGGAATATTGACAATCTATTCAAAATGCTTGATTTAAAAAGTTAACCTGCATGTGGCAGCATGGGTAGAATATATTTATTTTCAAAAATGTGGTAAATTTAGCATTGAGTCTATGAAGGATGTGTATCTAGAGTTACAGCTATCTTTAAAGATTTGTATTAGATAAAAATAACATTTCAAGTAGCCATAGGATTCAAATTCCATGTCAACTTTTATCTTGGGAGATAATAGTTCTTTTAGTCAGGCACTTCTGTCTCTGTTATAAAGGCTGTGTTAAGCACGGTGTCCAACCAATCCCTGTCTGTAAAGTCAGGAATAAAACAAAGAGTAGTTTTTGAGCCAGTGATTGAAAGGAGGATAGGTCAGACTTTACTAGCCACTCAGCAACACTCACTATAACTCAGCAATAAGCCAAAAGTGGAATGTGCAGGTACAGTAGCCAAAGTTCACCCATAAGGATGAGGTTGTACTCCCCTTGAATGATCAGCTTCTTAATCTGGGAGAGCTTCTTGAAAAGATTGTTACTAGAGGCCCAAGTGTCTTCAGTGGCTTGGAGCTGTTTTACAGTTGATTCTAGCACTATGGCCTCCTGCGGACAGAGAAAGCCTAGTTCAAGTTGCCTGCGCTCTGCAAACCTCTAGGTAAGACTACTATATGTGGGGCTTGAAGACAGTTCAGTAACTGCAGCTCATACGTAATAATGATTACAACAACTCTTATTGCTATTGCAGCCAATTTATCATGGCATTTCTTACATTCATTCTGTTCAATCTCGCTTCATGAGCTAATAAGCTGGTTAACAGTTTCATCTTTTTCTGACGTAGATGACATTTACAGTCCCTGATTATTTTTCCCAGTATTTGCCTTGATGCTATTTATTTGTCATTCTAGATAGACAAATATCAATCCTTCTGTGTCTTTTTTTCAGTATTCTGTTCTGTAACCATTTCCAGATGTGTTCCTTCTCAGTTTTTCCTTCTGTGCTTTTAACGTACCAACCATATAGTGGTTTGTTTTATGAAGCTTCAAGATGATTTTTCACGAATTTCTTTCTATGTACATCTTTTATTTCTTCAGTGTTCAACACATTCTTTCTATATGCATCCATCAACATTTTTTTCTTTTATATATTCACTCAAGTCTATATTCTTTTCTTCAGCAGTTTGTTTCACTTCTAGAAATCCCAGGCCATCTGTTTTACATGGTAGATACAGGGTGTCTCCAGATGGAGAAAAACGTCTCCTGAAGTCCCAGCTTTTTTTCTTGTACAAGCCAATTTTTTTAAAAAAATTATATCATGTTTTCCTCATTCTGAAGTATTCTCTGGGAGCTCCAAGCATTACAAAAGATTTTTCATTTCCACTCCTCAGGTCAGTTTAAATTAACCCAGTCTTTTCTAAAATGAAATGCATCTGCACTTGCCTATTTGTTTGTACTGTCTTGGAAGCTGTAAAGATGGCCGCCACCAAAGGCTTTATCACACGAGGAAGGTAAATCACACTTAGAGCAGGGTAATAGCTTTTTTGGCTGTGACTTATCACATTACTTCGTTCAGGTAGGAGACCATATGGAAAGCATTACTTTTAGAAAGGAAGTCACTAATGGATTAATCCAAAGACGCTGTTATCTTGCTGTAAGGCAATTTACCAACCTTGTGTGATAAAGCCCCAAGTAAACACAGCTGTTGTCTTCAGGACACAGATTCAGTAGAGATCCAGCAAGGGAAAGAGAAATGTTAGCACTAAAACAAAATGATCCTAATGCTTAACTTGAATTATTGCCAAAACATTTTAGCACTTTGACAATAATTCCTGAATGATAATAAAAAGGTTCAATGGAAGTTGGTGAAAATCAGTTTCTGAAGTGTTACATGAGACTGGATGTGACAGGTGATCAACGAGAAGGGGAAAGAAAAGGGGAAGGAGGGGAGGGAGGGAAGGAAACTCACAATGTTTCAAAGGGACGGACTGCAAACATATGAATATGCAGGTACAAAAAAAAATCATTAAAGGGTAAAATTCAGATTAGATGCATCCAAGGATAAGCTCTGTCAGCTCACTAGTTTTACGTATAAAAAGCACTTTGGACACTGCAGAAATTTTGGGCTGTTTCTGCACTAGACCGTCCCCTCCCTAAACTGCAAACCTCAGGATTCCATAGGATGTTGAAGGTGGAATAATAGGACTGAGGTAGTGTGTTGAAAACCATCAAAAACTACAGTACCCATGTAAGTGCTGTAGGAGTTGATCAGCCAATCAGATAAAGACACGGGTAAAGAGTTAGATGGGCAGTGTTATGTGGGGATTTTGGAACAATGACCATATAAAGAAAGTGTTACTTGTTTTTGTTTGTGCCTGAGTATAAAAGGCAGTGTTGTACGCTTGGGCGGGGCTCTCAGACTTTGTGGAATGATCCCTCTGAGGCCCTGCTAGCAGTTCAATAAAATCCTGCCTTCTCTCAACTGTGGGTCTCGATTCCGGACTTGATTTCCGTTACATTTTTCTGGGGGCTCGGTCCGGGATTGAGGCGGCATTTGGCCCGCCCTGACCACCATCTTGCTTTCGGGATCACAGTAGGAACGACTCTGATGTTAGCGCCACCAACCTTTTTGTCGGAAGATAGGCCTCGAGACTACTGTGATAGCTGAAGCTGATGTGTGTGCCACGGAACCCAGACACAGGAGAAGAAACCAGGACACATCATTGGTGAGGCAAGTATATGGGTGTGGAAACTTGTTGGAACTGTTTTGGTATACCTTCCCCTAAGGGAAGAAGAGGGGCCTGATCACCCCCTATGTTCAACCCTAGTACCAGACTCTGAAGAGAGTTTGCGAAACTGTTGAATGAGGTAAAAAGGGAAAGGAGGTGGGAGGCCGTGTATTGGCATGAATGCTGATTTGCTTGGTCACCACGGTTCCTAGTGCAGGCCATTGAGTGTCCGGGTGCCTAGGCTGGTGACGAGTGCTTGTGGTCTCTCTTCCCTTCTTGTTTCGACCGTTGAGACCCCTTACTCAACGGTCATCCACCCCAAATCCTTTTGTGTCTGTGATTGACTTCGCAAGGGGTGGTCATGGGAGGCAGTGGAAGTAAAGATATTACTCCACTGGAATGTATGTTGAAGAACTTTAAGAAGGGATTTAGAGGAGATTATGGAGGAAAACCCATGAATCCACAGAGACTAAGGACATTGTGTGAAGTAGAATGGCCCTCTTTCAATGTAGGATGGCTGACCAAAGGGTCCTTAGACCACTCATTAATAAGGAGGGTATATTCAGTCATAGTGGGAAATCCAGGACACCCTGATCAATTCCCATATATTGATTCTTGGGACACCGTAGTCAGGGAAGCCCCTCAGTGGTTGAAGAAATGCAAGGAACAACAGGCAAAGATTATGGTTGTACGAATGGAGAAAATAAATAATAAAAGTGGAAAGAGGCCCATATATCCGGAGTCTCCTACAGGGGCATTAGAGCCGATGGCGCCTCCACCGTATGGGACTTTGCAAAACCCTTTCCAGGTGACCCCAGGAACACAAAATAACAGCCCCTTCTTGGACAACGTCTTAGGAAATCAGATGCAGATTAATGATGATACACGTGAGGGAAAAATAAAACAACCCATACAGATACAGAATTCAGGGGAAGGACAGTCGATATCGGGAACACCAGCATACGATCTTAGGTTTCGCACTGTAAAGAAAAACCTCTCTAAGGGCCGGCTGGAGGCAAGGGATGGACAAAAGGCACATTATAGTGATGGAGATCTGTCAGAGTCAGAGGGGGATAGGGAACCTATACTATCCTTAAGACAAGTGACACAGACCATTCTAGATCCAAATGAACAGGATGGCATCAGACGAGTGCAGTCATACATGTACATTCCTTTTACTACGTCAGACCTCCTTAACTGGAAGACACATTATGCTTCATACACTGACAAGCCCCAGGAAATGATAGAACTCTGTTCTAGTATAATGGCATCTCATGTTCCAAATTGGCAAGATTTCCAACAACTGTTAATGACTCTGTTTACCACTGAAGAACGTACGCAAATAATTCAACATGCCTAATGGATAGCCAGAAGTAGGGCTCCCCCAGGAGAGGCTAATCCAGAACAATGGATGCGAAGAAGGGTCCCTTCGGTCGACCCAGGATGAGATCCAAATAGACCCAATCAATTGGCCAGGCTCACCGATTACCAGGCCTTATTGGTGGAAGCAATGAGAGAAGGGATGAAAAGACCTGTTAATATGTCTAAGGTCTCGGAAGTTCCGCAGGGAGCCACTGAACCCCCTGGAATGTATTTAGAGAGGTTACTTAATGCGTACCGACAGTTCACTCCTCTGAACCCAGATGATCTGGACAATCATAGGACAGTAAATCTAGCTTTTGTGGGTCAGAGTTACCCAGACATCAGGAAGAAGCTCCAGAAGCAAGAAGGATTTGCTGGAATGAACTTAAGCCAGTTGTTGGAGATTGCTCAGAAAGTATATGTCAACAGGGATCAGGAGGAGAAGTGAGAAAAGGATAGGCGGATGGCTCGAAAGGCAGAATTGTTGGCAGCGGCACTAACAGATAGAAAGACCAAATGGGCCCCACAGGGAAGAGGTCGTGGAGACAGGAGAAGAGGTGAAGAAAGGTGAGGACGACAACCCTCATTGGGTAGAAACCAGTGTGCGATTTGCCGACAGGAGGGCCACTGGAAAGGAGAATGTCCAAATCATCAGAGGGGTGGGGAAAAGGGAAGCCAAGGTGCCACTCGAGGGCGATGACAGTGGAGAAAGGTCACTGATGGCCGATATCAGGCCCCCACTGAACCAGAATATACTAGGTTGGCCGAGATGGCAGAGCTGGACTACTAGGACAGACCGGGTACCCCTATATCTTGGCCCCGGGGAACCCTTGGTCAAAGTTGAAGTGGGCGGGAGCCGAGACATTCCTTTTATGATAGATACAGGAGCCTCAAAATCCGTGGTTACCAAACCAATCACCCCTATTACCAACAAGGCTATAAATGTGCTAGGTGCCACTGGAATCCAAGAAAGATGCCCCCTTTTGGAACAAAGAACTTGTCAATTGGGCAGTCATCAAGTAATGCATAGATTTCTTTATATACCAGAGTGCCCTATTCCTTTAATGGGCCGGGACTTGTTATCTAAATTGAGAGCACAAATAAATTTCAAGGATGATGGAACAACTGAGGTCGCTTTCTGAGGCCCGAGAATTTTGTCATTAACGTGCCCTGTGGAGGAAGAGTGGAGACTACACCAGGTCCTGATGTGCACTGAAGAAGACACTGAATTATTGTGGAGAACTTTCGAAACTCCGAGTGTATGAGCAGAAGATAATCCTCCTGGGATGGCACAGTTCATAGCCCCGGTTGTAGTGGAATTAAAACCGGGCGCCACTCCCATAAACGTACGCCAGTATTTTCTACCATGCGAAGCAATCTCAGGTATACAAAAACATTTGGATAGGTTAATACATTTCAAGATATTGAAGGAATGCCAGTCGCCATGGAAGTTGCCAGATGGACGTATCATCGTGCCCCAACATTTGGCATGGCCAGTGGTCCAACAAGCCCATGCCACAACTCATATAGGAAAGTCTGCCTTGGCGCAATTGTTAGACAAACAAGTATACTTAAATGGCCTCCATCAATTAACAGCTACAGCATCGACTAGATGCCAATTATGCACTCAGAATAATCCCCGGCAAGGAACTCGACAACCTCCCGGGGTTCAGCATCAAGGAATAATCCCCTTTGAGTCTCTAGTCATTGACTTCACTGAGATGCTTCGAGCAGGACCATATAAATACCTGCTGGTGTTTGTATGCTCATATACAGGATGGGTGGAAGCATACCCCACAAGAACTGAAAAGGCCAGGGAAGTAGCCTGAGCCCTCTTGAAGGACATTATACCTAGACACGGACTACCACATCATATGGGGTCAGACAATGGGCCAGCCTTTGTAGAAAAAGTAATCCAGCTGTTAACATCGATGTTCCATATTACCTGGAAGCTGCATTGTGCGTATAGACCACAGAGTTCAGGGAATGTGGAAAGAATGAATAGGACTCTGAAAAATCAGCTATCTAAGCTCTGCCAAGAGACAAAACTTAAGTGGACCAATGTTCTACCTTTAGCTCTATTTAGACTACGGTTTACCCCCAACAAGGACACGGGTCTATCTCCCTTTAAACTCCTGTATGGGTGACCTCCATTAGTAATAAGTGGTCTAAGGGGGGATATACGGGAATTGGGAGGAGTGGCATTACAACAAGAGGTTCAATTACTGGGAAAACTTTGGCTGACTTGAAACAGTATGTCTTAGAGCAGAGACCCCCCTTACTCCAAACTCAGGTGCATCTCTTTCAACCAGGGAATGAGATATAAAAGAGTGGAAGGTGGAACCCCGGGACCCAAGTGGAGGGGACCGTTAACGGTTCTGCTCTCTCCTCCCACAGCAGTCAAGGTGGCAGGAATTAGACCCTGGGTGCATTGGATCCGTGTAAAACGGGCTCATACTGACTGGACTTTGGCCTCAGTGCCTAACCAACCCCTACGCCTCGTGATCCGGAAAAAGGTCAGGGAGTAGAAGATCGGGACTAGGACCTACTGCAATCACACCGGAAGCTGGTTGCTCTATGTACGGCCCGATCCCCACTTGATTTCCAGTGGATAAAAACCATTTTTGTTGTAATTTGTTTATTGATATTGATATGTGTTATAATTTTGATGTGTATATCATGCATTGTAAACTTGGGACGAAGGGTGGTAAAAGGATCAATAGAAAGAAAGGCTGCAGCTTTTGCTTTGACTACCTGGGAATACCAACCATGAGGTAATGCAACAATCACAAGGATTGTGCATTAAAGGGGGGAATGAGGTGGTGTGTTGAAAAACATCAAAAACTACAGGACCCATGTAAGTGCTATAGGAGTTGATCAGCCAATCAGATAAAGACACGGGTAAAGAGTTAGATGGGCAATGTTATGTGGGGGTTTTGGAACAATGACCATATAAGGAAAATGTTACTTGTTTTTGTTTGTGCCTGAGTATAAAAGGCAGTGTTGCACACTTGGGCGGGTCTCTCAGACTTTGTGGAATGATCCCTCTGAGGCCCTGCTAGCAGTTCAATAAAATCCTGCTTTCTCTCAATTGTGGGTCTCGATTCCGGACTTGATTTCCATTACAGGACTACAACAGTCTAATGCAGAAATGCCAGCTGGCCCCTCCCTAAACTGCAAACCCCAGGATTTCATAGGATATTGAAAGCGGAATAATAGCACTATAACAGTCTAATGCAGAAATGGCCTTGACCTCTAGGCCTAAAGCTTGGATCTAGGAGTATAATGAAAATGTGAACCTGCACCTTCAGGAGGATTATTACTCATCCAGCACAAACTGAATCTCTGTTCCCTGATTTGTCTTGCTACTGATGAAGAGCACCTCTGTAGAGTCTGAATTAAGAATGGGTTTGCAAGATGTTTATCTGGAGTAACAGGGTGCTGAGAATGTTCTCTGCCAGTATTAAGAGAGCTTCACTAGCTTTCATTTTATTTCCAAGCCCAGTTTAGCGGTCTTTAATGCTATATTTAATGATCCCAGATAGTTTGGGTCCCAGTTCTCCATAAGGACAGTGGTCTTCATATGAAAGGTCATTGGTCAATGTGCTTCTCAAATTGCCCTGTTACTGAAGGTGAGGGAAATGGTGATTTGGAGACTGTTTTTGCAGTGGTGCCCCATTTGTGGAACGCCTACTGCAAGAGGCCCACCTAGCACAAACACTGTTATCCTATAAGATTTGGACAAACCCCATTTTATTCTTTCAAGCCTGCTAGGTACCCCAGATCTGCTTTTATCATATTCTGTATTTTGGTCTGCGTTGATGTTTTAACGTGAGTCCCATGGGGATCTTTTGTGATGACTGGGGATGCACAGTTTTTCTGGATAAATTTAAGCATTGATTACTAGCTAGTCCCTGATCTTCATAAAGGCTTTCAGATGCTCTACCCCAGGGGTGTCAAACTGAATTTCACATTGGGCCACATCAGCATGATGGTTGCCCTCAAAGGGCCGGTTGTGTCCGTAAAGCTATATAAATGTATCTACTCTTTTATCATATTAAATAATTGCCTCTGCATTCGGATATTACTGGTTTTTAAATCGCCTTCCCTCTGCATCAACTTTTTTGTCTTGGACATTTTGGGGCTATTGGATTGTAGTTTATTGTCCCTGTACCAATAGAATTGGTCAGTATATCCAAAGTGTGGCACTTTCTGCTCCCTAGTCCCTCTCTATGCCTTTCTGCCCCCAGGCTTGCCAGGTGGTGGTGGGGAGAGCGGCAGATGCAGGAGAGGTGCGAGGGCCACATGAAATGGCCTGGCGGGCCGGATTTAGCCCACGGGCCTTGTGTTTGACACATGTGCTCTACCCTGAACCACACAGGAAACTGTGTTTGACAGATACTAAGAAAACATTGTAGGCTTTTTAATATTACAGTCTCTATTAAAATGTGGTCAAAGATGCTTAACTGCTTTTAAATACAGCATATTGCAATGAAAAGCTGTTCAAATGAGTGTGTATTATGGACTGAGTTACATTCAGCTTTGTACAAGTTCCTTGTGAGCTCACCTCACTTTCTTTCCAGACTTAATCAAAGCTAGACTGTCTAAAATCTTGCTCACTATGTATCCGCAGAATGCTTGATAGCTATCCTACAAAGTGAAAAAGGGTCTTAACACTTTCTGAGCTTACTTTTAAGATTTTCTATTTCTTTATGTTGGAAAGGTCAATAATGAAAGAGGCTAACAATAGAAAGGAAGGTAACACTACAAAGTAGTGTACTGGGAAGAATTTGAAAAGGTGTGAGCACTGTGAGTTGAATATGTTCTGTCAAGATCAGTCTAAGAAGTTAGCTATAAAATCAGCCATTCAATAATTACAAAAATAATGGCCCATGCTTTTTAATTAGCCTGCCTTCTCATGCAGTTCTATCACTGTTTACTATTTTATAATTGATTGTAGTTTACCAGTATGCCACGCAGAGAACTCTTGATTATTAGGTTTCTAGAAGTATGTAAATATGTACACATATGGCTCCAAACTGACAAAAGAATCAGCTTCTACAAAGTTTTCTGGACTAACTGCATGGAACTGCCTTTGATCCCAGTTGGAAGAAAGGCAGGATATAAATTCAACAAACAAACAAACTGAGGAACCTATGAAGAAATTTATTGTGCCTGTTATTGATGAATTAGCTAAAGACATTTGTTGGCAAGTTAAACATATTACATTGTAAAGTTGGGTTTTGAATTGGCTATAAAAAAGTGGCTGCACAAAAATAAGCATAAACATAATGTAAACATGTTTTAAATGAATAAAGTTTGGTCCTTTTTGAGCTGCTTCTTAATAAAAGCAGCATATAATTTCTTTTAATTTTATAGAGCTGCTGGAAGTGGAATTCAGTTTCTGTGTTTGCATTTTGGCTTGATCAGTATCATACCGGATGTTCCATATTGTTAACACATTTTTGATCAAGCAAAGCATTTTGATTCTGACATGTAAGAGAGAAAGACTGATAGTACACTTGGGATCTTTAGGATAGGTTATGTAGGACTACTGGAAAAAATGTCAAGGCAATACCAAGGACATGCGGCTATTGCAGCATGGGAAGAGGCAGCATTTTAAGTCGTACTTATGTTTGTGGTACAGGCCTGGCTTAATAAACTGACCTAAATAAAAGAGATGGAGGCCAAAGGAACTCTGAAGAGCATCAGGAGCAATGCTAACAGTCACCATTTTTAGTGCCTCATTGACTGAATCTGTGAGTCACATTTAGCACCTCCCCATGCCTCCTGAATTGTTCTTAATGAAAGCCCCTTGTTCCCCCAGAGGGCATGGGGGAAAATTTCCTGTATTTTTGATATCTCCTCGTAGCTGTTTTAAACCCAAGGTAGTTTTTTTTTTAAGCCAAAACTAGAACCAGCTTTTTGGTCACCTATGTTTTTTTTTTAAAAGACCTCTTCCAGACCAGAATCACATCAGGCATGCCAAGATAAGGTACCACTGTCCACCCCATGGTTCCAAGATGGTATAAAGGGCCTATATGTATATGCATATGTGTGTGTGCATGTGTGTATGAGATACATACACACATACAATATATAAAATTCAGTGAGTAGGTGCGGTACAGGAGTGTATGAGAGCCTGTGGGATCTGATGGGAGTAGTTTGCTAGCCCTTATATCTCCAGGTATGTCTCATCCGTGATATAACTGGGAATGAAAAGTAATTTCTTCCATATACAATTATGTAGCCTATGGATCTCAGGTGTTTTTGACACAGTAGGCTACTATTTCTGCTGTGCTATACTATCTCTGTTAGTGAGCTTCAGGAACGTAGATAAGTGGTAATTGGGATATAATTCAAATGCTGCACACGACTTGGCTTTCGGAGTTCTCACATTGTAGGTTTGCATGATTTGTAGCTTGTTTCCTTAAAAATGATTTTGTAAAAGAATCTGTTAATCTAGCCTGAAATATTACCCAGTTCTGGTAACCAGTTGTTATCTTTTAGCTTAGCTGTCAGAAAGAAATGTATATGCTTCACTTTAAAAATCTAGTCTAATCTCTGCTCTAAAAATATGTATATCATTTTTAGTAACATGGATGTCTCTTAACATTGTTCTCCAGGTTGTCCTGGAGAATACTCAGCTGAAGTTCCAGTGTTCTTGAATGATGAGATGTCTGTTTATAGAAAAGTCAGTTTATCTGGTGCTCTAAGGTCACCCAAGATCAGCTTTGAACCTCAGCTGTTGATACTGACTCCTGTTCCTCTCGGGGTGAAAACTGGAGCAGATGTTGTTATAATTCCCCAAGACTATTTAAGGTAAAACACCACCCTAAACTGCAATATACATTTTAGTAACTGAAATTCTTCACAGGTGAAATCACTATTTTCTGCTTAGTCTTTTAAAAACTCTAATTTTGTGCTACTGATAAGGGAATAGAAAAACAACAACTGCAAAAAGTAATAAAATTGTAGGATAATTGTTATCTAGTTTATCAGTAACAGGAGCTTGACTGAAAGAGAAATCACTTTTTCCATGTTTTTGATAATACCTGATTTGATCCTGGAGTTATTTCTTTAAAGTTTAACCCCTAATATACATTGCTAGTATGGTATAAGGTCCTGTTTGCAGAGCAGGTACTCATGTATAAAGTAATGCTTTTCAGATCATACATGACATAGATTGGATACTAGGATGCTAACTATAGTTAAAAACATAAAAAAAGTCCATGGTAAAATAGAATAAAACTGGTGTTAATATTTAAGAAGCCTTGGAGAACATGAGAAGTCCCAGCAGACTGGAGGAAAGCAAATGTTGTCCCCATCTTCAAAAGGGCGGGGGGGGGGCAAATGATTATCACCCAGTCAACCTGACGTCAATACCTGGAAAGATTCTAGAGCAGATCATTAAGCTGACAGTTTGCAATTAGTTAGAAAGCCATGCTGTGATTACTAAAAGTCAACATGGGTTTCTCAAAAACAAGTCATGCCAGACTAATCTCATCTCTTTTTATGATAGAGTTATATCTTGATAGATGAAGGGAATGCTGTGGATGTAGCATTTCTTGACTTCAGTAAGGCCTTTGACAAAGTTCCCATGGTATTCTTGCAAAGAAGCTAGTAAAATGTGGGCTAGACAGGGCTACCGTCAGGCGGATTTGTAATTGATTGACTGACCGAACCCAAAGGGTGCTCACCAATGGCTGCTTTTCATTCTGGAGAGAAGTGACTAGCGGGGTGCCACAGGATTCTCTCCTGGGGCTGCTAATACCCCAGAGGAGAGGATCAAAATTCAAAACAACCTTGACAGATTGGAGAGTTGGGCCAAAGCTAACAAAATGAGTTTTAACAGAGAGAAATGTAAGGTCCTAAACCTAGGCAGAAAAAAATGGAATGCACAAATATAGGATGGGAGACGCCTGGCTGGACAACAGTACATGTGAGAGGGATCTAGGAGTCTTAGTAGACCACAAACTGAACATGAGTCAACAGTGTGATGTAGCAGTCAAGAAAACCAACACAATTCTTGATTGCATCAATAGGAGTACGGTGTCTAGATCGAGGAAAGTAATAGTACCACTCTATTCTGCTTTGATCAGACCTCATTTGGAATAATGTATCCAGTTCTGGGCACCTCAATTCAAGAAGGATATTGACAAGCTGGAATGTGTCCAGAGGATGGCGACCAAAATGGTGGAGAGTCTGGAAGCCATGTCCTACGAGAAGTGACTTAGGGAGCTGGGTATGCTTAGTCTGCAGAAAAGAAGGTTAAGAGGGGGACATGATAGCCATGTTCAAATATCGAAGAGAGAAGGGGCTTGTTTTCTGTTGCTCTAGAACCTAGCACAAAGAGCAGTGGATTCAAGCTACAGGAAAAAGATTCCACCTGAACCTCATTTGAACTTCCTGACAGTCAGAGCTGTACGGCAGTGGAATATGCTGCCTCAGAATGTGGTGGAGTCTCCTTCTTTGGAGGTTTTTAGACAGAAGCTGGATGGCCATCTGTTGGGAGTGCTTTGATATGTGTTCCTGCATGGCAGGGGATTGGACTCGATTGCCCCTGTGGTCTCTTCCAACTCTGTGATTCTATGATTCTATTAACAACACAAAAGGATTTTTTTGTTTAAAAATTTTTTTTAATTCCAGAACAGAAAGAATTAATAACACACAAAGGTATTAAATGGATGTTCATATATCTCAAGTAAGCACGCTATAATACTTAATTTTATCATTATACATTATCCAATTACCGTTCATTAATAAGGATTTTAGAACATATAGTAAAGGAGGATAAAAAAAAGTTAACCCCATTTAAAACAATGCTGCACCCCCCTACAAGCCCTTTTCTTAAAAACCTTCAGGTTTAAAAGCCTGTCTAATTAAAACAAGTCTTTACTTGCTCGCAGAAGGACAGTATGTAGGGCCCATTTGAGCTCCCTAGGGTAGGATTTCCAAATTTAAGGGCTTGCCACCGAGAAAGCCCTATTTCATGTTCTCACCAACTATACCTGTCAATGTTGGGAGACCTCTTCTGTGGATCTCATGGTCTAGGCAAGCTGATTGGTGAGGCACAATCTCTTAGATAGCCTGGCGTAAAGCTGTGTAAGCTTCATGGGTCATAACCAGCACTTTGAATTCTTCTGAGGAACAGACCAGCAGCCAGTGAAATTTTTGTTTTATGGCCGCTTTAATCTACTCTGTTTAGCGGTCTGGCTGCAGCTCTTTATGTTGGCTGAAGTTTCTTAACATTTTTCAAAGGCTACCCCATCGAGAGTGCATTACAGTAATCCAAATAAGATATATCTAATATGTGCATCACTATGGCCAGATCTGGCATCTCTAGGAGGAAGTGCAGTTGGCCCACTAACTTCAAGTGTGCAAAAGCATTCCTGGCCACAACAGAAACTTGGGCATCTACATTTAAAGCTGAGTATAATCAAACTGAGAACCTGCATCTTCAAGAGTGTAACTCAGTTTAACAGACTGTATCCCTTTTCTGCAACCTACCTTTCAATTGACCAGGAGCACCTCTGTCTTGTCTGGACTGAACTTCAGTTTGTTTGCCCTCATCTAGTCCACTACTGATGTCAAACACTGGGTAGACCCAAAGCAGCTTCCTTGGAGCTGGATGAAAAGAAGAAATAGCTGAGCCTACACCTTTCCCATGCTAGTTTTGTCTTCTGTTCTAAAAAGTGACCTGTCCAAACTCTATGTTAGCATACAACATGTCATTGTGTGCTACAGCTTTGAAACACCAAGAGCTTTTATGGAAATCAGTAAGGATGGGCACAAAAAGCCTTAGAAGGTGTTTCTGTGTCAAATGTGGGGTTGCCAGAACAATTTTTTATCTTCTGTTGGACACAGAATTCACTTACAGAAGGAGCATTTTAGATTTGTTAAGTAGCAAACTCAACAGTAGCAAGTCATTTGGCTTGCCTATGATTCTGCTTTGACTTCAGGAGCCTAGATACACGTTCTTGCTATAGAGGTTCAAGTCTTATGGAACTGAGCATACATATATAATATCTAGCAGTGATTTTGTGAGTTTCTGATGGTTGTTTATTCCTTAATTATTTTTGAAGAAAATAATTTTGAGAAGAAGAAGAATGTAAAGATAAGTAAAGACAGAAGTTTAGCAAAATAGATTAAACAAATCAAAAAGATATCAATATTCTGGCAAGTGCATATAGGAGATAAAAGAAAAAGAAATCTTAGATAGCCAACCAAGAACAAATAGGAAGTTAATTGGAGAAGAAAAGAATTGGAATAAGTTTAGACTAATAACTTTAAAATATATTTGGCTGATATTAGACACTATATAATAAGATAAAAATAAGAATTTTGAAATATTAATAAACATATGACAAAAATAGTATAGGAAATAAATGTGAAAAAGGAAAGTAAGACCTTAGGAATGTATGGATTTAATGATTTATACAGAGATATGTTACTTTACATTATACAAAAGAGTATTTTATTTATTGTAAACATTAATATGTCTTATGAACTTATGCTTGTAAGGATGGAAAATTTTTAATAAAAAAAAGAAAAAAGAAAATAGACCTAAGAAAGGCACAGCCATGATCAACATGGTGTTACTATGATAGCATTTATTTTTACTCTCTTGAAAAGTGAGTAGTACAACAGTTTGACAATTATGTATAAGTTAAGTTTAATGTGAAACCCTCTTCATTGTTTATTAATTTGAGGTACAAAGTGTTAACTAACTAGATAGTTGTGTTAGTACATTTTTGGAGGGCTAATACTTCAAAAATATTTTTCTCAGAGCAGTTCTCTGGAAGTGTATATTTCTTGGTATTGTTACTCTGGTCCATTGGAAATATGTACTTTATTTGGTTTTATAGGCCATCAGTTTTACAAGTTGAAATTCCAGAGATGGATTCTGGAGGAGATTATGATGGTGATGGTGTTATTGATGAGGATGATGAAAAAGAAAAAGAGATTAATTCCCTAACAGTGGACTTTCCAAATGGCAATGTGATTAAAATAACAGAAGAAGGGGAGAATATTGGATTCAGTTGCAGAGTCAATTTCAGTTCTTCAAAACCATTGTCTTTTTTGAAGAACTTGTTCTTTGTTGATGAAGAAAGAAACAGGTATGTCTATTAAAGTTTTTCTTCGCGTTGAAGTAATAGTTTAAAAGCTATGAACTGAGAGGAAGTGCCTATAAAATGCTCTCTTTGAATAATACTTTTCAGTCATGACTTTCAGGCAAATCTCATATGAAACTTTGATATTTAGAATAGTGCTGATATTCTGGGGAAATTTCACAGAATGTGCGGTACAGTGCTGGCTATAGAAATTTGGTAACTCCCAGGCAAAGTTACTCTTATCCATATAATTGAATGAATGGGGAATTAGTTCTTCTTTTCCTTCCATAGTTTTCTGCCCTCTCTGTCACCTGGAGAAAGCAGTTGTGAAAAAAAGCAGAAGAGAGAAGTTGTGCTTACCTAAGTATGTGGGCAGCTTAGATCAAGATCATTCCAGCATAGTTGGAAGGACATGAGGAAGAGAAAGGGAAAGAATTAGTAGGCATGGAATAGATAGGCAAGGAGGCTTCACAGAGTGAGTGCAGCCTATGGCAGGGATGCTGACTGCTGTTCCTCCTCACTCAGTTTGTACTGTTTGATCTGGTGGACCCATCAGAACTGCAGGTGTTCTGGCCTCCACCTGGGAAATAGACGAAGAACATAGGTATGTAGATAAATGGTGGTGAACAGTAAAAATGGGATAATGGGCAAACAATAGCTAGCTGGTTTTTTTCACCATTGCAATTATGAGGTCTCTTTCTGGTTTATGAACCTTGATAGGTTTTTTTTTTTAAATTAGTGACTTTGTGGACCTCTGTGTGCTTTATAAATATTCTAAGATGAAATCCTTTATTGAACGAAATCTGCAATGTCGAAATGTGTAACTGAGTTGTCAAGATGTGACCTACTATTAATAAAATAATAAAAAATGATCATTTAGTAAGACAGTAATCATTAACACTGAGGTTGTGGCTTCTTATTTGTGCAGGAGGTCAATGCACATAGAGAGGGCTTAATGAGACTATGTCACATCTGTGACAATGACAAGCAGTGGCCTGCATTTTGACTCTGAAAACTAAAAAGCAGTTGTTACTTACTTAGGAACTTCAGTCAAACTTTGAATTGGACAAGTAATATGAAAAATGTTTCTACTAATGGATAACTAATGGATAAAAAAATCAAATATGTGTCAAGAATCTTAGAAAAAAATTCTCTTTGAAACACTTAGAACCATCAGCTGTAAATTAAATTGCTTGTTGTTTTAGATCACAATATTCCTCCAAGGAAAGCACAATAGCTGTGGTGCTATTCTCACAAAAAACTTTGTGAGCTAGGTTAAGCTGAGTGTTGGTGAAATTCCCAAGGGTAGTCAGTACTCTTCATGTCTGAGTGACAGTTTTAAATCTATGACTTCCAGATCTACATTTGATGCACTGTTCATCACACCACTTTGGCCCTCACTCTGTCATTCCCATCTGAAGTTCAGTTGCTTTGAGTATTTTAGATTGTGAAGCATTGTGCTGATGATGCGGATGTTACTTTAGTCTACAGGTTTGAAGTTAACAGTTACATGTGATAAAGTTACCTTGCAATTGATGCTTGGTTGATGTTGTTTCAAAGTAGTCTTTACATGGTAGTAATACATAATTACAGTATAAAATGTATTATACCTTTCTCCTCTCATATGGCTTTCAAAATGTATAAAGATTTGAAGAAGACATTAAAAACCCATCCCATCAGATAATGCCAGGCAGCAGAATAATAACACTGCCAGGAGTGATTCTATAAGTGCCATGTAGAGATGTTTTCATTTACTCATGCCTTAAATCAACGATGGGAATCATGTAACTAAATGTTGTTGGGCTGGAAGTATAGCATCCATAGATACTATAGCCAGTGATGAGAGATACTGGATCTTGTAGTCAGGCAGAGTGCCTGACTTGAATCCCTGCCTTAAAAGTTAATAAAACACCATGAAGGCACAGAATCCTGAAAAGTATAGAAAACTTGTGGTATTATTTTTTGGGATATATCTGTTCCAAGCCAGAAGTATAGTGAATTGAGATAATACCTTGTAGACTCAGCTTTCATAGAAATAGCCATGTTAATCTGCTTTGGTATAAAAAGAGAAACAAAAAGGACTCTTGTGCTACCTTTATGACCAATCAATTTATTTCATGTATGCTTTTGTGGTCTACCTTCCATTTTTTCAAAATGCATTACCTTCTTGTAGATATAGATGCTCTCTACACCTGCAGCACCTGCAGCACCTTCGTCTTTTAACATTTAATCTCTTCTCTTATTGTTTTTTTATGCTGAACATGTACAATTATATCCTTTCGTTTGATTATTGCTGCTCCTTCTGCTAAAATGAATGAATGTATTTATGTGCAGATATTTGGATATATGAGAGCTAGCATGTTGTAGTAGTTTGAGTGTTGGACCATGGCTCTGGAGACCAGAGTTGGAATCTTTGCTAGGCCATGGAAACCCACTAGGTGACTGTGTGCAAGTCACCATCTCTTAGCCTCAAAGGAAGACAAAGACAAACCCTCTTGGAACAAACTTTGCTAAATAAACCCCATGTTAGGTTCACCTTAGGATTGCCATAAATCGGAAACAACTTGAAGGCATACAACAACGACCACAAATTTGGATGTATGCAGTACAACATGCTGATTACAAATCTATTTCCAGACACAAATCAACCTTCCTATATTTTTGAGATCCTGGGACGAGTGCTTTCTGTCTGTACCACCACCATCATTGGCATGCTTGTTGAGGTCATGAAAGAGGACCTTCTCTGTAGCTACTCCCAGACTAAAGAATTCTCTCTTGTGGGGGGTGAAGTTGGCCCTATCTCTGCTCTACATTTGTTTTATTTCTATTTTGTTTTAACTTAGTGGTGTCCAACCTTTGGTCCTCCAGATGTTTGGGACTTCAACTCCCAGAAACCCTAGCTGCTTGGTTAACAGTCAGGAATTCTGGGAGCTGAAGTCCAACACACCTGGAGGACCAAAGGTTGAACACCATTGTTTCAACTCATACTTTAAACTGCTTTAGTTCTCACATTGAGAGAAAAGTGGGATATTAAATAATACATACGTACATACATACATACATACATGTATGCAGTGTTAGATCTTGGTGTTGATTGCAAAATAGGAAAATGTGGCTATTGGTTAGCAAATACTGAATTGCAATTTCAGTGAAAGTTCCTTTATTTTTAGATACTCACTTCAGGTGTCTGCTACAGCAGAGAATTGCCTCCTTACTGTGTATCCATACCTCGCATACCATCTTACTGACCAACAAATTATCCTAAAAAATGGTAAGTACAGAGTATTTCTTCTATTCACAAGCTCCTGTGATAGTAGTTTATCTGTACCTGGTAGCCCATGGCTAATATCTTAAGATATTTGTCATATATAACATATACTGAGATTTTGTTCAGAAGTCCTTTAAATTTTCTTGGGCCACCAAACTGTTGTTGGATTGTGCAACCATTATTGGCTGATGCTTTGGGTGGTGACGTGAAAAGAAGTAAAAGTACACACTTCGAATATCTAGAAGAGCACTTGATGAACAGCAGTTAATGAGCAAAAACAATGATATAGAGATGGAGTGGGTCCATATATGTTTTAGTAAGGGTGGGCAGTTATTTCCCTCCCCCGCCTGCCCAGTGGACTGCACTGGTGAGTTTTGACATATCTGAAGTGATGCAACATCACTTCTCGCAGCCATTTTGGCCAATTTTCAATCAGGTTTTTTTTGGATTTTTTTTTTTAGGGGGGAGGTTTGGTTGCTTCTAGGGGGGTAAGAGGAAGCAAACTGCCATAGTTCCAGGCAGTTTTGGTAGCATTTTGAGAAGCTTTCAGATGAAAAAATACCTGAAAATTGTCCCCAATTCAAAGTTTTTAATGGGGCCTGGGGGCTTCTAGGAGGCTTCAGGGACCACATTTGGGAGTCCTGTGGGCTGTATGCCACCCACAGGCTACACTTTCCCCACCCCTGGTACAGAGGTAGATAGGTAATGAGAAGTGAGTGGTGATTAAATGACAAAGCTAGATAAATTATGAATAAGTTTGCTGTAGACTAGGTTTAGTAACTTCGTAAGTGTAAGAGTAATTTGACTGATCAAAGAAATTATCCCAGAATGCTGAAATCTGTTTCAAATACTCTGAAACAAAAGGTTCAGTCATTTGTATGTAGTATTGGACTATTCTCTTTACAATTTAACACTTCAAAATTGGTATTTAATCACCTCTGCTAATTATGTCGCTGTACTGTTTCAAGCCCATTGCATTGAGGTTGTTGATTTTCAGGGTTAGTGCATGGTAGTAACCAGTATAATTTTGGTTGTAGAACCAGTTCCACACAGGTGTGTAATTGGTGTAACTGTACCAGAGAGATATTTCCTCCACTATAAACCATGTATATTTTCTCAGTAGCACCAGCTATGTAGATTATGTTATTATGAATGATTTATTTATTTGTGTATAGTTATTCACTTAGTAGGGAACATGCAATTAGTAAGAAAAATATTTTTTTATTTCTACTGTAGATAGTAAGGTGAGATCTGTATGATGTTTTGCATTTATGTTTTTATTAAATATATAGATTCTACTGAGATAATTTATAGCACTGGAGAAGCAATGCAACATCCATCCTATATACCAGGAACCTGTTCGCAAACTTCTTCCAGTACTTTTGATGCCATTACAAACTCTGCCTATGAAAATTCTGTTGCAGGTATGAGGACTGTTAATATATGTTAAAGGCAGTTGAAATTTTCAGGAGTTCTCTGAAGGTACTAGATTCTGTGTTGTGTTAATCTGTCTGTATTTCTAGATGTTTCTTGTGATACAGTACACCTTTTTAGGAGATGTTACATGGTAATCCTGTTCATACAGGAAATAAAATTAAACTAGCTGAGCTGATCACTTCTTGTTCTGTGTTCAAAATAAATAATACATATTACTTCTTTATGGAACAGTGTCAGAGAGTTTCATCTGATGTTGTTGCTGAATAAGAGAATATTAGCTAGATCTGTATGTCTGGTCTAAATTTTGCTATGCTAGTAAAATGTTATAAACAAGGATTGTTTCCTCCTACTCTTTGATACAAGATAGGGATGTTTCTTGAAAAGGATAAGAGAAAAAGAAATGGCCATTCTCCTACACAGTACTAGTTTCTGTTTTTCAAGAGCTGCACTTCAATCACAATGTGTAATATTTGTCTGGTACGTACTATATACACGGTAGTTTTAAGTAGGTAGGATGCTTGATATATGACTGCTAGACCTAACATAAAGGTGAGAAGGGATCATTTCTGAGGTTAATTTACTAATTAAAAGTTAGTAAATTGCTTGCTTCTGATGGAATTCACTTGAGAGTTTTTAAAGAATTCCCATGAATAATTGCTGTTTGGTAAGAAAATGTAAAACTGACTTAGCAAATTGGAAAACTGGAAAGAATGATTCCCACAATCCCAAATGTTTAAAAAGGATCCAGAGAGGATCTGGAAAATTGAAGGTATGCCAGTCTAACGTAGGGGTGGGCAGGTGTGCTCCACCCAAGATCAGTGATTATCTTTCTAGATCTTTGGAAATTGCCCACCTTTTGTCTTACATTTGTACTAGATAAATTGGTAAAAAGCAGCAAAGCTAGAATTATGAAATGCATAAAAGAACATGCCTAGTTTTTGTGACGGAGGTTCTGTGTCGTCTGTTTTACTGGTGGAGTTCTGTAAGACTATTCACAAGCATTTAGAAAAGATTGCTGTTATATTTAAATGGTTATTTTGCCGCCCAAGATTAATTTCCAAGGTAATGTCAAGAAAATCAGTACAATAAATTTTATATGTGGAAAAGCAACAGAAACAAAGTGACTATACAAACTTAAAACTATGATGAACTGTATGTAGAACTAGTACAAATATGGTACCAAACCATTTAGGGCTTGAGACAGCCAGCGCATTGAACTGTGGAAATAATTTGTCCTAAGATATCTGGCAGTAGCATTTTGAACTAATTGAACTAATTGATGATTCTGAATATTCTTTAAAGGATGCACATTAGGACACATTGCACGCTCAAAATAAGAGATAACTTAAAGCATGGATCACTGAGGTCAGATTGGAAAATTCCAGAGAGGGTTACAGTTGACACACCAATCTCAATTGTTCAAATATGCTTCTTCTTTGTGGTTTCTGTGACTCACACAAATGAAGTTTACTGCATTTGCACAGTGCACTGTTTGAGATCTTCTAGAGATGTTATGCAGGTGTTTTGGTGGTAACTCCTCTTCCACTGGTACATATAATGAGGTATGTTCCTGCTCAAACCCTTGGCAGCACTGAAAGGAACAGTTAGGTATACATTTTTGCTTTCAATCATCAGGTTTTTGGCTTGGACTGCTTACTCTTCTCTTTGCTGTCTTCTGTGATTTGGCTTGGTAACTTTGATCACTCAGTTTGAGTTGGACTGTTTCTCAGCTTCTCTCTCAGTTTAACCTCTTGTACCTACCTCTGATTCTTCAGTAGCTATGCCATCCAGATCTTTTAAAAAGTGTTCCACTTGTGGAGCAAAGATCCCAAATACTGATGGCCACTCCCATTGCCTTTTGTGCCTGGGAGGAAATCACATATCTTCTTCATGCACCTGTCCTGCTCAGAAGGTGGTGTTGTCTCTATTACCTACAGAAACACAGGCACATCCTGCAGCCATTTCTTCTGTCAGCAAGCCTTAGGCATCCACTTCAGCCACCAGCATATCTGTCCTCTCCATTGCTTCCACTGATGTTCCTTGAACCACTGTTACCACCAGAGCTATGACGATCATTTCGGTTGTGCTGTTCTTCTCTACACTGTCACTCTCCTGCATCTGCTGTTCCCCCTGCTGTGACTTTGTCGCCATCTCCACACAGATCATGCTGCCATCATTGCATAACAGCTCTAGAAGGTTCTGAACAGTGCACTGAGCAGGTGATTTTGTGAGTTCACAGATGACCACTTGAAGAACCACAATTACAGGTGAGCAATCTGTTGTCTTGCCGTGATTAGGTACAAGAGAACCCCAAACTGCAAATCAAAGTTTTTAGAGGGAGTGCATCCCCTTTCAACTTTGGGTGAACATCTAAACTGAAATGCTTCCTGTGGATTAGCAGAACTTCTGTCTTGCCATCTAGCCCATTACTGACATCAGGCACTGGTCTAGGACATCTGTGTCTCCTTTGAAAGAATAATAATAATAATAGAGAAATCCATGGAAGATAGGATTTCCACTGGCTACTAGTCATGATAAATAACTAGAATCTTTAGATTCAGAGGTAGTGTGCTAATGATGATCAGTTTTGAGGTGCAACAATAGATGATGGTTTGTAGCCCACATCTCTGCTAAAGATGTTTCTGGATGCATTTGGCTGGCCACAGTTGGAAAAAGAATACTGCACTGGGTGGACACTTAGTCTGACCCAACAATTAACAGGATTTTTCTTACATTAGTGAGATAATGTGTACTTAATGTATACAAATATTCATGTATATGCTGTTATGATCATTCTATCAAAAGAAAAACAATTGTGAAAAGGTAATATTTAATACCAAGTGCTGAGATAAAGATATTTCATGATTTGTTTTGTAGCATTATAAATTTCGTTTTCCAGACATGTGCAGTAAAGAGATTGCATGGAATCAATTTTGTGATGAGGATTTAATACATCAGTGATTACAAGGTTGCACTGTAGAAATGATAAAACAGTCAATGTCATCTAGTCTAATGTATGAAGTTCCAGTATAAAGCTATTAATTTTGTTTGGTTTTATATCATAGCTAATTATTTCTCCATGGTAGAGGTGTGAAAAACTTTAGTCATATGATCTGAGCATGCTAGAAGCCTTTAGTTTTCTTTCCTCCAAAAAGAAAAGAAAAGAAGCTCTCTCTCTCTCTCTTTGTTTGTTCAAAGTAAACTGCAACTAAATCCAACTATTTTTGTGCAGAATTGGAAAAGATGCTTCAAAATGAAACAATAAAGAAGAGAGATACTGTTGGCCAGAACAGAAGGATTGGAAGCACACTTGAACAATCACTTATTCCTGCACAAGGCACGGAGGAGTATGCTTTTTTCCAGAAAGTGATTACAGCAGTCCAGAACTGGTTTACTCTCTTTGGTTGGTCTAAAGGACCAAACCCCATTTCCATTCCTCATTCTCTACGATGGTACTTACTGTTTTCTCACATTATTTTTTAAAAAGTGTTTTGTTTACTTAATTAAATGTTTACTTCAGTATTTTCAGTGGTTTTTAATGTGATCCTGGTGTGACAGTTGGCAGGGAAAGAACAAATCACAGGATGATTTTGAAGCTTTAAGCAAAATGAAGAATTGCTGCTTGAAGAAGCATGATGAACAGCTGAATGGGGGCAGTCTTATGCATGCCTTGCTTTGGTCAAGGACAGAGGGCCTAGTTATCATACGTCTGTAAATTCAGAAGAACTGAGTGTGCAGGGATGTAAGACCTCCAGTGATTATAGTAGTGCTAGAGGAGTGAATCAGTCCTGTATTTGTGTTATCACAACTTGTGTGCTTCCCTGGAGTCAGTGGAACTTAGAATTGTAGAAATTGGATAGCTGATTTCTCTCTTTTTCTGTGATCGGAGTGTCCACACCCAACATTGGACTCTTGGTACAACCTTTTCAGAGTGTAATGTTGAAGGTTTGGGACATTTTTGTGCAAGTTGCACTCTCTCTGGTAAAATCTGAGATGGAACTCTTATGTAGGAAGACTTTACTATCAGTGCTTCTGTTGAGGAAGGTTCTTTATCTAAGGCTAAATCTACACAAGGAAAATAATGCTGTGTTACCTCAGTCTCAATCCTGATGTCACATGATATTCCTCCAATCTATAGCTGAAGGTTTTGAGCCACTTTTTTTTTTTTAAAAAACCCTCCTCAATTATAGGTTATGATTTTGGGGAGGTACAGTTATATCTTTTCTTTTTTACTGTGTATCTTGAAGCCAAGCTTAGGCTCAGAGTGAAAATGGTGGGAGGTAGAGAGGTAGGTGGAAAGGTGCATCAGGAGATTGGCTGTACGTACAGCAGCTAAGAAGGACCAGCACGTTTTTCTTTGCATGCTGGACATATGCAAAGCTTTGGATCTCTAAATCTTCTCCTTGACATGGCTTTCAGTAACTTTTTGGCATCTGAGTTTGCGGGTATTGCAGATGCCCTTTTGAATGGGGTTGTAGGGAGGTGTTATCTCATGGAGTAAGTGCCATAAGCCACTTTCCTGGGTGAAAGCATTATTGGACTCAGTGGGACTTAGTTCCAAATCGACCTGTATAAGATTCTACCATGGGTTTTAACTCCTATACCCACTTTTGTGGGAGTAAGCCCCACTGAACTTATGATTAGACATGTATAGGATTGGTCTGTTAATGCTGCAGATCTATGCATATGGGCGAGGGGGCTATGCTAGCAATGTGAGGGGGAAAGGCCAGGTGCACTACTGATGGCAAGGCAGTGGTGCCAAGCACGACAGCGCAGGCGAACGTCTGTCTGTATGTTCATGCACCGTGGGAAAACAAAGGCTGAAAGGTGACCCATGTGATTTTTTTTTTTAATAGCCCCAATGAATATATGAATGTATGCATATATGGTGGGGAACAAAAACCAAACCAAACCAAACCAAAAAACCTCACAACAGTAGCTGCAAGTTCTATTGCCATGTGGGTTAAAATACTTTGAAACAGCCAACACATGACCAAAGTCAGATGTCCACTTAAGCCAACTTGGGTTCATGATGGGAGACTTGTGTGGCTTATCTTGCTGATTCCACATTGGGTGAAAAGGTTCACATATGGTTCAAGAGAACCCAAAGTGCAACAGTAACAATTCATGTTGGAGCTGGAAAATAATGAAGAGCAGTAGCTTACATTCTAGCATTTGTCCTGTTAGCTAGAAACATAGGAAGACTTGAAATCTATATGTTTGTGTTAAACTTCATGACTGGAAGTTTCATTACAGTCAGCCCTCCACATTTGCGGGTTTCACTTTTGCAGATTTGATTATTTGCAGATTATTTTCTGTCACCTCTGCTGCCTCCCTATGCCATTTTTAATAGGGACTGCAAGCCTCGTGAGACTGAGAAACTGCGAACGAGCCTTGTAAGTCTCTATTAAAAATGGTGTGGGGCAGAAGTGGAGGTGGCAGTAAGCCCCACCAGCCCCCCACTTCTGCCTTGTGAAGGAACTCTGACTCCTCAAAGGAATCCATGGTGGGTTGAATATGGTGGCCATACTTTTTTGTGTGTGTTAAATATGATTTGGGAGGGCCTAGAGTTATTTATGGTTTTTCCACTTTCATGGGGGTCCTGTGCCCCTCAGCCTAGCAAATGAGGAGGGATGACTGTATTTAAAAGTTTCTCTGACCACTGCCCCCCATCTCAGGTGCTTCTTTTCGAGGGATATCTTCCCTCTCATTGTCTCCAATCAGGCCACACAGCCCTTTAAAAACCCACCCCAGTCCTCTTCCTTCTTTACCAGGCACTGTCTGGGCAGCTAAGAATGGCTTGCCCTCTGCCTCCACATCCAAGGAATGAGTTGGGCAAGAGAGAGGAAGTATAAGGCCACCATGCTGAACCAGCCTCCTTCCTTCTCCTTTCCCTGACCTGGTTTGGACCCTAGGTGCCTATTCTTCCTGCCATCCCTTGGCCCACCCCCCCGCACATACACACACATTTTGATATTTGCAATTTTTTCACTTTTGCAGGGGTCCTATACCCCTGACCCTAGTGCATGTGGAGTGCTGACTGTATAGTCCAGCCTTTCTCCAACATGGCACCCTCCCAATATTTTGGAGTATAACTCATATCATCCCTAACCACTGGTTATGCTGACTGGCTCAGTCAATGGAAGTTGTAGTATAAAACATGCTATAGTCTAACAGGTTGTGACAAACTGAGGTGTTTGCCTTCTAACCTTGCAATAGTAAAGGCAAACTGCAAGAATCCAGAGCTTGTTAATAATGGTTATATCCTAGGTATAGGAAAATGAAGACTTCTGCACTTGTGAAAGAGGATGGATTACTTTTAACAGTTTCTTTGCCATCCTTAACAACTAGAGTAGCATATTTTTGCCAGCAGTGTAGCTCATTGGTAAAAGTAACTGAAAGCGTCAAGAGTGAAAACTGGAGACTGGTCCTGTATCTTTAATAGTTGGATAGAAGAGGGAGGCTATTTTCGCACTAGACTGTTATAGTGCTATTATTCCACTTTCAACGTCCTGTGGAATCCTGGGGTTTGCAGTTTAGGGAGGGGCCGGCCAGCTCCTCCCTAAACTGCAAACCTCAGGATTCCATAGAATGTTCAAAGTGGAATAATAGTGCTGTAACAGTCTAGTGTGGAAATGGCCAGAATCTTAGCAGGTGTTGTTTGTACCTCCGTGCATGACAGACACACCTTCTGACATTCCCTCTTCTGCACAACTATTAAAAGTACAAGAGCTGTCTACAGTTTTTAATCTGGCAACCATAAATAACTCAGGAGAGCAAGAACGTCTAGATAAACTCCAGTCTACATATTCAGTATATCTATTGAAGAACTAAGCCGGGCAACTTCTGAAAGAATTAGTTACTTTTAATATAGAAAAAGATGAACAAGCAAAGTGTTGATGAAATAAGCAGGACCCTAGGAATTACTTCCCACCAATGGCACAGTTTTTCCTTGGTGGTGGGATTACAGGCTTTTGTGAGGCAAGAGGCTATGCTGCTTGTAAGTTCTCTCATGTTACACAGACTTTTGCTGAGGAACCAGGCTAAATGTGCCAAACAGCTGCTGGGCAGCAGCAGTAGTGGAGGAGTGGGGTGATACTGGTGGAGGATCTCTCAGAATCAATGGTAATGGCACCATAGTTAACACCTGTTAGTACTGTGCAGAAGGAGGCTTGGTAACCTCCTTTCGAGTGTCTTTTATTATGAGAAACCTATGAGGAGACAATCCAAAATGAAATGAGAGATAATGCCAGAAGATGAGGCTGCCAGATTGGATGGTGTTCAATGAGCCACTGGGGTAGAGCAGAGGATACTTATGAGATACAACTGGACTCAAGCTGTTGATGTGCTCAGAGCAAAAGGAAAGTCAAAAGCTGCCCAACACATACTATAGGAACACAGAAGGTGAGAAGCATGAATCAAGCAAATCTAGCTTCTCCTGATTCATGCTTCTCACATTCTGTGTTCCTATAATATGTGGTGGTGTACATATAAACACATACAGGATGATATTCCCCACCCAGTTCCACATACAGAGTAGAACTGGATTAGCAGTTGAATTTTACTTCAATTTTGGCGACAACCTGAACTTCTCCACTACTTCTGATGGCAGTAATCAAGATAGGGGTGCAAGGTAGACTTTATTGTGCACATAGTTCTGTTCTCCTAGAGAGGGGAATGGTTGTGGGGGTGTTGCTGCTGCCACCTCCCACCATCTCCTGTCTGAAATGGTTGCCTCACTCTGCCTAACAGTAGAGCTGGCCACACTAGGAAGCTGACTTATTCTGGAATACATAGTAATGCAAATAGGGATTTACAGGCAAATTGCCTGACCATGTTTGCCCCAGATATGTTTCTAGATGAGTGGTGGGAAGATTGGCCTAACTGCATAGATAGTATTTGAAACGGAATAGAAAAAATTCAGGTACATATTTTAAACTAGCAAGTTAACAGTAGAAAAAGACAGCATGTTTAACATAGTCCACTTTTGTGTGCATGCATATTTATGACTCAAGCCCAACTTACTGCTACTGCTTATATTTTGAGTAGTTAATGTTATCAGAAGAAATGGTTTTTAAACATAGAATTGACATACTTTATTGGCCGCACAGAAGATACAACTGAAAATATTCAGGTAGTAGTTAACCTGCCAAATGAGTTTGATGCTGCAGTCCTACATATACCTGTATAGGAACACACCTGATTGAACGGTATTACTTAATCAGTAGGCATGTATACGACTGTGTTGTACATAGAACTGTTGCTTGTTCTCTGATTTTACTGCAGTGCTAAACTATGTCATTTGAGATTTTATACCTTAGGCTGTTGATTGTTCATAGAAGAGAAAAATACATATGTTGATGAGTACATGGAGCTCTGGATCAGGATAACAGTAACTGCTATCAAGATAACACCAGAATCACTATAATGCTGGAGTGGGAATCATGTTATTGCACTGTAACACTCTCCTTCCTCGTTATTAGCTGTGCTGGTTAGGGTGTTGGAAGTTGGAGTCCAACAACATCTGGAAGGCCACATGATTTCTACTCCTCCTGTAAAAGAGTGCATACGTTTTTAAATTGGATCTCCAGTAAGAGAGCAATGACGTTTGTAGATGTCACCTTAGCTTTCTTTGAATAGTGAAACAAAATTGTTTTTATTTCCTACCTAGTGATGTCTGTAAAATTCAAATGACTTCATCAGATGAAAAACTTAAACTAAATCTTGGTAAGGATATCAAGACCATTTATGACATGCTGCTCCATCTCAGTGGGCAGTTACTCCCTGGCATTAGTTCAAGTCAATCCTTGCCATTTGACCCTGTTCAGCGAGTGGTGCAGCTTCACTGGCAACATACTACAATGATCACTTTTCTCAAGTAAGTGTTTTAAAAATACTGTGTTTTTCCTAAAACTTGCCTGATGTACTTTAAAAGCTTTTGATGATATCTTCTTACAGAAATAATTCATTTTACATTCTACCTGGTTCATATGTTCAAAAAACACCAAATTTGCCATATCCTTACTAGTTGGTTAAATGCTTGGTTAAATGTGTGTGCGGTTTTTAAAATCTTGTATTCATTTAAGTGTTTCGTATACTATTAAGTATTCCTTATACTGTTAAGTGAGAGCTAGTGTGGTGGAGTAGTTTGAGTGTTGGATAACGATTCTGGAGACCAGGGCCCCACTCAGCCATGGAAATCCACTGGGTAATCTTTGGTAAGCCACACTCTCTCAGCCTCAGAGGAACACAAAGGCAAACCCTCTCTCAAGAAATCTTGCCAAGAAAACCCCATGATAAGCTTGTTTTAGGGTTGTCATAAGTTGGAAATGACTTGAAGGCACACAATAACAACATATTATTAAGTAATTGCTGCCCACCATGTTCATATACTTTATCAGTAATAACAACATAGCAGTTAATTACGTGACTTCCTTTTGTTTCTTCCCCTTGTTGGCATTTTGCTAGACTTGTAATGATGCTGGATTACACAGGCGTGGGGGTTTCTTATGTAGCATCATTGTGCTTTTACTACAGTATCAATTAATTTTTCTTAGGATTTTAATAGGAAAATAGCTAATGGTAATCCTAAATTAGTAGGTCTGACTCCAATGTTTTCTGTTCAGAAGAAAAATGTGGAAGAATATTACACTTGAATGAAAAAAGCCTGCACAGATTTGGAGGAAAGATCCAAGAGCATAATACTACTGTCCTGTTATATTTTTAGCAATCACCTGGAACTGGCCAGCAGGTTTTCAGTAGCTGAAGACGCAAAGGTGTAATCTGATGGCTTCTCTAAGTCAATTATGGGTTGCCCAGAATGGAGGGAGGAGTGTCACAGATATGGGAATGAGTGGCTTTCTCAGATTTGATTAAGGTAGTAGTGTTCTTTCTCAACCTTCTTGTGGTTCCCCTTCTAGTATGTGGTGCAGCACATAGTAAGTAATCAGCAACAAATACAGAAATATCCTTGTTTGACGTCAAATGGTGGCAGGGTCCATGTGGATTTTTTAAAAAATCATGAGTTAATATTTTTTCTTTGTGCCTTTTCTCTGTATTACTCTGAAGAGGTGAAAGTTGCATGTGAATGAAATCGGAGGCTGTGCATGATATGATTAATATTGACATTAAAAGGGAAGGAAAAAGTAGTCTTGTGGAATCTTAAGCCAAGACTGAGCAACTGTCAAAGGTTAGGAGGCCCTGTTGGTTCCCCAGCAGCCTTTAAGAGTTGCCCACCCTCTGCCTCTACTCTAGAAATAAAAATATCTTATAAAAATTTTTGCACCCTAGATGCTCAGGGGAATTTTGCCAAATTTTGGGAGGAGCACTGGGCAGTTTTTGGCCAGGATCTGACTTTTTCCAGAAAGTGACTGGAAGGCAGTTTTCTTACTCACTTACTGTTAGGAAAAAAGGTCTCTCCTGGGCCTAAAACAGCCCAGGAGGGGAGCAAAGTGTGGTGAAATTGACTCCCATGTTCCCCCGGGGTACTGGGGGTGATTTTGGGCAAAATATTTGGGTTTGGCTGCTAGAGGCCTGGGGAGCACAAATGGCCTCGGAAGGTAACATGCTATCCATGGGCCACTTTTTCTGTCCATGTTTTGAGTTATACTAGTTTGTTTCAGCATAAAGCTTTTGTGGGCTACAGGCTGCTTATTCAGAGCTATAGTCCACAAAAACTTACATTGAAATAAGTGAGTTAGTTTTAACAGTGCCACAAGACTCATTTTACCTTTCCTTGTACAGTGAAGCAGACTAACACAGCTACCTCTTTCAGAGTTAATTTACATTTTATTTTGTTTAGCCTTCAGACCAATTCAAATATGATAACCTTCTTAGTAAATATGCTGAAAACCACTCCATGCTGACACAGGAGCTATTATCTTTCTAAGGCCCTTTTTGCACGGCATTTCTGATGCGAAAGGGCCCCTTGAGCATTGTGTAAATGTGAGGAGCGGTCCACACGACGCACTCACATTTGCGCAACGCTCAAGGGCTGATGCAGACCACGCACATGTTTTTTCATTTTTGGCTTCAAGCCGAAAATGTTGCGTGGTCGTGCATCGCTCCGGGGGCCCGTGCGCATGCAGAGCCTCGGGAGCTGGGCTGGTCGTACTTCGTGTCCAGTGCAGCCTGGAAAGATCCCAGGCTGCACTGCAAAAGGAAGAGGTGGGGCTCTCGCGCGAGCAGGAAGCTTGTGCAGAGCCGAAGAAACAGGGAAGTGAGAGCCTTCCTCCGGAGGCTGCTCGCGCTAGCCCCGCACCCCAGCACCGCGAAAAGGTAAGGTGCAAAAAGAGTCTAAGTCTGCAGTTGTCAGCTCAGCCTATTGCATGGATACCCTACATGCCAGTACAGCACTTCTGCAGCTGTTCCTTGTAGAGATGTGCAGATTCCTTATATGATCAGGCAAACATTTGTGATCAGATATTTGCAAATAGTAATTGCTCTGATTTTGGTGTCATGTGTTGCTTGGTTGCCTCCAAAAACATTGTGGTGATGGAGACTCAGTAAGTCATTTGATTATTGTTCATGTGAGTTGTTTCATCTAAAAGATGTTTGTGAGATGGCGTGGGAAAAGAGAGGTATCCACTCCCCAACCTACTTTTCAGAATGTGGAGCCCAGCATCAAACTGGAAGCAGGAAATGAACCCAGAAGTGAAACACGTGGGCTTCTTCTTTGTGGTCTCTGTGACTCATACAAATGGGCTTACTGCAGTTGTGCAGTGCATCATTTGGAACCTTCTAGGGTTGTTATGCAAGTGCTTTGGTGGTAGCCTCTCCTCCCCTGGTTCATGTGACCAGCCCAGTTCCCACTCAAACCCTTAGTTCCTTTTTGTCTGCTATAGCAGCAGTGTTGA
Organism: Cyclura pinguis; assembly: GCA_030412105.1. Taxonomy (NCBI): domain Eukaryota; kingdom Metazoa; phylum Chordata; class Lepidosauria; order Squamata; family Iguanidae; genus Cyclura; species Cyclura pinguis. The sequence goes on along the minus strand of CM059601.1, from coordinate 206,854,223 downwards.
AGGAACTGTTGGTGAGCTGTAATGCTTTATCTGCTTCATTTTTTTCTGGCTTTCGATTTTTGGACTGCATTTTGGCTTTTTCTCACCTCAGATCTCAATTTGGCCTGTGTTGTGGACTCTGTTTCTTGGCTTTACTAGGACATTTTGTGGCTGTATGTCTGACTTGCAGATCTTTGGTAATGGTTCTCAGTGATCTACGATGCTCTCTGGTTTGTTTAAAAAGGGTTCTTCCTGCAGGGCTAAGATCAGAGCATTTGCACTGTTTATTGTGCCTAGGAGAGGGCCACAATGTTGTGCTGTGTGCTCATTGCAAAATGATGACCCCTCATCAGGACCTAACAGCTCAAGTCACTCTTGTATGAGCAAGTCTTGACAGCTACTGATAAACCTTTGGATTCGGGGTGTGATTTGGTCCCACAGTCCTCTTCCACTCCAACTGCCTCTGGTTCTTCTGCCCATCTTGCTGTCGAAAGGTACAAGACTCATTGGTTTCAAAAGGCCTGCAGCCAACTCAGTCGTTAGAGCTAAATAGTTGTTGGTACCATCTCATTCTGTTGAGTTGGAGATTCAGTCTCATGTCCCTTTGATACCAGGATGCACTATTGATCTGGAGGCTTCTTCTTTCAAACATCAGCTGGGGAAGATATGGCATAAGAGGAAAAAGAAGCTGAAGGATGTTTTGGGGTATAAGTCACTTTCACTTCCAAGTATGTCTGCCCATTCTGTTCATCATCCTCATTCAGAGCTGGTGCAAGAGAGAGAAGTGTTTGTACTGGTGCATCGCACCATACTGAAGGCTCTGCATCAACCCCTGGCATGGTGGCTCAATCCCAAGAACATCCAGGCTGGCATGCCTTTCCTTCCTTGTCAGCCCATAACATCGTTGACTACAGACATTTCCATGGAAGGATGGGGGGATCACATGGAGGGCTTGTCAATCAATGGAAGTTAGTCAGAGAAAGATAGTGATCTCTGCATCAACACTCTTGAGATGTTGGTTGTGGAAAAAGATTACCAGGCCTTCAAAGTGCCCCCATGTGACAAGGCTGTTCAGATAGTTTCTGACAACACCATAGTGGTACACTACCTGAACAACCAGGGAGCAACATGCTCAGGGGCCCTGCTTCATCTCACACTTGGTTTGTGTGACTGGTGCCTCGAAAAAGCATCTCCATCTCCGCAATTCATCTCCTAGGAGAGGAGAATGTTTTAGCCAATGTTCTCAGCATGGCAACAGCCTCTTGCCATGAATGGAGACTTCATCCAAACGCATTTCAGACTGTTTTCAGGAGATGGGGCACTCCAGAAGTGGATCTCTTTGCTTCAATGCAGAACTGACAGTGTCAGACCTACTGCTCAAGGGAACATTGGGAAAGACTCACTTGGCAATGCATTCCTGTTTCATTGGGGAGGCCCTGTTTTGTATGCTTTTCCTCAATTTCCTCTTGTCACCAGGGTAATGGCCAAAATTTGAAGAGATGAGACAAAGTGAATCCTGATCACTTGATGGTGGCCCAGACGGCCTTGATTTGCCTCACTTCTCCACTTTATTCAGGGCATCTACCTCACGCTGCTGGAGAGACTGGATCTCCTGACACTACACAACAGACAAATGAGACACCCAGATCTGTACACTTTCAGGCTAACAGTTTGGAAGTGTTTCTGTTGACTATCTTCCTACATTGATTCAACCTATTATTACAGCTGTGTTTGGCCTGCTACACAGTAGTCCTGTGCATATAAATGCGCCAAATTCTTGTCCTTTTTTGTCACCTTGAGGAATCTCTCTAGAAGAAGTTCATCATGTGCTGGAGTTTCTCGTATAGCTGTCTGACAGAGGTCTCTGTCTCGCTCTCTCTTCCATCAAATTTTATCTGGTGGCAGTATCTTCCAATTTCCAAATCCTTGTCTAGCCTTCTTGCTTCCAGAACCCCTTGGTTAAAAGGTTCTTAAGAGCTACAAGAATCTGCATCCACCTCTGTTGAGACCTGCTCATCAATGGAGCCTGGAACTAGTCCTATCCCAGCTATGTAAGAAACTTTTAGAACCAATAGTGGTCTGTGACATTCATCTACTTATCTGGAAGATGGCCAACTTGGTGGCAATAACATCTGCCAGACAGGCAGGACAGTTAAATGCCCTTTATGTGGACCCACCATATCCAAAATTCCACAAGGATAAAGTGGTCCTTCGACTGGACATTTCCTTCCTACTGAAAGAAATTTTTACCTTTCATTTGAACTGGGACATTGTCTTGCCTGCATTCATGCAGAACCTCAAATCTGACTTGGACTGTACTCTGCATTGGTTAGGTGTCAGGCATACTCTGGCCTTTGATACCAACAGAATTGGTGGCTTGCGTCTGTCTCAAAGATTTTTTGTGTATTACTTCTCAAACTAGCCTGCATTATCATAATGCCTCTCTAAGTAGGTCTTTTTGACCATTCATCTTGCCTATGAACTGGTTAACAAGACACTCTTGTTCCTGTGCATATTTACTCTACCAGAGCTATGGCTGCCTCATTGTCTTTCCTTAAAGGCATGTCTTCAGAGGACGTTTGTAACGTGGCTATGTGATTTCAGCCTTTGACATTTGTCACTCACTATAGACTGGATACCAGGTTCAGGGCTGACACCAGTTGAGGGAGAGCTGTACTGTTTTCTTGTGTTATATGACACTCCCACCTCCCTAGTTTGCTAGTCTCCCATTTGTGTGAGTCACAGAGACCATGAAGAAGAGAGATAGGCTGCTTACCTGTAACTGTAGTTCTTTGAGGGGTCATTTGTGCACTCACACAACATCCATCGTTCCTCCCCTTTGTGTATCATGCTTCTCTACTTACCTCCTTGGCTTTGTGTTCATGGAACAGAGAGTCTGAGCAGGATTGAGCTGGCCACAAGGATCCCGGGAGGAGAGGCTACCACCAAAAAATAACAGTTCTAGAAGGCTCTGAATGATACACTGTGCAAGTGCAGTAAACCCACTTATGTGAGTTCACAGATGACCACTTGAAGAACTATAGTTACAGGTAAGCAACACCTCGATCCCTTGCCTCCCCAGCCTGCTGAGGCTCAAGAGGAAGTCTGGCAGGATGACGGCAATAGGAGTGGAGCTAGAGGGCAGAATTGGGAATTAAAAAGAAGAAGAAAAGAACTAAGAGGCCAGAAAATGGAGATGAATTGAGATTGGGGAAAGAAGGGCCAGGATGAGTATAAATGGAATAGGAGTAAGTGAGAACAACAGGTAGGAGATGGAAAACAGTGGGAAGGCAGTGAAAGGAGGCAGTGAAGAAGAAGGGTGATGCAAGTGGCAGCATCCCAGAGATAAGGATGCTGATAGAAAGGGTCAACGAGATGATGAGAAAGAGGCAGGATGAAGAGGAAGAGCAGAAGGAGAAAGTGGAGAAAAATGGACCATGAGAGGCAGTTGCAGAGTGAGGCATTCAAAACAATGGCCAGTGAAGGACAGTTCTTGGGATGCCACAGCTCCTTGAGAGCTCTGTCCTCCAGAGGGAACTGGAAGAAAAGAAGAAGTATTCCAAAGAGTGGGGAAAAGTTGGCTCCCTCAGGTGGGTGTCAGGTCCCTGCACAGAGAGGAAAGAAAAAGGAAGTACCAATAGGGCTGAAGACTGGTGCAGAGGCCTCATGTAAGTGATTTCTCTCTCCCCCCTCCATCTCTCCCCTCCTTACTAAAGCTGCATAGGAATCAGAGGCTCCCCTCTCTGCCAGAGGAGGGCCCCTTCCCACCACTGGGGGGCATGACTGGGAAAAACATGAACGGGAAACTTTAGAGAAGGAGGTGGAGAAGCAGGGAGGATAGGACTGAGATACTTGTATGTCTTAGCTGCACAGACTGGAAAGAGACTTTAACACAAAGTGTCTTGTTAAAGGAAGGGGAGAATGGAAGAATACTGTACTAAGATTGTACTGTAGGAAGGAAGTCAGAAAATAAGGATTGTGTGAATAAGCCCATGCCAACAACAAGGCTACAATAAAGCACTACTGTTGAAACTAACCTCCATGGAGCAGCAGGCACTCAGACCCTGAGGACCGGATATGCCCAAGCCACAGAGTGAGTGGACAATTTGACATGTCACTCAGCAGTAAAATATTACCACATTTCAACATGCTTTCACATAATTTACTATTTTCTAACAATGGTAGCTGTTCTTAAAAAGACTGGAAAACAGTCAGGCCAACACTCTTGCCTGAGATATGTAGCATAATAATACTTCAGACATCAACATCATTGCATTTTTTTATTGAAAGTAATAGTGATAAATGGAACATTATTTTGGCTTTGAATCCACTGCTTTCTATGGCTTGGTATGATTTGTGTTGTGTTGTTTCAGTCCTAAAAGAGCAAATATGGAAGAACAGTTTTTGCCATGAAGGCAATATGCTAAGATTTATATAAATTTCTAGCATTAAACGTGGACCAGTACGGCTTACGTTAAAGTTCGTTTGATATAGAAATGACCCAATATAGTTAATAAAATTGGCTCATTACCTCGAGTTTCACTCAAATATAAATTCCACTGGCCATGAACTAGATTGCAAAATGACCCTAACTGGAAGTGCTGATAAGGGTGTTTAATTTTGACTGTGACTGCTGGCTGGATAAGACAGAGGAATAGGACATTTCAGCTATTCCTTTTGAAGGAATAAGATATCTGCTTTGTTAAACAAAGAAGTCAGTGCACAAAATGAGTCACATTTCTCACTACAGACAGCTAGTGAGACATATTAAATGCTGTTGCAATTTCTTAAATTTGTCATGAGCTTAGTTTAATGAATAGTAGCGTCTGAGTTCATGGGACAGATGGCAAGGAAATAACTAATTTCAAAAACAGATTTTGACCCATTTTCTGCCATAAAATCTATTAGTCCCTACACCAGTTTGTGAACATCAAAAAACAAAGTAGCCAACCCCCCACCCACCCCCGTCCTAGGGAATGAAAAGGTGTTGTTTATTTATGTATGGCTGTAATCCTGTGTACACTTGGCTTGGACTGTTGAACATATTGTGACTTCTGTATAAATTTGCATATGATTTTGTTCTTAATGAGTTTATTTTAAAATTGCTCTGGACTGAAAATGATGGTTAAAGTTCTGGAAAGTGAAGATAATGTGATACAAAGAACATGTTATAGATTTTTTATGGGCAAATGAGAGATATAGTGCTGTTAGGGTGCTGAGACAGAGAAAAGGAAGATCTCAGGGCATGCACAGGCAAATAGGAGAATTTGGGCTTTCAGATATCCTGGACCTAAGCCTTACAGTACTATCTGAATCATAATTAGCAGTCATATTTTCTGAGCTGCAATAGTAGTGTGGTGGTTTTACATGGTCAGACTGAATAGAACCAGTACCATTCCTTGCCCTCTTGGAGCTCATACTAGGGCAAGATATGTTGATGTGAAGCACAGCACAGATGGCAACCCTCTCACCAGTGCTCACACTATCAAATAGATTTGGACTATTTTTGAATAACAATGAACAAACAAACAATAACAACAATAATATTTGAGAGCACTATTGGATCTGACTAAAGGCTTCTTTAGTCTAATTTTCTGTTTGCAGTGCGGTCAGACAGTTGCCTGTGGAAAGCCTATCAGGAGAACATAAATGTGACCATTTCTTATATATTTTGGAGAACCAGAGGCAAAGAAAATCTGAGTGAGGCGTAAACACTTGCCATCCCTAGTGAACATAAACTCTGGTTAAGGAAGACTTTGGTTGATGGAATTTTGCAGCTGTGTGAACCCACAGTAGTGAGGCCAATGTGTCCTTGAAGATGAAATATGGGACACAAGATTGGAAGAAAGCTATTGAAGAATGGGTTGCTCATTTGTAGATGGACTAACAAGGCTGTCTGAAAAGAAGACAACACCTACACTGTAAAGTTTTCCCCAACTAAAACATACTTCAAAACTGAGAATTTATGTTTTAACATCTTTCCATGAAAATAGTAAAGACCATAGCATTTTTAAAATGCTTTTAAAAATGTTTTATGTTAAAGGACTTATAATTTTATATTTAATTGTTTTGTGCTTTAACTTTACCATAGAGTGAAACCAAGGTTGATGTAAAATTAATCTTGCCTTTTATTTTAAGTACGTGTATCTCTGATAAGCTGCTTGCACTTTGTTTCTATCTACTGTTAAAGCTAAATATTACAAAAACGTTGTTTCGGTTAAGAATTGGGTGACATGTATATGGCATTGTAGCTGAATGCTCAAGCAAATCTTTAAATAGTAGGCTTTCTAACAGAAATTACCTAGTTGGGAGCTCCTGTGATGGACAGTTTTCTGGCAAATCCTATTGGTAGAAGACTCCACACAATACTAAAGTTGGTATAATTCATTGGCTTGACACAACTCAACTGAGCTTGCTGCCAACAGATAAGATAAATAGTGCTTTTCATTAAAAGAGGAGTTAGACAGTACTCCACACCTGGTACAGCAAATCCAGATAGGCAAACACTTTTGTAGATGTTCGTACAGGGGATAACAGGTGTTGAGCACGGTTCAGAAAAGGGACAATTAGTCTGGCCACCTGTATTAATGTATTAATCATGCTAGCACACATTTATGACCTGTCTTACAAAGATCTGGAATATAAATCATCTTCGTGTCTACTAAATACTAAAAAATGGGCTTTGAAGACCACCAAAGCTGAAGACGCTTTGATGTCTGTTAAAGCTATACATGTGCTTTATATAAAGGCCAAGTTACAAAGTAGAGGAACACAGACAAGGGTCCACCACAAATGGCTCCAGACAATCTGTGCTTAGCCTACTGTTTAGATCTACCTGTTTAAAACTTTGGCTGCAACCATCTAAGAATCCTGAAGTGTCTACAGGAGCGGTAGATATGTTGGGGGATGATAGGAGTTTCAGCCCCACAGAAATGCAGTGGAAAAGCCAGAGGTCAGTGAGCCGACAGCAGCAGCCTTGTTCCCCAGTAAGGATACTCACACACAGAGGAGTTTCTTCCAAACAGGAGGCACTTTATCTTGCTACAAAGTTCCGTTATGTACACAACATGGAACAGACGGACAAAGGCTTGCACCAGACACCGGTTTGGTCAACAGACAAATACATACTGGGGATTGCTTTCTTATATACATATTTACAACCAATCAGGTAGAGGTTTGCACACCTCCCTCTACCATCTGCACACAACCCCAGTTTCTTATGCAACCTTGCAATTACCCACAGCTGGGGCATGATGCAACATCTTTGCAGTGGGCTGATCATTTTCCCAGGGTTCCCTGCCTGGAATCCCTGACACTTTCTTTTTTAGCTAGTAATTTAAAATGCTTAAGTCAGCCAGACTACTGTGGATGTTGGATCAAGCTAGGATTTAACGTTTGAGATTTGTTCTGATTTTCTTATACTCTGGGTACTGTCTATGATGCCTTGCTTACTATTTAATTCATTATTTCAGCAGAGCCTTTTACGCTAGTCACGCTAGTCATTATAACTGCTGTAATATTATGCTTGATGCTACCCTCTTTCATAAATATGTTTTAGTCAGTGCATTGTATTATTTTCTTACTTGCTAGCCATATTGCAGTTGCTTAAGTTGTTACGCTGTAACCATTATCATTGCTATTACCTCATATTTTATATTACTCACTGTTTTACAATTATATTTTGCTTTTCACCATCTTGTCTGTCATTTCAATAAATTCTAAATTTGCTTTGCTTTTGAGTGTACTGCTGATTCTGAGATAATTTTCCTAGCTCATTGGAGCTAAATTCCAAGAATGGAGTAGAAAAAGAGCCCAGAATTGTCAGTCTTCATGTCTGTTATCCATGGTGATTTCACCGTTCTGCCTAGCAGAGTTGTGCCCCATCTTTCACACAATAGAAGAAAAATAATGGTTATTTAGTGATATTTAATTTAGTTGTTTAATCAGCATCTTCTTTGTTATACAAACTGTTTCTTTTTTATTGGATTGTATCTCATGGAAACACATTGTTTGCTGTAAAGATTTGGGGTAGTGGCTGATTTAATATAACCTATGATAGAATGCAATTAACAGATCACTTTAATCTGATTTGATTGTTAATTCCTATTAGATACTGACAGTATACTTCATAGGTCTGCCTACGCAAGGGATGGGATGATATACTCTTCCAGATGCTGCTAGATTTCATCTCCCATCATCCTTTGGCACTGCCAATGCTGCCTATAGCTGATGGGAACTGAATTCAGACAATCTGGAGGTCATGTATTCCCTGACTTGATCTACATAGATCAGAATTGGAACAGGGGAAGAATTAGAGCCTCAGTTGTATTGTCTGAAGGTGATGATACAGTAACTTTGTTGAAAGTAAGCATATCAGGGTCTGATCAGTCTATACGAAAAACTGCCTGTAAACCCCGTGTAAATAAACCACATTGAGTTCAGTTGCAGAAATAATTATTCAAAATATTTATGGTGTCTTGCAGTCATGTTCACTCCCCACCTTTGTCTTTTCCACATTCTGTTGTGCTACACCTTGGAACTGAAATGGATTTATCTGGCTTTGTTCCCACTTGGTGAGCACAAAATAATCGACACTATGAAGGTACTAAAAGATTTTTATTGTGGTGCAAAAGTTCAGTAAATAAAAGCAAGCTGGCATTTATTGATTACATAAATATTTTCCTCTCCCCTCAGGAGAAACATCTTTGGCAGCAATTACAATTGTGGTTTCTCTTTGATAAGTTTCTATCAGCTTTACACATCTAGATTGTACAAATTTTGCACGTTCTTCTGGACAAAAGTGCTCCAGCTCTGTTAGGTTGGATGGGGACCATTAGTGAACAGCAACTTTTGTATTTTGCCCCTGATTCTTCTTTGTATTAATGTCTGGGCTTTGACTGGACAAATCTAAGGCACTCAAGTTCCAGCTTTTTCAGTCACACTCCTTCAGCTGTGTGTTTAGCATCACTGTCCCGATGGAAGGTGAATCTTCATCTGAGTCCCAGGTTCTTTACAGATGGAAACACATATTCCTCTAGAATTGCCCTGGATTTGGTTTCATCCATCTTGTTCTCAATCCTGATCAATTTCCCACTTCCTCCTGGGGAAAAGCTTCCCCAAACATGTTGCTGGCAGTACCATGCTTCACCATGGGGATGGTGTCCTCAGGACAATGAGAACTGATGGCTTTGCACTCCATGTAGCCTTTTTTGGGAAAGGTAGAAAGTTCAGTTGCAATATCGTTAGACTGGAGAAACTTTGCCCGTATGTTTGCTGTCTCCCACATGCCCCTTCACAAATCCAAATGGGCTTTAACGTGTGTTTCTTCCAGCAATGTCTTTCCTTTCAGTACTCTTTCACAAAGCCCATCCTTATGGAGTGTCTAGATGATTTGTCCCATGGATGGTTTCTACCATTTCACCTAGGGATTTCTCCAGCTCCATCAGTGTTACCACTGGCCTCTTGGTTGTTTTTCTAGCAAATGCCCTTCTTACTATATCAGTAAGACGAAGATGGCTTTCTCTAACTAGAGCTGTGGTTGAGCTGTATTATTTTCATTTTGTCATTAGGAATGTTCATATTTTGGGATTTTTTAAAATATAAACTAGTACTGGTAGGGATTTTTGCACAACGTCATCCTGGACTTGTTTTGATATTCCTTAGTTTTTATGATGCTGTTTGTTTTGATATACTATCCAGCAAACACTGGGACCTTCCAGACACTAATGTCTCTAATCTGAAATCACGTAGTGCTGAAATTGCACACAGCTTCTGTTTTTATTCAATTATCTATGTGACTTCTTGAGTCAGCATGTTGCATCTAATTTTATTTAGGTATGTCATGGCAAAGGGGGTGAACACTTACACAACCAACAAGTGCGGGTTTGTTTTTTGTTTACTTTACTTTTGTGCCATGGTAACGATCTTTTGTACCTTCACAGTGTTAGACAGTGTTGCCTAATCAAATGGTAATGATACCAGTTAAATCCATTTCAATTTCAGCTTGTAACACAGTGAAAAGTTATATTCCAGGTCGTACTGTAACAAAAAATCAAATGGGTATGTGAGCCAAACACTTTTGCAGAGCACTGTATCATCGCTTTTTATATTACTGAGATACTCAAGGCAGCTCAGACCAGAATTTTTTAAAACAGGCATATAATAGTTGCACACACAAAAACACCAATGGATTAACTAGATTTTTTTTTTAAAAAAAACAGCACACAAAAATAGGCAAAAGCCGAGCTGTAGACCTGCAATCGAACAATCAATAATTTGAAAATTCTACTGAAGTCAGTGAGGCTTACTTCTGAGTAAAAATATTGAAGATTGTGTTTCTCCATTACATTAAGTAATCAAGATTATAAATTTTTTACAAAAATTCTAGTAAATAGATTAGAGAAATGTTTACCTAAATTAATTAATGAAGATCAATATGGATTTATAAAAGGGAGGTACATTCAATAACCAATTAGGAATGTGTTTAATGTAATATATCATGCCAAACAAAACAGTAACGAGTTAGCGTTAATAAAATTAAGCATTTGATTCCATAAATCATTGTTATCTTCATAACATTTTTAGAGAAGTTGATTTAGGTGATAAGTTTAGTAATATTATTATGGAAATATATGAATATCCTGAATCAGAAATCATTGTAAATGGGGAGAAATCTAGAAAAATCAAAATTAAGAGTGGAGTGAAACAAGGATGTCCTCTTTCCTCTTTATTATTTACATTGGCAATAGAGTCTTTTGCAAATATAATTAGAGAGGACAAGGAGACAGAAGGGTACAAAATAAGTAAAGAGGAGCTGAAAATAAATTTATCAGCTGATGATGTTCTGAAACAATGCAGAAACCTTTTCAAATTATAATTAAATGAATAGAAATATTTCAAAATTTTTAGTTTATCAGGGCTTATGTTTAATATGAATCAGTCAGAGATAATGTTTATGAATACAGATTGGCAAGAACAAAGAAGAATACAAATCAGGATTGAAATCAGGGGTTAAAAATATGAGATATTTGGGTGTAAATTTGTCAACTAAATTAGACAATGTTATATAAGGAAATGATAATCAATTATGGAAAAAAATAAGTAATCAGATTTCTGTATGGTCTAGTAAAAATTAGAAAATGTTAACAAAAATCAGAATGTTTAAAATGATATTACCAACATTTTTATATCTCTTTCAAACTATCCCAAAATTAATCCCTATAAATGTAATAAAGAAATGGGATACTTCAATTATAAGGTGGATTTCTGGAAACAAAAGGCCTAGATTACCTAAGGCATTGTTCTATGGACATCAAACAGATGGAGGTTGAGGGGTTACCTCTCTTGAACTATATTTTGAGGCAATTCAATTGCTAAGCATTTTAGAAATAGAATACAATCAACAAAAAGTGGGTTAAAATAGAAAGACAAAGCAATAAAATAGATTATTTTTCTATCTTTCAAGTGAGGATAAGGAGTAGGAAGGATAAAGAAAATATAATTGGACCTATGAGGGTGAATTTTATAACATGGGATAAATAGAGTAAAAAAATAGGTATTAAAGATGGGTAATGATTACCAGTAGAATATTTAAATAGGAATAATAATGAAGGGTTTGGGAAAATATTGAAAAACCTAAAGACAAATGGAATTAAAATTATTGGAGTTTTATAGGATATGTTGGACAGAGAAACCAATAGAGGAGGAATTATTGATTTCAGTGATTGGAGGTCAGCATTGGATTCAGGTAAAAAGGACCATTAAATTTCTACAGGAAATAAAATTGAACATAGTAGAACAGAATATGTTTCTAGAGGAAATAATCAAAAGAAAAATAGAAGAAGAAAAAGGATTAATAGGGAAAATTTATAAAAAATTGTTAATGGCCCAATGTAGAATGATAAAGGGGTTGACAATTAGTTCGAAAAAAGATATATTGATTGATAGAAAAGAATTCAAAATTTCATTTCAAGAAGTTGCTAAAAATAAAAATACAAATGTAAAAGAACAACAAATGAAAAAGATTGGCAGATGGTACAGAATGCCCCATCAAATAAACGGCAATTTCTCACCAAAATGTTGGCATGGATGTGGAGTTAAAGATATTTATATACATATGTGGTGAGAGTGTCCATTTATTCAGGAATTTTGGGAAGAGATTACAAAACAAATAAATATAATAATAGGGAGAGAGGTTCAATTCAGTAAAGAAAATTGTTTAACCCTCAACTTAAGGACAATAGATTTAAATAAGAGTGGAAGTTATGTAACAAAACAAGGGGTGGAAAAAGAAATCAATGTGGAATGAGTTTTATTTGATAAAATATATAAAAGAAGTTATATTATTTGGCTTTTTTAGGGAAAGAATGTTAAAGTATAGTGTACACTGTTGTAAAGAATCATGGAGGGATAACTGGAAAATAATGATTGAGAAAGTAAATGAAAAATCAGGGTTTGAAGATGTGATAAATTTGATTAAGATTGTATCCCATATCTCTGAAAAAGCTTACTGATATAAATGGGTACAAATGGAGTCTGGATCCTCTGTCAGCTGTTTGGAGGGTGGGGGGAGGGTAGGTTGGATAGGTTGAAAATGCATTGTTAAAAAATTTTTTTCCTTGTAATAATATTGTAATACAGTATATATTAATGTATATTAAGTATGTGACTCATAATAAAAGGGAAAAAATGTTAAAAAAAAGATTGTATGTTTCTCATATAAGTTTTCATTTCGTGTGTAACCAACATGAGTGAAGAGCCAACCAAATCTTTAGGATCTAGAATTCCATTGTAAGTGTATCAACCTATTCATAACCTCTGAACAGTGCTTCTGATAATCATCTGAGCAGACAGGTAGGATCCTCTGAAAAAAGACAACGGCTGGAATTCCATAAGGAAGTTACAAATGTGTAACCACAGCAGTTACATAGTTATATAATGTCTCTTAACCTGACTCCCTCAATATCCATTCACTAGGGAGCAACAGATGTGAGTGACAGGGGTCTGTTCCCTTGTCAATTGGGAAGCAAATGACCGAAGTTCTCACCCCTTCCCGTGATCGATCTCTGGTGTGACAGCCAGAAGCAGGTCCCTATCAAAATTCCCCCTCAGATTGCTTGTGGGAGGGGTGAATTGGAACGTCAGTCAGCTGCTTCCTGATCAACAGGGGAACAGACCCCCATAGCTCACAGTGGCTGCTGTCTGGTAAGTAAGCATTGGAGGACTTACAAACTAATGAATATGTAAGGATTGTGATTACGAATCAATCTAGGTTGCACATTTATAATTGCCTTAGTGAATTTTGGCTAATTTCTGAGTGCTACAATTAAGGTGTTTCATTTGAAGATTCTCATATTTATGTATTTAAAATGCACAATCATGGAAAATGTCCATTAATTCAGCATCTCAGCAGAGAGAAAAGAACATGCCAGGATTTGATTTATAATTTTCCCGTTATTCTAATTGTTTCTATATTGATTTTAGAGGGCAAGGAGCATCTCTTTCTCACATTTTGCCAGAGTTTCTTCTTGATTTTGAGGATTATAAGAAATGGACACACTTACAGCTTATGGTGAAGGTAATTTATCTAATTTTGTTTATGCCATTTCATAAGGATTATTTCAGGACACAGGAGTCCAAGAACTGTTTCAAGGGTGGGGTGGGAGGCTCAACATTGGTAGGAAATCATCATTATTTTTGCCTTCTTTTAGGCACATTATTAAAATAAACACTACCAACAATCTACCTACCAGGAAAGCAATGACAAAATGCTAAATCAGTGTTACAAAATTGATACATCAAATAAGGAAAAAAAAAAGTAAGACCTTGTTCAGTGAATGCAAAGGTGCCTGTAAGGTCCCCTATCACATATAGAGTCATATGCATAATATTCTCAAAAGAAAATGCAAAACCATATATATTGCGAAGATCGAGGTGCAGAAAATCAGGTATAGGGCACAGACAGAAGGAGAGCAAATTATTTCTCCCATCAATAATCATTTAAATATCCTTAAATATGAAGATTCTTAGAACTGTAATGTGTACTTAGACGTGCCCTCCATGAGTTCATGAGAGCTTACTCCCAAGTAGGTGTGCTTAGGATAGATTGCATGCTCCCTTTTTTCTTTATGGGATGGCCAACGTCAAGAGTAGTACTAAACTGTCTTTGTGTTTGTGTGTGTGTGTTTTTGTTCTTGATCATTTAGTACACTTCTGGTAATTCCTCACTACACAATACTATTGAGTTGTCCAACTTGCCTGATCATGTGGGGTATGGGGTCACACCCCCAGCCTAGTCTGGGGAGTCTTGACCCCTCCTTTGGCTCCTTTTCTGGGGTCCACAAGGAGCACAATCACATGCATGTTGTAGTTAATTCCAAATGTGTTATACGTGCCACCGTTTCTTATTTTGCTTGTGAGTTCTTTTCAAGTGATTACCATGATTTAGTGTCTCATACTCTCTGATTCATGTTTATCAGATATAATGGACAAGATTGCACAAGCTTGTCTAATTGGAGATGTAGCACAGACTTCCCAGTTCCTACATGAGAATTCACTAACAGACCAATCAGTTCTGAAGTATGAATAGATGCAATTGCTGTAGTATATACGTCTATTCCTGTATAAAAGATTGTGCGTAGGATTTGCTGAATTAACTTATTGGTCATTTGGTATTATTATATTAGTAGTGGGGTTTTAATACAATGCCAATTATTGTGAAATTAAAATATAAATCACAAATGTTTTAATTTGATCTGAAGGCTCAGAAGTATGATCCTGATGACAATTATGTGTATGTTTTGGATGACTGTTTATTTGAGGCCATGAGCAAGCGAGCATGGACAGATGTGCTACTTCAGATATATAAGGTAAGATGAATATGTGAACTCATGGTATGTGGTAACCATAGAAAAGAATTGGCACTGTAGTTTGGACTTCTGTATGTGCTGCAGACAACCATGGTTTAGAACTGCTTGTCTGCTTTTTCCCCCCATGTGCTCAGCACTCAGTTTTTTAAGTTCACACATATCTTCATGGTTCAGAAATCTTGAGGCAGACCAACTGCTATGTCTTTCATGCATCAGCCTCTTTAAAGGGAAGCAATAACTCTAATGCTGCCCTCCTTTTATTCAGAAGTAATGGCAAACCACAGCTAGCAAGTTGTTTTTTTCAGATTCTGGTTTATTGGTTCCCACCAAACTACCATTTGAAGGCAGGTTCAATTTCTGACGTACTGTCAAACAGTGATTTGGCTAATGTTAACACATCTGCTCTGGACATACCTCTCTACATATTTCTGGTATTTTGGATGTAAGTCCTTAACATCAATGCACAATTTTAGTCTTCTGCTGGGGAATCTCTTTCCTTTAATGACCTGCCTCTGTTCTGCCAGAGGACAGGCTACTTGCAGTTTGGTAAAGCTGTTTAGAACTTGGCATGAGTAGTAGGAGGGCAGTGTGGGTGACTTGGAGTCTTTCAGGGAACTGAGCATCCCTGTACAATTCCTGAGGAGGCACAAGATAGCTGACTTATTGGGCCGTAACTCAGAAATGAGTTTTATTAAATGTCCATAAAGGTTCTGTGCCATCCTACAGAAAAAAAGGGAAATTGGAGAAAGCTGTGGTCTTCACTTAGCACTCTCAACAGCAAGTGGGAATTGTGGTCATCCAGATGTTGGACTCCAACACCCAGCCTCACTCACCATTGCCTTTTTTAACAAGAACTGCTGGATTTGCACTTCCAGCACCCCCCCCCCTTTGGGAAGATTCTCCTACTCCACCGCTGCCCTAGATAGTACAAACAGTAGTAAAATTGTACTTTTTTAAGCCCTGACAGAAACATTGCCAAGGAATGAGCAACTTTTCCATATGTCAGATCGCTTCATTAGGCTAGATGTTAAATCACAAAGCAGTAACTGGGGATTCGCTGAGAGGCATAGAAAATGCCGGTTGCAGATTATAATTATTTTACTATACAACCCAGTGCATGTTATCCCAAAGTGCATCCCACTAGGTTTTAGTGGGAGAACAGTCAACTGTAATCCTATACACGTGTAACTGAGAGCAAACCTTATTATGGGACTTACTACTGAATAGAATGCAGAGAGTTGCATCTAGACGAGACTGCATCAGAGTGGGTAATTACCAGGGCTTAGCAAGTTGCATTCATCCGCTGGACTCTAGAGGGCTGGCCCACCTATCTTCCTTCCTAGTAAAACTGACCAGTTGCTGTGGGATAGTATTGGCCATTTTGCTGCAACAATTCTAGGCACAAGGGAGGCTTTTTTTTTCAAGTGGAAACTGTGGATGGCCACTTCCTGTTTTGGAAAAAAAGGACCTGTCCAGTACTAATAAAGGGAAGGAGTTGTAAAAAAACTCTCAGTGTAGTAAAATTGTCCAAAGCACTTCCCAGAGGCTTTTGGGAACATATTACCCATTTTTAGGGCAATTTTTGTTGATGCTTAGTATTGCAGGTGGACACAGAGATCCTGTAAGCTCACAGAAATAGCCTTGTGGACTGATTAGGTCCATGAGCCATACTTTCCATACTTCAGGTTAGAATTTTTCAAATGCCAATACCTCTCAAGCTGTACAAAGCTTGATGGAGAGAAAAAAAAAAAGATTGTTAGAAAATGTTCCCCCCTCCATTGCTTAGTACTGTCTCTAGTACTAATAAAAAAGCATAGATCCCTTATGAGTTACAGGCTAGGAATGTGGGGGGGGGGGAGTGGAAATCCTTATTAGAAGAGCTGGTGATTAATTTAACTAGTACTCTAGTAAATGAATCTAGGGAACAATCACCATTGAATTCAGTAATATTCTAGTTAAAGCACCCTTTATTTTGGCTGTTACATTTTTAAATGCTGGTTTTATAGAAGAGACAATGTCTATTTTAGATTTTGGTTCTCCAGCGTGTCTCTTTTCTTGAGAACAATAGCCAGAGAAATTCAGAAGACATAAAACATGTACCAAGAATAAGTCCTGATCCTTTGTCCAGTAATATATATTCTTTGTCTGAAAGAATTCTTCTTGCTTGGATGAATAGACATTTTGAGAAGATGCGAAAAACTGTGTGGAAGGACTGCAAGAAAGGTGAGGAAGAACTGTTAAATGTTGTCCTTACAATCCTGTTTTCTTTACATGGATGAGGTTTACTGTAAAGGTTTTTCTGTTGCAATAGTACTATTGATCTTCTAAGACTGTTTTATAATAAGTTTAGTGTTGCTCATAATGCATTTTAATTTGCTCGGATATTGAAATATGAAGCTGTGATGGATGTCTTCACCATTATTTTTCCTTTTTTTTTCCAGAAAAAAAAAGCATTTTAATGCCATCTATAAATTGAATGGCTTAGACATTTCTCAGGAAGCAAATGACTTTTGCCAAAGTAGGGTTTTCAGTTTCTCAGAGAACCAAGGCATCCTTTGAAAAGAGCATATTTAAAGTCAATTGCATGACTTATTCACCTTTGTAAAAGTACCATGTACTACTCAGATTTTAGTTATTTTATTACACCAGTGAATATGTAAAAGCTCTGAATGCCACTACAATTCTTCCTGTGGCACTGATTGTGACTGCAATGCTAAATTTTATCTTTTTAGTAGTTAGATTAAAGTAGTCTCAGAAGAGCATTAACATTTAAAATAATATGTAAAATATTCTTCTAGCGTGAAAGTAATACATAAGAAAATAATATAGCTTTTGTGTTTCTGATAGAGAAATAGCACACAGTTCCTGATCTAAATATAGTAATTTTCAATATGATCTTGGCTAGTATTTGAAGCTTTTGAAAAAACACTTTTAATTAACACCTTCAGGCTTTATTACAGCAGATGGACTGACTGAACTTAGCATTACCTTTCTGCAGTGGTTCTACAGATATGTGGATTTCTACAAATACTATGGACTATTAAAAAGATAAACAGATGAGTCTTAGAGCAAACCAGGCCTGAACTCTATTAGAAGCTTAGATGACTAAACTGAGGCTATCATAGTTTGGACATGCACTGGAAAAGACAATAATGCTTAGCAAAGTGGAAGGCAGTAGGAAAAGAGGAAGACCACATTACAAGTGGATTAGTTCAATCAAGAAGGCTGCAGCCTGGAGTTTGCAAAAAGTGAGCAAGTTAATGATGACCAGGATTTTTGGTTATCTCATCCATAAGGTTACCATAAGTCAAAGTTGACTTGATGGCAAATAATATCAGGGTGGACTGATAATTGAGATACTTCCCAGGCCCATATGAGTTTTCATAATTTCTAGTTCTTTGAGTCCAAATCTTTCTATTCATCATTATTTACTTGGTTCAAGAAAAATGTGAAATCTTCTAAACAGTGTCTAAAAACTATTTTATTTAATCAAATCTGAGCATAATATTGTTATGTCTTGCCTCTTCTAAGCTATTTTGTGTACAACACACAGTGTTTTGCTAGTCTAGAGACCCAAACAGACTATACCTCTGGGTAGTATTTAAGGGTGAGGTGAGGTGAGGTGGAAGAGGACATACTACTCAAGTCTAGGAATGGAGGGAGCTAAACTGTTTCAACCTCAATAGTGTCTCCATGTGTGGTGGTGGTGATAGGGGGGTTTAGTTAAATTGTAGATTACACTTCAAGATAGTTGTGTACTCTTGTTTTCATATATCTAAATTAGATGGCCAATGAGGTTTGCTGGAGCTAACCAGAAACAATGTTAGAACAGAACCAACATCCTTAAAAAGAAATAGTTTAACAAATGCCCTGTTTTGAGCCTAATGAAAGTTGTGCCAAGGGATAGTGCATATAACTGCTCAAAAGACCAGTTTTCCTGAGAATTGCAGGAGACAGAGTTGGTATGAGGCCTGAAGTGTGTTGTGTCTTCTGCATCTCTTTTCATGGGTTTAGTAACAAATGCCATTTTCACATTGCTCTCTGTGCCTGCAATCTAGTGTCCTCTGTAGACAAGAGGTCTACGTCATTTTCTCACGTATGATTGTTGTTTTTAATTACTGTCAAGCTAGCTTGGACTTATAGTAACCCTCTGAATGAGAGACTCCAATGTGCCCTGTCATCAACAACCATGCTCAGGCCCTGCAAATTCAAGGCTGTGGCTTCCTTGATTGAGCCTATTCACCTGTTATGCAATCTACATCTTTTTCTACTGCCTTCTACCTCATCAAGCATTATTGTCTTTTCTAATGAGTCATATCTTCTTGTGATATGTCCAAAGCAAATATCAGTTTAGTTATCTTGGCCTCTAGGGAGAGTTCATGCTTGATTTCCTGTAGAACCAACTTTGTTGTCTTTTTAGCAGTCCATGGTAACCATAGAATTCTTTTCCAACATCACATTTCAAATGAGTTGAAATTCTTCCTATCAGCTGTCTTCACTGTCCAGTTTTCACAACCATACAGAGAAACTGCAAATACTAACATCTGTCAGTGATGCTATTTCCTGATGACCTTTGGCTTCAAGAGAAATTAGTTGTATTATTGACTGACAGTGAGAAAGAGAAGTTTCTGTAGACTGGCTCCATTTGAACATACTGGTTTCTCATTGCAGGAATGAGATTAGATGGGGCTTGGACTCACACTGCACTTAAAGGATGAGATCAAAAGGCTGCACTTCTGTTTTCTGTTTAGCTACAGTTATCATATGGCCTAAATATCCTAAAGGCCCCATCTAATCTTGGAAACAAAACAGGATCAGCCCTGGTTAGTACTTGGATGGGAGCATTATATTTCAGAGAAAGAAACTGGTAAAACTACCTTTGAGTATTCCCTGCCCAAGAAAACTCTGTGAAATTCCTGAAGACACATATACACACATAAACACAGTTTCTATGCACAAAGTCAAACAAATCATGTTTTGTTTTAACTGTGTTTTACTGAGAAAAACCAATATCAAAACTTAGGCTGGCTTCTACAAGATCCAGAACTGTATTCCATCCCCTTTAACATTTTAGGAAGATGTGGAGTATTGTTATCTGGAGAATTGGGATGCAATGTTATCTGTCCTGATAAGATAGAAGTGCTTCTGGTGATGGCAAGTTTTTCAGTTTAGAAGATTGATTGATTGATTGATTGATTGTGCTGGGTGGGATCATGTAATCTCTTAAGGAAGATTTGAGGATGTTCCTTTGATCTTGCGTTGCTCCTAATTGCTCATTTTGCAACTGTGAATCAGAGTACACTTTTCCAGCTAGTTTGTCAGCTGCTTTCTCTGCTGGAAGAGAAAATCTAGGCAACATTTCTCATGCTTTGGTAACTTCTAGATTGGGTTACTGCAGTGCATACATGATTATATCTAGGCACTTTGCATTCTAAAGGCTTTGTTAATATGTAGCATATTATGACTGTATCAGGAAAGGCTGAATAATTAAAATGACATAGATGTACCCAGCATAGCTAGGGCAGTTGCAAATATTTCACATGTTCCTTAGTCTTCTAATTTGCCATTCATGCAAATAATCTAGTTGCTCTGCTTTCCTCTCATGGTGAGTTGAGACACGAAGTGTGCTTATACCTGAAGCTGGGAGGCCATGGCAGTTTAGAGATTTTGTTGGCATACTTACACTGCTCTGATCAACTAGCTGGGGTGATCTTGAGGCTGCTGTTGGAGTCTCCTTGGCTTGTAGTACTAAGGCACTTCAACATCCATTCTGAGACTGCCCTGCTGGAAGTGAATCAGGAATGATATGTCTGACATAACAACCATGGATCTGTCCTAAGTGGTAGGTGGCCCGTTTCATGCTGCTGGAATATACTGGACCTTCTTTTTCTGTGCTGGGTGGGGTGATGGTGATCTGGGAGTGGAGGAACCATCCATAGTTCCATTGTCATGGACAGAGGAGTACCTGTTGGGGTTTAGACTTCCTGAGACTCAGGGATAGAGAACCCATCAAGGTGGTCTGTCCCAAGAGATTTACTGATCCAAATGAATACCTGCTGTCTCTTGGGAAGTTTGTTGCTCCCTTGGCTGGTGATTCTGTCAAAGTCTTGGTCAACCTTTGAAACAAAGAAACGGTGAGGGCAGTGGACACTACTGGTGCAGAATGGAGCCAAAGCACCCCCCTGGTTTCTGAGGAGCTGATGGCAGTGAAACAGGTGAGACACCAACTAGAGTGATGTTGGCAGAAGACTCAGAGTGAGACCAATCAAAGATTGGCTAAAGCTTACCTGAGGACCTGCTCTGGGACAATATAGGCAACGAAGACAAATTTCTTTCCTGCTTCCATTGTATATGCAAGAGCTGACCAGCAAAGCTGTATCGAGTCTTCACGGGTCTTTTATATGTGGGCCCACTAGAGGAGAATCCAGAGCACTTGACAGCCTGCTGTGAACAACTTGCCCAGCACTTTCCAGATATAATTGTTCAAATCTGCTCTGACTTGGATGCTGTGTTTGATGCAGATCCAGTGGATGCAATTTTGGCTCCTGCTTGTCCAGTGACAATGGATACATTCTGTTTTGTGCAAGGCAAAGATGTGAACAGGATTCTTGGACAGGCAAAACCCCACTGCATGTATGCTAGACCCTTGCCCTTCCTGGCTTATTTAAAAAGTGAGAGGGGAACTGACTGAATGCGTAGAGTAGTTAATGTCTCACTAAAACGAGGCAGAATTCCAGCACGCCTAAAGGAAACAGTTATAAAACCATTACTGAAAGCCCTCCATCTTCACACCATATTGGTTAATTATTGGCTGGTCTCCAACATTGCATTTTTTTTAGCAAGGTACTTCATGGAGCATGTGGTGGCCTTGCAACTCCGGGGGTTTCTCAATGAGATTGATTATCTAGATCCAGTTCAGTCTGGTTTCAGGCCTGATTATGGTCCCAAAGAGATGGATTTGGTGACCTTTGTGGATGACCTATGCTGGGAACTGGATAGAGGAAACGTATCCCTTTGGGTTGTGTTGGATCTCTTGGCTGCTTTTGATACTATTGACCATGGTATCTTTCTAAGCCACATTGCTAGGATAATGCTTGGGAGTACTGGTGTACAGTGGCCTCATTCCTTCCTGGAGAGGCAAACACAGAAAGGGAGAGCTTGGGAACCCCTGTTCGATCCCCTGGTCCATGAAGTCCCTCAGGGCTTGGTGCAGTACCCCATTCTATATGAAACATGATGATACATGAGACCACTGGGAGAGGCGGTCAGAAGTTTTGAGGTCTGGTGCATGACACCCAACTTTATTACTCCTTCAATCCAAGGAAGCTATTTCAGTCCAAAATGAATGCCTGTCACCAGTAGTGGGCTGGATGAAGGTGAGCAAATTGAAACTTAATCTAGACAAGACAGAAGCAGATCAGGGAACAGGGATTCATCCTGTGTTGGATGCGGTTATACTCTTCTTCAAGATGTAGATCAGCAGCTTGGATTCAACCCTGAACTTGGAAGCGTAGGTCCTGGGGGTAGCCAAGAGTGCATTAGCAAAGTAAAGATTTGTGTGTCAGCTGCTCCCATTCATTGAGGTGTCAGACCTGGCCATGGTGACACACGCCTTAGTTACATCCTGTTTCGGTTACTGTAATGTGCCCTATGTGGGGCTTCCTTTGAAGAGTATTTGGAAATTTGAGCTGGCCGAAGAGCTTTAACCAGATTGTTAGTGGGCTGGCTACAGGGAGCACAAAACTCCCTTGTTGCTACAATTCACTGGCTAGCCATCCATTTCTGGACAGAATTCAGAGTGTTGGTGCTTATCTCTGAGACTGTGCACAATTCAGGCCCAAGTTATTTGAAGGACTGTACACTCCCGTAGAGCCTGCTTGTTTCTTGAGATCATCTGGGAGGCCCTTCTCTCTGTTACTGTTATAGATCTTAAGTGGCCCTAAATATGTACAGTCAGTAATAGGTGTCCTGAATTAATTTTATGACAACAATGATTTCTTGTTCTTGTGAACTTTTGCAGAAACTGAGAAAAGTTAGAATAACTATTTGAGACCTACCCACCTCTCTGTTTAACAAGCAATAACTTGGAAAACCACTGGTATTTCAGATAGGATGATGTATGAAAGTGTTCTGAGAATAGTCTGATGGTCTACTTTTTCCTTTCATCCAAGCATATATATTTGTGTTTGCTTTTGAGCTCTTTATTTCTTTGGATTACACCAGGGTGTTGAGATTTTGAGGCATATAAGCTCTTTCTGAATGCTGTTACGGTGTCCTTATGGAAATTGTAGTGATCATGTAATGTCTCACTAGCTCCATGTAAGGCCGTAATACGGGAGTGGTCCATTGTAAGAAACCTGTTTTGTCACAAGAATCCATATCAGCTTTGCGTGGCTGATGCTGGTATGCATATTTCCATATAACTGATCCAAGCCTCTTAACGGGGCCACATCATCATGTGGAAGCAGTTTTGGCAGCTTCTGTAATGTTTGAAGTCCTTCAGACCTCACTTCAGGCACTGGTTTCCTCCAAACCTAGTTTGTTGACTCTAATAATCACTAGTTTTGCCTGCATTGGTCACTATTCATTTACGACACCTAACATTTGAGAACAGGTGTGTGCATAGGGAATAGCAGATTCAGAACAGCTATCTGTAGAAACTCCTTAAAATCAATCAGGTGTCAGTTCTTCCTGAAAATAAAGTATTTTAGAGAAATAGCTTTGTATTTAACAGGTTGGAACAAACAGTACCATTGGTTCTGTGCAAGTAAACATTAGCCTAAAATAGAGCCAAATCTTTGAACTGACTGCCATTGAGAAACCAGGTTAAGTAGTAAAATGGATCTTGTATATACCTTTTTTTTCTTGATGGCTTCTTGGTTACTTTATTACAGAAGACCCCTGTATAAAGTACTTGGATCACTAATGGAAGGCTTAATTATGCCTTCATAGTCTTGCTCTTCAGAAGATAGATAATCTTAAATCCCAAGAGACATTTGTGCCATAAATTATGCACTTCTTTGTGTATTAATGTAGTAGTTAATTTTTTTTATTTCAATAGAAGAGAAGGTATAAGCATGTAAAACCTTATAATCTATAACCTAGGTAAAACCTACCTAAGATACCATTTTTAATAATATTGTGTGTGTATATATTGTCCATCTTATTTTAAATGCCTTAACATGTGTTGACCATTTTGAATAATTTCTGTGAATGTCTGGAAATTCAAAAGTACACAACTGAATCCTCACATCCACTCATATATATAAAAATATCTCAAATTTCAGACAGATATATCAGTTATCTAGGACTGCCAACACTCTTATATTAACACCATGAATTATCTTTTTTGTGTATTCAACATATTGCATGGACTTTGATTTCAAAAATTCAGAGATATATCAATGAATATTGAAAACTGCCCAGATGAGACCATTATTTCAGTACATTTCTGACAAGAGGGAACTGGGCTAAACAAACTGGGCTTTGAAATCCTTGGGTAATATAAGCCCCCAGTACAACAGAAGGTCTTATCACAGATTGGAAGCTATTGCTTTTACCACTTCTCTTCAGTGCTGTCACAATTTCCTTATATGTTTACTTCCTGAAATGAGCAGCAGTTGTTACTTGCTGATACTCTTTCTTTGGGCAACAGTAAAAACAATGTCCCTGCTGCCTTAGAATACAGGTTAAAACACTCAGCTCTTCTGCGTTGGCATTCTAAATAAGAAAGCCAAAAGGAAAATAAAGTTGAATTAAATCATTTTAAACTTGATGCAACTTTGGAAGAGTACTAGAGATCATAAGAGAAAAATGATGGCCATGAACCTGTACATGAACTTGGCAGTGGTAGTTACCCTTCCCAACTGATAATTGACTAAAAGCAAAAGGTAAATTATCATTGCCCAAACTGGCATTTGTGGCAGAACTATGCACCAATTTCCAAATGCTTATCCATATCTATTGTTCCCCACCTGTCCCTGATTTGAGTAAAGGTTTGCTAAAACTCAGGCCAGGAACATGTAAAGAGTAAGATTAGAATGAGAGCCAGGAATTACAACAAGCATTGCTCAAGCTGCAGTATCCACTGTATGAAGTTAAAGAAAAAAAAATCAAAGCCTTGTGTCCAGGACTAATTTATTACAGAATAGATGAAAGATGGGAAATGGCAGAATCACACTAGTGGTTACATTCATACAGCTCCTAGCTGAGACCACTCAGACATATCATCAGTGAACTAGGATATGTTCTGGACAGTAATGCTGCCCTTGCAAAAGCTCTTAGTAGCTGGCCTTTACATGCCTACACTCTCCCAATCTCAAACAATTCTGTACAAGAGGACACACAGCATGGATGGGGAAATACGTACAAGACTATGCCACAAACCCAGATCCCAGCTGTGCCATTCATCTACTTGGGAAATGTCATCACAGGATTTAATCACTTTCACCCACAATATTAGAGGTATTGTGACTTGCTTATCCTCTAATGTGATGTATGCCATATCCTCTGTCAACAATGCCCTTCAGCATTCTCCATTGGGCAAACAGGGCAGTCTCTGTGCCAAAGGATAGATGGATATAAATCAGACATTAGCAATGGGAATACACAAAATCCAGTTCCAGAACACTGCAGTTTTCCTGGGCATTCCATGTCTGACCTCAGAACAGCAATCCTTGAACAAAAAAATGCCAAGGGGGGATTGGAAAGAGAAGTAACAGAATTGTGATATATCCACAAATTCCAGCTCATCAACAGTGAGCTGAACAGGGACAATGGTTTTCTGGCATACTACACATATTAGAACTCTAGTTTAATACTCCAGACTGATGAAGGCTCTCTTTTATCACTTCTCCTTTCTTGTTCTTAAGCCAACAGTGTACCATATTCCAAGAACGCCCTCCACCAGTCATATGGATTTCTACATCTTGAATTTAGGCAATATCTTTCCTCCACCTCTATTCCCCAGTGACCATTGTTTAAACTGAATGTGTTACCCCATCACCATACCCATATGCTTTGCATTTTTATTAATATTTGCACACACACGACCTGTTCATTCATGAATATAAATGTCTCTCCATAGGCACTTCATTCCATGCATCTGATGAAGTAGATTCACTCCATGAAATCTTTTGCTTCTTTCTTTCAGTATCAAGGTGTTACAATATCCCTTTGCACACCTCTAGTTTATTTGTTACTGTTGCTTTGTCTCAAGCTTTGTCTCAAGCTTTTAGCACAGCTGAAACTCTTTAATTACTTTAAATATTTAAAATTTCCAAGGTCATGTTTTGAAATTGGGTTACATTTTAATTCATTATTGTGTTTACCCATGAGTCTGCTTGTTGATGCAAAGTTGGTTGGTAAATATTCTAAGTGCTGATGTATTAATTATTAAGACCGAGTAACATAATTGTCAATTAAGACATATGGGGAGTTCTAATTAAAGGATTTGCTCTTCACAAATGCGTGAGGAATGCAAATAATTTTCTGAGTTTGAGATAATGCAGACGGAAACAGAAATAAAACTAGTCTGCTTAGCTGTAAATGGAATCTGTTGTTTCATTTACATAATAAAATACAATTTCATTTGTTATAAAATAAGCTCCAAATAATTCAACACATTACAAATTTGCAAGTGTTTCGGGGACCATCGCGTGCTAATGAGCAATCTATGTACATGTATAAGTACGATATTTTGTATAATTCCAACTACTATCTAGGAGAAACTGAAGACATAAGAACAATAACATCTATTTCTCTCTTGCCCCTAAATATCAAAATTGTCATCTATAAATAATTATGCAGACTTAAATACACGTCATGTTAGTCTTTATATCCATCAGCAGAATCTGATATGATTGTACTTCTTTGTCCTCCAAGACCGTGAAGACATCTAAGGACAGAAAGCTTACCAGTATAACTTGGTGAGGGAATATATTAGGAGGAAATGAAGCTACTGGTCAATCATGAACACCTGATATACTTGTAATGGAACAGGCATTCTTAAAATAAAGGACCATGCTCATAATACAGTTTTTCAGAAAGGAAAAATGCAGAAATTTGTCAGAACAGACCCACAGATTCTGTATCTTGAAACGTTAAAATCTTGTTTAAAACAGGTGATATACCGCCTACAAGATGGATAGTAAACTTCGATAGAGACCTACTTGATGGCCTTGTCCTTGCTGCACAAGTAGCAAACTATTGCCCTTATTTGGTAAGAATGTTTTCTAAGATTTTGATGGAAATATTTGCTATTATTTTGGGAAACATCTCTTTTTCAATGTATTAATAGGTAGTTTGTAGTAATAGGCTATTACAACTTGAACAGAAGAGAAAGAATAAATCACCCTCTCATTTCGTACTTGTACCAGCTATACCTCTGCTTCTATTATCAGCTTAAGTTTTCAGCTATTGATTTTTATCTTCATTTTAATTACTCCTCGCACTCCCTCTTTCCTTAATTGTGTTTACCTTCTTCTTTTCATGGTCTCCTTTATTTGATGCTTCCATTCTACTTTGTGCAACTTCTGTCATGCTACTCCTTATGCTTGGACTATTTTTTTTTCATGTCCACACAAAGGTTGCTTCTATCCTTTATGCCTTCCCTGAAGACTCACTTACCTTATATATTTACCATGCTAAATTCATTTTTCTTCTCCCATTGCAATTTTGTGTTCCCATCTTGCTCATTGTCAGCTGCTTTCATTCATACTCCCTAATTGTGTTACTGTGTCAGAGGTTTCAATCTCTGCCTTGGGTACTGCTTAATATTTTTGTTGTGCCACAACCATGGTGAAATAATCCCACAGTGGAAGCAACTCATTGTTGATAGGTTCTTATTGCACCATGCACTTTAGCCCATCTATTTTTATGAAAGGGGACAGAGAAGACACTGGGAAGAATTAAAAGCACAGAGATTATTAGAGTTGATTAGTGCCAGGCATGGAGCAAGAGCATTACATAGGCATTTTGAAGGACTGGATCATATTGTTTTGGAAGGGTCGGAAGAGAAAAAGGAGGAGTGGTCTTAGTTTAGTGGTGGATCATATGTTTTATGTATCGAAGATTGCCATTGTTTTCATTTGAAAGATCCCTATGAAGGTAAGCTCTGACTTGAGATTTTGAGAGCTGCTGCTGATCAGAGCAGAAAGAACTATATTAATTTGAGCAGTATAAGGTAACTTCATGTAGTGATAGTAGTGGCAAACACAGATGAAGGTGAACTTTCAAATTGGAAAGACAAGAGGGGAAGAACAGCTGTTAAGAAGTACAGAGGTGAGGAGCTGCATCAAGCAGGGTAAGTTGCTATTAGCATGACCTTCTGTGTTCAAAGAAGCAAAAAGAATCATTAGCTTTTTCTGAGTAGAACACTGTGAATGCTAGGAAAATGAGCAGCTAACAACCACATGTGTAAGCAAATTTGTTAAAAAGTGCAGCTAAGCAATAACTTGGCTCCTGTTCAAAATTCTGGACCACGGTATGTTACAGAAATAATTTGATTTTTGTCCCATGTGCAGATTTCAACTCACTTTGTGAATATGTACACTAATCCCCAAACTTCTGAGCAATATTTTCACAATTGCTTGATCCTTGTAAATGCCTTTCATGCAATCAGCCTTGACATTGATGTACAGGTAAGTGGTGCTATGTTATTAATGTTGTATCTGTAATTTTGTTTTTGATTGTTTTTTTTCTCTGTTATAAAACATTGCATACAGGAAAATAAATTAACTATATGGAAAAACATGCCATTATTTTAATTTATTAACTTGAAACTGGTGTTACATTTTTCTAAATGGTTAGGGACACAAATAGCTAAAGGGATGCCAACTTCCATATCATCTTGTTAATATATTAAGATTTTTAGATGAAGGCTTCACCATCAGTTGATGAAATAAGCTATGGCTTAAATCAAATTCAGGTCCCAATGTAACTTACATAGGTATTGTGTAGCATCAAAAGATTTTGGTCCTATGAGATCCTGGGATTGGCAGTTTAGAGAGGGGTGTTTAGAATTATCCTCCAGAAAGCTCTTGTGCCTCTCCAAACTACAGTCCCCAGGATTCCATGGGATGGAATCATGGCAGTTAAATTATGGTACTATAATTGTATAGTGTGAATGGGGCTCCCAGGAATTTTACGTTGGTTTTCATATATATTCTTTCTATAATTTTGTGGTTTGGTTATATGAGTGACAGTAAGTTGCAAGTTAGATATTTTAAAAATAACCAAGGAATTGCTTAGTTCTTCTTCATAGTCTCTGTGATTCACACAAAGTGGTTTACTGTGCCTGCACAATGCATCATTTGGAACCTTCTGGAGCTGTTATGTAAGAATTTTGGTGGTTGTGACCAGCCCAATTCTTACTCAAACTCTCAATTCCTTTTTGTCTGCTGTAACAGCAGCACTGAAAGAACTGTTGTTGAGCTGTATCTCTTATTCTTACTTCTTTCTTGGACATTGATTGTTGGACAACATTTGACTTCCATTTCAGATCCTGATTTGCCTTTGGCTTTGGCTTTCAGACTCTGTCTAACTTTTGACTCATACTTTTTTTTTTTAGTATGCTTCTGGCTTCTGGATCTCCAGTAATGCTTTCCCTCGGCAGTTAAAATGTGCTCCTGTGGGGCTGAGATCCCTAGTATAAATGGGCATTCACATTGTGTACTGTGCCTTGGAGCAGGCCACAATGCTGAGTTGTGTGCTCACTATGAAACAATGTCCTCCCAAGGGTGCAAAAACCATTCATCTAGACTTAAGACTTTCTGATATGAGCTAGTCTTGATGGCTGTGGCTATGCTTTCTGATTCAGGATGTGGTTTGGCTCCATGGTCCTCTTCTGCACTGACTGCCTCTAGCTCCTCCTGTAGATGTTGCCATCAAAATGTCTTTACAATACGCAGACACTAGGCACAGTGCCAAGAGACCTGCTTCCAATTCAGCAGCTGGAGCTGAGGAATCGTTGGTACTGATTTGTGCCTTGAAATGGAGGCTTGGTCTTGAGTCCCATTGATACCAGGACAATCCATTGAGGTGGAGGCCTCTTCTTCTAAGCATCACTCAGAACTGAGATGACATAAAAACAAAAAGAAGGCAAAGGATATTTTCAAACCTAGGTTGTCTCCTTCTTCTCAGCTTGTGAGCCAGCCTCCTTGTATAAAAAGGATGTAGGAAAGAAAAGCATTGGTATCGGTAGAATCCCACCATTCTTCTGTAGTTTGAGAAATACGTGTGGGTTCATCTGTGGATTAATCTTCTCAGATGGTTCTAGTTGTCACAGCCTTGGAGGGACAGATAGTTGATCACTTCCTGATGCTCTGTAACTGTCCCCCAGGTTACTCTGTGGGGATCAAGTGTTCATTCTCCCATACCACTGGCTCAGTCAAGCAAGGAAGCTCCTCTTCTACCTCCTCTGCCCCATCATTCAGTTTGACTAAGGTGTTCAACATCCTCTTTGACTTCACAGATGTCGCGTAGGAAAGATTTATCTAGACCTAGATCTGGGAGATGTTACTCTCATTCTCTGCACCAGCAGTACCATCACCACTCTAGCCATCGATGGGATGGATGCGATTCTGGAAATTACAGTCATAGGTAATACGAAAGTTACCACCATCACCATATTACTGATATGGTCGTTCCTCTTCTTCGGAATTAGATTTTGAGGAATACGTCTATGATTGGTATATCCTTCGCTGTTTGAGGCCACTTTACCACCAATGGGAACCACCATACTGCCAGTGTAATTCCAGAGACCCTTCACCACTGATGCTCCCTACTGTACAATCAATGTAGTCTGTATCAGAGATCATTAGACAAAGGAAGAGAGTGATTTCCAAATCAACACTCTTGAGATGCTGGCTCTGGAGAAAACCTTCTGGGCCTTTGAGGTTCTTTTAGGTGGCAAGATTTTTCAGTAGTCCCTGACAACACCATGGTGGTATACTACCTGAATAAGCAGGGAGGAATAAGATTGAGCACCCTGCTTCATCTTATGCTCAACCTGTGCGACTGGTGTGTCAACAGGAGCATCTCCATCTCTGGAATCTATCTTCCAGTAGAGGAGAACATCTTAGTTGATGCTCTCAGCAGGATGCCAACCTCTTGTCATGAATGGAGACTTCATCCTGGTGTACTTCACATTGTCTTAAGGAAGTGGGCCAATCTGGAAGTAGATCTCATTGCCTTGGCATAGAACAGGCAGTGTCAGACCTACTGTTTCAGGGCACATCAGGGGAATGACTCTTTTGGTGGTGTCTTCCTGTTTCATTTGGGAGGCCATATTGTGTAACCTTTTGTCACTAGGACAACTGCCAGACTTTGAAGAGATAAGATGGAGTGCATCCTGGTCACTCCATGACAGCGCAGATAGCCTTGGTTTGCCCTTCTTCTACACCTCACTCAAAAAGACCAGATCTCCTGAAACTGCATAATGAGCGAATGAGACATCCAGACCTAAGCACCCTCAGGCTGATATCTTGGAGGGTGTTTCTTTAGGCTCCCTTTCAGCTTTGAATCAGTGAACCATTGCAGCTGTGTTTAGAGCTGCTACACAGCAGTCCTATGTGCATAAGTGGCCAAATTCTTTTGTTTTTTGTCACCCAGACAAAGAGACTGGACTAAGCACAAGTACATCCTGTGGTCAAGTTTCTCCTATCGGTGTCCAACAGGGATCACTCTCTCTCTCTCTCTCTCACTCTCTCTCTCTCTCTCTCTCTCTCTCTTCTATCACATGCTACCTGGCAGCAATTTATACCAACTTTCCAATCATCGGCAAGCCTTCCTGTTTCCAAAACCCGTTGGTTAAGTGGTTTCTGAAGGGCTACAAGAATCTGTGTCAACTGGTGTTGGGACCTACAACTTGGTGGAGCCTGGAGTTGGTCCTTTCACAGCTTTCAAATAAACCATTTCAGCCAATGGGTGTCTATGACATGTGTCTAATATTTAGAAGACACCTTTCTTTGTGCTAGATGAGCAGGAGAGCTGTGTACTCTCCATACCTGAAGTTCCACAAGGAAAAAGTGGTCCTTAGACTGGACATTTTCTTTCTCTTAAAAATGATATCAGCCTTTCATTTGAACCAGGATATGGTCTTACCTGCATTTATGCAAAAGTGTACTACTGGTTTGGATTGTCTTGATTTTAGGTGAGCTCTGGCCTTTTACCTCAAGAGGACTGCTGGCTTTTTGTGTGCTACTCCTTGAAGATCTCATTGCCTAAGTTGGTCTCTTCAACCATCCATCTGGCCTACAAACTGGCAAAGGAAGACCCTCTTGTTCATATGCATAGACATTCTACCGGGATTATGGCTACTTCATTGGGTTATTTTTTGAAAGGCATGTGGTGCCTTTCATGGTGGCTACTTGATCTCAGCCCCTGACCTTTATTACCCATTATAGGTTGGATGCCAGGTCCAGGGCTGATGCTGCCTTTTGAGAGAGTTGTGTTGTTTTTTTTTGTGGTGCATGACACTCTCACCTTCTGTGGCAAGTAGCTTGATAGCCTCCAATTTGTGTGAGTCACAGACACCACAAAGAAGAAGGACAGTTTGCTTATCTGTAACCGTAGTTCTTCGAGTGGCCATCTATGAACTCATGCAACACCCACCCATCCTGTTTTGTGTGTCATGCTTTTTGTCCTTAGCTCCCTTGGCTGCTGCTTCAGCATCCAGGGAACTGAGGGTCTGAGTGGGAATTGGGTTGGTCACATGGGCTAGGGCAAGAGGGGCTACTGTCAAAATGCTTAGGTAACAACTTGAGAAGGTTCCAAATGATGCACTTCACAGGCACAGTAAACACATTTGTGTGAGTTCATAGATGACGGCTTGAAGAACTAAAGTTACAGGTAAGCAACCTCTCCTTATCTTGTGGTAAATGCACTTTGACTTAATTTAAATTGATATTTTATATATCACATCAATAATGAAGAAGTATTATTTTATATATCACATTCATAATAACCAAGTCTCAGTCAGTTTGTACCAGCAGAGCACCCCTATAGTACCACCTGGCCTTATCAGGATTGCTTTTTTTTGGTTTAGTTGGTAAGTTCCACATTAATCATAGATACCTGTTCCACAGTGTCTTCTTAGAAAGTCTTACTTCTTAGCCAAGGCTATTTTGATCTTTTGTGACACTGTAGCAGTAAAACCAAAATAAACTCTTTTTGCTAGAGTGAATATGATATCTCTGCCTTCACAGGCCTACTGTGATAGCAGAGCATATGATCCTGCGATTATGTGATTATGAGATTGTGCAATTAGAAATGGGAGAGAATGTTTTATAGGAGAATATGACTTAAATCTATAAAATTAAAGCCCTCTGTTGTAGAAAGATATATTGTATTTTTTACTGCCATACTATGTTTTTGTGAGATTACTAATGAACCAGTTATTTCAAGTATTTGTAATCCTATTTGTGTCCCAAGGAACCCCAAATGATGTGGGGTACAGTAATGAAGAAGTGGTATGTGAAGTCATACATCAAAATCTTTTGAGAACTTTATCCACTATATTTTAGAATGATTGCTTTGATGTGCCTTTTATAGTGTCAGTAATATTATTAAATTGTGACAGCTGTTTGTATAAAAGTGTTATATTTACAAGTTAGAATGTATCAAGGATTTAACCTGTATTTTCAATAATTCTAGTTATTCCTTTAATTCCAGATGTCATGCAGTTCAGTACAATGGTCTGGAAGTAAAAAATTTTCTCAACAAAATACGTCTAAGCACTGCTTGCATCTTGAAAGCTTTAGGTCATATGTCTAGGTTTTGCACTCTTGTTGTAGTTATTGTACGGAAAACCAGCAGACAAGATTTTACTTGACCGAAGCCGATTCTTCCTCATATATATATATTTCAAAATTATCTACAGCATGAATTTCTGTTGTTTTATTTTTGCTCTTGCATTAGGCTTCAGACATCTGTGATCCAAATCCAATCACAATGCTTATGCTTTGTGTCTGTTTATATGAGCGACTTCCTCAGTATCTACCCAAGAAATCTGTTGAATTTCCTGGTCCACTGCATGCTACTGTACTTAGAAAGGTACAGGCATTTCTTCTTTAAGTTTTAAAGGGCTCTCGGCAGGTGTAAAATGCAATACAGTTCTGTCAAAAACTTTTACTGAATTATCATCTTTTGGCAAGAATCTGCAACAGATGTCGCATGTCAGTGAGATTAAATGAGAATCTCAAAAAATTTCAAAAAATATTTCAAAATTAAATTGAAGTGGGAAGAAAAGGGAAAAAACAATGAGAAAGGAGATAAAAGAAGCCTTGTTTTTGAACTTTAAGCTTAATATGAAGGCATGGCTTGTCAAAGATTGTGTTCTGTAGGTGGAAGGGCAATAAAGATTTGGATTTCCCTGTTGCTGGAGTTCACCAGGTTGGAATTTCTTTCCATATATATTAAAATGCTCTGTTCTCAACCTCTCATGCAAATGTTCAGTAAGCTGTATAACATGTTGGTTTGTCTAAGGACATCATACTTCCATAGCATTACTATTCAGACCTCCCCCGCAATCAATTCTGATTTTATCTTTTATGGCAGCTGTGTTTTCCATGGTTTTGGAATGGAAACACAAAGCACAGACTCAGAAAGTTTCAGGAGTTTCCACAGTACACTTGGGCACTTCTACCCCACCCTTGGCAGTCACACCCACCTTCAACATATTAAGGGGGGAAAAAAAGCTCGAGTGAGAGGGTATCTTTTTGCTCTAGTCTTCTGTGGTCATTGTGACATGTGGTGATGCAGAATTTCTCTCAGGGATACTTTTTGGGCACAGATGCTTTCTAATCTTTTCTTTTTTACTTAATTGGTTTTTTGGTGCTTTTAGAAATTATTGAGTACAAAAGCTTTTTATTTAGGCTAGTTTTTAAGATACTCTGATTATGTACATGAGCTATGAACTTTAAAATGGCTGGTTTGTAGCTCAAACTATGTTCATATAGAAAAGATACAACAGCCTTATGCAACTTGCCTTGTCTTACCTTCAGCTTCTATGTAATATGGGGATAACAATGCTGGTTTACCTTACAGAGATAATTGAAAGATTCTTGAGATAATGTACTAAGAATACTTAATAAAACAACTAAAGTCATTACTTACTATGTGTTGCTTATATTGGCACAATATTTTAATATGTGGGGTTATTTCCTGTTTGGAGTACTTTCTAGAACATGGCTGCTCAAACTTCAGGGTCACCTATTAGAATCTAATCTACCAGGTACTTCTTGTGACTGACAACAGTGAGCATAGTGGTTGTGCTGTGGTTTGATGGCAACAGAGTATTGTACAAAGCAAATATATTTAAAACTACATTTATGTGGTGTCAAAGAGGTTGCCCCCTCATAGGATTACTTTTCATATGAACATGAGTTGCATATGAACTCTGGCATAAGTTTTAAGTTCTTGCTCTTCTGGTAATGTTAGTCATGTTAGCATATAACAGGGACAGACATCTACCCTGTCTCTGAGACAGCCTTTAAGCAGAGCCTTTTTTTAAAAAAAATGGTCAGGCCATTACTAAATTTTATTGCTGACTTGAAGTGACTATCTATCAACGTGTATCTGACACTCTTTTTCTTTGCATAGTTACTTATTGAATTAGAGCATTGGTTTTTAAGCTTTTTATTGTAAGATGCCTTTTGAAGGGTTGTCTGAAAGGTGGAATAGTAACATAGAAATATTGTATTTTTTTAACAGATACAAATAAAAAACCCAAGTATCAAGCCGTTGATATACAATGCTTCAATTTTAGGAAGAGAATCTGCAGATTTTACATTACCTAAAGGAAATATTGTCACAATTCCCCCAAAGTAAGTAGCCTTTAGGTTTTTTTTACTGAATGAGAATGCCTCTACTCTCTCTTCCTCTGTTACAGGAAACTTTGTAGAACAATACCTGAATGAGACATGGCATTTTCACTCTTTATACCTTCGTTTATAAACATTATGTGAGACTATGTACTATTGCCTTACTCTCTACCTTGCCTCTCTTAGGTGTGTGTGTGAGAGAATGGGAGGAAGTAACTGTGAGCTTATGGGGCAACATATCTGAATATTAAATCTGAACTGAACTATTTTTTACCAGATGGCTGTCATTGCTCAAACTTGGAGATGGTCTCCAGTATAATGTAAAAGGTTTCCCAGTGTGTGTGATCAGGATGGGTTCAAATGGGTTCAAATAATGGATTATTCACACTTGTCTCATATGCTGTGATAGCTATTCTGCATGCACATTTATGTAGCCATTGTGTAGTTTGAACGTTTGTACTGTCACACAGCTGTTAGTCTTCCTTGGAGCTTTCTGTGTGTCCCTTTCCGCACATTACCTTATTGCGGAGGTGGGGGGTGCCGTTCGCGGAAGCAGGCTCTTGCGTGAGGCGCTCTCTTCACTGCTCCTTCGTCCCACAGCTGGCTTTCTGGTCACACGACCGTCGCGTGAACGCCCCTTCCTTCCTTCCGCAGTTCAGCCTGGGAGCTGTAGGCTGCGCTGGGGGAGGAAGCATGACCGACGCGCCTGGGACGATGTACCACAGGGCAGGTAAGTGCGCGCAGGCCCCGGGAGCCTTGCGCAACCGCGCAGCATTTTCGGCTTGAAGCCGAAAATAAAAAAAATGCGTGCGCGGTTCACGTTAGGCTCGTGAGCGTCGCGTAAATGGGAGTGTGTTGTATGGACCACCGCTCCCATTTACGCAACGCTCAAGGGGCCCTCTCGCAAAAGAAACTGCGTGTGAAAAGGGCCTGTGTTATGTACATTGTGTTATTTTTAGATGAAAATGTTTTGTCACAATCTTAGACTGATTTTATCTCTAACAAAAAAGCTCATTGAGGAAGGAAACTCTCTAAGTTTAAGGAGGACATGTAGGATGAACTGCAGCAAGCAACCTGATGTTTTGCTTAACTTCTTCTTTTTTTTTTTTATGTTCATGTTGATCTATTTTCCCAGACATAAAATCAGATGTACTGATAAGTTTTTTCCCTTCCAGCTAAACTCAGCAAAATTCCATACAAAGTGAATTTTGTTTCTTGACCTTTAAAAAAGTAGGCCTCTCTTTAAGTCAATAAAAACCATTTCAAAGAAGCTACAATATTTTTCTTCCTATCTTGCTTTTCATTAAAAAAACCTTGTTAGCAGGATTGTCAGTCCGGGAGGTTATGTCAAGGACTGCTGAAACAGGGCTTTGACAATATTGTTAGCTACATTTTGCAGTGTTAATACACCTTAAGGCTGGAACAGTAGTGCACCTCAGAATGTATCTGTTATGTGAAAACAGCTGTTTTAGTTATCGTTCAACATCCAGATGAACCATGTAGAATATTTTAAAATGAACTTTAAAAAGGCTAAAAATGATGATGCCGGAACTTTTTTGGTAGTCTAATTTTTAAATTGAGTATAAGTGTTTCATCACAAGCAGAGGCTTCTGTCACTAAAATGGTAAACTGTATGGGAGATATGAAGGAGAGCTGAACAGAAAACAGAAAGTGGTTTACCTTTTAGTGTATTTTTGTTAATAAGAATATTATTTATTGATATAATTATCTGTTGTTGTTGTTGTTGCTGTTACTTTGCATGCCTTCAAGTTGTTTCTGACTTGCGGTGACCCTAAGGTGACCTATCATAGAGTTTTCTTGACAAGATTTGTTCAGAGGTGGTTTACCTTTGCTTTCCTCTGATGGCTGAGAGAATGTGACTTGCCTAAGTTCACCCACTGGTTGAGTAGGGATTCAAATCCTGTTCTCCAGAGCTCAAACCACTATATCACAGTGCTTTCTTAACTGTTTGCATACTTTCTTAATGATATTCCCAATATGGTTGCCAAACAGTGAAATAGTATAACTAACACATACCATCATATGACAACACCGATCTTTTTAGGCTTTCACTTGGGAGAAGGGTAGGATCTAACCCATGTGGCTCAAGGACAGAAAAACTTCCAGAGTGCCTCTAGGGCTCCTAATTCCACTGAATTCCAGATGGCATTTGAAAAATAAGTGCAGGTTGCTGGGGAAGGTAGTGGGATTGTTTCCTGCTTCAGAAGAACAAGGACATACAAATCAGATAATTTACAAAGCTCATGTCCATTTCATGATTATGTTTGCAGCAGTTGGTATGTGAAGATTCTTTTTTCCAGTGATGTACCAATTTATATATAGATAGATACATAGGTTTAGATCTGTCAGGAGATGGATTTTACAGCACCTAGCACAAAATCCTCCCAATAACCACTGCACTCTGAACATAAGTGTCCCAGAGGCAAGCATTAAACACACAGCAGAGTATCAAAACAGCAACAACCGTGAGCAGCAGAGTGTAACGTACGGCATCAGGACTGACCCCACTCTACCCACTGGTTAGTAACTCTAGCACACAAAGTTGTCATCCAAAAATACCTGGAGGCTTTTATTCTTCAAGTTCCAATATATACACATCTGTACAAGCAGGATACACAGATCCTCAGTCATAGGTTCAGCATCACATCAGGCAGAGGTTCGCTTGGACAGAGTTCCGGTGTCATAGAATCAGCAAGAGTCAGAGAAAGAACCAGTCTGAGCTCCCCTCTTATATACACACCAGTGATAGCTCATCAGCTAGGGACAATGGCTGATGCAACCCCTTGCCGGGATTTCATATTACCATGACTCAGCCTTGCTGTTCCTTAGGGATTACATCATGATTTACCAAGTCATTCCCCAGGTGTATCCCACATGCTTATCAAGAGTATTTTTAACTAGGGCAAATGTCACACCAACAAGATCAAGATGTAACCTTAACATTTAAAATTAACTTTTTTCATAGAAAAAAAGGCAAGCATTATTTTAAATATGGGAGTGGTGTCAGCTATTTCCAAAAAGAACATTCTTTTATAGGTTTGATTAAACTGCATCTGAAAAAAACCCGAAACAAATGTTCAGACTGGATTATAAAATAACTGATTTATTCAAAAAATGTTAATGCTTCAGTTTTCTCTATATTCCCAATATTCCAGTTCTTTGAATGACCCAATCATATATGTATTTACTCAAATGAAAGTTCCACTGAATTGGGTTGATTTTAATTTGAAGTTTACATGCATAGGAGTCCAGCCTTATTCCCCAACAAGGGCTTTTTAAAAATATGCGATACTCATAACATCTATATCTTCAACGAGAAGAACGTGCGGTTCAGAAAGAACACTTCTGCAGTTCAGAATTCAGGATGTGTAAATATTGTGCTATGTTAGCACCAAGCGACTCATGGTAAAGTAGAAATAAAGTCAGCAGTTTAATCTCCTGTAAAGCTCCAGGAGCAGATCAAACATGCCCATTCCCCCTACCACCTTCCAAAGCTTCCAGTACTACACATAGAGTGATCATCACTGTTTCCAAAATGGGGTAACCCTAGAACATGGATATCCTTTTCTTCCCCCTTGTTGAGGTTATAATATGGGTGGCAATGCCAGAAACTATGAATATAATATTCTTAACATGGGATTTTTTCTGTGGGATTTTTGTCTTGTGTTAATATTTTTCACTCAAAATACCTTTTTGCTGGAGTTGAATATGGCTCTTATGAGAAGTTTGAATATAACACTCTCTGCATTAATGCTGCTGCCAAGTTAAAATTCTGAGGACTTTGTAAACTGTTCAATGCCATGGAATGTGACAAGCAACAAAGCTTATGCTCATATGCCTGGGTGCACAAGCAGAGAAAATGTCCAGGTGTGTCACAGCAACATGGGTGAATTACAATCCCATACCACAATACAGCTCAGATTGGCCATTCAGAATAACCCTGACCAAATCTCACTGTAGTGTGCCATGCTTCCTTTATTGCAATTTTTTCAAAGTTGGTTAGGGAAGTCCTCTCAAGATTTCATGAGACTTTGTTACTGTAACTGAAGATAGTTACAAATACAAAATAACTAATGTAAAATCAAGATGAATGATGAATCCCAAAACCCACATAAACAATTACATGCTAGTTTTATTTAGTGCAGTGTTCACATTTCTTTGTGGTGAAGGATCACTTTTCTAGCCCTTGTCGGGCTATTTTTTTTTCCAATTCTTCATCTGTCAAATATTTAGTTAATACAGATATTTCCAATCTTTTTTGGTCCATAGGCACATTCCATGGGGGCAGACAGAAAATTTAAATAGAAATATATTAATCCCGTCATAGTGGAGAATACTGTGATCCTTATGCCCAGCTTCTGTTAAGCTTCTGAAAAGATTTGGCTGGGTACTATTACAAGTAAGAGTGCTGGAGCAAATGAAGACAAGTGAGTCGCATGAACATAACAGCAAACTACAAGGCAGAAGTTGTATTTTCTGAGCCACAAATACCAAAACCATGCATTTGAACCTACATTGAACCCATCTTTGTTATTGTAACTAAGCATTAGTTTTCCAGAAGGCAAACTAATTATTTTTCTTTCAAAATGAATCCCTTCAGTGAATGGATTACTGATTACCCACCCAGATAACATTCCATTCCGGATAAATTTAATTAATTTGCACCTCACTCCAATTAGTTCCTACCAGAACCTGCTACAAATTGGTACTCCATACATCAGTGCCCCCATTGATCAATATCCAGCTAAATACTTTTTCTCTCCTTACCTCTAATTAATATCCTACCCAGATCACCCCAAAATTTGTTTTCTTGAGTAAAATATGACTCAGTTCCTGTTCCAAACAATTTTTTAGTTACTCTTCAACAATTCACTCATTTGTGTGCTTTTCCATTTCCAAAGGGGAAAAATAATTCTCTCTTCTTCTCCACCAGTACTCTAATGGGCTCAATTGCACAGTTGTGAGCCTATTTTGGTCTTTTGTACCTGCTTTCCTATTTTAAACCAGATTTTTTCCCATTAGAACAGGGTTTGTGCTGTGCTTTAACGAGTGTTGCTAGTCTGGACTCCTGACTGATGGTGCTGTTGCCATTCCAGGTGCCCCACTTCTATTCGGGTTCCTGCCTGACACTTCTCTCCTTCCCCCACCTACCATCAAAGCTACACCTCAGCATTGCTGCCAGTTACTGTTGACAATAGCAGTCACTACTTCTCCCATACAACCTGGTTGCCTAGTAGATAGTGATGTTTATGGTAGCTGAACCACTGAATAGATCCATTTTGTGGCAGGAGCTACTGCCTCAGGTTGAACACTGTATTTTGAGAAACCTGAAGCAGTAGATACCTGCTGCAGGATAAAGCTGAGCAGCGGGTTGGCTCCCATCTAAAGACCCACTAGATAAACCTATCTAGATGAAGATGTGAGTGTTTAGTGACGGCAGCAGCAGTACTAAGTTAGGAATATGGTGTCACAGAAGTGGTGACCCTCATGACATGTCATGGCTCTGTGGAAGCCATCTTATACAAACTACTGCATAGTTCTATTAAATTGTCAGTATAAATTATTTTTGCTGTTCTGTGCCAAGTTTCTTTTGGCACAAAGATAACTGCCATATATGTCAAACCATGGTACTTTTCCTTTGCCAGAGTTTCATTACAGAACATGTTCTATTTTCCAATTTAGGAGTCAGATACGTGTGAATGTGGAATTTACTAGCCGTTTCCTATATCCTGCTGAAGCTGTATTGTTGCTTGTTTCAAAGCCTTTAACTGGAGTGGGTGGGGCTACAATGGCTTTCTCTCTGAAGACTAGAATTACCTCTGTTAAACCTGCTGTAAGTACTAAGTTTCACGTAGTATAACAAGCTACATTGATATTACAGTCTAGATAGTAACCCTTAACATATTAAATAGCAAGTTTATAGTCAATATTCTGGGTTTTGTTGTTGTTGTTCTTTGTTGTAATTTTTTTTAAAGCTTAGTTTCTTGTGTAAGAAGGGAATATGCACTGAGCATTTTGAAAATGCTACAAAAGATCAGTAGTGCCCAGAGTTTGGAAAAGCTCCTTTTTGGACTACAACAAACAGGATCCTGCCACTAGCATAGTCAGTGGAGAATTCTGATGTTGCAATACAGAAGACCATAAGAAGAGCCATGTTACATCAGATCCATCTAGTTCAATGCTCTCCTTACACAGTGGCCAATTATTTGCCAATGGGTGGCCTGTCGGCAGCATATGAGTGCATCTACACCTTCCAGCTATCATTCTGCCTTCAGCAGCTGACATAATATATAGAGGCTTCCTGCCTGTGATAGATGGTGGCCATTGAAGGCCATTGAAAACCTCATTCTCAGAAAAAGTAACATCTTCAAGCTTTGTCAGAGCCTCTCTCAAGTTAATCTCTTGAGTAAATGGGGCAATAGATTTTGTTGGAGTTGTCAGAGGGCGATAAAACCTGTTCTTTCTTTACACACAAGTAGCAGCTGTGTAACTGTTTTTAAACATACAAGAAAGAAGCTCACTGTGCAAATACTCAAACTTTCTTTGGCAGTGAAACAGGGTACTAGACAGTGGAGAAGACTAGGCTGTTGGGGTATTCTTTTGAACATTAAACCTTCCTTTATGTGTTTTTAAGTATTCAAAAGGAATACACGAAGTACCCAAAGACTTATAAAGGAAAACATAAGATTTCTCAGTTCTCTAGTAAACTTTATAAAAAACCGTGTGAATTGGCAAGGCTCACGTATTGTGCACAACAGAGAAGAACATGTGCGAAGTTGGATACTGATTTTTCTGCTTCTGTCCTCTCTTCATTAACTTCTGATTCATACCTTCCCTTATTTTGTTTTGATATGTTATGAGTATTTTATTGGGGACAGTTTCCAGTGGCTTAATTGCGTAGTAGAACTATAGATACTTATAATTCTTCTGGAATTTTCAGTCACAGACTTATTGCAAGTGCATTGTGTATTCATTAGAGCTGTACCTAACAGCTCTATTGCAGTAGTGAGCACTCGTTTCCCCACCAGAAGAATACTTTCTCATAAGTATCCTTCTAGCCCATCTACCAGTAAACCCAGATAGAAAAAATGGTGGAGGGGGCAGAGTGAGGGTACGAAAGGGAAAAAAAAAGGAAGGGGAGAAACACACTTGTAAAACTGTAAGCAAACTCCAACACATCCATTTCTTAGAAAGTTGCACCACTATCAAAAGGAGAAGAAAATGTCCTCCCCCTTTACATACATGTACACTGGGGAGAATTTCAGGAAATTGGACCCAGGAAAGAGGATTCTTTTCCTCTCCATCTTTAACTTTTCAAAGTAGCCATTAATAATTGGTGTAAGATGT
Source organism: Cyclura pinguis (assembly GCA_030412105.1). NCBI lineage: Eukaryota > Metazoa > Chordata > Lepidosauria > Squamata > Iguanidae > Cyclura > Cyclura pinguis. The sequence continues at coordinate 206,811,187 of CM059601.1, read as the reverse complement.
TTAGTTTTAGAATTTGGGACCAAAAAGGAGCAGAGTCTGTTTAAAAAAAATGAACTTCAAACGGCAGATTTACTGAACAACACCTTCTTGTATCTACTTGCAGGGTACATTAAAGTGCAGATCTCCATGTTACAAGCTGAAGAAACTTAATCTGGAAGTTACTAGCCCTTTCAAAATTGATGGACCATTCAGGTATGCAGTTAAAAAATGAATTGCAGTTAACTTTGTAGTCAATATTAACTTCCATAATCTCTGCTTGTTTTATGCATTAAAAACTAGTACATGTCAGCACTTATTTAGTTGTTTAAGAAAATTCCCTAAATTTTCTAGAAATGTATTGTTCTTCCATATGTATTAAAGATCTCTGTTGTCTTAAAGTAGTTTCTTCAAACAGATAATTATTTGATGAAATAATTTTAATATATTTTAAATTGTATTTTAATTATATTAGGATATAATAGTTTGCTCCTTGTGTACTATTTTTCTTGGAAATGTGGGGTATAATTTGATGAGTAAAATAAAATAAATTGCCTTTTGTTTTTTTTCCCTTTAATTACTGCCTTTGTTCCTGGACAATAAATGTTTGTGGGTGAGGACATCTAAACTTTTATTTGTTTTAAAAAACCTGGAGATTGTACTGATGCTGGAAAAGGAATTCAGAATTAATATTTCATATCAATCTCACATATGCCAATAGTGTGTTCCTGTTTACTCACTCATGAACCATAAAGTAGACCACTACTTGAGCAATAAATATAAAAGTCATAAAAATAAAACATTTGGTTTTTAATATGTAACACAATCTGAAGCTTTGCAATCGGTAGATCTAAGTTCTAAGGATGCCATCCAGTCCTATGCTGGCAGAAGTTGACTTCTCTTTCTCTCCAGCTAGCAGTCCCTGAAACTGCTATGTGATGTTGGGTGTCCCACCTGAATTGGTTTGGATGTGGTTTAGGCCTCTGAGAGGAAACAGGGCAATCTCTCAAAATTGGACAGAGATCCTGTTCACGACAGGTGTCTTTACCAGGTTTTAGGGAATTCCTCCCTTTCTTTACGGACCTTTCTGGCACTGCCCACCTTGTTCGAGAATTGGAAATATCCCCCACCCACCCCTTGTTGTAGCATTTTTGGAAGGCTCTGGGGGCTGCTGGGGAAGGTGTGGTAGGCAGATCACTTTCCACAGACTCTTTTCCACTAACACAGTTTTGGATGTCACATTATAATTTAAATAAGTACTATTCTGTTTTTTGACAGTTTATTTTTATTGCATTAAGTTTTGCTATGTTTGCATTATTTTTAGGATCATTTTAGTTGAATCAACAAGTTGGATCACTGAGCCTGAGAAGCTAGATCAAATTAGCCAAATAAAGCAAGGAAAAATAAAAAGGTAATTTTTTCCCCCCAAACTTGTTTACCAGGTGAAGGATCCAGTAGTGGACTTCTGCTGGTGCAATGGCAGAATCCAGTAGATGTATGCAGCTGTTTTAGGCCCCCAGAACCATCTCTGGAGAGCTGAAAAACCCTCTGGAGCCAGACTTTAAACAGCAAGAGAGGGCATTTATCCATAGTGATTTGGTGAGATATTTAAAGAATAAGCTTTAGACACCCTTAATATTATGATAGGTACAATAGCAAAATATTTAATATTAAGAGATGCAATAAAAGTAACAAAGGAATTCTATGGATTTCAGTTGGCATGTATGAGTTCATAAACATAGTATTTCCTACTCAACGTCAGAGGTTGGGAGGAAGGATTTGCTTCATTCCTGTTATTTTTAATGAGGAAGACTTTCCTAGTATATGTTTACCATTAGGCAGAAAATAAGTTTAGATTTCCTATGAAAGATGAAACAGTTTGAGAGATTTGGCTTTTTTTGTTGAGGGGTGCCATTCTCTTACAGCTATTTCTTATGTATATTTCTCTACTGAAATAATTTCTGTAATTCAAAAAGGCTGTGTCTGCATTGAACTTTTATGTATAGCCAAATCAATTTATTTTAAAAGTTAACTGAACAGCTTCTTTTATGTTGAATAGAAGCAATTTTTTTGCCCAAATGCTTTTTATGGCAATACCCATTATAAAATGATGAGAAGGGTGAGCTTTTAAATACTGCTGTTACAGTGCATCTCAAAGGTAATGTTGTGCCTGAGTTTATGTGACTCATTTTCATTTAGTTGGCATGCTTCTTCAGTCTTGAATGGCTATTTATTTTAAAGACAACATAAACTAAAGCTGTTAATTAATAATTATTCTGTGGAATAATTATGAGATCATTAAAGTTCATTGCTGGAGAAGGTGACATATATAATCTTAAAATTAATCTTGAGTTTAGAGCTGAAATAACTGTGTAATTCCTTGTGATACATTTCAGTATTAATAACTTGATATGTGTGCTGTAAGTGTCCATTTCATAAGCCTAACTGTTCATGCTTGCCTCTCATTAACAATGATGCAAATGCTCAGTGAGTGAGAAAAGACTCTATAAAACTGTACTGAGTAAATTTTATTGATTTCATTGTGGTGTGCTGTAGGTGTTTGAGAACTTTCTGTGAAAAAAGTAGAAGTCAAAACATAAAAAGAGTGCCAGTTATGAGAATGTGCTTAGGTAGTTCCTCAAAATTGGGGTGGTGGTAGGAAAGGGAAGATGAAGCACAAAATGTATTAGGATTCTTGTTATAACACATTACAGATTCATTGTTGTACTTCTCAGTATTTGAAGTTAAAGCTTTCCTATTGTCTGTTAGAACCCATATTGTTATGTCTCTTTATAGGCTTCAGTTGACAGAACTTGGTTTGAACCGAACAGTACTAATTTCATTATTTGATTGCAAGGTTTAATTATGGAAAATGTAATTTTGTTCCACAGAGTTAGAAATACAATAAGTGGGAAATTGGTGTGATGTGTGTGTTCTGCAGATTGCTGATGTCTTAGATAATAGACTTACAAACCCTTAACTTATTTATGTTGTTCTGATGTCTTATTTATTGTTGTTCTGCATAACTGAACTTCTTATGTGCTCAGTCACTTGCATGTATGATAGATAAATATGTTGATGTTTACTCCCAGATAGGTACATTTCAATGAGTTTTTCTCTCCAATTATTAATTAATAAAGAAATTATTAAAACAAGAATTAAAAGAGTGGAATATTCAGTGTGTGATCTGTTTTGTACCATTTTAGCAATAGCAATAGCGTGTGTATTTTTATATCGCTTATCATCTAAGTGCTCTCTAAGCAGTTTACAATGTGTTAGCTAATTGGCCCCAGTGTGCTGGGTACTCTTTTTACTGACTTACGGAAGGATGGAAGTCTGAATCAACCTGGGGTCCTATGGGATTGAACTCACAACATTGTGGCTACAGTACTGGCATTTAACCCCTGCGCCACCAGGGCTCCATCTCTGCACCACCAGGGTTCCTTATGTCTGGATTCACATCTCTATATAGATTGGGCATGATCTAAATCAATAGGCCACTGTCCAGAATTTGTATGGCACTTTGCAGATAAAAATAAGTCAGATCAGATCTGACTTGGATGTTGTGGTTGATACAGTTCCAGTGGATGTAAGCTTGGCTCCTGCTTTCCCTGTGTTTTTGGATACCTTCCAGTTAGTGCAATCTGAGGACATGGACAGGATCCTTGGAGACAGGAGAGACACTACAGGTGTGCTGGATCCTTGAGCTTCATGGTTCATTAAACAGGGTGGCATACAAATAAAGATGAGAACCAGTGTGATATAGTAGTTTTGATGTTGGCCTAGAATCTGGAGGCCAGGGTTTGAATCTCTGTTCAGCTGTGAAAACTGACATCCTTTGAGCCTCAGAGGAGGGCAATGGCAAAACTGCATCTGGACAAATCTTACCATGAAAACCCCATGATAGGTTCGCCTTAGGTCTCCATAAGTCAGAAGAGGCTTGAAGGTACAAATGACAACAACAAATAAAGATCATAAATTGAGACTGGAAAACTTTCTGGGAGGAGGAGGTTGTATTGGGTGCTCAGAATTCACAGGGAGTTGCACGTCTATCGCTGAACTTTGACAGCTATTGTAGAATGCAATAGCTGTCGATTTTGGCAACCTCAACAGCTCCCTATGGTTTAGTAGAATGCCAGAGTGCCCTTGTAAATCAAAGAGCCCTACAAGATCACAGATCAGAGCATCTTTTTCTCTTCTAAAGCAACTGAAAGAGAAAACCTCCAGAAGTTCAACTGCAGTGATCTAAATTTGTAATCTAAAAGTGAAAAATATTTTTAGTTTCCTTTAGTATAGTACTTGTTTTTTAATCTTTTTTTTGTTAGCATTTTAAATAGAAATAATAAAATGACAGAAAAAGAAACAAAAAGAAGAAAAAATCCTATTACAACTTGATAGGTTATCATTGCAGTTATAATTCCCTTATAAATTAATCTGATCTTTATCTTAAAATATATGTAATTCCTTAAAATCCGTGACAACTTATTTATATCAACATATTTAAATTCTATCTTAAACCCCTTTTTGATATATCATTTTCCAACTTAGCTCACAATTCGTATAGGAGTTCAGTCTATAACGCTAGCTACGACTAAGTCTCCCCATTTGCCTTTTAAGTAGAGGATTAAAGGGTCCCAAGTTTTTATTTAAGTACCCATCAGTGTTCTTCTTATTAAAACAGTCAATAAAGCCATGTCCAGAAGTTTGATTAGTCAATCTTCCTCATTAGGAATATGATCTTTGTTTTAAGATTGTAAGATATTTTATGATTGTAGTTTATCTTTTTATGAAATTTGCTTTATATATACGACTCATATGCTACTATACAATTTTTATTTGCCATTCTATTCTTTGGATCTGATATGTGCTACTTTATTGTTCCTAAGTTAAATTGCTTATATGTAAATATTTTCTAATAATAGAGGATTAATCTGTTTTTTCAGTTTAATATCAGATATGTCCTCTGTTTGATCATTGTGTATTGAATAGATTTGTGACGATGTAAAAAGGTTATGGTGTAAAGGTACTTGACAAAGAAGACAAACGAGATGAACCTAGAGGGACTGAACTAGGAATTTTATCAGGGCTGATAAAGAAACTCATTTTATAAAATGAGCCAAGATTGAACTAGCAAGGAGTACTTTTCAGAGCATCCTTCCTTCTTCGCCTCTCTTTCAGAATAGGTTTGTGAGAATTGGCTTGTATTGAAGAGGACTGGAGGAGCCTGTTTCCTTTTGACTCATGGTATAAGAACCCCCCTTGTTTCAGGCTAGGCTTGTTTGAGTTGCCAGCTTTGAGGCCTGGGAGTAAACTTATAAAGTACAGACTGTAACCTATAGGCCATTACTGCACTATGTAATACTTACCATACCACACTATGCACTGCACTACACCGTTGCCAGGATGGGATCGGGATCCAAATACTCCTCACTGCACCAGTCAGCTGCTGGTGGATGAATAGCGTTCAGGACATGTTCCTTCCAGCCTCTTCCTGCGCTGTACCGAGGAAGGAAGTACTTGATAGTGCTTCTGCCCTTCCCGCACAGCTGCAGCTGATAGGATCATTGTGTGAAAGGAAGCCATTACAGGCTTTTCCTGAAAATAGCATAGGGCACAATTGTGATGGCTGGAGATGCAACAGCAGTGGGACGTCAACAATGTTGTGCAATGGCACACATCACAGAGTGGCAGCAATGTGTCCCCATGCTGGGATGGTGCCTCTGTGCGATAGGGGCCATAGAGTATAGCTCACAGAGTATGAGATATAAGGCAAAAAGCTAGATGTATTAGAATATGCATGTATGTAGTATTGAGAACCCACCAGCAGCCTAAGTCTGCACAAAACACCTGCTCAAATATATGAATGCCTGCATGTTCAAAAGCAATATAAGATGCGAGTTGATGTGACTGATAATAATCTCACAGCAGATATAAAGATTAATGCAATTAGGATGGCAGGCAGTGAAAGATTCCAACTGTACCACAAGTGCCAGCATATCTAAAGATCATGGTTTTGATTGAATATCATAAACGAGGCATAGTCAGCACCTTTGATTTGAATTATTTTAATTGGGCAATTGATAGCCTGGGTGAGGCTAGATAGAAAATAAAAGGAGCCGCTATAGAACTAGCAGGTGACTGCTTTTAGCAGTCTGCAACATATGAAAAACAATGCTCGTAACAGCTGTGCCATTCCTGTTAATAGATAAACTGCCCAGACATGCAGAAATACGAGCTGGGAGATAGAACTTGTAAGAACATCTAGGAACATCTAGAACATCTAAAATAGATATGTGTCTCATTATGATTACAATAGATGCCTGTTAAGATGTTTATGGATATAATGAATGCTGCTAGAGAGGTAGCAATGCTCACAAAGATTAACCCTTCAATGCTCGTGTGTTCACAGGTGCCTGTTTAGAGATGTATGGTTCCTCAACAAATGAAAGAATATTCTTAATGGATATATGGCTAACTTACATTGTTTTAGATAGTAAAGCTTCTCTATGTATTAACTATTGTAAAGCTTGTTATAGAGATGAAGAAAGATAAAGGTTCAGTCCTTATAAAGTGGGAACCAATGTGGTGTAGTGGTTTGAGTATTAGAATATGACTGTGGAGACCAGGGTTCAAATCCCTGTTTAATCATGGATAAGGGGAAGGGAGGGAGCCAAGGTGCTATATTGAGGATTAAAGGGACACTGCTACTCCATACAGGAAGAAAGAAAAGCAAGGCTGGTCAGTTTGCCCTTCTAGCCTTCCACAGTGACATAACATAATATAATGAATGTATAATACCTTATGTGCAATGTGATATAATGTGATAAAACCAAGTATTCATATGCCTGTGTTTCTCCCTGAGGGAATGAATATGTTTGTATATCTATGAAAGCATATAATAAATAGCCTAAAAGATTATGAAAGAACCTGCTCATTATTCTATATATGGTAAATATTGTTGGGGAATTGAGAGATTTTTAGTAATAAGTCTCTCAATCAGCAGAGTATCTAGTAAATTCACAAAACGGAAGTTGAACAGATTACCAGCCCCACTTCTATCACTCCACCCCAAACACACTTAATCTAGCTCAAAATAAACACAAAAACAGTTTGGTTAAAAATATAAAAGAGTTTACTCACAAAATCTTGTGCATAGTCTACACAGGTTCAATTCTTGAAGAAAGTGGGAAGAAAAATAAGCAGCCACATCTTTGCTGAAAGAATCTCTGTTAGGCTATCTCAGAGCATGCTTTTAGAACAAAAGGCAAAGACAAAAGAGAGAGGTGTAAATGGCAACAGAACCTTTTTAAGAACAAAGAATGTGTACGTGCTTGAGGAAGAGGTGTTGACCAAAACAAACAGGAAGTTTTCTCTAGGCTATATCTCTATGCCTACAATAAACATGCAAACTAACTAGCCAGTTAATTAAGCATGCAAAGGTTGCCACTCTCAGCAAATATACTGGGATCCCAATACTTAAGAATGCTTAATTGGAATGTTGATGTTATCTCTAGCTGTTTGGTTTTGGCAGCCATTGTGAATTGGGCACCCAAGTGGTCAGAAAGTGATAACAGAGCCCCAGACAGAATCCAGATTAGCTGACAAGTGGGAAGTACCCCAATCCTTCTATCTTAAGACTTGTTTCTCCTTTGTAATCAAGGAATGTAATCAACATAGTGATAATGGCATGGCTTGTTAAGGATTTGTGAGGTTAATGGCATGTCTTATGGAGGGTTTTTGAGGATAATTCATACTCTTAAAGAAATAATAATTCATTTGGAACAGTATGATGTGTTTTCAAAAGGCTGCAGTGAGATGTAGGATTGAAGAGGCATCTGTCCAGGTTTATGTGGTTCCTACATTTCCAGCATCCCCCAGAGATACAGCCCATATCATTCCGAAGGGGCCCATGATAATCTGGGGTGAGGCATAAATGGCCAGAGGTGGGAGGAGGATTAATCTGTGAGTTTCTTTTGACTTGCACAATTGGAAACAACCTAGACATGTACTATTCCCTATTTGCTTTACACGGCCCTTTCACTGCCACCTGCAGATATTTTCTTACTGTATAAATATTTTCAAGCATTGTTGTAGATAATTTTTATTTGATACAAATTGCATCTAATGTTTACTTGGCTGCAGGGTGAGAATCAAACATCATCTGTTTAACTGCACATTATTTTTCCATGCATAGTTTTAAGTCTCAGGAGAAATAATAAATAAACTTGTATAATCCTATGCAATGTCCCAATGTTACCCTTAGCATGCTGTTCTGGATAACATTACAGTTAAAAAAAAGTTATATTATACTCTTGATATAAGAATTTCAGTAAGACAATATGAAAATTTACATGCTATTTGAATGCACCTAATGTGTTTTCTTTTTTGTTAGTACTGAATCTGACATCTTGAAGAATACAGATGAAGTGGTAGGTGTACCTGGATTTTACAGTCAAGGAGACAACTTAAGTACTGGTATGTACTTTTAAAGCAGTTAGCTTAAATGTCACAGATTGCAGATTGCAAAAGGTTGGAGTTACCGTCCATCCTGTTTTGGGGTGATTTTGTAAGATTTTTAAGTGTATGCTTCATTCAGTAGTCCTTGTAAAATAGTCTTTGGGACTGCTCATGTTGACAGAGGAATGGCAAATGTTGAGTGGTCGTGGTCGGACTTAATCCTGGATAAACAGGTGTATGGTTGTAATCCAAGGCATTTCTAGTATTGCACTGGTGGGATAGGATGATCAAAAGCATTATGGATTTAAAAATCCTGTATTATGAAGTGCTGCCTTTCGTCATCACATCTCCTTTCAGCCAGTTCACAAATGCACTTAAAATGTATTCCAGTGAAGCCATTATTTTGCATATCGTTTTGTTCATGTTTCAGCTGAGCTCTTAAATACTATTTTTGCAGTTGTTATCGATGCTAGTCTTGATTTCTTAATAGATGGTTAACTTAAATATCTCACTGGAAGATAACTCCTTACTTCTTTTGATAAGAGAGATATGTATTTTGTCTGCTTCTTTGACAAAGAAAAATAGATTAAAACCTTATCCAAAAAAGAAAAAGAAAATATTTTATTATAGTGGTTAACAGCCTTGTTCCCTCCAGATATCTGGATTACAATTTACAAACTACTGGCTATGTTGGCTGTGGTTTTGGGAATTTTAGGTCAAAGCACCCGGAAGGCACAAATTACCGATCATTGGTTGACAGGATATAACGTCCTGGTCTCTCATATAAGATCTTGGGCACAATCTAACACAAACTGTTTGGTCTGATGAAAAGAAATTAGTTCTACTTATTAAACAAAAATCTATTATTTACTCTGTCTTGAATTCATATATGTGCATATTTGTTTTGAGCAGCCTTATTATGTAATGCATAGCTATGTAGAGAGAACTACAGTAGCCGCTCACCTCATCCTCAGTTTTGTTTTCTGCAGTTTCAGTCACCTATGATCAGCTGTGGTCTGAAAATATTAAACAGAAAATTCCAGACATAAACAATTCATAGGTTTTGAATCACGTGCCATTCTGAGTAGCGTGATGAAATCTCGTGCATTCCACTCTATCCTATAATATATATAGGGTTCAGTACTACCTGCAGTTCCAGTCATCCACTGGGGGTCTTGGAATGACTCCCCTACAGATAAGGGGGAATGCTGTAGTTTCAGTCTGCATTCTCAAGGATTTGCAGGCATCCAGAGGATTTTATTTTTCTCCCTCTGAAAAAGTACTCTCTATCTCTACCCTCCTATCTTTCACCCCCTGCCCTGCTGTTATCTGCTCTTTAAACTTAATTGTGGTTCAGAGGTCTCCTTTGTGGGAATTAGAGCTGATAAAACTGGCAAACATGAATTAAATGGCTCAGTTATGTAGTTTTTCAGAGCAAGAATTCAATTTCATTCCATAGTTTAGAAATTTGAAGTACTGGATATTATTTCTATCATGCATTTGCAAATTTAGGGTTATAGCTTGCAATATTTCTTTAGTGGAGCAGATATATTTCCTAGCTTTGATACTGTATGTGAACCTATAATTCGTATTCTGACAGGTAATGGATCTAACTGTTTACAAGAGTTCTTCAGCCCAACAGATATAATGTTCCTGAACAGAGAGAGTTATACAACCCTTGACCTTCACTATCTTCCTTTTAATATGGGAAAACGTTACTGTGCCATAATTTTGGTCAATCAGCAGGTAAATAGAGTTTTTAAAAAATAATCCAAAATCAAAATCTTTTATGGATTATGGATGCCATAGCAGCTAGGGTGAAAAAAATATATGCTGCAACATCATATGAACTGATCCATTGCTGTCTTTTAAAATGATTAATTCAAAACTGCAGTTCTACATCTATTTACCTGGAAGGAAGCCCCAATGAAATGAGTAGTGCTTCCTTCTGAGCAGACATTTATAGGGTTACACTATGATTCTATTTTATGTGGGGATTTTTATCTAGAACATAATGGTACATATTCTAAGAAAGAAAGCAGGAGATCTTTCTATTATTCTTTCTTAAAGCACTGGTCTCTGTAATAAGGTGCTAGTTTAGAGTCACAAGGTTCTTAAAAGATACAGTTTCATAGAAATCTCAGTTGAAGAGTTCAAGATTTTTTCAACCTTATTTTTACTGGAAGAACAAATAATCCATGGAGCAGAAAGTGGCACTGCTGTCTTACATAATCTGACCTTTGTTTACACGTGTCCAATTTGCCTCCAGGTACAGCCATAAGTACTTGAGGTCTACTAAATGGAACCTGCATTTCAAAGTTAATTAGAAGGATGAATTGTCCTAATAAAGATAGAAGCATTGCTTTAGCTTAGCAACAATTGTCTTCCACTGTAGTTAGTATTCTTAATCTTTGGTGGGTAAACATCTGAGTAACAATGAGTTCTACCTTTTTTGATTCCTTTTTTGATTCCATTTAGTAAAGAATGTATCATGAGTGAAAATGTTGTATCTGACTGATCCTGTCCTTGAAGTTTTCTCTTACGGGCTGATGTTGATGCTGAAAAAACAAAAAGCAAAGCAAATTAATGAGAAAAAGGGGGTGGTAACTATTGCTGCCTAGATAATTTTGTGCCATAACACAATGTCTGGGTAATTTGAAGCCATGTTTTTATTGGTTCATCTTTTGGCAGTCCAGTATTTAAATATCTGCTCCACATGTACAGAGCTACTAACATCACTTCTTACATTCTTTACTCCTTACATTGCAGTTATACTTCTTACACCTTACGTTACTGTTACCTGTAATTAATGAAAAAGTGACTTCAAGGTAATTACAAAAGCAGTGAGTTAAGGACAAAAAGACGATGGAGACATTCATAATATTATTTTTTTTCAAAGCTGAATTACTAAAGTTATTTTATTTTGGTTTATTTAAGAGGGTTTAAAATAAAGCCATGAAATGTTCTTCCAAGTGAAATCTCACTGCTAGTATAATGAATTTCTCATTGTTTGTGGTCTGAGAACCTTCTTATTTGTTCTACCTGAATTACTTTCAGAACTAAAATGCGTACATTCTTGTGTTTCAGATTGGGGAATTTGTGTACCTGGTAGAAGGAACATGTGGCTTACCATTGCCCTCAGGCTTGCTTCCGATGGACAGCCCAAATGTTCTGTGCATTAGCAGTATGTTAGAAGGTAGGGTGGAGAAATGCAGGGGTATGTGGATAAAATTGTTTTTAGAGTGCATTAAACTTTTAGGTGCACTAAATATAGAAAAGAAAATATTTTACAATGATGAGAGACAACAAAATACAATGAAATATGTACCATTGTTTCTTTTTTCTAGTTCTGCAAATGATAGGCAGAAGTTTTGATACAGACTGCAATTTATTTATTGCCCACATGTATTTGAATAATTCGAATACAAATAATCCAGGACTATTTTCATTTTTAAATGTATCAGTTTTAGCTTTTTTAGCATTATGTATTTGTAGCATATAGTTGTTATTCTTACTTGTATTAACACTGTTTAAGGTCAGTGTTCCTAGATTCAAAAGTATGCAGATTTGATATACATAATTATATTTTGATAATTGGTCAGAAATGAGCTAACGTGTCCTTGAAGGTAGAAAAAATTTTTCAAGCTATAGTGGTCTGTGACCGTAATAAAGTTGAACATGAAAGTTTCAAGCAGTAATTTTTGAAAGAGGTTCAGGGTTAGAAAGCTGTTCAAGTGTTTCAAAGTGGCTTCTCCCCCTCACCACCCACCAAATAGTTATGCTACTTTACTTATTTGATTTGTCTTATAAAGACCAAATTTTCAACCTTTGTACAATTAGCATCCTCTAGCTGTGCTGCCATTAGAATTTACAGCTGGTTGGTAATGACCCCAAGCTGGCAATCCACAGATAGTCAAAGGAGAAAGAAAGGTAATTGTAATTGTAATTCTTGAAGATAATGGCTTGTAGAGCTTTCATTCACCTTGCATGGATCCATACAGAAAACTACCCACAGTTACTGCACAAGTGACCTTTCTTTCATGGGTTGTGATTCAAACATACTTCTGCATGTCCATTTAATGAGAGCCAAACAGCCCTGTCAGCAAGGAATTGATGCTTATGGAGACAGTTGCCCTCAGGCATCTGCAGAACAGGACACACACTTGCATAATAGTGTAAAAGAGAAATATAGCTACAGTTGTTCAGTATCAGTGGGTCAGAGATATACCGCATTGACAACAGGACATGTAAAACCTTTTAGCAGTTCACTTGACCTCTCTCTGTTTAATTGCATTCCATTTTATGTACTCAGTATTTGTTCTTATGTCGTGCTTCTGAACACAGCCAGCAATTTGAGCTGCAATTCTGGAAATGAGTTCTTCTGACTGCACATTTACATATACATTGAGCATTACGTCTGTTTATGTTGTGCACAAATCACCAGCAATGCCCTCATATTATTTTCTTTATAATATGTTTAAGCCATTGGGGAAAAAAATGATGTGACTATGGCTTGTGAAAGTTATTTGTAGACATCTGATTTCCTTTGGCATTTTTTTTTGTTTAAATCCTGTATTATGAAGAAGTGAGAACTAAGATCTGTTTCTAGCATGTCCATTTAAAAGAGAGGGAAATAAAGTAAAAATGCTTAATTGGGTTTAATAGAATTGAAGTTCATATTTTATTGTGGCTGTTATCTACCTGCTTTACATGGTAGTTTGAAAATAAGTTAGCTCAATCTAGTGTTCTTTTACATAATGGCAATCTGTAAAAGAAATACAATTCAGACTGATACCTTTCCTCCATGCCTTGACAGATGTGTGACATGAGGAAATTTAATAGATTAGGTGTATGCTTTCCATTTATTTCTATGCTATGAAAAGTTTAATCTTAGCTGTTAAATACTCAGAAGTCTTCCTGCTGAATAAATTTGCAAGCCATTTGCTAATTTACTTATGACTTCCTTACATTACAAAGATGCTATCCCAAGTACCTGGACAGAAAGCCTTGTCAGATCTATCCTTTCTAGTTTGGCTGCCCCCAGGTCTTGGTAAAGCATACCAGGTCAGCTTCTTCATCCTTGATAAAGTCGTGGATGCATAAAATGTTTATGAACCAACCTGGCTTTAAAAGGCAGCACTGCCAGGCTGGAGGGCTTATTGGAAGAGCAACCAGTAATGAGAGACTTGTGAGAAAGGGAAGACAGGGGAGAGCTATGTGTAAGCATCTGGGTCCCTATATCTGACTGTGAATTACCTTCAGTTTCAAGCTTTATTTTCCCTCATTGCAGAAAGAGAAACCCCAAAACACTCTGTTATCAGCTCTCTCATTGCCTTAATGCTCTCCCATACACACCTACAGTCTCAACGGTTCCCACCGGCTATATGCAACAGGTAATTGGCACAGTCAGGTGACTGACACTAAAGAATGTCTCATACATTGAGAACTAAAACACAACAATTTCTATCTATAATCCTCTATCCAAGGCCATACAATATTGTATGATACCACACAACCATCTAATTTTTTTTGCTGTCTCTCCCAGGAACAAATAAACACAGTAAGGATACAATAAAGTAATCCACTTCCTTCTCCCTTTTTCAGCCCTCTCTTACCTCCAGTGGTGCAATTATAGAAAGCAGCCACTAACTTAAGATATCACATACTGTGGCGCTTTGTGCCATGACCTAACCAAAATCTGCTCTTTCACAGGCACTCCTCCATATTTACAGCCCCACCCCCAGCTCTCATCCAGGTCTATCCACCCAGGGATACAATCTATTCCCACTCAGGGTCAGTTTCTGTTTCTCGAAGTTGCTGACCCCCAACATTTCACCCCCAATGCAGTCTCTTGATGGTGTAGTCATCATGAGACTTGGATGTGAGATCCAACATGTTTCTTGTACTGGATCGTGGGCCAAACTCTTGTGAGACTACATATCTTGTGAGACCTGGAAGGCATATATTTAGGCATGCCAGTGTGCTGATCAGCCATTGTTGCCTGGCCTTTCTGTGTGAACAGATAGCACTGTGCACAGATAGTTTCCTTGGCACCATGCTGCCTGCCCAGGAGTACTCAAAAGGTAGATCTTGGCATGGGGAGTGGGGCACATGTGGAGGGGGACGGAAAGTATTTGGGGTATGATTTAATTTCCCTTTTCTCCTTTTTCCATTTCTCTTTCTTCTTCCTCTTCCTTTTTTCTTTTCTTTTTATTTCTCTTTCTCTCTCTCTCTCCCCTTTCTTTCCTTTTCACTTTCCCCTCTTCTCTTCCCCATTTTGTCTCTCACTTCCTTTCTTTTCTCCCTGTCTGCCCCTTTTTCCTCTTCTTTCTTATTCACCCTTTCCTCTTCTTGTTTCTTTCATTCCTCTCACTTTGTCAGGGCTAGTGGCTATGTCTGCGTGGTGGCCACTCAGGGCTATGCATGGTTGAAGGATACAGAAAATCTTGCCACATGTTTAACTTGCATACATGGCCAGATGTCTTGCCTGGGCATTTGCTGGTTTGGGAACTATCTGACCCTGTGTCCCCTCAACCATACCTCACCTGTAGGAAAACTTGGGGTCGATGAATATATACCTGAATGTAGCAATAGTTAATTGCAGATGGTTATAATTTGTATTAAAGTTGTGGCCAATAAATTTAACCCATATCCTGGTGTTCAGCCTCTCTGTCTCACTGCAAATGAACTCCTTTTGAATCACTTCCTTGAGACTATGCCGCCAGCATCTTAGTCAGTCATCCCCGCTTTATTCTTCCATCATGATAAACCTGGAGAAGTCAGGCAGGGAGTGGTCAAACCATAATTTCTCTTACTGCAACTGATTACTTTTGCCAAGGTCCACTGAGATGTTCTTGGAGAGCAGTGAGCTGTTGTTGAGGTGGTTGTAGAGGGAGGAAATGATATTAGGATAATACTCTTCCTAATTCAGTTTTGCTGACACGTTATCTGTGTTGCGGCTAGGCTGGGATTTATCTTCCTTCTTCTCAACAAAGCTGAAAAGTCTAGCAAGCAATATCCAAGTCATTACTTTTACTCAAATCAATTGCTGAATGCTGGGACCTCTGGGCTCTCTTTCTCTTACCCTTCCATCTTGTCTCTTTTTCTAGCATTGGACTTCATTGCTAGGGACGCAGTAGCAATGGATGCTAGTGTACACAGGCTAGCATCTGGATAGTCCAGTTGTATATAGAATTGAGTCCTTGCTGCTTTTTTTATATACATAAACTACCATGGAAAAATTCCACAAGGCTGGGAGTTAGTATTGCAGTAAAGGCACCAATTATTAATGGCTACCCTAAAAGCACCAGATCCCATCTGATCTGAGAATCTAAGCAGGGTCAGCTCTGGTTAGTACTTGGATGGGAGACCACCAACACTGTTAGGTGCTGTGGGCTGTATTTCAGAGGAAGGCACTGGTGCAACCACTCTTGAGCATTCCTTGTCTAAGAAAATCCTATGAAGTTCATAGGGTTGCCATAAGTCAACAGGCAACTTGAAGGCATGTGCACACACATGTGTGCGCTTGCAAATGCGCGCACACACACACTCATTTGTAAAAGAAGTTCTGAAGCAGATTAAAAAGGAATTCAAAGAAATTTGGAAAGAAATTTAGACCAGTTAGTCTGCTTAATGTTGTCCCTATATTCTATTCTAAATATTTATTATGAAAACTGGACTCTTGGGCTTCTGAAAATTCATTCATAGCTGAAGAATAAGCAAATTTCATAAAGGGCCAATCCACACTAGTTCAATGTTTTACTCTCTAACAATTTGTTCAAAAATATTTCCAAAACGATTAAAAAGAGCTGCTTTTGTGGACTTTAGTTCTGCCCTTGACTCTATAGACGTCCTCAGGGAGAAAATTTAGCTGCTCTTAACATTTGTACAAAACTCCATTCCAGTACTTCTCCTAGAGTCTGACTTGGGACAAATGAACTGCAGTAAGAAAACGTACAGACCAATAGAGGAGTATGACAGCAACGTCTCTTTGCTCTACGTCAACACTGTAAAAAACAAACAACAATTTTCTAGTTTCAATATGAGATGTAAAACTGAAAGTTACTTTATGTACTGGTTATATATAATATGGTTATGATTTCTATTACTCAAATAGGGAGAAACTATGGGCCTCTCCACAGTATACAGTTATAGTGCTATTATTCCACTTCAACATCCTATGGCATCCTGGGGTTTGCAGTTTAGGGAGGGACATTTAGAACTCTCAACCAGAGAGCTCTTTGGCCTCAGTAAACTACAAACCCCAGAATGTCATAGGATGTTGAAAGTGGAATAATAGCACTATAACAGTGTAGTGAGGAAAGGCCCAGCACAGAGCAACATTTGATTATTAATTATGCTAAAACTAAAGTGGCATCTTTGGAAAGAGGAGAAAACTCCATAAGAGCAAACTTGATCTCAAAAACCAATTGAACAGCACTATAATTGTATGTACTTGGGACTTGAGCTTGATGCCTGACTTTCATGGAAGCTATATCTGCATGCAGTCAGACTGAAATCCTTATACACCTAAATTTTAAGATATAAATCTCAACAGTGGAGATATTTTCAAAGAGGATAGTTCCACAGTTGTATGGTCCAGAAACTTTGGGGGTAGTCAAATGTCCTATCTATGGAGGTTGTGCAGAATTTTTGTTGGGATCTCCACTGACCTATGCAGTATGTCTTGCATTTCTCCTGACAGCTAAAACAGGATTGTTTTCTATAGAAACCTCTATCTATGTTGTTCTTATCCCATGTTAGCTGAAGCTGGCTTATATGATTAAATCTCACTTGCTGATTTTCTTTTAAAAGTTAAAACTACAAACCTCATTGCAAATCTCTCAGGTAAATGCCAAACTATCTTTCACACCAATGGAATTAATATTGAAGTTCTTTCGACCTTCTCCACCAGAGTAAAACAGTTGTCTAAAAGATTTAAAACAATTTAAAAGTTGTTTGAAACAGTTATTTTTTGAGAATGGTGGGATTTGTATGCAGTCTCACAAATGCTTTTTTCTATAGTATCCATTATATAAAATGATATTTGGTGTAGAACTATATTTTACCTTCTTCGGTGTAACTCCTTTAATCATTCATTGCTCTATGGTTCAAACTGCTTTTTTGGGGGATAGGAGTTTTCATACTATCCCATCTCATCTAAGATTCAAGGATGTGTTCAAGGATATGGTGCACAAAGGGAAAGGGCAATAGCAGAGGTCAACAACTGGCTCCGCACATGGTGCCGCCGGGAACGATTTGGGTTTTTGGAACACGGCCTGAATTTCCATGAACGTGGGCTTCTGGCAAGGGATGGGCTGCACCTCACGAAACTTGGCAGGAATGTTTTTGCAAACAGTCTTGCACGGAGGATTAAGAGGTCTTTAAACTAAGTTCTGCTGGGGAGAGAGACAATATTATTCAGGGCAAAGACTTGGCGAGTGCAGGGAGAAAAGGCCCAAATGATGTTGACTAAGTAGTACAAGTGTCCAATGGTGGGAGGAGTAGAAACTATAGTACAGGACTTGCAGGAAGGGCCTGGGGATTTAAGTGTCTCTACACTAACGCGCAGAGTATGGGAAACAAGCAAGATGAACTTGAACTCCTAGTACAACAAAATAAATACGATTTGATAGGCATCACTGAGACCTGGTGGGATGAGTCTCAGGATTGGAATGTAGGAATAGAGGGGTATAGCCTATTTTGTAGAAATAGACCAAACAAGAAAGGAGGAGGAGTAGCCTTGTATGTCAAGGATGTTTTCACCTGTGAAGAGATCCATGACTTAAACCCAGAAAGCCAGGTCGAGAGCATCTGGGTAAGAATTAAGGGAGCGAGAAACAATAGGGATATTCTGGTAGGAGTTTACTACAGACCTCCAACCCAGACTGAGGACCTTGATGACACCTTCCTCAACCAAATGACTGTGCATTCAAAAAGGAGAGATATAGTAATAATAGGAGATTTCAATTACCCAGATATATGTTGGCAGTCAAACTCTGCCAAGACAGCAAGGTCCAGCAAGTTTCTTGCTTGTCTTGCAGACAATTTCATGGTCCAGAAGGTGGAAGAGGCGACAAGGGGATCAAATATTCTAGATCTGATCCTGACCAATAGGGATGACCTTGTTAATGAGGTAGAAGTGGTTGGATCTTTAGGGGGGAGTGACCATGCCTTGTTGGAATTTGGCGTTCAGTGGGAAGGAGAAGATAAGTGTAGCCAGACACTCATCTTAGATTTTAAAAAAGCGGACTTCTGTAAACTTAAGGAGCTGCTGGCTGAAATTCTGTGGTCAAGAATAGTGAAAGAGAAAGGAGTTCAGGAGGCATGGAAGTTCCTTAAAAGGGAGATACTGAAGGTACAGTCTAAAACTGTGCCAATAAGGAATCAAAATGGAAGGCATCCGAAGAAACCAGAATGGTTAACTAAAGAACTCTCAGCTGAACTAAGCGTTAAGAGAAACGTGTACAGGAAATGGAAGAGGGGGGAAACCACCAAAGAGGAATTTAAGCAAGTAGCCAGGAGATGTAGGGAGAAGGTCAGAAAGGCTAAAGCACAGAACGAACTTAGGCTGGCCAGAGACATCAAAAACAATAAAAAGGGCTTTTTTAAATATGTCCGCAACAAAAGGAAAAAGAAAGAGGCGATAGGGTCGCTGCGCAGAGAAGATGACACATTACTAACAGGGGGAAGAGAAAAGGCAGAACTACTTAACACTTTCTTTGCCTCAGTTTTTTCCCAGAAGGATACAAGCACGCAACCTGGCGGTTGGGGAGCAGGTGAGGAAGCAGGGGAAATGCGGCACATAATAGGTAGAGAGGTGGTACAAGAATACCTGGCCACGCTGGATGAATTCAAGTCTTCAGGGCCAGATGAATTGCATCCTAGGATATTAAAAGAACTGGCAGAGGTCATTTCGGAACCACTTGCTATAATCTTTGAGAAATCTTGGAGGACAGGAGAAGTTCCAGCAGACTGGAAGAGGGCAAATGTCCCCATCTTCAAGAAGGGAAAAAAAGAGGACCCAAATAATTATCACCCAGTCAGCCTGATGTCAGTACCCGGAAAGATCCTGGAGCAGATCATTAAGCAGTCAGTTTGTAATCACTTAGAAAGCAATGCGGTAATCGTGAGAAGTCAATATGGATTTCTCAAAAATAAGTCATGCCAGACTAATCTTATCTCTTTTTATGATGGAGTTACTAGCTTGATAGATGAAGGGAATGCTGTGGATGTAGCATTTCTTGATTTCAGTAAGGCCTTTGACAAAGTTCCCCATGACATTCTTGCAAAGAAGCTAGTAAAATGCGGGCTGGACAGGGCTACTGTTAGTTGGATTTGTAATTGGTTGACTGACCGAACCCAAAGGGTGATCACGAATGGCTGCTTTTCATCCTGGAGAGAAGTGACTAGCGGGGTGCCACAGGATTTTGTCCTGGGCCCAGTGCTGTTCAGTGTCTTCATCAACGACTTGGATGAAGGAATAGAGGGCATGCTCATCAAATTTGCAGATGACACCAAATTGGGAGGGGTTGCTAATACACCAGAGGACAGGATCAAAATTCAAAATGACCTGGATAGATTGGAGAGCTGGGCCAAAGCTAACAAGCTGAAATTCAACAGAGAGAAGTGTAAGGTCCTACACTTAGGTAGAAAAAATGGAATGCAGAAATATAGGATGGGGGACACGTGGCTGGATAGCAGTACGTGTGAAAGGGATCTAGGAGTCTTGGTAGATCACAAGCTGAACATGAGTCAGCAGTGTGACGCGGCAGCCAAGAAAGCCAATGCAATTCTCGGCTGCATCAATAGGAGTATGGTGTCTAGATCGAGGGAGGTACTGGTACCACTCTACTCTGCTTTGGTTAGACCTCATCTTGAATACTGTGTCCAGTTCTGGGCACCCCAATTCAAGAAGGACATGGTCAAGCTGGAGCAGGTCCAGAGGAGGGCGACCAAAATGGTAAAGGGCCTGGAAGCCAAGCCCTATGAGGATAGACTTAGAGAGCTGGGTATGTTTAGTCTGCAGAAGAGAAAGTTAAGAGGGGACATGATAGCTATGTTTAAATATTTGAAGGGATGCCATGTAGAGGAAGGAGAGGGCTTGTTTTCTGCTGCTCCAGAGACCAGGACAAGGAGCAATGGATTCAAGCTGCAGGAAAGGAGATTCCATCTGAACCTCAGGAAGAACTTCCTGACAGTCAGAGCTGTCCGGCAGTGGAATATGCTGCCTCGGAGTGTAGTGGAGTCTCCTTCCTTGGAGGTTTTTAAGCAGAGGCTGGATGGCCATCTGTTGGGAGTGCTTTGAGGGTATTCCTGCATGGTAAGGGGTTGGACTGGATGGCCCCTGTGGTCTCTTCCAACTCTACATTTCTATGATTCTATGATTCTATGAAGATTTTGTATCTGAGAGATTGGTGAAATTGAGAATATCTTTGAGCATTTATTAAGCTGCATATCTGTAAGTCCCCAAGGCACAAATTTCTTGCCTATAGTCTGTGTTCTTTGTCAAACATACCTCTCCCGAAATAGATATGTGCACAGCTAAAAGCCAGTGATATTATTATCAGTTTTGCAGGTTACAGAATTTGCTTTCGCTGCTCAGAAATTGAGTCAGGTGCCAGTTTTGTTTTGTTTTTTAAAGCAAAGTAAATAACATGATCTCTTGTCTTTTTAAGCATTTTGTGTCTATGCTTCAGTATGGAGCGAGGTTAGTGTGCCTTCTGTACTAGAAAGGATTTTTTTTTTACAAATCTTACTTTTAGTAATTCTTTTAGGCATATGTGTTGTTCGACAAATATAAATGACAAATTAAGCTAATTTTGTATTTTGCATTTTTATATTCTGTGTATTAAATTGTGATAGCTTACGGCTATAAACGATACAGTTACAATATATGGAATGGGACTTTTTGTTGCAAATTGTTGGTTCTATCCTTTGCTTATCTAACCTCAGAGTAATTCATTGGGAAAACTGTGATATGACATTAGCTTCTCAATGAATCTTCACTTTTCCATTTCGTAGTGTGAATAGTGTTGCAAGGAGGGAGCTGACAAACAGTTTTCTTCATTGCAGCTCAAGAAGAGGAGTCAGTTCTCTATCTTAAATGTTGCCTTCCTGATATACTTCATGAAAAGCTGAAAATCCCCTTAATCAATGAAGCCAAAGAAAAGGCTCTGGCTATTGCAGCACAACAGCAGATGTCTACTTTGGAGTATGAGCGAAGAAAAGTCACAGGGACACTTGAGAGCAGCAGTGTTCGAGTAGCAGTTGCAGCTTTAGGACTCTCAAGAGTGGAGGTAAAAATGTTATGGGCTTAAAGTATAAAAAGAAGAAAAGCAGGGAGAAAGAATCTAATAGCATCTTTAACTGATTTATTTCAGCATGAGCTGTTGTGTATTTCAGTCCACTTCTTCAGATGCACTGATGAGGTAATAGTAAAGCCGCAACTATATCAGCATAGTTACACAGTTGTATGGTTGGAATGAAATGTAACAGGATACAGAACAATACATATTGTGATCCAGGCCATAAACCTCCAAAGAGTTGTGTAAGAGAGTGCATGTTTGTTATGTGATTGCTTTTTTGTCCTGAAGTGAGAAAACAATAAAATCTGCTTTCATGAAAGTTATTCGCTTGAGGTAGGAAA
Organism: Cyclura pinguis; assembly: GCA_030412105.1. NCBI lineage: Eukaryota > Metazoa > Chordata > Lepidosauria > Squamata > Iguanidae > Cyclura > Cyclura pinguis. Next base: position 206,789,106 of record CM059601.1, on the reverse strand, counting down.
ATTTTCTGAGGAGAATTCTTTTGTTGTGTGTGTTGCAGACATGATGTGTGCCAAGACACCCTTGTATGTGTTCATACATCTGGCAGCGAACTGGAATTTGAAAATATGCCACAGTTCATCAGTTTGTCTAATTTTCCTTAAATTGAAAGTCTAGGAATGTTTGAAAAGCTCTATAACTAGCGTGTGAGTACAGCCATTTCTCATGCCAGATTCGTATCCATTAATCCTCTTGCATAAAGACTGTTCTGTTTGTCTAGTCTACAGAACAAGAGGATAAATGAGTACAAATCCGAACGCAGATACTACTAGAAATGAAATTCTTCACTAATTTTATTCTCAAAGGAAGCAATTAATAATTTTAGCAATTTTCTTCTTGATGTGACGAAGTCTTCAAGTCTGCCCAGTTTCCAAAGACATTTTTTGCAGTTTGGGATTCTCATTAGTTTTGTTTTGTTTTGTTTTTTGGTGGAGAAAACCACGTTTTGGCAAGAAACAGAAATTTCTGTGCAGAAAGTGCAGTTTCCTGTGCAGAAAATGTTTTTGCACAAAACAACCATATACAAAATTTGTGTAGAGTAAATCCCAAAGTGAATAATCTTATCAGTCCAGGATTTTTCTCATGAGGGTTTCTTGACACGTGAGATACACATTTTTTAAAATCTTTTTGTAATTTTTTTTTTAATAATATTCTTTTCATCCATACATATTATAAGTTCTTTATATTTTCCTCTCTTAGCCAATTTCAGGAATGAGTTCTAAGCTTTATGTAATAGTAAACTGCAGAATCCACATGCAAGGCATCAGCAAGCTCAAGGGAGGACTCCATGTTATAAGGACTAAAGAACTTTCAAACAGCAGAGCGAAGGCTGGCCATGCTTAGCAGCTACAGCACATTAGGGAAGGAAAACCTAGGGATAGAAGGAGGTAACGAATCACATCAGTTCTCTATCTAGAAATGATTGGCAGGTGTGGCAGCTCAGGAGGCATGTGGAAAGGTGAGGTCAGCTAAGAGATAAGACAGGAGAACCCCAGAGAAATAGAAAAGTTGGGGAGAATAGAAAGTGAGTAGCTATGTGTATGTCTCTTCCTCTCTTGTTCTTTGTTCTGTTTCTCTCTCTTCTTGTCCTTTTTTCATGACTTTTTTATATTCATTTATTAAAGAATGTTGTGACAGGCCCTTGCTCTCCCGCAGATTGTCGCGGTGTTTCCCAATCTGATAAGGCACCCTGTCTTTTACCACACGGCTCTGCCTCCCCACTTAGAACACCATCTTTGTGTAAAAGAGTGAGGGTTTTCAGTGTTTATTTAGAGCCAACTCATAATTTTACGGTAGCATGTTTTTTGTCACTTTATTTACTGTATACAACTCAGCTGACTCGTTTAAAAAGACAAACTGTAACGTTTATTTAGACAACAATAAGAATAAAGTCACATGTTAGAGTTCATATGCAGGTCGAGGTTGATACATTTCCTCGATGCACTTTTTAGACAATATACCAAGTAACTCTCTACTCAGAAACAGTTCAATTATATCTTTAGACTTTCATAAAAGGCACAATTATATAATAGCCCTTTGGCTAAACTCCTCCCAAAGGCTCAACCCTCAATCTAGGTCCCACTGTCTAGATCTAGATCTTACTAGGATTCAGTTACTCTTCTGCCTCTTACTTTCACTGAGAACTAACTCTCCCAAAACAGTCACACTTTCTGACTGACTTAGGGACTCTGCTTCCTATCTCCTTCCTAGGCTCTCGCTGACGGAATAAAAATACCCACGGGTACTTGACTTTATGTAAGTCACCCACAAACTCCTCCCACACACTACTGGGCTGGGTTTCTCTCCTGAGGTGCTATTTTGGTTGCCTAGCAACCTGCTTCCAGGCTGCACTGGCACTTCAGATGGCCATGCCCCCTAACTTTGTCACAAAGCTAAACAAAATTTATTCTTTAAGCATATAGTTCCATATAAACTGATTTTTCCTGAAATGCTTTACAACTGGCTGCATTCTTGGGACAATATTTTAAATGTACTTAAATCTTGATTCTAGTATGGATGTGAAAGATAATAAAAACACTGAGAGGTAATGAAAATTCTAGTGTGGATAGAAATTTCAGAAGATAGAGGAGCCAGTGACTTATCAGATTCTGCAAGGTAATCTGTGGCGCTCCTGGATATTACTGAACTGCAGCCCTATCAGCTCCAACTAGTATACACAGTGCGTAGGGATCATGGAATCTGTCTTTGACAGGTCAGGTTAAGTGGCTACAGTTGTACAGTGCCCTTTACCAGCTAATGCCGTTCCTGAGCAGTGCATTTCTTACCACAACAGTCCAAGCTATGATACTTTCCCAGTCGTTCTACTTTGTCTTTATACTTTGATCCCATGCTCACTGAATGTAACTGAATGTAACTACTGAATTATCTGTGGTGTAAATACTGTACTTTATCAGTTCATCTGAAGAAGCTGATTGAAATCCATGAAAGGAGGAAGGCCACATTATGGTAAGGAAACCACAGCCCTGAATTTGTAAAACCTTAGCAGGGCTCCTAATAATAAGGTGTCCTGGAGGAGTCTCATTCATAGGGCCTTCATAAGGCATAGCCGACTTGACAGCAGTTAGCAACAAACAGCAAATGTTTTACCAGCAGCAGTTGATAGGATTATGAATAAATTGTAAATAAATTGTAATCTGTAGATAGAAGGGAAGTGTATATAATGTAATTGACTTTGCTATATGGAATAGTGTTTCTTCCAAAATGTTGCTACCACAATTTTCTTCAGTTTTCTCAGCAAAATTAATTCTAGGCACATCAAATCCAGTATATAATGTAAGCAGGAGTCTAGGTAGAATAGACTAGTGCATTCCTTCTTGAAAGACCACAAGCAGTCTTATGAACCTGTGCCCTCAGTTCAGACACTAATGCCATGGTCTGAATGATTCAACTGTATGTCTCTTCTCTGAATGTGTTTTCTCATTCCCTATAGTGTGATCATTTGGGTGAGGTCCTGCAAGCACCAGAGAGTCTGACAGGCATTTCCTGCTTGGATTTATTTTTGGTGACCTTTTTTTTTTTAATTCTCCTTTGTTTTTGAATAGTTGTGTTATGTTTTATTTTTAAATACCTTGTAATGTCCATGATTATTTATCTTCATTTTGTATACTAGCTTCCTCTTGAAATATCCTTTGCCAGTAGGGGTACTATAGTATATAGTTCCTCTTGGAAAGCATTGATGTATATGAAAAGTAGCGTTAGTCTTAAGTCGTCAGGGGTGAACCAACTGAATGAGTTATGTATTATCTTAATGTTTTCTTTCACGTCTTACCTCTAAAACAGTTTTCTTACAATTGCAGAAATTGTTTAAACAAAAACTTTCTAATTTTTTTACAGAAGGATGTTTTCTCCAACCATCCTAATTTCTCTGAAAAATATATTGAGTACCGTGTTGAAGTAAGCATGCCTGAGTATTTTGGATTCCCTGAAAAAATTTATATACCTGTGTTGGCATCCAGCAGAGTTAATTCTAAACAGCCTGGGATAAAGACTCAGTGGTCTACAGAAAATACGGGTAACAAGCATTTGATTAGTACATTTAAGCAGTCAAGATACCTTGTGAAACTCTTTACACACAGTCTTCTGTGTTTTCTTGTGCCCAAGCATGATCAAAGACACCATCTAATCAACAAAAACAAATAATTTCAGTGTTTTGGGGGGAACTGAGTGGACCACTGTCCACACGTTCACAACCTCTGCTTTCAAACCTCATTTTATCACAAGTCCACCTTGTATGTTAAAACAAATGCATGTGTAGTGTAAATAATTATTATATTTACAGATATTTAAATATAGCTGTTCTTGTTTTGTGGAGGATAATGCAAATGTTGCGAGGACTTGTACAAAAATGTAGGAATAATTAAGGCACTGTTCAGAGGCTTATAATCTAAAAGTAAAGACAAAACACCATAACAGTAAGAGGGAAGGAAGGTTGAGCAGGAAGAGCAAAACTTGGCTTTTTAAAAAAACTTTTGGACTGTTTTAAATGTTTCAAATGTAATACTCATTACTGTTCTCATAATAATTGGATTGAATTGAATTTTTAAAAACAATTAATTTGAAATACTTTCAAATTAATTAACATTTAGTATTAAATACCAGGCTGAGCTGCCTTCTGCCATGGCACTGCACTCAAATTGAGAAATTGATTCAGGTGCTGGGAATACATGAGGTGTATCCTTTCTGGTTTCAGGGACATTTTACAAAAGAAGAAATGGTTAAGTCATGGGCTACTTCTTTTTCCATTTTCCTTGGAAAATTTCCATTTCACAGTGGCAGTAACGGTGCCACAGATCTATGTTAAGTTAAACTACCAAAAAATGAATGAGAAAATTCTGCCATCTACCAGCTTGGCCATTCATCTCTCAGTAAAAATCCCTTCCTCACCCAAACAGAACTGCATGCTCTCTGTTTACACTGAAATTAATTTCAGTGGATAGCAATAATTAATGGGAGAATTTATTAGTCAAAGTGATGTTGATCTATCTTGAAGTAGATGGATCTAGATGGGAAGTTAAGTAGTGTGTAGCAGTATCTGTCATTGCCACATCCAACACAGTGCATCAGCTAGGCAACTGACTGTAGCAATGCCTGGAATTGACATAACCAGGCAGGCTAGTAGCAGCCAGTTGCTTAACAACAAGGTGACTGTTGGGCAGCAATAAAAGATATTCCAAGCCACTGTCATAGCTGGGACAAATGGAAGCTGGCAAGCAGGCAACAGGCTGCTCGGTACCCCATGGCACCTCAGCTCTGCCATCCCAAGTGCCAAAGCAGAGGGTATATAGTGAGGACAAGATAGGTTGGTCTGTTCTAGTTCCAGAGAGCTAAACACTGATGGGAGAGCTTACCTATCTGCCCCCTGTCACATTCCTTAGCATAAGGAATGAGATCCAGTCTGTGTGTTGGACAAGAGCCCTGAGCTACTTTTCTAGACTGGTGGATATTTTGATGACATTGTCCACATTAGAATATCATTGGCTGCTGCTACTGGAGTCACATGATCCATATTGCTCTATGCAGGCAGAGTAGTATGACATGCCCCTCCCTGTGTGGAAGGCATCCACAACTGAGTACAAATAAAGTGAAGGAGAATTCATCTGTTTTGGGATAACTGCAGATTTTGGGGTGTGTATTAATTGAAGAATTTATTTTGAGCAATTTGAAAGGGAAATAATTTTGTTTGCCTGTGAAATTTTAAACTATAGTTATTTCTTTCCAAATACTTCTAAATGGCATTTCTGAATTAGTAAATATAAGTTAGCATGTGCACTCAATTGTTAGATGGAAATTTTGTGCAAATATGTGTCATTTTTTGATGGTGCAAATCTTAATTTGAGGGATGTAGATGTGGCTACCAAAGTGTAAAATGTTTTTACTAAAGTTCCTGTGAGACTTCATTGTATTAGTCATTGCTGTCATTGTTGTCTTAAGCATGTTGTCTTGAGCATAGTTCACTTTCAACGGTCAGGTCACAACCTTGGTGGGAAGGATTTGCACTACTACCATTCTGTTGTTTGTAGTAGAAAATTAATAAGATGCATACAAGTACCCCCCTTTTTTAATGAAAGAAAGATGTCTTATTCTTTGAGCACTTGCTAGAAGGCAAGCAGGAACAGACTTAAGGTGTTCCATCATGGGGCTTCCTGCAACAGCAAATAAACAGTCTCGGCGGGATCGACAGGAGTCCACGTTCCAAATCAGTTGTCACCGTTAGGACCCAGTGGCTCCTCTGTCAGTTTTTCTTATCCTGCCTAGCAAGCCAGATGAAATTTTTCCTTCTCTGTCAGATTGTGAAAATAAGTCATTTTATTTCAATAACTACATAGTGAGATTGTGAGGAATATCTTTGGAGATGGAATCTCAGATGCCCGCAAACCAGCGAGGCTCTGAGGAAGAGAAGAAAATCACCGGTAGAAATGTTTCTTCTCAGATGCCCGCTGTACAGTGATGCTCTGAGTGGGAGATAAAGGAGGATTTGAGCAGAAGTATCTCCCAGATGGTTGCAGAGCAGCGACATTCTGGAGAAGGGAAAATGGCGGAGTTAAGAAAAGTATTTTTATCCTCCAGCGAGAGCGAAGTGGAGGAGGTAAGACCTTTGGGGAATAAGCATTCTGACAAGAAGGAAAGTAAAGATAAGTTGATTAAGAGAAAGAAGGTGGATACCGTTCTTAAGAAGGGTCCTTTCTAAGAGGGCTAAAATCAAAACGACGAAGGGGAAATCAACAAAGGCAGCTTCGGGCTGCCATGTTGATTTCGTGCATTCTTCAGAGATGGGAGGGGCTCTTCCGGAGCAAAAACCTATCTCTGGAGCAGGCGCAGAGAGCCCAAAATAGCATGCGTTGCTAAAGGGCCGAGATTTGCCAGAGCGTGCAGGGATAGCATGCCTGGCTGCTATTAATCACTGAGTCCTCCGCGGTCAGGAGGTCATGGCACATTCGGCGAAATGGAACAGTCAGCTCAGTTCGAACGGAGCAGTTGCCGCCCGACCACTCATAATACTCCCATGGAATCAATTACTTTAAGAAGAGGTGGTGAGTTAGAACAAGGCAGATGGCCAAATACGAATATGGAGTGGCAATTATTTGGTGGCGCTGAGGATGGGCATTCAGCTTTAAGACAAAGAGCCTGGATTGCACCACCTACTTGTGACACAAATTTCCAAATGAATTCATTAAACTTGTGTGATTTACAGAGCATGATTGAACAAACTATTTCTAATGAACTGCATCAAATGTTATAGAGGAATCAATTTAATAGAGTTAATGAATTTGATCCAATGATTAACCAAAGATTAAATACTATGATGAATTTGAATAGTCAATCAAATGTGTATACAGCATTTTCCCAAAATGAATTTCGTTCAGAGGAGAGAAGTAGAGGTGAAAGAAGTAAGGTTTTGGATATTGATAAAGTCAAAAAGAAGGAGTACTGAGGAAAAGAAGAGTTGAGAGTACAGAGAATGTTTATAGTGAACCAAATGTTAGGAAGATAAGGAGGAATGAGTTGGAGAATGAAGAGGATGATTGGCAAGAGGATGAGGTGGTCTCAGAGGAGATGGAAGTGGAAACTGATAGTCTTTCTGAAGGAGAGATAGAAGATGAAGTAGGCAACAGTAGATTATTTCAGGCAGATCAATTTCGGGGTCTGCTTAAGAAAGTATTACACACTTTAGGTTTACAGGTGGGTAAGGATGATAGTAGTTCTGAGGAGTCAAACGAAAAAGAGGCAAAAGTTGCAGCTGTAATTAAAAAGAAAGAAACGCATGGATGGAGTATACCTATGCCAGATATGTTTAAGGAATTGATTCATATGGAATGGGAAGCTTCTTTAAATACTCGTAGATTTGTAGGTCATTCAAATAAGCTTAATTGTTTTGAGAAAAAAGATGTAGAGTATTTGAAGGTCCTTTTAGTGGATGGGCCTATTGCTGCACTGATTTCAGGAGCCCTGGTCCCTTGGGAGGGCGATACTATCTTGAGAGATGTGGATGAGAAGAGAGCGGATTCTGCCTTGCGAAAAGTTCATGAGAATTCAGCAATGGCAGTAAGAGCATCTGTGGCTGCTTCAGTGTTTTCACAGGCAGCAGTGATGTGGCTACAGGAATTCTGATGATGAGGAAATTCAATCTAAATCTTGTTTAAGAGTGGTATCTAGACTTAGAAAGGTTTTGGAATACGTGGTGGATGCAGGATGCCAGTTATGATGCAGTGGCTTTTATGGCAGGAAATGTTAGTGATGTTATTGTAGCAAGACACTCTTTATGGTTGCGTCATTGGGATGCTGATCAGAAGTTGAGGAATAATCTTGCATTTGTGCCCTTTAAGGGAGATTTGTTGTTTGGTAACAAGGCATTAGAAAAAGTGTTAATTGAGAACAAAGAGAAAAAAACAGGTGATGCCTACATTGCAGAAAAAGAAGATAGAAAGGAGACCATATCGGTCCTCATACTATTCCTTTCAAGGTAGAGGAAGTGGTAGACAGCAAGACACAAGGTATGGCCACCAGCAATGGTATAGGCAAAAAGGCAATTTGGAAGGTCAAGATCTTTTAACAGGAAAGGACAGAATGCTGAGAGAAATTCAGGAACCTCTCGGCATAAGGGTTGGAATCAGTTCTGACAAGCAGAGTCCTTGTGTGGGGGGAAGACTGCTGCGCTTTGGCATTCTGTGGAACCGAATAACATCGGATCAATGGGTTTTGCAGGTTGTGACAAAAGGTTACAAGATTTTGTTCAACAGAATGCCGAAGTGCAGATATGTTGCTTCCCCAATACTGGCACGGATGGAGAAAAGGAAAATAGTTTTGAAGGAGATAGATCATCTAATGTAAATAGGTGCAGTGGAGGAGGTACCACGGGATCAGTGGTTTGGGGGAATTTACTCCATATTTTTCACGGTCCCAAAAAGCAACGGGACTTATCGTCCTGTACTGAACCTAAGATATCTCAACAGGTTTGTGAAGTATCTCCGATTCAAGATGGAGACGTTACAAACAATATGAGAGAATCTGAGGGTAGGCAACTGGATGGCTTCCATTGATTTGAAGGAAGCTTATCTGCATGTCCCCATGAGGAGATCAGACATGAAGTATCTCAGATTTCAGTTCATGAACAAACATTACCAGTTTAAGGATTTGCCTTTTGGTTTGGCTTCAGCACCATGGGTTTTCACAAAAGTTTTGATCCCTTTGGTAGCTCATTTAAGACAGCAGGGGGTACACATCTACCCTTATTTGGATGATCTGCTGGTGAAAGCGGATTCACAGCAGAAGTTAATAGAAAGTGTACAGAGAACTGTGGAGGTTCTAAGAACGTATGGGTTTCTAGTGAATTTAGAAAAGAGTCATTTGAGTCCCATAATGATGCTGACACATTTAGGGGCAAGATTGGATACAAGCAGTGGTCGACTTTATCTCTCAGAGGAGAGATGCGTGAAGGTTCAACAGGTGATGCGAAAATTGATGGCAATGACGGCAGCAGATGTGATGTGGTTGGCTCAAGTAATGGGTACTCTGGTGTCAACTATCCAGTTAGTTCCATGGGCCAGGGTCCATTCAAGAGGTTTGCAAAGATTGTTGATACCTCATCAATGGGACATAGGAAAGAAAAGGCATTACATGGTCAGACTAGCAACCACTTTGAAAAAGGAATGATTGTGGTGGACAAAGGTCTCAAATTTAAACAAGGGAGTCCCATTTGTAGTCGATCATTACATTTGAGTTACAATAGATGCCAGTCTGACGGGCTGGGGGGCCTTATGTCAGGGAAACAGTGCTCAGGGTGTTTGGTCCGGTGTGGACTTGAGAAGGAATATAAATGTTTTGGAGTTAAAAGCGATTCGGCTGGCACTTCTCAAATTTGCAAGTTTGCTGAGGGGCAAGCATATTCAAGTCTGGACAGACAACACGATAGCCCAGGCCTATGTGATGAACCAAGGGGGTCTACATTCAAGAGTGCTGATAGATGAGTCAAACAAGTTGTTTCAATGGGTGGAATGAATTCTGCAATCACTAACAGTGGTGCATTTGAAAGCGAAACTGAATATGCGAGCAGATTACCTCAGTCGAAACAAGTTACATCCTGGAGAGTGGATTCTGAATTACTAAGTGTTTCAAAGTTTGAGCAGACAATTTGGGCCTTTTTGACTTATTTGCCTCAACCAAGAATTCCAGACTAAAAAGATTCTTTTCAATTGATTGAAGCAAGTTCGCAGAGGCAGCAGATGCTCTATCCGTTCCGTGGCTGAAGGGTCAACTGTATGCATTTCTGCCAGTGCAGATAATACAAAAAGTGCTATTGAAAATAAAAAGAGAAAACGCAGGTGTGGTGCTGATTGCACCTTGTTGGCCAAGAAGGCCTTGGTTCTCCTTGATGAAGGAGATGACAGTAAGAGAGCCTTGGAGGTTGCCAACCCAAAAGGATCTCTTAAGGGCCGGTCCATCATCTGGATCCAAGATGGTTGAATTTGACGGCTTAGGTCTTGAGAAGAAGACCTTAGAATTGCAAGAGTACTTGCCAGCTGTGGTAGATGCCATTATGGCATCACAGCTGCAATCGACTCAGTATATATATAGTATGACTTGGAAAGCATTTGAAAAATGGTGTTCTGCTGAGTCCTTGCGGTTTGTTGAGGTTCAAGTGAAGCATGTTTTGCAGTTCTTGCAAGATAGACTGTAAAGGGGACTGAGGCCGAACACTTTGAAGCGTCAGGTGTCGGCGTTGTCTGTGGTATTAAAATTTGATGGAGTTCCTCTTTCAGCGCATCCTCATATTAAGAGGTTTCTAAGAGGTACAGTGTTGATTTCTTACCCAACTAAACATAGATTCCCGAGTTGGGATATCAATGTAGTGCTGAACTCTTTAACAAAAGCACCCTTTGAACCAGTGAGGGATGCTTCTTTGTGTTTGTTAACGCTAAAGACTGTTTTTCTGGTAGCAATAACATCGGCTAGATGAGTTTCTGAATTGGCTGCATTATCTGTTAATGCTAACTTGTGTAAATTTGAGGAGGAAAGATTGGTACTGATGTTAGATCCAACTTTTCTTCCTAAATGTGCATGGAAAAAGGTGGCACCAGATGTGATTTACCTACCAACCTTTTTTCCTCATCTGAAAAGCGCAGAAGAGAAAAGATATCACACTTTGGGTGTGAGGAGAGCTGTCTGTCTTTACATTAAAAGAACTACACATGTCAGGAGAACAGAGGCTTCATTTGTATCATATAATCATAAGTCTATGGGTCAGAAGAAATCTAAGACTGTCATTGGAAGGTGGATTGAGAGTTGCATCTTTCAATGTTATGATATGGCAGGCCAACCTAGGCCGTGCAATGTATATCCACATTCTACTAGATCTATGGCAACTAGTACTGTTTATAATGTGACTTCATCATTACAAGAAATTTGTAATGCAGCAGGCTGGTCGGAGCCATCTACCTTTATAAGACATTATAAAGTGGACAAGTTTAAAATGGAACAGGCTGCTTTTGGCAGTAAGGTACTCCAGACAGTACTTCAATGTAAATAAAGCCCACCTATGATGTGGCTTGGGTATGTCCCAGTCGTTGTGGATTCCTCCTCCGTGCCATCCCAAGAATGAGAAGTTGGACTTACCGTGAACGGTCATTCTGGGATGGCAGGAGGAGGAATCCACGCCCTTCCTGATGGTGTATAATATATATAGGTTGATGTAGGCATTGGGGAGGTTAAGGGATTGTGATGAAGGTCCAAGGTAGATTTAGGTTAGAAACTTGGAAGTTAAGGAAGCCGAGTGGTGAAAACTTCATGGTTTGCATGGCTGGAGAAGCAACTGACAGAGGAAGCACAGGGTCCTAACGGTCCTAATAGAGGAGGCATGGGGTCCTGTCACTCTTTTTATTTGCTTTTTAAGGCAAACCAGTTTTATTCAGCTTCTTTGATTGACAGTGTTTTTATCAGCCACTTACTCCTGTAAGTCTTCAAATTGTAAAAATTATCTGTTGATTTATATGCATCACTCTGCTGTTAAAGTTATGAGAGCAGGCCAGACCATATTTCTGTTTCATTGGCAATAGTGATAGATAGGCTTCGGAGGTACAAATGCATATAGATAGCTGTGTGGTCTACAATATTTCATTGACTGATTAAATAGAATGATTTTAGTGCTTGTCAAATGCTGCTGCTTTATTTTCTTTCATGTTGTGCATGAAAAATGCAAATACTCTTTCTTCTAATTATTGTATTTTAATGTAGTGTGTTTGTGTGCTTAATCAATAGCAGATCAATACTCTGTAGCTGAACCAAGCATAGTTATTAGCTTTATATTAAATCTGTCTTTTTAGTTGGCAACAATTTTATCATTGTTAATAAGTCAGCTAGCTAGCAATGGGTTGGATCTAGACTTAGTCATCTCATTATCATGTGGAGGTGACCCTGGACTTTGGAAAGATATGCTGGTGTAACCCAGTATCTGGTAGATTCTACTAAGCTGGTAAGGTTTCATGTAGGATCCTGGTGACAGGTTGTGTGACTCATGTCAGAGGATTTAAGATAGCTAAATAGAGAAGGTTGGTCATCTGGTAACAAACTGGCCCACTGTAGCTCAAAATTGGCCCACTGTAGCTCAAAATAGTTTGTCGCATAATGGTTGGACATCAGCTGATAAATTATATACAACTTATTGCAAGTATTTAGAGTGGGTAGCAATTTTGAACCAATAAAGTAAACTGCCTCTAAACCTTGCAATTGAGGACTGTAGTAAAGAAATCAGAAAAGATGATGATTTGGAAGGGCTGCCATGAAGGAACTAGTTAAGATCCTTGAGCATAAAGATACATAATTAAACATTAAAGTCAGCATCATTCATGCCATTGTATTTCTGATTTCTATGTATGATTGTAAAGGCTAAACAGTGAAGCTGTCAGGAAGAGAATCAGCTCATTTGAAATGTGGTGCTGGAGGAGAGTTCTGTGAATACTGTGGACTGCCAAAATGATCAATTAATGGGTACAAGAGCAAATCAAGTCTGAACTCTCCCTCGAAGACAAGATGACTAAACAGAGGCTATTGTATTTTGGCTGTATCCTGAGACAACATGACCATTAGAAAAGACTATAATGCTTGGTAAAGTGGGAGGCAGAAGGAAAATAGGAAGATCACACTACAGGTGGATGAGCTCAGTCAAGGAAACCACAGCCCAGAATATGTAGGACCTACCCAGGGCTGTTAGTGATAGGGCGTTCTGGGGATTTGTAATTCATAAGGTTTCCATGAGATGAAGCTGACTTGAAAGCATTTAGCGACAAAAGTGTTGGAGTCCTAGATTTACTATAAATAAAAACAATTGTTTATTTATTTTTAATTTTTAAATTCACATGGGCAGTCTTTTCTGAAACACCAGTTGCATTTACAAATAAAAACAAACATGATAGTAAAATTACTAAAATGTGCTGATCCTGAAAATGAAACAACATGCCCATGCCAAAAAGTCTCATGCCCATTTATGTTCATGAATCTCACTTATATGTGACAAGACAAGCTATTTATCAACCTATTTCTCTTGCCCAATGCCCTTTCTGTGTTAGACATGTGTTAGGCAGAATAAGGGATTCTGCCAAGATAGGCAATTTGGAGGAATGAATTCTGGAGCTAGAGGTGCTGTGTAATTTAAATTGGATGCCTAAAGAGCATCTCCCATATGCTAAAGGAGGACTTGTTGGGCAGAAGTCTCTTCTAATCCTCATGCTTGTCAAACTGAGAGGATTATCCAAGAAGTGGCACTCAATATACTACCATTTATGTGACTATCTATGCAGCTTGTAGAACTCTGCCCATGCAGTTGCATTATGAGCAGTTGGTAACGTAATGGCTTCATGTATGAAGTAGATCCAGATTTGAAGTATAAAGGTTTTCCAAATATATTTGTGAACAAATATATTTTGGCTAAATATCATTTACACATTTAGTATATTGTTGATGGTCCGATTATTAAGTTGACAATAAATGAAAGGGGCACATCAGCTAGCCGGCTGTCTTCCACTAAACTTGTCAATGCAACGTACTGCAAAAGGACCGAATATCATGTCCCAATTTATTACTTAACCTAACACATCACTTATAATATGGTAACTTCTGTGGCTGCTAGACCTCACTTTGACATATTGTCACCGTTCAGTCTAGAAGTCATATTTACACATTTAATAACACTATCCAGAAAGCACAATTTCCTGAATATTTCTGTAGGGGTATATGTTAAAATATGACTTTGTATTATTTTCAAGAACTGATTATCATCTTTCTATATTCCTTACGAATGTTTTCTCACATAGTTATTCAGTGTTGAGTGTAATCAGAAATATCTTTGATTTAAAAGTAATTTCCTGGAGCTTGAGACATGTTCCCCAGTAGTGTTATCATTATCCTGTTTCTTTTTTTGTCCATGTTTCATTAGGGTGGCATATTTTATTTTGCATACAAAGTATGATACAGGGGAAGGTTCTTGCCCAAGTTTATGTGGTTTTGCTTTAGTAACATACTTTTGTTTTTTTAATTTTTAGGTGTTCTAATTTTCAAACGTTCTGAAATGCACACTGGTGTTGACAGCACAGATTAGCAATAGTTCTAGCTGTAGTTATGGGATCATGTATGACAAATGGCCTTAGAAATATTTGCCTACCCTCCCCCCAATACATCTGGTCAGTAGGATTTGGATGAACATTGTAATGTGAGTTCTGATGAGACACCATTCAGATGTGTGAGAGTTATACCAGTACAGTGGAGGAGTATTTTTGTTTGCAAATCTCTCTTGCTGTGGGGTGGTGGTGGCGGCGGTGGCAGCATCCATTTTAACATTAGAATTACCACAGAGGCCATTCCTGCACTCCACTGTTATAGTGCTATTATTCCACTTTCAGCATCCTGTGTAGTTTACTGAGGCCAAAGAGCTCTCTGGCTGAGAATTCTAAATGCCCCTTCCTAAACTGCAAACCCCAGGATTCCGTAAGATGTTGAAAGTGGAATAATAGCACTATAAAAGTATAGTGCAGAATTGGTCAGAATTATCAGGATTGCTCATACTACTTCACCTAACATACAGTGAATGCAGGATAAATATTTACTCTACTTGAGATGGAAATGAATTGTTTGCAAAGAGGAACTGTGAATTTTGAGTTCATTACACATTCTCTTGACTGCTATACTTAGTGTTTATTTATTGATGTATTTATATATTTATTTATATATCCAAGAAGACAAATGTAAATGAAAAGTAGTAATCAATGAAGGTGCAAAAGTTATTTGAGTGTCCTAAATTCTGCAAAATATAATAGGTTGAGTCCAGATTTAGCAGTGTGAAGGTAGGCTGGTAGAAGTGGACTTCCTTATCTGATATTCCGCCACAGCATCCCCCCTCCTGCACTGAAAATAAAACACCAAGGGCTAGGGGTCCCCACTGAACAGGTGAGCTGTGTGGGCACAGGAAGATCATAACTGGGGGAAGCATCTTTCATGAGTGGGGCCCTTCCATTAATGGAAAGAAGATTGTGGATCTAACCCAGTCTGTGCACTAACCTTGCACAGACATACTAGTACTATTATGGGTGGTAGTGGTGGTGATAAAGACATATTATCTGAAAGAATATTCCTGTTATTAGAGTAGGTTAGTGCCAAAAAGAATTGCAATGCTTACCTGTGTACAGTGTCTGTGTCTGTGTCTGTGTACAGTGAGTTTGTGTACAGTGAGTTTGCTACTGAAAAAAAAGAGGAATGTATTTAAACTATATATCTTTTAATTTGAGTATTTTCTGTGCTCTGTTGTCTTGCGTGAGTGATCAGAGATGCTTATAATCTAATTCACAGAAAATATATTTATGAGCCAAGAATAAGTAAGTGAGTTTTATTACTTGTATAACTGACAAACGTGGGATACTTTTGTGGAAGATAGCCAGTGGGGATAATAACTTGGTGACAAAATAGAGCAGAGGTAATAATTCATAAATTAGGAGGTCATTAATCTTGCCTTTGTGAAAGAACAAGCTAATTTATTTCAGAGAAGTTTGAACCTGAGGTGCAATCTATAATCTGTTTGATAGCTTGGTAATTTTGGAGGCACATAATATAATATTGTGTTATTCTTTTTCTTGAACATGAGCTTTTAAAAAGGAATGAGGGTCTAAACTACAGAAATATCAAGTCCAGAAATGGTAGTATCTCCGTGTTTGCAACTAACACAACTGAAAACCATTTTGTAACATGAGAACCAAATTGTCAGTGTAGGTGTTACTGGTAACCATTGCAATTGGGCATTAACTACTGGATTTTCCAAATTAAGTAGTGGATAAGCAAAAAGGAACAGCCTATAAGAGTTATCAAGAGTTTTGAGGGAGGTACATTTACTGTGCAATCTTTTATGTGTCAACTCAAAAGTAAGCCCCATTGCATTCAGTGAGACTTGTTCCAGGTAAGTGCCTATAGATTTACAGCCCTAGTCATGTTGTTTTGTATAATACTGATAATGTTCTCTAGCTGCCTACACCTTCATTATAACACAGCCCTGCCATAGCTCAATGGGAAGATTTGAGAAACTGAAGGCTACAGTATATAAGAGGGAGGAGATTCATGGTCTCAAAGAACATCATTGTTACCAAAAAGACAATTTGGTATATAAATGTTGTTTGTAAGGCAAAGAATTGTTTCAGAGATGTACATGAAAATTACATGGGGTAAACACGACTATCCACAATATTGCATGATTCGAACCCTACAGCTGCTTTTAGTTGTAAATAAGAACTGCAAATCTTGTTAATCTCTAATCCCCCCCAACAATCTAGTTTGATCCTGAATTCACAGGTATGTCTAGATTTATAGAGGCAAATCTATCTGTTTTGTGTGGCCTCCAAACTTTCTATCCTCTTCTTCTTTCTAGCAAAATAGAGGAGAATTGCCATTCCTGAAAGCAGTCATGAGCAGCTTCTCTACAATTATCCTTAAAACGAGGTTTTCCCAAGCCTCATTTTGCCCCCACTCCCAATACTGGAAGTGGACGTCTCATCACTTCTTGTTTCATTTTAGGGGCCAAGAGGCTTAAAATCTCAACACTTTCCTAATATTTCTTTAAAAGATTCCCTGTAAGGTTTATGAGAGGGAGATAAATAGCTTGAAAAAAATCCAAACCTTTCATCTTCCTGCTGTGTCACTTCATGTGCAGCAACCTTAGAAGTGCTTCTGTTGTGGTGATTTGTAAGCCAGTAGTCTTGATGTGTGTTCTTAGCTGCAAACATATCTTTATAAGTTTTACAAAGACCATTCTAAAAAGGAGTGTATTCTCCCAAAAGATACCATGATGTTAGCTCTAATGTAGAACTGATAACTTGGTAACTGTGTAAATGAAAATACTGGGGACAGGGAGCCCAGTAGCAAAAGGATGTTAAATATTTATCTGAATTCTAATTGCATCTGTTTTCTGTAAGTGTTGTGAAATCAACTGCATTGTATGTAAATAATCCTAAAAAATACTTAATTTTCCCCCACAGAAGATGATGCTGTTGAGGTTCCTATGAAATTTATCCCTCAGTATCCTGGCCGATATCCTTGCCAGATTCTTCTGCAGTCCAAATACGACATCCGGCTCTTTAAAATAGAGTGTGTGGTGAATACACATACTGCTGAAGCTGAGCTAGAATTTGTAACTCCAGCGTATCGTGCAGTGACTCAAGATATTCCGATAGTATGTCCATTTTGCTTCATGAAACTTAAGTAAAGCTAGTTACTCCTGGGTTTAAAATACTGTTTTAGCCAAAACAAAAATATATTTCTGTAAACAGATGGAAATGGAGTGGGTGCGAGTGGGAGCGCTTCCTGTATTTAGTTAATATTACTATAAAGATTCTGTATAACTTTTAGGTCCATGTACATAATTACAACACTAAAAATAGAAGAAAAACTTTTTAGCCTGCAGTAGGTTAACTTACAGTTATAGAAAGACGGTTTCCAGATTCTCCCCTCCCCTGACCCCTGTGTCTCATGTAGACCATATTTACAAAATCTCGAGAATCCTGATGAAGAATGGGGGATGCTGAGAAAGTGGAGAATCAGAAAGAATGGACAGACCACTGCCTTGTTTAGGGGTAATTTCTTTCTCCCATCAGTCTTCCATGACCTATCATTGTTCAGAACCTCTCCCTGACCCTTCAGAGATACTTTTGCTAAGGTTTCAAATAGTTGCTGGGATATGAGAAGATAAGGTTTTCTCCTTCTGTGATTTTGTTGTTGTTGTTGTTAAGTTTATTTACTTGGGAACCAAGTCATTGTCTTTACATTTTGAAAGGTAGCTAAGATCATGCTAATACTCTTGCCCTACATTATACCTGGGGATACAAGAATCTCTCCACCTTGGTTTTGTTAAATTTCTCTGACTCACACCTGCATTTCCTCTCCCTCCTTGTTTCCTAATTTTGTTTCATGACATTGGCCCTTTTTGCACGGCATTTCTGATGTGAAAGGGCCCCTTGAGCATCACACACATGTGAGGAGCGGTCCACATGATGCACTCACATTTGTGCGACGCTCAAGGGCCTGACGCGGACCGCGCATGCATTTTTTCATTTTTGGCTTGAAGCCGAAAATGCTGCACGGTCGTACATCGCTCCAGGGCCCTGCGCGCACTTACCTTGTGTGCGGAGCCTCGGGAGCCGGGCCGGTCGTGCTTCCTGTCCAGTGCAATCTGGGAAGGTCCCCAGGCTGCAGTGCGAAAGGAAGAGGCGGGGCTCTCTCACGAGCAGGAAGCTCTTGCAGAGCCAAAGGAGCAAGGAAGCGAGAGCCTCTCTCTGGAGGCTGCTCGCGCGAGCCCTGCACCCCAGCAGCGCAAAAAGGTAAAGTGCGAAAATGGTCATTGTGTTTTATTTCCCACAATAAAATTTGCAAAATTTTTAAAACTGATTTTTTCCTAAATTATACATTTATTTGTATAAATAGCTGTTTTACCCAAGGTTCCCATATTTGAGTAGAGCATGTTTCTGAGTGTCTTTTTTCATTATGTGAAATTTAGCTGTTCAAATATAAAATAGGCCTATTGTTTTTTGGATGCTTTATTTCTCAAAAAGGTCCTGTAACCCTCAGAAATGTGTGAATGCTAAAGGCAAGTTGTGCATATTCTTGGAAGAAGTCTTAGGAAATGCAAGAGTACTGTTTTTGTCAGGATAGTCAAGTCCAATAAAATTCTTTCCATCCCTAGTTTTTAAAACCATATGTTCATTATGAGGCCTTCAGTTTACCACCTCAGTCTTCATATCCTGTTGTCAGTAAGGGATATTTCTCACTACAAAATTACAGCACTATGATTCCAGTTTATTTGCCGTGGCTCCATCCTAAGGAAGCCTGGGATATGTACGCTGGTGAAATACTGGACCTCTCTGACAGAGAAGTGTAAATACCCCTCTCTAAATTACAAATCCCAGGATTCCATAGAATGAAACCATAGCAGGTAAAGTGGAATCATAGCACCATAATTGTGTGCTGTGAAAGAGCCCCAGGTTTAAGTATGTGCGAATAAAATATCCTAAAGTATGGGTATCCAGGTGTTGCATTTAAAGATGTGTTCCATCTTTCTTTCTTTCTTTTAATTTGTAAACAAATTAGTGTGCGTGTTTTTTTTTAAAAGCGTTGTTTCTTTAGAAATTTAATTTGTATGCTTTGTTGTTTCAGACTAACAAGAGTCAACAGGATTGGAAGCTTAAAGCCATTATTAAGGGATGCAGTTTTTATGGCCCCCCTCTTATATATGTAGGCCCAGGTGAAATGACTCCCTACACTCTCATGTATAAGCCAACTGCTGAGGGTGAAACCAAGGTAAGTAGACAAAGTGTCATGTTCTGTACATGAGAATAGCTTTTATAGGGGAACGGATTATAGGTAAAGCATGACATCCATGAGCAGTTAGGACAAACCAATATCCATAAACCTTGTGGTGAGTTCAAAACAGTGGCAGCCATAGTTTGTTGTTGGCACTTGTATGAAATATATTTTGGGTCCCCTTTCAAGTTAGTTTGGATATGCACTATGATCAGAAACCTAGGAAGGAAACAGCCAATAAGGGAAAACATGGGATATCCTGTTTTCTGATCTCTTAAAAGATTAGTGTTACAGGCTCAGGGAGTGGCGTCCACAGTGCTTGCGCTCTCTCTTTCTCTCTGAGTGTGTTTTAAAAAAAAAAAAGCGATGAATTGGTTTTACTTTACTTTTTACTTTAATAAATCACACCACCCTGTCACAGTATGGTCTGGCTTTCTCTGTCAACCTTTTTTCTCCTTGCCCTGAAGATTTTTCTTTTTACAATATGGATACTGAATAGAGTTCCCATCTTTTCTATCCAGTTTCTTGTCCTTTCCTTCCTTTCTAATACTACATTCCTGTGCATATTTACTCGAGAATATGCCCTGCTGAACTTGGTGAGACAACATGCATCGAATTGTTCTGTGCTTTTTCAGATGACCAATACACATAGTATTCCTCTGTATATCCTTAGAAAACCAACATAAATAGGACAGTTCTATACCTGCCTTCCCCCTCCTTCTCTCCGGTGTTAAATTGTTTGGGGGAAGGAGGTCCTAAAGTTGGGACAATGAAAAAAAAAGGGGGGGGAAGCGACCCCAGAAATTATGTGGGGAGGCTAAGCTAAAAATAATGGAGAAAGGAAAGGAAGTACCAAACTACAAGTTGTTCCAAAAAGCAGAATTTATAGTTCATTAGGAAGAATTACAAACCTAGTTCTCACCAAGATGTTTTTCATAATACTAAATTCTGTCATGATATATCTGGTATTTATTATAATTTATAGATATTGTTTTTCACAAACACAATGTACTACTTACAACTCATGGGACACTCATGATGGTTTTTGTTTACCTACAAAAATGCTAGGATTTCAAGGCTGAAGTGTTTGAGGCAGGTATCTAAGAAGCATTATAAAAAGGAGGTATAGCAGTGAAGGATAGGGACAATTAGCTTGTAGAACTCCTTACAAGCTTGTATGGCCAGCTACAATTTATTCTTGTTTATTATTTACTGACTTTTTTGAGCATAGTATATATTGCAGTGTTTGAATTCTCATGTACATTGATAGTTTTTGTCCTTAGAGCACATAATTGCTGTTTCCATTTGTTTATTTTATACTTTATATTTTTTTCCTTTTTATTCTTGCTGTTCCTCCAAGGAGCTCGTTGCAGTGTGCATAATCACCATCAAGCCTGATTAGAACTGTGTAAAGCTGGTTTTGCATTATATCATCTTTGTTGCAAAAAAAAATTTGGTTTAATTCCTGAAATGAAAACTGTTTCCCCCATTATTTGATATAGGATTTCCTATGGCATAGCACCACAATTTTTTCCAGGCTTCTTTAAGCTTAACAAAAATGTATGCACCTTGTTAACGAATGTTCACTTCTTCTGTTTATCATAGGGGAAGCTTATTTTACAGAACAAAGCAGATGGCACAGATCATGTTTTTCTCCTGAAAGGGATTGCAACAAAACCGTTGGCACTGGATCATATTAAGATAGAATGCCAAGTTAGACAGATTACAGAGAAGGTCATAATGGTGCCCAATTTTACCAAAAATGAATTGAAATACAAGGTAAAACTGTGGAGGCTTGAATGTGGTGTGAGTAGGAAAATGTAATTGCTTCATAGAATAAGAAGAGTTGCTCTGTCTTTTCCTCCTTTCTTCCACCTCCTTGTTTGGAAAGATTCTTGTTCTGAAAGGTTCTTTAGTCTGCAGACTGAGAATGGGGGTGAGGGATGGGAATACTTGGAACCATCTTGTGCTGGCTTCATTTGTTGACTTCATATTTAAAATGGAAATACTTGCTTCTGCAGAGTTTAATAAAAATGAAAGAGGTTTAAACTGTCTTTTAACTGTTAAATTGTTTATTTTCTAATAGTTTCCAAGATAGATTAGAGATGTTCAGAAAAAAAAATTGGCTACTTAACCAGTTTGTGAGCTGTCAAGGCTTCCTTAGATTGTACATAATATTAGATTTTGATTTTATAAGGGAATCTTTTCTCTGCATACCTTCTCTACATACCTCTGAGTGAGTTTGGTTGGGTATTTTAAAGATGATAGAATGTCTGAGTGCTCCAGTTACTTTAAGGTATGTCAGCTACTTAAGGGTGTGGTAACTATACTGTGTTTGCTCTCCTCATCAGTTGCTGTAACTTGGCTAGTGCTTGCCTCCTTGGCAGAGGTTATAGGTATACATACCTCCTTAGTGACAGATGGGCTATGTACTTTTCCCTGTAAGAGTTTCTTTCGTGTTTTCTCCCTGTCTTTACTCCTCAGATATTTTATTTCATTTATGTTATCTGTCAGTGGATTCATATTGAGATACAGTGTCCAAATATCCATCCCAGCTCATATCCCAATCATTCACCTCAATTTCTGTTTTGTCCTTCAACCTGGAGCTCTCTAAAATTTGCTTCAGTTGTGCATCTTCAGAATGTTCATATGTGTATGTTGATAGACTAGTACTATGAAAGTAATTTGGTTATGTGGAGAAATGTCTGGCCTTTTGTAAATTAAGGAGTCAAGGTTTGTTTAAAAACTTAATTTTTGTGTGTGATTTGTTCATTTAAGCACTGAACAGCTCTGTACAGTCTTGGCACAACATAATTGCTTTAACACTGCTTCAAAAATGGCCCACAGGCATCTTGTTGATTTTAAGGAATGGGGAATAAAATTATTTGAAGGGTTGTATTGATGGAAGGTGTACTTAATGTGGCAGCAAGGGAAATACAAATGGACATTTCCTTTGTTTTATTAAAAAGTTGGAAGGTATAACCCAGGGGATGGAGCAGTAGGAGCGTTAGCAGGAGGAAACTACTCTGGACAGCTTTCCCTGGAAGGATTTTATAATACTATGTCGTGGTTGTCCAGAGGTTTTTCAGCAGAAGGGGAATTACTATAATCAGGAAAAGAGAGGTGTGGGACCAGACAGAAGCCATTGTTTTCCCAAAAGGGAAAAGGTTTGGAATGATGTTCCCCACGTAAGTTGCCTAATATAAAACATGAACATTATACTGAACCACCTTACTTTGCATGTTGCAAATGCATAATGAGAAATTCACCATTTTGAACAGGTTGAAACTTTAGTAGAAACATAATAGATAGATACTTTGTATAGTCAGCAAACTGTAATAGTTTAAAGCCATCTTCATATTTTGCTCCACAGATAAGGTATAGTAACACAATATTGTAGCTGTTTTTAATGTATTTTTGAGTGCTGATATTAAAAAAACACAATAAAAATGTACTGTAAACAGTTATTTCACAAATTCTGTGTTTTTATCAATTCAGTTGGTATCAGCTGTGATTAAGTGCGGACACTGATGTTCCATGATTTCTTTTAGTGCTGTTGAATGGACTTTTGTGTTTCATATCAGTGAATTAAAGTGTTTTGAAAGTCTACTAGAACGCTTTAAACCACTTCCTTGCTGGAAAAATTCAAAGGTTTGGGATGTTTAGTGAGTACAGAGGCTTGCAGAATTGAGGGTCATAAAAACTTTTAAAATGTTATATGCTGGTTTTATAGGAATTTGGTGTTCTAAATCCAAAAATGACCTCAGATTTGCTCCATCACATACAGTTTATTCACAACTTGTTTTGACATTTTTATGTTGTAATATGTGATTTAATGAAATTAGTAGTGAAAATTACCACATGAAACCTATTTTGTGTCCAGTTCCAAGTATACTTATTTACAAAAACTATAAAACTTGGTTATGCACACCTGAACCTTATTCAAAAAGCTTAGTAGTCCTTTTTCTTTTACCAGTGGAACTGAGTCTGTTGCCTTTCCTTTTTGTGCTCTCCTTCCTGATCTTCATGGTGCAGCATCCAACAATAATCCTTCATCATATTAATATTCCGCACACACACACTTTATTAAACATATACCACACTTACAAATGAAACAAAAACAAGACAACAAACTACAATCACAAATACAAAGAACAAAGAAAAAAGAAAAAAATTACAGTATAAACATATCGTACGGTATAAGCATATCCAAAATACTAATTGTTAAAAACTAACTCTAAATAATAATACTAAATATTAACACTTACTCCTAAAATAAATAAAAAGTTAAAACAAAGATAGTGTCCCACTTTCCTAATGCAGACTATTACTGATTACATAGAAAAATAATAATTTCTCTAATTTGGAAAACATATATCATTCCAAATCTTCCACTGCTACTTTTCTTTTTTTTTTAAAAAAAACCTAATTATCAAACCCAACCATGATAGTACAATAATTTTTTTCTTGCAAAATGCTTTTTCATAATTTCCAATCTTTGGTGAAAGCCACCATCAATTTTTCTCTTATCAGTGTTGTCATTTAGTCTTCTTTCATTAGAATTTCTGTATTCTTCCATTTCTGGAAGCATAGTAGTAGTCTTGCAGCTGTGACCATATATTGTAATATCTTGCCATATTTCTTCTCCAGCAAATCTTCTTCTTGTCCCAGTATATACAGTTCAAGCTTTAATGACACTTTAATGACACTAATATTTTCCAAATATATACAATAGCATGTGTTTCATTCCAGAATTTTTTGGCCTTTTCACATGTTTACCACATGTGGTAAAAAGTTCCCATCTGTTCCTCACATTTCTAATATCTGTTTTGAAGGTTCTTTATGTATTTTGGTCAATTTTTCTGGACTCAAGTACCATCTGTACATCATCTTATAAAAATTCTCTTTATATTATAAGAGAAAATAAATTTAATCCTCACTGGAGTCTTTGTTTAAAGCATAGCATCATGTACGCAGCAGCTTGTATTTGCTTTCATTTCCAGTTCCTTGGGATGACCTTGCTGATATTTCAGTTCCAAGTAAACAAAACCTTTCCCATACACTTAAATATTGCTTCAAAATCCTTGTATTTTAGTTTCTTACTTTACTATAGAGTCAATTTAATAATTAATCAGTTTGTAAAGTCTCTCAATCTTACTTTTGCATTCAGGCAGTTAAAATGAACATAAAAAGTCTAAGTCAGTTGCTTTTTTAGAGTCCTTGGTCTTGCAGGGAGGCAGTTCTTGCAAAAGTTACAATTTCTATCCATGTTAGGACAGGTTCTTTTACTTATCATTTTTAAATTACAGTTGAACTCTTGGTGGGAGAAAGAAGTTTTGCAGAGCTTGTTTTAAAAGCAGTGAACAGTGTGGCAAGGCTTGATAGCAAACTGTGGTCCCTTTCCCCTCCATCTACAAATGATAGCTGCTTCTATGGTGATTGAAGACTGCAGGAGGTGGTCTCTGGACACCCATAGTGACTCTTCCATGCCCCACTTTATTCCAAGGGATCATTTCACTGATCCCCTTTACTTTTGGAGGCAGGAACATCATACATCTTGTCTCCTTCCTAGGATGTTTCTAGGAAAGCAATCTTCACCTTGCCATGCCACCAGAAACTCCCTTAGTTGTGGGCATCTTCTCAGTGGGAGGATATTTCAGCAGAATAAGTCTGCAAAGGTAAGCATTCCCTCACTTATATGAGGATATACCACAACAAATGCCATTACTAAAGTATATATATTTCCTTCCATAAAAGAAATAAAATACACAAATCTGTCTGAAAAGCTGGAATGCTAACTACAGAGCAATTTGTTATCCAGTTATGAATTAATACAGGTTTAATGTCTGCAGCATAACTGCACTGTAGTGGCCATAAAATTAGATTGGTATCACCAGGCAACAGTAGAATTGAATAGAAATATAATGTAATCTTTTGCTCTTCTGACAGAAATATACCTACCATTTTTGTTTGGGTATTTATATAAAAGCTTCTCTGGGAGTAAAAGAAATCATTAGCAGATGTACAGATGTTCATGTTTTCTGGTTATCTCCTATAACTGTATTCCTGTTGCTCTCTATACATTTCAAGTGTCCAGCTCTATGTTTATAACTTCACAGATCTAACACATCTGTTTCCCTGTGTATCTCACACTTTTCTCTCCACTGTTACTTCATTAAAAGTTTTATCAGAGGTATCTTGGCTTGTCCTGTCTGAAAATTACGACCTTAATGAAGCCCCCTAGTCTTGAAATAGATATGCTTTGCTGAGAATGAGCATATCCTTTGTGAGACCTGCCAGAGACAGGAAGTCTTCATGCAAATGGATATGTGTCCTCTCAAGCATATTTCATCCACTTTTATCCCCAGATCCCTAGCTGATTAGTATGAAATGACTTTGGGTTATTTGAATGAATGAATCTGAGTGATAAGGAGAGTTAGTCAGGGTCAGATATAGAGTCATGGTTAGAGTTAGTTAGGAGTTAAGATATAAGTGAGTGGGAGAGGGAGAAATGTGTGTTAGAGTTAGTGTCAGTTATGGCTGGTGTGTATTAAATAAGTAATCTGTGATGTTATGTTCAATTTCTGTTTAGTCATTATTTTTGTATTATACACTTGAGCCTTTGAGAATGCTATATATTGGAATGCTTGAATTAAGGCTTATTGTCTGTGGTGACAGCAGTTAATACAGGATGGTGGTGGAGAGGTGAGATGAGAGCATCTAAGAGGTCCCTACAGTTTCTGGCCACAGTGGTGGGACAGAACAAAATCCACACATGGGTAGCAGAGGTAGGGATAAGGGGAAGCCCTCATAGTTGGTGGGAGTGGAGGGATTAATGGAAAACCTCACATTTCGTGGCAAAGGTGAGATAGATAAGCAGAAGAGCCCCATATCCTCCACCAAAATTGTTGGGGTGGGGAAGCTTGGAAACCATTAGTTGTGATGACTTTTGCTCCTATCACATTCAGTTCCCCTCTGAAAATGGACTGAAACAGTCCACCATTTCGTTGTTTGCAAATGCAGTATGAAATGTGGAGTGGGAGGATTTTGGTTCAACCCTAAAAAAAAAACAAGAGACAACAAATAATCGTGAGCAATGGAGGTAGAAAGGCAAAGAGCTAAGAGCTCTCTGGCTGAAAATCCTAAAAGCCCCTCCCTAAACTGCTAACCCCAGGATTCCATGAGATGTTAAAAATGGAATAATAGCACTGTAACAGTGTAGTGTGGAATGCCTGTGTTTCTTCATAGAATAAATGGAAAGGTTGTTAATAGTGATGGAATATGTATGTTGTAAAGAAGGTTTTGGAGAAAAAATAAACAGCTTTGTCCTTGCCATATTAAGCTATAGGTGACATTGAAGCATCCATACTGAGATACATGAAAGACATACTGTTATATGATATCCAATATCAGAAGAAAGTTCTAGGGTCTAGAAATACAGCTGAGTATCATCAGCATAAAGATGATATTGAAAAGCTTATGAATAGATAAGATTACTCTGAGATTATGTATAGAGACAAAACAATAGAGGCCCCAGAATAGAACCTATGGAATCCCAGCTAAAAGGGGAAAGGAAGATACATGGCTTCCAGCTACCACTCTTTTTACATCAGCTTTGTTGGTAGGTGGTTTCCTTCTCACTGGCTTGTCAAATCTTACAGCCAGTTCTTTCAGACTAGATTGGCTTAACCTTAGTTGGGCCAGCCTGATTCTCAAGGCCCATTCATGGGATCAGGAGGCAAAAGGGTCCTGGCCAAATGGCTAACCATGCATGATCAAAAATTGCCCTAATGTTATTGCCACAAGCAGGCATGAACAATCACATGCACAAGGCTCTACAGTCTGTGAAATTCTATGTCAGTGATATGGTAGTATATGATTTGGGGAGGGGGAGATTTGCAGCTCGTTGATCACATAGATGTGATTAACATATGAACTGAGCCTTCTCTTCTGAGTCAGAGCCTGGATGGAATTAATACCCTGTCTGCAGACAGTAGGGCTGTGTTTAGTTGGCCTTGTCTTCAGTCAGAGCCTAGATGGAGCTTAGATGGTGCATGCCTTCTAAACTATGTTTCTGGTGCCCAAGGCTACTTCATCATTACATTTTTTTTTAACTTTATTGCCTCATTTGCTCCTACATTGAGTTCTGACATTGAAAATGGTGTTAAGCAGAGCTCTTCACTCCAGACAATTCAATCTGTTCTTGGCCTCTTCTCTTCACCTATCTCAGTACCTTCAGACATGCTGTTAGTTTATTTGTTTATTTATTCAGTTTATACTTTGCGTTCTTCCTGGGAGGAGACCCAAGACAGTTAACCAAATTTTAAGATAAAGGTTTAGCTAATTTTTTAAACTCAGTTTCAGATGTTAAAAAACGATTAAATTAACAATGTCATTAAAAGGCACATAGTTAAAAGAGTTTAAAATACATTTAAAACATAATTAAAAAGATAAAAAAAGACCAGGCCACTTTTAACTGCTATACTACCATATGATTAAAAGTCAAAGACTTGCCTAAATAAAGAATGCTTTGCATGATAGCAGAAAGAGAGCAGGGAGGAGGCTAAATCGACCTCATTTGGAAGGGGGTTGCATGGCCTGGGAGCAGCCCATGAGAAGGCTCTCTCCCATGTTCTCAACAAACAGGCTTGCAGAGGTGGTGGGATAAAGAGAAGGTCCTATCTTGAAAAACTTAAAATGCAGGACAAGTTATCTCAGAAGACAATATCTATTAGATAGTTGGGACCCAAGCCATGTAGAGCTTTAAAGCTCATAACCAACACATTGAATTTTGCCCAGAAAAAACTAGTAGTCAGTGAATCTGTTTCAAAAGGGGAGTTACATGATGCATCTAATTAGCCTTAGTCAGCAGTGTGGCTGCTGTGTTCTGTATCTGCTGAAATCTCAACAGTTTCCAAAGGCAGCCCCATATAGAGTGTTAGGGTAATCCAAATGGGAAGTAATCAAAGCATGTATCACTGTAGCCGGATCTCAATTTCTGATGCTCTAGTTTTAATTGTGAAAACTTATTAGCCACTGCTGAAACCTGGGCATCCAGGTTCAGATGTGAGTCTAGAAGTATGCCAAGGGAGTGTAACCCCATCCAGCACAGGATGAATCCCTATTCCGTGTTTTGACTTTTGACTGACCAAGTATCTGGAGCAGCCTTCTATTTATTATATTACCAATACATTGTTTCTATTCCCCTTTTTAAAGATCAAATTCTTCAACAGTAATTATTCTCAACTACCTGTTGCCATGCATCTTGCAGCACCTTTGTGATTACCTGAGAGAAAGAAGTTGGTAGCTTACGCTTTTGTAGATTTAAGTGTGCTTTATCAGATGCATGGAGTGAAGTGTTCAGGAACAGACCTTTGCAGGTATGATTGAGCAGACTGTACATGTGAATAGCCAAAACTTTTGGCTATGGTGTTGAATAACAAGTTCAGTTTTAATTATGGCCATTGGTGGACAAAGATAGGAGAAACAATCTTGCCTAAAGCCAAGGTGGGTAGATAACCCTATGAATGGTGGAGGGAGTTATTGGAATGTAGTGTGATGCTGGCTGGGAACCAGAAAGGAGATGTGATAAACTGGGTGAGGGAGCTCTCATTAGGCTAAGATGTTAACTAGTGTTATAGTTTATGTAATGTGCCAGGAGACCATTCTTTCTGTTCAACTCACTGTTGATAGACTGAAGTTTGTGAATAAACTATTCCAGTTCTGCTGTTTGTCATTCCAATCCTTCCTGAAGTTTTGTTTGTTCAAGAAATATTGTTCTGAGGTCAGAGATGGAATGTTCAGGAAGATGGAAGTGTTCTGCAACTGGTTTTTGTGTATTCCTGTTCTTAAGGTCTGATTTATGTCTGTTTATGCTCTATAAAGGTCTGTTCCTAGGCACTTTACTCCACGCATCTGATGAGGTAGACTTAAGTGTATGAAAGCTTATATTACCAACCTGTTTCTCTCAGTTAGTCTCGGAGGTGCTGCAAGATCCTTTTACACAGTGATCCAGACTAACACAGTTATTTCTTTGAGTGCTAATTTGTCAGTCACACTTCCATCCCTTGCCTACCCTTTGCCAAACATTTGGCTTTTCTTTCCATCTATCTTGCACAACAGATTGTCTGTCTGAAATTGCTTCTGCGTTATGTCTCTTCCAGTTTCCTCTTATAGTTCATTTTATTGTTCTTTGACATCATTTAGTGTGCTTCATACTAATACTTTCAAGTACCTTTTACATGATAAAGGTAATGTGTGGGAACTGTAAGACTTCTGCACCTGATCTAGCATAGTGTATATGCTCAACCAGTGTTCAGAAATAGTTGTCCTGTTTCACTAGAAGAGGTCTTTTTTTTAAAATGTAACTCATTTAGCAAAGATAAGTTGCTAAATATCACCCCAAGTTCAATCTGTCCAGATCAGATGTTGATAACTCAATATAGATAATGTTTCAGTTGGATTGCAGATTCTAATGTTTTGGAAAACACTGTAGAGTAATATGCATAATCAAACAACATGTACTTGAAAAGTACTTTTACATTTCTTGGAATAAATTTGTCTCTGCCTCTGTGCACAGCTGATACCAGTGATGAGGAGAAGGTTCCCTGTTGTTAGCAGCTGCTCTTGGCAGAGCTGGAGAGATTTTGGCTGCTTTCCTTATTGCTTCCTGCTGGAAGAAGCAGGCTCTAGTTTCTTTTGTTAATGGCTGTAAGAAAATTGGAGGAGACACGGGCAGATATTCAGTTCCTCTAGTTAGTTGGTTACATGGATGGATCATATTAAATACCTAAATGTTGGATGAGAACAATGTTACCAACTGTCCTGGTAGTTGATTTCTGCACTCTATTAGCGTTGTTTCTTCCAGTTCCATTGTAACCATTAGCCTGTCCACTGAATCACATGCATTCTCTGTAGATCTCACTTTGTATTGCTGCTGCTTTAATGAAGTGGTATATATTCTGATACCCCTGGCATATTTAAGTGCAATAGACTTTTTAGAAAGTGTTTTATTTGTATTTCAAAGTAGGGAGATAAATATGTAGCAGTGTACAACATGGATAAATAGTAAGAAATGGTAGATTATAATAAATATCTCAGAAGGCTTTGTGTTGTAAAAAATGGTTAAAAATAGTATATCCTTTATATATACCTCCTCCCTGCTGTGGGATATCACTTCACATATCTGGTAATCTGGACTCTGGCTCGCCAAATTTATGTCAAAATTTATCAGTCCTCACAGTGCCACAGAATTATTTTGTTCATTTTGGTACAATAGATTAACATGACTATTCATCTGAAAAATTGCATTCATAGATGGCTATGTGATACATTTCAATATCAAAGCTTCAGATGAACTTAATTGGACTTAGTTTCTCATCAAATACCAATATGCAGAGTTATTCGTTTTGATGAAGAAGATACTATAATGTGACAGAAGGCTGTTCTGAGGAATGAAATGCATATAATCTATTTTATTTCCAAAATGTAATTGGTCAGTAATGTAATGATTGCATGGATCTTCCATTTTTCCAGTTCAAGAAAAATTAATACAATACCTAGGAGTGGGAGTTAATGATTTTGAGATATGTCATTATTATTATTTTTGTGCTATATATGTTGAGAGCCAGTATGGTGTACTAGTTTGGGCATTAGACTGTGATTCTGGAGACCAGGGTTTGAATCCTTGCTCCGCCATGGAAACCCTCTGGGTGACTTTGGGCAAGTCACACTCACTCAGCCTTGGAGGAAGCCTCGGGCAAACCCTTTCATAACAAATCTTGCCAAGAAAACCCCATGATAGATTCTCCTTAGGGTCGCCATAAGTTGAAAACAACTTGAAGGCACATAACAACCACTTATATATGTTACAGAATTTGTCTAGTGGAATAAATAATACTACAGTATCTAATGCCAGAAAACAAGATTATAGCATTGCCTAAACTAGGCGGTCATAAAAGACAAAAAAATTGG
Organism: Cyclura pinguis; assembly: GCA_030412105.1. NCBI lineage: Eukaryota > Metazoa > Chordata > Lepidosauria > Squamata > Iguanidae > Cyclura > Cyclura pinguis. The sequence goes on along the minus strand of CM059601.1, from coordinate 206,757,755 downwards.
TAGCAGAAGAGTTGTGTTGCTGAAAAAAAATAGCGATGTTAGTTGCATGGCTAAGAAAAGAGGTATATAAAGAGAGAAACAGGAATGAATGTCCATGGTGACATGAGCCGTGAAATGAGGGAATGGAGTTGCTGAGACCCCTCTGACATGACTAAACAAAATTGGGTCATGAAGACCCCTGTGTAGTTGAACCTCTATCAGAAATGTACTATAAGTGATCAAGCACTAATAAATATTAAGACAGCTATTGTTGTCAGGCTCTCCCAGAAATAATCAAAGTTGTGCGCAACTTTCCTAAGGAACCTTACTTGGAAGTAATCTACAAGGAACATATGGAGTGCATTTCGAAGTACATATAAAGAGTCTTTAAGGTTGTTTGAATGATAATGAGTGGGAAAAAGTAATTTGCCCTCTCCTTGTAAGTAACTGGAAGTAGGCAAAATTAATAACATGCTCTTCATTGTTGAGTCCTGCACCTTAAAAACAGTTCATCTACATTCTGTTTTGAAATGTGGTCAGTACAAACCTAAAAATAGTGCGTGTGTGTGGAATGGAAGAATGTGGCCACAGGCAGCCCCTTGGAGAGGTATGAACCATGGGGACCTTGGGCAGGCTGCAAAATGGCCTTGCAACCTATGAATCATACTTTGCCCACTTTTGTTGTACAGGAATTGACAAAATCTATGTCTCTGATGAGTAATAAGGTAGAGTACAAAGTGATAAAGAGATCTGAAGTGCTATTCTACAGATTATCTCTCTTCAGTGTAAAATGTTAATTAAAGTAATTTGTAAGATTCCAATATGGATAAGAAATCTCTTTAAAAATGTCTTAGTGCATCTTATGTTTCCTGTTCTTTGCACTTAATGGATAATTTAGTGAACTTTACACAAAGCAGAAGTTCTGAATTTGAAACCTTTACTGACAGGATGTTGGTCAAGAGACATATTTCAGGGAGTTAATGTGTCTTCTCCTGATTAAGTGTACTGAAGTTTAAGTCTGATATATTTCAGAGGGCACAACAGAAAGTGTTCTCTTAATTCTCTAGTTAATTAAGCACTGTAAAAGAGATTAAGAAACCTATAGTAATATTTGTGCTTGAACTCATCTTTAAGCTGCCTTCTCTACATTATCTTCATAGTTTTGCTGCATTTGACAACCTTTGGCATTTTCTTCTTTCATCATATTAGGTGTCCTCAGATCTTCTGATAGTTGGTGGTGACCCAACTCTTACTGTAGAACCAGGTGACACAGCTGCTTATAGTCTGAATATATCACCTTGGAAACGTGGAGAATTTAAAGGTATTTATTTTAAAAAAATTAACTTGGCACTAAGGTATGAGACAATTACCTAATGATTCCACCATCAGTTAACCACTGATGAATTTATCTGAACTCTGATTTCAGTTTTTCTAATGCATCAATTAGAAACTTTTTTTTCCTTGTGTAATAGGCTCCTAAGCAATCAGATTTCATAACATTACAGTTTTAAAGTGAAAGTGGTGTGAGGTTTCACTTTCTTCGCTTTAAGAAGAGCACTTCAGTTAAAGTCTTTTTTTCAGCTCATTGATTATACTTGGAATATTGCCCTAAAAGCTGTCCTTTATGCCAACCGGCTTTTGACAACAAACCAAAGAAACTGTTTGTCTTCAGAACAGGATGGGGTGTGGCAGGCAAGAAGGAACTCACAGTTAAGACTTTATCTGCTGTTTGATCAAAGAATTTCTTAAAGTAAAAGAGGCAAACCATTTCCGGATCTCCTTTTTCCTTCCTTTTTTCCACCTGAGGATTTTTTCCCCCTAAACCCTTTTGAAATTATTATAATTATTGTTATTAACCTCCCCTTTCTTCCTTTTTTCTCTTTTCTTTTTGGACATTACTTTTGATACTACTTGACTATTCATTTATTTGACTATTTGATTATTTGACTATTTGATATTTTTGATATTAATATTCTACCTTTTTTTCTTTCTACTATATTTTTGAATTTTTGGATTTTGGAATCCTTTTGGGACTCTTTGGGATTCTCTTTTTGTTAATTTTTCTATTCCCTTCTTTTTTTATTTTTACTTTTTCCCTTTGGAAGATTCTTTTTGCTGTTTTTTTCCCCCCTTTTTTGTAAGAAGAAGCCAATTATTCAGTGACAGAAGGAAGAAGGAAGAGGAGAGGAAGAGGGAGAAGAGAGAAGGAAGGAGGGAAGGAAAGAAGGAAGAATCTGAAGGAGGAAGAAGAGGAAGGAAGCCAAAGTGGAGAACTAGAGGCAAAAGAAGTAGAGAGAGATCAAGAAAGAAGAGAGTTAAAGAGGGAAACAGAAAGTTGAGGAAGGTGTGTGGAAGTACACTTGAAAGAAGGAAAGAAGATAAATTGGAGGGAAAGAGGAGGAAACAAGAGCAATGATGGCAGGAGGGAAGATGAGATCTCATCAACCCTATCAGACGCAGCATACTCAGCAGGCTCAACAAAAAAGAAGATCAGTGGAAGAAAGCGTCCCCTTTTATATGATGAAATTCATGGAAGAGATGAGAGACTTCAGAAAAGAGACAGGAATCTTTCTCGAGGATGTGAACACTAAATTTAATGTGATGCAAGGCCTTGTACTACAAACGAAGAAAGATGTGAAGGGAAACAAAGAAGAGATACAAACATTAAAAAGGGGGGTACAAAAACTGAAGAAAGATATGGAAAGACAGTCAGACTGATTGGCCCTGGCAGAAAAAAAGGGAAAAAGAGTCCTGGCTGAGGATAAGAGGTATTGTGGAACACCCAGGAGAAGACATAAGGACTAAGATTATAAGGGACTTGGCAATAAATTTAGAATGAGATGAAGATTTTTTAGATAAACAGCTTGACCATGTATACAGGATTAATTCATCAATTGCCAAAAGAATGAAGCTGCTGTGGAATGTAATAGTCCAGTGTCCCTGAAAAATAATGAGGGATATGATTTTGGAAGTCTATTATAATAAAAGAATCACGATTGATGGTAAATTTGTATTGGTTTTGAAAGAAATTCCAACTCGAATTTTGAAGAAGAGAAAGGATTATGCCTTTTTTGTGGATGTTTTGTAGAGAGCGGGAATTCCTTTTAATTGGGACAAACTTGAAGGAGTGAACTTCACATTCCAAAGAGATATATATATAGAATTAATACACTAGAGAAAGCTAAAGACTTCCTGGAGAGATTTAGAAGGGACCTGGGAAATGCAAGTAAGGACCTAGAAGAAACCTCAGCAGAAGTGAAGGACAGTCCAGAATATCAAGAAGATACATATCAAGGGATACAGCAAGAGAAAGATAAGAAAAAGAAGAAAGAATACAAGAAAGGAACTGAAAAAGACAGATCCCATGAAGAAGTCCGTCTCCTGGACCTCGACGTTTCTGATACCGAATAGAGTAGAGAAAGAAGACAAGGAGGAAAGAAAACTTGAGAAGAAAAAGGTGAATAAGGTATAAGTGAAAAGAGGCATAACTAAACAGAGGGAGAGAGGGAATAAATTAGAGAGAAGGTAAGAAATATAGGAGATTGAAGGATTGGGATATAAAGTTAACAGTAATCTGGAATTTAAGTTGATTTGATTTAATAAATTGTTGTAAATTTAGTTTAATAAGTTATTGTAAAATTTTTAATATTTGCTATTTTGATTGAGAAGAATGCTGTGTTAGGATTATAGTGATGGATTGTCTCATGTGGAATGTGAAAGGTATAAACTCAATGAAAAAACAGAAATTAATTGTTCATTATCTTGGAAAATTAAAATTAGATATAATCTGTCTCCAGGAAATAAGGATAAAAGAAAAATATGGTAATTTGTTGATACAAAAAAATCTGGGGAGAGAATTCATGTCAGTGGGAATAACCAAAAGGAATGGGGTGGTGTTATTTGTTAAAGGTAATTTAGAACCGAATTTGATATTGGTAGATAAGAAGGGAAGATACGTGGGGGTGAAGATTAATTGGAATAACAATAAAGTATTGATTATTGGAATTTATACACCAGTGAATGGGAAGAATACCTTTTATAAGGAATTGAGGGATAAGTTAACACAATTGAATTATGAGAGCTGATCTTAATGGGAGATTTTAATGGAGTGGTAGAACCGCAGATGGACAGGTGGTCTGAAGATAAGAATATTAAAAAAAATCAGGGGAAATTAGCTAAAGAATTTTTTGAACTAATAGAAGAACTCCAACTGGTAGGTACTTGGAGATATAAGGAAGCGAACAGAAAGGGCTTTACTTTCTTTTCAAATATACATAACTCCTTTTCGAGAATAGATACAGTTTGGGTAACGGAAAATACCACAAATAGGATAGATACAATTGAGCTCTTACCAAAAATAATTTCTGACCATAATTCAGTTAAATTGACTCTAAAAAGGGGAATCAAAAACTATAGGCAGAGAATTTATGAATCTATACTATATAGAGAGGAGATTGTTAAGAAGTGTAAACGTAGGATCACAGAATATTTTCAACTAAACTAAGATAAAGGGCAGATGATAGAATTGTATGGGATGCGGGTAAAGCAGTAATAAGAGGTATTTTTATAAAATTGAATGTGGAGTGGAAAAAGAAAAAGCAAGAAAAGATAAATAAAGTTATAAAAGAGATTAGGATAAAGGAATCAGATTTAAAAAAGGACCCTAATAATCATAAGATTGCTAGTTAATTAAAAATGTTACAAAAGCAAATTACAATGTTAATGACAGAGGAGATTAAAAACAAACTGGATTATGTAAAAGAGAGGAATTTTGATCAAGCAAATAAATCCAGAAGATGGTTAATGAATAGATTAAGAAAGGAAAATACTAAAAGGAGAATTAATAAACTGCAAGTAGGGGACAGGATTATAACAAATGAAAAAGACTTAACCAAAGTATTTTATAATTATTTTCAGGCAATATATAAAAAACCACCAACACAATTAAATCAAATAAATTCATATTTTAGTGATTTGGGAATACCAAAATTTACAGAAGTACAAAAAGAAAAATTAAATAAAGAAATATCACTTGAGGAAATTAGAGAAGCAATTAAACAATTAAAAAGAGGGAAATCACCAGGTCCAGATGGCTTAACGGCCCTGTATTACAAGGTCTTTAGCAGTGACTTAGAAATACCCCTTCAAAAAGTGATGAACAATATGGACCAAGGAAATTCCGGAAAGTTGGAAAGAATCAAATATAGTTCTAATACCAAAAGAGGATAGGGATCCATTATTAATTAAGAATTACAGACCCATATCATTATTAAATGAAGATTACAAGATTTTTATGATTATCCTAGCTAATAGATTAAAACAATATTACAAGAATATATTCATGAAGACCAAAATGGTTTTTTACTGAAAAGACAAATTAGGAATAATATTAGAATGGTATTAGATGTAATAGAGTATTTAACATATCATAATAAAATTAAAGGAGCTTTGATATTTTTGGATGCAGAAAAAGCGTTTGATAATGTGAATTGGCTATTTTTGTTAAAAACAATGGAAATAATGGATTTGGGACAAAATTTTATAAGTTGGATAAGAGCAATCTATTCCTCACAAAAAGCAAAAATAATAGTGAATGGAAATATTTCTGAATATTTAAATATTGAAAAAGGTACAAGACAAGGCTGCCCACTATCACCATTGCTGTTTATTTTATTAATAGAATGTCTAAGTAGAACAGTGAGAAATAATAATGAAGTTAGGGGCATAAAAATTAGAAAAGAAGAATTTAAATTAAAAATACTTGCGGATGATGTTGTTTTTACATTGGAAGACCCATCGAATAGTATAGATCAATTGATGATAATCTTAAAAGAATTTGGGAAGGTATCAGGCTTTAAAGTGAATATTGATAAAACAAAGATTATAACTAAAAACAAGAAGGAGGAACAGGATACGCTTTGCGAGAAAACGGGATTTGAAATAGTTCAGAAAACAAAATATCTGGGAATAATTATAACATCAAAAATCAACAGCTATATGAAAATAATTATGCCAGAACATGGGAAAATATCAAAAAGGACCTCAATAAATGGTTAAAGGTGAATTTATCTCTGCTTGGGAGAATAGCGGCAGTTAAAATGATGGTACTACCCAAAATGTTATACCTGTTTCAAACAATCCCAATAGTTTACTCAAACTTCCCCTTTCAAGGTGTGGCATAAAGAGATTTCTAAATTTATATGGCAAAAGAAAAGACCTAGGATAAAATGGAAAGTGTTAATTGATGCAAAAGAACAGGAAGGATTGGGGATACCAGATTTAAAAATATACTTTGAAGCATCGTATTTAGTATGGTTAAAAGAATGGATAGCATTAACGAATAAAAAGATTATTGGAATGAGAAGGCCACGAGCTTAAATTTGGTTGGCATTCATACTTATGGTATGATAAAATAAAAGTTAATGCGGGATTTAGGAGTTATATCACAAGAAGAAACTTATTTAAAGTGTGGGAAAAATATAAGAAAAGATTAAAAAGGAGAATACCATGATAGTTACCACCCCAAGAGGTGACACAAAGAAGGGAATTGGGAAGCATGAAGGTATGGATTCAATAGAGAGATTTACTGAGGAAAGATAGCGAGGGGTGGGAAATCAAAGATATACAAAGTTTAGAACAGGAAGGATTCAAAATGCAATGGCTAACATATTATCAATTAAGGGAGAAATATAAGGAGGATAAGAAAAAAATTGGTTTTGAAATAGTAGAAATGGAATTTGAAAAATTGTTGCTAGGAGAAGATTCTCATTTGATTGCTAATATGTATAAACTATTATTAAGATTTGACACAGAAGAAGAACAAATAAAGGAATCAATGATTTATTGGGCACAACAAATAGGGCAAAATATAGACTTGGGACAATGGGAAGATGCTTGGGGAAAGGGATTAAAATTTACAAGTTGTAATGATTTGAAGGAGAATTTTTATAAAAATAAATGGTATCTTACCCCTGAGAAATTAGCTAAGATGTACAAAAACCTTAAAGATAAATGTTGGAAATGTAGAAATTGGGTTGGAACTTATTATCACATATGGTGGAAATATTAAAAAGCTAAAAAATTCTGGCTAAGAATAGGAGACATTATGCAAAAAATATGAAAAAAATAATAATATTAAGACCTGAATTAAGCTTATTAAATATAATAAATAGAAGGGAAATAGAATAGTTGACTAGGACTGGGGGAGGTTACAGCTCAGCAACATCTGGAAGACAATATTTTGCCCATCTCTGTGCTAAGTGCTTCATTGATATGGTTGTTATTTAACTTCCAATTTTTAGAGCTTGTCTCTTTTCTCATATTGCTGGGCTTCTTTAACCTACTTATGCCCCAAATATGTTGAGTTGTTCCTCTTTCTGCTTGGATACTTTCCATGTTATATCCTTTGAAATACACATAACTTACCTTACGCAAGAAAAGAATTACTTTGATTTCTGCACTTGTCAGGTACTTCCTCTTTGTGATTTTGAAAACAAATTGAAAATCCATGTCCTGTAAACATGTAAAGATGCTGAGACAAACCATTGGTCTATTGAGACCAGACCAGAACTCAACAAGGTGTAACTGCTCTTAGGCAGCAATCTTTATAATTTCTCCTTTGTAGGATTTTTTTAACTAAAGGTGTTAAACTTAAATGCCAAGTGTTTCTTCATGAAAATATATTCTAATGCAGTGGAAGAAGAGGTAATAACATCAGGATATAATAAATTTGAGTTCACATTGTGATTTAGTATAACCTTTTTTAGTTAAGGTTTATTGAAGTAGAATCAAAATTAGTGTGTATTTTTTTGTCTAGGTATTTTATTTTTATGATATTTATTTGTCATCGAGTGACTGGACAATATACTATTTTCAAGTATTTTGTCTAAATTTGTTTGAGCTAAACAGTATAAAAATAGTTTCTTTCTACTTTCTTTTTCTTTTTCTATGTTATACATGGTTATGCAGATTTAAAATTACAGTTGCCAGGTTTTCCAACTTTCTATGTTTGAAAAAAGAAATAATGGTCAGTATTATGTATTTAAAACCTATTCCTGGTTATCGGCTGCAGTAGATTTTTACCTGCAGAGCTGCTTTCATAACAAAATGGGTCTTTGTTGCTCATCTATATAGTCTGCTGGCTCCAGACAGAGAAACAATATTCCTTCCAGCGTCTTTGGATTTCATGATGGGAATACCTAAAACTAATGTATTCATTTGTTATTTCTGTATTGGGAAAGGTTAATTGTATAGTCTTTTCTAGAATCTTTTAGTATTTTAACAGGGAAAAAATGCTACTGAGATGGGAACCCATAGTTAGCATACTTAGCAGAAATAACAGTGAACTTATGGTTATTGAAAGAAGGGGGCATGCAACCCGATCTGGAAGGGTTGAATAAAACCTGCTAGTCTACAGTCAACTGACAGAGTTATAGCCACAAGTGAGATTATTTGTGATATGCCTTCACTAGGCATTAAACCTGGATTATTTCTTCCCCTGAAATGGACCCAGAAGGAAATGTTGCCATTAAAGAAAAGTTATTTAGAAATGTTATTGGTTAGAAATCCCTAATTTCAGGGCAATATTTATACAAGCCAACATCTTTGAATCTATAGTCTTCCCTTCCACAGTTAACCAAAATAAAATATATAATGTCAGTTTTAAGTTAGAACTAAACATTTGGTGATATTCAAGGTTATATGAACATTGGCATGAGGGAAACAGTCCATCTTTTCAAACTAATGTTTTGGTAAATAGAACATCTGGTAACTATTTATTTTAGGTGTAATTGTATTTGTTGCTGAAGATAGAGAACAACAGCAGCATCGAGGAAACAACTTACCACAGAAGACAGATGGTGTACAGGGCTCTCAGAAATTACCAACAGAGGCACTGCAAATAGTCAATGCAGCCAACACTGGTAGGTTTATTATTATGGATAATTTGATTATCACTCTTTATAAATGTCCTATCATCATTCATTTTTCAGTGAAATGCATATTTTATATGCCAAGCCATGTGCCTCTTTAAATAATTCATGCCGCCTGGCTTTCCTTCTTGTGAAACATATTTGTTTTGATTTAGCTCCTTCCCCCTTTTCTGGTATTTGAAACATTGTTAGGAATAAAAGTGAGGCTTCTGAGTAAAAATTATATGAAAATAGTAGTAAAAACTTTTTCCTTCATATTTTATTCACTGGCCAATTTGAATTTTACTGTGGGCTGTTTACTTGTCAAAGTCATTTGTGATGTTTATGTTCTATTAACATGAATTCTCTTGAATCACTCAGACATTGGTTCTAGATCATTCCCTTTCCTGGCTTATTAAAAAGGTCACAGTGGGATTGACTGAGTGGGTGAAAAGAGCAATCAAAGGGAGCTGTCTCTGGGAAAGCAGGTTTCTGACTTGCCCAAAGAAGGCAGTTGTAGGACCCTACTGGAGAAGACTACCTTGAATCCCACACCACTGGGTAATTTTCAGCCATTTCCCAATATTCTGTTTGCGGGCAAGTGTCAGGATATGTAGCCCCGGTCATAAGTGGATCTGCTGGATGTGTATTGAAATAGTGTATTGTAGTGGGTGTGACAAACCTTACGGGGGCATAGCCAGCAGAGCCACCCTAGCAACAGAGAGGATTTAATTCGATCAGTTCTCTGATCAAAGAACCCAGCTTAACGTGAGGAAGGGGCGGTGTGAGTGAGTCAGCAGCATAGATAAATACCAGAAGCAGGGTTTAGAGAAGGAGCTCCTTCAGTGAGAGGTCAAAGAGTGTGAGAGAAGAGCTGAGGGTTTGTTAACCTAGGAAAGTGTTTGCCTGTTAAGAGCTGGAGGTTTTTTTCTGTGTGATAACAGTGAATTGCCTAATACCTTTCCCTTGCTAGTTCTTTTCATAAAGATTTTATTCTGTTTTTTGTTAGAGTAGCCTCAGTACAGCGTTTCTTCAATTTTAGCTCATTTACACATGCTACCACAAGTGGTATGTTCATTTGGAATAAATCTGAAAACGCCTTGCCCTGTCTTCATGAGGGCTGTGGGCTTAGGGAAGGCAGAAGTATGATTAAGTGTGGAGAGGGAGCCAGGGGGTGGTAGTTATATGAAAGGGTGCTGCTTCTCCAGGGAGGAAAGACAAAAAGTAAGCCTGGTCTGTCACAGCTCTGGCTGGCCCCGATCTCCATGTGACAGTCCGTGTAGGGGCAGTGCTAGAGTTAGTTAGAGCACTACAAAGTATTGATTGTTAATTGTTGATTCTGTGATAACTGAAGCCCCTGTCAGAGCTGCTGATGAGGGGCAGCAGCTGTTGGCCCCTGTGGCTCTGGCTGGAGATGAGTCCTGCAGCTCAGGAGCTCCCCCTGCTGCCAGGGACCAAGCAGGCTCTGACGTTCCTCTGCCCGCTCCCTTAGGGCAACAGGGATCCGATTCTGAAGACGGTTTTGGAGCCTGTGCCAATCAGCCCACAAACAAGGTGGAGACTCAAGAGAGCTGAGCAAAGGGAGGCTTCCTTGATTAAGTTCAAGAAGCAGTGACTAGCCACACCTGTGCCTTGGGCTATATAACTGCCTGCCTGGAAGCTTTCCTTTGCTTGTGAACCAAACTTCTTACAAGCCCTCTTCTTGCCTGGTCATTGCTCCCAGTACCCGGTTCCTGCTACCTTGAATTGATCTCTGGACCCTTGGCTTTTGGAACTCTGACTACAGCTTTTGCTTGATGCTCTGGTAAATGAACTCCCTCGTGTAAAGTGCTTGCTTGTCCCCTCCCGGCTGGACTTTGCTGGCTCTCACACTCGCTCCTCTGGGCTGGCTCGCCACCCAGGTCTCTGACCTTGACAGATTCCAACAATGTATCTGTTTGAAGCTTGCTTGTGTGTTCCAATGTATCAAATGGTTTATTGCTTTATCGCTCATTGCTACAGGGTATCTGATTAGCAAGGAGAAGATCAGAGCAGTTAAAAATGGAAGTATGAAGAGGTGTTTTGGGAACTTGAAGTGTCTAAAGATAAAAGGCAGGAAATATGTTCATCCCCAAAAGATGAGAGAAGGATAAACAACTGTGATTCTGGGAAATGTCTAAAGATGTTGGATGATGTTAAATTTATGATCCTTTCCAATCACTGCTTTGTGTGCTTAAAATTTGTATGTGTAGGTGTAAAACCTGTGAACTCCAGCAACTTTGGAAGAAGTGTGCTGTGTTTGCTTTGCTATAAACAAACGCTACTGCCTACCTCAGAGTGGAGTATGTGGATTGCAAGTTATCCAGGGCATGACAGCAAGATACTTACGCATGTGGTGGGTTCCCAGCACCAGAGAATTCTTGGATGAAGCAGACAGGGTGTTACCAAACACTCTTTGAAACAAAGATAGGGGCTGCTAGGTACTGATTATCTCTTTGCTTGGACTTTTGATGCTTTAAAGCTGTTTTAGCCATGAGCCTAAGACCTTCTCTCTCAAGATGGAAATAAAAGCTACTCAACTCTTTCAATATATTTTTAACTATTCTTGTTAATTTCCCCCCCCCGATACAACTTCCTCTCCTGAGGCCTGAAATACATCTTTCATTTAAAAAACCAGTATATGTTGATTTATTATTGTATGCAAACTTGCAAGAACCTCTCATATGATTCTTGTTTAAATGTGACATGTCCTTCTGACTTTCATTAGGAAAACTTTAGAAGACATACAGCTTGGTGTTCAAAGATTCTCCTGACTATCCAACCATGTCACTACCAATTTGTCATCCAACTTCTAATTAAAGCAAAATTAAAAGTACTTCAGCATTAAAAGCAGGGTGAAACAAAGTGTAACAACTTTTCAGACACACACATAATAAGAACCAATACTGATTGACGTAGATTTAAAATAAAAGGTGAAATGAATTTAAAATAAACATTTTAAAGTTATATTTTAATGTGTTGCAGCTATAATTTTGTTGTATGAAAAGAATCACAAAACAAAGATATATAAAAAGTAATAAGTGTCTTAAGACAAGGCCTTTTAAAATAATTTCTTGACCGCTATGTTGATTCTATATTATGTCATAGCCAGAAGGACAGTTAAGAGATATATTCTCAGTTGTAAAGTGTTTTTAACTGAGGGTCTTTCAAAGCAGAATATTGGAGATGTTGTGTTATATTCAGGTTTTCTTCACTAACCCAGCTGTAAGAGGGGAATCCACCCTTCAAATGTTGTCCTGTATTTCATTCTCAAAGACAGACTCTGGCTTCTATGTTCAGCCTAACTCTAAAGACCCATCATGGCATTTGTGAACAAAAGCATTCCTGACCCCAAGTCTCTGTTCTTTGGAAATGGCTGGCCTTTAGGTCTTAGTTCAACATAGAGAACATAGTTGTACTCATGTCCTTCTGGTAGGCTTTTCATAGGAAATTTGTTGATAATTATGCAAAGAGAAGAGAGAAATAAAGAGAAGTTTAGTCAGATCCAGCATAATTCTTCATTGCTCTGGTGGCAATGTTTAAAATGAGTCTGAAAAAACAGCCCAGCAACACAAGGAAAATGTTTCTTTTCTAAACTGGTGCTTGTTGGCAGACTGAATAAGGACAAACAAATTGATGCTTTAGTCCAGACAAGACAGAGGTGCTCCTAATCAGTGGAAAGAGAGACTAGGCAATAGGGGTTTAGCCTGTGAGGGATGGATGAGACTGCTTCTAAAGCCACAGGTTTGCATAGGTTTTGGTGTGTCTTGGGCTCAGCCCTGAAATAGGATGATTAGGTTTTGGTGGTGGCTAGGAGTGCATTCACATCATTAAAACTAACACACCAACTGCACCAGTTTCTAGCGACGTGTGATTGGCCATGGTGCTGTATGCTTTAGTTACATCCCTTTTGAATTACTGTAATGTGCTTTATGTGAAGCTGTCTTTGAAGAATGTTCAGAAACTTCACTTGAAGAGCTGCAGTCAGATTGTTAAAGGCCGGGCTAATTATAGACTGCCAAGGTACTGTAGGCTGTATTTCAGAGGAAGATATTGACAAAACTACCTCTAAGATCCTTTTCACATCTTACCTTTTACTGGTACTGGGCTGCTTGGCTTGCGCACGAAGGCTTGGGAGGAACGCTGTCACATCCCTCCTGCTTCGGCTCCGCAGCTCCTTCCTCATTGCGTGAACACCCCGCCTCTTCCATTCGCAGTGCAACCTGGGACCTTGCAGGCTGCACTGAGGAGAGGATGCGCAACTGGCCCGGCTCCCGAGGCTCTGCGCACCAGGTAAGTGTGCGCGAGGTCCTGGAGCAATGCGCGACCGCGCAGTATTTTCGGCTTTGAGCCGAAAATGAAAAGGTGTGTGCGTGGTCTGTCAGGCCCTTGAGCGTCATGTAAATGTGAGTGCATCATGCAGACCGCTCCTCACATTTATGCAACGCTCAAGGGGCCCTTGCACTTCAAAAACACTGTGCGAAAAGGGCCTAAGTATTCCTTGCCTGAGAAGACCATTTGAAATTAAGGGGGTCTCCATCAGTCCATAGGTGACTTGAAAGCACACACAAAATTGCAGGGGACACATGACACCTTTGTTACAATAGCTCTCATGGCTCCTAGTCTGTATCCAGGCACAATTCAAAGGGATGGTTAACACCTATAAAACCCTATGTGAGCCAGGTCCAGGCTATCTGAAGGACTTAATTTTCTCAAATGAGTTTTCCTGAGCTCTAAGATCTTTGGGGGAAGCACTTTTTTCAGTCACAACCTTCACAGACACACAGAAGAAGGCCTTCTCCATGGCTGGTTCCAAAGTCTGGACCTGCCTTCCTATAGAGGCTAGACTGGTTCTCTCCTGACTGTTCTTTTGTCAGCAGGTGAAGACCCTTCTATTTCACCCATCTTTGAGGATCTGATTGTTTTATATGTAAAGGGATTTTTGTTTAGTGTGTTGTGCTGTTACGCCCCAAAGTAATCCCAAAAGAGGACCCCTAAAAATTGGCTTGGCTTCCCCCAACCTGTATATTGGTTAGTAAAGGTCAGTTGCAGTTAAAAACAACATTGGGGTTGAATGGGAAATCCTTAACAACAATACCGTCTCCCTCTGTTGCATGGGAATGTAGACAACGTCCTTTAGGCTAGAAGACTGACCTATTGTTCACTCCTGGACACTGTCACACTCCAAGCTATGCTGATGAACTGTGTGAAGCCAGAAAATCAAAACCTATCAATTCGGAATTTTAAACCTATCACGCACTTGGCCTTCCCAGTACGAAAACAATACCAAGGAGGGGTCGTGATATTTGCCTAACATTATATGTCACACTTATCGCCCATTAACGATACTTTGCTAGCCGATACCTGGCCTGAGGACAGAAATTAGCTATAAAACTCCCCACTTTTGGAGCCTCTTTGGAGAGCCTCCTAGACCGGACAGAAGGGCCCTTTTCGCTGCTACTGAAGCCTCCCATACTAGCCTCTCAGACGCTGCTGAGAGCCAAACGCGACTCGCGTTCCTACTCCTCCGTGAGACCCCACTACTACCATCCGTCCAGCCTGGGATCCAGCCTCCCCTTGGTACTTTACACCGAACCTGCGCTAATCCTCTCCTTCCCCCAGGACGTCTAGACTAAGATCCGTATGCCCTCTCTCCCACTTGGTTTCTTATTTCCATCTTTATTTCTGTAGCCCTTGTATGAGTGCAAGAATATTTGGTAACGTGTGTACATGACTTTCTCTCTCTCTGTTAGTTTTGTTAATAAAAACCATTGTAGCTCATTTCTCTGACTCTTCCGTGGTTCTGACCCTGTAGACATAGGGTTGAAGATCCCTTGCCCTGACCTCTCGCAAGTTTTGCTGCGTAGCTCTCCTAATTCCTTAATTGTTGAAGCGTGGTTTGGGTATCCTCAAGATACCCCCAATTTTCAGGGTAATAGTGCTACCATTAGTTTGTGTCTTTAGATTAATGTTTAAGTGTTTTAATTCTATAGGCAGTTTAATACTGTTTTCATCTTAATTATTGGTATGTTTTTAAGTACATACCAAAACTTTATTTCCATTTGACAAGCTACCTTGCGTTCTAGTCTTGAGAAAATGGTTGAGTATAGTCAAGTTATAAATAGTGATGGATGAATGGATAAATTTGAATTGTTTTTACCTACACAGTGCTAGTTTATTATAATACTTCTGTCAGTACACATCTTAATAACAGTATACCTGTGAATAACATTTACCATGTTGTCATTTTATTTTACACAGTAGAATGCTGGCTATCAATTATTCATTCACTGTGCTTGAAATTCTTGCCAAAAATAGGTTGAGTCTAACATATAACACAGTGCCAATAGTATTTTTTTTAAAAGAATGGCTTACTAGCTGTAATTATTTCCTATGTAATGAGAGTTGCATATTACATTTTTAGTATGAAACGCTGTTATTGTTAGAATTCTTGGTCCAGAACACTTTGTTATATCTTAAATGTGTTGAGGTCCTTACTCCTGTTTTTGCTACAACTGTGCTTTGTGTCAGCAGCAGTTAGAGCAATTTTGGCCTGCTATTTAAAAGGCATATTTTGATAATATACTTCTTGATATATAATCCTGTGGATTGTATCCAGTGGCATACCAGTGGAAAAGGTAGAAATAGTGAATGAAGGTATAAGCACTATTGTAGTAGGACCAGTAATGCAAGCACTGTTGGAACTAGGGCAAACAACACCTAGCTTAATGCAGTTGTGAAAGAATTGTGAAATGGCTTGTACAGCAGTTCTGAGAAACTTTTTCAGTGACTTGTACAATCAAATGCTGGATTTAAAAGTCAGTCAGGAGTTAAAATGGGATTTCAGAGAATCATCGAAGCTTTGGGCAAGTGTAATAACATGGTTGGATACTACCCTACAGTATTTCTAGTGAACAGGATAGATTAAAGAAACCAAAGTGTATGCACATTGCAGAGTGAAAAGGAAGGAAATTATGAACCTAATGCCTAATAAAGCATAAAAGATCAGGTAAGAGCACTCGATAGAATACAAATCGTTATACCAAAAAGAATAGCGTAATGAAAATCAATTATTTTTAGTTTTAAAACTACAAGTAGTATGTATCTGAGGATGGTTTCTCTAATTGCAACTTTTTGGTCTCTATAATTGCAGGGATGCCTGTGTGAATATGAGTGTCTTTATGATGATATTAATGTAATCTAAATTAAAACATGTTTTAAAAGATTAGGATATTTCAGATTTAAAACCAGAGGGGTTTTGCATACCATTCTTAAACTGTCATCACATTGAAACTGAATTTAATATAAAGCAGGCAGAATTAACATTTTGAGATTAAATATATTCTCAGCATAAAAAAAAATGAAATATTCTGATTGTGCTCAGGCTTTTAAGACTGGTTTTCACTGAGGCCCTAAAAATGTAGGCAGGCCAGTAAACAGAGATAAAGAGCAGGGTCCAGCAAGTTTCCATCCCCTGGTGGAAGGTGTTATAAACTGGTTTCTGCCCATCTTGATTTGGCAAGAGGACTAGATACTGCTAACGGTCTTTATTGCTTCAGCTCCTTCGACTCTGGTCTCCCTCAGAGCCTTTCTCTTGCATTCCCTCACCCAGGAGATAAGAGACATGGTATACTGAGCAGACAAGGTGTGAGTGAAGGTAAAGAAGAAGAGTCTATAAGAATAAGAAGGCTTATAACACTGTTTGCTGTATTCCCCCGGGGGCTGAGGGAACACAGCAAATCTTCAGGGGCTGAGAAGGAATTTTTCCATGTTAATGGCACTTCCCTGTTTTTTTCCCCTTCTTTGGTGCCATTTGCACATGCTTTTGTGGGACTTTGCACTGGTTTTGTTGCTTTTCCTTGCTGTATAGGGTTCTTTGCATTGTCACAATTGGCGGATGTTAAAGAGAAGAGAGGACATCAGATATAAGCATAAAGAGGTGGCAAATAACCCGGAGGGGGGGATTGAATCAAAGAGGGTGATATCCTGCAGTCTGAGCAGATGAGGGTATATGACATCATTGCACTGGGGGGGTCATAAATCCCCCCATTGGACAATAATAGATTTAACCCTTTTGTGGATAATATGCCCTTTCAGCCAGATGTCTAACACACATCTTTGGCTACTAGCACAACTCGATGTCCCCTCTAACCTACTGGGTGAAACTCATGAATATACCTCATGAATATTCATATTGTCTTCATATTTAGTTAATTAGTATATGATGTATTTGCATTAAAGTTGTGGCCAACTTTTAATCCAAACACAGTCTCCGGCATGGCTGTCTTGGCACAATCTCTCCCCCAGGAAATATGAAACATAGGTCATTTCTGCCCTACACTGTTATAGTGCTATTATTCCATTTTCAACATCCTATGGAATCCTGGAGTTTGCAGTTTAGGGAAGGGCGTTCAGAATTTTCAGCCAGGGAGCTCTTTAGCCTCAGTAAACTACAAACCCCAGAATTGCACAGGATGTTGAAAGTAGAATAATAGCACTATAAGTGTAGTGTGGAAATGGCCAAAGTGTGCTGAGCAGACAAGATGTGAGTGAAGAGTTTGTAAGAAGAAAAAGACTTACATTCTAAATAATTCAGCTTTATAATGTTGGAATGCATCCTACTCTTGAGGCACTTGTATCAGCTACACTGTAAAAAGTTGTGGAGTTAGAGAACCAGTTTTGAGATGACATTCAGCCAGCTTCAAAGTAAATAGAAAAATTCTAACATCACTTTCTATCATTATTCCCTTAGCCTTTTCAAACTGATGTTGGTAATGTTTCCCCATGATGTCCATAGCAGAGAAACTCAAAGTGTGGACCTTGTTGTCCTTGCTCAGCCATGCTTTCCAATTAGACAAAGGTAGCAACAATCCATTGTCTCTCCATCAGTTCTCTTGCACCCTCCTTATGTATCTTGAGGTACTGTACTAAGTAAACTTTGGCTCCAAAAAGTACAGATGTTTTCAAGCCCTTATAATTTATATGGAAGCTGTAAAGCCCTGTGATCTGTGGCTAAGTCCTTGCAGGATCCTGCCCAGTACCTCAGACCCAGCTGGCTGCTCTGATGCAGGGCAGCTGGAGCAGCCAGCAAGATAAAGGCTGGGGTTACTCTGCAGTCTCTGTTATAGGAATATGGTTTTTTGTGTTGTGTGTAGTCTCTCTTGACTTTCCAGTGGTGCTGGCTCCTGGACTTGGACCCCTGACTGTTTTTCAGACATGCCTCTGGCTCTGTGGACTCTTGTTACCTGATAGGCTTCTACTGCCTTGAACCCTTGTTGTGCCTTGATCTTCTGCCTATTTCTTGGACCTGCCTTTTGCCTCTGGCCCTGTGTACATCTGTTGCCCAGAATGTTCCTGTTGCCTTTAACTCTCCTTGTGCTCTGACCTCCTGCCTGTCTCCTGGACTTGCTTCTTGCCTCTGGCCCTGTGAACTCTTGGTACCTGTAGAATTGCTGCTTTGGACTCTTATTGTGCCCTGACGCTTGGCTTCCTGACCTAGTGCCTGTCCTTTGGCCCAGCCCTGCTGCCTGTTCCAGTCAGCCCTAGCTGCCCATGCCTTGGACCCTGATAGAAGCCCTGTTAGGTGAAGGGTTGTTTTTTAGTACCATGGGAGGTCCTATGTCATGCTATATTCTCTAAATCTTGGAATGAACCCTTTGGATACCTGCATGCAGGCCAAAAAGCCATACAGGTGTGTTGTACTTAGTCAAATAAGATAATGGAAGAATGCCATTATAATAGAAGACTTCCCTCATTGGAACTAGAAGAAGTGTGATTTTTCAGTAACATACCCTTCCCTTTGCAATGTCCTCATCTCTCCACAAGATTTGTGTGAAGATGTGGAGATGTTCTGCTAGAAGGGATGACTGAAAATCATCTCCCTCTTGCCAGAACTGTTGTATTACCAGAGGAAAACCAGGTAAATCTTGCTTGAAGATAGTAACAAACATTTTCATTTTATTTAGCACTCTCTATTAATATGCTTTTCATCTGTCATAAAATAAATATGATGATAATCACTCATAGCAAGTCAGATTCTTGTGGAAATCCTTTCTAGCTAAAAGGCTAGATTGATTTTTATTTCGAATGCAGATTTCCAAACAGTTGTAAAATCATTTAAGGTCACTATTACTTAGAACACATTTTTACAGTTTAGTTCTGAATTGGCCTATAATACTTTTAATATTCCTGCCTCAAATCAAGTGGTCAGATACCAACTGTATTTCCTCATCCTTTTACACAGTTCCCTACTCCAGGAGGAATTGTTTATTTTTCTCAGATATGTATTTGCTAGTAGCAATTAGCTTGCTTTCTTTTGAAATATAACTCATATTTAATGAAATGTTATAACTTCCAGGAATAACAACTGTATTGGAGCCAGCAGAATTACTGATATTTCATGGAACCATGAGCTGTAAAAGGTTATTTGTTATGAAAAATCTCTGCATTCTGGAAGAAATTGCCCATTTAAAATTTTATTAAAAACATGCTGCAATTGTTAGCAATGTAAACTCTCCATATGTTGCTGGTGAGTTTTAGGTTTTATCTTCTTTCTTGCAGCAGGTGGTTGTATATTGGCATCTGCTGTAACAGTTACTCCATTTTGAAACCTATACATCTGTGCCTTTCTGGCATCCTCAGCACACAGGATTTTATTTGTACAGAAACAAGTTAGGGATTTTTTCTACTAAATGAGTAGTCAGTTTATGGTGTTGAGCATGAGCTGCAACGTGTCTTTGGCTTGCGTGTTCCATCCTCCCTTCTCTTCCTCCAGCATGGCTACTAAAAAGAGATCAGAAGCTTTTGCTTCAATTTTTGATTAAGCTAACTTCTTGCTTTGTTCTGATTCAACAAACTTTGGAAGCAGAAACTTCTGATCACCCCATTTCTGCACTGGAGTGGAAATAGGGAGTAAAAAAACATGCTGCAGCTCATTCTACTCATTAGTTATAATAAAATCCAAACTATCTCAGTTTTTTTTCCCTTTAGTGGCTAATAGTTCTGGTATTTTATTACTATTGTGGCCCTTTCCGCACCTTACCTGGTTTCGAAGCCATTGTGTGGGGATCCAGTGAAAGCTTCTCCCAGGAGGGAAGCACTTCTGTCACACTCCCCTCCACACCAGCTGCCTGCTGGATGGGAGGAAGCGCAATGGCTCTGCCCCTCCCTTCCACAGTGCAGCCCAGCAGTTTCCCAGGCTGTGCTGGGGGAGGAAGCACAACCATTGTGCTTCTGATGTTCCATGTGACAGATAAGTGCGGGAGGGAGGTGAGAGGACTGCACATTTGCATGTCATTGTTGGGAGAAACCTGACAGTGATTTAATCTGCGATTGCGACGGATTGCTACAGCATCATGATGACATCATGCAGAACCGTCATCGTGATCCTGTGGTGATTCCGTGGCCATTGCGGGTTGGAGGTGGTGTGCAGAAAGGGCCTGTGTTTTATGTTATTGTGTATAACACTGAAATTGATACAGGTTGGTATATTTTAAATATAAACAGCTCTGCTAATGCTTCAGTGCTCCCTATTTTATGCCAGCCACAAGCAACCATAGGGTAATGTGAAGGCCTATTTATTTGATTGCTCTCGTTCATTCTCCCTCTGCCTCCCTCCTTGACACATCAGGTAAATTGCACAGACCCAGGGCATATCAATACTATCATGATGTAGCACATAGTGTCACATCCCTTCTTGGGCTATGTAGAAACTGTAATTTCTAACTGGGTAGTTAAAAGAAGAGTTCCAGGCAGATTTTCTGGAGTTCAGTATCATCTATACCTAATCTTGTGCATATTTTCACAATATGCAATTTACTTTACACAAAGTAAATTGTATATCATTATCCACCTTCCGCCCCCCCCCCATCTCCATTTGTACATTATGCGCCAAATTTGAGGCCCATTTTATCATACATTCTTTTGAAGTTTCATCTTCTGTTGTCTGATTTCAAAAGATATTTGTACACTTTTTGATCACATGATCATCATCTTTACACGATTCTAGGTAAAAATAGTTTTTCCAGCCTCTTTAACTAAATTTGTCTTATCTTGTTTAAATCTCTTTTTAAGTTGTAAATAAGGAAACCAACTAAGCTGTATACCCTCAGAAAGCGTCTCTCTTGGCTGAAGTTCCCACTGATCCTTCTCCATATATAAAATATTGTTGTAATATAATCATTTTTCATTTTTTAAACCTATTTTTTCTCAAAAAAAAAACTTTCTGAGGTGAGGTAACTAGTAATACCTTAGGAAAAGACCTTTTCTTATATTTGGAGCAAACTCTGAGAAGAGTTTTCAGATACAATGGTTTTTATATCCGTCATGTGCCTTGACTTTATCCCACCAAAGATAACCATACCAACCAGATCTTAAGTCATGACCTTCAAGTTCCAAGAGTCTCTCTAAGCAAAATCCATTCTTTCACCCATATTAAATAACAGGGGTCATAATACAGTTTAATATGAGAAAATCCTAGACTACCTCTTTCTTTAGCATCTTACAGTATTTTAAGCTTTATTCTAAGTTTGTTTGCCTGCCAGACAAATCTGGAAATATCTTTCTGCCATTCCATAAAAGGTGTTCCATTTCTTATTATGAACATTATTTGAAAATAAAATAAAAACCTGGTCAAAACATTTGTTTTTATTATTGCAATATGCTTTTATTTTTGCAATAATTAATAATTATTTCAATTTTCCCCATAAAAGATATATCTCAATTTTTCCAAATCTTTTAAAATTTCTTTCCAGATTTTCTTGTAATTGTTTTGAAACAATGCACTATTGTTCTTCATAACTATAATTCACATATATTTGATCCCATTTTTTCCCCACTTTGCAATAAGAGAGAGCAGTTAATTTGTTTTCCTTGTCCTATACTCCATTCAGCAAGTGATCCAGAAAGCAGGTGGTTAGAATGCAAAAACTGCTGGATAGTTAAGCCAGTCTATGTCAGTTGCAGGTCATCCAGCAGGTTGAAGGGAGAAGCAAGAGTGTGGTCACTAGCCAGTCCAGATGTTGCACAAGTCAGTAGTCTGAATGAACAAAGCCAGCAAGGAGTAAAACAGAATCATAAACAGTAGCTGTTCCAAGATCCAGAGAACACAAAATGCCAAAGAGTACTGCCATTCACCAAGACAGATGGTTATAAGCCGGAAAGCTGCCATTGAACTGTTGGTATATTTATATTCAGGTGTCTCAAGCCATGAGGTGCTGAATTAGTCAGCATCTCTTACTCAAAAGGCTCTGGGGCTCTTAAGTGGGACATTCCTCCTGTGCATGGCAAATGGCTGCACCACATCTTTGACCTCCTGCTGGGGAGTAAATCCCCTGTCTGTCCAGCCTCCAGCACTTCTGACTCAGAGAGACCACCAGTGTCAAGAGTTCTAAATTCCTGGCGCTCTGACTCTGAATCAGAATCAACTTCAAAGGGTGAGTTATGACACTCCTCTTCTAAAATCATATTTTTGGTCAGTAATTTGTTTTGTCACAATTCACTTTAAAGTCAGAACAAGCCCCAAACCTCTTCATTTTTTTCCCAAGAGAGCCTTCATTGAATCTAATGGATTTTGTATCATTATCACAGAATCATCCACATAAGCCCTAAGCTTATACTTTTTTTTTTAAACTCTCACTCCACAAGCCCCAGCTCTTCTTACGTGCTGTCAGGCATCTTTCATTTCCACTGTGAGCCTTTCCCTGAACCTGCTATCTGCTTAGAATTCTCGTGTTCTGGACTTGATCTTGTCTCATTTCTACTTTAGGCCTATTTTCATTGTCATGAGCCAAAGATTTTACACAATCATAGTAATTCCTGGTGTGCCACCCTAATATGTAATCAGAGTTCTCTGTCTCCAAGCAATTAAGAGGAAAATGAAAATACCCTGGAAAAATATCATTGCTAATCATAGTAATAATTTAAACTGAACTTTAAAATATTTTATCTTCTTCTATTTTTCTACATTTTCTCCCTCCCCACTTTACCCCTCACTTCTGTCTATGAATTACTAAATAAAACAGATGGTAAGGGCATTATTACAATACTACTGCATTTTAAAACTGACAGGTTTAATTTATACAATTGTGTAAAGATATCAAACAAGTGGCAATTGTTCATCTTCTGTGGTTTATACAAACCTTATTACAAACTCAGTGTGGCCATTCCTTAGCAAAGATGTACCAAGCACATCTAACATTTCATTGTGCTCAGAAATTGAACATTTCTAGGATTATCTGTGTTTACTTTTTTCCTGCAAAATGTTTTCCTACCTTGTTGCCAAGTTATAATTTCCTAATACAAGCGATGGAGATGTCTGTGTTCATATTAATTTAGTAATTGATATATTCAGACTGTTAGACCTGTCCCTACCCTCTGGGACAGCAGAGAACAGGCCTTCCTCCTTCTCTCTATGATAGCCCTTGAGGTATTTAAAGAATACAATCATGTCACTCTCAGTCTTCTCTTCAACAAGCTGAACATGCCTGACTCCTTTAACCTTTCCTCATATATTTTATTCTCCATACTTTTTATCATCCTTGTTGCCCTTCTCTGAACTGCTCCAACTTGTCTATATCCATTCTAAAATGAAAGGCCCAGAACTCAGCACAGTACTCTAGATGAAGCCTGACCAGTGCAGAATACAGTGCGCCTTCTTCTGGCATGACTTCTGCATGCATGAATGCAAAGTGACGTGAAGTGTTCATCCTGTTATAGTCAATCGATGTGACAGACGTGTGCCCACACTGCTGCAGGTGCATGCACATTGTGTCCATTGACTACAATGGGATGCAAAAGCTTGTGTTATTTTGTTTCACCTGTGCATTTTTGTACCCTAAATGTGGAATTTATCATCTTAGTTGAATCCCAGTTTATTAATTTCTGCCCGATTTTCTAGTTTTTCTAGGTCCTTTTGAATTCTGTTCCTATCTTTCAGTGTGTTAGCCACCCCTCCCAGTTTACTGTCATCTGCAAACTTAATAAGGATCCTGTCTACCCCATCATCTAAGTTGTTGATAAAAATATTGAAGAATAATGACCGTAGGATAGAACCCTGAGGTACTCCACTCAAGACCTCCTTCCAATTTGAAGTGCAGCCATTGATTAATAAGATTTTCCAACCAATTATGGATTCGTCTGTCAGTATGCCCATCTACTCCACATTCAATCAATTTGCTAATCAAAATATAATGGGGGATCTTATCAACTGCTTTCCTGAAATCCAGATAAATGACATCCACAGCAGTCCCATCATCTACTAAACTAATGACCTGATTGAAAAAAGATATTAGTTTGGTAGGATTTGTTCTTGACAAATTCATGCTGGCTGCTAGTGATAACTGCCTTGTCATTAAGATACTTGGAGACAGATACCTATATAATCTGTTGTAATGTTGTTTTCTGGTATTCAGGTCAGGCTGACTGGTCTGTTGTTTCCTGAATCTTTTTTTTTGAAGAGAGCAGTAATGTTTTCCCTTCCCTAGTCCTTTGGTACCTCACCTGTTCTCCAAGATTTCTCAAAAATAATGGCAAGTGATTCAGAGAGTACATTAGCGAGTTCCTTCAGTATTTTGGGATGCAGTAGGATTGTCAGGTTGCAGACCCCAAATGCTTGGAGCCATCTGTCTTAGCAACAAAGGCAAATAAGGAAGATATTATAAACATGGCTAAAGTTAAGTATGGTGTGGTGATTTTTTTCCTCCCTTTATCATAATACTAGAACAAGTGGTTATCCACTGAAGCCAGATAACGGGTGATTCTCAACAGAAAAAAGGAGGTATTTCTTCACATGTGCATAGTTAAACCGTGGCATGCACTGCTATAAGGAAGGATGGGACTGCTAGCCAGAATAAATAGTCATTAGAATTAGAGTCAGTATTCTCCTGCACATTAGTAATTTGGGAAGATGACATGGAAGATGCAGTTGTGCGTACATCCTGCTGGTGAACTTCCATTGGCAAGTGGTGGACTACTGTGTGAACAAAGATGGTTGAACTAGAAAGGTTTTTGGTCTATCAAGTGTGGCTTTACTTATATTCTTAACTTCTTATACCATATGCAGATAATTTGGAGTGGTCTTACCTTTTACAGAGGGAGCCAAAATGGGAGCACCTTTAAAAGCTTCAACAGCAACCATGGCAAGAAAGAGATCATAAGGATAAAGAGTATATTTGGATTTCTTTTTAGATTAGACTCGTCATTCAAGAAGATAACCTAAATGTAGTTCCTCATCCCAATTAGAGTAAACTCACTGAATTAGTGGAATGTACAGAAGTATTGACATACTATTCAACAATTGATTTAATGGCTCTTTTTTTCTAGCTTGGACTAGTCACTGGATTCAGGATTATGTCTCAAAGAATATAGAAATATTTTTATAACAAATATGCAGTACATAGGCCCTTTCTGCACAGTGTCATCATCTCACCATAAGAGCAGGTTGTTACTGGTCCAGGAGCCATATTACCACACAACGTTGTCATTATCCAGCTGCTATCCTGTTCCCAAGCATTGCTGATCATCCCTATTTAATTTCCAGAAAAAAAAAATGTTAAGAGCCTCCTTTACAGCTACAATTCCATCAGCTGGGTCAATGCAGTTCTGTAATACCTCTTGATAGCGCTTCCTGTCATGGTGGATCCAGGACTGGGCAGTGTGTGGACATGTCCAGCTTGTCCCTCCCTTGGTGTGGCAAGTTTGGAATCTACTACCTCTCTGTGTTTAAATTTCTCCTTTGAATTAATTTTTAAATTTTTTAAAATACTTTTTTTGGAATTATAGCACAAAACTGCAATAGTGTACTGGCATGTCATGACGTTACACCGTGGCTATGCTAGTAAAAACCAACCAGCCAACAGCTCTGGGGCAGGGAAAGGGTGGGGGAAATAGAGTGGCCAATGATGGCTGATGTGTGGAAGGAACACCAGTGGCAATAATTCTACTCATCTGCTTCAGGTGAAAAGGTATAGTAGAGAGTGTCCCAACCCAACACCATCATGGAAATGGCAATGCTGGGATTGCAATGGAACAGCATGCTATTGGGGTATGGTGTGGAAAGGGCCATAGTTTCTTAGCTCAGAATCACAGAGTTGGAAGGAACTGCAAGGGCCATCTAGTCCAGAACTTTGGAATACAGGAATATACAACTAAAGCACTCTGTAGAGATGTCTATCCAAATTCTATTTAAAAAGACCTCCAAAAAAGGAGAGCCCACTACCTTCTGAGGCTGTCTATTTTACCATCGAACAGCTCTTACCGTCAGGTTGTTATGAGGAATTTCTGTTCAGAATCTATCAAAACTATAGACTTCAATACTTTTCATCAATGTGTGAAGACAATTGTGGTGAAAAATTGGCTGTTATAATAGCTTTAATTTTAAAGTTTAAAGGTGACATTCTTAATAAGTAGCTAGGAGCATATCATATAAGAAATTGATTTTACAAGTATAATCTATTTTCTGTGTTGCTTTCTTCTGCAGCTTGCTTTCAGTTGTTAATTACTGTGTTAATAAATCATTTTTTTTTAAAAAAAATAACTACCAGTTTTCTTAAGTTTGAAACTAAATGTGAAGTATTTGGTAACAATTAACAGTCAGTTTAGAGTCACTTTCACTTATAGCCAGTAGCCTATAGAAAATTTGCTGTTATTTGCAGAGTTCTCAGGATTTATTGAGGGATGCAAGGCCTGGGAATAAAGTTGAAGGAGTTTAGCATCAAAAACTAGAGTCTCCAACTTGAGGCTTAATGTCATACCAGATGGGCAGGTAGTATACTAGCAGTTGCAGTGGCAGAGGTTTCTGTGACCAACACAAGATACAGGTACTGTAATCAGTACCAGATTTTGGTTGCACATCATCTGTGGAAGTTTTTAAAACCATCTAAATATGTGATGTAAATCCTGCTTCCCATTCTTTGTCCTTCCTGGTGCTCTTTGGAGAATCTGACAACTAGGATAAGCTAGGCGAATGTCATCCAGCCAAGATTCAGTAATATCAGAGGGTAATGTGGCTGTCCCCCAACCAGCTACAACTTCCATTGCCTTCAGCCAGCATGACCGTGGCATCAGAGCACAATTAGGAGAGTACCTGTTGAATAGAGTCTGCTTTAGAGTAGTGACAATGAACTCTTGACATCCAGTGTGGGATGGCAGACCTTCCTTTTCTCAATTTGATCTCTGCTGAAACCTCAGGGGAGTTTCCAAATTGGTTTAAACCAGCACAGGGAGCTGTTGTATGCTATTGGAAGATACTCGAACATCTGTTTTTCTTATTCAAAAAAATCCCAAGTCCCTTTTTGCAAGTAGAACTTGTGTTGTATAGAACTGTGGCTTAAGAGTATTACTGCTTACCAACAGAGGGATGTCCTTTGGTCATGAAGTATATTAAAGCCATTAGTGCACATACAGTGCATGGCAACTTGTAAGATATAGTGCTCTATTGTTGCTAAATAGAGGAGGTAGATGTGTGAGAGAAAAATGACAGCTCTATAGTTATTTGTACTGTGAAGGAAGAAGGAAGATATTACATTTGTATTCACAGGCTGTTTTGGCTCCCTACTGAGAGAGTTCTGTTCCATGTTTACTAGTCTTTTTGCTAAATATGTAGCATCTGGTGACTGCAGCTGAGAACAGAATGGTGGACTAGTAGGTCTGGTAGGACATTGGTCTGGTCCTTCAAGGCAATTATTATGCTTTTAATCAAAATACATTGATAAACCTTTGCCTATTGTTCTACCAGGCAAATTCAACTAATTATATTTGCTTAGCATAATTTGTAGACATTATTCTTGTCTACAAATCTGTATCACTGTTAAACTGATTCCACAAGTTATTTAAAGCAACAATATTGCAGGTAGGTGAGAAAACATCTTATTAACATTGGAGAAATAAAACCTATAAATTTAGAGAGTTGTAACATAAAACTTTCAGGCAACATCCTCTTTTTTTTTTCCTTTTTAAATCCTCATGATGTTGTAAGAAACATCAGTTTGAAAGTGTGGGTTAAAACAGATTCAGAAGAATGCAGCATTGTTTTTCAATTACTGATATTTAAATGTGTGTGTGTTGGGGTGTGTGTGTCAGGGGTCCAGTCCCTTCAGTTATTCTTGTGTCTTGCCTGCTTTTGGTTTTAGACCAAAGGATAGATTTATCTTTCTCCTACTCCTTTTTGTGCTCTGGATGTCAGAAGTGGGCAGCTCCTTGGACTAGACTTTTAAATACCTGTTCCCAATTTTTGTCTGGTAACTGGAACATAATGCATGGATAGAAGTCCATAATAACACAAAATTATTTTTTTCCTGTTGCCCTGGCAACAGGTCTGCTCCTTGATCCATTCTCGCTAACTCAACCACTCCAGCCTGAAATAATATTCCTACTGCCAAGCAAGCAAAGATTGCTCATTTTTGGTCATCTCCTAGCTTTTTCCTAACTCCAAACTACTTGCCTTCCAACTGCAGCCTTCATTTTTCTAGATTATGATTTTTTAAATTCCTGTCTTGCTAACAAGGGCAGTACAGTGCTAACAAATATATGTAAGGTTCTATATTCTGTGTATGTATTGTGTGTTGATGAAAGGTGTAGTACATTAGTCTGTTGTACAGTTCCATCTTTATAAACTGTTTTGGCTCAGTGCTACTGCACATATTTTGAACATATTCACCAGCATACAAAGAATGAGCCCAAAAGAAGCTTAAAGTTCCCCCTCCCCTTTAAAAAGAAAATGAACTGCAATGTCCTACCCTACTTTGCTGCTTGCCAATCTGCTTTTGAAACAGAGGAAATTTTAAAAGCAGCTTCTGTTGTATAGGAGTGAGATGTTTAAAGAAAAATAATTTCAGAGAACTAGCATAAGCCTCTTCCATGTATCTACGTAGCAACTTGGATCTAAGGCTTAGAAATTTGAACATTAAAGATTGTAATTATTTTCCACACAGGAAATACTTTTATGTTTGAAGAAATTATCAACTGAGACTTAATATTTTCTTGTTTCTTTAACTTCCCTAGGACAAAGTTCAACATGCTGCAAAGTGTGGTTTTCACTGGAGATACATAGTATACCAGCAGCACCAGAAAAAACTCTGAATGTGGAATGTACTGTTCTGGTAAGAGGTTTTCCCTTAATGGTACAAAGAAACATTTCTTAGTTGCATACTTATTTTACTAGAATGAGATACATTATGAGGAACTTTTGCCTGCAGCAAGTAGTCTAATTACACATGTAAGGGAGTGTGAGGAGAAAGAGGACAGACATGCTTAGCCAGTACCCAAGTATCTTTTTATAACATAGCTTCAACTTGCTATAATAGGTTTTTTGAATATTTTACTGACTCAGAAACCCAGTTCTAACCTGCAGTACTATAGGGCAAATCTATTTTTCAATCTGTTTTAGACTACTACATAGTCTGCTGTTATATATCCTAGTTGTTGACTGACCACAACATCTGTTTAGTCAATGTAGTAAGAGAATACTGGACTAGACAGATCTAACAACAAAAGGAACCAGGATTGCTTTTTTTTTAAAAAAAACACTATATTCAGAAGTATATTTCGTTGCATACTTGGTAAGTTGTTTCCAAGTATATTTATTTAGAATCAGGTTACTCATTATCTTTATTTTAATGGGATTAAAGTAATCGTGTATGAAAATAGCATTATTGTTTAATAACCTGGACACATGAAAGGCCATGTTCTTCAAAGATATATGATCATTGCCTATGTATGCAGATCAAATATCTTGTCAATACAAACCAGTTAACACAATCCAGACCATGACTGTAAAACAAACATGTAGGTGGCACTAAAACTGCATTCAGAGCAAATATCTCAGAGCCCAGACACAAACATGTAAAGTCACAAGGATAATATTGTTACACATATCTTATTCTTCAGGCAGTGACATTTCAGTGGTTCTAGCAGTTATTCAGCTTCTAATTTCTCTGGACTTAGGCTACTGGTGGCTGCTCATTTATGGTTAATTTGTTCAGATTGATGTATTCAGGTTGAACGAAGTTGGGGATTTTCAGCACTAACAATAGATTTCCCAAAGTTCTCCACTTCTACATCACATCTCTTAAGCACCCCAAAATGCTGCTATACAGATGAAACTCAGCACTTGAAGTCTGTCCATCTCCTCCTCCAAACTGGTAATTTGTTCAGATACACAGATGAAGGAGATAAGGCATGCTTCCTCCTTCATACTGAGTCTTTGTCTGTTCCCTTATGTAGCCTTTGCTAAAGCTAATTTCCTTCAAAAGGAAGGTATTTTGCCAGCATTATTGGCAAGGCCAAGACTCTGAACATCTATACCTCAGGAAACTTACATTGATAGAAAGCCTATTAATGAAATCTTAAAATCAAGAATCAGTAAGTGGGAATGGACACAGTAAGGACAAGCAGACCAGCCAACAAGTTAAATAACAATCTAGGTTTAAAAAGTAGATTATTGTGGAATGGAATAACTGAGAAACCAATTTTGCAGATAGAGAACCCTGAAGCTTAGGCCATTTCTGCACTAAACTGTTACAGTGCTGTTATTCCACTTTCAACATTCTGTGGAATTCTGGTGTTTGTAGTTTCCTGAGGCCAAAGAGCTTTCTGGCTGAGAATTCTAAATGCCCCTCCCTAAATTACAAACCCCAGGATTCCATGGGTTGGTGAAAGTGGAATAATAACACTATAACAGTGTAGTGCAGAAATGACCTTAGTCCAGTTCTGAAGACAGTGAATCTATGGCAGTAAACTCCAAATGCATGCTGAGCAGATCAGTCATGAAAGTGGGCCACAACTTCTAAGTCATGTTATATAGCTGGTGCTATCTGTGTGCCATTTCAAGCAAGCAAGTGGGATGTCCAGGAAGTGGCCAGTAAGACTGGTTGGCAGCACCAAGTGGACTTCAGCTGGCCATGCTGAGTCAGCCCCAGCAAGTGAGTTACTGCCTTCTAGCCTAAGGCAAAATTATAACGTCCAGGGAGTATGATGGCATTTTACAATGCAGCTTGCATTGGGGAAGCTACTACAACATCAGTTATCGCACTTTCAGTAAACTATGCCTGAAAAAGTTCATTTTCTATCACTCAGAACACAAAATAATTTGCCAAGTTGCAATCTAGCATATGTAAAAGAGATCTGGGTAGAGTCTGTTTCATATATATGCATTTAATATTTGGCCTTTTCCCCAGTGTACGAACCAAGTTTGCTTACAATACAGACTAAAATAAAATGCGGCTAAAAGCCTAATAATAACATTAAAAAAAACAATTGAATAAGCAACCTAATTAAAACACTAATTTAAAACATATTCAAAACATAGTAAAGAAGATAACAGTGCAGCCAGTTCAAAGATTTTTTTCTCGAACAAGCAAATGTGTGTCTAAATAACAATAAACTGCTAACCAGTATAAACAGAACAGAAAACAGGCCATTGGTTCCAACTAAGTTCTGTGCATAAATATTGCACAAGCATATTTTGTACAATACTAGTTTTTCTGTGCATGTATTGCTCTTCTTTTTAAAACCCCTTTTACAGAGCATTACTCCTCAATACTGATTTATTGGCCAAATTTTAGACAAGGGAGAGGCCATTTTGTACTATAAAGATATGACAGAGGCTTGGACACAGAAGTCTCACATGCAATCAATGTCTTCTTATCAGAAAATACGTCAGGGCTTGGAAAAATGCTCTTTCTTTCTTTCTTTCTGAAGAGAGTGAGAAATATAATCAGGGGAAAAAACTATCAAGGAGAATGATATCAAATGAGATCTAGATTAATCTCAAATCATAATAGAACCTATAGTATTCAGAATTGGGAAATCTTGGGTTGCAAAACCAATAAACCTGAAAAATGAAATCATGGCTTTTTAAAATGCTCTGATGATGACATGCTTCTAGAGAGCTGTCTTGATTTAGTAACAGAAACAGATTTCTGCCAAATATCACCAAATGAGCAAATTGTTTGGTAAAATGTTTCTTTATAGGTATTTTGATTAGAGGTTCACTTCAGCATTATGCCATTAGTGCATTGTGAAAATACAGTCTATGCTTACATGGGCTGCTTGGCAGCCATTTCTGCAGCTGAAACAGAAAGGCGGTTGTTTTAAGATGCAAGCTATTTCATTCTCTTTGACAGTCTAGGAAAGTAATATAGCTATGTGAGGAGAAATGGCAAAACAAAAATACCCACTTTCCATATGCAGTTTTGAAAATGTTCTTTAGGAATGTATGCCATTTTTGAAATGGGTTGTTAAAATATTAATAGTCAGTGAGTTCATTGGTGCATGAAAAAGCAAACAAAACCTCTCTGTTTGTTGGAAGGCTGTTTAAATGTGTTTAACTTAGAAAATGAGGAGTGCAAATTTTACTAAGGGCAATTTCCATTTAATGTTCATACATACAAATACACATATTTCTAGGCGGCTGCATATGCCTTGTAAAATATAGGGATATCAACACCAATGCATTTCCTTAGGATACTGTTACTTTTTTTAATTAATCAAAAGTACTTACATATTACTTTCTGGCCCTCAAAATGATATACAGTTTTAAAAATCAATGTAACAAAGTCAAGAAATGTCAAAGCAAACTAAAAACAAATATAGAATATTATTTAAAATAAGCCAAAGAGCAACACTAAAGTCTCTGGCCATTTCTGCACTTCACTGTTATAGTGGTATTATTCCACTTTCAATTTCCTATGGAATCCTGGGGTTTGCAGTTTAAGGAGGGGCATTTAGCATTCTCAGCCAGAGAGCTCTTTGACCTCAGTAAAGTACAAAACCCAGAATTCCACAGGATGGTGAAAGTGCAATAATAACACTGTAACAGTGTAGTGTGGAAATGGCCTCTCAAAAACTTGACAAAAGAATACAACTTTTTACTATTCATCCAAGACATAGTAAACATCGGCGCCAACTTGACCTTTCTAGGGATAGAGCTCCGTAGTTTGGGATCCTGCTCCAGAGACCCTCTGGCTTATGCATACATTTCAAGCTGAAGAACACTTCTAGAATCCTCTTGAAAGCACAGTTCAGCTTGAAAATAATCATCCAATCTCTGTATATCTTGTGGGTTTTTTTCCCCCCAACTGCACACACACAAAGTTTGGTGGTAGTAAAAGGATACTACCCTTACTGAAGGGGGAAAGATATTCCCCTGCTCCAACTCCTGTTCTAAGATCTTTTAAAATGAATGTTGTATATTGCGCGCGTGTGTGCACAACACACACACACACACACAAACTCTAGTGGTGAAATGATGAAATGTTTTTCATCAAAGGTCTTAAGTACTACCGTGTTGGTCAGCCTTCTTCTGATAGCTTTTAAAAAAAAAAATCAGCCAGAACAGACAGATCTAAGAGAAAATGTGTTGGGTGTCACTTATCTAAAAACTCCTTCAAATATTCTGGAGAAAATAAAACTCAACAAATTCTTGGATATTTCTTAATGAGTAGTACATTGGATGTAACTTTACATCAAATAATGTTCTCACTGTGAATTCCATCAGTTGAAGGATATGTCTCCTTTATTATTTCTTCTAAATGTTTCAATATCAGGATACAAAAAGAAGCATACTTGAATCTCTCTGGAAGTTTGAAAGTCCACAACCTGGGGACAGTCTTAGGGTGATCAGAGTTAATTAAGCAAATATTTTCATTTGCTGCACAGAATTAAATTATATACTAATGCTTATTATTTGGTCGTTTTAAATTCAAGAACACGTTCTCATCAAATGATTGTCACTATACAGAGATAATTATTTTCAAATCACCTTTCTTAAATCTGAAATGTGAACAATTTCTTAAGATTGCTTTCAGAGTTGTGGTTTCACACTACCTGGCAGCACTCTGAAAGACCAATGATATGGATGCTTAACAAAGTCACATGAACTTTAAGAAGGTTGTAGTCAGTCTTTTTAACTACAGCTCTGCTCAGGAAATAAATTGGTTTAGATAGTCTCGGTGGATCATAAGAAGAAACTATCAGAAAGAGAACAAAGGGCTATGTCCAGAAAAGGGCTGTGATAAATGCACAGTGACTGAAAAGTCTTGCTTTAATCAATTCTGTGTTGCATCACTGGAGGGGTTATGTGGATTGTTAACATACCTACTGTTTTGAACACAAGCTAGCGAGAAGAAAAACAATCACCAGAAGGCTATTCACTGATATGGTTTGAAATGAGGTTAGGATCATGCTAAAAGTGGTCTAAAGTTTCAAATGCCAGAAGATTCTTTAAAAACTAATTTGTCATTAGCACTGTACTTCCTGTATCTTATAAAAAATACAATCAGTCACCTGATTTTCACACACTGAATAATCTAAATGTAATGCCAGGTATACAAATAAGCACAGAAGAAGATTGTTTTGAATAGTAGCAGAGATACTTCCATAAAACTAATTTCAGCTGTGGTGAAAGAAGCAGTGAAATTCAACAACTAATTTGCTGAATGAGATGTTGAAATGTTGTTTTACTGGTGTAAATGTGCAGTAACTCTCTTTCAGTGACTGAAACTGCTCTGGGCTTATTTGTGTTTTGGAGAACTAAATTAAATGCATCATAAGGTTTAAAACTGGAGGAGAGATTACACCATGAAAATAAAGGTTGGGGGAAGGGGACATCATTGTGTTTGCATTCTTAAAATAAAACAAATATCTACAGTTTAGATATTCAGCAAATTTTCTGTCATTGGAAATAGATGTTATGTATTATTTTTCAAAAAGTTGACATTTTACCACATTTCTGTACATTAGTTTGAAGTTAATTACTGAAGCATTGTAAAATGTCTTTGTAATGTTATGCAGATGCCTTCACAGTGCTGACTAGAGAAAGAATTGGAGAAAAGGGAAGAATGTCATGCTTTAGATAAAGAGTTGACTTAGACTTTTTTTAAAAAAAGAATAGATTTTTGCCCCCAAATGCTCCTTTGGGGGCATTGTCTCCAAGTTCCCCCAGTCCTGGGCCATTTTAGGCCCAGGAAAGTCCTTTTTTTCCCTAATAAAAGGAAGTGAACAGGAAATGACTTCCACTTATTTCCTGTTGTTTTAAAAAGGCCCTTTCTGAGCCTAAAATGGTTGGGTACATGTGTGAAAACATGGTGAAAATGCTATGCACATCCCCTAGAAGGCAATAAAATAAAAGAATATAAAAAAATAGTGATTTGCATTTTGCAATGGGTACATTGGGGGATGTGTGGCTCTCCAGGATCTCTTAGAGGCTAATGTCTATCACAGTTGCCCATCCCTGTCTTAGGTTAGCATATCATCCCTTTCACACTTATCCTTGATCTTTGTTCCCAGTTTGTAATTGAATAGGACCTCTAAACAAATTAGGTCATTGGAGACCATGGGTCAGCTGGATAGAAATATCAAATGCAAATAATTTCATTCAAGTATATCATCATTGTTTAACTGTCATCCAAGATAGCATTCTAAACTGCCACCATGAATTGTCCTCACTTTTATTTTTGGGAACTGGAGATAGCAATAGCATCTGTATTTCTATACTGCTTATCAAGTAAGTGCTCTCTAAGCGGTTTACAATGTGTTAGCTAATTGCCCCCAACAAGCCGGGTACTAATTTTACCAACCTGTGGAAGGATGGAAGGCTGAGTCAACCTGGAGCCTGGGAGGATTGAACTCACAACCTTGTGGCTGCAGTACCAGCATTTAACCACTGTGCCACCAGACAGAACTTTATAAATGAAATGTTCTCTTAATTTATTTATAAAGTTCTGTCTGTTAATCACTATCGTGGTTTAGAACAGAGGCTTTGATATCTGTTAAGCATGATGGTATACTTGAAATAAGATATCTGAATCCATGTAGGAGGCAAATTGCTTTAAATATATGTGTGTGTGCATATGTGTCTGTGCAGGCACGTACAGGTTGAGTATCCCTTATCCAGAAATCTGAAAACCTCCAAAACCTGAAACTTTTTGCCACCAGCTCCCTGCTTCTGCGTTCAAAGCATTGGCCAGATAGGAGGGGCTCCTACTTGTCTCTCAGATCCTCAGTCTCTCCATCTTCCTATCGCGTACACATCACAAGTAGCAAATGAACAAGATGCAAGGCTGGAGAAAGATGGCAACGATCTGTGCAATGGTGGGAATCCAACCATAGTGTATGGCATGAAGTGGCGGCTGTGCAACTCCTGTTTGTTTGCGGGCTTCCTGAAGATCTCCTGTACGGTACTGTATTTTCTGTGTGTATACAAATACAGGCATTCCAAAATCCAAAAAAATCCAAGGTACAAAACAATTCTGGTCCCAAGAATTTCAGATAAATGATACTCAACCTGTATATATATGTGTGCACATACATATATGTGTCTGTGTATCGATATCTATATCTCTGATATATACATAGGCAGCATGTCTAATAAGTTAGTTCTGGGTTACAGAAGAATGCAAATGAATATTAACAATGCTTATTTCTTAGTGTGAGTGACTAATGAATGATTTATGGAGGAGAGAGAAAGAGATTGAAATTATTTTCTTATTTTTCTAATATGGAATTATTTGCATTTTTCTATACAGGTGCCTAATAGTTGTATTCTTGTGTGTGTGTGTGAGAGAGACAGAGAGAGAGAGAGAGAACTTACGAACAATTTTTGTGGGTTATTTTAATATCCCAATCTAAAATGCCCAAAGGGGCCCTCACATCTTTACAAGCGTAAAGACTTAGAACTCAACAACGTGTGTGTGTGTTTGTGTGTGTGTGTGTGTTTTCTCTGAGCTCATATATAATAACTATGCATAAAATAGAACTGGCATATTTTCCCACATTAGTTCAGAAATTGTATTAAAATTGTAAGATGTGACAGACGATTCACTTGAATTAAGTATTTTAGCTTAAGTTGAATTGAATTAAGTATTTAAGTCAACTCCTTCATAATGGGCAGAAAACCTTTGAACAAGACTTCATAAATTATCTTATTGAATGCTGAAAAAAATTAAGCTAAATGAATTTTATCACAATAGGAATATCATTCTCAAAAAAGAGAATTCCCAAACCGGGAAAAAAAAACCCTTTAGAATTACAGATTAAAACCAGTCTTTTCCCGCAGTGTGAGGAGAGCATTCCGATTTTCAATGTGAGCTTGCTCTACCTTTACCTACTTAGGGCTTCCACCTAATTTTTCCTTCAGCCTAAGTGAGAGAACTAGCTTGTCTGTTGCATCCTCCCTGCCTCAGGGAGGGTAGAACTCTTGCCTTGCTAAATTACACAAGATTTAGAAGCCTTTTTTTTCCTGACCTTCATCCTAACCAGAACCAGCAGTTACTGTTGATTAGCGTATGGAGAAGGATAGCCAACAACTCCTTGGAGGAGGCCTTGGGGACCTCATAGGTGGCTCTTCCATCCATTGATCAACAACTAATAGAACTATCTGTTTGCAGGTAGGGGCGGCAGGAGAGGGATTTTGAACTCCACTTTAATTGAAGCCACCACAGTTCTGAGGCCAAGTGAAATATTTGGGTTGCCAAAACTCTTGAGGTTACTGTCCTTCCTTACTTGATAGTGAATAAAAACACAGCTGCCCTTCCTCCCCTCCACGTTATTGGAGGTAAGACTCTGAATCCTGGCACTGGATTTCCCATCACATCACCCAATAGGCAGCAATAATGGCAGGACTTTGAGGAAGTGTGTGGGAGGTGGTAATGGCAGTGTTCTCCCACCCTATCTAACCAAGTCAAGCGTGCTTGTTAAAGAATTCCTGACCACCCCTGATAGGAGATGGTTTCACCACTGCCTATCAGAGGGTGCATGCATTCCATATGTGTGCAGAGACATCAGTCCTCTTAGTCCTCCAGTTCTTTGCCTGATGCCAGGTCTTTTGACCACAACATAGAGCGAGGGAATTAAAAGTTGTCTCTGCTTCTCCCCCTGCCCCAAGAAGGATTAGAAGTATCACAGGCATTAATCTCAGAGGAGACTGAGGGCTAGGGAGATTTGTCAGTTTCACTGCTTCCTGTGGACAGAGAAGGAGGTAACTCTGTTTGGAGAAAGGAGAAACTTGCAGGAAGCTGTTCAGACTATTCATGGTGTTCAGACTAAGCTGTTCTATTCCTTATGACTTCCCTTGTTACTTGAGAAGGTGGTAAAAGAAGCTTAACTTATTCCCAGGGGGACAAGGTTCTAAGGAAACTGGAAAAAGTGTCTGAGATCCAGATTTACATTAGAAACTCCTCCAATTCCCTCCTAGAGATTTTTGTAGAGGCTATGGAGGGGAAGTGGGGCAATCCATATTCTTCCAGAATAATTTCACCTCAGGGAAAATGTTTTCATTCCTCTGCCAGTGAGTTGCAAAACAAATTAAAGGTTCTCCTGATTGAGACTTCATTAGAAGCTCTTGCCACAGGGGCATTTTTCCCCAAGGATGAACACAGATGGCCAAAAATTAGACACCCATTTGTGCAGAGCCTGTGATGACTTTCTAATGGCAATCAGGGCAGTGACTGCCATCTCCTGTTCACCAGACAGCATTACTGTGGGCTAGGGAGCTTCTCACTGATGTTCTTCCAGAGAATACTCACTTACACCAAAGCATTAACACACTGGTTAAGCCATCTGCTTTTCTGGCAGATTCAAGTTAAGATGTTCTTCAGTTTGTTTTCATGCTATGTAGCTTGTTGGAGAGAATTATAGAGGGAACTGTCTGCCAGACAGACAAGATGAATTGGGAAGTGGGCTGTCTTCTTCTTGCACATATCCAGGATGTCACTGACAAGTTGTTGAAGCTTATTAAGGGCACAGAACAGTACTTCTTTCTTCTGATCCATTTGGGTACCAATGATACTGCAAAAACACATTTGAGCAGGTTACCTTGGACTGTGAAGAAGTAGGCAGGAAAGTAAAGAAGTTAGAGGCACAGGACTCTGGCCAAGATGGCCAACATTTAGTAGCATGATTTTCATGCCACTCCTAGCTTTGCAGGATTTATTATTATCTTTAAGTGTATGAAAATATGGAAGAATTCCACAAGGGCAGAAATGCAATCTCCCAGATAACCCCTCATGGGCTGGAACTGTCTAGTAGAGACACACATCCTGGAAACTACAACATTCCCCACTGCAAAGCTGAAGACTCACAAAGATTAATTAAGACAGAAACTTCTCCAAACAAAGATTTACATTATTATCAAAGGATCCTGGATGGCCCATTCTGAACAGGGATGGAGAAACCCCCTGCTTCAATGGTGATTTATTACACTCAAGTGAATAAAATGATTTGCATTGACAAAATATTTGAATGTGAAACTAAGTGCTGAGAGAGACGGATAGCTTAGCATTCAGAAAATGAAAATTAAATTAATTGGCAAATTGAACAGGTATTAAGAAATAGATTTGGTGTCTCCAAGATTCAGACAATTAAAAGGTACATATTGAAGCAATATTTCAGAAAAGGGGAAATAAATATTGTCTCTAACACTGGAATTTAAGCAGGGAGTGATTTATATGACAGTGTAAATATGGCCACCAGAAAAATGTCCAGAACTGGGCTAGATGAAACTGACTCTGTGCTCATTAAATTTCAGGCCTCAATATCAGAAATGCCTAACCAGATTTTATATTTGAATAAACATGTGACAGAAAAGAATGAGAATTTAGAATAAGACTGGATTTGTTAAGATTATAGATTATGCAACAAACAAACCACTTTAAAGAACTTGCTCAAAAACAGTTCAAAGAGATTACAGGATCAGTTCAGAATGTCACAGTGATCACACACAAACATGAATAGGAGATCCCTGATAATGTGATAGGAATGGATATTTTAATGCAGGATTTGGAAAAGGCACAGAAATTATATATAATCATGAAGTTGATTATATAATTATGATGATGAAGTTGGATTCAAAGGAAACACAGATGAGGCTAAGAGCTATTCCATAAGAGCCAAGTGACTTAAAAGAGATTTAAAAGCTTTGGTGGGCCTGATAAGCAGCTCTGGTGAAGAATTTGAGAAGAAGATTGAAACAATATATAGACAAAACTCAGCTTATGCACAGAGAAAAAAACTTCCAAGAGATATGGTAATAAATATGTTTCTGACATAAAACTATCAGATATGAAATACTGAAAGCACACTGTAAGAAACAGCTTAAAATAAATGAGAATAAAGTAATTATGTTAAAAAGACATAATAGCAATATCAGTATAATAAGATATCTTAATAAAACAACTGAAATGAATCTGAAAATAATTTCATGGAATGTAAATGGACTGAGTTTACCTCTGCAAAGGGAAAAATAGCATTTTTCAAAAAACCCAAATATGAAATTGTCTTCAAGAGGATTATATATAAAAAAAAGAAACAGTAGATTTTTGCAGAATAGAAGTATGGGCCTAGAGTTCAGGAAATGGCAACAAGGATGGTATGGCAGCAAGAATGGTATGGAAAATAAAACATATTGGGAAGGGAGCTACACATGTTCAGCTTGGTGAAGAGAAGATTAAGGGGTGATTGGACTGTTTAAATACCTCCAGGCCTGACACAAAGAGGAGGGTACAGATTTGTTCTCTGTTGCTTCAGAGGGTAGCGCTATGTCTAAAGACTTTAAGTTACAGGAAGGTAGATTTCAATTGAATATTAAAAGGAACTTCTTGACAGAGAGAGATTTGACAGTGGAATCAATTGCCTAGAGAGGTGGTCGGGTCTCCTCTGGATTTCTTTAAAAAAGAGGCTGCATGGCTACCTGCTGGGGATACTGTAGCTAAAGATCCTGCATTGAGCAGGAGGTTGAACCTGATGGCTCATAGGGCCCCTTCTAAATCTATGATTCTAATAAATACTTGTAGCCTTACTGATTTATTTGTATATATTGTTTACTTGTATGCTTCTCTGAAATATTTTGGTATAGTGCAGGATGGAAATATTTTAAAAAATAAATAAATCTGGACAGCAATATTTGTTCTTTTTAGGATCAGTATAGGGAACCTGCTCTTACAGGCTCTGGAAGGCAGGCCCTTGCTGGTCTACAGACAGCCTCCACGTCTTAAACAAATTATCACTTACAACAGGAAACATAATATG
The DNA here is from genome assembly GCA_030412105.1 of Cyclura pinguis. Taxonomy (NCBI): domain Eukaryota; kingdom Metazoa; phylum Chordata; class Lepidosauria; order Squamata; family Iguanidae; genus Cyclura; species Cyclura pinguis. The sequence goes on along the minus strand of CM059601.1, from coordinate 206,716,830 downwards.
GATGGTAACAGAGGGACAAAACCCTGCCACAAACCCAGATGCCAATTCTATCTGCACCTCTACTCTGGGAACAATATTACAGGGGCCAATAACATCACTTGCAACTTCAGAGGTCCATTTACTTGCTCTTCCTGCAATGTGATATATGCCATTCTATCCCAGCAATGTCCCTCTACACTCTACATTGGACAGTCTCTGCACAAGATGATTGAAGGACACAAATCTGACATTAGCAATGGCAATACCCAAAAACCAGTTTCAGAACATCTCAATGTTCCTGGACCCACAGTGATTTACAGAGTCATGTCCCGGATTAAGGAAATTACATCGAAAGAGAAACTGCTGAATTGAATTGTATTTACAAATTCCAGTCTATTAGCAAAAATATGAACAAAGACAATGACTTCATGGCACACTACATGTATTAGTACAAAGTGTTGCATATAACAAAAGGAATCTTCTCAGAGAGTGTTTTGAACCTTGGATAACTGATTTTTGGTGAGCAGATTATTGCTTTCACACATGAACATGAACCGACCACTGTAAAGACTTGTATCACCTTATAAAGATTCAAGGATTACTATATGTCAGTTCATTATACAGGGTGATGCAAATTAGGCAGGTTGTAATAAAATATGAACTTAATGAATTTCTTCCTTATCCCTAAAAATACCACATTGGTTATCACATGATTAAAAACTCTTAAAAAGATAGGAGAACTTCTTTCACAAGCTTTTTCACTGAACAAAATTATGGTTTCTTAACATACTTTTTATAGGTTGTCTTTTCAGACAGAAACCAAGTGATAAAGACCATTTCTGCACTACACTGTTATAGTGCTATTATTCCACTTTCAATATCCTATGGAATCCTGGGGTTTGCAGTTTAGGGAGGGGCACTTAGAATCTTCAGGCAGAGAGCTCTTTGGCCTCAGTAAACTACAAACCCCAGAATCACACAGGATGTTGAAAGTGAAATAATAGCACTATAACAGTGTAGTGTGGAAATGCCCAAAAAGACAATGTGAGAAACTTACACAGATTTCCATCTTTAGCAGTTAAAATATTCATCGACTCTTATATTGCCTGGAATCAGGTATCTATATGAAATAAATACATCCTGTGAAGGTCTTTTTTTAAAGCACTGCTGTGAATAGATATTTTATTTTATAGATATAATAGGACTAATGGGAAGAGTGAAACTATGTCAAGTGGAACAACAACATAGTATCACAGAAATCTAAAGTTGGAAGAGACCCCAAGGGCCATCTTGTGCAGCCTTCTGTCTTTGCAGAAAACCACGGTTAAAGCATCCTTGACAGATGGCCATCCAAACTCTGTCTAAAAACTTCCAACAAAGAAGAATCCGTCACTGTCTGAGGAAAACTGTTCCACTGCAGAACAGCTCTTACCATCAGGAGGTACTTCCTGATATTTAGCCAGAATCTCCTTTTTTTTTTTTTTTTTTGTAATTTAAATCCATTGGTTTAGATCCTGCCCTCTGGAGCAGCTTACTGCATCTTTCATGTGACAGTCCTTTAGCTGTTTGAGGATGACTCAGTCTTTTCTTTTCCTGGCTTCTGTCTTGAGTGTCTCTGACCATGGATTATCACCCAATTTTCATTAAGTTTATTGAAATCAGCTTTTTTAAAGTCCAGAGTATGGCTCCAACTGCACTTATCTTTTCCCTTTCCTCTGTGTAATGAATCCCAAGATGTGGTCACTTTCATTTCCACCACCTCCACTTTATTGACTAGTTCTTGCCCATCAGTGAACATTAGATTGAAGATAAATTGATCTTGTCACATGTTCCACCTTCTGGAATGTGAAATTGATCTCAAAGCAATTGAAAATTTGTCTTCCAAGAGATTTTGAGGTAGCTTAATTCTACTACTACTATATCTCTCCCTTTTTAACATTTGGTAATCTGTACTAAGAAAACATCCATATATTCGGTCTAGCATGGAAGTATGTATCAGGAGAATTAAAATACAGTATTAATGCTGTAACATCTTTGCATCAAGTCTTTGCAGTTAAGCCCTTTGGGGGACAGAAGATGGAAAAGATTTCCAAATGTTGGAAAAATGTTCCATTGAAAATTAAATAGGAGTTCAATTAAACATGCCAAATAAGGGCACTTACCAAGGAGCTGAGTGCTGGCAGATACAAATTGTGTGGACAACACTAACTCTTTGAAGAAATCTTTTAATTAATATATGCACAAAACTATAGCAGTTCAGAAGTTATGTAATTGCTTCAGAAGTGGAAGAAAATGTGAAGCAGCTTTACTACTTTCCCAGACATGTAATTTGGAGCCAGCTATCTCCAACTTGGTTTATTTATTAATAGGAAGAGTAGGTTGGCTCCTTCTTTGCTGTTCTTTTATTGGCAACTGAAGACTTTTTTATTTTAGCAGAGACCTGTTTTACAAGAAAAGAACCTTCTTAACATGCTGTAGTACTATTTTTTGATATAAATTCATTGTGTTAAATAGTTTTAATTCTGTTGATAGTTAATAACATTTTAATCACAACATTTTTATGTTTTTAATGATGTGTTTTTATTTGGGTTCTACATAAGGAGAAAGAGGGATATAAATAAAATAAAATAACCCTCTCTTTTGTAAGTTGCCTTGAGTCACAGCTTTGGGGAAAAGGTGGGTATAAATAAAGTAATGGGTGAATGGACCCTTGGAAAATATTAAATCTATAGGGATGCAGCTTAAACCTTCAAAGCGCAAATCTGTGTAGAAACACACCTGTTTTGCATTATGTTTTCCACACAGCCAGCCATATGTTTCCTGGAAATCCACAAGTATGCCATGAAAGCCACATTGCCCAGCTTTTGGCATCCCTGTTGCCACTAGTATTCCACCTTTTTCTAAATCCAGGAGCAAGAGTTATACACCAACAAGCCATTGAGAGGCCTGTTCTCCTTGAAGTTTCTATACTACTTTTTAGGAACATAGGACATTGATTTGTACTGAATCACCTTATTGTTTCTTCTTAATTCAGTATTTTCTATACTGACCAGTAGCTGCTCTCTAGTTCCTAATAGGAGTTTTACACAGCCTTAGCTTGAGATAGTGAGGTGCAGATAATTGATCCAGATTGGAAACACGTTTCTTCAAAATTAATGAGGCAGGGAATCTGTAAGTTGATTACATGTGTGAAGGAGTGATTTCTTCTATCTATCCTGAACTTACCCCAGTGAAATTGATCGGCACTGAATTTAGGACAGGCAAAAGAACTTAGTATGAGAAGCAGAACTTTTATCCAGAGCAGATTTTCAAGGAGAAGCAGATTCTCTGTCTAGAAGGAATGTACAAACCACTGCTTGTGATAAAGATCTCCAACAGTTCAGTTGGCGTTGTTTACCATTATTCCTTCCTTATTTCTGGTGAGTTTCCCAAGCATCTCCGACATGATGCTGAACATGGCAGTATGTCAGATTTTCTAAATCTTTATAGAAATGCCATCTGGATAAGTTGCAGAGTTCTTTAGTTTAGTCACTTCCTAAAACATCTACAAAGGATCCTCTTTTCTCTTAAAAGTAATAGTAGGAGATATTACAATATATGCAAGTATAAAGCAAAAAATGTATATGAACAGAAGAGAAGCCAGAGTATATATGTGTGTATGTATGTATGTGTGTGTGCGTATAGTATGCATATATATAAAAGTGTTGGGTATTTTAAGTGCTAAAGTAGAAATACTTATTTTTACTTTATGGATTTTAAAATTAACTTTTCATACATTTCTCTTTTATTTTTAACAAACATATAGTGCTTCCATATTTTCCATATGAGCACATAGCTCACCTCTCACAAATTTAGTCTGTTGAGGAAAGGTGAAAAGATAAATCTTTAACAAGGGAAGACAGGAAAGGGTGGAAATGGAAGTTTTCCTGTCTGCATGACTTCATTTTAGGCAACACAAACACAACCGCTTATGTTTCATCAAAAATTATAACAGTCTCTGCTATATAGTGTATTTTCTCACTTCACACAGTACACTTAACTGCATGATTCTCAGCTAGTCCTTATGAACAATAATTTCCATAGTTGAAATTTATCTGCTTTGGTGATTTGTTTAATCAAAAACTGTGTTTCCTCCGTGATTTTATGCACTTGTGTTGATAGTAAACATTTGCCCAAACCACAGTGTGAAGTGTTTTCACGAATTTGTGCTTAGGAAAACAATTTGAGGCATTACAGTGCATGCAAAATATTTTCATAAAGACTTTAGAAATTTCACAGCAGATAAGGGATTTAGAAAAAAATAGTAAATATTCTCATTTTGGACAAGAAAGTGTGTTTCAGTATGCAAGACCCCCCCCTGAAAAAAATTGTCAACTGCCACAGATTTTTTTCTTCTTCTTCAGTAAGAATGAAAAGATCAGCTTTTTTTCATTTTCACTGGATCGTACAAAAATATTACCTTTCTGTGCAAAACCCACTTTTTTGCATTTCACACAAAATGCAGTGTTTTATTTTCTTACAATAAATAATGGAATTTAGGATGTTCAATGAAATGTTGAACAAATGTACAAATCAGATACCTAGGACGTTTAATACTGCATTGTCTATCTTTTATTATTCCAAAATATGCATGTATATAAATTCTTGTATAAAAATGGACATATTTGTACAACTAATAAAAATATCTGGGGAAAAAGGCAGTGTTTTCTTTGCAAAAAGTTTTTTTTTACACATTTTTGGCAGAAATATTCTAATGTGAAAAATAATTTTCAAGTGTATAGAGAAACAAATCTCATGTATTGGGGAGAAATTTTGTTACGTTTTCATTGGAGTTTGAAAGGAATAAGCAAAAATGTTACATATCTAAGGCAGTCTCTTGATCTGGAACTGCAGAAAAGTGTTACTTATCTCTGGCTGCTTCTACACTGGAGAGTTTTCTATGAAGTAGACATAGTTCACTCCCTTTTAAGGAAGCATTTGCACAATGTTGTAATCAAGAAATTCTCATCTCCTCTTCAGCAATAAGCTCTATCATGTTAACCTTTACCTTCAGCTCCTATTTATATCTATTATCTCTGCTCCCACTTGCAGTTGAGAAAGAGATTATGATTGGGACTACAACCAGGGAAGGGTGAATATCAAATCTTTTCCCACCACAACATGGTTACATTAAAAATAATTTGAAAATAATTTTTCAGTACCGCCAATCTTTTGGGCTGTGGATACAAGGCCTGTCTGCCTGGATACAAATGTTAGTGGCTTCCTGTTGATTGAAAACAATGTTGCAATTCTAGCTGGGGATTGATTGAGTGTGGCTAACTTGCACTGATTAGTTGCTGCAGTGATTAGGTGTAGCTAACTCATCCAGTTCTGGAAGCACCCTCAGATATGCAGTTGTAGAAACATTCGTGGTTGAAGCCCTGGGATGGGATAACCATGGACAAAATTGGTAAAACATCAGCTAAAAATATCAGCTAAAGCAATCTTTCAAAGTGACCCTAGAGTAACCTGCTTGGAATAAGCTTTAGAGGACTTTTCCATAGGGGCAAGTCATTTTTATGTATATTGGCAGTCTTCATAAATTGCCTTTTTAGGCTAGACTCCTTTAACCCTTTTCTTCTGTCATGGAGATAGCAAAAAATGTCTTGTAAAAGGTCTTTTTTTTCCAGTTAAACTATTGTTCAGTTATGAATTTTGTTGACTTCTGATTCCAGGATATGGAAGAGTTTAAACATTCATCCAAAAATAATTCCCTCGGTCTATAGAGAACATTTTATATTAAATGCTGGCAGATGTTTAGCCTCTTGCCAGTCACCTTGTTAATAAAACAAAACTTCTTAAGGAAAATAATGAGGTGTTTCTTAATTTACAATTTAAGTTATCTTTATGGGGCTTTGTTATGAAGCCCGTAGTGATTAAATGGTAAAGGGTCTTTTAAATTTTGTTTACAGCAGTTAAATGATTAATCTGAGCTTAGAAGAATTTTATAGGAAACTTAATGTGTTTTACTGATGCAGGGCCATTGAATGATTTAGGTGGATATAACTCTACCATCTGTAAAACATTAAATGTGTTTTATGTGTATTTAGCTGAAATTGCTGTTTTCTTAAAATGCAAGCGGTCTTTTGCCGGGTAGTAGGCAAACATATTCACTACTCTTTGTGGTCCAATATATTTCCTGCAGAAACATCATTGCTGTTATTGTTTGAATTTATTTATACCAGGGATTTTACATAAGTAAAATGGCTCATATTTGCCATAAAGCCAACCTTGACTCTGTTATTGCAGTTATAATGTCTCATTTGTTGATGGCAACATCTCACTGAAATGATTGCACCTTCCCTTTGAAGGTTGTATTTCAAAAACAGATACTGAAGGAGTGTAGTTTTTTTTTCTGATTTTTTTTTTTTTGTTAACGCAGTGCAACAAGAGGCTGAGAGCAAAAACTGAAGTGTAATTTATTCCATTGTGTGAGATAAATCTTCTAGTTGTGTGTTCATCTAATATGGTGGATGATTATCACATTACGCAGTAGCAAATCCACATGACCAGTAATCTTTACTGTTTTTGTTAGTATGTGATTTCTTAGATGCCATGAGGCAAATGGCAAGATATAGATCCCTAAGGCAGGCCAGTTAATGAATCTTGGCTACCTGAAAGTTACTTCAGTATAACTAACACATTCGGAAAAACATTTTCTTTTTTTTAATAATTTTATTGTGATTACATCGTATAAAACAACATTTCTCATTGTACATTTTTCCGAACTATTACAGCTTTCTTCCACTCCTCTCTGGATTTCAATACTGTTATTTCATTGACATTTCAACATTATGCATGGCATTACATTTGTTAACATACAAGTTAGATCTTGCTCTTCTACCCTACTTTTCATGTTCCATGATATTCCACTGATTTTAACTTCTAACTGTTCATGCTACCATGAATTAAGAATTGTTACCTGTCAACACCCAACCCGTTTTCAGAACGATTTGCCATTCTTTGTTAATGTCATCATCTGATTTTCCTTTTAATCTCTGAGAGACTATATCTGCATTTCGATTTTCAATGAAAGTTGCCCACCATTGCTCTATTGTAGGTATCTGCTCAGTTTTCCATAACCTTGCATATTCAATACGGGCTGTCGTAATCATACACATCAGTATTCTCCAATATTTCTTTGCTACAGTTCCATCTAACCTATGTGTCATATTTAATAAGTACATTTCAGGTTTCTTATCCATTTGAACCCTCAATATTTTACATATCATATTGTGTATATCATTCCAATATTTTTTAGCCTTAGGACATGACCACCACATATGAAAAAGTGTTCCAGCATTCTCTTGACACTTCCAACAATGACCTGTTCCCGTATTGTATATCTTCTTTAATTTTTCTGGTGTCATGTACCATCTGTGAAAAAGCTTATAATAGTTATCTTTTAGGTTCTGGGCTGCAGTAAATTTTTGTGTCCTTTGCCAGCTCTGTTCCCAGTACTCTAATTGAATTGGATGTCCGACATTTTGAGCCCACAATATCATTGCCATGTCCTCTCTCTGTCTGTAATCTTAAGTTTCATTTGCAACGGATTGTGATCCGAACATAAATTTGGAAGAATGTCTATATCCACTGTCTTCAACATCAAATCCTTAGATGTCAAAATCATATCAATCCTAGACATTGATTTATGTCTGTCTGAAAAGAATGTATATCCATCTAATTGTCCATTTTTATATCTCCATATATCATAAAGATCTAGATCATCCATCATTTGGAAAAAACTCTTAGGCAATTTACCATTGTTTCGGGGGACTAACTTCTGTACTGTTCAGTCCTCTTTTGGATTGATAACTCGATTAAAATCCCCCAGAATGATAGCTTTTGCATTTCCTGTTTCTTGTACATATTTCTGTATTTCGTTATGTATTTTAGGGAAGAATTCTCCTTTTGCTCCATTGGGTGCATATACTCCAACTATTAGTATCTTGTCCTGTTTCATATTTACTTCTATCACCAAATATCGCCCATTATTGTCCTGAAATTTTTGTTGTGCACCATATCTTGAATTGACGTATATCAGTACCCCCCTTTTCTTCTGATCAGTCGTAGCTGTGAAGCAGCTACTCAGTTTCGGATTTCTGATATATTTCAAATCTTGAGTCCTTATTAGAACCTCTTGTAGACAAATTATATCCAATTTTTGTTTTTCCAAATGATGAAATGTCTGTCTTCTTTTATGTTCAGAGTTAAATCCTTTAATGTTCCAAGAGTATATTTTTAATCCCATTTTGTCAGTTTTATATTAAAATTATTTATCCAAATTTTCCAATTAATCCTGTATGTTTTCTGCTGCCAACTCTCCTTCCTCTTCCAGTTCTTGTTCTTGTACTGTTTCTTCTTCCACCTCTCCTTCTTGTAACTGTCCTTTTGCCTCTTTTCCTTTTTCAACGCTCCTGTTCTTCATCTTTCTCTCCAGCTGTAGGTCTTTCTAAGTCTCTGTTCAACGTTTCCATCATTTCTTTGGCTTTAAAAATTGAATTAATCCTATATCTCTGTTGTCTGTACGTAAAAGAAATACCTTCAGTCTTCTCCCATCTGTAATTGATCTGTAATTTTATCAAAAGATTAGCCAAAGGTTTATAAACTTGTCTCTTCTTAAGTATTTGATATGGTATATCTTTAAAAATTCTTACATCTTTTTCTTCAATCTTAAATGTTCCTTCGTAGCTCCGCTGTAATATTTTGTCTCTGGTAACTGTCCGAGTGAAGGTTATTATAATGTCTCTTGGTAACTTTCTTTCTCTCACTATTCTAGAGGATACTCTGCACATTCTGTCAATACATGTTTCCATTTTATCTTCATCAATGTCTAGGTATTCTGCCAAGGCCGGTACCATTTTCTCATATAAATTCTCTCCTGTGGATTCAAGAATGCCTCTAAATCTTAGGCATCTTTCTCGATAACGTAATTCTTGCAACGTTATCTGAAGTTCCTCTTCTTGTTGCTTCCCTTTTACTTCAGTCAATTCTGTTTGAACTTGTTTAACTTGATCTTTTATCTCTTTAGTCTCAGTTTTTAACTTTGTAACATCCTTAGTTAACATTTCCAATTTCTTCCCCAATTTGTCCATTTCATGCTTCATATCTGTTCTCATCTCTTTTCTTGTCTCCTTTAAGTCCTGTCTAATATCCTCTCTAATATTCTTAAGTTCTTCCATCATCTGCAACATTAAATCTTGAGATTTCTGGGGTATATCTGTTGATGTTCTCCTTATTGTCTGGGTAGTCGTTGTTGCGCTGCTGCCTCTGCTACCTTTCTTGTTCTTTGATCCATTAGTCCTTTCTTAAAAGTGAACTCTTTAATCACAAATATCTTGACCTTTTCTCCTCTTCTTTCTTCTTCTTCTTACTCCACTCTTATATCTGTGTTGTCCTGGCACCAGTTAGTTCAATAAAATCACTCTTAAAAAATGCAATAGTGTAGTCCAATCATGTAAATCAGTATCAATTCATATATATCAATATCAATGTCAATGTCAATATCAATGTCAACACTTAGCTTAACTTATTTATAAGCACAGTCTAAATTGATTCAATAAGATTATATATTCAATAAAAATAATATAAATGTATAGTAGTATATATAAATGTATATTTAAATGTAAGAAAATATAAGTTTAAAGATATAGCTCAGTACTTCTAAACTCCTTTATGTAATATAATATGAAAAATATATGTACAAGAATTATTTATAATTAATTAAAAGGTTGCACTTCCCTTTAAAGCCAGTGCTTATTCAGAGTCATTTCAGTGGGCAGAGTCACTCCAGCTCCCCCCTCCCAACTCTTTTATGCTGACTTTGAGGCTTCCTCTCTGTTTGCTAGCAGCTGTCAAGACCTTGACTGTAAAATTCCACTTAGTCTCTCACTGCTAGATCAGCCACTACACTGCATGGGCGCGGAAGTCTTCCAGAAGCCTCTCATCTTGTCTGAAATGCTCCGTTTCTTGTAGATGGTTCAAACTCAGTCTGTTAATTCCAAAAGCCAAGGTCTTTATGTATAAATGTCTTTTAATGATCCAAGTCTAAAATGTCTTTTAATGATCCAAGTCCAAAAATCACAAGTTCATAAAATTCTTATTCTTAAATTCTTAAATGTAAGTCCGACTGTCCAGTTAAAAAGAAGGAAAAAATAAAAAGAACAAAGCAACCCAAAATCAAGTCCCTGGTGTCAAAGACAACCAATAGTTTCAGAGCACAATCCTTTAAAATCCCTTCCTCTTCATCAAGCCAGGACTCAGTACATTTCCACCAAAAATAGCAAGAAATAAAGCTGATTCAAATCCAATTCTGTTTCCAAAAAAACCAATGTCTGTCCAGAGGGATATATTAACAAAAGCCACACCTCTATAGTAAAAGTCTCTCAGCCTCAGCAAACACAAGTAGAAAAAAGTTTAAATTCCAATCCAAGAATCAGTCACTTAGTCAATGTTATCAAGACTATGTTATATTCAAAAAGTCAATAATATTCCACCAGAAAGAGAACGGAAAAATCCAATTATCTCAAACTCACAAACCAGGTTACTGTAGCTTTAAAATTGTCAGCCATTCCAAATCTACTCACAACCTAGGGTCTTTACCAATGGCTTCTGTTATTCGATTGCAGGTATATACTTCTTGCGATCTCAGGTAATCGTAATCCAGATCGGGTTGCTTATTGTCATCTCAACGTGTCTTCTTAATTTAAAAGTCGACGGCGGCGCTTGTGCCGCTAAAATGGCAACCCTGGAGGTTCCGTCGTGGTCCTGCGATCCTTCGCAGCACCTCCGCTCTTCCCTTGCGGAAAGGGCTCGGCACTGGAATTCTGGATCCCCTTCGGACCTCTTCTGCATCCCCCTTACCGAGGGGATGACTAGCTGGTTCTGATGGCCTTCAAACCACCTGGAAACCTTCAGGTGGGGGTTTGGAGTTGTGGAACGCTACTCCAAACGACCGTTCATGCGCGCCATGCAACCAGAAGTCCCCGAAAAACATTTTCCATGTACTTGTTGTGTAGGTACAGCACTTGTGTGACCAGTCATCATATAACATGGGAAATCCAACTTCAACCCTTTTGAATTTCAAAGCTCACTGGGTGGCTTGGGCAAGTCACCATCACAAGGATGATTGTTAATTTGTGATTAATCACAAATTTTTGAATTGCTCTTCTGTCCAGATGGGTCCCCAAAATGACCTTGAACTTGACAGCCAATCTCTTATTAAAAGTATCAGATTATAGATATAGTAATCTATATCTAAATCATTCAGACTATGGAGCAAAACTATTACAAACTCATTGAAAGCCAACCTAAATATAAATGTTTTTTGCAGCCTTTGTACATCTAGGCAAATATGGGGCCAAGCTAAGGTTCTCAGGGAGGCGGTTCCATAAACAGGGTGCTTCCATATGTCCACACCAGCTTAGATGATAGGACATATTGCAGATTGGCATGTACAAGAGAAGGCATTATTCCAAGTATCCCAATCCCTTATCATTTAGATTTTTATAGGAAAGAACCATCACCTTGAATTGATTTTGGAATAATTTGGTGTGGTCCACAAAGCATAAAAAGCAATTCGAATAAATGTTATTTCCTTGAGATCTTTGGTAAAGGAAAATAACAAAAGGGTTGTCTTTCTGTCTCTTTCTCTTCTAGGATACTATTGTTGTTGGAATTCCTGTAACCAATCCTACAGCTGACGTTCTGCCATTAGATGTGATACTCATAGATGCTGCTGTACTTAGTGGGGAGAAAAAGCTTGTTCTTCAACCAAAAGAAACATTTCACTATGAAGTAAAGTACTCTCCTGCTGTTACTGGCAGCTCAGATGGAAGGTGAGATCAGCTGTTGCAGCTGCTAGTGTGAATAGCTTTAGCAGATTTTAAGGATGTATGGTAATTCACCACTAGTTTTGTTCTCAAATGAAGCAATGAGTAAGACTAACACTTTTCTTCTCACTGGGAGAAAATCTTCAAAAAGTTTTCAGAGACTTAGTTTGGGACTTATTCTGCACAAAATTGGCAGATGGTATTTTTGTGCAGAAAACAGCCATTGCCTGCAAAAAAGAAATAAAAAATAAAAAAAAATTCTGCGTGCAGATTTAAGTCCTGAACACTGAAGATTCTTATCAGTTCCGGATTCTTCTTATCAAGACTTCCAATGCTTGAGCAACTTGTTTTCAACCATTTTTCAAGTATTTTTCCCATCCCTATTAGATCTAAACAACTCTTTTTCACTTTAATAGTCTTTGTTAAATATTAACAGTATTTAATATTGTTAAATAATAACATAGAATTAATATAGAACAAAGGTTCTATTTTTTTTAATTAGATTACTATCCTGTCTTTCTTTCATGGTCGGGGTGCAAGGTGGCATCCAACTGACTAGTTCAAATAAAATAATTACTAATAAAAACACAACAAATTATATGTATTAAAACAGAAATCAAATAGTCTTGCTAATAAAATCACATCAAATAGAAATAGTTTACTTTCCACATTTTTAAAGCATGAAACATTATTTTCATAAAGCCAACATTTGGTTGAATATGTGACTTATGAATGAATGGTTTAAGTACCATTAGGCTCAATGTTTTTCTTTTTCTTATTTCATAATATTGAGTATTAATGTTAACATCACTTTTTCAGACAGGAATTTCAAACTGATAGCTACTTCATTTTCCCTTTGTTAGTTACTATGAAAGTTGTGACCCAAGACTTTCATTTCAGGATTTATATGAACTAAAATCAGCTACAGCTTAATGATCAAGACTGTTGACTTCTTGGTTTCAGTGTTGCAATGTAGTTTCAAAACTGAACTAATAAAGGCAGGCCACTGAACTTTGGCATACTCAGTCAGTTATTTAATACTCATTTAAACTTCCTAACTAATAGAACATTATGGCAAGGAGGAGACCAGTGTTTCTACTTCCACTGATCATGGAGGGAGCAGCTGCAGCCCCTTCTGTCTGCCACAAGGTACCCTCTGCTTCAACTGCCAGTTGCTCCAGGAGAGATAAAGCAGTTCACATTCTGGCTTTTGTCACTTCCCAGAATGCTCATGCAAGGCTGCACCCTCTGTCTTTCAGAAAGAACAAGAAACTACCAACCAGGCCTAGTCTGTTGAGGGTTCAGATGCTTGAAAGTGTGTTTTCTTCTTCTAGACTAGGTACAAAGGGAGACTACAACAATTTCCAGCTTCACAACTAGTTTCACAATAGGGTTCACAGCTGGTTGTGGAATTAATTGCACAAGCAAGTGCACAAGTAAATATATGCTCAAGGAAAAAAGCAGTATTGTTTGTGCAAGTGGAAAAGCCAACAGATCTCTGCTGGCACACTGTTTTCTTCTGCTAACATTGCCTTGGGTTTAAGTCAAAATAAGGCGGTGAAGGAGACTGAGCAGATAGGCAAAATTCAGGTGGGATGGAGAGCCCCCCCAAAAAACAACGAAGCTTAAACAGTGGCTTCACTGCCGAAATAGCTAGGTTCTTATTCGTGATCTCTGTGGCTCACACAAATGGGGTTGTCTGCACCTGCGCAGTGCACATTTAGGAACCTCCTAGGGTCCTACTGATAGTGTTTTGGCAGTAACCCCACCCCTTGCCCTTGAGGCGCTTTCTAAGGCGCTTTCCTGCCAAAGCTCCAGTTCCTTTTTGTCTCCCATGGTTGGAGTGCCATTAAGACCCTTCTTCAAGCTTCTTCTACAATCTCATTGGTACTGATCTTCAGCCAATTGTTTCTGGTTTATGTCTTGTCTAAGTGTTTTGGCATTGCTTCTCTCTTCTGGTTTGACCTTTGGCTTCTTCAACACTCCACTCATCTGTCTTCCATGGCTTCGTGATTCTGGTTTATGGCCTCAACAGTGTTCTAAAACCCTTGACCCAGAAGCATCTGGTTTAGGGGCTTGAACTTCACAATTTCAGATAATATTTGCCAAATGGGCTTCTTCTTGTAATCAGAATGATGGACTGGAGGGTGGAGAGGACAAGAGAATAATTTTGTTGGATGATTACAACGACATGGTGGTAGTACTCAAATTAAGAGTCAGAATGTTGGAAAGGGAATCTTAATGCAATCACCAAACTTTGCTTGCCTGACTCTTTTGTCCAGTTAAATTAAATTTCTAAAAATAGTATGGAAGATGGTCATCAGAAAGTGGGAAAAGGGTCCCCCTATGCTTCGTTATAATTCTACCACTTCTGTAATGAGATAAATGTGTGGAAAGTTTCTTAGTATTGAACTCTATTGGAGTTGAAAAATTTTTAGTAGGTAATACACGGTGCTGCATATGTAACAAATTGTGCCAAATACAGGTCATTTATGCATCAGACTGTTTAAAATTGTAAGGTTAAAGTCATACAGACTATTATCAAAGCAGAACAATTCTGAAAATGCATTAGTGGCAGGATGTAAGGAAGTGTTGTTGTTGTGCACCTTCAAGTTGTTTCTGGCCTATGTCAACCCTAAGGTGAACCTGTCATGGGGTTTTCTGGTGCTGGGTTTGTATGATGTGTCCAAGGTCAGCCAGTGAGTTTCTATGGCTGAGCAGGGAATCAAACTCTGGCCTCCAGGATCGTAGTCCAGTGTCCAAACCACTGTACTAGGAATGTAAAGGAAAAATCTATTTTGTTGACCTTCTTTATCTTTTCTTTAAAACTTTAGAGAGTATAGTATTTCAGAGTCCATGTTGTATAGCAAAATCATCTTAACTACAGCCTTTTTATATTATTTCCAATTTTAGTGTCATATTCCTGTCGGAGAAGTTTGGAGAGTTTTGGTATGCGCTGAAATTGAAAGCACAAAAGCCTCAGCCGACAACAATGCCAGAAGTAGAATGTGAACTTGGAAAGTAAGTATAAGATTGTTTTTTGCTTTAGTTTATTCAGGATGTTTAAATAGTAGCATAATTATATTAACAGTACTTCTACTCCTCGCCTGCTTTTCTGGATAACTTAGAAGGGATATCTTCTAAGTGGAGGAGTAAGGCCTACAAAAGTCAATGGAGCTTACTTCTGAATACATATGTATTGGATTGTACCTTGGGTATTCAAAAATGAGATTGAAGAAAGAAGAGACTTTTTCTGTTCCAAAGCAGAAAGTATTTTTTCAATCACCACTGGTGGCTGAACTTCCACATCCTAGCCCTACTCCTACCAAGATTAAGTCTGAAATTGCAATCCTATATACAGTTACCCTGAGTGTAAATTCCACTGAAGTCAGTGGGATTTACATCTGAGCAAACCTGTATTGTATTGTACTGGACAAAGCTGTTAAAGTCTAGGAGTCAGTGAAAAATAAACACTTAAAAGTGAAATGGAAGAAAGAAGATTTTTATTCTAAAATAAGGCTTGCTTTTGGTTTGTAGAATATTGTAGAGCTTAGATGTCATAATGATTTGAGAGGAAGGGGTAAGTAATACAAGAGTGGTGCACCACTGACTGATCACAAAAGATTACTTACATGAGAATACCAAAGCAATTTAGAAACAATTCAAAGAGTGTTTGAAAGATTAGAGTCTGTATACTGTGGAATTAAGGGAACTTTTCCAATAATTAATGTGAATTCTACAAATGTTTTAAATGAAGGTGGTGCAAACTTTGAAAAGGGAGTGTTTACTACCAAAAAGAAACACCATATACAGGGAAACAAGAGAAACAATGTAGGTTGCAAAAGGTGTCAGGGATTTTCCGTTATCTTTTCATGAGGACAAAGAATCAGTCAGGTGCTTCAAAAGTTCTGTGAAAAGAAATCTGCTCTAAAAGATCAGACTTGCATGGTAAATATTACCACTATGTTGCAACTTTCAGCATTTTATGAATCACAGCAAAACAAGGGAGCAGAAATCATTTGAATAGTAAATTTTTGGTCAATTTACCCCCCAGCTTTCCTTCACGATGCCATGGTAGAGATGAGGAGTCTGCAGGAAACTCACTCTTTCCTTCTCTTATTGATAGATAATTCAAACATATTGTTTTTCAGAATGAGACCGTAGTGAAGCCAGTAAAGATGTAGTCAGGTACAGCATCATGGTGGCTTGCAATCATTTTTTCTTATTGTGTCCCATCTTACATTCACTTTTGTCTTCCTTGGTGTTATATCAGTATATGATTTAGCAATCACATTTTTATTCATTGAATAATTGAATAATTATTTCATAATTATTCATTGAATAATTATGAAATTATAACAGAATTCAAATAAAGCCAGCATTGCAAAACGTGTTGGCTTGGTGACTTTTGCTTTGGAACCAAATTTTTCCCCTAAAGACAATATTTTTTGCCACATAATTCCTTGACACATAATTCCAAATGTCGAAAAATCTTTTTTTTAAAAAAAAAAATACAGATTTTTGGGGTAGTGTGCTGGCCGTTCAAATAATATAACTTCAGTTTCATAACAGAGTGGTTTTAGGTTCTTGCTTTTTTCGAAAAATATATGAAGCAATGTACCTATGTTATATAAATGCTGAAAGAATAATAATTATGCTTTCATCATAAATGTTAAGGATGTCCAATGAAGAATTGATAGATATGGATAAAAAGGTGGGAGTATAAGAGGGTGGGAAAGCCTGCTTTTAAATAGAAGGTGTAGAACAGTAATCTTTTGTGAGTGCTCAAGGTTGCAAGATGATCAAGAGAAATTGCGGTTCTGTAGCAGTAAATCACACACCATTGGAAGAGTTAGTTAATTACAAGTTTCTCTTGGCACCAACTTTCGTTGAAGAGAAAGGTGTCATCATTTATGCTTTGGCCATCATTAATTTTTATCCAGTTTTACTGAAAGCAGACTCTACTGCTTTTATGAACTCTTAAGTAGGTAAAAAAAAAGTGCTACCATTTTCCCTGTAGAAGATGTTTCTGTTTTAACAGTGCTGTAATAGATACTAGACTGCCTATTGTCTGCCTTGGGTCCCACACTAGGAGAACGGTAGCATATAACTGTAATAAATAGGTGAATGAATAAAACCTTGATTATAAATCTATTGTGCTTCAGTTTAGAAATAACGAAGCAGTAGCCTGTAATACTACAGTACTTTATATTGTTCAGCATTTTACAATTGTATGAATAATTCTGTTCATTGGCAATTATTACTGTTTAAATATTGATATAACTGTAGCTTGAAGAATGGGAATTAATTGGTAGAACACATGTTTTGTCTCTTTAAGGCCTCAGTCTATCCATGATTAATTAGGTTGATAGTATGATACTAAATTAACAATGATGATATCTTAATATGATGTTTTAAAATCTTTCAGGTAGCAGATGTGAGTTACATTTTCTAAAGTTGTGTGAGGGAGCCAGTGCTAATGAGGGTAAAAAATGCTGGCCTGCAAAACCTATTTTAGCAAAATATTCCAATTGGGTACTTTATAATTATATAATAATAAGCAATTTGTTTTTGTTTTCTAATAGATGGGTTCGCCAGTATATTCCTTTGGTTAATCCTACTCATGAAATTCTTGAACTCAAACCTTTGAACAGCAATCCAAACCATTTTTCAATGGAAATAGACCCTAAAACCCATGTAAGTTCTGCTGAAGAACTATTTTGTTTTATATTCAGGTATGATAGTGCTATTTAGGAATGTAACTCTTCCTTAGTATAGGTAAAGATTGACTGTTAGTTATTATAATAGGTCTTATATTTATATGTTTAAATTCATATATTCTCTCTAAAAATTCTTTTGTCAAATTCCTAGTTTTATTTCAGAATGTCTTTTATCCTTATCCTTATTTTGACATTGTTATAATTGCAGAATTACTCAAGTTCTCTTCCCATAGTGGTAGTAATATTTTCCATTCATCATTAAATTGGTTCAGTGTTTTTTCTGATAATAATGTTGACAACTTATCTAAATCCATCCTGTTGTAGAGTTTTAGAAGTCATTCATCTGTTATTGGGATTGAGTTTTGTTCCCATCTCTATGCATATATTAGTCTAGCAGTGGTAATCATGTAAAATAAGATTTTCCTTTATGCATCCTTTATTTGTTGAATTTTTTCTATCGTATTAATAAGCAAATTTGGGGCGACACTGGAAATTTAATTTTTAAAACTTCAGAAATTTTCTCATGATTTTTTTTCCAAATTTGTTTCCTTATTTACATTTTTACCATAACTGTTCTTTTTTTTTTTATCACATTTCCAGCAGATGTTACTTCTGCTGCTAGTTATTTTAGGTTTTTGAGCAAGGGATAAATACCATGTATGTAACAATCTATAAAAAAAAATATCTCAAATGTGTAGGTTTTATAAATTTGTTGTTCCAAGACTTGGCCCAATCTGGTATCCTGTATCTTGGGCCCATTTGACCATGCTTTCCTGCACAATTTCTTTTTCTATTTCTATTTTTAATAATATTTTATAAATCTTCCCCTTTGAATGTTCCACCTTTGGTTTTTATTTCTGACTAAGAAATATTGTGAAATTATGTTGTATTATTTCATTAACTAAGAAATGAAACAAGAGAGATGCATAGATAATAATTATATAAATTGAAGGGAAGATAACAGGCAAAAATAAGGCAACCAATGATTTTGTGAAGAGGAAATAGGAGGGTTGAAAATTTTGAATTTCAATATGAAGTACTGCTAATGTTATAAGTTACATGCTTATACATAAGTTATATGTATAAAAATTGAAAGCATAGTTATATAATAGTGTTATCTTGGCTAATTCGCTATATTGGTAATGAATTTTTACTTTTCCATTAGTACACCAATGAAATAATAGCAATTGTAAGAGAATATATTGTAATGATATATTGCTAAAAGAAAACTTACTTTTTTTAATAAAAGTAATATGAAAATAAAAGAATGTAACTCTTCCTAAAAATGTTTGTTCTACTGAGTTATGTATTAAAGGCAAGAAAACTGTCTTATCCAATTGAATAGAGAGTGTAACTGAGACCTGAGATCAAATTCAAACCTTTTTGAAAAATAAATAGCAGTCTAGACACATTTTGCTAATTGGATATTTCAAAAGCATGCGGTAAGAATTTGCTTTGAACAGCCAAGGCAAAAGTCTGAGAAGAACACTGAAGAGGAAAAGAAGCATAGCTATCTCAGTGGAGCATAAGTAATAAGAAGTAGGTTCTTTGAGACAGAAATAAGAAAAAGATATAACATGAATCTGAAGCAGCAACAAGATTGTACAACTATTTTGGCAACAGAGAAAGGGGAATAATACTGAAGAGAAGGATGAAACCCAGAGATGAGATTTTCATCTTGAAAACAAGGGTTTGTCAGAAAAGGTTATTAGAGATGTAAGACAAACCTCTAGTTTTATCATAATCATGAGGGACATAACCCAGATATTTCCTATTTATGAAGAGGTACTTTTGGAGGCCAAGAATAATTCTAAATCAGTTATTCATGTTTGTTTTTAAACATGGCTGTAAGCAGAGGTGGCAAGCATGTGTAAAAACATCGTAGAACCCCCGGAAAAATAAAACACTAATCCTGAGAGTTGAATGAAATTTGTCATTGAAGATCTGATTCATTTGTCATTCAAAATGTGAGAGACTGATTCTTATTTTGGGGTGTTTTGTTGCCATAGCAATGTAGCAGTGACATCCAGTGAGCTTAAAAGATACGAATAACATTATCCAACAACTTTTAAAAACAATTGGATTGTTTTTACAATATTATGTCATTAAGAATAATGATCTATAAGCTTCTGATAATAAACTGGCCAAACTGAATACAAGAAGACAATCTTTTAACCTCAGAGATAGTCTGTGATCTATGAAAGTCTAAATTCATTATCATTAACTCTAATCCATCTCAGGGCTAATGATCTGACCATAATATAGATGAACATGTTAGAGTGCTTCCAGAATTTTTCTCCAGCAAATAATATAATGGGTCAAGATTATAGAGCTTGGCTACTTGCACAAATACTTGTGAAATGATTAATAATGCAAAGAAGTCAGGTTTTACTGATGTTATAATGAGGTGATTAAAATACTCTAGACTGAAAATCTGAATAAAGTAAATGAAAACAATTTTATTTGCTTAGCCTTATGTCATATGATTATGAAATGTTAAGTATTTCAAAGAAATTAGGCACTTCTTAAAATTGTTCAAAGACAAACAACAAGCATACGACTATAAAAGAGAAAGCTGAAATTATTGACTTGGATCAAGAGTTTCTATGAGGAGATTCTCCAGCTGGATGTAGTGGGAGAGAAGTTATTTTCTTGCTCCCCTTTGTTAAAAAAAGCTGCTCTGGGGCATTAAGGAATCCCCAAGAACAGCACTGGAAAAAATTTGGGGCTTTAAGCAGAAGAGGCAGAGCCAGAACTATGTGCTGTGGAAAACACAGTACTGCTGCCAAACATATATCTCCAAAGCATCTAAAACAACTTTTTACGAGCTATTATATGGTGTTTGAATTGTCTGTCCACCACACTAGAAGCCAGTGATTTTCACAGAGAGGTAACTCTATTAGTTTGCAGAGCAAAACCAACTTGCTGTTGTGACCCGCTAAAGACTAACATCTTTTTTGTGGCATAAGCTGTTTCAGACTAGAGCTCATTTGATCAGATGTGTCTTACTTGCATTTGATGAGCTGAACTTTAGTCAACAAAAGCTTATGTCATGATAAATCTAGTAAGTCACTAGTTTAGGGTACCATGGGACTCCTCCCTGTTATCCTATAGCGAGTCTCATTAGTGAAAAAAGAAGGAACAAGACGTTGCATGCTATTTTGGTGGCAGCGCATTGTGATGTTTAATTCTAATCAAATGATCAGATGGTCTTCAGATTCAAGACAACAGTTATTTCAGTCAGACTGCATATATAATCCACATGATAGAGCGAGCCACCAATTCTGATTGAAGATTTGCAAGCAGCTGTGCTGGGACACTACTCAGTGGTTGACCACTATTTTAAAATTATTAAACATTAAAACTTTAATGATTCTCTTACGAAAAGTAACATGCTTGTTTTTATTCATTATTAATCAACTGATGTTTTTATTATTATATTGGCAATGTCTTCAAAATACATTACCAACCTATTATTTTAAAAATCATTTTTAGATGTTTACTTTTAAAAGTAGAAAAGTAGCACAAATTCTGAAAATGACCAGCTCAAAAATATGTTTAGAAATAATATTCATTAAACCAAATATTAACTGTTGCCATTGATTATATTGTTCTCTTAATATAATGGAACTGTGCCCTTGTTACAGGTAACATCGATCTTTTTAATGCATTACAACTAAGGTCTGAACAATACTTAGGGCAGATCATGTAATGTCATGCTTGTATCTTGCTGGTGCATGGACTTCTGCTGAAATTCATCCAAAGCATCTCCTGTCCTTTCCAGATGGAAACCACAGTTCAATATTAGATTTATGCTTTGTGTGCAAAAGGTAATGGAGTCTGTCCTCAGCACTTCCAGGTTTTTTTTTTTAAAAAATGTCTTTATAAAACTCTGGAAAGGACCTATGACTAACATGTTGTGGATCATCTATTGACAGTGATTGATTAGATAAATCAAGAGTCTGAAAGTGAGCTTCATATTTCCAGGAGTTTTTAAACTGTTGGATCTAAGTTACTAAGTCAAACATTGCAATCAATAGGATTTTAAGACAGGCAGACAAATCCCTTCTAGGAATGGTTTATAGTCATTCAGGCTCAAGGCCTTGGGTGTATAAACTGTGGATCTGGGACTCTCTATTAATGGCCAATCAATTATATTTATTGGGCCTACATATTTCTGTTCATTGTCAGGTGAAAGAAACTGTACTTCTGACAGCATTCACTGTCTACAAAGATAGAAACTGTGATGGCTGGCATCCTAATTGTGTAAACTAAACTTATGTATTCCTAACTGCTTGGTATTCATTGTTTAGATTTGTGGCACTATTGCCATGACAGCAAATGCTCCCCAACTGACTTTAATGGTCAGCAGCCACATTTAGCAACAGAGTGTTCTGCTGACAGTCGGGATGCAGGAGGGTGATGTTTGCAGCCCAATTCCACCAGCAATATACACTGCAAAAATATGAAGCAGGATCACTGTTTCAATTCTTTGTCCCATTGCAGATAGCTGGCAGGAGGGGACTAGAAACATTACCCTGTAATTATATTTAATTTTATGGCTTTTCCATGAATGGGTTTTTACATTTAATCAGTGACAGGTAACTTCTGCATATTGTTTTCATAATTAGGCTATACTGGTATTGAGATGCATGTTTCCTTGTAGACAGTGACTCATATTTGAACGTTACTACAAGCTAAAGGTCTTATATGAAATGGACATTAGGTATACACTTACTGAAGCAAAATAAGTTCATTCTTCTCTATTAAGTTATTTGTTTTTTCTTTTGTCAGGTAATCTTTGAGAAATAATAGTCAAAACTCATCATTTTCATAATTCAACAAAATGCCTTTTTGTGAATTGCATAATATGCTGTTGTGTACATTTTCTGATTCATTATTTAATATTTATATAAAATATATTACACAGTATTAAATCAGCAAAAGCTGTCAGTGTTCTGGAAGTAATAATTTCACAAATCACTATTTGTATTCATTGCACTAAGGTTTTGATTTCATTAAATAATTAGCTTAGTGAAGATGGATTTTTGGGAGAGCTCTAACAGATCCATTCATAATATGGTCAGATCATTACCAGAGAAATTGATTAAACTTAATGATAATGAATTTTGACTCCTGTAGCCTGCATACAAACTATCCTGGCAGTTTAATATACCCTTCCCACTTTCAGCCTTTCTAATTCATTACCAGATGCTAAAATGCCACCACTATTCATGGCACATTATCTGTAAAGGCACATTAAAAATAAATTACCTAAATTTACTTTGTGAAAGTGTTCACTCCCAAATGTATTAGTCTTCAAAACTGAACATGTGAATTTTAAACACTACCACTTCTCCTTCTTTCTTTAAGCACCTTGGCTTTGAGCATTTTCAGTAATCAGCCAGCTGCCACCTTTTGCTTGAAGAGAACCTTCAAAGTGCAGAGGATTTCAATTACTAATTGAAATTGCATGACACCCATCTCTTTAGCATTCATTACAGGTGTGCCATATAGAAAATGCTTTTAGAAAATGTACTGTTTTCAAGTATTGACCTGATTATGACCTTTATCATTGATCATCCTTGTTTGTTTTTCTTTAAAAGCTCTTATCATAGCATTGGGAGAACACCTTTTTAGAATTGTATTTTCTGTATGACAGAAATAAGACATTGGCTATCTGTGGTTAGGTGTAGCATGATGTTTCAAGTAGATGAGTGATGCTGATCTTCTAATCATTTGTGTGTTAAATATAAAATCGAGTTACCTGAGTTTTCTCTCTCATCCTCGGAGTATGATCATGAAAAAATGCTGGGGAGGGAGAGTGGGACTGGGGAGGAAATCTGTGTATTAGAAGGTAAGAATGTGTGTCCCAAGCTTGAAGGATGCGAGGTATAGATCTGTCTTGTGCATACTGCTGAACTCTTGCCAAAAGAGAGATCTACCATCTAACTAGACCAACCATCAAAAAAAAGCATCATTAATAACAAGAAACAAACAATTCCATATGGAAAGTGTTGTTAAAAACCTTGAGTTTGTCCTGTTCTCTCATTTAAACATGAGGCAAATTTCTGGCATTGTTGTTATGAATTTGGCCTCTGTTGGTTTTTGCCAGTCTATATTTCTAGCGTCTAGGAACCCTCTGGCTGTTAGGTAACAACCTATGGCTGATTAATCAGAGCTTGGAATGTTAATACAAAAAAACAAAAACAAAACTCATTTTGGTTAGAAGGCACAGAAACTTAGTTCACTTTCGGGTCTCTCTCTCTTTCTCTCTGGTATTTCTACATTATCTCCCAGCCTGTCGAGGCAGTGAATAAAAACAATTAAAACAGTATAAAGACAGAAATGTAAAAAATCACACTAAAATGGTCTTTAAAATCTTTTAAAAACAATCCTCAGACAATCCCTACGATAATGAAATAATTAATTAATAATAATAATAATTAATATAATTAATTATCACTAATATGAGGTTATCTTTAGTTACTTTTTAATGCATTAAGTTTACCAATTAAACATTTAGTTATTTCTTAGCTTTACACTGAAATCTTTCACACTACACAATTGTAACATTACTAGGAAATCCTAGGAAAGACAGCATATTTTACTCTGATTTGCAATGTTGCCTCCATTCTTTCAATGACTGTAAGTTCCTCTTACAAAGCATAGCCCAAGGCCTGGGCCTGCTCTAAAATACAGGAGAGTAGACCCGCAACAGTGAGTCATATGGCAAATTGACTCCTTCCTATAGCAGTGCTTCTCAGGCCATCCAATGTGGGGACCAGCAATTATTTATCATTGTGTGAGCTAATGGCACTAAATTGGGCCCACAGGGTACACTTGTTGCTTCCCCCCGACTTTTTCATGGAAATTTGCCAGGAGCTACCAGCCAATGGCTCCAGGGACCACCACTTTGAGTAGCACTGTCCTAGAGCAAAGAAGCCAGACCAGAAAGAGCAACTTAAATATTTATGGCCACCCATCAAAGTTTTGCATATGGTTAAAACTTTCTTTTGTAACATTAGATTACGTAGTGATTTTATAGTGATGTTTAGCACTTGTTGGGCTGAAAGTTAATTGATTACCTTAATGAATAAAAAAAAATGAATCTGTTTGTTCCATGCCCTGTGATCAACACATTTCATACAAAAGGTACACCAAGTGGATTCATTTTTGTACAAATTAGAATAAATCAGAGGACTGTATTTTGATTATTTTTCACTAGCATTACAAAATTCAGTACTTATAAATTCAAATCAGATTTTATTACGGAAAGTAAATCTTGTTATTTATAAAAGGAGAGCATTCATCAGGGTTTTGACACCTTAACAAGGTACTGTTTATTTCTTATACTTTTATTGTTTTCAGAGACTTCTAATCCCATTAGTCTAACATAGCCCTTCCTGAAGTGGTGCCCTTCAAATGTTTTGGACTACAGCTCTCATCAGCTCCAGGTAACATGGCCAATGGTGCAGGATCATGGAAGCTAAAGCCCAAAACATATGGAGATTCAGGGACTGGGAAAGGCTGGTTTAAGTTGAGAGCAGTCATCTTGATTTCCTATCTAGCTGTAAATAGGCTGATATAAAAAACCCCACAACATTCAAAAATTGGATCATATTTATACACAAGTGATGAGGAATGGAGCTTTTGGACCATATACATCCCAACCTTTTTCAACCCCTTAAGATATCCTCAATGCCCAACCTCTCTAATGGACAAGGGAATATTGTTTGAAAATACACCAAAAATGGCTTTACAGTGCAGCAGTTAACTCAGGTTTGCCCTTGGTACTGAAAAATGATGAACAAATAAGCAACCTCTCACAAGTGACTGATTTCCAACTGATTTCCAGCAATTCCCGGTCACCAGATGAGGAGTAAAAAGGCAGAAATTGCCTCCCACCCCTGAAGTAGTTTTCTACCTTACTTAAAATGTAAAAAATATATTTATATATTTAAAATGTTTAGATACGACTCATGAAGCAAATGCCTTTGGAATGGTTTAGAAGTATAAAAAGCAAAACCAATAACAATGACTAGGATCAAAACTTTAATAGTGAAAACAAACAGATTAGCCCAGATTAGCCAAGATGCTGCCAAAGCATTCATTTATTAGAATGTTACAAACTAAGAAAGAAAATTAAATTGAAATATTAAAAAAAAAACACTGAGTGTTTACCAGAAGAGGAATATGTTAGCCTGACATGTAAATCTTACTTTTGTGGATGACTGTTGGGTCACAGATGGCAGGTCATTGCTGAGTGAACCCATTATCTGGTATCACAACAATGTTGATGATGGCACTCAGGCAACACGCTCTGAGGATGATGTTGATAATTAGGCATGATCTAACAAGTGGATTGACTCTCTAAGCCATTTAATTAAATACAAATTTACAATTTTTTTTGACCTTTATGTGTTAGACTTTTTGATGTGTGAGCCCTAAACCATGCTTTGCTCATCAATTGTTAAGTTAACATTTGACCTTGAATAATACAGTGTCACACTATGATATAAGTGACAAGGCTTGTGAAAGGACACCAGTGAAGTGAAATTACCATCCTGGTAATTTTGCCAGTTAGTTTTTCTTAGTTCCCAGCATTTGCGTGCTCATGGGTGATGTCAGGGTCCAAGGCACAGGCAGCTAGGTCTGACTAGAACAGACACCAGGGCTGGGCCAAAGGACAGGCACTAGGTCAGAAAGCCAAGGGTCAGGGCACAACAAGAGTCCAAGGCAGCAGTCCTTCAGGTAGCAAGAGTTCACAAGGCCAGAGGCAAGAAGCAGGTCCAGGAGACAGGAGGTCAGAGCCCAATGAGAGTTCAAGGCAATGGGAGCCTTCTGGGCAACAGACATCCACAGGGCCAGAGGCAAAAGGCAGGTCCAAGAAACGGGCAGAAGGTCAAGGCACAACAAGAGTTCAAGGCAGTAGAAGCCTATCAGGCAACAAGAGTCCACAGGGTAAGAGGCAGGTCTGGAAAACAGGCAGGGGTCCAAGTCCAGGGGTCAGCAGAGTCAGGACTGAGTAAGAGCCAAGAGAAGCTACTGTGATAACTGAAGCCCCTGTCAGAGCTGCTGATGACGAGCAGCAGCTGTTGGTCCCTGTGGCTCTGGCTGGAGATGAGTCCTGCAGCTCAAGAGCTCCCCCTGCTGCCATGGACCAAGCAGACTCGGACGTTCCTCTGCCTGCTCCTTTAGGATGATGCTGAAGATGCTTTGGAGCCTGTGTCAATCAGCCCACAAACAAGGCGGAGACTCAAGAGAGCTGAGCAAAGGGAGGCTTCCTTGATTATGTTCAAGAAGCAGGGACTAGCCACACCTGTGTCTTGGGCTATATAACTGCCTGCCTGGAAGCTTTCCTTTGCTTGTGGCAAGCTTTCTGCAAGCCCTCCCCTTGCCTGTTCCTTGCTTCCAACACCTGGCTCCTGATACCTTGGATTGATCTCTTGGCTGCAGACCCTTGGCTTTTGGAACTCTGACTACGGCTTTTGCTTGTTGCTCTGGCTTAGGTAACTGGACTTCCCTTGAGTAAGTGCTTCCTTGACTCCTCCCGGCAGGACTCTGCTAGCTCTCCCACTCCCTTCTCCAGGCTGTTTCACCGCCTAGGTCTCTGACCCTGACAGCTACAGGCAGCACTGGATACTGTGTTGCTGTGGCAGAGGCTGCAGAGTAACACCAGCCCTTGTCTAGCCTGCTGCTGGCTGCTCCAGCTGCCCTACATCAGAGCAGCCAGCTGGGTCCGAGGTACTGGGCAGGATCCTGCAGGTACTTAGCCACAGACCAGAACCCTTTGGAAGACATATAGATCCCAACTTTATTGGTTACAGCTGTTAACAGGGTTGGCAGGCACATAGGTCTGGATCTGGGCATTGGCCAACCTGCCTGTTGACCAATGAACCCAACCTTCCAGCCCAGAGCTTCAATCCAGGTGATGACCGGCATGAAATCAGCCTGTCACCAAGAGTGGAGGGAACATGTTTGTGTCCCCATGGTGTGCATTGCTTGCACCCCCCCTTTTTACAAAGGGGGGATGCCATAATTTGCCCTGCCCTGAGGCACCAGTAACAGCATCCCAGATCGCTGAACCGTGTCAACAGCCCACAAGTTGTGACAATAGTACAAAATTGTCTATCCCACTACAAGAACTAGGGAGGAAGGGTAGGTAAGAGGATGCTCCAAGAAGATGTGAGCACTTGCCAGCTGAGCACCTGTTTAAATATCCCTTTTTCAGACCAGAGGGAAAAGTTTAGCATCTCTGGCCTGGAAAAGGAGGCAGCCAATGAGCTTAAGCCAGAAGTTTAATCTCACTGGCTGATGCAGTAGAGCTTTCCCTCAAGGCAGTGCTGGTTCTGTGGTCTGCTGGGAAGGTGGAAGAAGCTGCATTGGCAGCACAGGGTCAACCATGTGAGTGCACTGCCGTCCAGAGCCACAAAATTGCCACCTGGTAAGTCGGGCAGCTGCAGTTATTGTCAGTCTGTCTGTTGCTTTGTATGTCTTTCCATTTACTAAAACTGTTGCTTTTAACTTGTTTATATTTAATTATTATTTATCATTGAGAATTTTAAGTTATTTATCATTATTACTCATCATAATTATGTATTAAAACGTGTATTGATCTGAAATGTATGAGTTAGCAAATTTCTTAGTAGCCTTTCCTGCAATTTCATTTAAGCTAAAATCCTTGATAGTGCCCCTTACAAAGATACATTATTTCCAGCTTTCCCACTCATCCCATACATCTGAGGCCTGTTTTTTTCCCTTTTTCCAGTGATTACCTTCCATGTTACTTATATAATGGTAATTTATTGGTCCAAAATAATAAAAGAAACATGGGGACTCTATTCTTTATTATTGTAGTTCTGTATTTCATGCTGGCCTGAAGGATCCTATTAAAGCAGACCTACATATCCCTTTTTTCCCCTTCAGTTTTGCTGAAAACTGAAGTACTTTCTGATAAATAGAATAGTTAGGAAATTTATTAACCTGATGAAATTAACACTTAGAAGAGTTAATAGGTGGAATCCCATCTTTCTTTTTTTATATAATTTTCACAGATTGTTAGCGTCTTGAATAATTTTTTAAGTGTAAGCCCTACTGAAAACAATAGGACTTACTTCTGAATAAACTTTAATTTTTGTTTGCTTGCTTTATAATTGGATTATCTAGGTAAATCCCTATGAAAAGGGAAAACCTGGATGTGTTGTTTAATATTTTAACATGAACAAATGTTATGTTTTTAACAAATGCTATGCTTTTAAGATTTTTTTTTTAAATGCCATTTAAAAATTATTCAATTTTGTTCAGCCTGAGGAAATAGTTCCATAAAAATACATCATCCTAAGCACCAGGTGTATTATAAATAGGCCTAGTTCTGTGTTATTTTTTGAATAGAAAAGAAATTACAAGAAGCAGTTGGAGTTAAGGACATTAAATGTGTGGATACTAAGGTAAAATTGGTTGTAGTTCTCTTAATACTTGTTGATACAATGACCTCTCTGTCAATTCCATTAAGTTTAGTGTGCTAAAATGCTACTCTAATGATTCATTTCTTGTACCTGCTGCTATTTTACTTCCGCTGATGGGTGCTTGAATAGACAAGGGTTTTTTTGTTTCCACATGTTTTAATAAAACAGGTATTGTAGCAATGCATTTTATAAGCCATCTTGGTTCCCACACTGAGAGAAAGGTAGGATATAAAGGAGCAAACAAGCAATAAATAGATTGCTATATCTATCTATGTTTTGCCTTCTGTTAAGTTTAGAAGGTATTTTTTTACATGAAAGAATCGTTGACTGATATTATCTCTAATATCACATACCATGCACTGAGTGTATGAAAATGGCAAATGTCTGCATATTTGGAAGAGAGTTGCTGAAGTGTGAGTTTAAAAATTTCTCCTGGCAAAGTCAAAGAGGGCTGTTGAACCTGGGCAAGCCATGGGCGGGAGGGGGTGGAATCTGTTGGGCCAAGTCAATGGTCAATTGTCAGAATATATCTGAGCAGGGGCAGGCCTAGGATTTGATAAAGGCCAGTTGTCAGAATATATCTCGGTAGAAATAAACCTAGGATTTGATAAAGGTAAAGGCAAATGAAGCAGTAAAACCAAACTTTGCTAGGCTGGGTCCAAATGTTATAGGTTTATGAAAGAATCTGATATCTTACTACTTGCTGAAATGTAGTTTTATTGATCAAACCAGCAGAAGAATGGTTAATTGTTGTCAGGGATAGTAAACAGAGATCTTACAATATAGGGCAGGATTTAGATATTTTAATCAATCAATAAACTGTGAATTCTATTTTGGAAACGTGATATGCAGTCTTTGAGGGCAGTCTTACCTCATCTACTTTATGAGAAAGAGTAACTCAGTTCTAAAATTAAGAATGCCCTGTGAAAGTGGTATGTCTTAGTAGCTACTTCAGTTTCTGGAAACTTGGCATCAGGTGATCTGTACATTAGTTGGATGTTTGACATTGAGTTGAAAGTGTTCTGTATGATTTTGTTTTTTGGGTTTGGATAATGGTTCCTTCCTTAGAAAGCTTTCGTTTTATCACCCTATAGCTGGGCATTTTGCCTTTTCTCTTGTACTTGTGGGGTGAATCCTTGTAATTTAGAGTAAGTAAATCACAGAATGAGACTTCTATGAGCCCATATGATTGTTTATAACTGTAAAAAATAAAATCAAGAAAAAATAGCATGCAACAATATACTGCACATTGCTCCTTAAAAACTGGCTGTTGGCTTTTTAAAAATGTGCAGCATACAAGACATCAAAGCATCTCTGTGATTTGGGGGAAAAAGAAATAAAGATGAAAAAGATGTTTATGACCTGAAAAACTGAAGCTCTTTTTCTTTCATCCATAGTTTAAAACAACCTCCACTTCCTTCTTTGTGACTAGCAACACAATGTTCTTAGTTTCTGGGGAATAAGCGTGCTGTGACTGCCACTAAGCACTGTTTACTGCAATGCACTTTATCAGTCTTAGCAGATCCTACATGCTGAGAGTGGAGAAGGCCTACAGTGGAACACATTAATCACGTAAACATCAACAGTGTCGATATGAAGCACAAGAAAAGAACTGGCTTTTTAAAAAAAGCATTGATTTTTTTTGTTTGTTTCTTCCCTCCCCACCTTCATGTTACTGCAGCTTATTGTGCCTCCTCATTCCACTGCTGAAGTACCAGTTCAGTTTTGTCCTTCTTCTCTAGGAAGAACCAACCACACTGCAAAGATTACTTTCATATGTCGGCAGGTATGGCTATGATGTGTGAAATGTTATCTAACTTTGGAACAAATTATGGTACGGGTCCAACATATAGATAGGTGATACCAGCCTAATATACTTGAAAACAATGCCTCTCTTTTAATTTAAAATTCTCTAAAATTATCTTAAAATCTTTCTAATCTCTTCAATTTTGGAATCCTGAGGTTTTCAGTTCAGGGAGGGGAATTTAGAATTCTTAGCCAGAGAGCTCTTTGGCCTCAGTAAACTACAAACCCCAGAATTCCACAGGATGTTGAAAGTGGAATAAAAGCACTATAGCAGTGTAGTGTGGAAAGGCCCTGCATGAATATGATTTGAATATGATTCATCTCCTTTACCTACTAAATTTCAACTGAAGACAAAACAGAAACACTAATATTGTGACACAGATGCCATAATGTCAGCAAGTGGGTTGTGCTTGAGTGAGATTCCTTGTTTCTTAAATGTATATGATTTCTTTCTTGTCAGCATTTCTGATTTCTAAAGGGATTCTGTCTTGTGAAACACTTTATCCAATTATCAGATGAAATATATCCCTTCTTATAATATGAAGAAGCAATGCAAAGGGATCTTGCAGCACCTTTGAGACTGAGAAAAAGAAATTGGTAGCATGTGCTTTCATAGACTTATGTTTACTTCATCAGATGCATGGAGTGAAGTAATGTTTTGTTTTGTTTTATTTTACAAGTAAGGAGTGACCTACAACCCAATCCACAACTCAGTTCAAACTAGATTGCCTATTTTTTAACTAGTGACATTGAAGTAAGCCTGACTGAACTCAGTGGGACTTACTGATGAGTAGACATACTTAGGATTGTACTGTTACTGTATTTTAGTTTCACAGATTTTCATATAAAGTGAAGTTGCTGTTGAACACTGCAACTGCATGAAATATTTATAAAACTTTAATAAACAATCTGAATTACTTAATGCTCCAATTTATTATTTATTTCTTACAGTTACAAACTGTCCAATAACCATTGGATAGTAATCATTTATATATATGTTTTTGGCAAGGGCAGTATACAGTAGGTTTGGACTTATCAGCCTTTATAGGATTAGTTATCCTGTAGCATTCTATCTCCCACACTGACTTTATTTGAAAATATTTTAACCTACTTACTTAGTAGATTATATTTGCCTTTATTAAAATGATGCAAAAGTGTGGGGAGGGAATGTGGAACTACCAAATGTTTAAACTAATTTAAATCTGTTCTATTTCCAGCAGCATCGAAAAACAGAATAGGACTTAGAACCTAAATTTAATTTTGTTATGAGCAATTAACATTACCTTACAATGTGAGCACAGAAGGTTAGTTTACTTTGTAAGGAAGACTATTTAGATTCTTCTCTCTCCTTCAGTGTTTATTGGGAAGGGATTAAAAAGCAAAACAAAAAGCTAGCATTTTTGGTATGTATAGTCTACCCTCAAGGACAGTTTGAGAGGATAAAGTGTTATTATTCTCTCTGAAACCATAATACCTCACAGAACTCTGATCAATAAATTAAAAGTTTGGTTCTTTATCAAATACCAAACCAATGAAATAAGTAAATAATTCACAGAAACCTTTCAGGTTCAAATTGAGTCCTGGCACTTGATGTTCATTTTTTGTTAACTTGTGCCTTTCCTGTCAAATAGTGGCAAATCTCCAAGATTTTATCTCAGCCAAACCTTTAATCAATATCTCATCCTTTCACTTGCTATGTCCAGCCCTGTCAACCTTTTCACTGTTTTGCTATAACCTTTGTGACTTGTGTTTGCTCTTTTCATCCCTAAATCATTTGAAACTGACTTGTCCACTGCATTTCTAAAGACAATGATAGCAGTCTGTGATCACATTGGTAAAAATTATACTGAGAATATTTCACTGTTTTCTTGCTTGCACCAACCTTATGCCAAGGTTTGTGACAAAGGTCTTCAGAAACATTTTCAACGATGCATATATAAAGCACAACAAAACTTTAACCTTAAAAATGACATTGATTTTCTTTCCTTGATTTCACTGATTAAATGCTTCTAAACAGATACTTTGAGCCATCTCATAGCTGAGTAGCTGACTAATCTAAAATCAACTAATGGCAGCACTTTATAGGACAAGCACTAACTATTTCTGATTGTGCTTCATTGTTGAATTGAGAGAAACCACTATGGGTTATTATCTGCTTCATTTGTTTCTGGTTTTGAGCTGTACAAAGAACTCTCTGCAATAAGAATTTGAACTCAAACTATAATCATTTTGCTCTTGTTTTTTTGATCACTGAAATTAACTTTGTTGGGACAGCACAACTGAAATGCCAGGTTAAATATACCTGAAATGTTAATATATTGATATTGCCTAGCTTTCCTGGCAAACTGGTGACATCAGTAGGTGATGGAATGAGTCTCATAGTACTCAGCAAAGTTAGAAGTGACCAGGATCTCTTCTTGGATCCTGTCATGTAT
Organism: Cyclura pinguis; assembly: GCA_030412105.1. Lineage (NCBI taxonomy): Eukaryota > Metazoa > Chordata > Lepidosauria > Squamata > Iguanidae > Cyclura > Cyclura pinguis. The sequence goes on along the minus strand of CM059601.1, from coordinate 206,683,552 downwards.
ACTTAGATTTTTTCCAAACTTTCCTGCTTAATATGGTTCTATGAATAATGCATATTCCCAGAGATAACCCACCAAAAGTAAGCAGAACAAGTCAGCTTACTAGCTGAAACACTGGATTGCCTTCTCCGAATGAATACTTGGTTACTTAATTAGCTTATCAGCAATTAAGGATAACAGGTGTGACACATTGAGTTGATTTTAAAATAAGGCTGAATAAATTATTTATTGCTTCTATATATAGTGTTTCCACAAAAATTTTGTGAGTTGGGATTGTCAGTGTTGCTGCTTTGCAGCTTATTTTTCACCCAGCGCTTGAATTATTTTTATTCACTTTCTTAGTATGCTTTCATAACTGTCATTTGTATTGTTTCCTGCCTTTGGACTCACTAGCAAATGTCAGTGTATGTCTACTCAGAAATAATGTGCTCTGTGGGGCATATTTCCTAAGAAGAATATTTGGGAATGCAATGCTAACCACTTACACTGTTACATTTTATCTCCAGAATGCCTAGAAAAGCTCATGGACAAGTAATAAAACTATGTTATGTGCATTTTGTAAGCACATGCTTTGTATTTGGCAAATTCCAAATGGATTTGACTGATTCAGAGAAATTTAAGAAATATCCAGACTGAAGCAGGACTCCTATAAAGTGAATTGAATTTGACTCAGAAAACTTCCCAGAACATTCTTAGTGATTCTTAATCAGAGGAAAATAGATGCTTATACAATGTCTGTGAAAAACAGGAAAAGAGGACACCTGCACAAGTCTTCCTGTATCTTTTCATCTGAAATCTTATATAATTGTTCTTTCACAAAGGATATTATCCCAGAAAATGTTATCCAAATCTGCAAAATAAAAGAAATAAGATAAAAGAATATCTAAAAGAAAAAGATACTGGCAGTTTCTTTTATTTTTTAAAAAATCAGAATATTTGTGAAAATCCCTCCACCTATTTGTCTGATGTTCATGTAGCAGCTCTCTTGCGAGGAGCTGCTATATCTGCAAATGTCATCCAACTCTGACAAACAGGAACAACTTGGATTTCTAAATGATGGTTTGGATTTTTATCCAGGTTGAATTGGGAAGTTTCAGGCTCATTCTGAGATGAATCAGGCTATTTTCTGAATCATCAGATTGATATTTAAATCACATCTTGTGGTCAGTGGGCTCCCCTGCTGTTCTGAATTTCTTAACAATCAACAGTTATTATTTATATTCACTGTAGTGTAGCATATCCAGAGAACAGCTTACTTGGTTTCAGGTTGTGTTGCTGTTTCTTTCACTATGTACATAATGCAATGTGACATAGTCAATCCATGCAAAATTTGGCCGATGTAATATTTCTTGCCTTTTTTGATGTGAAAGAGCTGAACAAATCAAACTGACATATGGAACAGCTGTGTCATGTGTTTCTTATGTCAACAGTGCAGGTGGGTGTAGTTGTCATAGGAAAAGCACCATCCAAAGAAATAAGCCTGAAAACTGGTTCATGACACTGTTGTAATATTTCCATGCCATTATTATATGGAATATTGCATACTGGATATGAAAAAAGCTCCACAGGGACTTCATTGGGATGATACATGCAGAGGATTCTCCAGTACTAAGAGGATGGTCTTACCTGGATCTCTGAATTTGCAGTGGAAATTCTGCTTGTGTACCAATACCGCTTGACTGGAGCCATCATTCTTTAATTTGAATTTCAAATGCCCAGGAGCATAGAAAAAGAACTGAGGTTGCTACTTAAAATACAAATATTTTTGTTTATTTTACAGCTTGAGGAATGGGTATTTTTCTTGTCTGGTGTTGGTCTCATTCCTCAGCCAATGGAACCAGCTAGTGTAAGTTCTTGCATTGGTCACCATTCTTCTATCATCATAAACTTCAGGAATCCCACATATGAAGACATAACAGTAGATGTCATTTTAACAGGTATAGTATTTTATTTTTTATTATTGTGTAGTTTAGTATTTGATTTATTCAGATAGTATATATGTCTGCATAGGGACTTCTTCCAATTCACAGCCAGAAGAGGTAGTTCCTTGGGAAGGGAATGATGGATCTGTAGGCACATCTAGTAAGGTAAATGTTTCCTTGAGTGAGAGATGTCATGATTGTCCTTATGCTAGCACCTAGAGAATGGATTCATCATACCCACCAATACTTCAGCTCTAGCCAAGGTAATGCAGACATACCAAGGATGCCTGTTTTGCTCATTAGCCAAAATAAGTCAGGTGATACAGGTCTAGATCAATTTTGCTTGGTTGAATGACTAAGAGAATCTATCCTATCTGGTGAAGAAGGACCACTTTTTTTTCTTTCCTCACTTTGCTGTATGTGTCTGCAGCTGCCAACATGTTAGCTATGTTCATGGGAAATGATTGAAACTACCAATGCATACACCTGTTTAGCACCCCTTAGGCCTTAACTGTTGCAGAACAGTTAAGAAATGTTCAACAGTCTAGAGAGACACCTAGTCCTTGATGCCAAACCAGGTATGGTTGGCAGAATGTAAGTTAAAAAAAAAGAAAACAGATTTGGAATCCTTTGGCATTTACTCCAGTATTTGGGGAGAGAAGCTCGTGTCACTCTGAATCTTGGGTCCTAGTTGTGCTTGCTCCCACAGTGTGTAACATACTCCCTCAACTAGTATGTTTCTAAATGAATAATTTGTGGAATTGAAAAAGCTGTGTGAATGATCTTGAGTTGCTTAGAAGCTTATTGGGTCTTTCTTTATGAGAATATCAAAAATGGCAGAGAAGAAGCTACCAATCTCTCCCATATATGGCAGAAGGAAAATATTTCATGTACTTTCTGATGCATTCTCAGTTCATACAGGGCAATAATTAGGCCCAGCAAAAACTAACATACCCTTCACCTAAATAAAAAGATTCTTTGCTATACTACATAGCTTAAAACACCTTGCCATTTCTTTGCATTTAGGGTGGAACGTGCCTTAGTAGTCTTCAGAAACATTATCATGAAAAGGGGCTCCAGAAAAAACAACACTGAAATAGATTCTGTTCAGACACCATGAATAGAGATGAGGATATTCTTGTTGGTGGTGCTTTCAACACAGTGCCTCTGAACAAAGTTAGAGTTCCTTGTCCACGTCCAGGATTTAACCAGATGCAGATTGCTATTTGTGAAGATGCTCACTCAGCTATATGGAGTCTATTGTGGTGTATTGTAGAATATTGTGTCGTGTATCTCAATTCTAGCCTACCTAGGATAACTTGCATTTCCACTGGCTCTTGGGAGACTCAAAAGCAGAATAGATTGGACTCTGGGTCAATGAAGTTCAGATTCTCTTCTCCACTGATTTGTCACTATGTGGTGGCCTCAGGGAATCTGACACGCATAGACATATTCTTGAAATACAGCTAACACAATAAGCAGGAATACCACAGCAAATCCTCCTGAATTGCTATTCTTGTCTTTTAAAGTAGAAAAGAGGAACATAACTAATCAGCTTTAAATGGGTAATTCAGTGTAGCAACTTGCAAATAAATGGTGAATGTATCTGAGTTCAAAATGATTAGTATTGGTGTTAATATATTTTTATACAGTGATGAAACTTTTTCTGTGTTAATGGAATTAATCAAACAGGATTGAAAAGAATGCACACAGTTACTATTCTTTATGAAAACACAGCAGTTGAATATCCAGACTTCTGTTTTGTGTCAATTTCTACAAATATTTTATCATTTGGTAGTGGCTGTTATACTACAAGTCATGTTTGCCTACAAGTAATGGAAAACAAAAACATTAACACTGGAATAACAAATTTAGCTCTGTATTTCTCAGCTGCCTATGCAAATAAGGGAATCTTTAAAGTAGCAGCTTCCTTTATCAAACAATAGAAAACATACTCATTGACCCAGGTGAATTTCTTGAGCCTAAACTGAGATTTCTTTCCTACATGGATCTTCAAAAAGAGGACATTGATAAAATTCTTTGGGCAGGTAGGCTTGATTAAGATGATGTTGTCTACTTCACAGCAAATGCTGGTGTGGATTGAAAAGTTATCAAGCTAGGTATTATTTTAACAGAGCTATATTTTTGAAATGACAATAATGCTTGGTAAAATAGGAGGCAATAGAAAAAGAGAGGAACTTTACATTGCAGATGGATTAGTTAAATATAGAAAGCCATGGCCCTCAGTAGTAAAGTAGACTTGAGTCCTCTGACTCGGACTCAAGTGGTATTTAAGTCCCTTCAGCGACTCCACTCAGACTTGACTTGATAATTTATGATTAAGTGACTTGACTTGGGACTTGTATATTTTCAGTGACTGACTTGCTGTCTTTCATGCTGCCCACCTCCCCCTCCAGCTTTTTCCTAATCAGCAGTGAAAGAATGTTATGTTAATGAGCCAATGAGAGCTGTATATGCTCCTTTCCCCCACCTCTCTCTTGTTTCCTGCTTTTGAGAAGCCATTCCCAGGAAAGCAAAAGCATGGCAGGACTGAAGACAGGGAAAACAGGGATTTTCAGTTTTTTTCTGTGAGTGTGGGCATGGAGTGGTCTTGGCATAGAGGGGAGGTGAGGGGAAGTTGGGCAAGGTCACCTCCCAGAGGAAGATATGCCCAGCCACAGGATAGTAATTCTTCTTCTTCCAGCCACAAGAAAGGGGGTGTAGCTTTCTTTTGCAGGTTCTCCCTGCTCTTTCATGGTTTAGGGGTTGGATCAAATCCTGCTTACTTGTGACAAAGCTACCAGGATAGGTAAGCTGCACTCTCTTAAAGTTTAAGCCCTTAAAGACCAGTTTAAAGTCTGGTTGAAGCACTGCTGAGGTGAAGTGGAAAGAGGAGTGACAGGATAGGGCTTTTGACAGGCAGCAGACAGAGAGGAGGATTGAAGATTGACATCCATGGGAAGGGGTTGAAAGTCTGGCTGAAGCATAGCTCAGCCATGGTAGGAAAGGGGGTGACAGGTTGGGGCTTTGATTTTCTGATTATTGAAACTTAACCCCCCTGTACCATCACCACCACCACCACCACCACCACCACCTCCTTTTTTTCTGTTAAAGTTGGCTGCCAGACTCAGTGGCATAGGAACGGGGGGGGGGGCGCTTTGCCCCAGGCGGCAATGTTTTGAGTCTGTCCCGGCTCATAGCCACGCCCCTTCATGCCCTGGCCGTGCCCCCATGCACTGCAGCCGTGCCCCCCCTCCACACACTCCAAGTTCTGCCACTGCCCAGACTTGAGACTCAACTTGAATTATCTTTCAAGGACTTGAGACTTGCCTTGAGACTTGAAGGGGGACTTGAGACTTGACTTGAGACTTGGAGTAAAAGACTTAAATACATCACTGGCCCTCAGTTTGCAAGACCTGAGCAGTGCTGTTAATGATCATGGAAATCTCTCATTCATAGGATTTTTATATGAAGAAGATAACTTGATGGCAAAAAACAACAACTGTTTTGTCCTCTAACTATACAGAATATTGAATATTTGGAAAACGGGGATTTGGGGCTATCCCTTCTTGAGCTCCATGAGATAGAATGTTGCCCTATGTCTTAAAAAAGGTTATCTGTCATAAAGCTGTGAAATCTAACTAGAGAATTTCTTAACATTTTATTTGATAAATGTAGATCTATGCAATATTTAACCTTTTCAAACTCCTTCCATGACCCTAAGTTGTTTTATTTCTAACCTTATTCTCTATTAGTATTCACAATACCTATCAAATAAAGCTGTCTTTTATATCCCCCTCCATACTGTACTGAGAGATAAAAATTAAACGGAGCAACCTATAGGCTGTTAGCATTACTTTCTTTCACAAAATCCCTTCCTTCTAAACTTCACATATTGATTCCAAGTGGATCCAAAAAAATGTAATTGGAAAAAGTTCTCTCATTAAATCTTACCTGAAGCATCATAACAGCATAATGGCAGTGTGCAACTTTATGCCTGAATGTGAGGTATGTGTAGATTTATCATTCAGGAAAGCAAATCTTAATGGCTGGAACCCAGATAGTTCCCAAGTGAAAAGTACTTGCAGAAGTTATTCATAGCTGCTGTGCATCTACTTTCAGATTCCCAACACCAGAGCCCAAATGATAAAAGTGCATGCAGTTCCCCGCTGTAAAGCAGGGCCTACTGGTTGGAATATAGATAGTCCTCTTGAGAGCAAAAGATTCCATATGCAAAAAGGTGTCAACACAGCATAATACAGTGTTGTGGATGGCACGAGCAAAAGGTAGACAATGAAAGATCCATGATCCCTATCTGACCCACTGAAGCTTCTCCCTTTTTACGGTAACCCGCACAGCTTGACACTACCAGTTACCAGTATGGTAACTTACCAGCATACTAACCATTCTGAGTTGGGGGCGCAGAGGGAAAAAAATTGGAGTGAGGTATTCTATACTTTGCTAGATTGTAGCCGCTTTGTGGACCCAGGACACTTTTAGAATAAAACGTGTGGAGGATGGTAGAATACATGATTAGGAAATCATGTTTTAGTTCTATGCTGTATGCATAACCACATTTTGTTAAGAAAAGACCTACTAGTATTACATTTTTCCGTTCTGACACGTTTATGAAAACAGAGTGTTTGTATTTTATCTCTCCAGTCAGGTTTTCATCTAATTTACATAGCAACAATTTACATAGCAACAAAACTATTACAAGAAGCAAACAGAGTGTAAACAGTATACCAAATAGCATAGTACCAGGGTATTGGGCAGTTGTTGGTAATGTACATACCTAAAATAATTTCCAGAGAAACAGTATTAAAAAAAAACACGTACTGTTTATTAAAAAACAATCTTTTCTCTAGTACATCTCCTGAAGAAATTATGTAGATATCTTGAAACTTTTGATATGTTAATTTAAGTAGAAAGAATTTTTCTCAGAATATTCTTTGTTAATGTTTAGGTATCACTCTGGTAATAATATTATACTTACTGGCTGTTATTTTAATGGCTGTGACAATTACATTGACTTGCAATTTTAGCCAGTGTAGTAGAGAATGTAGCAGAAGAGATAGTGATGCTTGTGTTATTTTTTTTAAAAAATTAATAAAATGTATATATTTATTGGTGAATCCGTTAATTAGAATTGTGAACTTCTCAGGAATTCTGAGCACCGGTGCATTTCTTTTCCTTAGTTTTCCATATTTTCTATGGCTAGCACCTGTGTAACCTCTGGCTTCTATGATGGTGATGGTGATGATGAAGATTAACTTTATTTATATACCACCTTTTCCCCAGGGCTGGGACTCAAGGCAGCTTACCTATTACAAAGATTATAATTAAAACAGACAAAAAGGCAATATTAAAACCAAATTAAAATTAAAACTATAAACTATATTACAGTTAACTAATACATTCTAAAAAGATTTTAAAAGTTACACAATACAATTAAAACAATGCAATACATCCCTTAAGTTGTAAGGCTTTATCCATCCTCTCCTCTAAAATTTGTGGCTATGCAAGCTCCTCTCCTTCCTCTAGCTAATGAAGATTTAACTTTCCGTGTTGGCATTTTCATAAAGAAGCAACACATTAATTATTAGTTTAGGGCCAAAGAAGTTTTCTTCATGTGAAGAAAAGCAGTTTGACAGGGGTAGTTTCAAAGAGAAAGGTTACAACTGTCTTCTCCTTCCTGCCCTTCCCCTGCTCAAACTGATTTTGATTTAAAAAACAAAACAAAAAATAAAATAACAGTTGAGATCTGCCCATTCCAGGCTGCCTCCTCCACAGAAAGAGAAGAATGTCATATGTCAACAATGTGTTCCTCCCTTTGTTCGGGTGGGCGATCAATGAGGACGTGGTTTTGAGCAGAAAAATGACAGAAACGGTAGGGGGGAAACAGGAGGGAGTGAATGCATGGCCCCCTTAAAAATTGTGGCCTCCAATAAATATTTCCTTACGTAAATTTCTGGGATTGCAGAAAATTAAAATTTCATTGAAGCATTTAGAAATATAGTTTAGGTATAGAAAAATGGCAGGTGAAATTTCCAAGGGAGTGCAAATAAAGCATATGTAAAAATTTTGGGTATGAATGATTTTTTTTTTCGTCTCAATCTCTGCAATGCTAGAAATTTGGCAATTGAATAAAAATTTCATTTGGAGAGAAGAGAATTCTTCTAGGGAGCAATGCCATCAATGCCTTACCCTCCATAGTGACACCCCTGGTAATTAGAGTAAATGCATTGATGTGTAGTGGTTTGAGTGTTGGACTAAGACCCTGGGAGACCAGGCGTTGAATCTCCACTCAGCCATGGAAACCCACTTGGCAAGTCACACTCTCTCAGCCTCTGAGAAAGGCAGTGGCAACCCCCCTTTGACCAAACCTTGGCAAGAAAACCTCATGATAGATTTACCTTAAGGGTTGCCAGAAAATTTAAAATAAGGAAACACAACAGTGGCAAAATACACTTTTTTGAGGAAGATGCAAACTTAATTTGCTAACTTTATAGTCTGGATGCATATTTTGAAAAAGTGAAGTATGTACAAAGATTTTGTTACAATGTGGGTTTGATATATTATATCCTCATAATGGAAAAGTGGACTTTCTATTCAGAGACATGCTCTTTTAAAAAGAGTAGACATTTCCTACATTGTAACACTAATGTTGCGCAAAATTAATTCTTAAAGCCACTGAGTTTCCATGACCAAGTGTAGATTCAAACCCTAGTCTCCAAAGTCATGATTTGGGCACACATGCCAGCTACTGTGTCCCTTTTGTCAGGGATACAGCAATGGAGTTAAGTGTCGAGGGATGGGGAAATGAAAGAGCAGTTTCAGCATGCACATATACCTGCTGCAGTGTTCCTGATGAAAAGGATATGGCAGCAGAGGGTATATGTTTGCATCCAAACTGCTCCCTCATTCAAAATGACGGAGCAGTTTGGGCAGATGCCCATACTCCCTGCTGCTGCATCCCTGACAAAATGAAGAAACACTTTTGACACTCACACATCCCCTGCTGCCTCGTCCCTGTTGTTGCCATAGCTGGTGATGTCCCCCAGGGTCTCTGGACCCCAGGTTAAGAACCACTGCTCTAGATTCTAGGTGTGTTTTACCAGAAATCTATTTACCTAGAACACATGGGTATTATATACATTGTAGTCATCATTTAATGTTGTAGTCATCAAATAATAAGCCTGGTTTAATGGTTAAAAGATAAATTGCAAATACTCGTAGACATCTATTCAGATTGCATCGGGTTATTTTGTTCTGTTGCATGGGCTCCAGCAGGTTTTCAAGAAAGAATAATTCATGTCCTGGCTTGCTTTCATTTTGGTGCATTAGAACATAATTTACCAGAAATGTCTTTTTACGGTATGATTGGATGCTGTACAAAGCTGCTTTGCTCTCAGATAACATTGATTCCTTTCCACATGTGAGATACATCTCATGTTCACTGCAGATTCTTAGCACTGTTTGCACGTTCTTCTTGTTGTGTGAATGCTGTGCATGTGAATGAGGGTATGAGGTAATAATTTTAAGAGTTCTTAGAGTTCTCGTCTGCATTAGAAGCTGCTTGAATTTGATTAAAGTTACTCAGATGCTATTAGAGAAGCACACAAGCTTACATAAAAGCTTTAACATCATGCTCTAACTTATTATCATCTATATACATGCACAGAGTGGGAGATCTTGACAAGGTAATTGCTATGATCAGCATTTTTCCTGGAACATATCAGTCTGTTGGGCTGAGTCTCATTGTTATAATTGGAAGACTTTGGTATTACAATAGTACTTGGTGCAAATCATTTCCATTTATCAAGTTCAACAGGGGGTTATGTTGTCCCGAAGGAGTCACACAGAAGATACACACAAGTATCTGTAAAAGATTTTCCATGCCCAAACACTAGTGAAGAAATCTTCTTTGAAGTCCGTCGTGCTTTTTTGGTTCAGTAAGAGGTCTGCAACAGAACGAAGTTGACATCCATTCTGAACCATGAGCTCTAGTTGTATTTCACATTGTCCATAGGTGCTTGCATTAGCAATGACTATTGTGGATATCTTTTCCCATAGCATAAATAAGTGAATTTACTTGCACTTTTCCTTGCACTTTGCAGCCAAGCAACAGCAATCAAATCTTTCTTTCCATTCAGGCCATACTTAATCATTATTAAAGCTGAAAGCTTCTGATGCAGAGAACACTGTGCCATTCTCTTTGTCTTTTTTAAGAATCTGCTGGTTTTAAAACTTGACTTCTGACACTATGTCAAACACTTAGAAGACACACCACTCAGGAAGCTAGATAAGAATTTGTTTGTGCACAACAAGAACAGACACAGGAAACTCCTGACTCCATTCACATACAGTTAGGCACCTCTTATTATACAATGCAAATAAAAGTTAGCAATAGTAAATTCATTAATACGGTAATGTTTAAATATGTTTATCTGCATAAAGCTCGATTTGCATATTAACACAATCTCACTAGGGAAATAAATTTAAAAGTGGAGCTAGCATTTATGCAAATGAATAGAGAGCTATGCTGAACTAAAAGATTAATGACTGTGCAATTACTAAACAGTTGAGGGTGGTAATTGCTTCATCTTTGGGATCTGGCTTTATCTAGTTGTGTATGGAACTTAAACTCTAAACTGATCGCTGTACCAATATTTGAGATGGCATTTAGCTGGCATGGTTCACTGCCACAGTATGATTGTTGTCTCATCCTTTGGATTATTAAAACTATCACTATTTATAAGATGGAATTGTAGACAGTGTAATCCAGTGACTTTATTTCCATGATGAAATTGCCATTTTGCTTAAGTGTCAATTTGGAAATGTCTTCTGACTGCTCTTTTAGTTCTCTGAGCATCTTTTAATTTAGGTGAAATATTGAGCAGAACTAAATGCTGGCTTCATAATAATCTGATCCAAACTTCAGTTGTTTTTACTGTTGACTATCATTAGAAACTTCAGAGACTATTTAATTCAGTATGAATCTAAATTAGGAGCAAATTATTTTCACATTTAATGGAAGGCAATAACTAAAATAATGATTTTGAGCCGCAGTGTAGCTCTGATTTTAATCATTATTTTTATTTTTACTTACACAATAAACAGTAACACATTGTTTTAACACAGAACATAACACAGCATAGCTGTTTCTGAGTCTGCAATCCATGCTTAATTGGGAGTAAGCTCCATTGAACACTATGAGACTTGTGTCAGAGTTAACATAGGATTGGATCCAGACCCTATCATGCTGTAAACAGACCTGTTGAAATATAAAAGACTTCTATTAGTCAAAATTAACTTTTCTCATTGATTTTCAGTGACTTTATTCTAAGGATGACAAAATATACATTCAATCCATACATGGAATTGTGCAGGATTGGCAGCAAAAAGTCTCCGATAATTGTATCTGCAAAATTTATGTATGTTATAGCTCAAAAATAGGTTTGGAACAGAAGAGATATTTTAGATAGTTTTAGCAGATTGTTATTTGCAATAGGAATATTCTCTCTCTAATAAATTAGAGTTCTGGGATTCACATATTTTATCAAACGTTGTCTTGTTTTCAAAGCAAGTTAGAGAACATAAGGCTCTGAAATGTTCCCAGATGCCATTTGTCATCAGCCTCAACCAGCATGGTCATTGGTCAGGTGTAATTTGTGCCAAAGTCAAACATAATGATAGATGGATTTGAAAACTGGAATTCAGCTAGCCTTGTATAGGATGGTACTCCCCTTGAAGAACTGGATCTGCAGTTTGCTACAGAGCTGAGTTTTAAACCTGGCTGCTATAGTTAGGAATATTTTTACCTAGTTTGGGTTGCTTGTGCTGATTGCATCCCCTTCTGACTAGAACATGCCTGGCATGATGACATAGGTTTTAGTTACATGTACAGTCCACATTCAGGCCATTTTTGAATAGTCTTTGGAAAGACCACTTGATGCAGAATGCAGCAATGTGAATGCTGCTATGTACCTTTTGACTGGATTACATTACACTGGTCCTGCAGAGTCTGCGCTGGATACCTTTTTCCCCCCAGGCACAATTAAAAATACTGGTAATGATACTGAAAGCCCTAAATGGCTAAGGCAGGGCCTTGGATATTTTAGGAACCATATTGTTCTGTGGGAAGTAGATGTGCCCCAAGATCTGACGGGTCCTTCTGTATGTCCCAACTATGGTTAGCACACACCTGATGGAAACAAAAGAAAAGAACTCCGTGATGACCATGCCAAAACTCTGGAATTCCTTGCTTCAAGAGAGAAGGGAGGCACCCTTGCCTTTGTCATTTCCCCAGGCACCTAAGACCTTCCTGTTCAGACAGTTATTCACTGAATGAGTTTTATCAGTTGTTCTACATACATTATTAATCTCCTTCTGCTATAGTACCTTGCCACTTTATTGTATGTACCTGTTTGTGGTGTGTAGGTCCCTAGATGCATGGGATAGAGATATTTGTCAAAATAAATAAACATCTGTAAGATCACAGACTCCCTTGACCTGTTTTAGAATCTTCCGTTGATTTGGAATGTAAGGGAAAAACAGTGGGGAGGGATTAGGTCAGGTAGCTCTGTTATCTTTATATATACCTCTGTGCATGCATGGATTGATACAGTAAAACCAACAGGTAACAGAAATTCTCCTTTTGGAGAAAGCGTATGTTCACCTCTTACCAATATTGCTCTGTAGAGCAATCTGCTAGATGATATGACAGTGCAGATGTAACGTCATTTGATTCTTGACAGCCCATTTTCCCACTCTTACTGTAATTATTTTTCACATATGTCATTCACCATGCCAACTAGAAAGTTGCTGAAATTGGTTTTCCATTATACTCTTTTTGGCAAGCATTAGGTGCATTAGGTTTGCTAGTTAGGTGTCTGTATGTTGATTCTGTGACCACTTTCACAACCCCAAGTTTGAGATAAGAGCTGCAAGAAAGGTTTTGATTATGATTATGAGGTTTTTTTAAAAAAAGTAAAGGGAGGCATTATACTTATAATGGACTGTGTGGCAGGCTATAGCTGTTAACCTGTATACAAATTTGTTTTGCGTGATTGATAATAAATCATAGTAACTACAGGGGATGAGATAGGAAAGGTGAGTTGATTCACTGCATAATTGCCCTGTTGCTTGTTGTTCAGTTTTCCAAAATGAGCTTGACTGATTGCATTAGCTAGCTTGACTGACTGCAGTAGTTTTGAAGTATCATGGTCAATCAAATGAAACACATATTTTGATATTCTATATGAAAATAGAAAACATTAAAATTAGTGATGTTGTTAAAGGTCAGCATTCTTTGATGTGATACATAAACCTCAGCAACTCCTAATGCTTCCCTTGAATTCAAATATAAGCCTTTTGGCACCTTAGTTCATCTCCAGCGTGGATCTTAATGGAAGTCAAAGAAGAACTCTCTACCATCCATTCACTTGCTTGATGGCTGCTGCCTAAATACCTATATTAGGAAACTGTATCTCAGTCATGCCCTCGTATGAAGCTGCCATACTTTGGCCTTGTCATGGATCCCACTCTATGGCATAATTTTGGCCTGTCTCTAATGCTCCAGTTCTGGGCAAGTCTCTGGAGTGTATGTGGACCACCCCCCACTCCACTCCAGGGGTCCCGGATAATACAGACTATCTGGACACATTTCAGTCTGGCTTTAGCCCTGATTATGGGACAGAGATAGCTTTGGTTTCCTTGGTAGATGACCTTTGCTAGAAACTGGACAGAGCTCACGTGTCTGTGTTGGTTTTGCTAGACCTCTGAACAGCATTTAATACCATCAGCCATGGTGTCCTTCTGGTCTGTTTCGCTAGGATGGGACTTGAAGGTAATGTTTTGCAATGACTCTGTTCCCTCCTGGAGTGGCAAATCCAGAATTGTGTTGGGGACTCCTGTTTGACTCCTTGGCTATTGTGGGGTCTTATAGGGCTCTGTTCTGTTCCCTGTGCTATTTAATATAAGCCACTGGGAGATGTTGTCTCAAGTTTTGTGGTCAGGTGTAATCAATATGCTGAGAGCACCCTGTTCTATCTCTTCTTTCCACTTCAGTCCAAGGAAACTGTCATTGCTCTAAACAGTGCCAGTTGACAGTGATGGACTGGATGAGGGTGAACAAGTTGAAACTCAATCCGTACAAGATAGAGGTGCTGCTGCTCACTCAAAAGGCAGATCAGCAAATAGGCATTCACTCTGCATTGGAAAGGAGTTTACACGCTCCCTGAAGATGCAGGTCCACAGCTTGGGTGTACTCCTGAATCCAGGCCTTACCCTGAACACTCAAGTTTCCATGGTGGCCAGCGTACATTTGCTCAGTTATAGCTAGTACACTAGCTGTGTCCTGTCCTTGGGACATCTAATGTGGCCATGGTGACGTATGCTTCAATTACACCCTGATTAGAGTACTGTAATGTACTATTTGTGATGTTGCCTTTGAGGATTATTCAGAAATGTCAACTGGACCAAAGAGCTACAGACAGGCTGTTTATGGGTGCTGGTTAGAGGGAGCACACAAGTGGTTGCTGTTTTGTTTCCCAGCACCCATTTGAAATGCTGGTTTTGACTTAGAAAGCGCTATAGGGTCAGTACTAGACTGTACCTTCCCATATGAGCCTTCGAACCTTTAAGATCTGCAGAGGAGGTACTTCTCTCTATCCCACCACCTTCACAGGACTGAAACTAGGATGGATCCTTTTTTTGTTGTCCTTTCAGCAGCAAGTTAAGACCTCTCTTTTCCAGCAAGCCCTTGGAAATTGATTTGTAACAAAAGAGCTGCTTATGATGCTGTGTTTTTAATCTCTGTATTAACATAAAATAGTTTTAGTTCTGTTTTTTAAATACTGTTTTAATCTTAATTTGTGTTTTTAACTATATGTGTTTTTATTGTATTTTATGCCTTGAGTCCCAGTTTGAGAGAAATGCAGGGTATAAATAAAGTGATGGATTGATGGGTGGATGTCATGAGACAAAATGACCCATTAGAAAAGATCATAATGCTTGGTAAAATGGAAGACAGTAGGGGAAAAAAGGGAGACTACAGTGGATTGAGTCAATCAAGGAAGCCATGGCTCTGCATGTGTAAGGCAGTTGATGGCCAGAGATCTCGGTGGACTTTCAGTCGTAGGGTTGCCATAAGTCCGGGTCAACTTTTTGTCAAATAACACACACAGTTATTTCTAATGACTGCAACACCATTACTTATACAGTACTCCTTCCACATTTGCTAGGGTTAGGGGCACAGGACCCCCGTGAAAGTGAAAAAAAATTTGAATAATTGTAGGCCCTCCCAAACCATATTTAACACACAAAAAAGTATGATCACCATATTCAACCCACCATGGATTCCTTTGAGGCATGAGAGTTCCTTCACAATGCAGAAATGATTGGCTGGTGGGGCTTACTGCCACCTCCACTGCTGCCCCACACCATTTTTAATAGGGACTTACTAGCCTCATTTGCAGTTTCTCAGTCTCAGGAGGCTTTCAGTTGCTAATGAAAATGGCATAAGGAGGCAGCAGAGGTGAGAGGAAATAATCCGTGAATAATCAAATCCGTAAAAGTGAAACCCGCAAATGTGGAGGGCTGACTGTAACTGCTTACTCCCAGCCCAAAATGAAGAATCCATCAATAGTTTTGTTTAACCTGCCTAACACTTTTTATAACAGTGTTAAACAAAATCATTTTGCTTAGTATGATAGCTAAGTGGTATAGGGTATATGGCTGCTGAAAATTTACTTGCTAAACTTGCAGTTACCCAGTTTGAAATAGATGTGTCTCGTACATGATGTTCTGGCTTAAATTGGAACATTTAGGGGGTGAAAACAAAGCTTTTTTTTCTGGATAGTGTTAAAAATGTTTGCAGTTGCAGGCTCGTTTAGAAGTTAACGTCATATCTATTAACACTTGTGTATGTATGTAGGTACATATGGTGGGGGGTAGGGTTTCTGAGCGAGAAAAGGATACGTGGCAGAGCCCTGTTGGCTGATAGTAGTCAAAGCAGGAAGAGGGCATTCTTTCCCCTCCCCTCCTTGGGAGTTGTTTCCCCCTTAAAAGAGGGGGCATGTACTTTGCAACCCCCACAAACTCTTATATAAAGGTACTTTTTACCAGCGTTTGCAAGCAATTCGTTATGAATAACTTGTGTTTCTAAAATAAGCAATAACTCCTTTCATAACGAGGCCTTATTTTGAAAACAATGTAGCAAATGGGAAGGAAGTAATGATTCCTAGTTACCGTTTAATTATAAATTGTAAAATAAATGTTAAATATAAATTTTAAGTTAAATGCAAAAGGTAACTGGCAATCATTACTTTATTCCTTCTTGTTACATTACCTTTTGAAATGAGGCCTTGTTACGAAAAATTACCCATTTCAGGTATCTAAGTTATTTGCAACACATTAGAAATCTCTAAAAATCTCTTAAACACATATTTTAAATATAAATATAAGCTAATTTCAAATATGAATTTAAAAGGAGTGTTTAAGAGATGTTTTGACTCCTTTTTTTTAAAGAAGCTTTATGCCATTGTCTCTGAGGGGGCCTCCCTCCAAAAAAGTAACATAAAAGTAATGAGCGACAAAGCAAGAAAAGAAATGAGTTACTTATGAAAAAGTCCAACAGATTGCTTGACAAAAATTATGACAAGCAATAAAAAGTAACATTCAAAGTATTTTTTCCCATAACAGGTGGAACATTCTTTCTATGAGGCAGAAGGTTTTAGCTTAAACCCAAGGTGTAGTGATTTGGGTGTTCAACTATCACTCTGGAGACCAAAGAGTCTGGAGACCAGGGTCTGAATCTACACTTGATCATGGAAACACACTGGGCGACCTTGGGCAAGTCATATTCTCTCAGCCTCAGGGGAAGGCAAAGGCAAACCCTGTCTGAACAAATCTTGTGAAGAAAACCCTGTGATAGGATCACCTTAGGATTTCCATAACTCAGAAACAATTTGAAGGAACATAACAATGAGCCACATTCTGACTGGCAATCCTCTATATTCATACTAGACCTCCTCTAGACTAAATAGACTGATGCTACAGTGTTGGTTTCTTATACTCTGAATTTACTTTATAGCATCTGCCTAGGACTTAGCTGCCTCTTTGCAATAATTTGATCCTACCAATCATGGAACTCAACTGCAGGAAAGATGTAATTTATTTTAATAAAAACATATTTGTTTTTTATTTTATTGGGTAAATGCTTAATAATATACTGTAAGAGAAAAATTAACTGACAGAATTGTGTGCTTACCTTAGTCCAGTGGGTTATATTACTTTCAATAATGGCAGAACATCTGGTGTCAGTTCAAGGCAACAACTTTTTCAGAGATTCTGAGTTGGGTCAGTTTTTACCTTTGGAAAGGTGACATACAATTTTATCAGGAAAATCAAGCATCAAGGTTGAGTTCAAGGCTACTTTTATTTCAATACTAATTTTCAGTGATGACATAGTGACAATTTTTAGTAGATGCAGAACAGTAAACTGCCATTCCAATCTGAAAGCAATTTGCTGATGATGTGCAAATATCTTGAATGTTAGCTGCTTTGAGTCCTGTCAGCCTACTTGAGTCCCATTTTTTTGAGGCAAAAAGCAGCGAACTAGTCAAATAATGAAATATGGACTAATTTCAAGCCAACTTAGTTTGAGCGCTGATCATTTCTCATTTGCCGATTGTCACATTCAAAATAATATGGTTCTTTCTCAGTGCTGCTGCAACAAATATTTCTTTCTAATACCTGAATTGTTCTGTTGCATGAAATTAGAAAGTGCTCTTCTTTGCCAGGCAGTGTAGTCAGCATTTAACTAAAATCAGCATTTACTTGCATTTAAAATATGAAGAGTGCATTACTTGTATTCAGAAATTTCTATTGGGAATCTGGCAAGAAATTGTAAAATGCTTGAATTATATCTGTTAGGAATCTAGGAAGAACATACAGTGCTGGATAAGAAGGAACATAAACTGATATAACATATGTTGTTAGCAGCAGGATTAGTGTATGCAAAGTACTGGAAAAAAAATCAGAGTTACCCACAGTGGGTTAATGGCTAAACAGACTAATGGGAATTGTCAAAATGCATAAGCTTGTGCACAGGCTAAAAGGCAGAACACAAAATGAATTGTTGTCTGAATGGAAGTGGTTGATTTCTTAAAAAAGAATGAAAGTGATCTAATGATAATAGGTTTGGATATTTAAAACTAAATATTACTAAATGAGAAGTATAAAAGTACATTTAGAACAGATATTTGTTGTTTTAAAATGTTTTTCTTATATAGATTATTATAATCTTTTGATGATTGATCATTAGTATAAAGTAATTTAGAATAAGTTAAAAATGAATTATGAAGTTAAGAAATTAAATAAGTAAATAATTAAATCGATAAGTGGTAAGCAACAGTTAATAATTATGGGATAAAATGTATGACTTAGTAGGTGTACATGTTTAAGTAATATGAACTGTTGGCAACAAGAGTGGGAACCAATTTTAGTTATATTTGATTAGTATTTGTTTTAGATATGTATAGATGTTTGTAATGTTTTTGTGGATGTATTATTTTGTTTTGTATGTTTGGATTGTGTTTTTCTTATTTAATAAAATTAGAAAATAATTTTTAAAAGGTTAAAAAAAGGTAAGAAAGCTGATTTATAGGAATAAACATCAATCAGTTTGATTTAAATGTTCCTGTATAATGTAATTTCCTCTAAATTGTGAACATATTTTTCAATGCAAACTTTTTAGTTAAGCCCTTTCTCAAAACTTTGACTTCTCTTAAGGATGGGAGAAAATAATCTGTATTTTATTCCGAAGACATTTAATAGGATTCTATGAGTATCTATAGTCATTTTTGCCATGCAGAGGAGAGAGATTAAAATGCAGAGAAACCTTTAAAAAACCTGTCATCTTCTATTTCAAAGTATACTTTGAAGAACATTCATCAGTTCTTACATTAGAACAGTCCTTTGATCACATTTCAACCTCTAGTGAATTCGTTTCCTTGAATGTGACATTGAAGTGTAAGAGAATTTTTTCTTTTTTCTTTTTCATTAGATCAGGAGCATGTTGTGCATCATTCCAATGCATCTATATCCCATCATTCCAGTAAAGACTCTATTTTCTGGCTTCCACTCAAGGAAAAACAAGGTACACAACTGCATGGTATATGTTTTCCTACAAGATACTTTGAACAGTCATTGAAACATATGTCTATGTAGCTCAGTTTCTATATAAGAATAGTCATTTTACTTTATTAAACGTTCTGCTTTTGAAAACCCTCCTTGTGTAAGAGGAAATAAGATCTGTCCTCAAGTTAAAGCAGGCGTGGGCAGCTTCTACTGGTCTGGGGACAGTTTGATCTTCCAGAATCTGTGGTATTGCACCATAATGAGTGTCTACCAAATTTGCTGTGAAAATGAGATGATATAGCAGCTGAAAGTTGATTTAAAGCAGTTTGCTGCTTCCTGGAGGCTTCTGAGTGAATGGATCTTTTTTTTTTTTAAGGGTGTGACTCTGAGCACATGCTATTTCAAAGCGAAGTGCTTTGAAATTCATCTCAGTGTCTGTTCATGTGTGTTTTTCACCACTGAATTTCAGCAGCAAATTTAATAGCAATGAGAGGGGTGGTAGGAAGTTTATGCTGGTCATTTGTTGCCCAGTAATGCATAAGCTTTGATAGAGCCTTTCTCTCAGTCCTACCACCCTCAGAATCCCATCTGGTGGGAAACTGAGAGAGCACTTTCTCAACAGCCATTCCCAGACTGTGGTATCTTCCTGCTGAAAGAGACTAGACCAACAACTTCCTTGATGCCTGTCCACTGACAGACAGAGATCTCTTTATTCACATGGGCCTATGGCAGTCAAGCCCCATTGCTATGAGCTGGTATTCACCCCTCCCACACACTCACTGATGCATTTTTATTGCTTTTTAAGTTATCTTATGTCTTCATCTGTTTAATGAATTAATAGTTTTGGCTAATTGGAAGTTAAGCTCCTGTATCTTTTCTAAAGTGCTTATTTAATGAATTTACTGAAGAATCTTTTTTAATAGGCCAGCTCAGGTGAGCTGGTTAACATTAAGACTTATCTGACATTGAATTCCTAGCCAGGCTCTTTTATCTGGACAAATTCCAAATGTAGTAGCAATTTACACCCACCATGTTTGTGCAAGTTTTTGCAGAGGCATTGTGCAGATCCAGCTAAGTAGCAGCCTCTCAACCCCTTCCATGTTTACTTCAAAATTCAGCAGCTAGCACTGCTGGTAATCTGGCAGCTGATGTCAGTATATCCCTGCAAGACATTTGCTTGATGGAGCAAGGAGGAGTATTTTCAAGTTGTCTGTGAGAGTTTAAGTTCACAGATAATCTGTCGTTGGCTTATCACTAACAAAACTGATTATTAGAAGCCAGCGAGCAGTGCTGTATGCACAGATTTCCCAAAGGTAATGCCAATGATCCTCACAGTCTCTTCTTTTCATTGGAAAAGGAAAATACAGGGGAAAGTTTTTAGTGTTGCCAACTTAACAGCAAACATTTTTGGCAGGGGCAGTAGGTTCCCACTGCATATTTCTTCCAAGTACCTCTATAGTGGAATAGGCAACTTTGTTGTCTTCCAGATGTTGTTGGTCTGTAACCGCCACCAGACTAAGCCAGATGATGGTCTGGGATGATGACAGTTGCAGTTGCATACCAGGAGGGCCCCAAAGTTTCCAACTCCTGCTCTATATTTGTAGCCTGCAGAAAATCTGAGGAAGCCCACTGTACTATAATCATGTTTTATGGGTCCTGCTACTTTGATTATATTGTTTATCTTCTTCATAACTCTTCTACATAATCTAGTAATATTGTAACTCTGGTTCTTGACAAATAGAGTCGTTTAAATTGTTCACTGTAGCAAAAGATTAATTTAATTAAAATAAATGTATCTGCCCTATTTCACCACTGTAATTCTTTTCTTTTTGATATTCTACCATATGTTTGCTGGGATTAGCAAACTGTACTAAACATTATTATGGTACAGATAATAAATCATTCACAGCACAAATGCAAACCTATCCTTTATTGTTATCAAAGGAAATTTAGATTTTCCAGTTTCCTATTCAAAACAGTAGCATTTGGATTAGACAGAACTTGCCCTAGTGAAACTGAGTTAATTTAGAAGGAACATTTGTTATTACCTCTATACTTCAATTTTTATTTAGAAATTAGTTCATTTTAAAAGTGTTATTTCTCTCCATAATTCCAATGTGAAGGGAATATGAATCAGTTTTCTAAATATACTAAATTATATGTCTTTAATGTAAAATAGCTTGGTCCTTCAATTAGCTATTGGTTCAGTTTTATCTGATTTCTCTAAGGCAACAGTTTTTGAAAATGTGTTTTGTGTCAGTAGTATAACCAAAGCAGAAATACTGTATCATTCTGCTGGTGCATCACTGTAAAGAAGTTATCCTTAGGAAAATAAAGTGGAGAGGTTACATTCACATTGAATCATAAGATGCTCAAACTATGTCATATAGAAAAAATAGAATTAGATTTATTGACACACACTACAAATCAGTATGATTAAATGTTGCTAAACTTCCAATACTACATGTTAAGAGAAGGCCAATAATTTGCACTGTCTGCATGATCCTGTGTATATCTATATGGAAGTAAGGCCAGTCAGTTGGGACTTATCCCTATGAAAGTATGTAGATCCTTTGGCCCTCCTCCCCAATGTTTTGATCTGCACTTTTCATCAGCACTTCCCAGTGTGGCCAATGGGAAGCGGTTAAGGGAGTTGTAAGCCAAGACAATGGATGAGCCATAGATTGCCCACCCTGGTGCAGAAGACTGCAGTTGTCAAGGTGTTTCAGGAAATGCATAAGATTTAATAGAGAAGTTGTCATTTAGGAACACAGGAAGATGCCTTATACTGAAATCAAGGACTACTGGTCTATCTAGTCTACTATTGTAGACTAGCAGCATCTCTACAGCATTTCAGGTAGGATTCTTTTCCAGTCCTGTGTGGAGACACTGGTGATAGAATATGGGATCTTCTGCATGCACACCATGTGCTCGCTCACTGAGACCTCCCTCTCATTTATGTGACAGAAGAAAAAATTATTGTCATCATTCAGAATAATTGAAAGAATCAGAATTATGGTGAAATTTTCTCAGTTTCAATTGGGAATTTTGCAAACACTTTACCAGCATTTAATTTGAGTTTGTTGAACTGTTCATGAAATGTTTTGGCACATGTCTGTATTTGAGTCCCTGTTTCCTAGTTCCAACAACTTCTACCACTTCTGGCTAGGAGAGATGGGATACTTGTTTCTATAATCTTTAAATCAGCTTTCTTTCTGAGTGTAAAGAGTGTGTTGTGATCTGTTGTTATCAAGTCACCACAGTAAAACTGTATATGGGGATTAGAAGGTGAGCTAACAATATCTAGAGCAGACTTGTAAGAACAGGCAAGATTTAGGATTGTTACGATCCTTCTCAAATATGAGTCAAACAAAATAATTTATTAAATCAGAATTTGGCTCAAAAGTTCAGTTTGTTGGATAGCGGTTATGAATGTATTGCAGAGTGTGATAACTGAAGCCCCTGCCAGAGCTGCTGTTGACAAGCAGCAGCTGTTGGTCCCTGTGGCTCTGGCTGGAGATGAGTCCTGCAGGTCAAGAGCTCCCCCTGCTGCCATGGACCAAGCAGGCGCAGACATCCCTCTGCCTGCTCCTTTAGAGCAACAGGGATCCGATTCTGTGCCTCCTCCTTTGGAGCAACTGGGATCCGATTCTGAAGACGCTCTGGAGCCTGGTTCAATAAGCCCCCAATCAAGGCGGAGACTCAAGAGGGCTGTGCAAAGGGAGGCTTCCTTGGCTAAGTTTAAGAAGCGGTGACCGGACACACCTGTGCCTGGGGCTATATAACTGCCTGCCTGGAAGCTTCCCTTTGCTTGTGGCAAACTTCTTACAAGTCCTCCTCTCACCTGTACCTTGCTCCCAGTTCCTGATACCTTGACTTGATCTCTGGACTCTTGAACCTTGGCTTTGGAACTCTGACTATGGCTTTGCTTGGCGCTCTGGTAAATGAACTTTCTTGAGTAAGTGCTTGCTTGTCTCCTCCTGGCTAGACTTTGCTGGTTCTCCCACTCTCTTCTCTGGGCTGGCTTGCTGCCCAGGTCTCTGACCTTGACACAGATCAAAATTAGAAGTTGCCCTAAGACTCTGAATTTTGAACAACCTCCTTCCATGACTTCAAAAGTCAATTTAATATTAGATGTTAAATGCTGTTATATTCTCTAATTATTTTACAACTACTAATGTATTTTTGTGATATGATAAGATAAGGAGGAGTCACTTATTAACATTGTGTTATGTTAATTACAAATATTTCTGTCTGAGTCATATTGACTCATAATGTTCAGTTATGGTTGTTGGATTTTACAGACATAAATATTAATGCATTGGTATTACTTTTGTAGAATTTACTTATTTGTTTCATTTGAGTCACTTGGAAGCCTTGTATTCTTTTTCTTTTCAAATCATTAGTTTCCCTACTTCACAGTGTTTCACTGTTCAAGTATTTACTTGGAATCATAGAGCTGAAGGAAAACTAAAGGACCATTTACTCCAGTCCACTGACAATGTAGTAATGCACAGCTGAAACATCCCTGAGATGGAGACATTTAACCTTTGTTTAAGCACTAAAGTCCATCATCTTCTAAAATAGCCTGTTCTTGAACATCCCTTACCATCAGCAAGTTCTTCTTAATGTTTAGCTGGAATCTTATTTCTTGGCCTGGGTAGGTACTGCCATCTAGAACAGCAGAAAACAAGTTTCCTCCATCTTCCCCATGGCAGCCTTTCAGACAGTTAAACCTGGCTATCAATATAACTTCTCGGTCTTCTTTTCTACAGATCTTGTCTTTCTTATCATATCCAGGTTTCTGACACTTATTACTGCATATGGTTCAAATATTTTATTTGATGTTTGAAGAATATCAAAAATAGCTTCAGGATACTGGGATTAAAAAAAAAAAGTCTGTTCACTTTTTTCTATCCAGTGAGTTTCAGAGGCTCAAGCTAGATTGTTTGCCCAAAACAAACCTGTAAAAGCTCTCCATTTTGTAACATTTAATGTGACTTACTGATCATCAGATGGAAGAAGCAAATCTAATAAAGCAGAATCTGGAAGAATAATATTGGAACTGGTGGTTGAAGCATTCTCACTCAGACAAGAACAAGAACTCCTCAGAACTGTGATACTTCATACGATCTGTCTGTTATGGCTGCACTGTTGACCTTCTTTTCTTTGAGGATCTTCTTGCCTAGTTGTACAGGCATTGGCTCCTACACAGTATCTGAATATGAGGACTGTATTGGGATCGTGCGTCCTGAGTCCAACAGCTGTGCCAAAGCTACATCTTCCATAATGTAATGTCTTGGAGTAGCAAACAAGAGCTTGTTAAATGGTCCCTTCTGTCCTGTTGGTCTTCTCACGCATTATCTGAGTGGGATCAAGTCTAGATACATGACACATACCAGCCAGTGTGGAGCATACATGGGAGAATGCAGAACCTCATTATTGCAAGTGTGGGTGAGATATCCTAAAAGTTATGATGGGGAGAGGAGAATTAGATATCTAGATGTCATTTATCATCACATCTAGTTTGGCCTTGTTATTTAACTATTACTCTAACTTGAACTTTCTTTTGTTTACTCATATGCCATGCACTATTCAGTGTTTTCTCACAGCACTACATATACTACAAAATTCAAATCCTGGAATTTGAATGAATTACATACATCTAGCAATTTTATGAACAGTTGGCTGTAAAACCCACGTATAGATTCCATCCTTGGAGAAAGGTGATATAAATTCAGTGAAATAAAATAGACAAAATGTTCATCTACTGGAGCTTATAAGATTTATTAATGATCTTATTCATATAGGCATATAATACATTACTAGTATAAATGGTGTCAAATGTGTAGAATAAAACGGAACAATGTAAAGACTCAGGTATACTACTTCTGCAGAGAGATAGACAGTTTACATCTTTTTCTGTCACATATCATGACAGCCTTTACTTTCAGAATATGTGAGGATGGCAGATGTCATATAGCCAAAATACTAAAAATGTAATTTTCTTTAGGTTTGTTCCTAGAGCTATACTATTTGGCAATATGTTCTTTAAACAGCTCCGTCCTAAGTCTGTTTTTCTGGGAGTAGGTCCATTTGATTCCAATGGAATGTAGTACTAACTAAATGTACTTAGAATCATGACATTAATCTTATATATGATGGTGTTAGTTGTAAGTGCACTTTTATGATAAATGAATGAATATTTGCCAGAATGTATCAGTGTTATTTTTATTTTAACAGCAGCTATATTATTAAGGGCTGATTTTTAAACTGGATTCATTTCAAAACATAATAAATTACAATATAAGTACATATTTCATTACTGAAATCAGTTTCAATCCATTTATTCTAATCTAAATGGCAACTGTTTAACTTGTATTTCTTATAATGCCACAAGGATAGCTTCTAAATTCAAGCTTTTAATGAATTAAAGCCTGCAAAGCTTCTATTGGAACAGCTCACATTTTTATGAAACATGATTGTCGTGAAATGGCAAACAGAGCTTGTAAAAATGCTATCCCTGGTAAATATTCTTTCTTGAGTTATGACAGTCATGTTATGAAGTAGATAAAAACTTTATTGTGTTTTCTTTGAGCCTTTTCAGAGTCTTGCTTGTGGGATTGCATCTGAGGTCACTGTGGTTCAGCACATGAGCAAGTCAGCTGTATACTTTAAATGTTCACAACCATTCTTCTTCTATATACTCAAGTTTGACAAGGTTTAGAAGGGTGGGAAAGAAAAAGAAGGGTGTTGTTGTTGTTTTGCTACTATGTTACTCTCAAGAAAACACACAGGTATTTTCTATTGTGTTTAATGATGCACAGGATGCTTAGTTTACAATGGTTGCTGGAGTAAACAGTTTACAACATACACTGAGTTATACAGGGGTACACACTTTTATGCATGCACAATATTCATTGGCAGATTCTCCAGGTTTACGCCTCTTCCAAACTTCCAGTTATTCCCAAAGTACTAACTTCACATGCTTTTACTCAAAGCATTTCTGCCTCTCCTGTGTCATCTTTATTTCAGCTTCTCTGAGTATCTCACTTAACATAGTGCAGGCACCTTTAGGTAATTCTTTTCTTGCCCCGCCCCCAGTCTTTTTGGTCCCTCTTCACTAGGCTGAGATCCCAGGCTCTTCCTTTGGTATGCTACCCACTGTTAACTGCAGTCCTAACCCTGGTAATCTAACACCCATACATAATAAATCACTTGTTGATTGCTATCACTTCTAAGTAAACAAAGCCTTGCTGGCCAGTCTGGCTAAATACCCATTTACAACTACCCTACAGATAATAAACAATGTTCATCATCGACCATTTAGTTGCTTGTAACACATTATGTCCATACAACCCTTATGTTACATCAATAGCATGTTCCACAGCCATGCATAATTGTGGATCCCTATGCATGGAGCACACTCATCATGACAATAGGGCTCATACTGTGCCAGCTCTTTTTGACTGACTTTTGAAATTATGTAGGCGCAAATTCCAAGCTACATACATAGTCCGAGATCCTGAATCCTGAACTTACAAATATCTAACTATGTATTGTTTCCTGTTCTGATACCCCAAACCTATCTTAAGAGCTAGGAGTTGCACCAAGCAATGGAAGTCTGTTCCGCTGGTGTTTGGGGTGCTGCACAATGATGTTTCTAGCTTTTTTCCCACAAATGAGCTGCAGTGCAGCAATCTGAAGCAGGACGCTTGTTGCAGCTCTTTCATACACCGCAACTGGCTGGTGGGAGGTGGATGGAAGCATCATCCTGCATGTCCCAGTCATCAGAACAGACCTCTGTTGCACAGTGAAGCTATTGACAGGTAAGGTAGGTATGGGAGGGGGGAGAGTTTGTGATGGTGGCAGTAGTCTCACAATTGTAAACATGAATACTGAGTAGTTATGAATGTATAAGTCAATAGCATGCAAGCCATAGTCTGGAAATTTCTCATAGGGAAGTTATTGTTTCAATTTTCTTCTGTAGTGGTAGGCATAAAGCAACTTAGTGGCAATTAATATAAACCAGTTGGCTGTCTGACCAGCAGCTGAAAATCTACAGCCAGAGCAGCAGACATTTTCCAGCACTGTCCCGCTAGAACTTTTGAGAAAAAGAGGAACCCTGGTATGACAGAAAACTAGTTCTGATTTTATTCTATTTCTACAAATAGATCATGTCTATGAGTCTGCATTTCCTTGATTAAAATTTAATTCCAACTCTTGAGAGACCATGATCCTGTAGGGGCACATGAGGGACAGATGAGACCCACTCAAAACTACCAGTTTAGTATAATTTCTTTTTAAGTGAGTGGCTAGAACTATCTAGAGTCTCATTTGGTGGTCTTCTTTAGTTTGACTTGGACTATCTTCACCTTGCTGATGTTCTTAGAACTACTCTGTGATTGTTAGGATCTCAGAAGTGCTTTGATGTGGGTTCCTGCATGGCAGGGGGTTGGACTGGATGGCCCCTGTGGTCTCTTCCAGCTGTATGATTCATATATGATTTGTTTATTGTCACATTTGATTACATTTTAGAGTCCATTTAGGAACCCAAAGTGTAACTTTAGTTCAAATGTTGGAAGTATAGCTAGAATGATAAAAGTTCAGTTCAGTGAAGCTTATGTGGGTTTTTTTATTTACCGGTACTAGTTCTGGATTATGTGAACCTTGCCCATATGATAAACTGAAAGTGTATCATTACACATTTTAATTTTCACAAGTTAGTCCTGCAATTTCCAATTGGAAAATAATAGCTAGAAATGGGACAAACTTATCAGCCTTATCAGTAATTTAGTTTGCTTGTGTTGGGGAATAGTAGCTGTACTAGTGATTTAGTCCATTAAATTATGGCATACACCTATTATGATACTTGTATACTGTATGATTCTGGGCAAGCTTATAATAGCCTGTTGCCGCAGAGGACCTGGTCTAGCTCAAGATGAAAACCAAGGTTATCTGTCTCTCAATTTTGCAGTTATTCCATCCAGATCAAAGGATGCAGTAAAATAACAGGCCCTTTGGCAGCCCAGGGAGTTTCCATGGGTGAGCAGGTATTCAAATGCTGATCTTCCAGAATCTTAATCCAGCACTCAAACCACTATACCATGCTGGCTCTGGCAGTGTTTCCCCTCACCTAGTACATGGCTTAAGGTACTAGGTTTCTTTAGTAATACCAAAGTTAATCCTATAATGAATTGATTCCTTAAGTTAATCATGATGGCTGTTTCTCTGGCAGGTCCAGAAAGACAGGAAATCCTAGAAAGAGGAAGGAGGATTAGGGCTGGAGGAAATAGATCACATAGCTCTATAGCTAAGCAGACGAATCTACTTGCTATATCACAGCTGTCTTTGAGAATAGGGGGAGTGTGTGTATTCTGGATATTCAGCAGAAGAATATCTGGGAAGTGATTGAAGAGCTGGGATTGGGGAGCAAATGAAAAAGAACAGAAGGAACAACAACAACAGAAGTCTGCTCAGGAATGAAATGGGGCAGAGAAGTGATTTGTTTGCTTAGTCCTCAATCAGCTCTTGCCCTTAGAGAATATAAAGCTTTTTAGGCATGAAAGGCTTGCCCCCACCCCCACCCCCACCCTGTTGCTTTGTATGTCTTTCTGTAGAGAGGTTGCATTGTGAACTTCTTCAACTGTCTGCTTCTATTGGTTTGTATTGTATATTATTGATATTTGAGGTAAGCTGTAATATTTCACTTTATAATCTTGTAATATGTTTATTGTTGTTCATAGACTGTGAGACACCTCGATAATTAAAAGTTTTCCTCGATTCCACTCACCTGATCCTCATCTCTTGGTTTTTCCTTTTCTTTCTCCCCACTCCCCACATCATCCCATTCACCTTTTCATCCCATGCTTTGCTCCAGTGAGTCATACACTCAGAAGGGTTTGGTAAGGTTTGAGCTGTTAAGAGCTAGAAGATCCAGTTAATTAAACTCATGACTACCCTATTTCCTTCTTTCTTGTCTTTTTTTCCTCTCCCTTTCTCTCCCTTTTTCATTCTTCATTTCATGTATACCCTTCTTTAGAGCATCACACACTCTGATGTCTTGGGTAAACTTGGCAGTTGGGGCCATTGCTGTATTTCTTTTAGTTTTCCTTTACTTTTCATTTCTCTCTTTTCTTCACTCTGTCTCTTTTAAAAATCTACTCAGAAGTAACTCTCATTGAATTTAATGAGCAAAACATGTGCACTGTTACTGATATTTGCAGATCATGGTTCTTGGTAGAGAGTGGGTAGGCGAAGAGGGTGCATTAATCAGCTGTGCAAAAAATGTTCTGCAAATGTATATGCTCAGAGGCATTCGAAACATTTCTGATGAAGCCTTTATTCACTGGCTGATATTTGCAGCCAGCCAGTTATTGATGGATGTTAAATAGAATCCTCTTTCTCAAATTACAACACCATTCCTTAATAACCTTTAACATATAGATGTGTGATTGGGAGCTGGGAGTCCATGGGAGCTTCAACGACTGTATCTTTCCACCACAACCCAAATTTTAAAAACTTGTTTTGGGAAAAGTGGCACAAAGGGAGCAATTCCACCATGGTTGTGGCCCTATCTGATTCTTCAGGCCCAAGAGAGGTTCCTTTTTTTTCTAAACAGAAAGTGAACCAGAAGATGACTTTTTGATGACTTTCTATTCTACAGTAGGCTTTTTCAAGTCCTAAAATGGTCCATGTATACTGTATTTGCTGATGTAGAAACTTATTTTCTTTCCTGAAAAATACTGTTTGAAAATGGTGTGTCTTATATGTCAGGTAGTGTAGAAATGGGGTGTGTCTTATACATGAATGCATCTTATATGCCAGCAAGTACGGTAGTTGAAAATATTGCATAATAATGCACATGCATTTTTGTTCCAAAATGAGAGTGTCCTGTGTGGCTTTGTGAACCTCCAAAAAGAAACCTGGGTTGGGCCCATGGGCCATATTTTACCACTTCTACTGTATTATCACAGTGTATTAACAAATGGTATTTCACAGAAAAGTGAACAATGCTCATGTTGGTGAAGGTGAGAGCAAATAGAAAGAAGAGATGAACTTCATTTGCAAACTTAATTGAAAGGGATCTAAGATGAGATCCCATACTTAAGGCAGCCTTTTCCAACCTGACAGTTTCCAGATATTTGAGCTTCAGTTATCTCCAGGTAACAGTGGTACTATGGGGTTTTTGATTCCTCTGAGGACAAAATTGAGGTTGGGAAAAGGTAATTGTAAAATGTGAAAAGAGCAGTCTTGAAAGTTTAATGTCAGTATGTATCCGTAGCTTCAACAGTGATAATATCCATACTATTCTCTGTAAACCCCATGGCCTTTTCTGGAAATTAATGTGTTAGGTAATGGATAAATATCCGCAACGAGGAATCGCTCTATTCATATTTGTACTTTTTGGTTCCAGTAGCAAAAACACTGCAGACTTCCATTTGAAGGACTGCCAGTAGACATATTTTATTTTGATTAGGATCAGAAATATAATAATATATTTGTACTGGAAATATTCTCCCAAAAAGTTTTTTTTAACTGTGATCAAGTGTTGGCATTTCTATTAACATTAGGAGATGAGAGAATTTGCTTTCAATATCAAGTGTACCTGGTTGTCACAATTTTGAGTTTTAGAAACTAAGCATTTCTGTTTAAGCTGTTCAGTTGTCTCCGGGAAACGACAAATGATCATTAAGTGGATTTGGTGGCATATTGGTTTTGGTATGTGGCAGACTAAAGCACTTCTATAATCAGGTAAAAAAAAAATTCTTACATGTCAAAGTGTTGTTTTTCCATGAAGCTGATATTAATTACATATAAGAGCAATAACGTTCTGAAAGGATAGTGGCAAATAATTTGTTTTACTATAAAATATTTAAATGATCCCCCTCCTTTTTTTTAAAGGAATCCTTTTGCCTCCAAAAAGCAAGCTGGATATCCCAATACTGTTTGCACCTTATTCCATGAAACTGTATGAAGCTGTGCTTGTTGTTAAAGTTGTGAAAACCGATGGTGGAAACTGGTCTTACGATGATACCATTGAATTAAACAAAATACTAAACAGGTAATGCTTTTAAGCACTGGGCATCTACTGATTTGAAGTGGAAGATATTGCATGGTTTGTATTCAGGATTTCAGAAGAACTCTTGATATAAATAGAGGTAGAGAAAGGATCCCTTTTCAATTGCTTTTTGCCTGAAGTCCCCCTGAGCTCCTCAAAGCCTCTAGACCACCAAAATTATAATTCTGGGGGAATGAAAGCCACAAAATGCTGCCTAGAGTGGTGTTGTATCCTAAAGCATAGTCCCCAGTATCTGTGCTTTTGCAAAAATCTTTCAGTATCTGGCTGAGAAAATGAAGTGACACTAGAAGTGACTTAGCAACATCCCCCTCTTTTTGAGTATGAGAATGATGTTGCCCAAATACTCTGGGGGTCTATTGTCATTAAAGATAGAACCTGTATATCAAAGAACTACTTAGTTGTTCATGATGATTTGGGGTCAAGAGGAGACTTGTGAGGTCTGGTAGTTGAAAGGGTTTTAAAAAGGGATTTCTTCTTTACAAAGTCAATTCTCAAAGAAAAGAGGACAAAGAAGAGGAGTGAGGAGGAGGCTTTCCTCACAGTTCCTCCTTAACTGAATTTTGAGAAGTCAACCTAACCTTGTCATTAGTAGAGAGATAAATATTTGATACCAAATAATTTTACTGCATTATAATTCTTATTATTGATTAATCATACTATCACTGTGACTTTTACTAATGCTGAATAAATTTGTCTCTGATTAAAGTGAGGTCTAAAAAAAAAAGTTTTTTAAGGATTAAAAAACAAAAGAAAGCTCTGGAGCAACCCAGAAAGTGGCCTCCCATCTTGCTGATGTTGCCCATACCAGTATACGGTATTTAAATATTGATACATATGCTGCTGGGTACAGAATATCTTTGGCTTGTTCGTAATCTGTAGATTAGAATATTCTGTATTTCTGTGTACAAGCCTGGTATTATTGAACTGCAAAGGTGTGGTGATGCAAAATCATTGATGATGATGGTGATGATAATGATTATGATGATGATGATGACAACTGCATAAGAGGAAAGAAGAAAGTATATGTTTGTGTCCACCTAATTTTAAAAATTCTTACTGTGGAATTAATTTCAAGTACTGCTAGTTTTATCATTTTTCATTAGCTTTCATAAGAAATGTTTGTAAGAAGACTATTCAGCATTCTCTGAAGCAGTGGATTTTTTAAAAAGTGGGTGAATTTTAACTTGGGCACAAAAGAACTTCCAAGTAATGTTAGGAAATGTTGTTGATTGGTTTTGATCAATATTGCAGTTTTCTAGACTGACCATATTAATGTGCCTATTACTTATACGTCTCAGCACCACTGTAATAAGCAAGGATGAACAAATATTGGGGTTCCGCTGGATCTACCCAATTCATGGAATCCCTGAAGCACCACCTTATAAATCTGCACCAGGTAATATGTATAATGAGACTACAGTGAAAATAAATAAGATACAGACTGGAAAAAGATAGAATGGCAATTCTGAGCAACCTTAACATGAACATTTAGGTGGCCAAATAAATCATCTAAGTCTTAATTAAATTTATCTTGGTATTCCAAATATCACTGGTATTGACGTTAATGAATCCTTTCAGGTTGTGCCTTCATGTTGTATCTGAGTTACAGTGACCCTATGGTGAACCTATTATGGGGTTTTCTTGGCTATATTTTTCAGAACAGTTTTGCAATAGTGTCTTCCTCTGAGGGCTGAGCGAGTGTGACTTGCCCAAGGTCACCCACTGGGTTTCTATGGTTGAGTCAGGATTTGATTGCTGGTCTCTCAGAGACCTAGTTCAATACTCAAACCACTACAGCACACTGAATAGATATGTGTTAGCGGCAGGAACACAAACCTTGTTATATTTGTTACTGGTCTTGACAAAATGAATTGTGCATACCTCAGTTTATCCCAAACCCAAATACAAGGGCAGACTGAGCCTGGTATGATATCTTGCCTCCCATCATTGTTTTTCTCTGCCACCTTCCAACCAGCTTCTCTTGCTGCTGTTTTGTCAACAGGCAGAGGAACAGATTGCCCTGCTCTTTGTGGCATCTGGGTTCAAGGCCACTGAGTCAGAAGGACTCGGAGGAAGAAACACCTCTTTTATTTCTGCACACTGCACACTGTTGTTAGAACATCAGCTGCTGTATCTAACCGTTGAATGTTAGTCCCAACAATAGCAGATCCGTTAAATCCACTGAGCTTATCTGAATGTTGAATTACCAAGTTCTCATTGATTCAGTGGGTTCACTCTAGTTGGTGTGAAACTCTTTCATTCATCGTAACTCCCTGGTCCCTGTGCTCATCTTTCAGAAATTATGGAGGATTTTTGCCTGGAGACATCTTTATGACATATACAGTAATATAGATTGGGGGGAAAATAATTGAGGTGTAAGGGGAAGCAAACCATAGTCCCCCAAATTTGAAAACACAGAAAATACTGCACTTATCCCCTGAAATTGTACAGGTTTCCTAACTAAGCCCCTCACTATTCTTTATGTCATTGTTATGCAACTGTCCTCAATAAATTGGAGCCTTGTATTGATTTCTTGTGATACTTAGGAAGGTAAAAAGATCTGGGTTTCTGAATAAAGATTCAGATATAGACCTGAGTTGAAGCAGATTGACTCATCAGTTCAGACTGAAGTAGGCTATTCTCCACACCTCCCAAATCAAAGCCCAAACCATTCTTGTAGTTGGTCCACACTACTTATTCTCAATTTATTTCAAATTGGGGATTGTTTGCCAAAGTGTTTCTTTTTCTAATATAAGCATGTATGTTTTAGTTTAAACACAACCACAGAATTAATTTGTTCTTTCTTTGGGTGACTGTTAAGAACACTGAGAATGAGTTTATAAGCTAATAGCTTCATAAAAACACACCATGTGGGCTGATAAGGGCACTTCAAAATGTGCTAGTCAATTATATACAAATGTTTTCATCAAGGAATGAAAACTATCGCCTTTCTTGGTGGTCTTGGTGTAATTGACTAGCTTATTAAAGAATGAAATTATTGAACTTAATGGAATAGTATTATTTGAATTGTCATTGTTCAGATTTGTTAAGGACCTTTGGCTTGAAGAAAAATGCCATTGTGATGTTAATTACAGATTTTATTCCATTAACTTGTACTTAAATTTATTGAGGATGGAATACTAAATATTGCCATCATTTTGTTTTACATAACATGGCACCTACATCAAGCCCTATATTCTTAAATATGCCTGTTTGTATACTTTATATTATATATGTAATACACAGAATGACGTCAGTGTAAAATCTGTTTCCCCCCATGGGCACATAAACACGGATATTTTGAAAGGGAATATAAATGTGTCCTACAATATACATCTGGTACTTCAGTAGTCCCACCACGCATAGAATTTGGCGTTCATTTATCTCTTATGTAGATAGCAATACAGATGAGAAGTTAGTACACTAAATTCATGTAAATTTATGGAAAGATCTAGTGCATTAACTAACTTTTATAAACTTTTTAACAGGGCAGTAGAAAGAACATAAAGAATATTAATTTCATATGAATTTTTGAAAAAAAAAACACACATTCTGTGTATAGACTGGAATGGTCTTTTTATGTATTATCTGATAATGTTTTTACCTACCTATAATTATAATACATTTTTTGGAAATATAGTCCTACCATGCCTGCCCTCCACAGGATATTTCACAAAGAGAAGAAATGTTCTGGTCAGGAATTCCCTTCAAGCTTTAATACAGTGGCAAAGTTTGGTGCATTTCAGCCAATTTAAATAAATTAGCGTATATAAGCCCAACAGCCCTCACTGTCAACTTGGATATGAGGCAAGCCTGCCCGTTGCCAAGTTAGGCTACTTCTTGAGGTTACACGAAGGCCTCTAAAGGGGATCTTGCAGTATGAGGAGCCCCTCTACTTCCATTCAGATTCTGATGGGAAAAAATGAAAATGGAATTGTCAGATCTTGATTAGAGCAGCAGTACCAGTACCACTGAGAAGGCCCTATCTCACCAAGATGTTCAGCAACTGCCTATGGGAGATAGACCCTTTTAACACAGGTCTCTTCTTATCTTTGAGACACGTATCTCAATCTAAGTCATATAAGTTCAGAAATAATACTGGAAAATATTTTTTCTAGCTGTTGTGTGTGCCAAGTGTCTCAAGCTGTGTCATGTAAATCAAGAAATAATATTGCAAAGTATTTTTTTTCTAGATGTTGTATGTTGCCAAGCCCGTAGCAGATTAGAGGAAAGAGTGGAAGTGTTATTAACTGGTGTGGTTCCTGGAGCATCTGGGTCAGACATAATCCAAGACTCTGTAAATGTAGCTCCTTCTAAGAGCAGGATCATTTATGATGGAGTTCAAGTGACCGAAGGTAAGTAGAGAAAAGTATGGAAATTTTTCATCATGAGTACAAATCAGTGGGGGCACCACTGCTGCAATACTAGATATCAACAGAAGTTAACCCAACATTACTTCTGGTAAATTGGTGGTTATTAAAGTTATGAAGTATATAGGACAGGTCCTGCTAAAAAAAAAGCATGCCTTCTGGAAAGATAGTTTGTACTTCATTATCCCTGTACTGTTCTTTGAGAATATCAATAAATATAGGCAGAGATGATCTAGCAGAAGACGCATACTTGGACTTCTGAAAGATTTTTAACAAATTATGCCACCAAACACTCATGGGATCAAAGAAATCATAGTAAAAGGAAAACTTATTTATAGTTATAGAACAAAAATCAGACAATAAGAATAAATGTTCACTTCTTGCACTGGAGGGATGCAAACACTGTGGTCCACAGGAATCTGTTTTGGCTAGTTTGTTGTGATTAAGAGTTTTAAACTTGTTCATTGTCTGAACTTAGGAGTGAGTAGTGAGGTGGCCATGGTTGCTGATGACACAAAATTATTTGAGTAGTAAGCAAAAACAGATTGTGAAGAATTTCACAAAGATCTCCCTAAACTGGATGTTAAAAAAGATAAATGTTATTCGTTTTATGCAGGTGTAAAAATATGCATTTTGTTGCAAAGAGTCCCAGCTTCACATATACAGTGATGGGATCTGAGTTGGATGGCTGATAAAGAAAGAGCTCTTGAGATGTTGATGAATTGCTTATTGAAAATGTTAACCAGTGTGTGCATGTTGTGAAAATGGTGAATTCTATCTGTGATTTAATTAAAAAGGGAAACAAAGACAAAATGGGCAATATCATTCTACTGTTGTACAAGTATGTGGTGTAACCACATGGAACATTGTGCACAGTTCTGCTTGCTGTATCAGAAAAATTATTTTGCAGACATGTAAAAGGTATAGAATAAGGTAACAAAATGATGTAGGGCTTGGAGCAGCTTCCCCATGAGGAAATGTTACAATGCTTGGAACTTTTCCACTAAGAAGGGGAGTGTGGCGGAAATGATATAAGTGTCTAACACATGCTGCACAGTGGGTAAATAGACGGAGATGGAGAAAATGCTCCGGTGGTAGAAAATTCAGGTAGGTAAATCGAAATATAGTTAAATTGAAGAATTTGCAAATACAAGATGTAATGATGGCCACCTACTTGGATGGCAAAAGGGACAAAAGGGAGGATGAGGCTATTAGTGACTACCAATCACTGTGCCTAGATATTTCCTTCAGTGTCACAGCAAGTGGGGAATGCAACTAAAAGAGTGCTGTTGTACTTACATTCTGCTTGTGTGACATCAGAAGGGTGGAGGTGGAAGCCAAATTGGGAGGAAATAGCCTCACCACCTGGTTCTGATAGTTGGTTTATGATGATGATGCAGACATTGTCATTGTGTGCTGGCTATTGGAAAATAGACTGTGGTGGTCCACCTTATTGGGCTGCTTCCCACCCTTGCAGTTTGAAGGGGAGAGAAAATAGATGAGTCTGGGTTGGGTTGGGGGTCGGAGTAGTTCCTGAGTCTCTTTGATGACTGACCAAAAAAAAAAAGAAGAAGAAGAAGAAAAGTGATTGAGGAGAAGTGTCTTTGTTGGGGCTTTGGACACCAAAAAAGGCTTCCCTGCTCATTCAAGTAGTCAGTTCTTCTTTCTGTCCCTAGGTGCTGGATTGGGTTTTTCTTATTATTGGAAATGTAAAAACTCAGCTTTAATACAAGAATGGCTGTGAAATTTTGTGATACTCTTTCATTAGTCAGTTCATGGTATTCTGTAATCTTCAAACACATTTGAAAATGTTAATGCAATATGGATCCCAGTAATAGTTTCTATACAAGATCTTTATCAAGTAATTATGACTAATTTGAATGGTTAAATTTCATATAGAAGGTGATGTTCTCCCTTTTTACAAAGGTATATTGTTTTATAAGATTTTTTTTTTAAACATGGAGTCTGTGCTTTAATTTCTGTATACAGTTGGCCCTCCACATTGTGGGTTAAGCATTTGCGGATTTGATTATTTGTGGATTACTGGGAGGAAGAGGATGGGACAGGAGGAAGGTGTGTGCACTTGTTCACTCACTTGTTCACTGATGTGGGACGGAGGGGGAATGGGATGGGATGGGAGGAGGGATGGTGCATTCATTCACTCACTTGCTTATTTGCATGGGTGGAAGGGGGAAACGAATGAGACGGGAGGACTGAGGGTGCACACATTCACTCACTTAGAAATGTAGAGTTGGAAGAGACCACACGGGCCATTCAGTCCAACCCCTTACCATGCAGGAACACCCTCAAAGCACTCCCAACAGATGGCCATCCAGCCTCAGCTTAAAAACCTCCAAGGAAGGAGACTCCACTACACTCCGAGGCAGCATATTCCACTGCCGGACAGCCCTGACTGTCAGGAAGTTCTTCCTGAGGTTCAGGTGGAATCTCCTTTCCTGCAGCTTGAATCCATTGCTCCTTGTCCTGGTCTCTGGAGTAGCAGAAAACAAGCCCTCTCCCTCCTCTACATGGCATCCCTTCAAATATTTCAACATAGCTATCATGTCCCCTCTTAACCTTCTCTTCTGCAGACTGAACATATCCAGCTCTCTAAGTCTATCCTCATAGGGCTTGGCTTCCAGGCCCTTCACCATTTTGGTCGCCCTCCTCTGGACCTGCTCCAGCTTGACCATGTCCTTCTTGAATTGGGGTGTCCAGAACTGGACACAGTATTCAAGATGAGGTCTAACCAAAGCAGAGTAGAGTGGTACCAGTACCTCCCTCGATCTAGACACCATACTCCTATTGATGCAGCCGAGAATTTCATTGGCTTTCTTGGCTGCCGCATCACACTGCTGACTCATGTTCAGCTTGTGGTGTATTAAGACTCCTAGATCCCTTTCACACGTACTGCCATCCAGCCACGTGTCCCCCATCCTATATTTCTGCATTCC
The DNA here is from genome assembly GCA_030412105.1 of Cyclura pinguis. NCBI lineage: Eukaryota > Metazoa > Chordata > Lepidosauria > Squamata > Iguanidae > Cyclura > Cyclura pinguis. The sequence continues at coordinate 206,645,082 of CM059601.1, read as the reverse complement.
ATTTTTTCTACCTAAGTGTAGGACCTTACACTTCTCTCTGTTGAATTTCATTTTGTTAGCCTTGGCCCAGCTCTCCACTCTGTCCAGGTCATTTTGAATTTTGATCCTGTCCTCTGGCGTATTAGCAACCCCTCCCAATTTGGTGTCATCTGCAAATTTGATGAGCATGCCCTCTATTCCTTCATCCAAGTCATTGATGAAAATATTGAACAGCACTGGGCCCAGGACAGAACCCTGTGGCACCCCGCTAGTCACTTCTCTCCAGGATGAAAAGCAGCCATTGGTGAGCACCCTTTGGGAACGGTCAGTCAACCAGTTACAGATCCACCTGACAGTAGCTCTGTCCAGCCCACATTTTACTAGCTTCTTTGCAAGAATGTCATGTGGAACTTCGTCAAAGGCCTTACTGAAATTGAGATATGCTACATCCACAGCATTCCCTTCATCTATCAAGCTAGTAACTTGCTCACTTATGTGTGCGGACTGGAGAAAGGGGATGAGACAGGAGAAGGGAGGGTGTACGCATTTGCTCAGTCATTTGTATGGATGTGGGGGGGAAGGAGATGGGCTGGGAGGAGGGTGCATACTTGTCCGTTGACTCGTTCACTCACACGGGCAGGAGGGGGAAGGGCATGAGATAGGAGGAAAGTACGTGCACATGTTTGCTTACTTGCTCACTTGCATGAGGGGGGGGCATGCACGTTGGTCATTCACTCACTCACTCATTCACTCACTCTCTCTCCTCCCATTCTCCCATCCCATCTCCTTCTTCCTCCTGCCCACACTAGTGAGCAAGTGAGGGAACACACACGTGGCTGAGCCCAGCCACCCTGCCAGGACATGTATGTTTTGTGTGAGGTAAATACAGTTGGAGGGGCTTATGATATTTACATTTTGTCACTTTTGTGGAAGTGCTGCGTCCCTAACCCCTGTGAAAGTTGAGGGCCAGCTGTACATTAAATCTTACTTTTTAAAAAAGAGTTTAAAGCAAAAGCCATCTAGTAAACCTTAAAAAAAAAGTGTGTTCTGTTAATTAACCCATCACAATGCATGGCTATCGTTGATGTTTTCAGGATGGAGGAGGTTTTTTGAGACCTCAAATTGGCTTTGTAATACATATCTTCTGCACAATACAGTGTCTAGTCAGGTAAAATTTGTTCCTAGCTTGAGTCATATAATCCTTTTTTCTTGAACTATGAATAGCGTTGTAGGACTTTATGTGATACTGAAAGGTTTGTCTCATATCAAAAACAATTATTTCCTTTACTTCTTTCTATTTTATAAAACAAATATAAAGCAACATTCAGATATGTATCAGAAATCTTTTGGAATAGTTTCATCTGCTATCACAATAAATTCTGTTACTATAATATTTAATCTGCTATAACAATATGTACCATAACAACAAATGTGATGCACACATCTGCGTTCAGGACATTTTGAAATATTTTGATTGCAGATGTATGTATCCCATAATATTTTGTGCTTATTAAGAGTAGATTCTTTTATGTATTGCTAGACACTGATTTTAGAAAAATAAAGCATAGAATTACAGGCAAGTAATGTGGTGAAATGATATTTTGGCCCCCAAAACATTTAGGATCAATGACATATTTCTAACTTCTTTCAAAGAAACTATATCATTATTCCTGGTTGAATATAGCAGCATGCAGGAATGCAGAAGGAATATGTAGGGGGTTGTACTTTTAGGTGTTTTTTTTTTCTGTCTTCAAACAAATATGTAAATACAAGGTCAGAATTATAAATTAATAGCTCGGAGAGCCAAGTTTCATCTCTCCCCCAATCCTCAGTGGGTGTGTTGTACAGCAACCAGTTTTTATACCCAAAGACAGATGACAATAATTACAGGTTGTTCAGATTTAAATAACCTCCACCATTGTTCGGTTGAATTGTTTGAATTTGAATTATTTAGACATGAATAAAATCTTGAATTATGAAACTTTCCCTCCATGCCTTTCAAGAGTTTTTTCATCCAGTCCAGATAATATGATTTGAAAGTCTACTAAGCATTATTATGACTCATTCAGAAATCCTAAAATCAGGTTTCAGTGAAATGTATGACCTCAGAATTGAAGGTTTAAGACTGATTGTGCAAGGCTTTAGAACTTAGAACCAAGTAATAGTTATCGTTTGGGTTTTTTTTAAAATTTTTGTAAAATAATGGTCAGAATTCAGGATCAGACTTACAGATCAGGATCAGACTTACAGATACATGATTTGGAGTTAGTCGTTTGTAGCAGATCCATATTCACAGTCCCTACATAGTCATAATTGTGGCAGTCTCAGACATATCCCTTCCACAGTGGGTATAGAATGGTTTGGATCTTCCACTTAAAAATGTGTATCAATCTTTATAATGCAGGACTGGGAAACACATACAGCTATCTGACCAATTTTTCAGGCTCCTAAAGGGTCCACTGCCACAGGTTCTGCTGCTGGAAAAAAGAGTATAATTCCATAGTGAAACATGCAAATAAGTCTTGCTTGCCAACAGTATAATGCCTGCTCAAGGGGGCTACCAGAAGTAGAATTTTGAAGGATGTGTGTCTGCTGTGTGCCGTGCTGGTAGGCCATGTGTTTTCCTTGCATTTTTTTTTTTTTTTGGAAATTGCACTGGAAACAATATAGTTCACATAAACCCTATTATTTGTCATGACATTGAATCAATTTTATTTACCTCTTTGTTGCCTCAAAAGCCTGCATATTGTAGTGGTTTGAGCATTGGACTACAACCTTGGACACCATAGTTCAATACCCTCCTTGTGTATGAAAACCGCTGGGTAATCTTGGCCATGTCTCACACTCTCAGCCCCCAGAAAACTCTGTGTTAGGTTCAGCTTACGGCTGTCATGAGTTGGAAATGACTTAAAGGCACACAGCAACAATAATTCAACACTTGATTTAATTGGCCTGATTTAGTTGGGTCTAACCAAGAGGATTCCATCTCATGAAATTTCTTGCTGGAAGCAGGATGTTGCAGCCCACAGAGGGCTGTGTGTGGAATGCAGCCTTCCACTCCTGGAAAGTTTCCTACTTGAGACAAATGAGATCATAGAATCATAGAATCATAGAGTTGGAAGAGACCCCAGGGACTATCCAGTCCAACCCCCTGCCATGCAGGAACACCCATCAAAGCATTCCCAACAGATGGCTATCCAGCCTCTGCTTAAAAACCTCCAAAGAAGGAGACTCTACCACACTCTGAGGCAGCATATTCCACTGCTGGACAGCTCTGACCGTCAGGAAGTTCTTCCTTAGGTTCGAGTGGAATCTCCTTTCCTGTAGCTTGAATCCATTGCTCCTTGTCCTGGTCTCTGGAGCGGCAGAGAACAAGTCCGCTCCCTCCTCAACGTGACATCCCTTCAAATATTTAAACATGGCTATCCTGTCCCCTCTTAACCTTCTCTTCTGCAGACTAAACATACCCAACTCCCTAAGCTGTTCTTCATAGGGCATGGCTTCCAGACCCTTCACCATTTTAATCGCCCTCCTCTGGACACGTTCCAGCTTGTCGATATCCTTCTTGAATTGAGGTGCCCAGAACTGGACACAGTATTCCAAATGAGGCCTAACCAATGCAGAATAGAGTGGTACCATTACCTCCCTTGATCTGGACACCATACTCCTATTGATGCAACTGAGAAAGATCGCGTTGGCTTTCTTGGCTGCTGCATCACACTGCTGACTCATGTTCAGCTTGTGATCTACCAAGACTCCTAGATCCCTTTCACACGTACTGCTCTCCAGCCATGTGTCCCCCATCCTGTAGTTGTGCATTCCATTTTTTCTGCCTAAGTGTAGGACCTTACACTTCTCTCTGTTGAATTTCATTTTGTTAGCCTTGGCCCAGCTCTCCAATTTGACCAGGTCATTTTGAATTTTGATCCTGTCCTCTGGTATATTAGCAACGCCTCCCAATTTGGTATCATTTGCAGATTTGATCAGCATGCCCTCCACTCCTTCATCCAAGTCACTGATGAAGATGTTGAATAGCATTGGGCCCAGGACAGAATCCTGTGGCACCCCACTAGTCACCTCTCCAGGATGAAAAGCAACCATTGGTGATCACCCTTTGGGTTTGATCGGTCAACCAATTACAAATCCACCTGAGAGTAACCTGGTCCAGCCCACATTTTTATAGTTTCTTTGCAAGAATGTCATGGGGAACTTTGTCAAAGGCCTTACTGAGGTCAACATATGCTACATCTACAGCATTGCCTTCATCTATCAAGCTTGTAACCTTATCATAAAAAGTGATAAAATTAGTCTGGCATGACTTATTTCTGAGAAATCCATGCTGGCTTCTAGTGATTACGGCATTGCTTTCTAAGTAATTACAAACTGACAGTTTAATGATTTGCTCTAGGATCTTTCCTGGAATTGATGTCAGGCTGACCGGGCGATAATTATTAGGGTCCTCCTTTTTCCTCTTCTTGAAGATGGGGATGACATTTGCCCTCCTTCAGTCTGCTGGGACTTCTGCTGTTCTCTAAGAGTTCTCACAGATTATTGGAAGTGGTTCAGAAATGACTTCTGCCAGTTCTTTTAATATCCTTGGATGTAATTCATCTGGCCCTGGGGACTTGAATTGATCTAGTTGAGCCAGATATTCCTGTACTACTTCTCTGCTTATTCTGTGCTGCATTTCCCTCACTTCCTCACCTGCTCCCCACGCGCCAGGTTGGGTACTTCTATCCTTTTGGGAGAAAACTGAGGCAAAGAAGGTATTGAGTAGTTCTGCCTTCTCACTTCCCCCTGTTATTAATTGGTCACCTTCTCCTCTCAGTGATCCTATCATTTCCTTGTTTTTCCTTTTGCTGCGGACATATCTGAAAAAAACCGTTTTTATTGTTTTTGATGTCTCTGGCAAGCCTGAGTTCATTCTGTGCTTTAGCTTTTCTGATCTTCTCCCTACATCTCCTTGCTGTTTGCTTGAATTCCCCTTTGGTGGTTTCACCATTTTTCCATTTCCTGTACATGTTTCTTTTAACACTTAGCTCAGCTGAGAGTTCTTTCATCAACCATTCCGGTTTCTTTAGACACCTGCCATTTTTCCTCCTTATTGGCACAGTTTTCGATTGTGTCTTCAGATCACCCAACCAGATCATGATTCATGCCATTGTATTTTTGTTAACTTGCTCTGCTGTAACAAGTAATCCCAGAAAGGCTGAGTGGCCACCAGAAATGATATATTTGTTCCCCATGTTTGCTGTAACCCTGTGACCTCTCTCTGTGATGGCTTTTTAGCATTGATGTTGAAAGCTCAGGGACAAAATAACAGTACTTTATGGACAGTTAAGTAATAAGTAGCACTAATGTACTGCAAAAGGGTAGAATACCTCATTTATTGATCCCAAGTCAACTTCCAGTGTTGCCATCAGATTTAACTTTAGCAGTTTTAGAACTTTCCAGTATTAGTATGTTTTTATTCTCAGGAAGGAAAGGTGACACCCTTTTGCTCTGAATGTTCTTCTTTTATCAGTTCAGTCTTTTCAGTTTCAGTTCAGTACTTAATATATAATTTTTGCAGTTCTTCACTTTCATTCACAATAATTCTTTACCCCTTTTTAATGTGATCTGTCCTGAATAGAAGAGTAGGCCAGAAACGAACCTGTGAAATCACTTTTTTTTTTCAAAAGGATTTTCACTTGGTTAAGATGAAATCCTTTTTGTTTACTATTCACCCCTGCATTTTTCTTCTTGCTTGAGATCGCAACATGCATACAGCTGACAAAATATAAAGTAAACCCAGAATATTTTATGAAATATACATAAAAATTATATTTCTGTAAATGAAAGCAGCCACATATCTGCTGTACTGATAGCCATGACAGTAGTTGATTTGAAGCTTTGCAGATGGGCCTAATAATTAAATTTTAAGATAAGCAGCTGGCTAAGAGTTTTATAGAAACACCACAGGCATTGGATGAAATTACTATACTACAATATATTCATATTTAAGCTGTTTTTGAAAAACAGTTGAATCTCAATTTGGAAAAACAGTTGCTCCAGTAATTTTATTTAAAGCAAGTAACTATAAGAGTGACTTGTTTTCTATTCTTTTTGGGAGGAACTATGGAAGAACAGCAGAATTAAAACTGACTTACGCTGACTCCAGTCGCATAGGGGATGATGGGGCGATGGGAGTGGTTTTCCCTGGTGGCAATGTTTTTTTGGGCATCCTGGCTTGTATCCCGGCATGCCCCCGTGTGCCATGGCCATGCCTCCACGCACCACGGCCACACCCCCGTACATTGCGGCCACGTCCCCACACTGTAGCCCTGCCCCCCTATGCACTCCAAGCTCTGGTACTGGCTGATGAGAGCAGTATCCCAGCTCCATTATATAGTATCCCTGCCCCAGTTTGACCCCTTTTCTGCCACAGACTCCTTTACTGTCACAGAAGACCCCCATTATGTAGCCAGAGCAATGCAAGGGGTGTTTCTACTGTGGTCACATGTTCACTGAATGGGATTATGTTGGGTCACATGACTGCAGTTCTGTGGTGGGGTTTTTTTTTTTTGATACTCATAATGCACATGCCATTTGCATATGCTTAATCAACCTTTGGTTTCCCTTCATTCTGATTGCCCATCTGCGGTTCTATGAAGTAAAGCTGGTAGAGAAGGGGGAGGTGAAATGCTGACCTACAAATGTGTGTAATAGTATATATGCTAAGGTTCTCATACAAACACCAGTTGTTTTTTGGAAAAAAAAAAGTGAAACTGGCCCCACCCTCCCCCATTTACTGAATTCTACTGTGATGCCAATTTGCGGGGTCAAACCATACATTTAAAAAACAAAAACTCAAAACCAGTTTTTCCTAAAACAGTGGAGTAAACTGGAGGGTTTTTTTTTTTTTTAGTTTTTATTGTTTAAATCACCTTAACGTCTTCAGGGATCAAAAACAACTGTTTTCACATTGGAATGAGAGGAACGTCATGTATTCCAACAGGACTAGGATCAAGGTAAGGATGCATTATTTAATCTGTGTAGATTCATCCTGAGACATTTTATCAGCCTCTGTCTTTTAGACTACATAGTCAGTTACCAGTTGAGCTGGTAATATCTTCTAGTATAGTAAATCAAGAAAGAATGCAATACAATGCTTTACAGAAGTTTTCACCTCACTTTGACTTTTACACATTTTATTGTGTTAAAAGCAAATGGATTTCATTGATGTTGTTCCCACCTGATATATACAAGATCCTTAACCCTGTGAAGGTGTAGAATATTTTTACTGTAGTGTGAAAGTTAAGAAAAACAAACTACACTTGATTGCATCAACACTCATCCCTGAGCCAATACCTATAGATGCACCTTTAGCAGCAATTGCAGTTTCAAGTCTTCTTGGATAAGTATCTTTCAGCTTTGTGCATTTGGATCCTGCAAGATTTGCCTATGGTTGTTGGCAGAATTGTTCCACCTCTACTGTGTTGGATGTTGACCGCTGCTGAACAGCAAGTTTCATATTTTGCCAGAAATTTTTAATTGGATTGAGGTCCATGTTTTGACTGGACCATTCTAAGACTTCTAGGTTCTTGTTTTTAAATCATTCCAGTGTTACTTTGACTGTGTGTAGAGTCCTTGTTGTGCTGGAAGGTTAGCTTCTGTCTCTAGTCTTTTGTAGTCTGAAACAATCCACACCAATTTCCAAGTCCCAGCTGAGGAAAAGCATCTCCATGGTGACACTGTAACCGTTATGTTTCACCATGGAAATGGCATTTTACAGCAAGACGAAAAACTTCTGTTTTGATCTCATCAAACCAGAGAAATCTTTGTCCAAATATTTGTTATGGCTTCCACATACCAATTTTGATACTGGTTTATTGCAGCAATGGCCTTCATACTGATGTTGTTTTATAAAGACCAACTTCGTGGAGCATCTCGTTGAAAGTTGGCCTGTGGACAGTTTCTCCAATCTCCACTGTAGCCCCTTCTAGCACATTCAGAGTTACCATTAGTCTTTTAGTTGCTTTTCTAATGCCCTTGTCACTGAGTTTTGGTTGATGGCTTTCTCCAGGCAAAATCACACTTACTTTATATTATTTTGTAGTAATGGTGCTTTGGAGGATATTCATAATGTGGGATTTTAAAAAATAAATAACCCAAAACTTATTTTTGCTTCTGCTCAATTTTCTCCCAGACTTATTTTAATAGCTCATTAATCTTCATGATGCTGTTTGTTTAGATGTGTTGTCCAAAAACTATGTGGCATTCTGAGATCATGTGGTGTTAAAATTGTGCACAGGCGAACTACATTTGACTACTTACATGATTTCTGCACTAGAGCATACTTAGTCATGGCATAGTGAAGAAATGAAATTTTTTACAAATAACTGGTATCAGTTTATGTTTGGCTCCTTAACTTTTGTGCCACAATAAAACTTTTTGCACTATCTCACAGTATTAAATATTTTGTGTACATTGAGGGGTAACATTGTCAGTGAAATCCATTCCAATTCCATGATGCAACACAACAAAATGTGGAAAAGGAAATGGAGTGGTGGTGTTGAATACTTCTGCAAAGCATATTAGACATATGCCTGTAGTTTAGAAGATGGTTTCTAAAAAAATATTTGTGTTGGAGTGTGAAGCATTTAAAATTATTTGTCTCCTGTAATCCAATATTTAATGTTTAGCTCAGTCTTCCCCAGTGTTCTGGAATTAGAACAAATGCATTATTTGTCTAAAGCGGAGACTTCTGAAAGATCTTCAGCTGTACATTATATCCTTGAATGAAAGGCCTATTTTTATACATTATTTAAAAGGCATATTTTTACAGGCTAAAATACATAGGTTTACTTGAATTGTGCATTATAACCAGAGGGAGTCGTAGAATCTACAGTAAAATAATATGCATATTAAAAATTGACATTTTAAATTAATTATGAAGGAAAATGTTTTAAAAGTTGATAAATTATTCATTGAATAAAATGAAAGGGTCAGATCTGAAGTTATAGATCTTTTTACACAGCTGACAGATTTTGGAATAAATTAGAATCAGTTTGAAAAAGACAAACCCTTGTCATTAGTTGAACTAGCCTTTAAAACTACCACAGGTATTTATATATTCTGCTTTCCTTGTCACCAGTAGTATGAATGAGGACTATGAATTATAATGTAAGACAGTTCTATGGTGTGAAAAACAAACAGCAGTGAACAAGAACAAATAATCTCATACATGCATTTGTTCTTTAGAATACTGTCAGAAATGGCAGAGGGTTACAGAGTTTCTTACAGATCCTAGCGACAGGAATTTTCTGGGACATATGTAAAGTGATAGTGAGAAGGGTTTTTTTAAAAAAAACAACCTAACATTATTCAACAAGATACAGAATTGAAGAAGAAATGCCAAAAACAGCAATAGGATATTGAGGACAAGATTAAGAAAAAGGAAGATACCAAGTACTTGGTTTTTTTTTTTTTTTTTTACTATTTTAAAACCTGTTTTCTTCATCAATTTACTTTGTTCATCTTTTGTCATAGTTTTATTCATCACTACAGTTTTATCTTTAATCAAGTTAAAACTTGCTAAAAGTCCATATTCCATCAAAATTCATAATAAATCTTCTTCTGGATGGCATGCTTGAGTTCTTTCAACTCCTTTAAGATCTGTTTGCCAAATCATTGCCTTTTCCAAAGTTGTAGATGTTCACATTCAAATCTGCATGTATTTGATCTTACAGTGAACTAATCTGAACACTATTTTTAATCCAAAAGTGAGTTTTCCTTCTGAAGGGAGGGCTCCTTCGTTTGTTGGTGGATGGAAACCCTTGGAGATGTCTCTACTGTAGTACGTGCAGGGTCAGGTGTGCATGGCATATCTTTTCAAAAGATGGTTTTTAGTCTGACAACACTTATGTCAAATACTGTCACCTGTAGACAGAAATGTTGTGCCAAAACCTCTGCGGGTGATATACCATCTCTCTACACACATGCCTAATCAATCTACAGAGCTCTGCCCTAGCAAGATTAAGCATGGCGTTGGGAGATGGTTCACCTCAAGATCTAGAGGCATTCAAAACATCAGCCACAACATTCCAAATACTTAGATTATTTGATCTCAAAGAACAGGTGGAAATTTAAGCGGATGTTTTTGGTGACAGCATCTGTCTTTGCTAGATAAGTCAGCTAAATGCCTGTGTCTCTAGAGCCCTCACCCAAACTGAACAAACCTATGCTCAATCTAGAGAACTGGCCAGAAAGTGACCACTTTTACTTTACAGCCTAACCATCAAAAAAGTATCCATTCCTCATCTTCCTTGGTTGAGAGCTATGTCTGCTTTCTTTGAATTTTCTTCATGGGCTGTTAACTCCATGTATTCTGAAGTCTTTTCTATTCCTGAGAAATCAGTCCTTCCTGTTGTGGCCAAGATGAAAGCATTTTTTGCCCAATATGGCTTTCCCAGGCATTCCCACCATGACCTGTTTGCAAGTTCATCAAAGAATGATGTATCGTGGTGCACACGTATGTCGTACTTTCCCCATATTCATCAGTCAAACTGAATACATAGACTAAACCATCTTGTGTGTGCTGAAAAAGACATTACAAGATGGCACAAATCCTCATTTGTGTGTTTTTTTGTTTTTTTTCCAGAACTCAGGCAAAACTGCAAATGGTTTTCCATTTGCAGCTTTTTCATAACATGCTGGTATCTACCTCATAAGTACTGAAAAAAAATCTCTATACAAACAAGCAGCGGCTGGGTGCCAGTATCAGACACTATACAGACTTAGAGAAATGAACCACAAAGCATAAGTAGTGAAAGTAACTGATGGAGGAATATTCAAACTAAACACAAGGCCTTTAGAGAAGATGACCCCAAAAGATAGGGTGAGAGTACCAGAATTTTTTTCTGATGATTTCCCACATTTTGACATTTTTGGTAAAAAAATGTATTTAAGTAGAAACAATGTTTTGTGCAGTAAACAACACTTTGTGCATAAAATGCAGGTTTTATGTGAAACCAATGGTTTTTTGCACAAAAGCCAACCCCCCCCCCAAAAAAAGGAAAAAAAGGTTCTTTCACTTTATGAAGGATGACAGATCTTATGACTTTTTCCAACAGGGTCATGTGCTATTTCAGGACATCCTATCTTATTAAAGATGAGAAAATTGGAGAATAGTTTTTACATCCCAGCTCAGAACTGTACACATCTGTCTGAGCCTGTAGAGGGGCCTGGAGATATTCAAGAGACTGTCTCCAAATTAGTGGTGACTGACTAACGCGTTATTCCTATATTTGATGGTTTTGTTATGAGGAGGCAATAAAGACGTTTCTGTTGTCACGTGCTTGAATCTTTGATTATAAACTACAAATGCTTATTCGATATTGAATGTAAACCAGTTGCACACATCCATACAAATGGTTGCTGGCATGAGGAATGTGTGAGTTGTCTCTTTATGAGACATCCTTGGCTTATAAGTTCAGGTGACCCTGCTACTTGGTTGAGTGTCATTTATTTTATGAGCTGGTGGCAATTTTGAAGGGTTTGTTTGCCTGTAGTAAACCTAAGCCTCTGTTTTGTGATGTTTGTTTTGTTCCTAAATATACAAGGTTCTTGAAGTTACCCTTTCTCCTGCTGCTTTTTGGCTTTAGGGTTAGCCAAACCAGAAGATCTCACAAGTTTTTGCTACCAGACCCACAGAACTACAAAAAGAAAATACCACACCTATAACTAGAGCTCTGCAGTTATTGGAGAGATCTGTATTACAAGAGAATTCAATCCATGTAAAAATGATCCATTGTCTGCAGTACGATAGCTTAACAAGTAATTCTTAGTTGCCCTTGTGGAATCTGTCTTATTGAAATGGCACTGGTACAGCCATAAATTATTCCCATCATCTCTGCTAAAGACAGCTAAGAAGAAACCCTGAACAGGAAACCTGTGACAAATCTCTAGCTCATTATGTAGAAAAATGATTCTATACCTCATGGATGGCTACATGCACTGAAGGACACTTTTCATTCTTCTTCACAATGACATTTTTTCTGGTCAGTTCTTAAGGTTTTCTAATAAGAACATATTTCACAGTTGTAAACTTTTTATTCCTTAACAAAACTGTCAAGTCCTCAATCAGTTTTACATTTGCTCCTGAATCAAGAATTCCATTAGTAATATTAACTTCTTGAACACTAATACTGTAAATTACAAGAGTGTTTCCACACTACACTGTTATAGTGCTATTATTCCACTTCCAACATCCTGTGGTTTGTAGTTTACTGAGGCCAAAGAGCTCTCTGGCTGATAATTCTAAGTGCCCCTCCCTAAACTGCAAACTCCAGGGTTCAATAGGATGTTGAAAGTAGAATAATAACACTATAGCAGTGTAGTGCAGAAAGGGCCACACTGTCAACTAGTGCAGGTAGAAGGAACTGTGATTTTCTCACATTGTTTTTGTATGCCTTCAAGTTATTTCTGACTTATGACCCTAAGGCTAACCTGTCACAGGGTTTTCTTGGCAGAATTTATTCAGAGGGGGCTTGCCCTTCCTTCCTCTGAGTCTGAGAGAGTCAGCCTCAAACATATAGTATCCTCTTCTTACAAACAGCATATAGAGGTGGAAAACAGCATATAGAGGTTCTCAGTAATGCTACTCAATGATTTCTATGGAGGAAATTTGAGTCACATGGATCCACATTTATAGTCCTAACTGGTACAGTTTAGATCTAACCTTACCAATTCATCTGTATTCATAAAACCTAGATCTACATAGCTCTTTTTCTGTGTAGAAAAAGGACATGTATATACAAAAATGGTTGACATGCATATAAGTGTGATATCTACATTCTCCATTAATACAGCTCCACAGCTCTCTCACCTACTCAAATCTAGTCTTTATTTAACGAGTGGGTATTTGGCATGATTCAAGCACTATTCAGGCATTTTCCTTTAGGGCTCATTAAAAGTGCAAGAAGGGGAAAATGCTGGCCCTTGACCACCCTCAAGTTGTTGCTTTGTTCATCTGAAAAGTGACAAGACTGAAGCTAAGAACCTCTGGTGTGCATGGAGGACGTCCATGCGATTCTGCACTGTTGATTTTTCGATCATTCTGCCTAATGTGGAGTGTCTCCACACAAAGAGACTCTTAGTTTCAGATTTGTTGACCTTCATATGAAATGATGATAGAAAGAAAAAGACCTAGCATGCTTTCCTCTTTGTATGTTCAGTTAACCCTAAAGGTGGATATCTGAGTAGGGTTTCAGTATACAGAATTCCTGGCAGTATGTTGCAGACTAGTTTGTACCTCCCCTCATCAGAAATGAGTTGTAGTCTCACCACTATAGCATTGCAATGTTCTTTTTCTCTCTGACCATGGACTACCCTTTTAAAATTAGTTGCCTTCAGAACCTTAGAAGAATGGCATGTATTTGCTTCATAAGTATACTGCATTGAATCCATTGTTAATTCTGGGTGGGTAAAAACATGAGAAGCTGCATTCTTGCAGTATTTGCTGTTCTGTATTGTTGTGTTTTTAATGTTTTCTGAGTAATTTTACCATTTTCATCAAACCTGGGATCCTTTAGCAATATCCAGAACTTTTATCATTTAATTTTACCCACACAGCCTTAGAAATTATGTTTGCAAAATTGATACATAGCCTTTTTTTTCTTTGTTGTTGCTTCTAGCAGTTGTCACTGCATTTAGGCAGCATGTGTGACAAGTAGCTGTCTAGATACTAAAACTGAAATATTAACATATTCACAGTAGGGCTTCCATTATGTGGCGATGTGATCATTTTCAGAGTTTAGCTCTCACTGAAAATCTAATCATATTTTTTTCTGTTTTGAACAGCCCTATATTAGATTTACAGTGGATATGCACAAGCAGCTATGGGACTGCCAAAGAGATGGTTTTACATACTCTAGATTGACATTTGGAAATTAGTTGTTTATCCTCAGGTGCTGTTAAATTCTTTGAGAATGTTTAACAGAGACACAGTATCGTTAATAAAACAGAAAGCCTTCTGTAAAAATAAACACATATTCATTATTAGCAAATGACAGCAGGTGCTGTTTACATACAGAGGAAGCAAAGGTAATATAGTCCTTTTAGAAAGGCAACACAATTACCAGCCACAATTCAGTACATATATCTGAATGGTGGGAACTTGTACCATAAACATTCTCCATGCTGTATACAATAATTTGATTGCTGAAGGAAACATCTGCTCAGCAGTGGCAATTTTGTCTCTGTGGTAGGTTTCAAATGATGTCATCCTTCCTCTCCCCTACTAAGCTCATTTTTATGTTGGAGTCTCTGTGTGGTGACATTTTGTGCTGTGGAATAATTATGAACTTTCAAATGTGTCCTACTGTGAGTGCACTGCTTTAGCACACAATTAGCAACAGATCACTCAAACACCAAAAATGGTATCTATATCTTAATGACACAGTATTCATATCATTCAAAGAATTAGACAGTGAGTCCCAGTGTGATCTGAAGTAGTAGGTCCTAAATCTTTGACCCAAGATCTCAACCCAAGAATTAGTCTCTGATCATGACTTGTCATTTAGGCATAGCCTGCAATTCCTCAGTACCATATGAGGCATAGAACACTAGTGAGCCATCCATACATTGCATTTGTTGCAAATTACTTGATCTAAATAATGTGCTAAGCTGTTTTGGAAGTGATCATAGATAGTTCAAGTTGGATGAAAAATAAGGTGGCTTCCCTTCAGAGGGGGGGAAAAGCATAAAATAGGGGAGCATCTATTGTTGTAGCATAATTGCACGTGCCAGGACTTTTATCAATTACACACTGTATCCTCAAATATACATGGATATGTTTTAGAATTGCTTGCTATTTGTAATCTAATAATCAGGGATTTATAATATGTAATTGGCTACATCATGTTAAATAAATCATGTTAAGAATAAGAGACTCAAGCCTTCACAGTACCACAAGCTAGCTTTCACTATATCACAGACAGGGAGCTGCTCTGCTGTGTATGCAAAAGATTCACACGCACACGTTAGTCTGTTACAAAGTG
Source organism: Cyclura pinguis (assembly GCA_030412105.1). Lineage (NCBI taxonomy): Eukaryota > Metazoa > Chordata > Lepidosauria > Squamata > Iguanidae > Cyclura > Cyclura pinguis. The sequence continues at coordinate 206,630,062 of CM059601.1, read as the reverse complement.
AAATGTGGTACTGAGGCAAAAACATGAAATGAGGAAAAAGGGGTTTTATCCATTTAAAATATTTATATGTTGTCTCTCCTACTCTGTTGTTGTGGTGGTGATGGTGGTGTGCCTTCAAGTCACTTATGGCAACTAAAGCAAATCAAACATGGGACTTTCTGGGGCTGAGGATGTGTGACACATCCAGGGTCACCCAGTGGGTTTCTGTGGCCAATTGAGAAATAGAAGCCTGGTCATAGTCCAAAGCTCAAACCACTGCAGATATTTCACAATCCAATAATGCAGCAAAATGTTATGAAATGATTAAATAATAAAGAAGCACAGCAATTATACGTCTACTATATGATCCCAAACCTGGCATTAGATCTATTTTGGTAGTGATCTACAGTGTGTCTGTAACTCAGATCTCTGGGAAAATGATGAAATGTCAGTTTAATTTTTAAAAAAGAGTTAAGCTAGAAATTCTAAACATCATTATTAGGGAGTAAGCTTAATTGGGCACAGTGGGACTTACTTATACATTACTGTACATAGGATTACATTTGCAAGGCCTGTTTGTATTTAGCCACTGTTTGGGGGGGGGGGTTCTTTATTGGCCATTCAGTTTTGGTATCAAAAAAAATTTTAAAATCTTGAGCCAGATACATGTTTAATTGGTCTTTTTATATCGTGTCTTTTTAGGATTCTCTACAGCAGATGAATTTTTGTATGACATTGAGTTTGAATCAGAAACAGTAAAATCTCAGCTGAAGTCTGCAGTCGCTATAAACTTAGTGAAGAAAGAACGGGATTTCAAAACTGGAATTGTGACCTTGGTCTTCAATATAGTATTTGCGCCCTGCAAACCAGTAAGGTAATCTGTATTTGGGACAGCGCCTAAATGCTTATACTCTGCATGGGCTCTTCTTTGCTTCACCTGATTCCTCATCTGCTTGGAAAAATCAGAAAACTTCTTGATATCTTTTAGCTTTGTTAAGTTTAAGCACCCCCCCCCCATGTTAATGGGCTGGCAGCCTTGGTATCTTGCCCCTACTCTAGGACCCATGGGTCCTGGTAGAAGGTACCCATTCTCTTCCCAGGCTTGGGTCCTAGAAAGCAACATCAGTTATCAGAATGTCTGAAAATCTTTTCTCAATCTAGCAATTCCTTCTGCTACAGGAATCTGAAGTTGTATGTGGAGTACCCTATCCACAAAGGCTCCCTGTGATGGGGCTTGATTCCCATATTCATGTCATGCACAAACAACTGTGGATGTCATGCAAAAACAAGTGTCCATTTGTGATTATAGCAGCCTGTTTGCACAGGAGTTTCATGTCTTTTAAAATGCCTGTAGACCTTACATTACTAACAAACAGGAGGAAAGTGTTCCTTATCCAAAACATTGGCCATTTTGGATGGATACTGGATAATTCTAGTTTGGTTATGAAAGTCAACCTTTAAGTATAGGTGATTTGTTTTGTAAATGTGCAGTTTTTAAAAGATGAAACAGATACTAGCATTTCTAGCATCTTTGCAGATGGCATCATTACACTGGCACAACTGCATCTTAGTGAAGACAGAGAAAGCTTGGATTATATTAGGCTTGGAGCTGAAGCTAGAAAAGGCAGATTCAGATTCCCTGGGCTAGAAAATTATTGGATGGTCTTGGTCAACTCATTGTCACTCATCCTGAGTCCCACAATATTTTTCAGTGTTGTCAAGATGAACTTTATCTGAAAAAAATTTAAATAGATAGCAGTTCAAAGAAAATAACCCTTTGTAACTGGAGCTTCCTAAAGAACGCAATTCCATTTCCAGCGAAGTCTGTTGGAGTTGTCAGTGACCTTAGTGACAGAATTTCACATTGCTTTGGAAACCAGAACTTAAATCTCAATTACAGGGCTGTCATACTGTTGTCATATTGTAAGTATTTCTCCATTCAGCTGCCTGATAAAGGTGCTACCATACAGAAATCAAGACTGCAGCCCATATATAACTGCAAAGGAATTGCACTGTACCAATTAGTTTGGTTCTTCATTCCTCACAGAAACACATAGGAAAAATAATGTGATTTATCTGACAGCTTCTTTCAAAGTATGAATGAACATGCTATCCTGCCTAAAAATAACATTTACAATCTAATTTAGAGTCAGTTATGGAACATGTTGCAGTTTTGCTGGAATAAAGGCTTGCCTTACATCTTGGACATTGATTTATTCGATTAATGTTTCATTACGCCTTCTGTTATAATGAATATTTTAAACTTAATTTTGAAGGAAACAAGCAACATTAGTGGTACAGCGCAGTGCAGGAGGCATCTGGAAGTTTCCGTTACTGTTTGTTGCTACTGAACCAGAAGTAGATGATGTCATCAATATTGAAGCAGTTGGTTTAAACAAGGAATCTGGAATTCATTTTAGGCTTACAAGCCAAACAAGGTAAGAATTTTCAAGCAAAAATACCTGTAGCCCCCTTTTGCTGGGATTGAGGGCTAGGGAGATGAAATGCAGCAACCAGCAACTCTAGATGTGAAGTTGACATAGATTAGCAGCTTGCCAGTTTGCTCTCAAATTTGCTCTCAAGGCAAACTGCCTGCCATTTTATCTAAACACCAGTGTGCAAGTGGATCAGGACATTTGTTGAAATAATGTGTTATTGAGGATGGTTGAGCAAGTTACACTTACAGAGGCCACAGAATTGTCGAATCATTATGATATCCCATAGGCATGATATTTGCAGTCATATTTATTTATTAAAATATTTCTATCTTGCTCTCTATCCAGAGATCACAAGACAGCATATAATAAAACCAACAAATTTAAAAACAGTGACAATAATAAACAGGATTTTTAAAAAAGCTAACAATGTATTAAACAATTTAACAAGTTAAAATAGCTTAAACATTTAGAATTGTTTGGTTCCAAGCATGTGGCTCCAAGCATTGTCATTCCTTTGACATATCAACTATATTGATGAGAGAAAAAATACAGGAGGAATGCAAATGGAAGTCTACTGCCAATAAAATTCCATAAATATAACAAAGTGACAACACAATAAAAATGTGGTGGTAGACAGCCAGTTGATGTTGTATCAGTTGAAGGCCTTTGCTGGATCATTATGATGATAAATCATAATAAATCTATAATTACTCAATTGTGATAATGCTAAATTGAGTAGGAATAGGTTTATGGATGTTCATTCTGAAATAATAATGTTGGTTGTTACTTGTGCTTTGCATATTTGAAATGGTGTTTTCTATGCAGTGTCTTGTAGATTCATCCTCAGTGATCACACAAAATGCACCAAAAATTGTGATTAGTTGAAAAGACAACATGATTATTTCATAGCATCCTTTATCAGGAAGTGAATCAAAACAAGTGATAGATAACAAATGAAGGGCATTTTTCTTCTCCATTTTTTATGTGTACTACATTGACCAGTAAATGATGGAAACAAAAATGAATTTTGGTTACTAATTAAAGGCCTAATGTCAGGCAGTTAGTATTATGTTTCCAATTGGTTCCCTGAAATGTTAAGAATTATTGGCAAGTGGAGATGCTCCCCAGATTCACTGACACATTCACACACACATACACACACACACACACAACACATTCAATCAGTTGAAATGGAATTGGTGTGAATGGTATGTGGATGGAAGACCCCTGGAAGATGCATGCTATGAGTGAACAGCATGTGGCCTTCCAGATATTGCTGGATTATAATTCCTGTCAACCCTATCATTGGTGGTGGAGGTTCAAAAACACCTCTAGGGCCAGAAGTTGTCCCCCTCTTTTCCATACACTGATTTGGGCTTTCCAAAGAAGATATATGATTTAACACAATAGAGAAATATGCAAAATAAAAAGCGATAGGGTAAAGTTTTCTTGACCTAGTGTTCAAAAAAGAATTTAAGGGATTTTGTAAAGGCTTGAAAGGAGAAGCAAGCTTTTAAAGCTTCCAGATTCTTCTCATACTGGCAGATAAGGATTTTTATACATGGCAAAACATATGTTAGACAGGAATCAAACAAAGACTCTAGAAGACTCTTAAACTGTCCCTATACAATTTAATTTAGTGAAGATGCACAGGACTGTTCTTAAAAGTTAAGAGGGCATATTGAGGGTGCGGAAAAGGGTGACTCCCCATGGATTACCCACCAGTTGGTTGCTTTGAGGCCCAACCCCAGTTTTGCCCTAGAGCAGCCTTTTTTGAACTAAAAGCTACTGCACTTCAAAGGCATGGAAAAACTACATCTTCAAGCATGTGCCTACCCCCATAGGATCTAAACATTGAAAGGGGAAGGGGAGACAATGCCAGGGTGAAATCAGGAATGGGAGCAGAAGGACATACCCAACTAATGACTTATAGGAAGGACTTTTAGCCACTACCCCCCGTTTTAATCCCATAGCCACTGATGTAGTCATTAGTTCCTGTGAAGGTGGGGGAAGGGCTCTAGGGACATGGAGAATTTTGGATTGGCTCAGAATTACATGAGTAAATTTTCTTAAAACCAGGTAATTGCTGAGTTAATCAGAGAAGAGATTTGGGAAGATTGCACATAGGTAATTTGTGAGGACTGGAAAGTTTCATAAATTTAAATTGAATTTTTATTGCCTAGTCATTTAAGTATTTGGTCGTGTGGCGATTGAGAGAGAGAGAGAGAGAGAGAGACTGAGATTGGAAATAAAAACTTAACTTCCTTACATTGAAAGGATGCCCTTGGCCATTATTGATTTTCTAAAAAGAGCTGGCTTTTTGCATCTCGGAATTTCAGATGGGCAGTTCTCATGGCTGTCATTGTATAGGATTCTTTAGAACATGACAAATATTTCTGTCACGATAATGAAGCTATCTTGTTCAGTACAAAATGCTGTTTTACAGCACACAGGTGAAGATACTGCATTGACAATGCTATAATCTCCTGGTAGGTATTTGATTGTAGTGAAGAGAACTAACATTCTCAAAAAAGATATAATAAAGTCTGAATCATTGCAATTATATAGAAGGAAGGGCCATGATGCAAGCATGACTTAGCCTCAGAGAAACAAGAGAATAATAACCTTATTCTACTTGGGAAGTATTTTACTCTGCCTTTCTTCATTTCCTCCTACTTTTCAGTGAACACAGTGATTTACTATGCTGCCAATTTTCCTGAAAGTCTACCGCTCTTTCATTTCCCCCCCTTTTTATAATTTCTGTGTAGAAAATAAAAAAAAAAATTGCTTTTGGTAGATACAGGAAAAGAATTCTAGTTATGTTGTCCTCCTGTTTAGGATTCTAAAGTGAAAAACGGTCAGGTAATTTCCAGCTTAGTGAATAGAGGTTTAGATGACAGTTTAGATGTGCATGTGTGCAAGTGTTAAGTGGTTATATCATGTTTTATGGATCAGTTTGATTTTTCTTTCTCATTCCTTTACCAAACAGTACCAACTGGACTCATCCATAGATTATGTCCCAGGGAATATTCTTGTTGTTTTAGTTGTGTTCAGGTATGCTGTACAACCATTTTTATAGTATTACTAGGAGCTTTCCTGAGAGCAAATTGCTGTATTATGAAGAATTCTCCTATGCTTTCAGGAATTGCATATTTAGCATGGGAGGAAGTAGACTCAGAGCTACATTTTTCTTTGATGTGATGACTGGATTTTTTTTAAAATTTTTTTTGCTGCTATAGGTTTTCAACTCTCCCCTGGCTTCTAAACCAGGAAATAAAAGATGAAACACCATAGTGTTGTGCAGTAAGCACATGAAAACTGAGCAGTAAAATGTGGCACTCTTTAGTAACAAAAGTGCAATCATGCAGAATTTCCTATCCATAACCATCAGTTGTGCTGTGCTTGCTAGCAGACAACTTATTTCAGTAGCTGTAAAATCAGTCCAGAGATCCTTCTGAGTCTTAATTTAGGCCTTTAAGAATGAGATTTAAAAGTATATGAAAATGTTTTTTCTGTAGAGAGTTAAGAGCATTGCTAATAACTTCCATCCAAAACTCCAGCAGCTACTTAGTGGGCATCTAGGTACCTCAGATCTCTCCCAGACTTTGAGAAGATGTGGGGAAAATGGTGAAATAAAAATGTCAGGTAAAAAGTATGTTATCATCTGTTATCAGTGATGAAGAACATACATTAGTGTGCTGTAGTAGTTAAGAGTATCTGACTGGGATTGATGGCATCTAAGTTCAAATCCAAGCTCAGCCATAAAAATCATCCATATCTACCTCAGATGTTTATTATAGTAATGAGATGGGAGTTACAAGAAGATATGCTGCCTTAAATTTCTTGTTGGTGAGACAAGGTATACATTTAATAAGGAAATAAGTAATGGGAGAAATAACAAACCTCCATGTTCATGTTGACTCATTTTTACCTGGGCTTCTTCACATTTATCTGCTACAAAGTTTAAACAGTTTTATTACAGTTTGAGAGCACTTTGGAGGTAGTGTATTTCTATTACGTTGAATTGTGTTAGGCTATGTTGTTGTTGTTGAAATGTGCTTTTTTTTAAAAAAAAATCATAGAATCATAGAAATGTAGAGTTGGAAAAGACCACAGGGGCCATCCAGTCCAACCCCCTGCCATGCAGGAACACCCTCAAAGCACTCCCAACAGATGGCCATCCAGCCTCTGCTTAAAAACCTCCAAAGAAGGAGATTCTACCACACTCTGAGGCAGCATATTCCACTGCTGGACAGCCCTGACTGTCAGGAAGTTCCTCCTGAGGTTCAGGTAGAATCTCCTTTCTTGCAGCTTGAATCCATTGCTCTTTGTCCTGGTCTCTGGAGCAGCAGAAAACAAGCCCACTCCCTCCTCTACATGGCATCCCTTCAAATATTTAAACAAACAAACAAACAAACAAAAAAGGTTATTGTACAAAAATTCTATATAGATAAAACAAAAACACAACACAGAAGAAAGATAGAATTGCAATAATGGGGGAAAGAGCTATACTCAGACTTCACAAAAGATGTGCAGATGTTCAAAATTATATCCATACAAATTATATGCTACACTTTCAAATATTGAAAGGGTTGTGGGGTCCTCAGTCTATTTAATAACAGGAAGTAGGCATTTATCTTTTTTATGTTGCAGTATAGTGGTATAGTGGCTTGCATATTGGACTGTGACCCTGGAGACCAGAGTTCAAGTCCCTGCTCAGCTGTGGAAACCCACTTGGTAACCTTGGGCAAATCACAAATCTCTCAGCCTCAGAGGAGGAGAAAGCAAAAAAAAAAAAACCCCTCTAAATAAATCTTGCTAAGAAAACCCATGATAGGTTCACCTTAGGGTCACCATAAGTTGGAAATTACTTGAAGGCACACACCAACAAAGACATGTCTTGTTCTGTAGATGCTGCCGCTTAAGTCTCAGTTGTTTAGAAGGTTGCAGTATCTCTCACTCCTGCTCTCCAGTATCTACATGGAATTGCTCAGGCTCTACTTCCAGGGTAGGGCTGCCAGTGATCTCTGGCTATGAATTAAGTTTGTTATTTGGGCTCCCTTCTTCCCCTTCCTCATGAGAGGAGGCCTCCACCACATAAGGTATGACAACCAAGGCCACAGTCCATTAATAGGTAGGAGAGTGGTGTCCAAAATATTGCTGTATTCATTCCTGAAACTCTGTGTGCATATTTATTAATGAGCAACAAATATTTATAAACAAATAAGACACTGAAATGCTGAAGTCCACAGGGCTATATTTAAATATCAATAAACAATACCAGGAATTGGCAAATTGTATGTAGTCTTCAGTTTTGAAAAATGAGAAGCACTCATCCTCGTGACAAATCAGTTGATCGAAAGTGAAAATAAGTTGATCAGTCCACAACTGATATTTGTTGGAAGTCAAATTCTGCCCAGAACATAAGGTTCAACAAATTCCTCTCTTGCCTTGAAGACAATTTCATTGTCCAGAATCTGGAAGAACCAACAGTGGGATTAGCTGTTAGATCTGATTCCAGCCAACAGAGATGACTTGGCTAATGGGGTGGCAGTGGTGGGATCCTTAAGTGGGAATGACTGTGTTCTCTTGGAACTTGTTATACAGTGGAAAGGGGAGGACAAGCATAGTTAGACATGCATTCCAGACTTTAAGAAAGCTAATTTCAGTGAATTTAGGGAAATACTGGGTGTGACCCCATGGTCAGGTATATTAAAAGAGAAGGGAGTTCACAATGGATGTGATTTTGTTAAAACTGAGATATCAAAGGTACGATTGCAAACAATTCCAATCAGGAAGAAAAATGGGAGGTGTCGAAAAATGGCATGGATGTTGAAAAAACTTTCATCTGAGCTAAGATTTAAAAGGGATATGTACAAGACATGGAAAAAGGTGGAAATAATCAAAGAGGAATTCGGACAAATAGCCATCACATGTATGAAGAAAGTCAGAAAAATTAAGTGGAGAAAGAGCTCAGACTTCCTAGAGAGGTTAAAATAATAAAAAGAACTTTTTTGGTTATGTTCATAGCAAAAGAAAGAAGAAGGAAATGGTAGGGCCACTACATGGAGAAGATAGCAAAATGGTAACAGAGGTCAGAGAAAAGACAGAACTACTCAACACCTATTTTGCTTCAATCTTCTCCCAGAAGGAAAGCAGTGCTTGAGCTGGTGGAAATGGAGCAGATGATGCAGTGTGGAAAATGCAGCATGGAATAGGTAAAGAGGTAGTACAGAAATACCTGGCTATTCTGTATGAATTCAAGTCTCTAGGGCCAGGCGAACTACATGCAAAGATATTAAAAGAAATTGCAGAAATAATCTCAGAACCACTGACAATAATCTTTGAGAATTCCTGGAGAACAAGAGAAGTCCCAGCAGACTGGAGGAGAGTAAATGTTGTCCCTATCTTTAAAAAAGGAGAACAGAGGATCCAAATAATTACCACCCCATCAGCCTGACATCATGCACAAAGCCATGAATATTGCTATTTTTTTTCTCATAAAAGAGCCCTAAGGTTTCAAGCATCACAGAAAATAGCACAGGAAAATAAGGTCATAGTACTCTCAAAAATTCTCAGGATAAGCCAAATTTATCCAATATTGGAAAGTTCGAATTGCCAATATATTTGTCCAAGGGATTTCAGCATCTAATGAAAAAACAGCAGTGTAGAGATGACAGACAGTCAAGGACTGGTCTTGCTTTTTCTTTCCCAAGACTGGGATGGCAGCTGTTCCTCAGTCTGTGAAGGCACCTTGCCACTCCATGCACAACTCTGGCTTTTCCCCAAAAAACACTACCCTTGTATAACCAGGGCAAAGCCTTTTGTTTATTAATTAAATCCCCTTTGCAGATTTATCATAGTGTGGTTTTGGATGTTATAACCATTGTTATAACATCCAAAACTGAATGTTATAACCATAACATTCAGCTAACATCAGCTTTTAGGAAAAAAATATAATCTTTATTAAAACAAAGTATTGATTTTATAAATGTGTCCAAGTTCAAACAGATCTTTATAATACTTTCAAACAGTCTCTTGTCTTTTTATAACATCATAAAGGCACAGCTCTCTCTCTCTCTCTCTCTCTCTCTGTCACACACACACACACACACACACACACACACACGGAGCACTCTGGCTTCCCTCTTTGCCAAAGGCCATATTTAAAAAGGGTTTTTTTCTTCTGCCCCTTCTCTAGGCCTTATCTTTCCTCCGACCCTGACCCCCCTTGGTTAACTGGAAAACTCTTTTACTGTATAACTGGCTCTCAGGTCCTCTTTTGGAACTCTCTCTCTCTTCAGTGTGTGCCTGCTACACACACACACACACACACACACACATTCACATTCAGGCCTCCACCATCCTTCTCAGTAAAAGGACTCGGCTTTCATCTTGAGTGGCCATTGCTAGTTGCCTAGCAATTTGTCACTGGGTGGCTTTTCTACCATTCAGGACACACACACACCATACTCTCATCACAAGCAGCTCGATCAGTTCTCTCATCATTAAATCAATCAAGTCAACATTCAATCAGAGATAATTAGAATTTTGCTGGACCAAGGTTATCGTGACCTTTTAGCAAAGATAGCTGTTAATACCTCAGTTATTGAAATATTTGACTGCTAATTGTGATCAAAAGATTGGTGTTCTTGTGTCATGTAGGCCAGTAGCAAAAGCCCAAGAGGCACATGGCAGCAAGGACAGGCTGGATATTACAGCACCCCAAAGAACTCTGAGTGAAGAGATTACTCTTTCAAAGTTTGAAGCTCAGATGAACCTTTTAATCCTCTTGGGCTCTGCCCAGGTTCAACCTAGTCCCTCAAGGTGGGAGGCTGTACTTGTGCAGGCCTTTGGCTTGAAGCCTAGCACTTCTCCATGTCTCTAGGAACTCTTACCAGGCAAGTTTGGAAAAGCAGAATGATGTGCTGCCACAGTGCTGTTTATTTGGACATCACCGGTTCTTCATTCTCTGTGCCTTTGCCTGAGTTACACCTGGATTCCTGGGCTATGTCATCGTATGGGTGTGAGAGACGTAGTTTTAAAAAATTGCTTTCTTTTGCTTTTAATGCTGTGAAAAAGCAGCTTTTTCTTCATGGTCTCTGTGACTCACACAAAAAGGTTTCGCACCTGCGTGGAAACAGAATTCAGAACCTTCTAGAGCCTACCGTTGGCGTTTTGGCGGTTGACCCATCCCCTTATGATATATAAGCCCCCGCCTCGTGTAACGGTCATTTCCTTTTTTATCTGCTGCATGTGCAGCGTATAGGAGCCTCTTCACTAGTGTGAATGGGATTTTCCCCTATTTTCTGGCATTTTGGTCTGGTTGTTTTGGCTTTGGATCAGATCGGACTTGGTTTATTCTTCAGGATTATGTTGTTTGGCAAGTTGTATGGCAACGGCTGTATTTAAATGTTGCTTGACCTATGGAGGGAAAATACCTGATAAGGACGGACACTCAAAGTGCCTCCTTTGTTTAGGTGAGGGCCACAACGTGGGAGCTTGTCATCATTGTCTGCTATTTACTCTGCAGACTCATCGAAATAGCTGAAAGCTCTATTGTGGGAGAACGTGCTGACTGCTTCAGAACTGCCCAAGCGGGCTGAATCTGCTCCCTTACCATCCAGTATGGCCCATTCTTCTGCTTCCTCCACTTCCCAACGGAATGTGTCGGTACCGTTGTTGAGACCGAGATCTCGTTCGACATCGAGGCCTCGAGATCAGGCATTGTTTGGTCTTGCTGATGATCATTGAGACTGTTCCTCTCCCCCCCAGTACTGAACTGCCTAGGAAGGAGAAGGATTGGAAGAGGAAAAATAAGGAGGCTGCTTCGACAGAAGCAAGAGGCAGAGGAGGAAGGATAAGTCTAAGGCACATCCTTCATCTCCAGTGAGGAAGCCAACTCCTCAAGAATCTGCCTCAGAGGAAGTACACGCCCCTCAACATCAGGGATCCCAGGGAGCTATACCTTCTGAGGAGATCGAGGAGGTGTGTATTGGCTCAGAAGGAGAGATATTGGAAACCTCCCCTTAAATTTTTGTTGGGTCTCCTTCAGACCATGGAGTGCTGTCTCCTGCTGTAAGGCCTTCTGGGCACAGAAGATCTTCGACTGAGCGATCCAGAATACTTCAGCATACTTCACCTTCGCCCCCAAGGTCGGCTTATCGAGGCGATCGGTCGGTCAGCACTTCCTCATATCGGTATCGACATTATAGGGAAAGATCTCCCAGTTGATACCATGACAATTTTTCGTATGATTCGAGGGATATGTACCCTTATATGGATGAGTTGGAGTGATACGAATGACATTGTTGGTCTTGAGATGTTCCTCATGATCGGTACCGTCGTATCACTTGTCGCTCTCGTTCTTTGTCGAAGACTCCTCCATGTCAGTGGGTGATAGCGTCTTCTGGCCACACGTCTTAAGTCTACCAGGTGGGATCGAACCGCTGTTTATAGGCATCAAGAACACCTTCCAGAGGGAAGGAAGAGAGAGTCTATTATGTCCCCTTGAGGTCATTGGATCCGATCTCCATCAGTATCATCCTCAGTGTCCTTGGCAGTGTCTCATGGACTAGATATCGAGTCCAACTTCATTTCCACCGCCGAACGAATTTCACCTACTGATGATGTGCGATCGTTTTCAGATCTTGTTCTCTGAATGGCCAGATCGTTGAACTTACAAACTGAAGACCACAAGGAAGATCTGACAGATCCGATCTTCCAAGATTTGCAGAACTGCACTCCGGTACCAGCTGTAATTGCATATCTGTCGCAGACAGTGAAGAAGTCATGGTTGACACCATCTTCGGTGCCGTCTACGTCCAAGAAACTGGAGTCTCTGTACTCTCTTGTTGAGGCTGATGGTGACTGGTGGGTCCAACACCCTAGACCAAACTCTATTGTGGTGGATGCAGCCCAGTCAAAGCAGTCACAGAGACTTCATGCTGTTCCTGCTGATCGTGAGGGGAAAAAATGGATAATAATGGTAAGAAATCCTATTCAAATGGAGCCTTGTTGTTTAGGATTTCTAATTATGCCGCCTGCGTGGGCGCATACCAACAATTCTTGTGGGGTAGAATCAAACCCTATCTGGAAATGCTTCCTGATACTGACAAGAAGACCGCTACTGCATTATATGGTGAGGCTTACCGTCTGTCATCTCAACAAATCACTACAGCTAAACACATCACAGACTGTAGTAATAAAGCTGTGGTGGGTGCCATAGCGATTTGATGACATGCTTGGCTTCGTTCATCTGGGTTGTCTCAGCAAGCCAAGATGATGATTGAAGACCTTCCCTTTGATTCTCTAGGGCTGTTCAATGCTGGTACTGACGAAAAGCTGGAACATGCCCAGAAAATGCAGTTTACAGCTAAGAAGTACAGGTTCCCAGCGTCGACAAATCAACAGCATTATCGGTACCATTGGTATCAGCCTTTTCAGAGGAGAACGTTGAGCCCAACTCCGCCTCAACATAGACAAAGCACACCTCAACAACTCTCGACAAGGAAGTTTCCACCTGCAAAGTACAAGCAGCCTCAGTATAAGAAACGACAGTCAGACCAGAGCAAACGTAGGGTTTGACAACCAACGTCACAAGACCTTTCTGACGGATACCGGCCTCCGACAAGGACAACGCATCCCTTCTATTGTGAACTTGCATTCAGACAAGCATCTAAGTCTCCATTCCAAACCACCCTTTGGGGACAGACTAAGCTACCATGCCAAGGTTTGGTTGACGATCACCTCAGATTCTTGAGTCCTAGACATCATAAAGTATGGGTACGCCGTAGAATTTCACCGTTTACCACTGACAGGTCGAATTCAGAGGACTATGCTATCTCCAGAGCTCGAAGAGGAGATACCAACATTGCTCCAAAAAAGGGCAATAGAAAGAATCACCGCAACTCAATTGAAAAGAAGCTTCTCTTCGAGGTATTTTCTTGTGAATAAAAAAGATGGAGGTCTCTGGCCCATATTGGACCTGAGAGGCATCAACTACTACATCTGATCAAAAATGTTCAGAATGGTGATTTTGACTGCTATCCTGCCTCTCTTGAAAAGGAGCAACTGGTTTGCAACCTTAGATCTAAAGGATGCATATTTCCACATAGCCATAAGACTGGTTTGCCTTCATCATTGGAGGGCAGGCTTCTTGTTTTTGCATCCTTCCTTTCAGCATAAGCACAGCTCCAAGGGTCTTCATGAAATGCATGTCCGTTGTTGCAGCTTTCCTTTGTCAAAAAGGTATCGTGGTGTTCCTGTACGTAGATGACTGGCTAATAGTGGCATCTTCTCGAAAACTGCTATCCATGCATCTCAGGACACCGTCTGTCTTCTAAGGAAGTTAGGTTTAATGATAAACTACAAAAAGTCAACCTTGGTACCATCAAGAAAGATCAAATACATTGGAGCGGTATTGGACTCAAGACTGCAAAGAGCCTTTCTTCCACAGATAGATGGGAAAAGATTCTGTGGTGTGTGATAAAGATGCAACGACTTCGCAGAGTGTGAGCGAAGGCGGTTCAGATTGCGCTAGGACTGATGGCATCAACTACGCTCGTCACACCATATGTGAAACTGAGGATGAGACCGCTGCGACAGTGGTTCATACATCAGTTCAATCCTCTTCGAGACCATCATCTCAAGTACCTGATGGTACTGAGGAATATCCTTGCATCTCTGGGTTGGTGGACAAGACCAGAGAATGTGTTGAAGGGAATGCCATTCCTTCCTCGACTGCCTTTGCTGTCAGTGACAACGGATGCATCAATGGAAGGCTGGAGTGCTCAGCTTGGAGCACTTACGATATGAGGTCGGTGGACTTCTCAGGAAAGGAATCTCCATATCAACATTTTGGAGTTCATGGCAGTGCTGAAGGTGCTGTGAGCTTTTCAGCACTACCTGTGTGGGAAGTCAATCCAAATCATGGCAGACAATACCACAGTGACGTACTACATAAACAAACAAGGCAGGACTCGGTCGCGTGCGTTGCTGAACCTGTCAGTGCAACTATGGGAGTGGTGCCTGTCATGATGGATTCTTCCTTCGGCAGTTCATCTGGCAGGAGACCAGAATGTCCTGGCAGACACACTCAGCAGGACACCGTGGTCTTGCCACAAGTGGATGATCAACAAGGGCGTCATCCAGGAAGTGTTCGCAAATTGGGGGTTTCCTCACATAGATCGCTTTGCATCGAGACTGAATAACCAATGCAAACTGTACTGTTCCCGATACTTGAAGGGGCATCAAACTCTGGGGGATGCCTTTCTGTTCAGTTGGATGGGACCAAGGGTCTATGCGTTCCTACCGTTTCCCTTGATAACGAAGGTGATTGCCAAAATTCACCAAGACAGAGCAAAGGTGATACTCATAACACCATGGTGGCTGAGGCAACCATGGTTTGCCAGTCTCCTTCAGTTATCACAGGAGAGGTACTTTCTGCTGCCATGCAGACAAGATCTGCTCAGCATCCACAACGGTACCATCTTCCATCCCGACATTCAAACACTGCGTTTGACCACATGGAACCTATTGCAATAGATAGCCTACCCAATGTTGTGAGACATATCGTGTTGGCTGCACATAAACCCTCAACATTGAAGTCTTATGCATATAAATGGGGTAAATTCTGTGATTACTTGAATGATAAGGTGTTTCCCATACAGGTCGTGACAATATGCACGTCTTGTGCTTTCTAACAGAGTTGACGATTCAGGGTTTGTCTTTATCCTCAATGAAATATTATTTAGCAGCAATTTCAAGTAATTTTCAAAAGCAGGGTAAACCATCTTGTTTTTTGGACCCCCTGATTAAGAGGTTTATCCAGGGCTATAAACAGTTGCACCCTCCAATCCAACCACCTCTCCCAGGATGGAATCTGAATCTGGTACTGAAACACTTAACTGCTAGGCCCTTTGAGCCTATGGCAACCTGTGACGTGAGACTGCTCACATGGGAAACTGCCTTTTTGGTTGCAATAATATCTGCAAGGAGGGCTAATGAACTATGTGCACTCAGGGTTGATCCTCCTTATTTGAGATTCCACAAAGACAAGGTGGTGTTAAGACCAAACACAACATTCTTGCTGAAAGTGGTGTCATATTTCCATTTGAGCCAAGATATAGTGTTACCAGTTTTCATGCAGAATCCAGGTTCAGACATGGAGAAAACTCTCCACTGTTTGGATGTCAGTAGGGCATTGGCGTTTTATGTTCAATGCACTTCTTCAATTAGAAAGTCAAATAAATTGTTTGTTATTCAATATCTAAACAGGGTAATCCAGTATCACCTCAAAGGCTCTCTAAATGGGTGGTTTCCACCATTAAGTTTTCTTATGAGCTGGCAAAAAAGAAACTCCTTGACTCTGAGCTCATTCCACAAGATGTGTGGCAGCTTCTCTGGCCTTTCTGCACGGGGTATCTCTTTATGAGGTCTGCAAAGCAGCTACCTGGTTTCAACCTCGTACCTTTATCAATCATTATAGAGTTGATAACCGTTCTAGGAATGATGCATGTTTTGGGAGAGCTGTACTGTTTTCCTCTGTGGGATGAATGATACGATATTGCCTGTTTTGTCAATAAATGTTATTTATTATCTTACATCTTGGTGTTGGAAAAAAAAAAAAGAGAGAGAGAGATAAGGAAAACAGAAGGAAAGGAGGGAGCCAGAAGTTGACATGAGTGTTGTCCCGCAGCATGACATACCCTCCATCCTTTTTGATCAGCTTGGTAGTCTCCCATTTGTGTGAGTCACAGAGACCATGAAGAAGAAGAGCAGGTTCCTTACCTGTAACTGTGGTTCTTCGAGTGGTCATCTGTGAACTCACACAACCCCTCCCTGCTCCCCTCATATGTCCTGCTGTACGGCGCTTCTGTTGCTGCCACACGTGCGGCAACGGAACTGACCGTTACATGAGGCGGGGGCTTATATACCATGAGGGGATGGGGGATGGGTCAACCGCCAAAACACCAACGGTAGGCTCTAGAAGTTTCCAAATGCTGTTTCTGTACAGGCGCGAAACCCATTTGTGTGAGTTCACAGATGACCACTCGAAGAACCACAGTTACAGGTGAGCAACCTGTTCTTCTAACTTGTGAAATCTGATCATTTGCCAGTAAATACATTATTTGGATCAGCCATGTGAACTCAACACAGATTTGAGAGTAATTTTTGGGAATACCTGTTGCTTCTAACTTGGTAAATAGAAACCCATTTATTACTCGCTTTGGGATTCTGGTAGTGTGTTTGTCCATTTCAGTAATGCTAAATTAAACGATTACTCACGGACTTTTGCTCTAAATTTGGCTGAATTGTATTGGCACCTGTTTTAAAATCATGAATGAACATTTTGTACTGTTTCCTCTTAAGAAAAAAAATTAAAAAGTAAGCAAAACGTTTGAATGCCTCCTTTTAATTTGCTTTGCCAGTTTAAAATATAACAAGTATGCTGTTCCTGTATTATTCTAAATTACCAGTGTAGTAAATTATATATGTCATATGCAAGTGCATTAATTAAGCTAGTTCTTAACATATTCATATTATATGTGCGTTCTGTGATGTCACTCAGTTGGATGTGGAATGAATATCACAGAATTGCTAATCAATGCAGAGAAGGAATTAGCATATTTTATCTTGGAATCTATTGTGTAAAGATTCCATAGTGCAGATTAGAACAAAGCTCCAATTTTTTTTTCCAGAGGTTACAATTAAAATAATGTTAATGCTGATAATGGCTTCTTTAAAGATAGATCATTAAAAACTTATTGTGCTTTTAGGTATGTGTTGTTCATGGTGTAACCTATTTAAAAGCAATGTATAGTAGTGAAGCTGCTGTGAGAGAGTAATTACACATATGCTTGCCAAAATTCCCTTAGAACTGAAACAGAGTTTAAAATATATTTCCTAATAATAGCACTAAAGGATCACAAAAGTAGCAAATTTGATATCAGTCCCTAGCTGAGCAACAAATCTAGCAGTGTAACAAATCTTTGAAGTTTTGTCTCCCTGTGTGCAGTGGGATCATTCACAGAGCCGAGATCTCTTCAGGTGTCTAACTTTCATGTTGTAATGCGATTGATTAAAGCTAACTGTCTTTTAGACAGGTACATAATGTAATCAATGATAATAAATGATGGGTCCTTTAAACCCCTATAGCTATGTCATCATTTTTTTTTAGAAACTGCCCATCAACTACCTTGTACTTGTCATATAAAACTTTACCATTGTAAATAATCTCCTGATGACAAGACTTCCTTGAAACATACATTTTGAAGAATATTAAATTGGCCTTTAAACATGTCCCTACCTGTCTTTAATTCTGTAGTATTTACTCCTCCTAAAAGTGCAATAGCTATTCTAGATTACTATTATAGACTCAAAAATGTAGTTATATTGTTTCTCTGAGATGCTGTATGGTTTTGTATGTATAACATATCCAATTTTTATTGCTGGAATTACTGCTTCTGTGTGCCTTCAAGTTGTTTCCGACTTAGGGGGACCCTAAGGTGAATCTATCAGAGAGTTTTCTGGGGCTGAGAGTATGTGATGTGCCCATGGTCACCTGGATACAAATGTGTGTTACTTTCATTGAGAACTGTATTTTGAAATGGAGCTTCCTAGGTGTGTATGTAGGCAGCTATTACAGGAGAGGACAGTAATCAATCCAGGGTTCTCTTTGAGATGCTGTGACCATTTCACACTGCTGACACGCTCTAGGAAAACATGAGTGAATGAGATGTATTTGAAAAAACTCGAAAACACTTTCAAGAACTGAGAGGATATAAAAACTGCAGGTGTTTGTGTGTTGTGATCACATATGTTTCAAGTGCCATGTTTACTTCAGTTGTAGTAATGATTTGTTAATGGAATTATTGGCTCAGTCTTTTTTTTTAAAAAAAGAATGTAATAGTTTGATATTTGAAATACTTTCAGCTGTGCTGAAATTATCATGAAATACTGAGATTAGTGCATATTGTGGAAGCAGAAACTATCAGCAGGGGGAAGATAACCTCTTGTAAACATGAAAGTGAATGGTATATGTTTATCAAGACAATAGGTCAGGCTAACTAACACAGGCCTGAAAGAAGGGGCAACAGTTGCCTGTTCTTGCTTGTTTTGCTTAACTATATACACTCTTTAGGATCAGGTGTTTTGATCTGCATATGTATCAGTTATTTAATTAATACTCCCCTAACACGTTTACCTTGTGTAGGGGGTAGCTTACTAATAGCAAAACACAAAAACACCAACACCTAGCTGAATCTCTCCATGGATCAATGCTGTCTACTTCAGTCAGCTCTTCATGAGGAAAGTTGGGGACTGGGAATCATTGAATTAACATACTCATGTCTTCTCCCTTCCTACATATACGGAGTATTCACTTTGAAATACTTGAATAGGGCTAGTAGAAGAACAAAATACCACTGGAACACAGTTCCACTACAGGGGAGGAAATATAACTTTCTAAACCCACTTCTGAAGGTCTCTGGGTGAAGACATGTTTTGTGACTTGCTACCAAAAAGCATGCAGCAAAAAGCATGTGGCTTAGACTATGTCACGTACACGTCAGAGGGGAAGAAATTCTACAACTTCAGGGCCACAACAGAAAAAAGCATTCTACATATCACTACTCCAAGAAACCTAAGGGTCTTCACTTTAACAGGGGTTTCCCTACTGATTTAACCTTCAGGGTAGCCTGTAGAGTATGAGGATTCCTTTGAGATATTCTTATTCCCTAAATGGACATGTTTTTCTTTGGAACCTTGTATAAACTTTGCAATCGAACCTTCACTACTGGAAAAGTATCTGTGGAAGTCACCTTAGATCTGGGATGTGCTATTATTGTGGCTTGGACTATGTGGTTCTTCATAATTTTAACTTGTGGGTATTGCAAGTATTCTTGATATTACATTGGTTCTAGTCCATAATTGTTCTGCTGCTTCCAAGAAGAAGTGATGAATGAATGAATGGAGGACGGCATTCTTTACTGCTGTTATCTGATTACTCTTTCCCATCTTAAAATAAAAACAATGCCAGTGTGTTTCATGAAAAACAAGTTTATGCACCCTTCATGAAAGCCTTCCTTTGTATATACTGTATGTGGAATATATATGCCTTTACAACTCCTTTTTTTTTAGTTAAAAATTACTAGGCTAATGTTTTTCTTAAATGATTGTGTTTAATTGAACCTGGTGTTAAAATAATAGTGTGGTGTATGAGATCTCCTGCACCTTTTAGTTCCTTTAGAAGACTCCATCTTGTATTCTTGGCAGGATGAGGACACTTATCAGGTTTAATAGAATACCAGCCTGCTGAGCAAAAAAGGGAAACAGTCACTAGGAGAGCAGTGCTTGTCATTGGGGGGGAAAGTAAAATTCTTACATTTTTAAAAAAGCTGCTATCCTCCCTTCCTTCCTCCCCCTCCTCCCCTCCAAAAAAGAACAACTAGCTATTCTTCTTTACTATTTTGTAGGCATTTCAGAAAATCAACATAGCTAAGAAAATATAAACTAATTAAACTGAATAATAGGATACACAGCTATTTGACAGCATTGTTTATTAGTGATCTCTAGTAGCAGGATGTTATTATATACGAAAAAGAACACACGACAATAAATGTTGTCTTTATTCCCATGTTCCTCACTAGGTACCCAGACCCTTATACAGCATACTTTCTACCAGGCAGTGATCCAGAGTTCTTTGTATGGCCTCAAGCTGGAGAACTGCTTCCACTTGACACACCAGGCACCTGCATAACTGTTGGATTCAAGCCCAGGATGTACAGCAAGAAACATAAAGCAACACTGGTAATACAGGTGAGCTCTAACAATTGGATTCTTGATAGGCTGCTTTACTGTACAAAGCTGGTGGGCTTACAGTTTTTCATTGTTAAATAAGTGCTATAAATGATCCCTTCTAATGCTTGGTTTTTCTTGCTAGCGAAACTGATCTATTTTGCTATAAGAAAGCAACTATAAAACTGTTTGTTTCTGCTTCTATCAGTCTTTCTCACTATCCCTGTGGATGTTTAAAAGAGACGTGTCTCTCGCATCAGAAAAGAAATGTAGAGCTTCAGATCAGTGCAGAAAATACGGACACAAATTCTATTCATTCACAGCATTGTTCGAAGTAGGAGTGGGGTGGGGGGGAAGGAACTCCAAGGTTTCTTGGCAAAGGATATTTGTAACTAATTTTTTTCTGGCAGAACTGCTTTTTTCCTTCTTGATTTTGAGTTCCTCTATTTTTCTTCTCAGATCACTTGAAACCAACATATTGTTGGCTCAGTTTCTTTCAGTGATGGTGAATCCTTCCTTTAATAGGACAGTGATCACGTTGCCTTGTTTACTTGTGTAGCCTAGTTTTTTGGTTGCTGCTAAAGAAAGTATATGACATGCAGTGTTTGGGGATCACAGATAAGTATCATCCTAGAGACAGGGGGATATGATAGAATTCACATTGTTTTCTAGTGAGGATAATTAGTTGTTTCAGGCAGTTGGAAACAAGTAAAAGACAAACAGGATTGTAATTTAAGCAACATTAAAATGGGGACAGGTGGAGGAAAATAAGGATTCTTGAAATTTTGGAGATTATCAGGAACTGTGTTGATTGTATTTGCTTTCTAGGTCTCACTTCCAAAATTGTGAATCAGAATAGGCACATCTAGGTGCTGTACTTTTGACTTGGGAAAGTTGTTTTAGACACTGCATTTAACTATAAATATTCATCAGATAAGAATATCTGCATTTAAGCTCCCAGTGAAGTCCTAGAAGAATGACATTTGTTCTAGGATTACAGTAGAAGGCTTACGCTTAGACATATAAGGAAAGACTGCTTGGCAATTTGTCTACCTACATTTGTGGCTGTCCAGGATCAATTGGTATACCTTTTTAATTATGGAGTAGCAAGGGGAAGGAAGTGGTATGTGTACAGATGAATGGTGGGAATCAGGTGACCCTTCAGATGTTTGTGGACTACAACTCTAAGCAATATTGGCTAAGCTCTAGATTCCAGGGAAACAGGCTGTAACTACGTGCAGAGGGGGAGAGAGAAAAAGGCTATTGGTCAACAATGCTCAAATGATTTTGGTGTTGCATAATGCTTTCAAAAGAATGTACATGTAGTCTGTAACCTAAGCAGAGGTGGTGGGATGAAGTATATGAGCCACTTGTGGGAGAACTGAAAGCATGAGTATTGTACCTGAATTCTGTGTGCACCATAAATCCATTGTATAGATATTTGCAAGTTCCAAACACAAGCAGAACATACGTATCTCACTGTGGGCAAGATTCACTGATTCCCGTTTGGAAACAGAACACAAGACATTCTCCCCAGTGGGCCATCAGATTCCAAAGACAAATGTACAGTATTTGTTCTTTCTATCATTCATTTTTGTTCACCGTTTGCTTGTCCTCAGTAATGTCATTAGGCACTCAGCAGAGCAAAGCCTAGAGGCTTTCTCATTTATTATTTCATTTCCTATCATAAATGTTTTATACTACCCTTTGATCATATCCTCAGTACATATCACTCAAAGAATAAAACAATTAAATATAAAAAACAAAAAATGGAAAGCAGAATTTGTATTATAAAAGGTATTTGCCTTATGCAGCCAAAAAGTGTGAGGAAGGAGTAGATGACAAACAAATATCTCTGGAAGAGCATTCAGCAACAGGGCCATCAATAATACAATCTTAATATCTGGGGAGGAATATATGGGGGGTTCTGGCATCCTAGTACTTGGCTGTGAGAGGCTTTAAAAATTAGAAACAACATTTCCAATGGGTCTGGAAATAGACTGAGAATCAGTCTGGTTGGCATGGTACAGGGATAGAAGGATCATAATCCTCAATCCCCATTAATCTAGCAGCCTCATTCTGCTCTAACTGTAGTTTTCCAAACTGTCTTCAAAGCCTGCACCACATACGGCATATTATAACAGTCCTACCAATCAGTTATGATATGAGGTTATGAGCAGCTGGCTGGATTTTCACAAACTGTTTATGTAGTATGAATATGCTAGAAAATCAGACTGAGAGCCATAGTCTAACCCCTCCCCTTCCCAATATCCACACACACACTACACTAGAACATAGTTCTTTTTCAGATAATGCCTTATCATGTTGGTAATACTGGTTTATAGCTGATATGGTTGATGCTCCCTCCTACACCATCCGCCTGGAAATATGGTGGCCTGAATTCAGCATCATGCTGGTGCTACCTCACCGGGATAATGGAACGACCTTCCTTTTTTCTTCCCTTCCCTCCTGCAGCCCTCAGGGCTATCTGAAAACCACTTTCAGAAGGTTTTTCTGATGTATCCACAGAGATTTCTGGGATACACAGAGTTTTGTGTTGGAAAAGGATGATTGTTCCCACCTTGGTTCTGTTGGATTCCACTGTTCTCCTCGGACACACAAATCTAACCTTCAGAGCTTTATGGCAGAAGAGATCTAATGTAAGCCAGTGCTACCCTGTGACTACTCTCTTGATTACCAGACATTGCAACATAATATAGATATAGTTACAATTCTACCATAAGATTTTTACCTTTATGTTTCCATGAAAGGACCCTTGCTATCATAGGAAAAAAATCATGTGTGTTCTTAATATTCAGTGTGATACAAACATGTTTCTGATGATAAACTATTTTATATTTACCCATGTTGTTGCTGTGTGCCTTCAAGTTGTTTCTGAATTATATTGACCATAAGAAGAACCCATCATAGGATTTTCTTGGCAAGATTTGTTCAGAGGGGGTTTGCCATAGCCTTCCTCTGAGGCTGAAAGAATGTGACTTGCTCCAGGTCACCCGGTGGGTTTCCATGGCTGACCTGGAATTCAAACCCTGGTTTCCAGAGTCATAGGCCATTTCTGCACTGCATGGTTATAGTGCTATTGTTTCACCTTCAACATCCTGTGGAATTCTGGGGTTTGTAGTTTACTGAGGCCAAAGAGCTCTCTTGCTGAAAATTCTAAATGCCCCTCCCTAAACTGAAAACCCCAGGATTCCGTAGGATGTTGAAAGTGGAATAATAGCACTATAACAGTGTAGTGCAGAAATGGCCCTAGTCCAGTGCTCTACTACACCATGGTGGCTCTCATATTTACACATGGATACTTGATAAATTTAAAAGTTGTTTGTCAAATGTTTTTCTAATAGTAATATCTCCTTGGGCCGTCCCTTAATAAGTCATATTTTCTCTTAGTGTAAAACTTATTGATCTAGCTAGAGCTGCACTAGTAGCCTCATTGCACAGAATGCTTACACTTGACTTTGGCTTTTGGCTGTATGATATAAAGGGAGCTTTATCAGAAGCATCACAGAGGGGAAGGCACTACATTTAAGGAACTGAAATAACATTTTACACAGAAAAAAATATTCATCCAAGTTACTCCTGTTGGGGTAGGGAAGGGATGGTAGCATTGCTGGTTACCTCCTGTTTAAAAGTGTGTATGTGTATCAGATGGGAGGGCAAGATAACAGTATTCTGCGGTGCTTCCAGCTCAGGCTTTTTTTGTGCAACCCACCTGCTTTGTTCACAGAATTTTACAGAGGACCAAATGTCACCCTCAGTTTGTAGCTATACCAAACTTCTGCCATTGCCTCTTTCCTTCTTACCTCGCTCTCCCAAAATCCATTTAGAAGGGCAAAAATGGAATAGCTGTAAGTACCTTTTTGATTGGTAGCATGAGGAGACCTCTGTCTGGAAAGACCTGTAGTGATGATGTTTCCTGGTATAATGTTCTAGTCCAGTTTATGATGAGATACTGGAAAAGGGCAGCAGCCTATGTATTTTTAGGCAGTGTTTGCTAGCAGATGGGCTGCCAGAAATTCAACATTTTTCACTTATGAATAATCCAGTGGGGTAGGGCACAAATATATCAATGAGGTGCTATTTTATTTATTTGACCGCTTTATTTTTAGGTTTATATCTTATCATTTGACAACATAGCACACGGGTGGTTTACCATCAAAACAGTAATACTTGGCAAACTACATTGTTAAAGCATCAAATAACATTATATATATATTAGAATTGATTATTATATATTAGAATTGATTAATTGGCTGTTATTTTGATTAATTATTTGATATTCTATCTCAATATGTTTTTAATATTTCAGTTATGTGTTTTCATATACTGTATACTGCTCGTAGGCATCCTACTATCGCTACCAACAACAATTACTACTAATAATAGAAGACATAAAGCAAGTGCAGGCAACCTGTATTCCTATAAATGTAAAATTACAACTCCCATCAACACTCACCAGCATAGGCAATGGTGATGAATGATGGGTGTCCTAGTGTAGCAACAACCGCAGGGTCAAACACTCCCCTTTCTGGTCTAAAATACTGTTGCAATTTAGCATTCTCAGATAGTGCTTCAGATGAGTATTCTTCCATCTTAAAAGTAATAATGCTCTATTCTTTTTGCAGCCTTCAGATTAAAAGTAGCAGTTATAAATTTGTACATATTTTGCACAGCCAAAGGCAGTGATATATAAGACACTTCATAAATATTCATTGTCAGATTTAAAACCTAGCAAGTCAGTGCAGTTTATGTTTAGATGGTGCCAACAGTAACTGATTGCCAGCGATAGCTTAAATCCACGTCCTATAGATAAAAAATACTGAGGCTGATTTTAAAAAAAGTTTTTATGAGCAAGAATGATTTCTTAGTAACATTCTATATCTGCGGCATTCCAAGTTGCTCCAACTATCGAGATCTTTTGTTTGACTTTATAATGTCCAATGAATCCTGCTCACAGCTGACTATAAATCTGGTGTTAAATTTCTTTTAAATCTAATAAAAGATATATTAATCAATATGAACAGTTTAAACTTGTATGGGAGTTGTTAAGGCAATTAGTTCATTCTACATAATTCTTTCCTCCACGTTTTTGTTAGCGCTAAGTTTGCTTTTTCTTGGCCCTAAGTTTTCGCATAGGAAACTAGGACATCACTGCTCTGCATTTTGTTTTCTTTCACATCAAATGAAGTTTGTTGATGTATATTATTACATTACAGGCATACACGCATGCACACAAAACCCCTTTTGATTTAATGTATGTTCACTCAGGAAACTGCAGTAAAGGCTTTACTTATGCCATTAACATATATGTTATTTAGGCCTCCTTTATATAGAGTGGTGCCCATACTGTGGTTAGCCCTACCTTTATTACTAACATTTATTTATTTAAAATATTTTTTATAATACTTTTTGAAGCAAAGCCTCACAAGGCATTTCACAGCTCATAATTTCAAAACAACAACATATAGAAGAGTTTTGTTGTGGAGTTGAATGGTTGTCATTGACAGAGTGGTGGATCAAAGTCCCAGAAGTCTCTAGAACCAGAACATGGAATATAAACAGAAGCACATTACAAGTACCCAAATGGCAGCCAACATACAAATCACAGAATTGTAGAGTTGGAAGTAGGGGCATCTAGGCCATCGGGTCCACCCCCTGCTCAGTGCAGGATCTCCAGCTAGAGGATCCCCAGCAGGTAGCTATCTGGCCTCTTTTTAAAGATGTCCAGAGAAGGAGACCCCACCGCCTCTCTAGGCAATCAGTTTGATTGCCAAACCATTCTCACTGTCAAGAAGTTCCTTCTAATGTTCAATCAAAATTCGTCCTCCTGTAACTTTAAACCATTAGACCTAGTTCTATGCTCTGTGGCAACAGAGAACAAGCATGCACCCTCTTCTTTGTGGCAGCCCTTGAGGTATTTGAAGACTGTGAATATGTCCCCTCTCAGTCTTCTCTTTACCAAGGTGAACATGCCCAGCTCCTTCAAGCTCTCCTCATATGTTTTGTTTTCCATCTTATCATCCTTATTGCCCTTCTCTGAACTCACTCCAACTTGTCTATATCCTTCTTAAAATGAGGAGCCCAGAACTGAATGCAGTACTTCAAATGAGGCCTGACCATTGCAGAATATAATAGTATTATTACTTCCCTTGACTTGGAAACTATGGTTCTATTAATGCAGGCTAAGATAGCATTTGCTTTCTCTACTGCAGCATCACTCTGCTGGCTCATGTTCAACTTATAATCAACAATAATCTCAAGGTCATTTTCACATGTAGTACTGCTGAGCCAAGTATCCCCCATCCTATAACTGTGCATTTGGTTTTGTGGCCTAGATGTAGAATTTTGCACTTATCTCTGTTGAATTTCATTTTACTAATTACAGCCCAATTTTCTAGTTTATCAGGGTCCTTTTGAATTCTGTCCCTACCTACCAATGTGTTAGTTTCCCCTACCAATTTTGTATCATCCTCAAATTTGATAAGGATTCTCTCTACCCCATCATCTAAATCATTGATAAAAACATTGAAGAGTGTTGGCCCCAGGATAGAACTCTGTGGCACTCCACTTGATACCTCGTTCCATTTTGAAGCACAGCCACTGATGACAATTATTTGAGCATGGTTTTTCAACCAATTAAGGATCCATCTGATGGTATCTACATCTATTCCATATTTAGTCAGTTTGCTAATCAAAATATCATGGGGGACCTTATCAAATGTATTGCTGAAGTCCAGATAAATGATATCCATAGCATTCCCACTATCTACTAAACAAGTGACCCAATCCAAAAAGATATGAGGTTGGTTTGGCAGGATTTGTTCTTGACAAATCCATGCTGACTCCTACTAATCACTGCATTGTCATCAGGATACTTGCAAACAGATTCCTGTATAATCTATTCTAATATTTTTACTGTTATCAAGATCAGGCTAACTGGGCTGTAGTTTCCTAGATCTCCTGTTTTTTTTTGCCTATTTTGAAGAGAGGAACAATATTTGTTCATCTCCAGTCCTCTAGTATCTCACCCATTTTCCAAAATTTCTCAAAAACAATGGCAAATGGTTCTGTGAGTTTGTCAGCAAGTTCCTTCAGTACCTTGTGATACAGTTCTTTGGTGTAGCCATGAAATAAGTGAATTGCATCCACAAAGCTCCTGCATTTGGACTGTGGTGCTGCTCATGAATCTTATTATTGGCCTATAAAGCTATGAGAAACAGAAAAGAAGACATCTTCGACATATGTGAATCACCTCTATTGAATTGAATTGGTGAGATATCTTTAGCATGTTTTGTTTGGGAGTTTTTGTGACTCCCAAGCAGGGTATTTATTGTTGTTGAATTTCACAAACTAAGGGGGTTAAGTAAAGTAACCGCCATCATCATTTCTACAATCCACGCACTGTAGTGCTGCTTCTAATTAAGAGTGTCTTTGTTTTTTTAAACAAGTGGGAGGAGAGCGATTTATGTACCCTATGTCCTATGGGACAGAATAGCTTTGCACAGGAGCCTTGTTCATATATACAAGAATCTATGAGGAACTGTGCAATGCTAATAAGAAGAGTGGGGCTGTTTTTCTGCCATCAATAAGACCTCTTCCTATAAGACATAAACGTATGTCACATTAACTCCAGGAATAGAATTTATAGTATGAAATTCTTTAAGCCTCTGAGATCAAGTGAGTCATCTTGTCATACTAGTAGAAAAACTTACTTCACTCAAACTAAGATACTAAAAGTTGATGCTGTTTATTTTAAACACCATTAATCCCTGGGGTACAAAATAAAGCCAGTAGCCTATTTGTTATTTTTGTTTATTTCCTACTGTGAAATAATTCCCTCAAAACTGCATCTGAAATGGTTGCACATTAACAAGAGTTGAGATTACCTAGGGCGCTAGACAGTACACATATTTCAAACATGCTGTTCTTCATAAAATGAAATGTTCTTCCTTGCTTATTATGCATGACGATGTTTTTTCCTCCCACCCTCATACAATTCCAGTAATGCTTTTTTTTTTCTTTTTAGGTGCCCCCTCTGTGGAGAATAGTCAATGACCAATTAGATAGAGTGTGGTAGATATGTGTTAGGAGGCTCGGCTTCTGTCAGGTTAACAGGGAGAATATATTTAACTTTTTGCTTAGGCGGAAAATGAAAAGGAATAAAGATCACTAGTGCTACAAATATCAATCGCTAACTGTTGTTTGCAACAATGTATCAATTGCCATTTGTAGCTTGTGTCTCGGTGCAGGGTTCAAAAGGCACCAAGGTGCCAAAGATGGTGACCTGGCAAGAGTTGATGTCCAGGGTGTATGGCATAAAAGGGGGAAAGAGTGGAAGGGTGGAATATGAAGCTAGTAGGAAGGTGTTATAAGAACAGACTAAGAACACAGGAGCTCGCCAGGTTCTCAAGATGAAAATCATGTAAATGTTGGGAATGCCTGGGAAACTTTGGGTTTGGTTGAGTGATGTGACATTTACAACTTTCACCAATAATTGCTGTTCCTGCCTGAATTTGTATGTCAAGGTATAAAACTTGTTACCATCCAATGTATGCCAGTCTTAACAACTTTTGAAAGTTGCTGTGTTGCTTGCCAGTTCCAAAATAAACACTGCTGCTAAATGTCTGACTGTTTCTTGGGACAAAGAGTTAGCCAGTACTTAACAATATGTTTCACAGTAATAGACAGTGAGCACCTCTTCTATTGAAACTTACTGTTTGTGTTTTCAGACAACAGCAATGCAGTGGATGTACAAGATCAACGGCCTGCCTCCCCAGACTGTGCCACCAACTTCATCAGCAAAAGTTGATTGCCACGGTCCATTTGTAAGATCAACAACAGTGCAGCAACATAACTATATACATGAAAATATGAAGCTGCTATCCACTGGTGTGTCATCCACCATTAAAGGAGCTCCTCTCATGCTTAAAGGAAAATAAAGCTACAGTACCTTTATTTTATACAAAAGTATATTTTGTAGTGCAAATATGTGTGATAGGTACTATCTGTATATCTTAGAGATAGTATGCACTGTAAAACAATAAATTCCATAGCAATTAAATTAGGCAGCAATTTAATGTAGAGTTTTTTGTTCCATCTGTTTGAGAGAACATGGTGAACAATTCAGCTGTGTTTTCTGTGTCTTCTTCATCAAATGGCAATGGCTAGGTGGTGGAAAAACTCTCGCAGTGCACTAATATCAGTATAGCGCTGTATCTGTTTCCAGAATAATACAAAGATGCAACAAGATAGCTAAGCACAAAACATTGGTGCAGTGCAATCACTATATTAGCCTTGCTGAAGCCAAAACAGGCATGAAGGGAAAGGCTGTCCAACATTTCAAGTCATTTCAGTACCTGTCATTAATAAATGAACTTGTTTGCACAGATCATTACAATGATTTTTTTCTAATACCAACACAATAATGTGCTTATTCTATTCTTGCATCTAAAAAGAAGACGTTTCTTAAGATTTCTTGCTACTGTGTGAGACTCTGAGCATTTTAGTAACATCTAAAAATGCTTGCTGATATTCTATGTTGCCACTTAGTTATGTACACATAACTAAGCAACATCGCCTTGTCCAACCTGTCCAGTCTGCAATAAGAGCCAGTAGCTGGATTGGGCCAAGCAGATCTGTTCAGCTCGCAATAGGGGCACAAGGCAAATGACATTTCCAACCACCTCCTGCCAGTGCATGAAGCTGCAACAATCTGAAGCAGGACTCCTGCTGCAAATCTTGGTCACAACCTCTCTCTCCAGTGGGAATGGTTAGAAACATCCTCTTTGCATCCCAATAGCCAGCTGAATAGTCCACCTGATCCAGCTGCTGGCTGTTATGGTGGAATGTGGGGAATTTACGCTTACAGTAAAACTGTAGCTCTACTGAATACAAAAAAGTTACAGATCTGTAACTCTAAGTTATGAATCTGTAACTGCAGTACTGAATGCCACTACTTTTAGCTTTCTGTTTGCATTTCACTGATTATAAACTATCCCTAAGAAATGCAAATTTTAAAAAAGTTGTTTCAAGCATTGCAAACAGCAAGGGCACTTGGCAATGCATGCCCTGCAGAAAGCATTTATAATACTGATGATGTGGAACTGGTGGAGGCTACTGATTTACTGTCTCTGCTGTGTCAGCTTCATTGGCAGGAGTACAGTAAAATTATATCAGTAGCACAAGAACTGATGAATTCTGGCTGAGCTGTACTTGGCAGAGAAATTGAGAAAGATGCTGTAAGCGACACTTGTATTCATTCAATCATGAAGGCCATTGGGATCTGGGTCAGCTCCCAACATAGATTAGAGCATTCAACAAGTGGCAGTTCCTACCTATAATACGTGCAAGCACCATTGTAATGAACGGACAGCTTTTAGATGTAGTGAAATATAGATATACGTCCCTATATAGCAGTCTTAATAACAGGGCTCACCAAGGCCATGATCTGACAATTTGTACATTGACATAGTGGGTTGGCTGAGGATTTAGGTCTGCTTATCCAGTTCATTTGATCCCCCTGGGAAACATACCAGTAACGCACTGCTTAACGCTACTGGTCTAAGCAAATTGTTAGGAAAAGCACAGGTTCAGAAGTATGGCGATGGGGAGAGTGGGGGACATTATGAAAGGCCTCAAAGCAATGTGTCGCTTTTTCATGCCCTCCCCACCTCCCCCCACACCAATTTCAGTTTTAGTACTAAAACAACAAACTGGCCATCCTGGGAGTTTTAAAAGGATTGTACTGTTATGGTAGAGAATACTAGTGCTATACTTCAGTCTATGGCTGATACTCCAGATAAGAGAGAAATTTTATTCTGTCCATACTGTTAAAACATTCCTGCACAGTTACAGTAAAAGAGTAAGTTTGGACAGGTCTAGACCAGTAGATGGTATCACAACACTCAACTGGCAGGGAAGCGTAGGCCATTTCTGCACACAGCAAGGGAAGGGCTCCCTGCCGCTACTCACCGGATGTTCTGGCGGTCTGGTCTGGTCCGGGGTGAGGCGGAGCAGTACGTGGTCATAGACCCACACTGCTCCGGCATCCAAAATGGCGGCTTCCGGTTGGTTGTGGGTCTCAACCAACCGCTGAAGCTCGCCAGCCTAAAGCCCGCCCTCCACAGATTGCAGGCTCGCATTGGTGCGAGCCTGTGAATCTGCATCGGAAAGCAGGCACGCAATGGTGCACGCCGGCATTTTGAAAGACCAGAAAAGTCAGGTCTTTCAAAAACACAATGGAGGACCACTTGGGGTCGTTCTGGAGCGGACTGAGGTGCGGATCTATGGTAAGTAGTCCGGACCCAGTCCGGTCCAAGGTGCAGACGTCCTCCGTGGAGGACGCAGTGTACTGTTTTACTTACTCCATGCCGAAAGGGCCTTAGACTCATTAGAAGTGTTGGGTAAAGTAGTTTTTGCCACCCACTTCTCCTGCACTGTTGTCCAGACATTCCAGCACTTGCCTACAAAGTTGGTTCTATTCCTTCTTCAAGAAAAGATTCACACAATGACCCCCCTGAGAAAGTTTTAAGTTCTGTCCTTCTTGCATCAGCTTTTAGTGTATGGCATAGTTGATGGTGAGAAATCTTGGGAGCTACAGCCCGACAACGTTTTGAGACCTGTATTTGCACACTTGAGTTTACATTTTTTGTTTCCTCTGGGTGTTCTCCCCTTCTCTTGGACTGAAATTCCACTCTCACTTTTGGATTTTTCTTAGATCAATGGTGGAGAAAGCACAGCCTCACAGACCTCAAGGCTTTTTTTGTGTGTGGCCCCCACAACACCAACATTTTGGAGGCTAAACTGCTCCCAAATTCTCCCTGATGTATGGGAGTTATGGGATATTTTTGCCATGTTTGTGCCCCTCAGGCTATTTTAGGCCTAAGGGACGCCTTTGTTCAACATTGGTCTAAAACAGCCCACAGATTGCAAAAAACTTGGCAAATTGTCCTTATGTCTTGGGAGGGCATTTGGTGGCAAATAAAAATCAATTATTTTTCTGGGGTGAAGAGGCCTTCCAAAAGTCTTGTGGCAGGCAATGCAGCTCCCCAGGGCCCTGGAAGTTGCCGAGATCTAGAATCTGCTGCTGCATTTCCACTCACCATCTTGATTTAGCCTTTAAGAGATTAAGAATTTCATATACTTTGCATGTTCAGTTTTGGATTCTGTTGCATATTCTTCACATTATTATTCATTTCTGCCCTTGAACTGTTCTTTAGAGGAAGAAGATTAGAACATTATTTGGATTCCTCAGTCTTGCGTTGAAGCAAAGGTAATGCCAGGCAATCTTGACTAGCATAAACCATAGCAAAAGAAATGTAAATGAATCGCCAAGATCCTGTATACAGTACTTTTTGCACAGAGTAAACACATCAGTGTAATTACGTTGGATCCCACAGTTGTATAGCCAATTGCACAGCAGCTGTTACAGCCTTGAGAGCACCAACTGAAGGGGTCCTCTGAGAGGATTATGTGTGTGTTTGTGACATGACTGACTGCATGAAGGACTGCACTTATGCACCCTCTAAGAAAGCACAATCACTGCACAGTAATGTTATCTGCCTTCAAGTCATTTCCAGGTTATGGTGATCTAAGGCAAGCCCATCATAGGGTTTTATTGGTAAGATTTGTTCACAGGGAGTTTGACATTGGCTTCCTGTGGAACCAAGAGAGTGTGACCTACTCAAACTACATGGGATTTCCATGAACAAACAGAGATTTGAACTCTGGTCTCCCAGAATTTTAGCTCAGCGCTCAAACCACTACATCACACTAGCTCTTTCTCAATGATATTTATCCTAGTATAATACGCAAATGGGATTCTGGCTTATATTTGCTCATTTTCCTGCAGTTTATATATATTAAAAAAAAGTTGCAAAACTGAATGTTCCAGAAAATTAGAACTGTGTTTGCTTGCTTTCTTGTCTGATATTAGCAAGAAAAATAATAAAAATCCAAATATTTCAGTAAGACTGGAACATGTAAACCTAACATTTAGAATATAAACACCTTAGCTGTGCCTTGGTATCTATCTGCCTTCTAGATATTTAATAATTGGATTTATCCCTGCAGTGACTTCTTGCTCTAAAATAAATGACTGAACAGTGTCTTAGTGCTGACACATATCACAGTTTGTTGCTAATGGAATGTTAACTGCTTTTTAAATAACTCTGAATAAATCTGCTGATCCATAAAAGATTCATCAGAAAGGAATTCAATTCATCTCTTGGCTCTCTTGCCTTCTCTGGCATAAAACATATTCTTCCATAGTTGACTTTACTCCAGGCATTGTAATGCCAATAGCAGCACCTGGCTGGTAACAAGACATTCTAATGGGAAGACTGGGACACATTAGCAGCATCATAAAGGGCAGACGATACCTGTGAAGGGCAGATTGTATCTTACAGAAGGTAAGAAAGAAAAGAGGTTCCCTGTGCATTTTTCCTTGGATGAAGGTTATGCTGAATTCCATAGACTTCTATAAGCATAAAAAGAAAGAACAAAAGCAATTCTGCAGAGAAATTTACATTAAAACAAAACAAAAAACATTTGAAATTAAGGATGGAGCAGTCCTGTATAATCCAGTGAATCTTGATGGCAGTGTCTCTGCATAAGTATCCATGATCTTTTCACAGACAATATCCAACTGGTGGTCATGACAGCTACAGAATCATCTTCCACAGTCTATCAGTAGTAAAGCATGTAGAACGAAATCGGGAGAAGCTTGTTAAGAAATCATGATTGAGTGTAGTTGAGTTCTTTTTTCCCTAAAATGATTTGAATGAACACACCTGAAGGAAAGATAACTATGTCACTTGCAGCCAGTGGGCTGCTGGATGAGTACCGATATACTTGTTCCTGGTTTCCGATTGGCTAAGAAGCATGGCAGCAAATACTTCTGGGAGAGTCATTGGAATGTTGGGAAGTTGCACCTGTAACAGGAGGATCATTATGCTAGTACTTTATCCCACTCTGAAAGAATGTCAAGTGTTTTTTTTTAATTTATTTTTGTATATATGGTTATCTTGGATTCTTCTGAGCATGTTCAGAAGAATTCAGGGTAACCATGCAATCAGTGTATTTGAACTCCAGTAATTGTGTCCATCAGCAAAAGTAGTAACTACAGCGATAAGGTAAAATTCTGAGCAATGTAAAATACCACAAAGTAAGTTAATGCCAAGCTATGAACTACAAAGCTGTGATCAATGACATTGCTATGTGACTTGGCATACTTACTCTGTCATTCTAATATGCTAGACTTGATCATAATGACCTACTCATTTTCAACTGAAAAAACCCTCATTTTTTAATGCTCTTGCTTTTTCTCATTTTTTTTAAAAAATCTACTTCATGCTTTGTGGTATTAAATTGAAATATGATTGAGCAAGGAATATGTTCCAAGGATCTGAAGGCTCAACAAGAACAACAAAGACAAAGGTTAAAAGTAACTTCAGAAAAAATTCTAGTCAAGCACCCATAAAAATAAGTTTTCTTTAAATACTCCAAAGAAACAATGAGGATCTCTTGGCATATTAGGGTCAGTATTAAATATTAATATGAGATACAGACTACTAATAACTGATGTTGAATATGACTTACCAAATAATGAATATTTGTTAACATTTCAAATACAAATCATAGTGCAATTTTTATAGAGTATCATTTGTAACCAACAGGCTGGCCATCATATGATGAATTAGCCATAGTAACTATAATCATAGTGGCAATGTGAAACATCTGTGATTTTCACTGGTAGAAGGCCTGATCAAATAACTGATCTTTAAGCTAAACAGAATATCATGCTACTTAGATCAGCAACTAAAACTAAATGTTAAATCCTGTTAAGAAATCAAATCAGCTATAGAATATAAAATTCTGCCTTAAAACTGCAAATGATCAAATTTCTTCAGATGATGAAGAGCATTACCAAATAGCGATATAACATAGCCAGAAGGTATCTGGCCTCAAAATTCTTGGGCAAGATTTGTGGGAGATTTAAAGGGTCAAAGTAGTTTCAAACACATTCTTCAGGCAATCAGAACTCTTGAGCTCTTGGTTACATATTTGTAACTGCCTTAGTGAATTTTGGCTCATAATAATAAAATATATTCATTGTTACTGGGAAAAAAAAACAAGGCAAGAAAGTCAGAGATCATATGCATGTTTCTGAAACTATCATTTACTGAATTAAAACCACACATTCAACAGGTATTAATTAAATTGGTTGTTTAAGTAATATTAAATTACAACAGGCATTTACAGGGTTAAAATAATGCAACCACAAACACACACTGCAGAGCCCAAGAAAAATTCTTACCAATGGAAAAAAGGTGATTTTTTTAAAAAAGAAGAGAAGTTCTACTGACTGAAGTTCCTTTTTGGAAGGAAAGAATCTTGTTTTGGGAGGACACTAACCAAAAGCGCAGGATATGCTGAGGGATATAGGCAGAACCTTCTCGGTCACTAGGCTGACAAATGACAGAAAGGAACTCTCGTGGATCACCTGTTTTAGTCAGGAAGAATGCTTTGGGGGGTGTTAAGATGGCGTCAGGGTCGGCAGCTCCGTCAGAGTCTCTGTTGCAGTTTGTTTGTTTTTCTTTGGTTTAATAGCTTCATTGCTTTATTGTTTTGCCATTCTCATGTTGTCTTCACTTCAATTTCCACTTTTTATATTCACTTTCTGTTATAATTTTTACTATCTGCCTTGTACTCTGGCTTCCTGCTTTGCTATCTAATGCTTATCTACAAATGCTAAGTTTCTTCAAGTTGTTGTGTCTTTGGTGAATTTCAGTCGGCTGTCAGCCACAGTTGTTGTCTTTGGCCGAGGAACTAACTTTGAAGGATATTTTTTTGTTTGCTGTTTCACTGTTTTGCTAGAGCGGGTTCTGGTGAAAGGAGGCTGTTGTTGACTGAAAGAGTCTGCAAAACTTAATGATCATTAGCTAGATCTTAAAGCTGTTGGGGCAAATTTTGGATGCTTCAAGAGCTCTTGAGAGAATAAACCATGTTTACTAGAAAGGCCTACAAAACTTTAGGCATTTTGCCAGCTTTTGAGAGTATCCTCTTGGATCCTAGAAAAGACCAGATGAAAATCACACAGTTTTTTGCTCCCAAGGAAGCTGATAAAGTGGTGGAAGCTGAAGCGGTACTTCCTGCAAATTCTGTGTTGGAGTGGACTCTGGATCTTAAAGGACTATCACAAGCTCCACAGAGCCCTATTGCAGAGCTATCTCTTTCCAACCTTGCATCTGAGTTGTGCTTTGCGGAGCAAAGTTGCATCTTTGCGGAGAAAGCACAATCACCTAACCCCTGTCAATCATCAGAAAAAGCACACTGGCGATTTGAGAGGACATCAAACCTTCTGCACAATTCTGCCTCCCACCTGTCCCACATAGAAACAATTATGGACTGCCCTTTAAATCAAAGTAAGACACATAAAAGTGTCAATTTTCCTGTTGAAGCCTCGTCCTCTTCCAATATTAAAACTGTTCAGGATGCTGCCTAGATAGAAGAGTTCACTCAAAAACAGCTTATTGATCTTGCATGCTCCAATGTGCCTAATGGTCCAAATGCTAAGTTGCAATCTACATGCGTTCAAACAGAGGATTTGGACTTTAACTCTATTCTTTTACAAGGGGGGCTTCTCATGATGTATGAGGAACTTGTACTTGTTAAAAATTTCCTCGCAGAAAGCAATAAATTGCTGACAGCTTTAGCCAAAAATTATCCAATGTTTGAGAGAAGACTTAACGCCAAATGGCCTTAGAGGATGAGTCATGTCTGCGACAGGGTAAAGAAAACAATCCCCAAGGACCCATTCCATAAAAAACAGTAAGACTGAGTTAAAGGGAGTTTGTAAAAAACAGAAGAAAAGCAAAAATATCCAAAATTTAAGTAAGAAGGTTAATCAATCACGATGCTACAGGAAAAGAGATTGGGTGCGTTTGTTTAAATTAGTGGACAACACTTACTCTCTTAAAAAATCAGATCACAAAAGTTGTTTGAAAAATCAGAAAAAAGATAAAAAGAAGGCGAAGGAGAGCATGCATAACAATGCTGTTAATTCACTGCAGTCAGTTGATGCAGGCAGCCGTTCAGGGACTTCTATGGATCTCCACCAGATAAGGTCTCCATGGCAGGACAGTTGTTGGACCCGTGGGAAGAAGTCCTTTGCTCTAACTGGAGGTCTAATACAGACAATGCTCAATTTCTGGTGGTGAAATCGGATTCATATACAAAAGTTCCCCAGAAGGATGCAGCGACAAGATATAAAGTCATGGACTCTGGCTGGAATTTGGTCTTGATTCCTCTAAAGCTGTTTTTTTAAAATTACCCTAAGCCATTTGGTTTTCTTACATTACAGAATCATATTTTTCATTTTTTAGATGTTAATAATGAAGTTTTACCAGGTGTTTTGACATTTAAGGATGTAGTTTTAGTGGAATATTTTTACTATGATGGTTTTAAAGCTCGTGCCGCAATTACATTTAGAAATAGTGCTATTGCCAATGCATTATATAAGGCTAAAGATACTTTTCTTAACTTGAGTATCAATATTGTAAGATTTTTTTGAAAACCAAGCCCCCCCGCCATCATCCCTAATCTATCGTTCTTATAATATGAGGTTGGGTAAGGATATTATATCTGCTCATAATACTGTTAATTTGATTGATTTGAATGAGCCTCAGGTGGATCTTCATAATGATAGCCACTTAGTTTCTAGGGGTTTGGACTCCCGTGCTAATGTATTTTGCCAAGCTAACCTGGTTATTTGTCAGACTCTTTATGAAAGGATGGAGCCATTTAATCTAGAGGAGAAAGCTCTCATAAATTCATTTTGGTCTTGGCCATCCCCTGTTCAAAAAGAGATTTTGGACAGACTAGATCTGTTGAGAAATTGTTTAGAGCATAAGCCATCTTTCTCCTCAAAGATGTCAGTTGTCCCTAAAGAGAACCAAGTTACTTGTCTGCAGCAGATAGATGCCAATACAGAAAGCAATGTCCAGGAGATCTGTCAGATAGTAGTTGAGCCACGGGGTGTAGCATGTACGGATACAGGAAAAAATGGGAGAACTCAGGTTGTCTCAGTAGAGATAAATCATAGGACACCTTCACTGCCCATGAATCAAGTAGAGGGAGAAGTTTCTGTTCTACCTAAACTTATTGCCAACAGTCAACAGAACAACAATAATTGGGTTAAAATGAGGTACCTGGATGATGATGAGTTGGGAAGAGTACTAGGTTCATGTGGGGCAAAACCCTCTGACTCAGTTGTTATTCACCCAATAAGGTCCAATGTCAGCAAACTGAGTCCTTTGAAAGATGAGCTTATTCACCTTGATTGTGAAGAGGTACAGCCCCTTATTCAGTTAGCCAGGGCAGTTAAAACTGACTGACCAAATGCGGATTATCAGGTTCAGTCTCGGGCCCCTTTGTTAGTCTATCTGGTCCCTTGTTACTCAGCGCATAGTGAGACTTTAGGCTTAACCCTGAATAATGAGTGTCATTGCTCCATCACCCCAGTTAATATGGTCTCTTGGAATATAGCAGGCTGGAAGGCTTCCCTTTTTAGGGAGGATTTTTTTGGATTTTTATCCAATTTTGATTTGATTGTTCTCCAGGAGACCTGGCTCCAAGCTGAGGACAGGAATGTACTGTCCGGGTACAAAACCTGGTATGAACCTGCACGGAAAATCAAAAATAAGGGTAGAGCCTCTGGAGGGCTATTAATTGTTCAAGATAGAATTTGCATATGTGGGGCATCTGCCATTGAAGATCTTGCCCACTACTTATTGCACTTTCAGCTATATGTTAACATTAGAGTCCACTACTTCAACCCATTTCTAGTTAGCTGGAGGGAGTGGGATGACGAGTCCAAGCTGACTTTCCTTTTGGAAGGGGTTAATCCTTTTGTGACTCTTTGCATGTTATGCAGCTAAATTGAGGAAGCAGGTAGTAGATAAAGGGTCCGCCATGCCGGCTCAAGGATAATCTCTTTTTTTTTTAATTACTTGAGGGGTGTTCTAGTGATTCAGAGAGGTTGGTCTTTTTAATCTTTTTTAATCTGAAAAATTGTTATTTTATCTGTATATATTGTGTTGTATTTTATATTTTATATTTTTTACTACTTGTCGATGTGTTTCCTTGCTGATCATGCTGTTTTTGTTCTCTCTTCCATGCTTCGGGTTTTGTTCCCTCTTTTTAATTGTCTGATATAGTCTGCAGACTGATTCAATAAAGATTTGTGTGTGTGACAGAAAGGTGGGAGCAATTATACAGCACCTGAATGTCCCAAATCCTTTCAGACCTGAGTCTGAAATTCTCTTCAGACATTATGACTGAATGACTTCCAATTTTTATAGCGTTAAAGAAGTAATGCTCAAGAACACCTCTATTTTGTTAACTGAAGAACGCCTGTAGATAGATAGAAGCATATTATGAGTAAATGAACATGCACAACATGCATGCTTGCTACAAAGGCATTCCTGTCCTGTACAACAACAGCAAGTATGTCCTGCCTCAACAGATGCCTGTGCCTTCATGGTGTGACCAACTTTAGTTGCCTTAAATTATTTTAGTACGGATGTAAACCCTTGGCTATCTCGTCTCTGTGTGCAATGATGAATAATTATACTAGTTTGCTTCCCACTGTGAGAGAAACCAAACATTTCTCAACAGTATTCTCCCTGCATTTGACTATCCCAAAGCTTTTTGAAGAGTTATTCTGTGGAGAAAAAGACATAGTCTGAGATCTTGCACCAGAGGTTATGACACATAATTTCATGATGATGTAGCTATGTCCCTGACATGATACGCAACCCTTCCAGTGAATTGCAGTGATGCACATCATGACATCTTACACATTATCCCATTTTACAACAGGACACACAGTGTCTGATACCCACTGCATAATGGGATACCATTGTGCCATGGGCATGCTGTTTGCTCCACTTGCACAGTGGTCCCGTAGCTTCTTATCTGCTTCTCTTCTGAAAATACAGATGTTGCACATCACTGCAAGTCACCTTTATGTGCTCATAAGTCAGTTTACAATTACCTAAATACCTAACAGGGTGCCAGCCCTCATGTTCTCTATGCAGGAAACTCATTTTCAATACAAACAAAACAAAACACAAAACATAAAAACACACAATTTGTTTGGGAAGAAACCCAGTTTATTTGGAAAAGACCCAGTTTATTTGGGAAAAAAACATCCCTATTTGTTTTCCTCTGCCGATTAATTCCACCACAACACTACAGGCCATCTGAGTACCAGAAGAAAATTGTACAGTATTCTTGCTGGTCTATTATTTATCCCCAATGTTTCAACTAAGAACTAATAATAGCAAATCATAACCTAAATCCTGTTGTTAATCCTAACTAAAGTAGACTTGTTGGATCAATGGGATTTGCTTATGTGTTGACTCACCGTTCAGCAATTGCTAATGTACCTGTATCTAATCAACAAGATGCCAGCCTTCTTCTTGTCACTACTTTTTAACTAGTGTTTTGAGCATTGGATGCAACCTGGGAGAGAAAGGTTCAATTTCCTGCTCAGCCATGGAAACCCACTGGGTGCCCTTGAGTGCATCATACACTCTCAGCTCCAGAAAACTCTGTGAGAGATTTGCCATAGGGTTGTCATAAGTCACAACTGACTAGAAGGCACACAACTACTACTACTACTACTAATAGTAGTAGTTTGTGAAAGAAAAAAGCACTTTTTACAGGCTAGATATCATCTGAAATCTCATGAGACCCCATGTAGCAATTACGGGATACTCCACACCTAGCCCAATGGATTATCATGTCCTCAAAGATTTAGCAGTGGCAGATTTACAGGGGCTAGTTAAACAAATGAAATACATAATTTAGAGGGTACAGAGTAGGATATGCGCACAAAAAATGTAATCAGAATCCTCTAGATACAGGCACTGCCCATAGGTAGATCTTTTTTTTTTCTATTTTGTGAAACAACTGGATTAGATAATTGTCAAGGTTGTAGAAGATTAATCAAGAGAACAGGAAATGCTGGTTGGTGCTAAAAGACACTAAGGTCCAACACAGACCTCCATTGGGATGTTTGCTATCAGAGATAGAGATCTCTGAGTATTGCTAAGGATAAAAGAAAGTTAGAAAGGAAATGAAAGGAGAATCTGAAACAACTTTTTGTAAACGCCCTTAAAGAAGGGATTATTAAAGATAGGTGCCTACCTCCAAGTATTACTTACATAGTAATTCAGATGATTCAAGAGGAAAAGTTGCTGGGCTGGAATATTCCAGAGTGGAAAAGAGGTTGAGAGGGAAGACAAAACTGTTGGTACTTCTGGCAGAACATCATCATCCTAAAACACAAATGTACCAGTCAATCCTGGAAAAAACATCTGGCACAATATTTGTTGAGTGCCAACTTTCCCTACTAAATCTCCTGGGGCACAGGTTGGATCCAAGAGGGAAAACAAAGGAGGTCCAGATTCCTCTTTCTACCTATCCTCCAATCTTTATTTAAGACCTGAACTGACCAACCTATCTTCCTTCCTTCCGTCCGTCCTTCCGTCCGTCCTTCCGTCCTCCCTCCCTCCCTCCCTCCCTTTTTTTTGGAGGGGGGGGATTAAATAGTATCTATGAGATAATTTCATAATTTCTGTTGGATCATCCAACCAGCAAGTTGTGGTCAAGAAGAAGCCAAAACATCCTTACACTTGCTAGGAACTCCTGATGTAAATACATGACTGCATGATATAAATGCATGAGTTATGATATAAATACTCATTTTGTTGACAGACAACACATCAGGGAGACAGTAGAAAACCTTCCCTTGAGAGTATGCCTTTGAAAAGACTGAATGCATCAGTGGTGTACATTTTCTCAAAAGTAAAATACTACTACACAGTACATGACTGTTTTACATTGCAGTCTAGAGAGATTTAAACAAATTTAACTGTAGTTAGGGGAAAAAATGTCCTACTCCTACAGCTTGGCAAGGCCTAACGGAACAACCACAGTTATTGCAAAGCCAAACAGAGCTGCTCTGCAATCTGTCTTCCCAGAGTTCTAGCCACCTTCCCCTAAACAAGCAGTAACATGTTAACATCAATAGAACCAAAGGTTCTTAATTAACAGAAAAACCACTAAGTCAGTTCTCTAGCATACATACTGGTATGGATGGAAAGAATATTCAAATGCTCAAAGAAAAGCAACACTGAGAAACGGGCTTTTCAACTGTCTGAAAACCCTGAGGAGAATCTTTCTCTGGCCCCTTTCTTAGTGTATTTCCCTCCAGTCCCTGAATGGGCTCACTTTCTGATCTCACACGGTGAGTGAACATGGGAGAAGCAAGAATGAGTCCCAGAAGACTACAGTCTCTAGAGCCTTGCCTGCCTCCCCTTACAATGCTTCTCTTGTTGTGGAACGGTGGGCCACTGCTTGAGACTTTCTATTTGCTTGAGACTTCACTGAAAATTGTATAATTTTCCAAAATGTCTGAAAACAGGGAACAAAATAGACTATATTACTTATTCACTCTATTCTGAGCCTTACTGAGCTGTTTTAGCCCAAGAAGAGCAGGAGCCCTGGCCACTTCCTGTTGAAAATAGGCCTAAAGAAGCCTGGGGAGATGAAAAAAAAAAAAATCCCCCCACATGGGGGAGAGGGCATTTGGGGGCAAAAAAATAAATTTTGTTGGTGGTGTTGGGTGTTGGCAGGTTGTTGGAGTCCCTAAATGTCCCCTGAGGGTGCTAATGTGGCTTGCTAAATTCCTT
Organism: Cyclura pinguis; assembly: GCA_030412105.1. Taxonomy (NCBI): domain Eukaryota; kingdom Metazoa; phylum Chordata; class Lepidosauria; order Squamata; family Iguanidae; genus Cyclura; species Cyclura pinguis. Next base: position 206,587,065 of record CM059601.1, on the reverse strand, counting down.
ACAGTTACCCACACTGGTATAGAATATGGTAGACACTGTCCTGGGGGTCCAATGTATAATTTCCTCCTTCTTCCAACTGGAACCCAGCAGGAGACAAACTACCACAAATATTATTTTGCCACCATTTTGAAATCAATTTAGTGGCAACAGTAAGTGATGCAGGGAGGGCAGCAGCCTCCTCTTATATTACAAAGCCCTGGCCATGTGCACAGAAGAAGTTTGTTGGGCGTGGTCTTTTCTGTGGTGCTACTGCCACTGGTTTTTAGCAGCATGATTTGTCAGTGGAACCAAACTGGGCAGCAGGGGGCACAAAAATGGCCAGGAACATGGATGTGCTCTGTATGTTGCCCATTCAGTGTAGAACAATAACAACAGACAGAACAATGGTGTTGCATAGCAATATTCCAACATGTTTCAGAACAGTGTGGTGTGTGGCGTGTCCCTTTGTCCTTCTGAGAAGACATATCTGTACTCAGATCTATGTTTTGAAGTAGCAAGATCTTCACAGGTACCCAGAGGGCTTCAAGTCATGCTTGCAAGACAAAAGAATGCTATCTTCCTCTTCATTCAAAATAAGAAAGAAGTCCTAGTGAAAGAATCAGGAGCTGGTATATGTTGCGATGTGAGTGTCCCCTTCCCCCGCTTTCTGGGAGCACAGAAAACAACATCAGAGTCAATCACTTGACACTTGGAAATAGCAGTTTTTCTTTCCTGCTCATTAATTCCCCAATAGTAAGGTGGGAGGGACATGCTAGGTATGACAAACTAGCACCAGGGCTGGGGCACTGCCAGATTCCAAGTGTGAAAAGATACGTGGAAGTGTAAGGTCTTTCTTTTCAATCTCCATTAAATGGCAATTAAATGGGAAGCAGACAGGAAAGCTGCTCCTGCTGCTGCTTCAAGGCACTCTTGCCTTTTTACAATAACTTGGTCTAAACAGCACAGTCACTGCGGCTTGGCAGTGAAACACATCAACTTACCTCCTTAGAGCTGTTTATTTGCAGATTTAGAAACGGATGGGGAACAGGGGAAGCATGATTGTTTTTCCATCCTCAGCAGTAGGCTGACAGCAACAGGCTGCAATTAGGCCCTGGAGGAATCAGCAAGGTTGCAACCATTGGTCATGGTGGTTTACAGCAAAAACAGAACTAGTGACATCCTCCTGGGCCAAGAAAAAAATATGCTGCAATTCCAGGTCTTTGTTTCAAGCAATGCACTTCCTAAAAATCATGGCTAGATGTCACTGGCTTCTAGAAGATCCCTCCTAAGTTTAGGTGAAGGAGATGCTTCTTGTCTTAATGACAGCAGCATCCTTGCTCAGAGCTTCGGAAGGTTATTTTTTAACTACTGTAGCAGTTTCCAAGGAGATGATCTTGTTGTTCTGGGTTGTTGTTGTTGTGTGCTGTAAAGTCATTTCTGGCTTATGGCAACCCTAAGGTGAAACTATCATGGGACTCTCTTGGCCAGATTTGTTCAGAAAACTTTACTTTTGCCTTCCTCTAAGGCTGAGAGATGGTGACTTGTCCAATATCATCCAGTGGGCTTCTATGGCTGAGTGGGGATTTGAACCTTGGTCTCCAGAACTGTAGTCCAGTGCTCACTGGCTCTCTCTAGTTAGTCTATTGTGGCATAAAAAGAGGGGGGTCTAGCAGCAGCTTTAAGACTGAGATTTATTTCAGCATGAACTTTGGTAGATATCAATTCACTTCTTCAGATGCCCCTTTTAGACTGATATTAAAGCCACTCTTTAGTATCAGTCTACCAGTGTATCCAGAGAAGAGGACTGATCACAAAAATTCATGCTAAATGAAATTAGTCTTAGAGATCTGTTAGATTTGTTCCCCCATTTCTTTTTTAAATTACAACTCCCAGATTTCCAGTGTCATGATGGGTGGCACATTCTTGGAAATGCATTCCAAAAAGTAACTTTTCCAAACTCTGTCCTAGTTTCTGGTGGCCGTCAAGAAAGGGAAAACCAAGCCTCTCAAGCATTATTAGAGTTACATTCTACACATGCCTACTCTAAGAAAACTCTTATCACAGTTTGATAGGACTGATTCCCAAGCAACTGCACACGGGATTTCACATATTTACCCAGAGGAGATTCCACTGTCTACCATAGGCTTTGCTCCCAGGTAACTGTGCTGTGGATTGTAAGCTAACTCCTACCATTTTCCCAGGGGGAAAAAAAAAAGTTAAGTAGCTAATTACTAGGTACCAGAAATTTTCAACTGGGCTTTTACCACAAACACAGGCCAAGCTAAACCTTCTCCTCCTGCCTGATCTCTCTGAGTTCTATTTTCGTCTAACCCTGGGATGTTTTTAGGATGCTTCTTCAGTGCAACTCAGGACTGGTGTTTGTTCATCATAGCATGTAATGTGAAATGACCACCAGAGGGCAAAAAGCCTATGAGTAGACTGACTCTCAGCAAGACACATGTTCCATATCAACCAGATTAAATATCACTGTGAAAATGCAACATCAAAGAAATTCAGAAATAACTTAAGCCAGCCAGCACCCAGTCAAAAGGAGGGTCATGCATATCTGGAAGAATAAGCATTTTTCCTAAATCAAGGCATAAGCAACATGCACAGCATTTTTTTTCACCTAACTCTTCCTGATTTTTTTTAAACGTTCCTTGACTAGTTTGCTTTCAGTTTGACTGTGTTTAGTGCTCAAAACTAGAGTGGCAGAAGCAATTTCCCCCCATCCTGCCTGCCCAGGGGAACATTTCCAGGATGCTGAAAATGCTCCTCAGAAGGTCAGGGACCCTGCTGAAAGGGATGGCTATGGTGCAGGAGAGGCATATGCCATGAGTGGAGCCCATACAAATGTGTGCATCTAAATATGGATCCAGACAAATATGGATCCAACCAGTCAATGAGTACTTACACAGTTGATAATTATTCCAAAAGTTTTACCTCAGAAATGGCATAATAAAATTGCCATTTTTTTTGTCTGTGAGTGTGCATGTGCGCACGCACGCGCACGCACACACACACAGGGCTGCTTCAACATTCAGAAGTGTGATACATTACAGTTTCTGAATGATTCACCTACAATTCGGTGAAAGGTTTGCACATCAGAAAGCTTCCTTGTGTCAAAAAAGTCACAACAGTTAGAAAGCAAGAGAAAAACCTTCTCATAGCATTGTTTAGTTTTCCACAGGCAAAAAGTTTCCGGCATGGACACTCATCTAAACACAATTTTAGACCTACATTCTGAAGCATTTCAGGAGGACAATACTATTGCTTTTTGCTTGGTGTTTTGAGTATACTTCATTTCTTTTCATTTTGCTTATTCAAAAATTATGTCCAGAGGCATGCTTCATCATGAATGACTTTCCATACACTACAATATTGTTTATTGTTGTTTGTTGTGATGATTAAGCTTCTTTGACTTGTGTTGGTGCTGTTTTTAAGAGCTTTCTTGATGAATTCCAGGGGAATTACTACGAATTCTTTAAGAAAGCTTGAAAAGTTGTTTTCAAAGAAATAGTCACTTTACTCTGTCAGATCATAAAAATGAAAATGCAGAGGGGAGAAAGAGTCTAGTAGCAGGACAATCTCTACATAAGAGGATAAATGGACACAAATCTGACAGTAAAAATGGTAATAGCCCCCAACTGGTTGTAGAGCACTTCGACCTTTCTGCAAGTCTCATCTCTGATGTACAAACAGTGGTTCTTGAACCACCACAAAAGGAAGAATGGAAAGAGAAATTTCTGAATTGAATTTATATTCACAAATTCTAATCCACTATTAGAAGTATACACAAAGACAATGGTTTCTCAGTGTACTAATAAATATATGAGTCCTTACAACTGTACAAAGAATGAAAGGAATCTTTTCAGGGGACATTTTGACTCCAAGGAAACTGACTTTTGGTAAGCAGATTTACTGCCTTTATTTATCTACAGTATCAGCGACTTGAAATACGTTACACAAATCTTTGAAGACTTATGACCAGGATCACAATTCACCTCTTTCTATATCCTATTGCTTTCTGATTCCACTCCCTCAAGTATGTAATTGGGTTTAAATAGTTGGTCTATAATACCGTAGTCCATGGGCGTACCTGAAGAAGTGTGTTGATATCCACAAAAGCAAAAGTTGATATCCACAAAAGATGTGTGTTGAAACAAATAAGTTAATCTCAGTGATGCTACTACAGTCTCCCCATTCCCAATTTTCCGTTCTTTTATGCTTGAAAAGCTGATTTACCTAGTGGAGCAAGGTAAGGCAGATTAGAGGCATTGAGCCAATGTGGTTTAGTTGCACTATGACTCTGGAGCCCAGGGCTTGATTTCCCATTCAGTCATGGAAATCCACTGGGCAACCTTGGGAACATCACACCCTCTCAGACCCAGAAAATCCTGTGATAGGGTTGCTATAAATCAAAAACAACTTGAAGGCACACAACAAACTATCTTTGCAAGAGAGGAAACTTTTCCTAATGCTGGTGACATTAGAATCACTATTCTTGATCATGGTCAGAAGCAGCCATTGTCACTAGTATTTCTAGTGTCTCAGCCAAATTTCTAGTGTCTCAGCAAAGTTCATTAATCTGGAAGTAATGGTTGATACAACTCAACTAATCCAGTTTGGAGACCATCATTCCCAGAAGGCTGGGAGAAGCCACAAAAGTGGCTGACACCCATGGATCCCTGCCATTCGGTGGTTTCTTTCCACCAGGTGGGCCGGAAGCAGGGACATCAGGGAATGGCAGCAGGTTGTATTCACTCCCTGCATTTGTCCCATCCTCTAATAACTGTCACCATAGATCTTGTAGTCATATCCGATTACCTGTAGTTTGGGCGTATGGTGGGGAGAGAGTCCCTTCAGTGTCTCTGCTCCAGTCTTCCTTCAGCCACTAAGCCTTCAAAAACATGTATGGGCCTCAGAGGTATTGCTATGAGAAGGGGTGAAGAATGATAAATAAATCAAATAAAAATTCTGACCCTCCCACAGGGAAATTTTCCTTTAGTTGCAAAATCTGCAGTAACTTAAAGCTTCAGTTGAGCATTTAGAAATACAATTTAGATTGTTGTTGTGTGGCTTCAAGTTGCTTCCAAGTTTTAGTGACCCTCATGTGAATGTATCACAGGCTTCTTGGGCAAGATTTGTTCAAGGGAGTGCCTTTTACCTTTCTCTGAGGCTGAGAGAGTGTGACTTGTCTAAGGTTACCCTGTGGGTTTCCATGGCTGAGCAGGGATTTGATCACTACAGCATGCTGGCTCTCTTATGCACCCAAAGGAAAATAGTAAGTAAAGTTACCAAGGCAATGAAAAATATATATACAAGAGTTCCAGGTATGAATGACTTTCAGTATCTCATTCTCAGCAATGCTAGAAATTTGGGGACTGAAGGAAAATTTCATGGGCGGGGTAGAATTATCGTTTTGGTGGGGGCAATCCCCTCCCACATCTACCTCTCTGGTGGATGTACTGTTCTAGTTTCCACAGAAATACCTTCATTCACATGCTGCTTCCATCACCCCATGCTAACAAAACCAAACAAAAACCAAAGCTGCTTCTTTTATTTCTGCCAGCTTAGAAATACTCTGTTGTTAAGGTTCATTCTTAAAATAAAGTTGGAAAGAGAAACAAGGATACCCTGGCATTCTACCAAAGAACCTCATCTAAACTAAAGAGAGGTGATGAGGAGAGAAATGGTTCCTGTAAAGCAGGAGGTCTCAGCTCCTGATGGGAGAAGAGACAGCTTCTGTTATATTGCTTTAAACAGAGACGACTTTACGTGATACCTTCAGAGGAGTTTGTTTCACCTATGTAGCAATTTTCCTGTCTGGCAGGCTAGCTTTGGAACAAGAGCAGGTCCTTTTGTGCACAGTTTTTTTCAAGGCACACCGATGCCAATGGAAACCTTTCATTGCCATTCCTATTTCGTCCAAGTGAACATGCTATTGAAGGCCTCTTGTGCTGAGAAAAAAATGATGTTGCTAGATTCCCCTGCTCCCATTACAGTTTGCAGGACTCAGTTCCTGGAGCACCATTTTAGAAAGCCTGTGAAAAAGAAATATTAGTTTTCTTTCAAAGCACAATACTTGTATGCAGATGTGAAGCTAATATTTGAACTCTGTCAAGCAAGCTCTTTAATAGGATTTTCAAACCTCTAGCTGGGAGCTCAACTTCCATTATTACAAAAAATTTACACATGCCACAGGCAAACATAATGTTGAAACAACAATAATAAAAAAAAGAATCTAGCCTTCATTGTCTAAAAGATAATATGTAGGATTATAGGCTAGTAATCCTATTTCTAGTTGTCTTCCTCTCCCCCTCCCCCCTTTGGTACTGTGTAATCTGGGTTCAAGCCAGCTAAATATGATTTAACTGCTCAATAGGGTATTTGGTATCTGCTACACTATTTATCTGAAGGCCATTTTGCCAGTTTATTTTTGCTGGTAAATGCCTCATGAGGTGGTTTCATGTGCTTATTTTCACACAGGGAGTCATTTTTGGAAATAGCTTCTTCTTCTTCTTTTTTTTGTCAGAGAAAATGCTAGTCAACACGGCATGGGAAATCAACTATCTCTGAACTAAACTTGAAAATAACCCTAACCACTTGAAGTTCCACGTACAGCAATAATATACTTAGCCTTCTGAGGCTATTAGAGACATTGCTGAAGTGTGCAGGTATTTGTCACATCAGTTCACAAGGAAATATCCCAATGTGTTGTACATAAGAATCACTCGGTCTTGGGGACTGAGCAAAAGACCAGAGAAAACACCTATTGGCTTTGTAGAAAGTAGAGTGTTTAGACATAATGCATTGTGTACATGTCCACCTGAGGGCTGTTATGCCTTTATTAAGTTGAAACTGTGTGTTTAGAAAACTGATACTCCATCCTTACACTGAGTATGCAACAGTCAGAATCACTTAGGACAACAATTAAAAACAAAGTACAGCCAGTCCTCCACATGAGCGGGTTTCACTTTTGTGGATTTGATTATCCACGGATTATTTGCTGTCACCTCTGTTGCCTCCCTATGTCATTTTTAATAGGGATTGCAAGCCTCATGAGAATGAGAAAGTACAAATAAGGATTGTAAGTCCCTATTAAAAATGGTGCGGAACAGCAGTAGAGGTGGCAGTCAGCCCCAACAGCTACCCACTTCTGCCTTGTGAAGGAACCTTGATGCCTCAAAGGAATCCATGGTGGGTTGAATATGGTGATCATACTTGTTTGTGTCGGTGTGTTAAATATGGTTTGGGAGGGTCTAGAGTTATTCACATTTTCCACTTTCACAGGGGTCCCGTGCCCCTAATCCTAGCAAATGTGGAGGGATGACTGTAATGTATTTGAATATGTGAAAACTGAAATGTAAACATGGGAACAGGCTTACTTGATTAAAAAGAAAAAAAATCTAACAAGACCCTGCCACAAAAAATGACCATCTCCCTGTCAAGCCAAATACCTGCTGGGAAATAAAAGTTTTAACTAGCCTGTGAAAAACAGCGTGTATGCACGGCTGGGTCAATTAGATATCATGAAATAAGGAGTTCCACAATCTGAGCTAAAGGTAAGAAACTTCCCCCATGCCAATCAACTGGGCTGCAGTCATGGGCTCCTCTCACACTGCGCAATATCATCAATCATCATCATCATCACCACCATCAATCTTTATATATATTCCACCCCTCCCCCAAGACTTGGAAAAAAGGTGGCTTATGCGTTTAAAAGTTTACAATTTGCAAACTTTGTACAATTTGTGTTTAAAAGTTTACGTACAATAAGTAACCATTAAAACCAAATTAAACTAGAAACCATATTAAAAAACATGTCCTGGAGTTCATAGTTTGATCAGAGACACAAGAGCTCTGGGAATTCTAAATGCCCCTCCTTAACCTGCAAATGCCAGGATTCCTTAGGTTGGAACTATGGCAGTTAAAGTGGAATCATAATGCTGTAATTGTATAATGTGAACAGGCCCATTGATAGTACGTGGAAGAGGGCCTATTCTATGGATCTTAGGATCTTTCAGTCCCATCATTTCTGAACACTTTAACATTCCATTCATCTCACAAGCACCTTTCCCCAGCCTCTTACCAAGACAAAAGCCACTGTTCAGTATGTCTCCTGTCAACTTAGTGTGACCCTACGAATTTCATAGGGTTTTCTTAGGAAAGGATACTCAGTGCCTTCCACATCATTAACTGTTGCTGTTATAGCTTCCTCCGGTTTCAGCTTTTGAGGGGATGGGCCATGGCATGGAGGGGAGTAAAGGCAACACAAGTTCTACTGTATGTGTAGTGCTATTGCCACAGTTTTCTGCATTATACAACAACATCCAAAATCCACAAAACAGCAATACCTTTATTGGGACGGCCAAAAATGCACAAAATACATCATCCAAGCTTTCAAAGCTCCACTGGATTCTTCATCAGGCAAAATATGCTTAAAAGATCATACAGGAGAAGCAAAAAATGATGAAGTTAGAATCACAGGTCTACATTTAATCAAGATAATTGTTGTTGTTGTTGTTGGCAGTTAAGATGGTCAATCCAGGCAGAGGTCACTCCTCTCTTTGGCCATGTGAACACTGGGAGACAAAAATTTGTAAAAAGAAGGAAATAAAATTTCAATCCCATTAGCAACCAAACAAGTAACTTCCCTTGAGATTCAGATCCAAAACTATGTTGGTGGCAGAACAGATTCATATCCCACCAACTGGGACCACTGGCTGCTATTGAAAATGCAAACATCAGACAGGTGAATTAACAGCCAACTGCAAGGCTTACTTTTGAGAAAAGATGGCCCAGAAACACCTCTTCTCATCTGCCAGACTCATTGCCTATCACTATAAGGTTGGTGTTATTCAACAGCTGTAAAAATAGTAGGTTTGTACAAAAAGGGAAAAAATGGTAATGAAAACATTTAGCTACATTGTAGGGAAAGAAAACGTAGTGCTTTTTTGGTCATTACTATTTATTCATTGGGGGCTGTTTAAAGTGCATGCAAGGTAGCACCATTAACTCATGATCTCTGGTACAAGCAGAGTATAGAATAGCTCTGCTCATTTTGCTCTTCTCTTGATAAAACAATGCCCTGCTTTCAAAACCGTAGGCCTAAAAGTACAGTGGAACAGTGATGCTATGCTTTTGCCTTTGACATTTATGTTAACATCATCAGTATATGGATTACGATATATTTGATGATCCTACCCTTGAGAGCTTAGAGTTGATAATAATGAAATTAAAATATGCATAAAATACCACTCAGACTGTAATCCTAGGAGCAATTACCTGGGAGTCAGCCCCACTGAACTCAGTGGGAAGCACTTCTGAGCAGACATACATAAGATTATATGATAAAAGATGTAAAACAACATACCGTTATTAAAATGCTACCAGAAGATGCCATACAATGTACAAGTGCGTACAGAAATGGAGGATTCTAGAAGTTATTTTGTGTCCTAGGACAGATTACACATCCCCCCAAGAAATTTGAATGCCAAAGCTAAGTGTTATTAATTTCTATTTCCTTCTGGATACCTCAATATCTGTATAGCACTGCTAATAGTATACAGGTTCCCTCTAGATGTGTGAAACTCAAATAAACCACTTGAGGAAGAAAAAGTCAATACTTGTTTAAAAGCCAGGATGACCCCATTTTTCCAATATTTTATAGATGAAAATCAGGAGACACATGGCCAAGACACATCAGAGTGTGGTCAAGAGGGCAGAAGTTATTAATGAGGAAAAAACAACCAGGCTGGGAGAGGCTGCAGCTGTTTGCAGCTGTCTCTTCTCCCCTCCAATTTCCCCTTGGAGATGAATGCAAACTACTTTTGCAGTTTGTAAGCTGAGGACAAAGGAGGAAAGTGGGAGAAGGAGAGCGAAACTGGGTTGTTTTAAAGTCAGCAGGAAAAATGGGACAACTGAAGATTAATTGGGACCATCAAGGTGATATGAGACCCCAACCCCACCCTTCCAAAGCTCAGACTACCCACCAGTGGCTCCTGTATAAACAAATGTTCCTATTCTTTTCAACAGAAGTGGCAGTACCAGGAGAATATCCACCTTGCCTGTAATGGGATTTGCAATTTGGTGAGTGACATAGAATTCTCTCATCTAGTCTGTTCAACTACAGTACTAGAGCTCTCTGGGAGAGAATTCCAAGTCTCTTATAAAACTACAAATCCCAGAATTCCATAAGGCTGAGCTCCAATAGTTAAAGTGGTATCAAAGAGCTAGAATTGTCTGTGTTTACATGCCAGGGTTACATAGTTTCTGCATCCACAACTGTCTGTCTCTTCCTGTGAAGAAAACAGGAATGCCTCTGCAGGCAAAAGCCTTTACTATTCCAAAAGTTTACTATTACCCTATTGGATTTGGGGCACATTCAAAGTGGGGAAAATGAAAGCAGCTTTATGTTGCATTCATGTGTCGATGCTACCTTGGCAAGTCAGAAGAGAAATGCCAGGGCTTATGCATAAGAATCTTGAAAATCTGATGTAACCTCAGAGCAAGACATATATTCCTTCAGAATTATCATTTCTTTTTGCCCTAAGACAACTTGGAGAATAAGTGTGTGGTCTGCATTTAAATGTCCATATATCTGCAAGACCATGCAGGAGGGTGTACTTTGATTACAGGCCAGCTTGCTTCTTGGGAAAATTGGTTTCCATGGAATTCAGATGATCAGAATGGGGCATTTTAATGAATTGAACAGTATAGATTGCTATCCAAAAACATTCTGAGAAGTCCCAATGCATAATTAAAAAGGCATCCATGTTAGACCCACAGTGCCAGAGCTCCATAGCAGAGTGTAACTATGGAGAGGGAAGACAAAATGAAAGCATTGCCCCCCAAAAACAATTTTGCTCCCAAATGAAATTTCTCTTCAGTCCCCAAATTTCTAGCATTACAAAGAGTAAGAGATTGAAAATGACTTACTCCTAGAACTCTTATTTGCTGTGCTTGCAATCCATTGGCATCTTTCTCTGCTCCTCTTCTTAGACTGCATAAACTGCTTTCTAAATACTCAACTGAAATGCTAGAAATGTGCAGACTGAAGGGAAATTTCACAAGGAGGCAGAATTCTTGTTGGGGGCAATGCCCTCATTCACACCTCCCCCATAGCTGCACCCTGCACCCAAGAGCATCAAGGTATTCATGAAGGCTCTACATTTTATTACCAAAGCAGGAACATTTTCCTCACCAATGAGAATATATAACCCCCCCATTTTTTTAATTTATAAAAAAAGAAAGCATATCTAATTTCCACTACCTGTTTCAGTATTTCTAAAAAATGCCCCAAGACTTCAAACTGACCAGTCTCCTCACTAGGCACTTGATGATGTTGTCTATCTAATGGAAGATAGGGCTTCAAAAGCAATAAGTATCCCACGCAGAAGCGGTGTACTGGAAGCTGAATCTGCAACTTGCAGAGTGGAGTAGGTTACAGAAAGAAATGGTGATCACCAAAGTGATGGCAGCAGCTTTTTTGAGACCAGCTGTAATATACAATTTCTTCTGCACTTCTATAAAAGTCTACTCAGAAGTAGGGCTCTTTGGTTAGTTTGGCCTTAGACAAGTTTAAACACAATGTCCAGAATTCAATAGCGCATTTATGAATGTATAATCTGAAGTTATGCAACCACAACTGATCCATATGCACGATCTCATTGTAGTAACAATCATGGCAGTATTACCATGATCATAACTATGGAATCCTGGGGTTTGCAGTTTCGGGAGGGGCCGGGTGGACATCCATAGGATGTTGAAAGTGGAATCATAGCGCTATAACAGGTTAGTGCAGAAATGGCCTAACAATTAATATCAAAACATAACAACAAACATTTCCAACCCCAAGATGAACTTATCATGGGTTTTTCTGAGGCTGAGAGTATGTAATGTACCCAAGGTTACCCAGTGGGTTTCCAGGGCTCAGCGGGAAATTGAACCCTAGTCTCCAGCATCATAATCCAATGCTCAAACCACTATACCATACTAGCGCTCAACAACAAACATACGGAGGTGGTTATCTAAAGTAACAGAAAAATATTATTGGATCTATCTATATCTATCTATCTCTATCGATTTATCTATATCAATCCAATTATATACACAGAGACAGAGAGTTTTTAAAACATCAAAGAGCACTTTTGACAATTTTGTTATTTTCTTCTGGATCCCAGAAGGGTGCAACTAATCACTAAAACTATTTCCAGAGTGACTAACCAAACATAAATATTTGAATGTTACGGCAAGACTTTTCAACTTTTGCCTTCTTCAGCTGCACTGGATAAATGTAAGCTGTATTCAAGGTGGCAGCTTCCTGCCATACTGAATGCAGTTTACATTTATCCAGAGTAGCTGAAGGAGGCAGAAGTCAAAACGTCTTGGCATAACATTCAAATATTTCTGCTTGGTTGGTCAATCTGTGTGTGTATCTATCTATGGATATATAGGTCTATGAATAAAACAAGATATGTGAAAAACAGCCTTTAACACAATTAAGTCTACTCACTTCCACAACTCCTGTTTTGCCCGACACAACTCAGCACAGCTTTCAAAATAGCAGTTGAGCTGCAATTTTGCAGCCAAACCCACCTGCAGTGGTAGTTACCACAAAAACATCCCATTTAATTACTTTTGTTAATATGATATACAACCTTTGAGTTTATCATCCACAACTAAAGGCACTTTTGAAGCAGCTCCTGTGCAGGTCATATTAAACCACACTAACAATCCAAATCAAAGACACAGACTTGATACTTCCAACTAAACACTACCTTCTATACCAGTTAAACAAACAAACACACTTGTATCTGTAAGGCACTTAATTTGGTGTGTATGCCAACCTTTAGAAATGTATGACACATAACCTCCCCACCTCCCTAACATTTTACAGATGAAAACTGGGAGAAATATAGTCAAGCAACATTGGAGTGTGGTCAAGATGACAAAAGTTATTAACGAGGAAAAATACACAAGCTAGGAGAGGATGCAACAGCTCACTTTTGTCTGAGCCTACTGGGAAGGGCAAGATTCCAGTTCCTCTCATCCTGCTGAGTTAACTGAGTGCTAACTATTTTTGCACTTTGAATTCAGTTTGCAGGAAGGGAAGTAAGCTGAGGACAAGGGAAGAAAGTGGGAGGAGGAGATCAGAAATGGATGGCATTTCAAACACTGCTGAAAGAGTGGGGTAAGTGAAGATTAATTGGGACTGTCTCCTGCCAAATTGGGAAAACTGGAAGGTATGATAGCTTTTTATGGAGATGAAGATGTTTCATGAAATAAAATCCTGGAGGAGAAAATTATAACCTTATTCAGTGAATTATTATCATTAGTATTTATCTATATAGCCTTGTCAGTGTACATAGCACATTGCATGAGTGGTTTGTAATTGTTAATTGTTAGTTTCCTGCCCTCAGGCTTACAATCTAACAACAACAACACTATGAAAGAAGCACACTGGAATCAGCCATAGGCTTGAAATTTCATTTAAATTGTACACAAACAGGTTGAACAAATAAGCATTTAGTAATAAAAAGCTTATGAATAGGATATCAAGATAGATGGGAAAAGTAGGTTTTTGTTAGAATTAGATGTCTACCCCACTTTTCAACTAGAGTCCTCAGAGCAGCTTGAAACATTTGTAAAATACAACAAACACAAGGACCACACGTTAAACAAAACAAAGCAACACGACTGCAAAATACAACCCGAATGAGCACTGAATCTTGCAAAACTATAACATGATCCCTCATGAATTTTCTATCCTGCATAACCCATCATGCAAAGAATCGTAGATAGCATCATAGAAATTGTAGAGCTGGAAGGGTCTGCAAAGGCCATCTAGTCTAATCCCATGTAATACAGGCCTACACAACTACAGCGCTCCTGAAGGACACCCACCCCAACTCTATTTAAAGACCTCCAAAGAAGAACAGCCAACCCACCACCCACCCAAGTCATTATTTTCCACTCCTGAACAATTTTCACAACAAAGGAATAAAAATACTACCTTTGTGCAGGAAAACCTTTTCATATAGAACTCTTCTGTTATTTGCAGTTCAGCAAACTTGTTGTTTAATGCTAGAAAAAAAAACTTGTAAAGAACTAAAAAAATCTTATAGCAGAGGTTTCCTCCAAACTATGATGGTATGAGGCTGCAAATTGAACCCTGTAGTAGTCATATTCTCTCTCAGCACAAGCCACCTTGGGTTCTCTGCTGGGAGAAAAATCGGATATAAATTGAATGAGTGAGATGGATGTACTGTAAGCATTTGTTGATTTCAGAATTGGGCCCTCCAAAGGCAATTCCCATTGACCTCTGCTAGTACAACCAATGACAAGGGACTCTGGGACTCGTAGTTCCAATCATCTAGAGGGCCAAAGGTTCCACACTCCTGCATGATTTGGTAGATTCTTGTTGCAAGGTAGGTGCAGAACTTCCTCTTGAAATGAACAGAAAAGGCCTTGTATTCAGAAGAGCTGTGCATCATTCTCCAAGTCCCTGTGACTGTATAAGTGTCTTCAGTCAGGGTCTGTATATCTAGAATGCATTGCAGGATTGTGATCTTACTTTTCAGATTCTGATTAAATATAACACAATATGTAAAAGAACCATTTCAACTTTATTATTATATAGCTCAATTAAAGAGCTGGCAGGGTGTAGTGGTTTGAGCATTGCACTATGATCCTGGAGATCAAGGTTCATTTCTCCACTTGGCCACAGAAACTCACTGAGTGACCTCAGGTGCATCACACACTCTCAGCCCCAGAAAAGCCTATTATGGTTTGCCTTAGGGTTGCCATAAGTTTGAAGCAACTTGGAGGCACACAACAACCATAACACAATTAAAGAAATCCTGTTCTTCATGGGCAATAGCTTAAAGCACAGTGTGTTGAAAATGTATAATGTCGTGTTTTCAAGAACTTTTGCCTTTTTCTTTTTGATGGTGGGAAGGCACATCTATTTGTCAATACCACCACAAAGTACAGGAGAAAGGCAATATTTTTATAAACCATTATGGCATTCCTGCCATTTCTTGAGCAGTCACAAATCTCATTATATTTATGTTAGGGAACTTTTTTTTTTTAAAGTAGGTATTTTCATTTCATTCAGAGACTTTTATTTCATTCAGGGACTTTAGTAGAGAATGAAGAGTATTAAATATGACTTTAGGATGAAAGCAGGAAGTCCCTTAAAGCAGGAGGAAGGATGGAAGTAAGATTTCTTTTGAGCAAGATCTTAAGTATGAAAGGTCAATGCACAATACAACATCAATACTAAGAGCAGGAACTCAATAAAGGAAATTGCATAATAAGGATGGAAAGAATAGTTAAAATACTTGAATTAATGGTCAAAACATGTTTCTTGAGGATCACGAAGCCCCGTTAGAAAGAAATCTGTACTAATGAAAATCTTGGCAGTTCAGGACTTATTCTGTGCAAAAATTGTACCTGACTTTTTTGCGCACAAAGTGACATTTCCTGCATAGAAAATTCTGTGCATATTCTGAGTAGAAAATGATGTTGGCTAAGGAAAAAAATGCAAAATTTGCATAGAAAAAGTCTTAAACTGCAAATAGTTTTCAAAAACTTTCTTTCAAATTATTTCAAATAGTTTTCAGATACTTTCTTACAGCAGGAAGAAAACAGTTAAAATTACTTGTTGCTTCCTTTAAGAACAAGATTAGCAAAGAATTACATCCTTATTACATAAGGATTAAAAATGTGTAAATATGAATGTCTGAAAGAAGTGAAAGTAGTAGATAGCATAAACTATGTTCCTAATGGAGTTGCTTCTGATCTTTGTATATCAAAAAAATAAATGCACCTGATTTTCATTGGCCTGCTAGAAATTCATAATAGCTGCTACCGATTATGATTTGCTTAGATAACATATAATCAATGGTTTCAAGATTTGTTGTAGCAAATCCCCCAAGGAAATTAATTACATTAAGAAGCGTATGATTCTTTTGTAGGTTTGTTGCAGGAGATATTATTGCCCTTTCTCAGTTTCTGAGGGCAGAAACATCAAAAAGAAAAGAAATCTGAGAGTATTTTGATATTAGTCAGCTCCTGTAGGCTCCTCAAACCCCTTTAAAAGCTAGAGCTCTCCCATTTTTATACACTGGAGTCCATACCATCCGTGCTTCATGAAAGGACAGGAGAACACTGACTCTCTTTTATCATTAGGCTTCACATGATTAAGATAGCTGGAAAGGGAAAATAAATGAAAACAAGTTGTTACTATCTTGTTACTATCCTTCCCCCAACATCTTGTCCCTTGCTGAGCAGACCTTAGGCTTTTCGTATCTTGCAGGAGGAGAGATGCCTGTACAACAGGGTGAGCACAATGTGTCCCTAGGGCCACATGCAGTCCCCAGGTTGAATCTGAGCCAATTGCCCCTTCCCAAACTACACCAGGCTGACTTTTTTTCTGGCAAAAAAAAGATGAATTGGTTCTCCCAGAAGCCTCCAGTGGCAGCAATTTGTCTTTTAAAAATATTATTTTTAAATAATATTTTTATTAAGTGATATCCAAATAATATCCAAAATATTATTTTAAATAATATTTTGTTAAGTGATATCCATTTTTCAAAGCTAGAAGTGGATTTCTAGCCCCTTCTGTTTCATGTTGTAACAGTTTGGATCATCCCATGAAACCCACTTTAAGGCCCCAAGAACAGAAAATCCCAGTCCCCCAACTCTCAAAGTTGCTCACTTCTTCTGTGGAGGTAAGTGTGCTGAACATAGTACTGGGCATAGTTTCAAAGGTTATTTCAGTGCCAGACAGTGACAAATGTTACTGCCATAGCATAAGCTTTATTGGTGGTAAATGATCCAGCAGACGGAACACAACAGAGGAGCATTCCAGCCCTTTTACTGAGGGATTCACTCTTCCCTCACAGCTAAGGGTAGAACTGGGCCTTCAAACTAATTCTACCTAGACCATCTCTTGGCTAGTAATCAAATTTAAGTCCCCATTGCTGGATATATGGGACACCTAGGTTGTGGTGCAGTTCCCCAAGCAACTGATGACAACACAAGATGAGTTCCCAATCGTTATATAGTTCAGAAGCAAAGAAAACCAATGGATGCAAGTATAATGTATCTCTCCCCAATAGCTATGAGAACTGTACAAGCAAGTTAGCAACACAGAGAAGTTTATAGGTTGTTGTGGGTTTTCCGGGCTTTGAGGCCGTGTACTATTAGTATTTTCTCCTGATGTTTCGCCTGCTTCTGTGGCTGGCATCTTCAGAGGACAGAACATGGCCTCAAAGCCCGGAAAACCCACAACAACCTATGGATTCTGGCCATGAACGCCTTCGACTTTACACAGAAAAGTTTGCTCACCCAAGCATTATATCTTGTCCAAGCCTCCAAACATAAAGCAAATGCAAAAAGTATCTTACATGGTCACTAATACCAGTTAACTCTTTTATTTGTTCATGATGCTAAAAAGGACTCTGAATGCCATCTACTAGGTGATACTACACAAGTTTAGCAGGCTTCTCTGCTGCAGATGTTCCTCAGACCCATGACCAGTAGTGGCCAGGTATAAGGCTGTAGGCACAGGCTCATATCTTAACTGTGGGGAGGAAAACAAAATAATGGGTCTACTGACAGTACTGTTTATGCATCCAGGCATACACAGTACCTTCAGAATTTGCCACCCATTATGGACTGGATGTTGGACAAGTGTAACCTTGTTGCACCCTTCACTTGTGTTCCACTGTATTCATTATTGTCATCGTCACCAGCATCACCACTATTAAATTAGATTCTACTTTTCCACACAATGCCTAGCATCTTGTTGGTTAGTCCAAAATAGGATAGACTCAGTCAAACAATTGTTGAATGATGAATTGCCACATAGGTTAAATCTCATTGATGTAATAGGTCTGCTTGCATCAGGTGTAACAACAGGATTTAAGTCAATGTATCCAAACTGAGGCACAAAGGAAACACAGCAATACAAAAAGCAAAGTTATTGATCAATACAATACTGCAGTGATATACTATTATGATAATGGCAGAACAGAGAATTTTTAATATCAACATTGAAACATTTTAATCCACTACAACTCTCATCAATTCTAGGGGGTTAAGGATGATGGGTGTCATAGTCCATCATTACTGGAAGGTGCTAAAACAAGGAATGCTGTGTTACTGCATTTGAATCAGACCTTATATCATTATGTTGCAATAGCTACACAGCAGACTGGTCATGTATTGAACTGGATCGTTCAGTCATTCTATGACAAATTTTTGAGTCACAAATCATCAGCAAATGCTTTATCTGTACCACAGTGCTTGTTTATTACAACCTGAGAAGTTTCTTCTCATAATTCCTAATATCCAATATGGTTCTAACTCTCAGATGTCATCGCTAACTACTCAGAAACATGATATGGATTATCAATGCACTGAATAGGTCATTCACTTTTGTTGTTAGGTGCCATTTTTGCTAGAACAAATCTAGGAGCTTACTTACAGTTGCAAGGAAAAGAAACAATTTTTTTCTTTTCTTTTAAAGCACCTTTTACTCAGACTATCTGGAGCAGACAGCTTCAGAGGAAAGTCTGATTGTCAACACATGTTCTCCATCTAGTTTGATCAAAGATTCAAAAGGAAAAGGGATGAGATACTGTCATAGAGAACAAAAACAAAACACTTTTGGGAGGTTTTACAAATGATCAGCTTGGGCCCAAGGCAGGTGTCTTACTTTACCCATAGCTTACTTTATCGAAAGCAACTACTTTAAAATTCATTACTCAGAGTGCAAGCATTTTGCCACAGAAATAGGCTACAAGCAAAGTGTGCAACACTGCATAAAAAAATGTTAAATCATAGATATGCATGCCCAAATGTTACTGAACTTGGCACTTCTCTCAAACTGACTGAGTGTGTAGCCTTTGGTTATTTTGTTTGTTTGTTTTAATATTATGATTAAATGTACAAAACTGGAATATTTTACACTGTCTAGGCTAGATAAACTGCTAAAAACACACTCTGGTTGGAACTATCTGCAGAACCATTGTAAACAGATCTGTTGCCATTGCCAAATCATTGTTAAGATCTCCCCTTGTTTTGACTGCCTTGCAAATAAATTCTAGCGGTCATAATACAATCAGATGTCTTGATTCACAGCAGAATGGTCATTTTTAATGTAACATCTTTATCTCTCTTCAGACACATCACAATTGCTTTTGTGCCAGATTTTCAATTAATGATGTATCATGTAGCATTAAGACCAAAGTCAGTCCTTTAAAATATTGTTTGTAATTCTCCATCAGCTATTTAGTTTTGTAACTACCTTAGTTACATAGCTAAATGTTGTCTTCCAGCCCAACCCCTCTCTAATCTCCACTTACAGTTCTGAGACTGTGAAAGTCCCTCAATCTTCACATCCCAGACAGCAGCCACTGCAACAGAGGTTTATTCCCCTGTCAATTAGGAAGCAGCTGACTGATGTTCCCACCTGCTCCTGTGAGAGATCTGAAGTACAACAGACAGAAGGAGAGCCCTTGTGCCAGAGATCACTCATGGGAGGGAGGGAGAGAAGAAACATCGGGCTGCTGCTTCCTGATGGACGGAGAACAGATCCCAGTGACTTGAAGCAGCAGCTGCCTGGTAAGTGGGGTTCGGGAGACTTTCAGGATATCTATGTATTCCACACAGTAGTGAATATGTTGGGATTGTGAATATGAACCAGTCACAAATGCATAACTTACGAAGGTGCAACTTCCTTAGTGAATTCTGGCTAATGTCATTATATCACATGCTAGAAACTACAGCCCTGTCACCCATGGATATTTGAAAACTGATACCATGGATATCCTGTCATTTATAGTGTTCAATGAAGCATTTAATGCAATCAATTGCTCTTGAAATATGTCACGCCTTGTAAATCATTCTGCTGTTTGCCTTACCAATGTCAAGCAGTTGTCATGCTGTCAAATTGAACTGCAGTGGTCCCTTTTTTTGCAAATAAGATGTAAGGGCCTCTTCTGCAAACCTTTCTTAAGGTTAGCTTCATTAAGTCCTGAGTGCTGGGAGACTTGCGGGTGGGTTGCTAAGCAGCTTCTGTGCTGGAGTTGATGTAGCACAAGCAAGGATATAATATATCAAAATTAGAGTTCATTAGCAAATATCACACAGTAACTCACTTGTGCATTTTAAAGGAAAATACTGCAGGTAATTATTTCCTTTCAAGCCACACTATTCATCATCTTTCTTTCACACAACCCCCCCAGAATTTATATACTGTCACAGCTTACACCAGGAGTGAGCAACTGTGTTCCTCCAGATGGTGTTAGCCTGGATGTTTCACTAGTCAGAGACACAATATATAGTGGTGAGCAATCATCTGGAGAGCCACTGTTGCCCAACCCTGATTTCTAGTCTTAATTTGGTATTCCTTGAGCAACCATATGCCTGGAATAAATCAATATTTGCAGACATACCACTATACTACCGTGAACATACCTGATCTCATCTAATTCCAGAAGCTAAGTAGAGTTGAGCTTGAGGAATATTTGCATGGGAAACTAGTAGGGAATCCTGGGCATCTTTATATACTATAATTACCAGTCTAGAAGAGAAGTGAAGAAACAGCAATGTGGCTTAGACTTGCACCTAAGGACAGTACAATAAGGGTTCAGAGTGACATAATGGTGTTAAGCTTTTAGGTACTGCATTGAGATGCCCAGAATCAGAGATTCTTATACCCAAAATCTGCCCTGAGGGCAGGAGGTGTAAATAGCTCTCTGCCTGAGCAAACAGTGGAGGTTGCAGAGTGGCCAAAGGCAGCCAAAATGAGTTGATGGTTTTAATGTGTGAGGAAAATATGTTGATGGTTTTACCATGTAGGTAACAGAGAGTCAATAGCTGGTTTGATAGTCTTATATCATTTTGCGCACGAAAGGATATATAGGAATAGGTGTTGAAGGGAGGAGGTGATAGAAAATGCTGATCAACGTTTTCATGCAAACATTGATGACTCTTTTGTCTTATCTCTTTGTCTTAGTGGCTAGCTGAAAGTTCAGTAGCACTTGAAAGCTTCTGGTATGACTTAGCTAAGCCTGCAAGGGGCTTCATGACCTGCTTATCTGGCTCCTGAAGCCCCCATGTCCCCTCAAAATACTCCAACCCTCTATGTTTTTTTTTAAAATCAGCCTGATTTTCCAGCAATTTTTGCCCCCAAACTATGCAGAAATCCCCCAAACACATGAAAACACCCCCATCCCATCAGCCCAGGCACCTTCAGAACCCCATAGTAACTCCCAATGCCTCTGTTTTCCCTCTGCAGTCCCGTCCATAATGGTGACAGGAAATGATACTTATGGCTTTGGCTTGCAGGCTCATAACTCTTACTGTCCAGGGAAATTTGCCCCGGTCACAGTTGTCCACCCTTGTTGTGCCAAAATCATCCATCCATCCATTCAACCATCTCGAACACTCTTCTCTTACTCTGCATTTTTTTTAATGCCATCTAATAGGGCTGGTGCTGTGCACCAAAACAGTTGTGTGCCTATTCTTCTCTCCAATACCAACCTTCTGTTTTTTTTGTTTTGTTTTTTTTTAATATTCAGAAGGAAGAGCACAATGGATCCTGCTGCTGGATTTAGGGAATATGAGAGTTTTCTTTCAGGTCATTTTGAACCTGAATTAGCAAAATTTGCACAATTCGAATGTGGCAGAAAGCAAAATGGACAGATTTGCCCATCCCTAACTGCATTAGTTATGGATGTGTCTTATGAGAAATTATATTTCTGTCATGGACTTGGTATGTAGTCACAGACAAGTCATTTAAGTTTTCTACACAGTCCCCCTATTTCTTCTTTCTTCTTTATGTCTGTTTAATCTATTGAAGGTACAGAACAAGACTGTTTTCTTTTGTAATAGAAATGTCTGTGGTAAATAGGGAAAAAATTGCTCATTAAACATTATTATCTTTTTTCTGGTCTTGTTTGATATAGAATTGCTGCACCTTGTCAAAGACAGAAATGATTTTAATCAGCATCCTCCCAGTTGGGTCATACCTTGCAAACTGGTTAGAGTATTTAAATGATATGTTACTCTTTGATAAAACTGCATATGCTTATTTACTATTCATAGCCATTGTCTTGATTCTCTCTACATATTCATTCATTCTGTTCAGGTGCCTCTTTTGTTTGATGGCTTCCACATGCAACAAACACTATGAAATTCCTTCTCCTGCCTGAGTATTGCCTGAAAATGTTTTCTGTGAGTGCAATATAGTATAATAACCCATCTACGAGGCTTAGGAATGAAAAGCTCGGGCACATTGCATGGCTGTCATAGCTACTGTCTGTGGCTGAAGGCTCCCATAAATTCACTGCTATTGCAGAAATATCAGACTGCCTTTTCAGCTGAAGATTCATTGCCAGGAAAAAATAAATTCATAGCTGTTTGAAGCTTTCCATCTGACAGTCAATTGTGATGCAAAAGGAGCAGGCACAAAGGAATGAGATGTGTGGAATGGTGATATATCATGGCTAACATGGCAATAACAACCCACTGGACAGATTTTCTGTTCAGAAACCTTTTTCTTCCATTGCTAGGTCAGAAATCAACATGACCACATCAGAAAACTAAGGCCTGACCTAAGCGGCCAAACATCACTGGGAAGATGGGCATTGCTCTGTTCTGTGATCTCTTTGCAGGTTATTTATACATTTCCAATAGAGCCAATGAAGGGAGGCAGCTCTATTTGCTGCTAGCAATAAAGGTAGATTGAATCCATACCAGCTGATGCTCATATGATGTACTAAACTTCTGCAAAGAAGTGGCACAATATACACCTTCCTCCATGATCTGTCCACCTATCGTCCAGTCTGAATTTTTCATGTCAATACTTGTGTTTCGCTGAACATATGGAAATGCCCTGGCAATAAGTGTGGGCTGAAGTCTTATGCTACTCTTCCCCATAGCCATTGTTCTACTTTACTCTATTTTTTCACTATAAGAAACCCCCACCCTTTAAAATTTGTGACTCTGCCATAATACCCATTCATCTGCCAGTCACTGATACTTATATTTCTCTGTAATCCAATCCTGATGTTCCCTGAATTTTGAAAGACATTTCAGCAGTTCATCTTTTGGAACTCCACCTAAGGCTATGCTTGTTGAAACACCACATTTCTCAGCATGCCTACTGAAGTGAAGTCACCAAGTGGCAACACGTTTCCACTTTTTGTTTCTCTTTTCTTTTCATGTGTTGCTGCCAGCCAGTCAGGCACATTCAGACAGGGTGGAAAACTTACTCTACCTACAGATTTTTCCCAGCCTTGTTATACTATCAGTATATACAAAGAACTCCTTTGAAGCTGAAGCCTGAACAATACTGTTTCCACAAGAGAGACATGGGGGTAGACATTTGCTATCAGTGTATCAACATTTTGAAACTGTGGGTTTCTTTACAGCTAGGATACTAGGCACAAAGTTTTCTCAATGTGTATACTGATGTACAAAATAAGTACAGTTATCTCTCCACATTTGCTACGGTTAGGAGCACAGGTTCCCCGTGAAACTGAAAAAACCATGAATAACTCTAGGCCCTCCCAAACTATATTTAACAGACACACATAAAAATATGATCACCATATTCAACCCACCATGGATCCCTTTGAGGCATCAGGGTCCTTTCACAAGGCAGAAGTGGCAGAAGTGGCACAAGGCAGAAGTCCTTTCACAAGGCTAGTGTTACCCTGACTTCTGGGGGTCCCTTGGGGAACACCTTGATTCACTCCAAAATGCAAAGGTTGGGGAAATTAGTGGAGCACTGGCAATGGCAAAATGAGGGGCAGGGTAACCCAGCAGAATCTTTTACCCAATTTTTACGAGGTCAAACTAAGCAAAAAGCCAGACAAATATACTAATAAATGGCTTTTATTAATAAAAATATTCTCATGCACCAATGCACTCACTCACTCATGCACACAAGGCCTATTGAGAAAGGAAAGAGGTGAAAATGGATAGAGGATTCAGTGGAGAGGGTGTAAAGGTGGTAATATTGCATCTATCCTGAAGTCTTTGGTCTGGGAAGTGGTGAGAAGAATGGAGCTCAGTGAAAAGGAGCGGCTGAGGGGATCACACGACAAACAGACTGCTGGTCTGCTAGCGTGGTGGGGAGTTCTATGAAGAGACCCTCAAAAACTGGGACTACTTATAGGGTAGAATGTACCTCAAGAGCAAGCCCTCTCCCGAGAAGAACAATTGCCAAAATAAAGGAAGAAATGCCGCACAATAGCAACTTGGTAGTATGCATGATTGGTTTATGCAGATGGACCTTGCCATGCAGGGTTTATTAACATCGGAGTTGCTCAACCTGGGGAAAATCCAATAATCCACTCAAGTTGGCTATTCCTTGGCTGAAGACCCTTTGTCAGTGCGGACGCGTTTAGCCTGAGGTCTCCTAGGGGAACGTGACTGGAGATTTTCCTGGCCTGACCTATTTTTGGTCATTCGACCTCCTTGTCTACTTACCCATTCGGGCAACCTCTCTGGCATGGCGGGCATATTTGATATCAAATTTATATTCCCTGGGGTAGGGTATGCCAGTGGGGTAATAGGTGGGGCTTACTGCCACCTCCACTGCTGCCCCACACCATTTTAAACAGAGACTTAAAAACCTCCTTTGCAGTTTCTCAGTCTCATGAGGCTTGCAGTGCCTATTAACAATGGCATAGGGAGGCAGCACAGGTGACAGCAAATAATCCGTGAATAATCAAATCTGTAAAAGTGAAACCTGCAAGTGTGGAGGGCTGACTGTAGAAATAAAAAAATATCTCTGGAATATGAGCCCTGATGTTAATGTCAAGACTTAAAGATAGGCCACATAGGAATTCTAGGCACATTAGGATTCTGCCATCTTTCTCAGTCTCTCTTTCTCTCTGTTTCTTTCTCTTCCTTTAACAAATGGAGGCCTCCTAGGTTCAATCTGAGTCAATAAAATCATCATATCAGTACACTAATCCAGTGATCCAGTATCTGTTTTGGATGGTACGTTGTGATAATGGGGCTTCCCATTATCTAGACTTGGCTGAAGGGGGATACTTCCCTCTTCAGATAAACCAAGGGTTAATGAGGTGTTGGGATTAGGTTACACTTTTATGGTGGGTCAGCCTCACAGGTCACGGGGGGGGGGGAGAATTGCCCAATCAAGGGGAAAGAGGTGAGCATCTTCGAGATGCTTCGAGATGCTTTGAAGGAGAAGTTATAAAAATCCTTGAGAGGCCATGTGGCAGAGAGAGTCAACAAAGGAACCTCCTGGAGATGGGATGTGTGCCAGTAGTAGGCTGCAGGCCCTGGGCCTCGCCTCCTGGTCTCATTCCTCTCCTAGACCATCTAAGCCCGTGAACCCAAATGTGAGTAACTAGAATAAGGTAGTTAGTCGCGTTAGGGCTTTTTATTATTTTGGAGGTTGGCTGATCTTAAGAATGTATCTGTTTTTATAACTACTTGTATCTTAAGCGTACCTGAGAGGGGGGAGCCTCTCATGAGTATTATTGTCTTGTTTACTTGCATGCCTTAAAATAAATGCTTTTCTGTAAACCTCTGTTTCCTCTCCATTCCCACGCCATTCTTTGGCACACGCTTAGACAGGACTTCTCTCACTCAGAAGCGGGAGGTGAGGGAAGGGAAAGGTCCTTAAGCATAGAGATTGGCAGTCCACTGAGCAGGGTCCCACTGTACTGTTCAGTTAATTCAGAATTCAGTGGGTGGTGGCAGCATGAGAATTAGTGAACGCTGGGGAATTTCCTGCTTCTTTTCAAGGGTAGAAGTCAGGCTTGTGGGGGGGCTGGAAGTAAACTCAGTATGACATACATAATCATTGTTTTGGCTCAATGCTAAAAGGTACAGTAATGAATGTGTGCCTAGTATAATTCTTCCTGTTACCACATTAATAACTTCCTTAAGCTAAAAAATGTTGATGAAGTCAGACTCCTAAAATAACACTGAAACAGTAAATGCTACCTTGTATTTCTCTTCTCTTTACACTTAATTTATGGGACATTTGTTCACTTTGCAGTAAAATATCCTAAAATCAATATGAACAAGGTTATATCAACAACTCAGAGTAGCTAAAATGCATATAGGCTCAAAACTGAATAAATATCAAATCAACTCCATGTAGGTTGTAAACAGTATTACAATACAAAATATAACAAAATACACTGTTTTTCAGAAAACAGAAATGGGGATAACAAGACTCTCTGAAGACTTATTTTGTGTACGTAGTTGTTCAGATTTCATAGGAACTTTCTTCTTTGGACAAAACAAATTGAAATAAAACAGCACCAGAATTTACAATAAATATTCACCACAGAGAAATTAGTAAAAAGGAGGCATATAGCCAATATTACTAAGTACAAATGGACAAAGCTAGTTCTCAAGATTATATAGTAACAGAACATTCCCTTGTTACCATCAAGTAGCAACTCCATAACATTCTGAAAGTCAAATGCAAGTGTGATTAATATGGTTTAACTTTTATAGTACAAAACATTAACAACATAGCTACTAAGTTTGGTATACGGGCTCCCATCTGATTCTTGGGAGCAATTATTCTGACACTGCTGTTACTATATAGTATGCTACCTTATTAGAAGAGAGCCGGAATGGTGTAGTGGTTTGAGCATTGGACTATGACTCCAGAGACCAGGGTTCACATTTTGGCTCAGCCATGGAAACCTGCTGGGTGACCTTTGGCAAGTCACACTCTCTCAGCCTCACAGGAAGACAATGGCAAACCCCTGTCTAAACAAATCTTGCCTAGAAAACTCTGTGATAGGTCTCCATAATTTGGAAATGACTTGAAGGTACACAACAGCAACAACAAGCATATTAGAAACAGATAAACAATTTCGGTGGTTTAAAATTTATTTTGTTATAAGTACATGTTTAGGGTTACTTGCTTTTTAGCACTTCTTATTTTTGGACTACAGTTCCCATGGCCAGTGGCAGAGCTTGGAGTGTATGGAGGGGGGGACAGGTGGTGGGTGGGGCTATGGTACGTGGGGGTGTGGCTATGAACTGGGAGGCCCCCCCCCAAAATTGCTGCCCAGGGCGAACCGCTCTCATTGCCCCTGGTCCCTACACGATTTCCCATGACTGCCAGACACCATGGTTGTTGAGAGAACAGGTTGAGGGAGCTTACCCACTCCTTTACATCTAAGCATGGATGCATTACTGTATCTTGGAGGAAAAGTCCAGGGAGGTCTGCAGTATGTTTTGAAGGAAAGAAGAGAATAGTCCACTGAGAAATATGCTTCTATGTTTTACTTCTTAACTTTAACTCTTGCTCATGGATAAAAATTATAAGTTTATTCAATAGTAAACCTTTTTTGACATGAGACTTTTGAAGGAGTGAAAATTTGCCGAAGGCCCACTACCATACCATGCTATCCTTTGCTGTAGCAGTTCATTTGGTTGTTGTTATTGCTCTGTGCCAACTTTTTCTTTTGAAACTGCTCCTATCTTCCTAGAACAGTGAATTTGTCATATGGCCAAGTAAGAATTGGTTATATAATGATGCCATTGAGGGCAAATGAAACTAATATAGAATAAAAGGATGGGTACCCTTAAAAATTTATCTAGCATTAAAAGACCAGTTTATTGTAAATGCTTGTGTTATGTTTGCATGGGAATTGTTTTAAACTGAAATCATGTATCCACTGAGCAATATGTTTTTGGTGCCAGAAAGTCTAATGTCCTGGAGACCATCTAGTCCTCATATTTTTGTGGTCACTGTTTAAGGTTCTGGCACAAAGATATCTCTCCTCTGGAAACTGCCTCTTTGTACTTTAGACAGAAAACACAATAGGACAGATCTCAAGTTTACCTTTCAGTATGCTAGAACAGTGTTTCATATAAAAATAAGTGTTTTTGTCATAGCTATAGCACTTCTGATAAATGGCAAAATACGCATCACTGGATATAATTCCTCTGTGTTTGTATGTGCCTTCAAGGCATCTATTGACTTGCAGGGACCCCATGAATAGAGCTTAGGCAAGGAATACTCATAAGTTTGTTTCTTCCTCTGAAATATAGCTTATAGCACCTGGCATTCATTGATAGTCTCCCATCGAAGTACTAACCACAGCTGACCCTGCTTAGCTTCTGGTTCCTTTAGTGTATTTAGGCCTACAGAGGAATAAACCTCCAACCCATTATGTTCATATTCACCTGAAAACACTGCTTGTAATGCTTCGCAATGGCATAATTTAAAATAAACTCCCGACAAGTAAGGAATTTATCTGAACTACCTCCTATGTTTCTATAATATGTGTATTGTTTAAACCAGTGCCAATGGGACCAGTGCACTATTTGAAAGAAAGCATGGAAGTGACCCATCTTGAACTAGATTCAGAAAAGTAAGTTTTCCAAGGTATGACCTGAGAATTGGGTAAAGAGGAAGGGAGGTATAGCACTTTGTTTAAATAAAAAATACACTTCCACAGTACTTGGCCGGCCTATCCTAACCTACTTCTGTTACCTGTGGTGAAATGGAATTGCAGGCAGTGCTGGCCTAATATGTTTTACTGACTGAACTGGGGACACCAAATGATGCCTGTCCCATATACTTGGGCCAGTGCTTCAACGTGTCATACTGAATGAATATCTGTCCATCCATATTTCAGAAAAAGGCCAATCTCTGTCATGCAGTGAGCTAAACCAGGCTGGCACTTAGTGGAATCTTGCCTTTATCTATTTCACCATGTTCCAGTGCTAGAAGCAGCCTGGTTCAGCTCACTGCATGACATTGCTTGGCCTCTTTCTAAAATGTGAATGGACAGAGAGCATTTATTTGGCAATCAATCACCCAGTCCTTCTCTGTGGGTTTTGCACATCTCTAAGTACACTTTTAATCATGCATCAAACTCTCAAGTGAACATATGACTGTACTAAAAGCCATTTTGATTTAGGATTGTCATAAGCTCTAGCTCACAATGTGTTCTTCAATTGTTGTTGCATGCCTTCAAGTTGTTTCCGCCTTATGGCAGCACTAAGGTGAACATATCATCTCATTCTCTGGGGTCTGAGAGTGTGTGGCATGCCCAAGGCCACCCAATGGATTTCCATGTCTGAGTGGGGAATCAAACCCTGGTCTCAAGGGCCGTAGTCCAACGCTCAAACCACCACATGCTGGCTCTCTGTTCTTCAATACCTCATTTCTAATCTGGTATTTAGAAAGCCTCTGGAGTAGAATGACTAAAATTAAAGGTGAGCAATCTCCTCTCTCCCACACACAAAAAATTGGGTACATGGTTTGCATTTGTCTGAACTTCCTAATTGTTTTGTCACCGACAAGGCTTCTAGGAAGCCATGGCAACTAAGGACTATTTTTGATCTCTTTTGATGTGTGAGTGAGTTTGTATATTTTTATCTCTTAAATGAGCCTGGAAAAATTACACTTACATACCAAAGAAATACAGGCCTAAGGTCCTATCCCAAGTAGATACGACTGAGTAAATAATATAGCTGAGGGTAAGAACAGAATGCGATAGGGAAAAATCTGCTATACTGTGTCTGAACAGAAACAAAGAATCAATGTTTGCAGGAGTTGATACAACTTGAAATGAAATGCAGAAATCAAAGCAAAGAACAGGATGGCTTATAAACGTATCAGATTAGTTTGTACTTGTTGGGAAAACAACTCTATTGAGAAAATTAGTACAAAAGATCTTTTCCATAAAAGGAAGGCCTCTGTGACTCTATTTCAAATGCTTTTAGGACAAATATAAGACTCACAGAAACAAACACATGTGATGATGTAAGTTGCAGTAATTTTTATAAAGGCAACTAGTTAAACTAGCATACCCTCTAACTGTTCTGATTTGACAGGAACTGTCCTGATTAATCCTCTGTCTTCCCACTTTCTGACCACTTTTAAAAGGTCCCAGTTTCAATCCCATCTTCCCATTTTCCCCTTTGCCCTAAGCTTATTTCAAACTGAGTTCAAAGTGCAAAAGTTATTTGCACTCAATTAATTTCTTGACAGGTAGAAGAGAAGAGTGGAGCGGGATCATATCTTTTCCAATACGCTGAGGCAAAAGCAAACTGCTGCAACCTCTCTTAGAATATGTGTTCTTCTGCATTAATAACTTTTGCCATCTTGACCATACTCTGATGTTGCTTTGCCATGTTTCCCAGTTCTCATCTGTGTAAAGTTGGAAGGTATGGAATAGATGGTAAAAGCACTAAAGCTTTATTGAGGTGTTACTTAATCTGGTTGGAATCAACACAGGCACAAGGGAGTATATAACTCCATCGCCTCTCTGTTGCTTCCTTCATACAGAAAGCAACAAATGCAAAAAGGAGAGATTTATGTTTCCATCCAAGCAATGATGTGGGAAAGTTAGGGTTCTTGCATGTGTGTAGAACCTCCACATGAAGAAGAATGTCTCCTTTTCAGACCTTTTGCTTTCTGTGAGAGGATTACACAGAATACCACAGTGTGATGTAATGTTTTGAGTGCTGGTCTGGGAATCTGGGAGATCAAATCCAAATCCCAGTTCAGCCATGGAAACCCACTGGGTGACTTTGGGCAAGTCACAAGCCATTTCTGCACTGACTGTTATAGTGCTATTATTCCACTTTCAAAGGCCCCTCCCTAAATTGCAAACCCCAGGATTCCATAGAATGTTGAAAGTAGAATAATAGTACTATAACTGTTTAGTCCAGAACTGGACACAGTCTCTTAGCCTCACTGAAAGGCAATGGTGAGCACTCTCTGAACATTTCTTTCCAAGACAACTCTACAGTAGGGCTGCCTTAAAGGCACATGTGCACACATGTAATACCTGAATAAAATGTAAGGCCTGTCTCTTACGGTGGCAGGACAAAACTAGAATCATAGAATCATGGAATTGGAAGAGACCACAGGGGCCATCCAGTCCAACCCCCTGCTATGCAGGAACACACATCAAAGCATTCCCAACAGATGACCATCCAGCCTCTGCTTAAAAACTTCCAAAGAAGGAGACTCCACCATACTCCGAGGCAGCATATTCCACTGCCGGAGCTCTGACTGTCAGGAAGTTCTTCCTGAGATTCAGGTGGAATCTCCTTTTCTGCAGCTTGAATCCATTGCTCCTTGTCCTAGTTTCTGGAGCAGCAGAAAACAAGCCCACTCCCTCCTTGACATGACATCCTTTCAAATATTTAAACATGGCTGGCTATCATGTCCCCTCTTAACCTTCTCTTCTGCAGACTAAACATACCCAGCTCCCTAAGCTGTTCCTCATAAGGAATGGCTTCCAGACCCTTCACCATTTTGGTCACCCTCCTCCGGACATGTGCCAGCTTGTCGATATCCTTCTTGAACTGAGGTGCCCAGAACTAGACACAGTATTCCAAATGAGGCCTAACCAATGCAGAATAGAGTGCTACCATTACCTCTCTCGATCCAGATACCATACTCCTATTGATGCAACCAAGAATCATGTTGGCTTTTTTGGCTGCCGCATCACACTGCTGTCATGAGTTCAGCTTGTGATCTACCAAGACTGCTAGATCCCTTTCACACGTGCTGCTATCCAGCCATGTGTCCCCCATCCTATATTTGTGGATTCCATTTTTTTCTGCCTAAGTGTAGGACCTTACATTTCTCTCTGTTGAAATTCATTTTGTTAGCTTTGGCCCAGCTCTCCAATCTGTCAAGGTCATTTTGAAATTTGATCTTGTCCTCTGGGGTATTAGCAGCCCCTCCCAATTTGGTGTCATCAAGATATGCTACGTCTACAGCATTCGCTTCATCTATCAAGTTTGTAACCTCATCATAAAAAGAGATAAGATTAGTTTGGCATGACTTATTTCTGAGAAATCCATGTTGACTTTTAGTGATTGCTTTCTGAGTAATTACAAACTCACTGTTTAATGATCTGCTCTAGGATCTTTCTTGGTATTGATGTCAGGCTGACTGGGTGATAATTATTTGGGTTCTCTTTTTTTCCCCTTCTTGAAGATGGGGATGACATTTGCCCTCCTTCAGTCTGCTGGGACTTCTCCTGTTTTCCAAGAGTTCTCAAAGATTATCGCAAGTGGTTCAGAAATGGCTTCTGCCAGTTCTTTTAATATCCTTGGATGTAATTCATCTGACCCTGGAGACTTGAATTCATCTAGTTTAGCCAAATATTCCTGTACTACTTCTCTACTTATTCTGTGTTACATCCCCCCCCCTTTGTCACCTGCTCCCCACCCCCAAGGTTGAGTACTTCTATCCTTTTGGGAGAAAACTGAGGCAAAGAAGGTGTTGAGTAGTTCTGCCTTTCCTCTTCCCACCATTAGTAATTGGCTATCTTCTCCATGCAGCAACCCTATCATTCCTTTGTGTTTCCTTTTGCTGCGGACTTATCTAAAAAAGCCTTTTCTTATTGTTTTTAATGTCTCTGGCAACCCTGAGTTCATTCTGCGGTTTAGCTTTTCTGACTTTCTCCCTACATATCCTGGCTATTTGCTTGAATTCCTCTTTGGTGGCTTCACCATTCTTCCATTTCCTGTACATGTTTCTTTTAACACTTAACTCTGCTGAGAGTTCTTTTGTCAACCATTCCAGTTTCTTTAGATACCTGCTATTTTTCCTCCTTATTGGCACAGTTTTCAATTGTGCCTTCAGTATCTCACTTTTAAGAAACTCCCATCCATCATGAATTCCTTTCTCTTTCAGTATTCTTGACTACGGGATTTCAGCAAGTAACTCCCTAAGTTTACAGAAATCAGCTTTCTTAAAGTCTAAAATGCATGTCTGGCTAAACTTGGCTTCTCCTTCCCACTGAATGACAAACTCCAAAAGAGCATGGTCACTCTCCCCTAAGGATTCCATCACCTCCATCTCCTCAACAAGGTCATCCTTGTTGATCAGCATCAGATCTAAAATAGTTGATTGTCTTTTTGCCTCTTCCACCTTCTGGACCTTGAAATTATCTGCAAGGCTAGCGAGGAACCTGTTGGACCTTGTGGTCTTGGA
This sequence comes from Cyclura pinguis, assembly GCA_030412105.1. NCBI lineage: Eukaryota > Metazoa > Chordata > Lepidosauria > Squamata > Iguanidae > Cyclura > Cyclura pinguis. The sequence goes on along the minus strand of CM059601.1, from coordinate 206,554,085 downwards.
CAAGTTTGACTGCCAATGAATATCAGGATAATTGAAATCTCCCATTACTACTGCATCTCTCCTTTTTGAATGTGTGGTCATCTGCTCTAGGAGGCCCTCATCCAAGTCCTCAGGCTGGCCTGGAGGCCTGTAGCAAATCCCCACAATCACATCCCTATTGTTTCTTGCTTCCTTAATTCTTACCCACATGCTCTCGATTTGGCTTCCCAGATTTAAGTCATGGATCTCTTCACAGGTGAAAACATCCTTGACGTACAAGGCTACTCCTCCTCCTTTCTTGTTTGGTCTATTTCTGCGAAATAGGTTATACCCCCCTATTCCTATATCCCAACTAGAAAAAACCACTTGTATTTGCTTTAACATCTGCCCCAATCACACATGAAAAACAAGGATCTGTTTTTAGAGCAGAAGGGATCCAGTGATTCAGTCATGATTTGTTTATAATGTTGTTTCTGAGTTGTCTTTCAAATAATTAAAACTATATCCCAGCACAGCAGATTAAGAATGGGATTAAAACAAAGTTGCGGAGTTAATACATTCACAATCACAGAAAAGTCATGGAAAACAAATGTTTCAGATGATCACCTAAAACCAAACAAAGAAAGGGTCAGTCTACCTTTCTTAGAGAGAGAGTTCTGCAGTTGGAGGGTGGAATGCTCAGCATTCCCACTAAACCATTTTTAATCAATGACTGACATATAGAAGAGCTTCAAAGCAGAGTTAAACAATGGGCAAATTCAAAGAAGTGCCATTCCCTACCCCCTCAGTTCCCTGCCCTGATGGACAACCTGCCTTGCTTATTAATTAATTAATGGGATGGTAAAAATCTGAACAGCTGAAAGGAGGTAGGACTTCCTTTTCTTTTCCATATCTAGGGACAGCAGCAGAATTGAAGTACTGGCCATTCATTTCCAGTGTCTCCGGGAGCTGTGAATAAAGCTGCTGCTTTTTCAACCTTTTCAAATGGAGCCGGTTTGGAATAGGATGCTTAGCATAAATACTTTGAGCTAAGTAGTCTGTGGAGTATTAACAAAAGCAATCTGTGTGCCAGTAATTAAAGCATGCATTCAGCAGACAAGGATACATGTTGGTGGCAACACTGTTTCCCAGTCCAAAAGGAAAAGTCAATAGAACTTGGCCAGAATGATGTTCTTTCCCATCTGCATCTTGATCTGCTGCCCTGTCTTATACAAGGTAAATTTCATTTTCCAGGTTTTGACTGTGGGCTGTCAAAAATTCCACTTTTCAGCCCTTTACATATCATATGTTCTTTTTTCTAGCTAGTGAGTATTTTAACCATTTGAGGGCACACACCCCCTTTGTTGCTTGGAAGAAGTTATGATGTGCTGTTTTTAGAGTAAAAAATCAGCAGTGTTGGACTGATTGTATTGCCTAGACCCTATATGAAACATGGCAGCCACACCCTCCACTGACTGTGCATTTAGAGGTTATGAACACATAAGGGAGACAGGGAGAGATCTCGACTAGGTGCAGATACTCCCTAATCTGGAAAAACTTTATGTACAAATATACACAAAACCTGTCCATATTCTCTCTGAAAGGAAATATAGTCAATTCATCTATTAGTGTGTGTGTGTGTGTGTGTGTGTGTGTGTGTGTGTATGTGTAAGACTATGCTGGACTATACCACAATTCCCTCATGTCTTCTTTCAGTGCATGAGAAAATTCAGTTGAACTCCCTGCTCTTATAGTCACGGCTATTAAGGATGGATGATTTCCAACTTGATTGCCTCCTTTAATGAGTGTGATTTCTATAACCCGTTTTCCTCCTGGCAAAATCTTTGTCAGCATTATGGCCAAACATTAACAGCTATGCAGTATTGGATAAAGGGTTAATTTGAATCTACCTGGTCCTGTGAGGTAGTTTCACTTCACCTTGGCTGTTCAAAGCTGGAATGAGACCAGTAGTTGGCAACTGACTGAGGAACTAAATTTTCTTATTATCAATCTATTTATCTATTAGGATGGACAATGGGTCATGACTGCACACTTTGATTTCTTGTGATTGCTTTTGCACTATGTATATCTTGAGAGTCCTTCTTCCAGTGGCCTCAGTCTGTGGGGTGCACCTCAGCTCAGAGGACCTATTACCTACATACAGGAAAATGAAATGTTGGTCATTGAATATCCTAGGGAAAATTAGTTGCTTAGGGGCCTAGTTCTTCTACTTGCTGTGAGGGGATGCTGGAATCAATCAGCTAAGGGACTTTGTGCTACAGCCCACCTGCTGTATGCTTTTCCATCAATAAAGTTGATGTCATTGCAGTGACATGTGCCAGCTTTTGGCACCAAATGACATCTTGGGAAGTCCTGGAATTGCAACTATTACCATCTTGGAAAATCCCCAAGTGGCTTGGGCTGTTCAACCATTGAAAACAAACACTTGAAAAACACTGAAGAGTTTTTGAAGAGCTTAGACCTTAACTTTTAAACATCCCAGTTACTTTACAAATCAACTACTACTTTCCTGCTGTTCTCACCAGTCAGCCCTCAAGTTACCAGGAAGGGCTGGTGGGGAGAAAAGAATGTAATTCACAAACCAGCAGCTTCAGTCAAAGCATGATTCCCATAACCCTCTAAAAACAATAGCAAAAGTAACTGTTATGCACGATAAGAAAGGCATGTCATCTCTTATCTCTTATGTAGTTTCAATATTCTTACCAATTCCCCCTTTCCCCTAAATGGGGGGACTTTTGCAGAGATTAACAGAAAACTGAGGATGGGAACGTAACTTGCAAACAGTGTGTTGCCTCCAAGCTTCACCATCTCTGGCTGCAAATTGGGCTAGGCCAAGGTCAAACAAGGTTGTGGCCATTTTGAATTGGGACTACTATAACTGTAGCAAAAGTGTTCATACTTTCAATCAGTTGCACTCTTAATAATCTTCCCCTGTCCCAAATTATAGGTTTCTGGCATGGAAGTCTTTCTGGGAGTGTTTCACTTCCCCCCATTTTGAGGATGACATGTATAAATGCCCAGTTTTCAAGTCTTTCTAGTCATTGGGATGACTTGCATGTGTTCCTGAATTTAAAGATTCTGAATACTGAGGAATTATTCTAACAAAGATTGATATTCCTCCATAAGTCCTTGGAGTCATATATAATAGAGAATCACACCCTGTATATATATAAAAGAAGCACATACATCTTGGTGCTGGGCTTCAGTTTTATGATTTACTTTGACATCTTCATGGATAAACAGTGCTTTGTAAATCTGTGATCATTGTCACAGCCTTGTTTGTTCTGGCCTGGGGACCTCATCTAAGAAGATAAAAGGTTTTCATCAAGAGCTGACAGACAAGCTATTTGCTCAGTGACAAAAGCTAGGCTGAACTAAAAATATGTTCAAAGAAAATATGAAAAATATATTTTAAAACTTTGGCAATAAACAAGCCTGAAGTTGACTATGCATTCTCTGTGTTCTTGACAACATGCAACCTTTCTCTTGTTTGTTTAAAGCATTCATACTCCCCACCTCAAACAAAAGAGGTTCCAGAGTGGCTTAGATATCACTAAAACATGACTTTCTAAAATATATAACACAGTGCACCACTCAAAGGATGACACCCTGTTAATAGCATATTGCATTGATCAACCCTATTCCTGTGTGTGTCTTTTTTTTTTTTTAGCTGATGCAGAGGTTGGTATTCCTTTCCTCCTTCCACACTGACCACCATCTACCACAGAGTCACTGCAGCCCCTCTCAAATGGCTGCTCCATGCCTGGCGAGAGTGATGGGGGATCCAAAAAGTGTTTGGCTATGTTTCTGTAACCAGATACAAAATAATTGCATCATCTGCTGAGACCTCTGGAGAACCCCATGGACCTCAAGAGAGCATGTAATCATTTTGTGTCTGGCTATTAGGATGTAGCCAGATGCTTCACACTTCCTTGATCTCCTCCAGGTGTGGAAAGGCCATGGGATGGCTGTAGCTCTTCTATGGTAGGCCCAGGGGTCATTGAATAGCTACGCTAGGCCATAAAGGATTGCAGCCTGTAAGGCATTACTCAAGAGGAAAAAGGGATGAGGAGAGAAAAAAAAATGAAGAGGAAAATCACAACATAGATTTTTAATCCTTAAAGGGTCTAACTGTGGCCAGCTGCAATGCTGTAATGATTGTAATTTATCTAGTAGTGAACAAAGCTTCTTATCATGACCAATAGAATGGAAACAAATCCATAAAAAGGAAGAGCTTATACAGCAAAGCTGAAAAGGGTCCCTGCTTCTGTTCTCTCTCTCCATTACTGCTTGATAGAATGCTTATTTTTCTTCCTTGAACACCACTCTGAAATCTCCGGGTACATAGTGGGAAGTAAATGTTATCATAAAAAAAAAATTATTGCAGTTATCTTGGTTCTATGTTTTGCCTTATAATGATAGGCATGCTCAAATTCTGTTTTGTCAAGAGTACTGAATTTTGGATATTTCCACTATGGCCCTGCTAGTATCCCTAGAATTCAGGGTTTAAACTTGATGGTATGGTATATTGGATTTGTACAGGATTTAAGGTAAAAGAAAAACATAGGTAAGAAACTGCAGGTTCAGGAATCAGATTACCGGGTCTTAGGGTGCTGGCTAAGATCTCTGAGAGTGGTTATGCTTCCTCAGGTCTACAGGTGGAGTGACTGAGCTCAGGGGAGCAACAGTGGAAGAGGAGAAAGCTTGATTTCTGCCTTTGAGGTAACTTCAAAGCCTGAGCTCTCATTTCCACCCATTTCAAGCTGATGCCAGAGCTCTTTGGCTCAGTGTGTGTGGTTTTACATATGTGTTAGACTTGCACAAACACTGGCTCAGCAGAAAGCCAGATGTGAGGGAAGGGAAAGAAACTTGTGAGTATCTGGATATGGATCCATTGTGTCATTTGAAGCAAAGTAGGGAATGGAAGGGCAGGTTCACAATTTGTCAGCCTTTGTGTTGCACCCTGGCTGCAGTTGGGCAAGGCCTGGGAGCAGGGGAAATCCTGTGGGCTGGCACTGAGCCTTCCAGAAATCCTAGAAGCAGCTTAGGTAGTGGAAAGACTCTTCATGTAGCCTGTGTGCTGTAGGTAAGGCTGTGGAGGCTGTAGATCCAGCATGGATAACAGCCATAACTGCAGCCACTGGGTGCATTTTGCCATGAATGTGGCAATAAAGAATTTTGTCTATCCTCCTGGCTCTGAACTGCCATGCTACTTGCTTAGCCAGTTTTTACCAGATTCTGGACCCATTTACCTGACTCCCCTTTGTGCCTATTTCCAAAACCAGGTGGCCTAGAAACAGTTATGGCCTCATTCCCATGCCTCACTTCTCTGATATCAAAGGTTATCATAAGTTTCTCATGGTTTTTGCTCTGTAATCTTAGGAATGGGATGCTGCTGACCTGAAAACCCTATTCAGAAAGATGATTTGTACCTAAAATAAACAAAGTACCACATGCAAAGGGATCTTTAGCGCCTTTGAGACTAACTGAGACAAAGAAGTTTGTAGCATAAGCTTTTGTAGGCTAAGTCTGTTTCATCAGATGCATGGAGTGAAATGCCTAGGGATAGAGATTTATACATATGAATGAAGTTGTGTGTGTAAATAGCAATAGAAAGTACCACAGGGTTTGTATGTGCAGGATGGGAGTACATGTGAACCAAATAAGTGCTGTAAGTACATTGACTTTATTCTCATTAAAGAAGCATTTGAACAGGAACAGCTGTGGGTACCCTTTTTCAAATTAGGTACTACGATATTGTATTTATTTTAGATCTGTGCCATGCTTTTTCACTTGAAGGTGCTCTATTTGGTTTTAGCATAAACACTCAACATATTTGCAAATGCTTATCTACACTTTAAGTTTCATGTAGAATGAATACAAGGCATGCTAGCATGCAGACATCAATAAAGCTAGGAAGAAAAGAGGGAAAGTACTTTGAAAATGGGCGATTTGCAGAAATAGAGCCTCAAGCAAAAACATATGGGAGAGAAGGAGACGTAAAGGCGATTTCTGATTATACTTGATCAGAAATTGTCAAATTACATCCCCAATACCTCACTGCATCTGCCATTAGTAACTGTAGATCACCGCTTTCACCTGTCACAATCATACATCTTCTTAGGAGTAAGACAAGTCTGATTTACAAGCACCACTGAGTGCAGGGGTACTTATTCCAGGGTAAGTCAAATCCAAAATTCATGTAGCGCTACTAATTCTGTATTTAATGTCTATGGTTATATCTATTTCTGTCTGTTAGGGAGTTGCACTCTGGTAAATGCTACAGACCCTCACTGTGGTATTCCCATTAGCAATAGCCCCAAGGAGAGTTCAAAAATGCATATTGCTCTGTTAATCTTTATATCTGTTTCTATGAGTGCATCTGTTAGATACTAGTGGTTTTCATGCATACCAGAACATGTCTTTCATGATGAATGGATCTTGCCTACTCAAGCCCCAGTCTAAATACCTCTAAATACCTTGGATTACAACTGAGATGGATCATAATAATGTATTTCTCCTCCACCTACTGTGGGGAGTGCAGCTGAATGCAGAAAGCACAAGTGAGTCCAATGGGAGTGGCAGATAATATGGTTGTCCTTACAAATTAGAAAAATCATGGAACTTCAACCCTGAAAGTCTTGGCTCTGCTACAACATTTTGTGATAGCTCAATACCATAGCTGATTCTCATAACAGCTGTAATTGTAAAGAAATGAAAATTCATCCCCACTTTTTTGCCTTGTCTGAGTTATTTTTAGGATAAATGGGAAGTCAGTAAGGTACCCGGGGTAAAATATAATCCTGACTTGGAACCTATGGTATTTTCTTTTATTGCTGCTTGTCCTCTTTCCACCCATACATAATTATTCATGCCTTGTTCTTTTTTTTTTTTTTCGTTCTTACTCTCCTACCATGCGTATTGTCCCATCTGGCATGAAAGAGTGATGCCTGTGTCTGTCTTCTTTCTTCTTTCTTTCTTTTTGCTGAAATACCTGGAGTAATTGTAGTTCAGCTTTTTGTCTTATTCCTAAATATACCACAGTCTTTTTGATCCCTTCGAAATTGATAAATCCAACTTTGGAGGTGGGTTTTCATAGATGAAAAGACTGACCACAGAGCAAATATTAGATGGAGAGATTTCCTAACACTTCAGGTAAGTGTATTTCAGCATAGACAGTCATGAATCAATGTTCAAGGAACATCTATCTGCATATTATATAGTGGTTTAAAAAGGACTAATCAGGTATTTGCCTCTTTGCATGTAAGGATGGGGCACAGAGATATGAGTAGCAAGCAAAATCCTGCCTGAAAAATTAGAGTGTGCCCTGAAGTACTTCTGCACGTGCCTCTTTGCCTTACGTTGAACACAGTTACAGGACTCCAGCGAATAGATTGGGTTCCACTTCCCGTCTTCTGCCAAGCAGAGACTCAAGTCCTCTTTAGACTTACCTCCAGGTGCTTAGCAATGTTTGGGATGCAGGACTTATATTGAAATAAGTGTGGTTCCCTATCCCTTTCTCTTATAGTGAGGGAATGAAAGTCCTTGCCACTTGTCAGCTAATTCTGGATTCTAGCTGTGGTTGCCTTTATCAACTTCTCATCCAATTTATCCAATTTATGATAACGGTTAAACCAGACAGGCCAGATTAACACCAACATTCTATTGAAACTATTTTAAGTTGTGGAATTACAGGATATTTACATGGGAGTGAACAGACTCTTTTGGTACTACTTTAGGCTCTTTATTATAAATATCCATATAGATAGATATACATATACGTTACCCACAGGGCAAAACATGGACATAACAATGTCTGGGCACTTCAACTTCATTACATTCAATGCCATTTATATGTGAGCCATCTTATATTAAGTCATATAGCCATCATGTTCATCTAGACCTTCATCTTAAAACTCAAACAATTATCCATGACAGAATAAAATCCCACCTGTTACTTTCAAAGACTCCTTAAGCAATTCTTGAACAACTCTCACTATGTTAATTGTATGCGGGCATATATCAATTTTCAGCTTATCCTTACATTATCGGCATTTAGGGCAAAATGTCAGGGCTTTCGGGTTATCATGAATAAGTATAAATGGAAAGCTAAGTTCTTGCCTTCTCTTCCTGTGTTAGAGTCATGCTGAATAGAAGCATAACTTGTGGCTCTAATGTATTTCTTTTATTCTCTCCAGATGTCCACTCAGTGTATCAGTTATCTAATCAAAACTCTGGATCTTATCTTTGTATCTAGTACATCAGAGGTCTTTCTCCAGTGCATACCACACTTTTAGAATACTCCAAACTATCTCTTCATTAGGTATCATCTAAGGCACAAACTCTCAGGATTATTCTTTGTGATTTATATTTCCATATTCATTCATTCATGTGGTTTATATTTCTGTTTCTTATGAGAACATCTGACAGTCTTCCCAGACTTGAAATCTAGACAAATTTTATCTTTCTTCTATTCTGAGATAGAAAATCGGCAGACACTGTCACAGATCTTATGCTCTATATTCTACCATCTAGTGCTTTTACAAGGTTGTTGTTGTTGTGTGTCTTAAAGTCATTTCCACCTTTTGGCGACCCTAAGGCAAGCCTATTACAGGATTTTCTTGGGCAGAAAGTGTGTGACATACCCAAGATCACCCAGTGGGTTTCCATGCCCAAATGAGGAATTAAACCATGATCTCTAGAGTTGTAGTCCAGTGCTAAAACCACTGCACCACATTGGCTCTAATTATATGCCCTTTTAAAATTATTTTATATTTTAATATTATATGAACACAAGCAAAGAAATTGCCAACTGAAATCTGTCCAGCCTGTAATAATATGTGGAGTCATGTCCCCTACACACAATCAGGTAAGCATCTGATATAGCTAATACTGACCTCTGATTAGGGAAAGCTGGATTCAAGCAGTCATTCATCCATGAAGCTTACTGGGTTATCTTCTGCCAATCATTCTATCTCAGTCTAGCTGAGCTGTCATAGTGATTATGAGGATAATTATGGGGTAGTGTGAGAAATTAGGGAAGTGAAATTCTCTTAGCCTAATTTTATTGCATTTCTCCTCAGCCTCCTTACTTAGCTTCTACACTCTGTTTTGTTCCTGTTTTTGACAGTTTGCTTTGTATTCTTATATTGAAATGTGCGTACATTTTGGTAGACATGGTAGATGTATTTATTTTTGCACTCATTTTTTTCCTTAAGATTCACAGACTAAAGCATTTTTGTAAGGATTTGCCAAGAATATGAATTTTTAATTCTACATGTGTATTTGCATATAATTCAAAAAGAAAGAAAGATTCTCATGATCATTGTTTTTTTTCCCAGAGATGGAAAACTGAATAATATTCTCATGGATTCATTCGCAGGCTTGCAGATCATGAGCTGGATAAACTGAATTAATGACAAGTGAATTAATGACGGTCTCTTTTCCCTCTGTACTTGCATATGAGGGGAAAGGATGTATGTAAATGTAATAAATCCACTAAATTTGTATGCTCTACATGCAGAACCTACAATGTATGTGACTCTTTGACTAATAATTCATATGGTTATTATATCAATCAAATCTCATGAAAACTGACAGGTTGCAGCAGGATGTACATTTCTTTCTGCTGCTTGCTTAGATTCAATATAAGCCATTAAGCAGCTTGAAAGCATGATCATAATTAATAAATATGTAAATAATATTACTTTTTTTACTGCACTGCAACACATCTGATCGAAAAAGGAATACCACATGGATCCCAGAACTGACCAGTGATAGAATAGTGTTTTAATGGCTCCCAAACTTGAGTGACCCTGCTTAAGAGTTTTAAGATCAACACCAAAGGTGTTTTATTCCAACAGTAACCAACCAGATGACAATGGGAAGCCAACAAGAAGAACATGAGTGCAACCTCATTCTCCCATCTGTGCTTCCCCAGCAACAGATATACAGAAGCCTAATGTCTCTGGTCCTTAAGGGGATTACAGGGCGGGGTGGAGGACTACAGCAAAAAGAAGGCATTGACCCTCCAAATATATGAACTCTGCAAGCCCATGAAATTTTGCTAAATGTCAGTATTTTCTGTGAGAGCTCCTGCATTGTAATAGTGTGGAAGAGCCCATTCAATATGTCACAACTTCTTACTAATGCAAATTCTACTTTATGCACTTTATGAAGAAATAATCCTTTTATTTATCTTGAATCTTCCATCACTCAGCTTCAATGGATGACCCAGAGCTCTTATTATGAGAGAAGAGAAATGGCTCTCTCTCCACATTCTCCACATCATGCATAATTCTACAATGCTCTGTCATGTCTCCCTGTAGTCACCGTTTGTGAAGCTAAAAAGCTCCCCATGTTTTAACCTTCACTCAAAAGGAAGTTGCTTCCGTCCCTTTTATCAGTTCACCCCTTTCTGAACCTTTCCAGGATCCTAATCTTTCTCTCTGTGTAAAGTGGAGAATAGAATTGCATGTAGTATTCAGAATATGATGGCATCAAGATTTACATAAAGGCTATGTGATACTGGCAGCTGTATTTTCAAGTTCTCTGAATTATGCCTAATGTGGAATTTGCATTTTTTTTAACAGCTGCATACATTTCACCTGTCCATACTTGGTTTCTTGCTGGTGGAAGGATGAAGTTCCTAAAATTTACCATAAAGTCAGAGGCTAAAAGCACTTGGACCAGACTTCTACCAGATAGAGTCAGCTGAAATGACTGTGTCTGTCTCTGTGTGTGTAAAGAAATCAGTTTCAACTTGGAATGTAGCTAGCAGATGTATTTTTAAAAACCTAGCCCGTAAGAAGGAGGTGTTTGTTTATCAATTAAATGTCTTTAACACTTTATAAAACTGGTTCTCTAGGTGTTGTGTAATAGTAAAAAAAAGAAAAAAAATGAGAACAACAGAAATCAAATGAAAAACTGAAATTGAGCAAAGCTGGAAGAAATGACTGGAAATTCCCAAATGATGGGAGTCAGGGAGTGTTCCTTCGATAAACATTTCAGCAACCTCACCTTCCCACTGACAAGTGTTCATCATTCCCACCAGCCACTTGGCCAGTCGTATGGTGAATACTATCAACCAGGATTGTCTCCAAGAATCTTGTTCATATCCTAAGGCTGCAGAAATTAAAACTTATTTGTGACAACTGAATAAATATGTACTAAGGGTGCTATTCCAACATTCAAATCAGAGCAGAAGCAGATTTATTTATTAAATTTATACAACATCTTTCAACCAAACAAAATGTATTCCAGGCTAAAAAGTGTCTAGCAAATTAATCAGACTTGGTTACCGAGCAGTCCTGTTGAAAGTCTGATGTAAAATTCTTCCGATTACTTCAAACAGACATAGTGGACTCAGTGAAGACATAAAAGCTGTTAGAGTAGCATCTTTTGCAAGCTTATAGTCACTAATTGTTAGCTTGCTTGCTGATTTAATATTTGTTCATTTTGACTACATCTACTCTCTTTCTGCATCACTCTAAATTTGCAACCATTAACTTCTGCCTCTCTCTCTTCCATATGATTCTGTCTTTGATTATGCACCAATAATTTAAGTAATTCTATCTTTATATGTTTTTACAAAGAAGACTGGATATATTTCTTTCTCCACTAGACCCTATCTGTGTGTGCGTGTGTGATTGAGTGTGTGTGTGTGTGTGTGTGTGTGAGAGAGAGAGAGAGAGAGAGAGAGAGAGACTGAGTGTTCAGCTTCTGTCTAGCCAATTTGATGATTAGTAGACATATCCGCTCCAACCTCTCACATTTCCTAAGAAAAATAAGATCTCTTTACCAACATCATAGACTAGATTCTAAGATGAGATCTATCCTATGTTGAGTTAGGTTTGTCAAAAATTTCTACTACTTCATAAATAAGTTTGCATGGATTGGGGACCTGCTATCTTTTGTTTTCCATATTATGCCCAAAATTATTGTGTAGTACAAGCTGGCCAGAATTACTTTTATTTTACACACGTTTTCCATGATGTAGATATGATGTTAATTGAACAACACATTAGGTTTTTAAAAGGGAGAGAATTCTTGCTTCTGGGGCAACATAAAAACGATTTGTTTTGCACATTTTAATCTATCTGCTAGTAATACTTCACAGCAGACATACGTTTTCCCTGAGGGATTTATCAATGTTTAGTCTTTTTATTTTTCCCCTTTTTATTTTTCCCCTGGCATATTGCTTATTTCATCAGATGCAGCATGTCAGTTCAATCCTTCTGCAGAACAAAGACTAGCCATCCTTTGAGAACAACAGCAAGGAGGGGGAAAGACCCTTGGAGAAGGAGAAAGAAATTTCTGTAATCATTGCAGGACAAGAATGAAACTAGAACAGTATGTGAAATTCGAGGGGAAATAGAAATAATTTCCATTTGGGTGGCAGATGTAGAATGCTTACCAAGTCATTTAGACAGCAACCTGCATGCTTGCATACAAATTCAGCAAGTTACCTTTGCATTCCAAAAATTCACTGGTTAGAATTCCTTCCTATGACGTCTGAAGACTATCAGCTGCAATGGAGAATACTAAAGACCTGAGTCCTACAGAAACAGATGTCTAATGTCTTGCTTCTGAAATTCAAGTCCACTAAATCAGATTTAGTTAAACCCCAAGGCTCAGGTTATGACAGCATTTGTAAGCAGAGGAGACACACCATTCCTGCCATCAGTAGATAACCTCCCTAATAAATTATCAGGATGGATAGGTAATTCTACAAAATGCTTTCCATTATGTGTGCTTAGATAGACTTTTTTTTTTGTCTAGACATATCAACAGTCTGACAATGAACCCATTGTTTAGAATGTCACTGCCATCCATTATGTGCTACACTCAGCTGTTGGATGTCATGCAGTCAGGGCTTCATTCCTTTATTGACCATGTTACTATCCCTTTCTTTTTCTCAAAAAGCCAAGCGTAACCTACATGACAGTTGCGAGAATGGCATATGTACCAACTATGCTAAGTAATTGATCACAGAATCCAGGGAAGTGTTTATTTAAAAGGCATACAGAACGAATGATCTGATGCAGTACCAAGAAATGGAAAAACTACCAGTATTAAGATACTGAGTCAGTACCACTAACATGCTGGGTGCTTTTGTACAGAAGTGACTGTTCTGTACAAGGGCCAATAGACTAGGAATATAGTTGCAGGGGAGATGTGTGCCCCTACCAAAGGGATATCTCTGTGTGCAGAAAATGGGAAGCTAATTATGGCTATCTCTGTAAGTCTGTTTCTGGTGATATGATCAAAACCCTTCTCGTATGCTTGCATTGTGAGATTCAGAATGAAGACATTTGGTTCCTCCAAATATTGCTTCAGAGGTAATAGGAAGACTCCAGGTCAGCTCTAAGGGTCTCTCAGTATCTCTATTTTTAGCAGAGCAAACATCCATGATCTATCTCACGGTGGTAGTTGAGAAAATTATTGCGACAATGAATTATGAAGCACTTTGAGTAGTCATGAAAATGATTATTTTCAGTAATATGCAACAGAAGTAAAGACAGAAGACTGGGGTCGCTAAAAATTAGGGTTGGCTAACTGGAAAAGAATAAGAAAAGAAAAGAGGCTTCAATGGAATATTCTTTAATGGAGTTGCCTGCACTGGAAAATACAGTCATTTCTTTCCAGTCTGCACTTTTGCTTTCTGTGATTTCCTTTACCCACGGTCAACTGAGGTCCAAAAATATTAAAACTATGTAAGATATTTTGAGAAAGAGAGTGAATGAGCTAGATTACATTCAAATAACTTTTATTATAGTATATTGACATAATTGTTATATTTTATTATTAGTTATTTTTGTTTATCTCTTATTGTACCTAATTTATAGATTAAACTTTATCATCGGTATGTATGCAAAGGGAAAAAACTCCATAATCAATATAGGGTTTGGTAATATGCACAATTTTAGGTATCTACTGGGGGTTTTGTGGGTAAGGGTACCTGAAACATACAATACAGTACATTGAAACATTCTCATCTGGATTCTACTTAAAGAATAGGTCATTGAACTGGTTCACACTAATTTTATTAGAAACTAATATTTGATGAGAAATATCTTTGAGGTTAACAATCTCCTATTGGAAGGGATTGGCCTACTTAAAGCTATTATTAATGCAAAGCGGCTATCTCTTTTTCAATCTGCAGCGTCCCTCCATCACTTACATTTTTTCTTCTTTCATGCATGCAAAAGGCACTCTTGTGTGTGCAAAACAAATAAGCAAATCCCTTTCTGTTCAGAACATACATTTTAATTCCTGTTCCACTTTTACCAAGGTACTTGTGTCATTCTGCAAAAGATGAATGAGACACTGAAAATATATTTCTAGAAGGAAAAGAACCTATTAACAACTATCAGAAGCCACCTAGATGAGACCTTTTTCTAGCTGTGTGACACTTTTCCATAAAATTAGCCAGTGGAACTGTACTTCCATAACTGTCAAACATTCTAAAGCTACAGACTAGCCCACGCTACCCAGTTGTATCATCACCTTCCTAGTGAGGAAAGGTTATAAAAGGCTTCTTGTCTGAGTAAAGACATTGTCTGATCAACAGCATTTTTTTTCTAGGCCTGGTGGGTTTCAACATGATGTTCCCCATGGGTCTCCCCAGCAGCTGCCTAAAGCTAAGCCTGGCAGTGACACACACACAAAGAACTGCCACTGTGATCTCTTAGAATGATATAAGCTGCAAATCAACATCCTTTCAGCACAGTGTAAATATCTGCAGGTGGAGATAAAGTGTGTCAGCACTATGCAAACCCCATGAAGAATAGCATCGTTGTGCAACACGTTTCAATGACTGAGTGCTGCTGTACAATATGCAATACACAATGAGCCATGTGCAATGCATAACATCACTGTATGTGCAACTCTGCTTCTGCCACTGCCAGCAGAATATGTCTATTGTGTTATGGTGAATAATTCAGCCCACATGCATAGCACAACTTATGCATGTGTATCTCACTAACAGAATGCCAGCTGCAATGTGCCATGAATTTATGGCAACCATTAAATAATTACTTGAGATATGGTTAAATAAGTAGTGATTTGCCAAACTCTCATTGAGTGGGTCTGCTGTAGCTGCAATTGAGAACTTGATTTAGGTGTTTGCTTCCATCATTTGGGTATGGAAGAGAGGAAACCAGGATAGATAGAAGGGATCAAGGGATAAATGAAAACCCATTGTTCTGGTGCTAATCTTAGTTCTAGATAAAAAAGAAACAGGGGAAACATTACCCATATAGCAAGAAAACCACTCACAATCCTTATATGAATATCTGGATGCACAATCCCATTTATTACCAAGTTATGAATCTTCATATGCCAATTATGATTTGAAAACAAAAGAAGGAGAATAAAGTGTAACAGTCCTTAAGAATGTCTATATAGGCAAAGTATTCATTCTCTAGGTTGTGGGTCTTCCAGGCTTTGAGGCCATGTTCTATTACGCACTGTTATGCATATCCCCTGACTAACAACTCAACCCTGGGGGATATTCCATTTAACAATAAGCCATCACACAACCAACTGTAACATATGCAAATTGCTTCCTCCCACCCAGGGATTACACAAGTATATATATTCTGTCTCACTTCCATGCCACCAGATCCTCTGAAGATGCCAGCTACAGATGCAGGCAAAATGTCGGGAGCAAATACTACTAGAACATGGCCTCATGGCCCAAAAAAAACCATTACAACCTATCCACATTTACTCAGAATTCAGTCTAACTGTTTTTGATAGAATCTGTGTCTGGGTAAGTGCTTGGAGGAGCTTTAGCAGTGGAAATCCTGTGTGTGTTAACTCCAAAAAATAAACAACCATTGAGTCTAAGGAAGATAACTCCCCGGTAAGTGAGTACAGAATTATAACCTTAGGTCAAGATCCTATGAAATTTTGGACAGCACTGTTGGAGCTAGCATCATTAAACTGCATCCCACAGTTGCTCAGTCAATTACACAGAGGGTGTAAAGGCCTTCAGCTCATCCGTTGTGCAGTGGTTGATTAGTTCTCCACCTACCAAGACAAATGTGAGAGAGAGCTATTTGTGTTTGTGAAATGACTGTCTGCAATAGATACAGTAATTGTGCAAATCCATGTGCTTTCAGAGCGATTACATAACTATCTTTATGTTAGTACAATGCCCCAGTAGGATGCTCCAACATTTGCAGCAGGGACTGGGGGTAAAAAATCAATATATTCAGCAGCTACTTGTGCTGTAGGCTATATTTCAGAGGAAGGAACTGACAAAATCACTTCTGTGTATTCTGTGTATTTAGGAATTCATGTGTGAGCTACTCTAATAACAAAACTTCCAAGAGAGATAACAGTGTCTCATTGTATGTCAAATAAATTGATTTCTTATGTACCTTTCATATGTACATTATATGGCTTGGGTCCAGGTTCTCTGAAGGACTGCACATTCCCATATACCCAAACTGTAAGAAACTTGCAAGGGAGGCGTTTCTTTCAGTCCCACTACTTTCATAGGAACATTTCATGGGAACACAGGAGAAGACCTTCCCCATGGCTGCTCCCGCACTCTGGAACCCCTTCCTAGTGAGGCTAGGCTGGATCCCTCCTTGCTGTCTTTCTGCTTCAGATGAAGGTTTTCTAATCCAGGAGGCATGTGAGAACTGAATGTTTATCTAATATTTTCCCCTCTTTTGGTGGCGCACTGTTTTTAATTTATGCTTTTAAATAAATGTTTTATGTGGTTCTAATTCTATTGTTGTTACTGTTGTGTGCTTTCAAGTCATTTCTGACTTACTGTGACCCTAATACAAAACTATCATGGATTTTTCTGAGGCTTAGAGTGTGTGCCATGCCCATGGTCCCCCCAGTGGGTTTCCATGGCTGACTGGGGAGTCAAGCCCTGGTCTCCAGGATTGTAGTCCAGTGTTCAAACAACTGCAGTATACTGGCTCTATCCTATACTACTATTATAAGTTTAATCTTAACTTGTTGTATGCTTTGAGCTATATGTGGTTTTAACTTATACAGTGGATCCTTGGTATCTGCTGGGGTTTGGTTCCAGGATTCTCCATGGATACCAAAGTTCATGGATGCTCATGTCCCATTCTGTACAATGGAGTAGTAAAATGGCATCCCTTATATAAAATGGCAAATGGTTTTTGGACTTTTTTCTTATATATTTCCAAGCTGGGCTTGGTTGAATCTGTGAATACAGAATCCGTGAATATGGAGGGCTGACTGTATTTCTTTTTATTCTGCAAACTTCCTTGAGTCCCACTCTTGGAGGAAAGAGGGGGGTATAAATAAAGCAATTGTTTGTTTGATTCTGTTAAATGTTCTTGCTACCATCCCCCTCAACCATAACCAACATGACCAGTGGTCAGGGTATGATGAGAATTTCAGTCCAATGAATTTGGAGTAATCCAAGTGGAGGAGGGCAGTTCATATAATATCCTCTTGCAAAGCACAATATTCTTAAAAAAAAAAAAAACATTATTCAGTGGAATGGCTTAGTGGGTGTTACATCTGATTTAATACCAATATGTCATTTGAGAGGCAGCTGTCATATAAAGCGTCCCAAATTGTACTTGTAAAATTTTAAGAGAATTCCGGAAATAGTAACAGTAGCTTGCAAAAGAAAAACAAACCTAATGCTTTCTGACCCCTTCCAGCCCCTTTCCCTCTTCGAAACTATTTTTGGCATCTGTTCCTTTGCTATTCATGGTCCACATGTCAGTATGATGTATCTAAACAGGAGCTTCCTGGTTCCAAATATGCAACTGGCTAATGTGCAGTCTGTTTATGCAGGCAAGTTCAATTTATGTAAAGAACACAACACAATGGTGCATCAAATAGTTACACTGCCTTATGCAAAAGCCAGTCCTGTTTATGTCATGACAGAGCTGAGAGATGAGCGAACACGTTCTAGTGACACAACTGTGCCTAGGGAAAACTTATGTGAATTTGGTCAGACCAGTGGAATTAAAAACAACAACATTATTTGCAATGTGTGATTCTGGAGACAGTTGTGGCTTAGATTTCCAGGTAACATATTCAAACAGAATTTATATGAAAAGACATTTAGGTTAGAAAAGAAACAGACAGCGATGACTGTGAACCAAAGTGCCACTGGCAGGGAAGAGGCCCCCCCCCCGTTTTTTTTAAAAAAAACATAAGCTTACCTAAATGGAACAAAGAAAAGTTTGGCTTGCAGAAGGGGGAGGAAGAAGAATATATCGATTTTTTTAAAATATAACCTTTGTTCTAAAGTCATCTCTTCCTTGGTAATTCAAGGGATGGGGAACATTCCTGTAGTCCTCCTAGATCTTGTTAATATTGTTGTTGTGTGCCTTCAAGCCATTTCTGACTAATGGCAATCCTAAGGTGAACCTATCATGGGGTTTTCCGGGGCTGTGTGTGTATGATGTGCCCAAGGTGAGTTTTCAGTGAGTTTTCACGGCCAAGCAGGGAATCAAACCCTGCTCCCCAGGATCATAGTCCAATGCTCAAACCACAACACCGTGCTGGCTCTTGCAGTTCCCATAATCCTCGACCACTGGTCATGTTGGCTGGTGCTAATGGAACTTAGAGTCTAACAGTTGCTAAAGATACAGCTTTTCCAGTCCTGCAAAAGACTCTTAAATTTTAATATGAGAGAGCCGGCTGTGTTTCTTTAAACAATTGTCCACTTGCTTGTTCTCTCTTTCATTTTAAACAGAGGCAATTAGCATTTACAGCCCAATTATATGGTTCAGCAGGATCAGTCGAATTAGCTGGAAAATGCCATATAACAAAAAGGAGCAAATCTGCTAATGTTTCCCATGAATGGGTTTACATACACTGCAGAAGGAGAGTAAGAAATTTGTGATTTAAAAGAACAAAAACCAAGGTGAAATAGACTAGAACCCTTACTTTGGAAAGAGGCTTGTTTGTTTGTTTGTTTTTTAAGCCACCTATCAAATTGACAAGGAGAGGTACCAATTTATAGCAGAGAGTGTTTATTTCAAGAGCTGTGCTCTTAAATATTCTGTTGTAGGTTTTATAAGTTCCAGTGATGTCTGCAGGATTTGCAAGAGGAAATAAGATCTTCATATGCAAAGATGATTGTAGAACAAGCCGGGAAGGAGGCAATTATAGTGACAGCCCAATGAGCAGAATTTATCCTTCCACAGCTAAGGTACACAGACCACAGCTCTTGAAGCTTGAAATCAGGGCATGGAACTTGTGCACAGGGGACCTGTCCCATATCTACTGCTGACATGAAAGGGGAAACAGGGAAAATAACATCAGGCAGTTCCCAATTGTTCCTCATTTTTCCTCACCCGTATTAAAATTCTTCTGGTTGTGTTTCTGTCAGCTCCCTGGTTTTCTCACTCTTCTGTTAACAGAAGGAAAATTTAAGTGTTATTCCCACTACCAATATATGGGAGGCTTGCTGAAAGCAGTTTACTTGTATAACCAGTCAAGATAAAATGTAGCAGCCTAATTTCTACCTCATCAGTGTGCAACATCTTCATCGAGCCTTATGACAAGAAGAGATGCATCTCAGTAGCAGAGCAAAAACTCTGCATGTTAAAAGTCCCAAGGTCAATCCCTGGCACCTCCAGGCAGGAGCTGGGAGAAAACTCTGGAGACCCATTGCCTGCAATGAACAGTATAAAATGACATGGACCCTGGTCAGAGGGGAAGCTAGAAGGGTGTGTGTGTAAAATGAGGGCATGCCCTCCCCGTAAGAATTCTGCTCCTCCTCCTGAAATTTTTTCCTTTGGTGCCTTTCTTTCTAGCATTGTAATAACTTAAAATCCCACTTGAAGATTTAGAAATACAGTTTAGGCATCTAAAAAAAAGGAGCAGGCAAAATTACCAAATGAAAGAGATATTAAATATGAGTTTTAAGTGTGAACAATATTCATGGCCCCAATTTTACAGTACTAGAAATTTGGAGAGTGAAATTCCATTGGAGGGTGAATTTTTTTTTATTTAGAGTGAGCAGTGACTTCTGAAACTACAACCGAACTCCTGTTCTGTTTTAGTATAGGCATAGGCATGGAGAAAATAAGTAATAACCTAGATTATAAAAGCAGTCTTAATGATTTCTGCTTTCTACATGGATAGAAAGAAATTATTCTAAGGCTGTGTACCATAGTTAACTAGCCAGGTTTGTTTGCTTGCTTGCTTACCTTTGGAAACATCTATTCTCTTTGTCTTTTCACAGCATCTACCCATGCTTTCTGTCACTTTATAACAAACAGCCTACGATACATCTGTTGGTATGTTTCAGGTGGCTCCTTATTGTCAAAATCTTGAGATGGAAAGTCCCAGCAGGAAAATATTCAAGCAACTGAGAAGAGATAATTTAATAGGCTGGCAATTAAAATAATAGTCCTAATTACACATGCAATAAACTACAAGGTTGCAAGTAGCTAGGGAGGATTTTTACTACTCTGCTGGCAACACCATATAAGTTGCATTGGTTTCTGATTGTTAAACACATCAGAAAGAAAACCAGGTACATCAACACTTAAACACAGAGAACACAACACAGTTCCGAACTTCTCATCATTCCATTGTTAAGTGGATAATTTTTCATGAATATGTAATATCAAGTTATATATTTCCCCTTGGGTATCTATTGCAAAAGTCATCAGTAATGACTCTTTCAATCCCACGAGGTTAAAGGTATGCAGAATAGAGAAACAGCACCTTATCAAACCACTAGAAAATGGGATAATGCAAGTGACAGGCAAATATCTATGCTTTATGTGGGGCCTAAATCTACTTCCATAAGAATCTACTCCAAGCTAAAAATTACTGTTGTTGCTACTTAGCAACAATCCAGAGAGCCAAGAAGAATATGCTTTCTCCAATATGTAATCTAGTTACATGGAGAGGAAATCAAAACAAGAGTGGATTTGTGACTCTTCATGATGAAATCTGCATGCTCACTAGGACAAATCAGCAGTGTGATTGGGAGTCCTAGGTTCTCAACACATGGAGATGTTACCCCAAATTGTGGGTGACTCAGGGCTCCATCTGCAATGCCAGTGTCCCTGTGAAATGGTGGGGAATATTAGCTCAATGGGGAAGCCTGCGAGGGGGGGTAACCTCGCAGGATCTTTTACACCTGTGTATAGGAGTACTAATGCAGGGATACCAATGAGAGATTCAAAGAATATTTGTTTTATTAGGGGAGTTAACAATTGCATGCACATAAGAGACAAGCAGTCTCACAATCATGCAAGGCTAACAGAAAGAAAGGGAAGAAAAATTGGATAGCAAGGAGTTAGGGTGTAGTGGGTGATATTTACTTATCTACAGTGAAGGCACTAAGTGATATGGCCTGGACTAAGAGACCGAGGGTAGTACCAGAACAGGAATTGGAGCAGCTGCATAGGGACGGAAGGGCGAGGGGGGTGGTGTACCCTGGGCAGCATTTTTTTGGGGGGGCACCACCATTCCTTGTCTGCCTTTCCGCACACCGTAGCCCTGTCCACACATGCCGTAACCACACCCATGCATACCATAGCTCCTCTCCTGTGCACCGTAGCCCCACCCCATGAGCTGTAGCCACACCCATGCATGCTGTACTCCTGTCCACATGCACCGTAGCCCTGCCCCCACACCTCCACCCCCACCCCTACCCCACTTGTGCCAGGTTATGTCACTGAATTGGAGCAGCAGAGTGATGGCCTTTGTCCAGAGTACTATGAGTTATCTGGCTTAAAGCCAGGGTTTAAATACTCTTTTTCTTCCCTGAGGGGGAAGGTGTTGATGGCTGTCTGGCAGAGTAGACAATGGGATCCAGAATGAGCTAATAGCCTTAGCATTCAGTGAGAAAGGACTGATGGGAATCATGATAGTTCCTTAATGGCAGGACAGGCAAAGGGACAAAAGAAGAGTTTTGTTGGATGGAGGAAGAGGGTCAGAGACAATCAATCATTCTGTGGAAGCAGTTTCAGGAGCTATTGTTTCTAAAGGTCGAGTCGTTGAGGCACATTTGCAAGTCCATTGTCAGTGGAGCTTCCCTGACTATGACCTAGCCATACCCTGAGGTGCCAATCTGACCTAGTTTTGCAATGCATGCGTGCAGTCAGTTCTTTTTCATCAGCAGACTTCCCAGCCATAGCAGGATATAATTTATATTTCATGCCAGTTAAACCATATGATGGAGTGAAGGTATGTGGCTTGGTAACAGAGAAGGTCCACGTGGAGAAAATGAGAGAAATACAAATGGATAACTAAGAGAAGGCAGCCTTGCTGCCTAACTGTCTTACCTCTGTCTTCTCCCAAAATATGAAAACAATGCTAAATTTGGTAAAAAATGATTCAATGATACAGTAGTGGTTTGCAGAGATGTAAAGACATCATATGAGAATACCTAGCTGCTTTAAATTAATACAGATCTTCAGTGCCAAATGAACTGCATCTAAGGCCATTTCTGCACTACATTGTTATTGTGCTATTATTCCACTTTCAACATCCTGTGGAATTCTGAGGTTTGTAGTTTACTGAGGCCAAAGGGCAATCTGACTGAGAATTCTAAATGCCCATCCCTAAACTGCAAACCCCAGGATTCCATAGGATGTGGAAAGTGGAATAATAGCACTATAACAGTGTAGTGTGCAAATGGCATAAGGATACTAATAAACCTTGCAGAGGTTCCCCATCTTGAAAAAGATGAAAGAAAGAGGGCCCAGGCAACTGCCAACCAGTTAATTGACATTGATGCCAGAAAAGGTTCAATTAACTGTCAGTCTGCAGGGATGATATAATTGCCCTTTTCAAATATCTGAAATACCATCTCATGGAACAGGCTACAAGCTTGTTTTCTCCTTCTCCAAAGGGTAGAACCCAAATCGATGGATTCAGATTAGAAGAAAGGAGGTTCTGTCTAAACATTAAGAAGAATTCATGGCTACAAGGCCTGTTTGGCAGTAGATGCAACTACCTCAGAAGGTGGTAGACTCATCTTCATTAAGCAGCACAGGTAGAAAAGTCCTGCAATCAAGTTCTGCACTGGTTCAGCACTGGATATATAAAAATTTTGGGACAGTAGATTCACGTTAAAATAAATATCTAACTGTGATTGTGTTTGGAATATTTAATTATAGTTGGCCCCATAGAACACAAAAAGTGATACACCTCCATTTTGAGGTAATCCCCCAGCCCCCATGTCTCTGCTTAGTCCATGAACTGCATATGAACACACACACACACACACACACACACACACACACACAACACATATGTGAGACAGGGGACGAAGAGAAAGAGAGACTTTAGTCTTCCCATGTTAGATGAGCTGGAAACAAGACAGCTCCACTGTACACAAAAGGAAGATTATATAAAGCTCGAATATGCAAACATTTTTGCTTATTCCATCACTTCAGTGTCACTAGTGGTTATCTAGGGTAAAATGTGACAGTGTCTCAGTTAGAAAGATGCAGGTGAAATGTGTAGCAGCCTGGTAAAATTATTTTTTTCTACTGCTGCTTATTTTCTGGAACTTGCACTGTGTGTGTGTGTAGTTTGAGCATGTTGTGTGTCTGAAAATTTATTCGTTCTGCCAAATTCTGTTTTCATTTATAACAAAAACAACATCACTTAGCATTTCTATAGCACTTTCAACTGCTCAGAGCATTTCACATGCATTATCTAGTTTATTCCTCCTAACGAACTCGCAGTCGCTGTTTACCTGTGGAAATTCCCAAATCCTTCTCAATTACAATTGGTATGCTTTTTCTTTCTGTGCCTTTTTCTTAGGATTGTATTTGCATCCTCAGCTCCATCTAAATCAATGGCAAAGGTACTCACAAATGTTTCTATCGGGATGGAATCTTCCATAGCAACGTTCCAGAATGAAATATAAATAAAAACATAGCAACAGTTAACCCTGACGTCTTTCACAGCTAACATAAAAGAGGTGAAAATGGTTCACCTGACCCTTAGCCATTACAATTTTAAGACCACAGAGTGTGTAAGACTTGCCTCAGCAGGGGAAGCAAGAACAATGCAACAATTTGAATGTCACAAAAGACTTTCGAAAATAGAAGATACTTTTTAAAAACTGCTCTCATCATCTGGATGACCTTCATGGTCAAGTATCAATATCTAAGTTTATATCATTTTAAGGTCCCTAAACATGACAATCCAGTAAGACCAAATGTTAGTTCTGCATTCAACAGGTAGGGGAGCCTGCAATCACAGGAAGGCTAAGGTCAATCTGAATTGCTCTGAAACGTAAGCTGACACACGAGATTGCGTTAACTCTGCATAACTGGTACCATTTTGCAGGTATTCTGTTGACATTATTACAGGATCAAGATGAAAATGTAATTTATCAATGCTCCAGTACAATGCTGAGGACATTTTTTAATAACAAAAAGAGAAATTTAAGCAGAAAGAATTTACACACAGGCACACACACACTAAGGTGTCACAAGAGTAAGATTCATTGCCAAGCTGAGAGTCCAAATCAGCAAAGCAATGTGAGCAAGGAGTTAAGGCAAGGTTTATTTCTGCACCAGAAATAGTTCAACACCTTGTGGAGGTCCAAACGTGTGACACAAGCATGTTTCCCTGTGCCTACCTTACATACAATAAACAGGTAGGTTTCCTCATGTAAACATGCAGAAAACAATTAACACTTAGTTCAAAGCACATCCTCTCTGTCTGATATCTGTCAACATTAGACTGTTCCAATCAAAATGAAACTGTCCCAATCTGTTTATCATTTTCAGATAGCATGTGATAATTGAATGGGAACTTAGTTTTTTTTTTCCAGAGAGTCTGTTATCTTAAACAAGGAATATAATTAACAGTTGCAAATCAAGGAGGAAGCTCCCTTTTTTCACCTGTATGTTAAAACACAGGATGGAGCCAAGACTCATAATCTAGCCTATGAGACTCGCTTACCTCTCGGGAATCAACATTTCAAGACTTCTGAGTTCAGATGGGAAAAGGGGAATTACTAGTTTTGAGAGGGAGAGTTATTATTACTATTACTATTATCAATTCTGCAAAGGAAGGTATGCAATTTCCTCATCTTTTCTATTAGTCTTTAAGAACACATAGCTACATTTAGAGCTATTAACTACGTGCATTGAATTCTGAATTCCACCTATAACTCATACCCAATATACTGACTACATTATTCTTTTAAGAGTAACAGAATATTGTAACTTTGAGGATGCACATTTAAACTATGGAATTTGCTATCACAGTATGTGACCATGGCCACAAAGTTTAACTACCCAACATTTTGCAATATTATACTGTGTATTATGAAGAGGGATTAATTTTTGATTTCCATTTTAGAGAAATTTAATATAAATCATCCATTCAGCCATCGATCCTACTGAATTTTACTTGGCTTATGCACAGGTTAGTAAGTATACAATTGCAGGTTTAACTTCATTTCTACTTGGATAGTGGCAATGTTAGGTGTCAATGCCAATGCTCAGTCCCAGTGAAACATATCAATAAATATGTTTTGATCACATGATGCCAATTTTCTGCCTGACCAAAAGAAGAACAAGGAGCTTTTGTGATCAAGATGGCTTTTGCACTAAGAACTGACTTTATCCCTAAAAAGTTTAGAAATTGAAAGTTATTTGATTTGCATAGTTCCTCAGTAGAAACTGAATCTGGAGTGAGACAGTGACATTCAGCTATGAACACATACTACAAGACCATTTTGCAGGGCCTTAATTGTTGGTCATAAGTCCTATTTCATCACAGATTTGGAAAAAATTCCACCTATATGTGAAAAAGAGAGAGAGAGAGAGAGAGAGAGAGAGAGAGAGAGAGAGAGAATGAGTGTAGGAATGCAATACAAGGTAGCAAAAACATATGCTCTGACAGCAAATGAGAGGCAAGCAGATCCCTTTAGCCAGATTAGCGCATGGGAGTGTTGAGAGTGATAAATTATGGAAGCTTCAGGTTAAAATGCTGTCTCAGTTCTGAAGCTCAGCAGGTCTGTCTCAATTTATCTACCTCATGTATTTGCAATGAACAGTGAGAAAAGAATTATAATGCACTTTGTGTACAACAAACTACTATAAAAATAATTCATAATGGCAACTATATTCTTTTGGTTACCACCAATATAATGAATCCCCTATATTCCATGATATGCTCACTTTTTAATGTCACAATTTATAAGGATGGGCTTCTAGGAGGTCCCTTTTATTGGCTACAAAAAGACAGAGATGAAGGGTAACCACTTTGCTGCCTGATGGCACATCTTCATCTTGGGGATCTCCAAGTCTGGTACAGGCTCTTTGCAAATGGCAGGAGTGGCCATCAGGAACTGGTTGGTGGGCTGGAAGTGGGACTCCCCAGCACCAAAGTCAGAAACCATGGTCTCTGCACTCTCATCGTCAGCCTGCCTTCCTTCAAAGCCTCCCCTCGCCTCCCCAACTTTCTGCTTGAGCTGTATGTGCTTGTATCCACATTTTGTCATGAGTAATTTTTGTATGTGGATGCTTTATAGTTTTCAGAACTTTAGAGTGGAAGTTTACGTATTAGGCTGGATCCATTTTGGTGGGGATATGAAGCCTGTATGTCCCCTTTTCCCACTTCAGGGCTCACCTCAAGGGATGATGGGAATTGAGGCATTCTAAGCTGGTCCAGCACAAGGGCCTGTCACCACTGCCTCACTTCCAGGTGGCAGTGGGAAACACACAGTGGCTTCCACCCATTATAATTTTACCCCAGCAGGCAAAGTGGGGATGAGTGCCATGAGAAGGCAGCCTGGTTGTGTGAGGCTTGGATCCACGCCCCATGCTGCTGCTCTATTTCCAGTGCCTGAAGCTCTAACAGCTGTCACCAGTGAAGTTGAGGCCACGTCTCTCATTCTCATTCTCTCTTGCATGGGCTTGGGTGAAAGATCCTGCCATCTAAGCCTTCTCTCAGAGTTCAGCTCCCTGCCCATGTCTTCCTGCCAGCAAGGGAAGGAAAGTGATAGTACTTGCCCAAGAGGAAGAGGTGGGGGGGGGGTGTCCAATGCAAACAATCAAGGAGAAACACTGAGCCAAAGTCAATGTCAAATCCAAAAGGTCCAGAATGCCAAAGGTCAGTCTAAAAGGGTCAAGAGAGCCAGAGCACAAGGGTCGTGGGCTTGATTAGCGATTTGCTACAAGCAAACAGCAAGCCACACTGAGTGACTTATATGCAGACAAAAACAGGTGTTAATCATCATTGTTCTGTTTGCTTAACCTTGCCCAAACGGCTTTCCTCTGAGCTGCTCCATCCAGTCTCCTCTGTGATTGGGGGCTGGGGGTCAAAGATGAATCTAATTCCTCTAAATCAGTGCTGGTCCCCTCTCCCACTGGCACTGGTTGCACCTATTTAGTCTCAGCTTGTCTTTCAGCTGATGGGGGTGTTTCCAAGATAGTTTCGTCTATCACTGGCTCTGTTTCTGGCACAATCATTAACCTCAGAGCCATCATCTATCACATCTTCCTTCTCATTACTAGCCCAGCAAATACGTTTTTGGAGAATGTGAAGATCATCCTGTATTGGTAAGATTATGTCAGATTGTGCTAGAGTAATTGAAGTCCAGTGTTTCTACACTGTCTGATATGGGAAACAGCATCTTCATCTATTACATGTTAAAAATGGAAACGTGGCCTTCAGGCATGAGGTGCTGCTGCTCTTTGCCACACTGCTGTCCATCACTGGCTGTGCTCAAGAGGGCAAGAAGATTACTGTTGACATTGTCAAGGAGCAGTAGCTGGCAGGCAAGGAACTGGCTGCAGCACAGTGAGGTGCCATAATCCTCAATGCCCTTTTGCTTGCAAGAGTAACATGGGGAAACAAAGAGATGGCACCAACAATTTAATTACAGGACTTTACCTTTGCTCTATTCTATTTACTTTTTAATTTATTTATTACAACATTTAAAAAAAAAATCATTCATAGGCATCTATCAAAATACACAATACATCAAAATATGGATCTGCTCCTAGATCTCAGAAAAGAATGCTCACTGCACACATAGAGAAAGATTCTAGATGGATCTGGGAAAGCACACTCTGTCAGGCAGAACTCTGTGTCCTCCTCCCATCCGGTGCACAGAACCTATCTGTCTCCTGCCATCTATGGCCATCTAGTGGCCAAGGAAGGACAAGGGCATCTGTCTGTGTCCCTGAAAACAGATGCACAATGAAGAAGGCCTCCTGGGTATCCTCCAGATATCCTACAGGATGCCATCAGACATAGAAAGACTGTGAGAAGCTGTTGGGTCAACCCTTGTGCTCTGCTGGACATTACATGGTTAGGGGAGGTGCACGGCAGGAGACAGGTAAATTTATCAGGCTGGTGGAGTAGCCATTGTGAAGAAGGTGGTAGATACCTCCTTCTTCAATGAACATTAAATGATATACACAGCTGTAATTTGACTTTATACCTGCATATGCCACTAACAGGATCTCAGTCATGAAGTGTACGGTTTGTATGCAATGTCATACAAATGCAAGGGCCTTCGAACAATAGGAATTAACTGAACTTTTTACTCCTTCATTCCTTGTGTTACCCTAAAAAATTTCTCTTGAAGGAATCACCAGGAAAAGCCTGGGATGAGTAATGGGTAGAGGGCTGTAGTGAGAAAGAGTAGTATGGAAAATCAGGTGGAAGCAACCGGTGCAGTTTCAGAGGTGAGGCCGGCAGCATGACCTTCTCTCCCTCCTTCCTGCAGAGAGGCAATGTACAGAAGAGACTCATGGACTGCTGACTCACTGAAAAATGTCTTGCTATGCTTTGCCTGAAGTAGAATCTTCAAGTTTGTTTCACATTTTGCTGTTAGTCATTTAAACATTGCACAACTCAGGACAATGCTCTTTTTGCTCATAAATTCTTGGGTTGATATTAATCATGAGGACAGCAATGTTAGTTAACCTTTATCTTATAATCTTTCTTTGTCCAAAACCCTATAGTCATCTGGGAGACATTCCGGCACTTAAAATATCAAAATGTGAATAATTTAATTTCTCTAGAACATAACTAACCCTCTGTTTCTGCATATATTTGTTTATTATTTGCTTTCACTTGCTTCTTCACTCTATCACATTATATTATAGCCACATATACACACACCAAATGGGCCATCAACAGCAATGACACCTTGATGTGAACTATGTTTCCTCTGGATGAGGTTAGAAATGCAAAATGAGGTCAATCCGCATGATTCAGCCATTTGTCCTTTTCCAGAAAGGGTCTGCCAACTCAAGGCATACTTTGCACTATAATTGAGTCCCCTTTTGTGGCTCTCTTTAGAGAACTCTCATGCTTGACTAGCCTCCCCCCTGGCTTTTCTGCTTTCCCGAGCTGCAGTCTACAAGATAAGGTGCAGTATAAACCGCTCTCTTTTCCTCCGCTTTTCCCTGTTTTCATATCTTTCCAACTCATTAGTCCTTGTGTGATTGTGTGAGTGACTGCTCCACTGTGTGAGGATATTTTGCCAATTCTGCTAAATAAACTACTGATAATTGGACATTTGACTTAGCTCTTGTGTCGTCTGACTCCATAGACATAGGGTTAAAGATCTCGCTGTGTTGCCCTACCCTCTGCTTTGCTAAGCAGTGCTCTGCTAATTTCTCCAATCCTTGCATTTTTGGAGCAAATCCGGGTGTTCCCCAGGGACCCCCAGAAGTCAGGGTAACACCTCCTCCTGCTCTAACCATCAACATCCCTCCAAATATGCTCCTATGGAATCTCCAAAAGCCTCAAAAATCCCATGGGTAGGATCTGGCTGTGGGGAAGAATGTTGCACGTGGAAAGAAAGTAGGTGGAGAAACCTTACATGAAAAAAGGAGCAACTTGACATACAAGCCAATATGATAAAAGATGGTAGTGATAATGTATTTTTCTCTCTTATGATAATATATTAAAGTACTGGGGTAATTAAGAGGATAATTCCTCTATTAAGAGGAAGTGAGATGGTAATTTTATTGGACTGCTTTTTTTTTTTTAAAGGCAAACCACCACAAAATGGGCTTTTGTGGGGAGGAGAATCATTCTTGGTCTTCCTGATTTTTTTCCTTTGCCTTTTCAGATAGCATCTATGAATGTTTCTCCCTAAAGTCCTTTCAATTCTCTCTATACTTCATCCTTTGCACAAGTAATGGTTTCCTTCCCAGTCACACTGAATACAAACTTTGTTAGATCTTGCCCACTGCATATGAGCTTTTGAACTATATATTCTACTTCAGGCACAAATGTTCAACATCAAATATAAAAAAGATGTTCTTACCAATCCCAGGCTCCTGTTTACTCACTGCAAAGCCTGCTGCTTTTTTGAACAAATGGCATCCAAAGCAGGAGTGGGCTGTTCTAATTAGGATGCAAATAGGCCTGACATATTGCCTTTGGGTTAACTGACCTTTCACAGCCAAAAGTGAATGAACAATGTTCAGCAAAAGAATATTATGTATGTACTGTGTCCCTGTTTTTCTGTTGCTTAACAAAATCTTGCTAAACAAAGAAGGGGTTCAGGGAAAAAAAGGAGAGCAAAACATATTAGGATGATTCATTTAGAATAACTCACTAAACGTCTCCAGTTTTGTTTAGTGGAATTTCCTAATGGTAAAAGGATTTTGTTTCCCATTCCTTGGGATTAAATCCTGCCTCTTAGAGCATACAGTATGCAAGTAGGACTTGAACAGGTTTATCAGCCAGATGGAAACATTACTGAAGAACTGCTTAGTTCTTCTGCCTTTTTCACTAAATGCTAAAACTTGTAGGTGCTCCAAGATCCCTTTGCATACTGATCCAGACTAACATGGCTACCACCCCGGAAAGCACCAGATTCAGCTGGATAGAATGGAAATCCATCAGCCTCTTTAAGACACTTTTCCAGATACAGACAGAAACCATTTTTCTAAACGTGTGCAAGCAACAGGATGCCATTCCAAAAGGTCTGTAAGTGAAGAACTCATTACAGACTATATACCACACAGACTAGACTACAGTGACAAACTGTGGAGTATTCTCTCCAGGAAGCTACTAAAACATTTGATCAGCATTCTGTATAGCAAACAAAGACCAAGAGAGAAATTTCCTGTCTAGAAGCACAAGGAAGGCACCAGTCCTCTACACAAGTCATCTATGGACATAACTTCTCCAAGAAGAGGAACACCATCTACAAGGCAATTCTCTCTTCCCTGATGAAAAAGAAGCAAAAGAAACTTTTTATTACTAGAAGACTCCATGACCTACAAGAGGAGTAATGTGAAGCCACGCGGCAATATTGTAAATCTCTCAAGCAACACCCTGAGTCAAGCAGAGGAGTCTATTCTGTGACAGGGTTTATCCTCCTGCCTCTCCTAACTCCAACACAGGATATGTTTTGGTTGTGATCTAGAAGCCTTCTTCCACTGCCTATGTCTCAAAGAATATGTCAAAGACAGTGACACCAGTCAGGATAACAACTCACAGGGATCACCCCATCTCTACAACACAACAATAGACACTACACCAATATATAACACATTACCTCTCAGAATCATAAAAAGAGAAACTCCACATGGACTTCTAAGAGTTGGTGCATGGTATTAGACTTCAACATAGAATGCTTCTTCTGCCATGCTCAGATAGACATAATCAATAAAAAAATATATAATTTACTACATAATCTCAGCTGCAAGGAGCAACATGCTATACACAGCCTCAGGAGCAACCTTAATATTGCCATCAAAGAAGCTGACAAAGGAGAAGCTATGAATATCAGATACTGTAGTTTATTTTTCTGAAGAAGGACCTGGCAAAACCACCTCTGAGGATTCTTTACCATTAAAAAACCCTATGAAATTCATGGGGCCACCACAAGCTGACAGATGACTCAAAGGTACACATACAGACATGCATACGTACTTCATGAACAAATGCTATTGGGATTGCTATTGAATATGCCTCAACTAGATCCTACCCTGGATTTTGTAACACCATACTTCTGGCATGGTTCCCCATTTGGCACTTTACATGACAGAATTCATTTTAGGATCAGATTCTGGAGATGTATATCCTGCCCTCCAGCTTTAAAAAAGAATTTTGAAATGGAACATTAGTGAAACAATGGAATAGTGAAATAATGTAAATGAAATCATAGGGAGGCCACAGCCCCCGCAATATCTGGTGTGTGCCAAAAGGGAATCAATGCTTACGATCCTCGTGCCCACAAAATAATTTGTGATAATTTGTTTTTGGTTTTGCTCACTAGCTGACATTTCTGCAAATGAGCAAGCAGGATCAGCACTGCTGCCACTCCTGTGTCCCTGCTGAAGCTCCTCTCCCATCATGATTGTTGAGGCAGGAGACTGGTAAGCATGTGAGATGCTTGCTTTGCACAGCCATCCCTCCCCTTGCCACCACTTCCCCTGCTGCCATGGGACTGTTTCTGCACTCGATATCAGGTAATTTAATTTTTGATTTTTTTTTCACTTATAAGTTTATATAGGGTTTATTTCATGAATCCTGAGCCTGTAAATATGGCAAGCCCACTGTGTCTCTTTTTTGGGCAAGGTGCTTGAGTCTGTGGTGGCTGGGGAACTTCCAGTGTTCTTGGAGGAAACAAATTATCTGGACTCATTTCAGTCTGGTTTCAGGCCAGAGTATGGCACTGAAATAGCCTTAGTCGCTCTGATTAATGACTTATTCTGGGGAAAAGACAGTGCAAGTGCTACCCTGTTGAACTTCCTGGATCTCTCAATGGCTTTTGATACCATTGATCATGGTATCTTACTGGACCTTCTTTGTAGGATGTGAATAGCAGGCTGTTCTACAGTGGTTCTGCTCCTACCTGGAGGGATGGTTCCAGACAGTAGCACTGGGGGATTCCTTTTTAGCCACAGGGTTCTGTCTTATTGCCAGTGCTGTTCAATATCTATATTGGAGTGAGGTGCCATCAGTATGTTCATGACACTCAGCTCCATTTCATTATCATCAGAATCAGCTGTACAGGTGCTGTATCAGTGCCTAGATCAGGACTTTCCAAATGGTGTGTTGCGACACATTAGTGTGTCTCCTGCAGTGTGTAGGTGTGTTGCCTCCCAGGGCCAAAAAAGCCCCCCCCCCCCCTTGAGCCTAGCCAGCTGCCACCATTCTTGCCAGGGTATTTCCTCACTGAAGGCAACAGCAGTGGGCCAAGATTGGGTGGAGTGGCTGTCTTTTCCACTGCCACTATGCTCGCCAGGGTCTTTTCTTGCTGAAATGTGGAAGCTTAAAAATGCTTGATGATGAAATATGACTGTCTTGATTTAATATTCCACCAAATATTGAAAAGCTGTGTCAACCTGATACATCTCATTAAAATGATAAGTAATTATTGGTTTTATTCAATTTTTAAAAATTCTTGCACGTATTTACATATTTTTACTTATAAATGATAACAATCTTGGAAATGTATGTTATTTATAAATCATATATTTTTTAAAATATACAAAAGGTTTTCATGAATATGTTGTGTCCCCATATATTTCGTTATTACAATTTATGTCTGTATCTGTATCTCTTACAAGGGGTAATTTAACCTCCAGATTGCTAGTAAAACTGAATTGCTGTGTCACAAAATGATGCATGTATAAAAAGTATGTCATCAACATGAAAAGTTTGGAAAGCTCTGGCCTAGATGATATAAAGGGCTGGATAAATTAAAAAAAAAGAAGGTTCCATTACACTCTTCTCTGTGTATTGGCTTTTCTGGGTGTGGACCATTACTAATTAAGTGTTACCAACCTAATGTGTAACTTCAATAGTAATGGGCAGATTAAGATGATTGTTCTCTTTCACTTGCTCACGTAAAAACATGAATTGCTGGCCTAGTTGAGCAAAACAATTCCTACGCTTCTTTTCTAAAAGAAAAACTTGGAAAGCATGGAGAAATAAGAGGAAATTGGAAAGGGATTTAATTTGAAAGGAGATTTAAGATTTCTCAGCTTAGAAGAAAGAGCAATGCTGAAGAATTATTTGGAATGTCTCTTCTTGTTATAGTGTGAAGTGACTGATCTTCTGTTTGACAACCTTTAGAATTGAATATCACATTGCCAAATATTGAAGGCTGAGAGAGATAGTTTGCCTTCAGCTGATGTCTGACCATTGCTCACAGAATTTAAAAAACAACCACTGTTTCTGAAGTTTGTTTTGGCTTGTATTCTGCAACCATCTGAAATTATTGTGCAGAAAGTTGGTGGTAAGAGACCACACTATCAGGAAGCTTTTTTGGGTTAAGGACATTGAGGAAAAAGTGAAACATCATCTTTTCCATTTGGCTTGGTAGAAGAAGAGAATACTCCACCATCAGACTAACAGAAGTTCCTTCCTTTGTCAAAGTGAAGGTGTATCACTTGGTGGGGAAGTCTCAATACTGTAACGAAATCAGGTTGCTGATCCTAAATTCTTCTGAGTGATCCTTTAAGTCCCTTTTCTAGTCATATATAAGCCTGTCATTTCAAAGGAGGCCAAAAATGCAATGGAATACTTCTGATCATTAAATGATACAAGCTTCCATCAAAGTAGAAATAATATGATCCATCAGCGTATAGCCCACTCCCTTGATCCATGCTTCCTCAGTCAGGCGCTATAGTGGAAAGGCTCAAAAAAGCAACATAAACTTGAGAAAGTTGCTTCTAAAGAACACCCTTCTGTGTCCAACCAGATTTCTATCCTCTTGCCTAGAACTTGAAAAAATTATTTTGGGCTATAGCTCCCACAATCCTCTAACCAGCATAGCCAATGATATTGCTGGCTAAGTGGTTCTCTGAGTTATAGTCCCCAAGAGTCTATCAGTTCAGTTCCTTCTCCATCCTTATTAATATGCATCCAGACCTACAAAGCCTTAATCCACCTGTTCTGACAATTTCTTTCCTGTGTTTATGGTCATAGTTCCTGGACTGGCAGTTTCAATAACTTACGCAGTTTTGAAACATAAATGGGGGACCTTGTTTTACATGAGGAGATTCCCTAGAGAGGGCTTTAGCTGACAACTGTCTCTCTAGATGATCAGGCAAACCCCACTATTGCTTGTAGCCACATATTTGAATGCTCCATGCTGTGGCAATCACAGCTCTCAAAGGCTTTCTCTTGTCTTACTTCTATTAATTCTTGCCTGTTAAACAGATTCAAAAGAACACCATAAGGATTATTCAGTCATTAATAGACTTACTGGAATGCTTCTTTGGTTGACATGCATCTCTACACTCTAGCCTTCTTGCCACAAGGTTGTAGTCATTCATTATTAGTGAATACCTTTTGAATGATCATTAGCATTTCGTTCTTTCTGTACAGAAGACCTTCTCATAGTTCTTGTAGGGAATTTGCTTCTGCTGCTTTGGGTCTGCAACAAAATAATGGGAACAGTGGGAGCTGTGACAGTTCACTTAAGAAGTGCTTGGAATGGCAATGTGTGCTAGAAGCAAAGAGTTTCTTGGCCTTGGAATGCTTTTTGCAAGTGAGAAATTTAAGGCCTTTTCTAGAACAACATGAAAGGAAATTTAGGCACAGAATATGAGTAACCGAGTTGGACGGCTCAAAGAGCCACAGAGAAGCTTTGTCTAAATGTCTTCTGTTGCACCCTTTCTCACTAAGAGCAAATGGTTGCTAAGAACTATGCACAATATGTCCTTTCCTTGCCATTTCTCTTTAAAAAGAATGCCTTCTTTCTTTTTTTTAAATATTTTTATTCTAATTTAAATGACCACAGCTTTTTACGTTCCCAAGAATAAATTAGTTTAATTAGTAGTAATAGTAGTAGAAGCAGTAATTATGTTGATTAGTATTAATTATTCTAATTGGCACTGTCATCAGTTATGGCTTTATTGTTAGTATTCTATATTTACAATGTGTTGCACACCACACTTTGGTTATCAGTCCATTTAAAAGTGAAATAAAGAAAAAAAAAGTTTATCTTTTCCTCATGGACTTAGAACAACAGGAATTTATTACTGCCCTGGCTAGTCCGAGCTTTGGGGATATTAAAAGATATCCTTTGGATATCACAATTCGGCTGCACTTCACTATTCCCTTCCACGTGCTTGCGAGGCCACCGGACAAGCACGTAAAAAAGCTCAGCCGTTAATTGCTGTAATATTCAAACAACAATACAGGCAGGCCAGGAATAGCTGACTCGCTGTTTTAGGAGACCTCCAGGCAAGTACTCTAATTAGGTATGCACGCAACTTACAAAAGAGCCTCTGCCCCGCGATGGCAGTTTGATGGGTAAACTATGCAATACCCAAGTACTCTGCATTTGCATACTGGCTACTCTATTGAAAACTGCTGCGATAACTCAGCCATTCAGATTCTGACCTTTCGGAGGCTTTGTCTCCAACTCCAAAGCTATTGTTTCCCCCCAAGTACAGCATAGTCTGCAGTCACATTTTCCTTATAAAAACCCTTGATTCCGAGACCTTCCTCGGATCGCTCCCGAGTTTCATCCCGCCTTGCTGCCGCTTTGCTTGGCGAGCCTCCCCTCAGCTCCACGTGCTGAGCTACATCGCACCCCAGCCTCGCTCTCCGTTTTTCCGGGCTTCAGGACAGGTGAAGTATCACCCAAACCAGCAACTCCTCTAAAAATCCCTCTATACCACTCCAACATTTATTTCCTTTAGTTATCTTCTGTGAATGTGTTGCATATACTGTTTGCCTGTATTTAATAAAACATCATTTATTGTTTCAACTTTTGTGTGGTCCTTGACTTGACCCAACCCCGTAGACATAGGGTTCAAGATCTTGCTACGTTACCCTGCCTCTCATAATGCTAAGCAGTGCTCTGAGCTAATTTTCCCCACCTTTAGTTGAGCACATTTTGGTGTCCCTCCCGGGACCCCCAGTATACAGGGTAACAGATTAACTGTGTAATCCTGTTAACTAGCTAACACAACTAATTCATTGAAGCATCTTCATCTTTTGCGACTCTAAAATTATAAATCTGCTTTTGGGAGAAAAAGAGACAAACCAACTATTCAAAGGTCTAGTGTGGTGTGTCATGATTTGCATAATAATTAATAATTCAGTGAGGTTAAAATGGAAGTTTCTGCCAGTTTGTTTACTCTGAAGTTTCAGAACGGATATTCATCTAGTACAATTCAGAGACTTATCGAGTGCCTTTACATAAATGGGATAATCCAAGTTTTGCAGAGTACCTCCTAATTGATGGTTCACATATGCATATTCATATGCATATGCATTACCTTCCCTTCAGCAACATATGGGTGAAGGAGCAATCAGAGATATAAAACCACAGGTAGACCTGTGATTTACCAAACAACTGGCCTTGGCTGTCTTTCCTTGTAGACACTGACCACGCCTGTGCAGAACCTCATTTTGGACTGCAGCCAGAGAAGAAAAAGGGGAAGTGGGGGCGATACTTACCTTAACACAAATAAGTACTGGGCATGCATGTATCTATGTACTGAAAAATACACTACTTACTAATTTCAATTAAGCTTACAAGATGGCTTCTAAAAACAAAATATTATTTGAAAGCCAATAAAAGCCAAGATTAGTAAAAAACAAACAAGCAAAATGCAGAGCCCAGCATAAAATAGCAAAAATCAGTAAGGCCATTCAAACAGTAAAATCTGAAGGTAGAACTGATTAATAATATAATTGTTCATCAAAAGCCCAGACATATAAAATAGTTCTAACCACCTGTTAAACTCTAGGCTATGGATGTAAAGTTTCCAAGTTTGCCTGCCTTCATTGAAAAAATGGTTGATTGCTATCAGGTTTTGAGTCTTTTCAGACAATGAGACATTGGGAGTTCTGCAACAATTTGGTTTGCACAAAAAGGACATTGTTTTGTGCAAAATCCCCACAAGCAGGTTTGATTTCTAAACTGCAAGGAATGATGCCCTTTGATATCTTTTTATAATGTTTTTTGTGAACTTCTTCAAATCTTGGGGTTCCCTCAAATTTCCTGATGCCTTTATTTTGTACATGGATGGTACAATTTTGACTGCTGTGAGATCCACACCTAGAGAACTGAATTTAAAGTTATTATGTATGAAATGCACAGACCATTTCAAGCACTGCACTTGACAAAGTATTGTACACTCATATCAACATATTCAGCAAGAATCTTTCATCTTACCTTTAGAATATTACCAATAAAGGATAATTATAAATATATAAAATTATCAATCTGTTCATTTTTGAACATGTCTTTGTTATTGATATTGATTTTCATCAGAAGAATTGTTACTTAGTATGAAACAAAAATGATACTCAGAATACTTTCAGCCTTAAAGATGTAACATTTGTTAATACAAAAATTCAAAATTGGTAGGATGATCATATTGTGGTATTCAGTAATGGCACACCTTCTCTGCATACATTAAATAAATGAAATACAACAGGGTTTGGGATGCCATGTACACATTCCAGCTTGGAAAACTTCTCTCCTTCCTGGCATTCTCTTTGTACCTCGTGTAAGTGTAAATAAGCCTAAAATAGAATTATCTGTATGAAAAACTACTTCCTTCACCCAGTGGGAATATATGTTCGTTCCCACTGATTAGGGTCCTGTTACATACAAGCTTTTGAGCTGATCAATACTTTGAAAATTCAGACTCTGTTTTTATCTTCTTTACTGAGACTCATAAAAAAGATTCGTCTTTTTTCTCTCCCCCCCCCCCAACTCCTCCTTTGCCAATCTCTGAGACAAATCAATGGTTAAAGTAATGAGATCTTACTCTTTGACAGATCATGTTATTAGAAGGGTGAAATGTGGAGCTTTTATGAGCTCATTTCTATTGAACTGAGAGTTGCATGCTAAGAAATATTGGTGGTATGGGTATGTGGATTTAGATGATGTAGATGGTTCTGGTGGGCAGAGGAGAAATGTTTAATAACTGCAGGTTCCTTTGGAACCAGCCCTTTGGGGTTTGATTTATTTGTCACTTTATAATATACAACTAGTTGAGGTAGGCTCCTTGCTGTAGTTATGGCTGTACAAGAAAATATAGGCTAACCTTGAAAATATAGATCTGTCTGAGAAGCAAAAACAAGCACTACTGCCAGGTTTTTTTTTAAACAAACAAATTGGATATATCCTATGGCTAAGATTTCTTCAGGTTTCCCAGGGTTCAGCAGCAGCTACAGAATTTCTGCAACAGAGATCTTTTATTGTCATGTGCTCATGAAAGCCGTCTCCAAGTTCTCTACTAGAATGAGGCATAAGATCCTTGTGCATCTTTAGCTCTATGTGTCTCAATTCTAGCATCTGTGTTCTGCTATGAGATCCTTTGAACTAATGGAACAGTGCGTGAGTATATGACAATAAAAGAAATAACATAAAATGCATCCTCTATCCCAAAACCATCATCAAGATAAATGGCTTGAACATATCAGTTCTATATATGAGGGAAAATATCAACTGAAAATAGGTATATTTATTCATATACCTACTGGAGTTATCCATGCCTGAATGTTTTGACATGCAAAAAGATAATATCCATTTAAGTCTGATACCAAATGCTATGGTTGATGGCTAAGCACTCTGTATTGGGCTAAATGCAACTGAAGGAGACTGACTGACTTAGTGGGTCTTACATGAATGTTGGCTAACAAATCCCATTTATTCTGTGGATCTGTTCTAATTGGGACTTAGTGTACTCTAATCATTTTAGCCAAATATGAATTATACAATAAAGTGAAGCTACTTTTAAAACACAGCAAATATGTCTATTGCCAAAGTAAATGGGAAGTCAGAGACAGACATTTTGCCTGGCTGGTCAACGTCTTGAGTAGGGAAAAAGAAGTTAAGCTTAGATCAAATAAATGGTCCATATTAAAGGAGAATGCATTATCAAAGTCCAGGTTCAGCCTGTGAAAAATCACAACCTGTGATTTACCACAACCACAATTGTGGAGGGTTCAATCTTTTAATAAGAGCCTAAAAGGGCATTTGCCAGAGATATACCATCATTTTTAATTGATGTCTTAGATTTGTTTTCTACTCAGTCCTTTCTGAAATTTCCACACCCTTTTTGAAAAATACGAGCATTTCAGTTTCATTAAAAAAATCATTTCCAAACACTTCTTATGGTGCTCCTTAAAATTTAATAATATTATATGCATATAATACTATTATATACATATTACATTTGATTACATTGTTATATTTCTTGTTCTTTATCATAAGAACCTGAGACTATTGTCTTAGAATCAATCAATTTGATAGAGAAATTTGTTCAGAAGCAAATAACCTTGTGCAACAAACAGTTTGAATAAAGTACTGTTCCCTAACCATAAATGGAAAGGTTGAAGATTGTTATGATTTGAAGTCATATTCATTGTCCCTAGCTTCAGAAACAGATAATAGAAATTTGATTCCTGTGCTGAAGGTTTTAGGCTCCTGAAATAAGACAAGAAATGCAATAGAATGACAAGAAGAATTCTCAGATAAAAAGAATGTAAGGCAAAATGACAAGTGCTATTCTCTGTACACTAGCTGCCTATTTTACATCAATTGTACCATTCTAACTCTGTAAACAAATGGTAGATTATCATTATGAGATTTGAATAGATATTGTGAGTAGATGCTTTCCTCATCTTTCTCAGAAAATTTTATGTATGTTCTTAGAACCTTCTGCCACTGTGTAAACACAGTTCAGAGTAATGATGTCAATTCTATTGAGTGTTAGGATGGAAAAAAATCAGTTCTATGTTTCTATCATGCAACTAACACAGGTTCCCAAGGGGATTACAGAAAGAAACAGTGGTCAAAAATGTAATTTTAAACTCCTTTTCACACCTTTTCCACTCATCAAAACATGTGCTGGTGCCAAGCAAGACTGAGATGGGAAGTATTTACAAGATAAAAAGAAATACAGTGGCCCCTCCACTTTTGCGAGGGTTTGGGGCACAGAATCCTCACAAAAATAGAGATACTGCAAATAACTCCCTAACTCCCCACCCCTGCAATTCCCCTCCCATTCCCTTGCCTTGTGCACACTGGGATCAGAGGCAAGAGAATGGGAGGGGGGAACTCTGGAGGGGACGAGGAGGTTTTGCACAAGCCCTCACCCTACCCATTCCCTGCCTTCTGCCTCTGCACAAATTCCCAGTGCTGGGGCCAGAGGCAAGGGAATAGGAGTGGTAGCTCTGGAGGAGAGAAGGAAGGCTCACGTGAACCTTTTTATTTCCCTTTTGCCTTGGCATGAATTCTCAGACCCGGGGCCAGAGGCAAGGGAATGGGAGGGGGAGCTCCGAAGGGGACAAGGAAGACTGTCCTGTGCCAGTAGCCAGCCGAAGCTTACAACTCTCTAATTAGAGTCTGTGATCAGCAGCCACTAACAAAATTTGTAACAGTTTGTTTGCAAGTTACCGGTCATTGTTTGGCAGTCCAAGTTCATAGTAAATCCAGAGTGACAATCCAGCTGTGAAGTTTGTACACAAGGCGAGGATCAACATTTACAGGAACGTGAGCAGGGAGTCTGAATTTGAGGCTTGCTCCTTCCATGGATAGCAGTTGTCTGTAACAGCTTCTTCCCGTTCAGTTCCCTGTTGATATAGGCTAACAGCCTCCTCCAGCTTTTTGCCTAATTGATGTGTTCTTATGGTATAAATGCTCTGAGTCTCCTGGGTGCTTCCTTTTTCA
Organism: Cyclura pinguis; assembly: GCA_030412105.1. Taxonomy (NCBI): domain Eukaryota; kingdom Metazoa; phylum Chordata; class Lepidosauria; order Squamata; family Iguanidae; genus Cyclura; species Cyclura pinguis. Next base: position 206,512,516 of record CM059601.1, on the reverse strand, counting down.
CCTACGCTGGCTGCTATAAATATTGTCCCTTTCATGTCTCTGTGTTGTGGCTGTTGGGAAGGTTCCTGTCAGGGTCCTGGGATGGGGACATGACACAGGCACTGTTCTAACTTTTCTGTTAGAAGATATTGATCCATCTTTTTTTGATTAAAAATGTAAAACGTTTGAACATAAACCCAAAAAACCCCAAAACACCAATCAAGACAATACATCCATAAAAACAAAAGGAACATAATTAAACTAAAAATTACACACAATCACTCACAACCTCACAACTGTTGAACAAAAAACAAAACAAACTAACTTAACAAAATTAAATAAACTAAACTAATGAAAGGAAAAAAAGCTGCAACCGATTTAAAATGGTTCCTGTCCTTGTTGCAAACAGCTCCTCCTAATATGATTAATGTAAAGTCATTACTTAAAATTACTGTTAAATGTGTTGCTCATTATAATTATACTCATAGACAATTTTAAATTCTTAATCTCTTAGTTTTATATTAATTATCAACATTGTTAGTCACTACAAGATATTATTATTTAATTCTAAAAATGGTTGCTTAATCCTCAGTAAGTCTATTACCTCTATTTAAACACACAATATCAATATTAAAATTACTGAAATAACAACAACCAATAATATCTAATTTTTGTAATATCTTTCTCATGATAACAGTAGACTTAAATATTAAAAGGAATATGCAAATTTGACACCCTCTTTTTCCCTTAAATTGTCCATTAGAAATCTCTATCTGAAGTAAACTCTTCATCAGAATTTCCTTTTAGTTTAGCTGACAACTTATCCATCTCTGCAATTGTTGTCAGTCTGTTAAGCCATTCAACCATTGTTGGGATCTCCATTTTCTTCCAATACTTTGCACAGGCATGTCTCACTGCCAGTAACGTGTATTGTAGTAATTTCTGGTTTTTTTTTTAATTGATATCTTCTGTCCAAATTCCTAATGAAAACAATTCAGGATTCTTAACAACTTGACATTTCAAAATTCTTTGAACCACATTCTGTATTTCCATTCAAAAACTTTTTAGCCTTATCACAGGTCCACCACATGTGAAACAAAGATCCCATGTGTTCTTGACATTTTTAACAATTATCTTTCATATCCTTATGCCTCTTTGAAAGTCTCTCAGGTATAAGATACCAGTGAAATATCATTTTGTAATAATTTTCTTGAAGGTCATAACAAAGTATATTTTTAATTTCTTTAGTCCAAAGTCTTTTCCATTGCTTCATGGATATATTGTATCCAAAATTCTTAGATCAGTTGATCATATATTCCTTAATTTGCTCATCTTCCATGTGTATTCTTAATAAAAATTTATATAACTTGACAATCAAATGTTTATCATTGGTACAAAGTAATAACTTAAATTCAGTTTTATTCTTTTCAAAGTCGTTATTCTTTTTACCTTCCAAAAATCTAAGGTAATATTGTCTGTGTTAAAGCCATTATATGTGGCACATTGATCAATCTCAAATGCAGTGTTAAGTAGCATGGTTACCAACACCAATGTGAATCAAAGGTGCAGATTTCTTAATTGGAAATTTCTTAAGTAGACATAGCTTCAATGATTCTGAGTGGGTTCAGAACATCTTCCTGCACAGCTGAATCACTGCATCCTCTTTGCCTTGCTAATCCCTATCTAGGACTGTGATCTGCTAAATCAATAGTTAAATATATTTAACTCAAGGAGACTGACTTATTAGTAGCATTATGTGAGCAATAATAAACATACAAGAAGATTAAAAATGAGTTCATTGTGGTTCTTCCAAATAATAATATACAATATTGTATATCGCACAACCATGTACAGTAGAAACCAACATAAAATTATTAGACGAGGATGATTGATGAGTCACCTAGCATTCCCAGATATGCCAGGTATACAATTCAATAGGTAGGGAGGAGAAATACTAGCCTTGAGAGCTAAGCATGAAATCAGGCCCCTCCTATTTCATGTTAGACCAGGATTCACTTATTTCTTCTTCAGTTTTTCGTTCTTCATTTGGTCCCAATCCCGGGTTCTTAAGTACCTTGCAGCTAGTCTTCTCCTGCATTTCCAGAACCTTCTCATTGTTCCCAAAACACACGTGATACAGCAAGCAGACCAGCCTGCCTGGCAGCAAAGCCCTGTGAAGCATTTTCTGCAACCCTAATCCTTCTTCCTCCCGTTAGCCTTCCATGTGTGTGTGTGTGTGTGTGTGTGTGTGTGTTTTTCCCCTTTGGCCTGTTTTCTCTTTATGCTCATCAGAGTTTCCCTTAGTAGAATACCTACACAGAAAATGTGCTTTTACTAATTTCCTCATGTCATTCTAGCTCCTCCAAGTTTCTTCCTTATCTGCCTTATAGCTTTGGTTCAGGTGAGTCCTCCTTTCTTTGAGTACACTCCTAATATTATGTAAGCTATTTTTTTTAAAAAGAAACTGGATATATTTGTGAACCCACTGTAGAGTGTATGATAAAATGTGTTAGTCTGTTTGCAATAGCATGCCAGAAGTTCAAAGTTCCTTAACATCTGACTAGCCAGAAGGCAATTTTGAATAGTAGAATTTGCAGCATGCAGGAAGGAGGGAAAATCAGTTGGAACAGCATCATTCTCTGCTCAGTCAGCACCGGCTCAGGCACCACTTGCTCCAACTACTGCCATATCCCTTCTCCACCCATCATTTCACAGCTACGACTGTATCAGCATTCAGTTTTGTAATTCAGGAATCCCTGGGCATCGTTTATGAAAAACAGTATTACCAGATGCATGGCATGTGTTCCTTATTTTTGATATTTGTGAACTGAAGCAAACAATTAAAGGAAGAAAAAGGAGCTGGGTCCCAGCTGGTAGATTTCTGCCATATGCATTCCTATAATAAATAACTATTAAAATAAATTGAAAGAATTAAGAGAAAAAAATAACAAGACTATAGCTGAGATTCTACATGGTTGGACTTAGCCTAAGAGTACTGTATGTCAAAGTCTGCTAAAGCTCCCCTGTCATTACCCCCAGGCCTCACTGTTGGGCTGTAATAGCCCCTCGTGGCCACACTATTGCTGGTAGCACAGTGGAGGATTACGAGAAGCATCTGGCTGTTTTCCAGTAGCCAGAAGCAGACTGAGGACATCTTTCACCAAGATCTGCCCTTTGGAGTGGTGATGCCATCATTCTGCATCCAGCTATGTTAACGCAGTCAGATACTTCCCCAATTCCCTTTGACCTGTACCAGCAACAGAATGGCTGGGAGAGGGGCTATTGCAGTCCAAAGGTGAATCTTGGGGTAGGGGGTTTTGGACATTGTGAAGGAAGGAAAAAAAATACCATCTATGTGATGACAAACAAACAAACAAAAAACAAAAGAGAAAAAACAAAAAGAATTTAAACATGTGTATCTTCCCCACAGGATGTTGGCTAATGTGTGGTTTAAACAAAATCTTAGGTGATTTCTGTATGACATCCCTATAGCGCAGTATGTTGTTTCTGGTTTAGGAGCTATGCTACCATATGATGTTGTTGCTATCCAGCTGCTATCCCTTCCTCAAGTGTTGCAAAACTGCTGTATTTTATTTCCAGAAGAAATCTGTTAAGAGCTTCCATTAGCACTTCAATCCTGTCAGCTGTCTTAGTGTGGAACTGTAATAGCACTTGATAGCACTTCCTGTTATTGTGGATCCAAGCGGGCTGTGGGCGTGCCCGGGTTGTCCCTCCCTCCATGACTCCCATGGCATGGTAACTTCAAAATCTATCACCTTTCCATTTTTCTCTTTGAGTTAAAACTTTTTATTTTTTAAAATACATTTTAAAGCATCATAGTGTGAAAATGCAATCGTATACTGGCATGTCCTGCCCTTACAACATTGCTTTGCTAGTATGGCTTCCAAAGTGGAGGGAGGGGGGACAACCAAGCAGGCCAGGGTGAAGGTGTGGCCAGGGAGTGGCCAGGGATACTGTAGTGAGGAAGGAACACCAGTGGCAATACCAATACTCATCTGCTTATGGTGGAAGGGTGCGGAAAAGAGCCTTCCTAACCCGACAGCACCACATGAATGGCAATGCCAGGATTGTAACACTACAACATGCTAATGGCATCTAGTGCAGAAATGGCCTTTGCTATGTTTTCAGAACACTTTATCAACAAATGAAGCACTATGCTTTGACAAAGAATGCTGATACAAATGAATGAATGAGTAACAAGGGCTTCATATTAGTGTTTTGTGCCTTTGCAGCTCTTCAGAGTTTGCTCACCTTTTGTGCAAGGTAGCACCCACATCTGACTCTTCCAGACTGTCTGGACCACCCTTTCTTGTACTGGGGCAGAGTGGGGAAGGAAGGATGGATGGATGGATGGATGGATGGAAGGAAAGAAGGAAATAAAGGAAGAAGGAAAGAAGCTTAATTGTATCTTCTGGAAAACTGCATGACAGGCAATTAACTTCTTAAGTAGGTTGAACATGCCCTTCCACCATGCATCCACTATTTAACATAAAAATATCAGTTTTCCTAGAGTTGGAAAGTGATTTCTGACCACTTTCACTTTGTTTTTCCTCCTTTTTTTGCCATTTTTGGTGGTTTGTGCAGCCAGAGGCATTCTAGGGCAGAAAATTGCACCCTGGAGCTGCTGCAGTTGCCCACTCCAGCTCTAGGTTATACCCCTATTTCTAGAAAATAACCATTTGTTCTTTGTCTTTATTTTCTTATTTAAGATATGAACAGAGAATTATGGGTTGGGGATAACAAAAAATAAAACATTTTGTTGTGTTGGAATAGTCAGAATTGTATTTGTCAGTTCTAGTTCTTGAAAGCAATCTCGCTAAATTTCCTGATATTTCTTGTACTTTCTTTGTGTTCGAAAATATTATTGGGCCCTTTAAAACATGCAGTAGCTGGCACTGTCTTCTGCTTTATCTCAGATTTAAAATGATAAATTGCTTAATTCAAAATCTACACAGGGATTGGGCAGAATTCCTCCACATTTTAAAGAAATCTGATCTAAGGCACTTCAGCCTTAATATGAACACAGTTATCATTCATAGTGCACACTTCTCTGCATGCTATTTTTTTAAAAAAAATCAGGTAAAATATGGTATAAAATATACATTGAGCCCACTCCCTAAATGGCAAACCCCAGGATTCCATAGGATGTTAAAAGTGGAATAATAGCACTGTAACAGGCTAGTGTGGAAATGGCCTATGATTTGCATGTTTTTCCCCAGTTTTCTTTAAGCTTCTTACACACTGACATGTAAGGGGTTCATTAATATCACGAAATATCCTGTTGAAGCATGAAAAGGATTGAGCAGGCAGCATTATGTTTAAATATGGGGAGAAGGGATTAAATTAGTTTGGTAATAAAACTGAAATCCTTTGTATAATAACAATAACAATAGCAATAATAACAATAGGAACCCAAACTCCCTTGGAAGATGGGTGGTGCTTTTCTATGGCTTCATAAATTATGCATGTTAGTTTTAATATGAATAAAAGATACCAGCCTTCCAAGACAAACATATATTAGGCTATAATCAATCATCTATGTCATTTTATCCAGCACTAGCTACCAGTAGGAAATTAGATGCAGAAGCTTTACATTTGGGTTGGATGCCTTGAGGGGAGGGTTTCTGCCGCCTCCAGCTTTTTTTTTCTTTTAAACTTAGATTGTTGCAAATTTAAAGCAAATAATTGTGAACTATTAAAAAAAATAATTACTGAATAGTTTATATGCAGTGGGAAAAAGACTGTGATGAATGTTCTTTGAGGGACACAGACAGTTCTGCAAGGCTGCCTGAATAAGTATATGAAGCCTCTACCACACTCCTGAGGTGATAATGAAGCTGCATGATCATGGAATAATAATAGGGTATGAGAAGTTTATATGAGAATGTAAGTAAAGCTCAACTGAGTTAGTTTTTTGTGTTTAGTGCAGACAATGAACATTTAAATAGCATTTTAAATTATCGGCATTTGGGCTTTAGCACAAAGGAAAACAAAAATGGCAGTTTGGGAGAATGTATGAGGAAACAGTACTTGAATTTATCTGCAGCAGTGCAAAAATGAGGAGGCATCTTTTATGCAAGACTACTCTTGGTGTAACCCTTCCTTAAAGTATTACATGTTTCTCAGCACTGAAAACAGAACTCAAGATTACACCTGAAAGGTTGAAATGAACATAGTTTAAGCTCATGCCATTTCCCATTCATGTTACAAATCTGGTCATCAGAACAAACTAGAAAGAGAAGAGTGAGGCCCTTTCTGCACACGGTTATTAAGGCGGGCCAAAGTGTCTTGCCATGGAGGTCTTCTGCATGTTGGAGCGGACTAAGTTCAGTTTATTTACCTTCGTTCCGCATGTAATTCCGACTAACTGTGCCCGCATGTGGTGATAAAGCGCACTATTTGAAAACTGGAAGAAATCGGTATTCCAATTTTCCAGATCGACCCGATTCATACTTTCACAGTGGTGCAGACACATACATTCGCACCAGTGCTACTTGGTGGTCAGGGGAGGGCTCATGGGAGGGGCCAGGGGGTAGTATGGACTTTCATACATACACACATACACACATATGCAATGACGTACTAAACCATGCAAAAAAAAAAAGGGTCAATCACAGCTGACGGGGCAGGGTGAGGGGAGTAGCGGGAGTGGCCACAGCAGAGGCAGTGTGGATTCATGAACTCGCACTCCTCTGGATCAGAATGGAACATATGCAGTAGCTGTGCAGAAGGAAATGAGGGAAAGTCCGCCTTGTTTCGAGCCCAGAAAATCAGGTAAGAAACAGCACGAACTGATTCACCAGCCTCATGTGGAAAGGGCCTGAGACTGATCTTTTTTCAGCTCCCACAGTATACCCCACAATTGATTGTTACCATTCATGAATCTCATTGCTCCCCACCCACATATGATACGTAGTGGACCTATGGAGTCTATGTTGAAAGTATTTACAGTCCCTCTTCTGTATTGTCCATAAAGCATCACCTGTGCCTCCCTAAATATCTTAGTAGGCTGAGAAGCAAGGCCCATTATTGTATCATTTTGTAGGAATCCCCTAGTGACTGTGTAACCTCTAATTATTTGTAACCAAAAATTCACCAGTCCTTGAGTTAATAGTTCTCTGTATAAATCCAATCGGCATACCAGCAGACATGACCAACACAAAATCTCACTAGTTCTGGCACTAAAACAATCTTTTATCAAATATATCTTTGGTACTAAAACAGGATAATCAGAGTTTAACATGCATAACCAGAAAATAGAAGTCCTGCAATTTTGTAGCTCATTTTTAAAAAGATAAGGGGGTATTATTTTATAGGGTACTAGTCTATATACCTTGTATTGCTTGTGATTTTATTTTCTCATAGGTGATATTTGTTAGAAAGATTTGAGATCCTGTCAATTCTCCAAACTGTCTTGTCCAGTACCTGTAACTTTTCCTCATATTCCCCAATCCAGTCTGTATTCAGAGTTATAAACATACACAGGTTAGGTTCCTGAGAAAATACACTGTCTTCCTTCTTGCTGCTAGGCCTCATCTCCATGGCTGAGAATTCTAAAAGCCCCTCCCTAAACTACAAACCCCAGGATTCCATAGAATCTTCTCAGGCAGCCAATCATATGAGGTCTTCACCTGACACAGCCAATCATATGAGGTCTTCTCATCTGATACAGACAAACAAACTTGTACTTTTATATATTAGTAGATAAATATTTTATAAATACCTTATTACTATATGTAATTCAACACTATAGTACATTGATAGGCTGAGCAGGATTAGCCAGTTCTCTGCCTACTGTTGATAGAAAGTCAGTATCTCTTCTGCTGTAGCTGAAACTAATACATACGTTCAGGGCAGGGCTGAGTTATTTATGGCCCTCTAGATGTTGTTGGACTGCAACTTCCATGAGTCCTAGCTAGCATAGCTAATGATGAGGGATGCTGGAAGTTGTGATCCAACAACATCTGGGGGTGGGGTCACAAATTGCCTACCCTGGTTTAGGCTAGACTTCTGGCTAACACAGCAAAGATTGTTCTTTTGTACTTGGAAACTTAAGGTTTGGAGACAAAATGCATATTCTGGATACAAAATGCTTTTAGATTTCCTTTCTAAAATTTCTTCTAATGTTCTCTTGTTGCTGTTTTGTTATTGTTTTCTCTTCTGCTTCTTTCTCAGTTTCAAATCTGAAGGAGACAGGTTTTTCACTTTTGAAAGTGAAAGTGTGACTGAGTTGCCTGCCTCTTAAATTTAGTCTAACATTGCATGCTGCTTACATAGCGTCACAGATGACAGTTGCAGTGGCTGAGAAAGCGTGAATTGCAACGAGGCAACTGGAAGGGAAGAAACAAACAGCATGCTGTAAATGGAGCAAGTCATAATAAGACAGAAATCAGTGTGGTCCTTTAAAGACATCGCCTCTGATGTGATATGAGCTGTAGTAGGCAAGAGTCTCATCACATCAGTTTCTTGAAGCAGATTGAGAAGGTATAAAGCAAGACATATGGATGGATGGCTGAGTCCCAATTCATCCTCAGATTTGTCACTCTGATGGAAAGCTGGTAAGGGGAAGCAAACAAAGGCAAAATAAAGGAGTAACCTACTGTTTCCTGAAGAATAGCCTTCCAATTGCTGCTGGGCACATTGACATAGAATTTAGCACTTCCTTCTGCTAGTAGAAACACTCCTTCTGCTCAGAATACTCTAGCACAGGAATAGGCAGAGTGCATCCAATAGGCTTCATACAGTACCCGGACATTTAGAGCCCCTGAAGTCTCCCCACACCATTTTTTTTTAAAAAGGGACACTTTGGGGTCAATTTTTGCCCCTAAAACACACAAAGCCTCTCAAATGCATGGAAATACAAAAATATCCCCACTATCTACCGTAAGCACCCCAGAGCCCTGTACTATCCCCAAATACCTTTGTTTTTCTCTGCAGCCCCTCTCAAAATGGGAGCAGAAAGTGACTTCTTGTCACCATTTTGAGAGGAACTACAGAAGATGAGTGAAATATTTGAGAAGTGTCTCTCTCCTATCACAAAGTGGAAAGGCCGTGGGGTTCAGGAGGAACACTTGGCCAGGGGAGGGGGGGGTCTGATGGCCCTACCAATGTTTGATATGATTGACTTATTCAGCCAAATGACACAGCTAGGCCTGTATTTCTTCCCTTGCAATCCAAACAACCGTGGACAGGAAGCACTGCCTCCATTTTAGAACTTGCAGATTTCAAAATACCATTTTTGAGTTTGCTCTCATATTCAGTGTGTGAGGTAAGTCTTCATTGTTCCTGTTTGCTGAAAGAAAACAGCAGCTGAGAGAAACTGATATGGGCAAGGGCATGAGAAATACAGAGCAGAACTGGACATATTCTCAGTCTCCTGGTTTCCAAATCCAACAACAGCCCTTTTCACAAGTTAATCTCCATGCATGCCATTTATGGATGAACAGACGCCGCAACTGATTAAATGGTGTCATGGTATGACCAAAACAAAAAATTCAAATTATGTGGGTGGTATTCTTAGTGGTGTATAATATAGGATCAGCCAAAGTTGCAAGAATAAAAAAGGTCTGTTTTGAACAGTACAACAAATCCCACTCTGCAGGCAGATATTTTTTCTGTAATAATGCTTTTGATATCTTTTATAATATTAGCCCCAGTGGTGCTGCCTGAGGGATTTCTTTAAGTGCTGTGATGCTCTGCAGTTTGCTATTAGAAAGACAGAGAAAACTCAGTTGCTGTTTTCATGTAACAAGTCCCTCCGTCCTACTATTAATGCTGAGGCAGTGACAACTGCTAACACAACAGTACTCCGCACCTGTCTTCTGTCTAGTTCACATCTTCCCATCAAACTTGTCTGCAGGAGAGAAATTAGCTAATCGTTGATCGGGCATGTCACTGAATAAATTTCAAATTGCTGCTAGTGCTTTTTATAAATAATTCAAAATAAAATGAAAGCTAAAGCAAACACAGCTGTAGCTTATGCTCCATCACCCACCTGCTGATGGTTCATCCAAGCTGGCATCTGCTCAATGTTCATGAAAACTTCTATGCCCACCACAACGTTCCTTTGCGCATCTCCATAACATTAGCAACTCTGAATGCTCCCCAGCCCTCTTGAGCAGCACAATTTAGATTTCAGTTGGTGGTATCAGCTTCATTCTGTCCCCCATATATTATAATTCCTCACTCTCAACTCAAATTTCTCCAGCGATACACATCTTTCCAAAAGAGCCTGAGGGTACACAGTTTCTGATTTGCTCCTGTGGTTGCTTTTATAGAATAAAAAATGAAATGGAAAACAAACATGTGCTGACACTGGCTGAGAGAAGTGGATATCAGGTCTTGCAAAGAGTAAGGCTACTAATTAATGGATAAAATAGGAGTTTGCTTTATACCAAAACTTGGTAAAAATCTATTGTAGCCTAAGATAATACTTGTAATGTATGCTCTTTGAGATCAATGAGAGCATGTTGGATGTTATTTTTTTCCAGAATAATGATAAACATAGATATTGTTGCTTTGCGTTAGTCCCAAACACTGCTTTTCAGCAAATGCTGTAAGACTTTTTCTCTCTATTTTTAAAGGATTTGAAAATAATTAATTTAAATTCAAAATAATTTAATTAAAATTAAAATAATTAATTTAAAATCAAACTGTAACATACAATGCCTAACACATTATTTTCCACTGAATATAATATATAAATGTTAGCTTATTAGAACAGTGTTCTGAGCTCCACTTTTTCTGTGTTCAGATTTTATGTTCCTCTTAGCCTATATGGTCTAATCTGACTGGCAGCAGTTGTCTAGGATCTTTTTCACAATCTGGTCCTTTTAGAGGTTCAGGAGTTGAATGGGGGATATTCTTCACTAAAAATAGATTCTCTTTCATCGTGCTCCTCCCGAGTACACAATCCACTACTTTCTGTTCTTAATTGTAGCTCCTATCTATAATCTTGAGGAGAGATATTTTGCAGCTCTGCTTTCTTAGATCCTTTTTATTGGTCATGCCAGAGACTGAACTGAGGATGCTGTTTATGCAAGACATGTGCTGTAATGCTAATCTATGTCTTTACTTTCTTTTTTAAAAGGTAAGAGCATATGTGTATGGTCATAGTTCAAACTGGGCATTAGAATACATAAACAGAAACAGGAAAAACTCTTATGGATACATTCTTGTAAGAGCATATGTGTATAGTCAATAGTTCAAATTGGGCATCAGAATACTTAAACAGAAGTAGGAAAAGTTCTTGTGCATGCGTTTTTATACTTGATGGATTTATCATCGCTGACCAACCAGATAAATAGTGAGACTAGACACAAAATGGATTCTAAAATGGGCCAATATATTTAAATCTACCCTATTTATTGTTTGCCCTCTTGGGAGCTGCAAAAGGAAGGAGAAAACAAAACTCATTATAGTCCTAAATCTCCTCTCACTACCTGCCAAATGATCATCTATTTAAGACACCAACCTAAGCCAGTTGTCCAAGTCCCAAGTAGTGTGAGATAGGCAATAAAAAAAAAAAAAGCCTGTGGAAAAGGGAGAAAATTCCTACCCGACCCTAAAGTGACCAGCTTGGCTTACATTGTATCATGGGTAGAAGGGTGGGTCAATTGACCAAGAACAAAGGGGGAGATGGGGTTGCTTGGCCTAATATAGGTGCTAGCTCCCCCCCAGTCTTTTTGTTGTGGTGCAAGCACTGTGGCCACTTCATTTGGTCTCTGCTTACCTTAAGGCCAGCAAAACAAGCCTGCCCCTCTGCATGCTGCACTAGGTAGGGGGGCACCAAAAAAAGGTAGTGATACTGAGCATTGATGTGTAAGATCTAAGAGGCACATTTGGCACAGGTTGAAAACAAATATGATTTTAATTTTGTTTGCTTTTGTGCTGAAGACATCCGTAGATTTTTATCTAGCAGCTGTCCTGTGTTAAACAGGGATGATGATGATGATGATGATGATGATTTTAAAAACTGCCAGATGCCATGATCTTCTCCCATATATGTATCTCCTCCCATGTTTTCCTACTTCTTCTACCTCTTTTATTTGGGAAAAATATGTTAAGGAAGGAAACAAAGAAAAACTCTACAGTGTCTTTTTGGATGATGATACCTTGTTTGATGGAGAATATTTTGAAGATCAAAACTCAACCAAGACCAGAATTGTTCTGGCTGAGACTGAAGAATGACCAGCTAGATAAGAACAGTGTATGAGTCATATAATACATGATCATGGTGTTGAGAATACTCAGAAGTGGAAAGATTATGCAATTCCATCTCAAGAAAATTGGCTGATGAAATTATTGGACATGACAGAGATGGATAAATTGATGACATTATTGAGAGATGGTTCTTTTATCTAATCTATAAAAGTCAAAGTTTGTCTGTTTGTCCATGTCAGGCAGAGAAGACCTCATATGATTGGCTGCCTGAGAAGATTCTATGGAATCCTGCGGTTTGCTGTTTAGGGAGGGGCCTTTAGAATTCTCAGCCGGACAGCTTTTGGGCGTGGCCAGTTGCTGTGGAGAAGAGGCCTAGCAGCAAGGAGGAGGCCAGTGTATTTCCCTCAGGAACCCAACCTCTGTATGTTAATAATAATTTTGAATACAGATTGCATTGGGGAATATGGACAAGACAGTTTGGGGAATTAGAGACACAGGATCTCAAATCTTTTTAACAAGTATCACCTCTGAGAAATAAAATCCCAGGCAATACCAGGTATATACACTAGTAGAATATGTGTGTGTGTGTGTGTGTGTGTGTAGGGGAGGGTTATACTGTTATTAATGTCAAATGGTGGGAGACAAATATTAACAGGTTTTGATTAATTGAAATGGTTAGTAGAACATTATTAGGATTAAGATATTAAGATATTTTCTTCAGTAGAGAACTAATTATGTTACATTCTTAATAATGGATACCTTTTTCATTATTGTAAATATAGATAAGGATTATAGAGGCAGTATAACAAAGGATAAACAATAACAGTTCTCTGAGTAGTTGGAAGTCAACTGTGTATTTGTTGTATTCCCTTCTTAGTTATGGTTTAGTAATTGTTTGGTAGTTTAGATAGTTGTTTGTATATTAGTTTAGTTAGTGTCATTTAGTTCTAGCTTGTATGTTATTGCATTTTTGCCTTGTTTGTAGTTTTATATTATTTAAAAGTGTGATAATAAAAAATATTTTTTAAAAAAAGAAACAAGAAAATCTCCACAGTGTCATTTGATTAGCATACTACCAGGATGTGACAAATCTGTCCAGGGAGTGAATAAAGTATTCAAGGTATTTGAAAAGTATTAATTTTCTGTACCTTATATAGCACTGTATTTTATTCATGTAGGTTTTGAAAACCCTATTAATTACATGTACTTTACATGGAAAAGAAGGTTCAAAACCTGTATTTTTATACAAAATGTAAGTCATAAAAACACGGAAGACATAGGCCCTTTCCACACCCTACCTTTTTGTAATGTAGTCTGAAGGGAATATCAGCAGCAGCTCTGCTAGGAGGGGAGCGTGACAAGAATGCTTTCCTTTGCATTGGCTGGCTTCCTGTGGAAGGGAGTGCAATGGCCATGCCTCTTCCTTCTGCAGCACAGCTGGCTACTTTCCAAGGTTGCGCTGGTGCAGGGAGTGCAGTCATCGCGCTTATGAGGCTTCTGCAGGACAGGTAAGTGCTGGATGGTGGCACTATCGCAGGTCATTGATGGGGAAAACTCGTCAATGATTTAACCCATGATTGCACCACCTGGGGATGGGAGGACGGGACCACAACGGCGTCTTGGGCCATTTCCGCACTACACTGTTGCAGTGCTATTATTCCACTTTCAACACCCCGTGGAATCCTGGGGTTTGCAGTTTAGGGAAGGGCATTTAGAATTCTCAGCCAAAGAGCTCTTCGGCCTTAGTAAACTGCAAACTCCAGAAATCCACAGAATGTTGAAAGTGGAATAATAGCATTATAACAGCGTAGTGTGGAAATGGCCATAAAGAAGTATCATTGCAGTCCCGTCCTTCTCTTGTCTCCATGGCAGGATAGGAAGGTGCAGCAGAAAGAGCCATAGAGAAGAGAAGTCAGCTTATAGTTTTCTGGATGTTGTTGGATTTCAACTCCTTCTAGCCATCATAGCTATTGGTGATGCATGATGGAAGTTCCAGACCAATAGCATTTGGAAGGCCACAAGTTGCCCACTCTAGGTGTAGACCTTTACTCAACTATATAACAGGTTCTTTGTGAAAATATGGAATTGTGTGTGGGAGGGCTGACATTCAGATTACTGTTTATTTTTAACCAAGTGCAATTTAATTGAGATAATTGGCCAAAAAAGTAAGTTTCCTATAGAAAAAAATATCTTTAATGGAAGCTAGGAAGCTTAAAAATATCATTGGAATGGCTTTAAAACACAAACACTTCAATTACTATAATAACAAATCCTGGCAGAGTTGTGTAATCAAAACATCTTTGAAAGGTAAAATATAGATTACAGAATATATGGCAGGGCTTTGTGCTTCAGATCTGCAGCTTCTAAAGCATGGGTTTGATTTGTAATCTTCTGATAGACCTCTAGGAAAGACATCCTTTTTTCCTTCTTATCAGATGTGAAGCAAGAACAAGAAACAAGAAACAAGAAATATGAAATATTTCAGGGTCCTGACTGTGAGAGCTTGTTTTCTCTTCTCAGGAGCAATTATCATGTCTTATTTCCTTCAAATATGTATAGGCACACACTAATAGTCTTATGTGCTATAAGTTTAGTTTAACTGACATCTCCTGGACAGGCACAAAATTAAGGAAAGAGGACAGACTTTAGAATATGAAAAAAAGAGAGTATAGGGTGCATTAAGGTCTAAATATCCTAAAGGCATCAGGTCCCATATGATCTTGGAAGCTAAGCAGTGTCAGCCCTGGTTAGTACTTGGGTAGGAGGCTGTCAACAAATACCAGGTGTTATATGCTATATCTCAAAGGAAGGAACTGGCAAAACCACCTCTGAGTATTGCTTGTCTAAGAAAACCTGATGAAATTTATAAGGTTGCCATAATTCCACAGGTGACTTGAAGGCATGTACACACACACACACACACACACACACACACACACTGAAGTGCATTAGTACTCTGAGCTTAAAAAATAGAACCTCATTCTCTGAATTTGAAAATATCTCACGACTTTAAAAGAGAAACCCATGAGTTTGTGAAATATGTATGGTTCAGAGAAGACAAGTTTCTCCTCTTACTTTATTCAGTGTTTTAGTCAGTAGAATAGTTACTATTTTTGTAACAAGAATTGTAGGATTCTTATCCTAAGAAAAGCCCGGATGGTTATCTCTGTTAGCAGCCATGCCTTATGATGTCAGACAGCTCTTTGTGCTAAACAGAAAGGGTCCTACAGGATTACCCTCCAGACAGAATGAAAACTGGTGAGTAAAGAAGGCCCACTATGTGATATTCAGTGGCATGCTGGTACATTGGTTTTTGTACAGAGTTAATTGGCTGGAAAATGGAACACGAAGGATTATCAAGGGGTGAGCTGCAGGAATTCTAATGGGATCGAATAAATTGCAAGGTCTTTCTCTTTTTCTTCTTGTGGTTCAGCTACACAAACTGTTCCTAGAAAAGCAATTCCATATTACAAATAATGTGTGCAGTTGGCAGGGCTGCATTAAGGTTTTAATAGGCACTAGGCACTCTTGTATTCAGCTCATTGCCTTGCCCTGATGTACCTCTAGGGGTGTTTTTGTAGGCCCTAAAATCCTAAAATTTTGTAGACCCTAGGAACTGTGCCTAAAGTGCCTAATGGATAAGGTAGACTTTGTTGTTGGTCAAGTCATAGAATGAAGAATAAAAACTAAGCACACCCAGTCCTTTGTACCTTTCCTAATCTTCCATTTAGATGACAGAACCTTGGCTGCATCAAGTTCAGGGCAACATATTCCAAACATGTGATGCCAATATAGCTGGTTGGTCAGATGATGTATTTAACAAGCATACAGAGAGCAGTGACAATTATCTAAAGAGGTCAAAGTTCTGCTGGGGCAAGTGTATACAAGGCTTACAGAGGTAAATGATCTGTAGATGTTAGATACTAGAAGATTTTAAACTGGGGTGTGAATCATCCAGCCCAACAGATGTTATTGGATGATAACTCTCATCAGACCCAGCTAGCAGAGCCAATGGCAAGTAAAATTGGGAGCTGCAGTCCAAGAATATAGAATCATAGAATAATAGAACTGGAAGATACCACAGGGGACATTGAGTCCAACTCCCTACTATACAGGAACACACATCAAAGTACTCCCAACAGATGGCCTTCCAGCCTCTGTTTAAAAACCTCCAAAGAAGGAGACTCCATCACACTCCGAGGCAGCATATTCCACTGCTGGACAGCTCTGACTATTAGGAAGTTCTTCCTGAGGTTCAGGTGGAATCTTTTTTCCTGTAGTTTGAATCCATTGCTCCTTGCCCTAGTTTCTGGAGCTGTGGAAAACAAACCTGTTCCCTCTTCAGTATGACATCTGGAAGGCCACACAATTTGAATCTTTGTTCTAAACCAAGATGGAAGATCTTTAGTGTCTGCTGATAATGGTGAGGTCAAGTTGTACTTTTCTTAGGTTTGAAATACATAGTGAAAGGGGTGTCGGGGGGAGAGAGATTTCTTCCCATGAAAGAGCAGCCTTCTCTGAGAAATCATTGTCCTGTGAAACTGGACCTCTATGTCTTTTGACAAAGCACTTGCCCAGGTAGCATTTTGCTATCTGCCTCTCTGGTTCAACTCCTTTAAGAGAAACAAATGCAACCATTTGTAGAGCTTAATTGACCTGTTCTTTTGACAAAAGACAGAGGATCAGACAGAGGTCTGCACACTATTGCAGCATTATGCAGCACCTTTTATGATTCTCTGCTTCTGCAGCCATGTGGATGGATGGCCTCTGGTGAAAGAAAACACAGAAGTAAGGATTTTCTCCATTATGAATAGGGTTGCCAAGTGTGTCAGCAGCACCTGCTGTAATTCCATCTTCTACACAATTATTAAAGTGACAGAAGCCCTGATCGTTATTTAACCTGTTGTTGCTGTTGTTATTGTCATCATCTGCTTTCAAGTCATTTCTGAGTTATGGCAACACTAAGGCAACCCTATCATTGGGGTTTCTTGGCAAGATTTGTTCAGAGGGTCTTTGCCTTTGCTTCCTCTGCTGGCAACCCTAAGAGGTCTGCAAGCAGAGATGGATCTATGGTGGGGCAACTGGGGCACAAGCCCCAGGAACCAGTGCCAGGGGGACGCAAAAAAAAGAGAAGCTCCCCTGCTGGGGTCCTTCCTGACTGGGGGAGGGGTGGCAGCAGCAACCCTCCCACCCACCGCTGTCCCCTGCCCCAGATCAGACTAGAGAGGGAGAAGGAGAGAAGGAAGGAAAGAGACCAGGGAGCAGCGCCAGCCCCTGCTCCACCAAGGCTAGGCCCCCAAACCCACAAGAGATAAAGACATGGGAATGCAGGGCTGGCTTCGATGGATCCACAGGGAGCAGGGCAAGAGGGCACGAAAGATGGTGGGAGGTGGAAGAACAGGGAAGTGAAAAACAGGAGTGTATTTAGGGGTCAGAGAGACACAAGCCCACCAGCTAACTGGCCAAATAGATGTGCATTCAACCCACCTCATCTCGCCTCCCGACCTCCTTTCCTTCCCTCTTGTCGTCCCTGCAAGGTGGCTTCCCTTTTCCCAATGCACTTTCCTTTCTTTCCAGGCTCCGAGTTTCCCGCCACCTCTTCCCTTTTCCTCCTCTCTGAGGCATCTGGAGCAACGTGGCCATGAAGTGGGTCTCTTCCCATGGGATGGATGGGGGGGGGGGCGGCAAGATGTTTCCTTGCCCATGAAGAGTCCACTAAAGTGCCAGAGCGCCCCTATGGAGGGGGTCTCTTTGACTCCTTTGGAGTAGGTAGACACCCCTCCTGCAGCCCTTGGAGAGACCAACCTTCCTGACCCATGCTCCATCAACTCCATCAGGTGGGTGGGAGGGTTGCTGCTGCTGCTACCGCCCCTCCCCGCTGCTGTGCAAAATGGGGGAACTGGCATGCCTCCCTGTTGGCTGCAGCCACTGACAGAAAACTTTAGCACAAGAAGACACCCGAGGGGCAGCAGATATCTCTATCTCCCCCCACCACATCCCTGTCTCCCTCAGACACTTACATCAGAACCAACGCGACCTACACCAAGCCCTCCTGATGCTACCAGGAGATAGGGTCAGACAATGAGGCAACAATGTTGTTATAACTGTTATTCCAACCATTGATGCTGACTACCTTTGCTGTGAGTTCTTTCCTAAAGTCTAAAGTGCGGGGTGTGTGTGTGTGTGTGTTTGCTTTTCTTTTTTCTTGGTGTGTGTGTGTGTGTGTGTGTCTGTGTGTGTTTGTGTAGGCAGGAGGTGGTGTGAATGTGCGGGGAGCTGTGTGGCAACTCTATTTGCCAATGAATGGCGAGGGATTCACATGTAAGAGGCAGAAAATTACACGTGCAGCCACCAGTCTGTTTGAAACAGTGGCTTTTGCTGCCACTCTGGTGGCAGAGTGGGTGACTGGCTCTTTCTTTGCCCCAGGGTGGGCATGGTCCCCCTCACTCCACCCCTACATGGCCATACCAGACTGCAGAGGAAGAAAGAAAGCTAAAAGCATCCTCTCTGAAGAGAATATTGAATTGGGAATCTGGACGAGAGAGAGTGAGAGTGCGAAGGAAGGGGTGGGTGAAAGGGCGGTGAGGGAGAAATTATGGGCTGCGTTCCTTCCTCCTCTTACTGCCGCTGCTGCCCCCTCCCACCAGGAAAGATCCCTGCAGGGGCGGGAGTCCTCCCACCACACCCATGCCCACCACTCCCTCCAGGTTCTTCCTGGCCCAGTGTGAGGGGAGGAGCCAGCAGAGGCAGCACCTAGGGGCTCAGTTTCTAGGCTTGCCCTAGGCGCTGGTGAGGCTCCATCCACCACTGTCTGAAAGTTAACCAGAGGCTTAATCAGACCACCAAGAAGTACAAAGTCATGGAGCTTGTTCCATAAGGAAAAACCAAAGCACTAAGATCTGCAGGAAAGGGAATACATTTATGAGGACCAAACAAAATATCACAAAATGAGTGAGAACTTCACTCAGTTGCCTTCCAGTAAGTACTTGCCAATATTATCTTTGCTATCCTTCCATTGGCAGCTTAACACGTTTTTATTCTGACAGGCTTTTAAAACGGAAAGTTTTTGAGAAATAAGTTAGGGAGTGATGTATTGTTTTAACCAAACTATTTTTAAGAGGTTTTTAAAATCTTTTTAATTGCATTTTATTCTTTCAACTTGAGGGGGATGAGCTGTTTTAATGCTGCAAATAGTTTAATTCTATTTTGATGTTCACTTTTTGTATTTTTAATTGAATTGTTCTTTTAAACTGTGAGTCACTTTGAGTTCCAATTTTGGGGGAAAAGTGAGATTTAAATAAATATAGTTATTAATAACAGTAGCAGCACCAGCAACAGCAACATTTGCAAATGCTTTCATTTTGGGGGACATTAAAAAAAAGATATTTGGGAAAATATGAGCACAAGAGAAAGCAAAAGTTTAATAAGAGATTAATAAAAGGGTGGTATTCACAATAGGATTTTCCCTGTGGGGGGAGGAAATCTGCCACTCCCAGCAGCTGAGTCAGTTTTTCAACACCTCAAGTTGTTACCCTGATTTCTGGGGGTCCCGGGAGGGACACCTTAATGTGCTCAAAATAATGGGGAATGGGAATTAGCTACAGCACTAGTTAGCAATGCGAGAAGCAGGGCAACGTAGCGAGATCTTGAACCCAATGTCTACGGGGTCAGGCCGAGTCAATAATCAAACAGGAGTTAATACTAATTTTTGTTCTTTATTTATAAATCACAGCAAACGTATACACTCACCCAGAAAATCAAGAAAAACTGCACAATTGCGCAGCCACGCACACAGTCCTAAAGAAATAAAGAGAGGAAAATAGATAGGGGATTTTCAGAAGGAGTTTTTGGGGAAATACTGCACCTGGTCCTGTAGCCAAGTAAAAGGAAAGAAAGTAGGTTCTCAGCACGTGGAGGCTGAGGGGAGACTCGTCAAACGGAGAGGCAGCAAGTCGGGAGGCAAGTCACGAGCGATCCGACAAGACGCTCAAAATCAGGGGTTCTTATAGCGGAAAATGTGCCCGCAGGCTAGTCCGTTCCAGGGGAAAACAATGGATTTTGGGGTGGAGACAAAGCCTCCGAAAAGTCAGTACTTTTAGATGATTGAATTATGACAGCGTTGTCAATACCATAGACAGACGTGGAGTGCTTGAGAGTTGGATAGTCCGCTCATCAAGCTGCCTGCTCGGGGCAGGGGATCTTTTGTAAACAGCATGTATACATAATGTGATCTTAAAAGGTACTTGCTTTGAGGTCTCCTAAAGCTGCAGACGTAAATTACTGGCCTGCCTGGATTGTAATTTGAATGGTTCAGCTATTTTCGGCCACGCCTGTGTGCGTGCTTGTCCGGGGGCCTCGCAAGCACGTGGAGAGGAATGGGTAGTGAAGGCCAAATTCTTGATATCAAATGATATCTAATATCCCACAAGTTCAGACTAGAAAACTGCAGTAACAAAGTGTTTTGTTACAAAGTAACAAAGTAACCAGCACACACACACACACACACAGAATTCTCAGACTCTTCTGCTGATGGGCCTGTCTTTTTGTGAATCATCTCTAGGACACTTTTTATGCTTACCTTGTCAGCATATGCATCAGGATGATAGAGAAAAAAAGCCCCACATTATCTCTGTTCTTCCTTCTCTTGTTTAGTCAAATGACAATATATTTTGCAGTAGGTATTAACAAATCACTTAACTTTGTACTGTTAGGCAGGGAATCTGATAAATCTGCAGTTCTTGGAGTTTGGAAATGAGGTTCTGCCTTGGATCTGAACCTAAACATCTAGTATAAGATTAGAGACAGCTTAGGATTTTGTGGGTGCGTCAACTACCTTGAGGCCCATCAGTCTTTCTGAGCTGGGTGAAGTGGTATCAGGCATAATTCTGGGAAACTCCAAGGCTGTTGTCATTGGGACTGCATTAGGGGAAGTTATTTTTGAGGACTTTCTGTTTGTTTTTTATGGTGTATTTTATCTTTGTATGACTTGTGCTTTTTTCGTTGGACCGGTATCTAGCTCCAATGAAAGGATGAAGGTTGGATTAGAGGTATTTCAAAACAATCTTATTAATTAACAACACAACACAGATATTTGAGGAAGGGCAAAAATGCACTCCAATGTGTATTATCTTGGACAGGCACTAACTTCAGGTATGGACTATCATTGTCAAGAATATATGGAAAAATATGAACAAAGAGAGCTACGGACTGGAACATAAGGATCTTCATTTTGCATGGGAAGTTGGCTTGACTGACATGTCTTAATTGTTAACTTTCTTGATCTCTCAGGATGGGGTCAAGCAGGCTTAAAGAGTTCACATTCCAGATTCACGGATTATGACACCTAGCAGTCATTGCAGAATCATGAGTGGGTAACCAACAAGCAAAAACAAAACAAAACAAAAACCCAATAGGTTCACTATGCCAATAAATTCATAAGATGTAAAGTGCTAGTCTCCCTCCCCTCAGTCCAAATGATTCCCATTCTGATATTCCAGACTTTTGGGATGTCCCTATTTAAAAACACATTACTACAAAAATCTTCTCTTTTTACATTTCTATTTTTGTTTGCCTTTAGTGACCACAATTACTGCAGCAAAAGCAATAGATCAAAGCATGCTACCTTATGGGAATTGCATTTTTTTTTTTAAAAAAAAGAAAAGCAAGAAATATTATCTGCTATTAGGTAGTCTTCAAAGGACTACAGTGGCTGTGATCTGGTTCAACTCATGGGCAATTAGTCATGCAGGTATTGGCAATTCCATATGTAGATCTGTGTTCATATCAAGAGTCACCCATATAGTTCAGTAAGGGTTTGATTGCAATGTGGGTAGAGACGTGTACATCTAATAGAGATATCTTGCCCTAAATTGGATTGGGGCAAGGGGTTCACAAAAACTCACCTTGTGATTTTGTTCTGAATTGCTAACCCATTATATGCAACTGCTTCTCTACATTACTTGAACTACAAGTTAGTGTAATTGGAAAACAATTATTTCATCATATGTAGTAAGCTCCAATATCTGGCTGCAAAAATGACATCCCTAGTGTATAGTTTCTTGAGTTCTTCTAATTATGTTTTACAGCTATTTTGGTTTCTGTCCAGTTGTGCTTTTCTTTTAATAGCTCCAGGAGCATCCAGCAATAAACATTAAAAGAAATTGCAGAATTATCAGCAACTGCTTTTCACAAGCTGTACTGATTAAATTCCTGCAGTCTCATTTTCATAACAAAGCCTGAGACAGAAAATAGTACACTCTGAATCTTCCCTTGACAACGATTAAGATAAGGCTGAAAATAGCATGAATGAAACCCATTCCCCCATCTCATCTTTGTTAGTGCATGGCTGACTTGATCTTCGGATCCTTGTTCACTCTGCAGGAGTAAAAAGATACACATTGCAAAGGTGATATTGACACACTTTATCTGTGGCAACAGCAAAGAGAATTGCATCTCTCTCAGCTACTTTTGTAAAAGTCCTCAGAAAAAGGCAAGTTTCTAATCCTGCCAGTATCCGCTACCTACTATCTGATTGCTGTCTTCTCTTTGCTTCTTCTCTCTGCTTCCGATCCAATCAAAACAGAGATCTTAAATATGATGTCATTCTAGGTCCTGTTGCAGATAATATAAACCAAGTAGGTTTAGATGTTGGCTTTTGGTTGCCTTGCATCAGATTACTTCAGCCATTATACCTGCTAGGAGGGTTTTTAGCAGTCAAATCTGCTTATACCTCGTGTTGATAGAGATGCAGATGTTCTCATCTCTTTATTCACCTTCGAGTGTGTGTTCCATGTAGTCTTAGCCTTCTCTTTGTTTTCACTAAGATTCTGATACACATAGCTTCTTGCATCATATCTTATATCCTGTATGTTATATTCTATAGGTTATAATCTGCATTTATGTTTCCAGGCCTCAAAAGTTGATGTGATGAATCTGATGGGAGGGGTCTTGACCACAGAGCCCCCTTGGCAACTGAGAGTGTTTAAGCTGATTGGCTGGTGAAATGGAACCTTAGATAGCCCAGGAGAGGGGCTGGTGGAAAGAGGAAAATAATGGATTTTAACTGTCTGGTGTGTGTTCGAAGAGGAGTGTGATTTGTGGTGTTTTTGGGGAAGGTTGGAGATTTGAAGAGCTCTGTGGGAGAGAGAACTGAGAAACTGGGTGTACGAGAGATAGTGAATGAATTGAAACAGAGAGAGAGAGAGAGAGAGAGAGAGAATGGTGTGCTGTTTATAAACATTTAGATATAAGACACATTTAAAGCAACAGTGTTACAATAAATGTTTGAAGTTCTGTGTTCCTTAAAACAGTGTCACAGAGTCTTATTTGAATCCTGGAATATACACGCTACCAATAATAACGTCTTGACCTTAGTACCAACAATACCACAGTCTGGGAAAATATAAATCACTGCTGACCCTTACCTCTGGGAGAAGGGCAGAGTTAGGGAAGGCAGTAAAGGAGGAGAGTCCTGAAAGGAAGGAGCCAAGGGGGGACAAGAGTGAGGAAGGGACTGCGTTCTCAGAGAGGGAGAACTGAGGCAGACCCGTTTGTCCTGGCCCTGGCTTGATTCAGAGATCTTCCTGGCTGTTCAGACCTGAACACAAAGAGGTGTCAGGCTGGGCAGGCCTTGAGTGCAAGGCTTGGGTGCACCTTTCATACTCGGCACTGATGGGCAGTGGTTTTGTTTTCCCTGCTCGTAACGGTTGGCAACCAAAATAATCTCGGCCTGTAATAATACTTCCTGCCCTTTTCACACCCATACTTTTTGTTAGTGTCATACTGGATTGGCAGGGATAAGTACATGGTGCCAATGCAGTATGAAAATGCAATAGGCAATACACTGTTTTTTCAACATTTCTGTGCTATTGTAATACCCAGAAGATCCAATATTGCATGGTGTGCAAGTGAGGCATTTTCCTGCTCTGAGAGGTGCTAATTGTTTAATTGTTGTTTAAACAGCACTCACACATATTTATTCGAGTGTTTGTATGTTTTTAATCTGTAGCAGTTTTAATAATTTGTAAGCTACTTTTAGCCCCTTATTGTGGGAAAAAAGCAAAATATAAAGGAGATGATGACGACGATGATGACACTGATCTCAGTTATAAAATTTTACTCTGTAGGTAATATTCAGTTTAATTATCAACTTTGACAGGAGAACTTAAGTGAAACATAACTAAGTGTGCATCATCAATTTTGTGTTGATTTTATTTGCCTCCCTTGCCCCAATATGTGCATCATTCTGAAACTGCAAGGACAAAAGTATTTTTTTTTAAAAAAAATAAACTGAGTTATTTGTTACTGTCAAGATCTATAGGGTTAATTTGAACAGGTGAATTAAAATACTTTAGGAAACAGATTATTGTCTTGCTCATTGAAGAACATAAGTTTATCCAGCTATATATTAAAGATAGGATTAAATGCTATTGTATGAAATTATTTTCACAGTTGGACCAAAGAGCAGCTCAGGGGATTATTTTGGGAAAGACAGAAGCCTTTCCTTGAACTAGTAGTATGAGAATGGCAACAGATTTTGAATTCTCAAAAGTGAGGATGAATGCAAATATCTGCTACTTAAAAGATTTCTACTTATAAACCACCATAGGCCCTGTGCCCTCAATTCACATTCTAGGAGTATATTATTTGAAGAATATTTCAGTATACTATATTGCATTTATCTTTTGTTTATAACTATACTCTTATTCAATTTTAAATTAATCTGAAATATGATTAATTTTAGCTCTTTCGGCATCTTAATTTTGTTATGTAGGATCAGCCTTACATAATATATGAGAGAGTCTCTTTCCATTTGAATTCAGCATGGCTTTAGTCTTGGTTTTACAGAATTGTTAGAAAAAGCTTGGTGTTTTTGTTCACTAATTTCTGAAATAACCTTGCCTCTGCAAAATCTTCTCTGCAGCACTCACTGGCCTTGCTTTCAAGGCAATGGCTGATTTCTGTTTTCCCTTTAGCAATTCTCTTTCCTCAAAATATACTTTCTAGCCACAAGGATTGGGAGGCCATCTTAAAATGGAGAAACTTCCAGTAGCAGCGTGGGACAGATAAAGCAGTTTTGTAAATCTTACTAGTGTTGAAAAATGTGAGAGATAATAATGGATCCTTCTAGCAGAGCAATCAACTGAACAAACAGAACTTGAAGAACAACCAGTCCCATGTTCACACCCGCCCACACAGGGTTGACAAGAGAAAGGAAACAAGCTTAATCTTCTTTTAAAACATATAAAAATTGCTTTGCCTACTAATACTGTGCACACTCAAAAATATTGTGGAGCAGATAAGGCAGAGGAGAGAAGAGTCAAATGGCTGCAGGTTAGAGAGACTCAAGAACATAGTAGGTGTGGAAAAAGAAACGAACAGAAAATCAGCAAACATTCAAACTGTTGCTGCTGCTGCTGCTGTTGCTTGCCTTCAAGTTGTTTCTGATTTAAGGCAACCCTGAGGTGAACCTATCACTGGGTTTTCTTGGAAAGATTTGTTTAGACATGGTTTGCCTTTGCCTTCCTCTGAGGCTGACAGAGTGTGACTTGGCCAAGGTCACCCACTGAATTTCTATGGCTGGGAAGGGATTTTAACCCTAGTCTTGAGGGTCACAGTCCAATGTTCAAATTTCTACATCATGCAAACATACAAACTAGCAGTTGGAATAGTCATGTAAAGTTTGCTAATTCTTAACAACTAAGACCTTACAAACTGCATATTCCCAACACTAAGATATCTGGGAATGGCTGCTAGGTCTTCACTAAAGTAAAAACAAAACAAGCATGTTGGAAACTTCCTTTTGGGGAAACTTTTGGTGGTTAGATGAGAAGTGTGGGACCCTCTGTATCTCTGCAGCCCCTCTCTGAAAATGTTTTCTCATCTCACATGCCCTCTAGTCCTGAAGCACAGAGGAAAGAAAACCATCTTTGAAGATCAACTGCAAGGCAGGTGATATCAAGTATTGGTAAGAACAGGATGTCTGTACAATTCTCTCACATTCTCTTCCTTTGCTCATAAAATCAGAGTCTCCTCAACTGCAACTTTTATGCCATTGCAAATGATATCCAGGTTAGCACACACACACACACACACACACACACACTCTACTATAGAATTTGGTTTGACTTCAGAGATAATTAAAGAAATGATACTGGCTGAAAATGATATATTCCTGCTGTGAAGGAAAAACTGAATAAAAGAAAATGAAGGGATGAGAAAGAAAGTAGTTGTGTGTAGCGTGTGTGTGTGTGTGTGTGTGTAGAGAGAGGAGAAACACAACTTATTGGATTTTTTGACCAGAAAGTATAAGGGTTTAAAAAGAAAAGAAAAATAAAGCAAAACGATGAGTGCCTTAAGTCTTATTGGGAAATTAAGGAGCATTAACAGTAAAGGCATTTGCAATAAAGGCAATGTTATTAAACTGGAAGGTGAACAAAGCTTGAAAGTATTTTCAATCAAATAATGATTGGCCTGGAATGTTATTGAAGGGAAGTCTCCAAAAAGCCCATTTTCTTCATTTGTCCTCTCTAATGAAAAGAAAAAAAAACTCTTAAAAGAATGGAATTTCCTAAGAACAATAAATAAGAAGGTGCACAATATTTTTCCTTTATGTTATTGCCAGGAAAATGCATTTTTATCTCAGACAGATGTTTTAAAGTTACAAATATACACCAAAGCAGGTATTTATTGATCAAGGAGTCCAATATGTTCACTTCAAAAGGTATTTTATCTCTGAATTTCAGCAGGAAATCTTCCCTCTGTTCAAGGCAGAGAGAAGAGTTACAGGATTGTCTCCATGTTTCATTGTTTCTTGAGGCACTCAGAGTGAATGAACTTCGCTGGTAGCGCATAGGATTTATGGATGATTTAGCCAGGCAAAACCTACCCAACTGTGTATTTTTGATAGTTTTCTTACAATTTCATCTTCTGAGGTACAAGGTTCCCATTCTCATAAAGAATACAAATGTAGGTTCTTTTTATCTACCCTTATTGTCATGGGAGAGTCTTAAATGGCTTGTCTTACATTCTTTGTAGCTTCTGCATAACCTTCTTCTGTCCAGATAGAAGTATCAATATAATTTCATTCTATTAGGGGAAGTCCAAGAAAACTGGGAGGAGGGGAGGCGGAAAGAAGTTACCTTGAGATGTCTCTTGGCAACAATTCATGCCAACATCTGTTGGATTTATCTAAATTAAAACTAATGAAATGAGGCTGTCCTAAGTATCCTTGGGTAAAGGATACTCAAAACATTTAAAATGTTACTTTCTCTGGGCCAAACAGATATTTTTCAGTTTGTGGTATACATCCCTTCAGGGCAAAATCTACTGCTAAATTGAAAAAGAGCTTAATGGCAAGTATAACTAGCTGAGGTAAAAAAATCAGAAGGACTAGGCTTTTGTGGCAGGACAAATATCTGCAACGTGTCATAAAAGGTATCACTAAGCAACTATTGTTGTGCATGCAACATGAGTAACCACAGTTCTCTTTTATATGAAAGATACCATTCAGAAGTGCACCTGCTATGGACACATGTGGTGAGTCTTCTTGATGGCATCACTCAGTAAAAAAGAACAAACATCTCTCTCCTGATCGCGGTATGGCAGAATTACAAACAAGCTTCTCACATCTCCCTAAATGCTATACAGTTTCAAAGAAGACCAAAGGGAATGAAGAAAATACTGGGTGAAGGAGGCTCAGCATATGTTATATCCACAGAGAAGAAGTTATTGTTGTCCTTTTCTTCTTTTTCCTCCTTCTGTTCTTTCTTTCTTTCTTTCTTTCTTTCTTTCTTTCTTTCTTTCTTTCTTTCCTTCCTTCCTTCCTTCCTTCCTTCCTTCCTTCCTTCCTTCCTTCCTTCCTTCTTTCTTTCTTTCTTTCTTTCTCTCTCTCTCTCTCTCTCTCTCTCTCTCTCTCTCTCTCTCTCTCTCTCTCTCTCTCTTCCTTCCTTCCTTCCTTCCTTCCTTCCTTCCTTCCTTCCTTCTTTCCTTCCTTCCTTCGTTAATACTGCCTTTCCCTCATGACTAGGGCCATTTCCGCACTAGGCTGGCCCCTCCCTAAACTGCAAACCCCAGGATTCCATAGGAGGTTGAAAGTGGAATCATCGCGCTATAACAGCCTAGTACAGAAATGGTGTAGGATTCAAGACAACTTGCAAAAATTAAAACAGATACACAGTATATGACAGTAGAAAACCATAACTACAAATACACAGAAGTCATTTTGAAAATTTAATTAAATTATCTATATAATTTTTCAAAAAATATCATTAAAAGAGAAGGAAAAAAATCAATAAAACAGCAAACTGTGAGAACCTCATTGCACACATTTACAAGGCCTGCCAGATTAGAAATGTTTTCACTGGCTGGCCATTTTCACAAGAAAAGTACCTCCTTCACTAAATGAAATTTTGAATAAATATTCACTGTAAATATAACCAAACTGGTTGGTATGTTTCATGTTTGTGTGTATTATCTTAAAATGAGTGGGGAATATGTGGCCTCCAGCTGTTGGCTGGTCGTCAGCTCCTATCAGTGTTAGCAGCTATTGCCAATGATGTGGGATGATGGAAGATGCAGTCCAATGATATCTGGAGGCCACATACTTCAAACCTCTGATCTGAAAAAAAGGATAAAAATATATTAGATAGATATTTAATTTTTGTAAAAAATGAAGACAGGATAAGATATCCTGAAACAGTATTTCCAAACATTATTTGGCCCATACATATGAGAGAAGCTGCTATATGTACACATAGCAGCTTTGGAAGTTGTTTTCATTGGGGAAAATGGTAAGGAATGGATTGTGCTCCTCCCCTTTTGCCATGCTTCTGATGTGGTGAGGGATAAGAAGTACCTTAAATCTCTTTTTTAAAGAAAATAAATACAAAGATACGCAAATAAAATAACCATTTAACATAGTATCTCGGCTGGCCCTCATTCAGTGCCGTATCTTTTCTTTATTTAGGTTACAGTCTTTTCAATTTGTTTCCCATATTGAGTTTTGAATGAACGAAAAATATAACAAACTGAAATTGCCTCATACAGTTTGATCTCAGTAAACCACATCATTTTCTCTTAATGTCAGTTCCATTATTAACAGCAGCACTGCAGTGTATCACAGCAGCCATCATCATTGTATGGTTTCTTCAGTGTTGAAAACAATACCAATTGCAGTGATACAGAAAAATAAACCGCATGAATATTGCATGATGTTATAAAGTTGATACCAATATTGATGTGAAGCAAAAAAGCTTAGTAGTAAATTAAAGTGCAGATTCAGCCAGGCTTTTTTGTTAGATAATAATTTCTTAATATCTAAATACTGATGTTGAATTTGAATATAATTGAAATATATGTTACATGTACTTCAAATTTATGATTTTCCTGAATGAATTAATGCTCTGTGTTGTAAAGGACTTCTTTAGCACTTATTTACAGAACAGAGCAAATAAATAAATTATGACAATCATTAACACAGCACAATGAATGGGAAAGAGTATGATTGGGAATGAAGAGAAATACTATAGCTGGATTGGGAACTAACATTTGATCAGAATGCTAATTTTCAGTGAGCAAGGACTGGAATGGCAGCAGCACTGGGACCCTACAAAAACCAAGAAGCAAAGCGTTTTTTAAAAACCCACCCTGCCTGAAGAGTAGCACTATCAATTCCAGGGTCTTTATCAAATATCATAGCTGCTTGTTATCATTTCCCTATGTCTTTCCTTGCATAAAAGAATGAGCCACTGAAATCCTCTGGTGGTACCCTGGAAAGCTGCCTTGGTATTTGAGAGGTGCTATGGATAGAAAAAAATATTTGAAAATATTCTGAAAGTGGTCCAAAAATGTGTGTTTTTGAGTGCTGGAAACTCTGATGAGGAGAAACCTGGACTGACAAGAATCTTTGCAGTTCAGGATTTATTCTATGAAGAAAATAGCATTTTTCTCCCCACAGAAAGCAGTGTGGGAGATGTTGTTTTCCATTAAAAAAACAAACAAACAAAAAAACCTCATGTGAATTTTGTGCAGAATAGATCCTCAACTACAGTATTTTCTACACAGGGCACAGAATTTTCAGTGCAGAAAATTGTATTTCTGCAGAGAAATATCATTTTCTGCACAAAGAGCTGTTTCCTGCAGAGGAAATGCTAATTTATGCACAAAAATACCACACACAAGTTTAGTGTTGAATAAGACCTGAATTGCAAACAGCCTTCAATATCTACACAGTTTTCAAAGACTTTCTTGAAGCTGGAAGAATATTGCTTAAATTATTTGTTGCTTCCTTTGAGAATGAAATTAGAGAAGAATCACACTCCAAGGACAAGCCAACTGTGATGTCTGTTTTAGGCACATGTTCGAAGACTCACCTTTTCACCAAGGTTTTTCTAAATTGATCCTGCTGCATCATTTGAGAATTGTGTTTCAAGACTTCAATTTCTGTATGTTTCTATTGATTTTTAACAATTTTTTAACTTAATGCTTCTATTTTGATATTTTTAAGAACAATTTTGGGTTTTCAATTATTTATTTTGTTTTGTTTTTATATTTTTAGTTAGTAATTTATTTCTTACATATATTTTAACTCTTTTAATCATGGTTTTAATAACTGTGATAATTAACCCCCTTGAGGACTATGACGATGAGGAGGAGGCAGATTGCCAAGAAGCTGCAGCTCCCTCTGAGTCTAAGGAAATAGGGGCTGGGACAGTAAGGGATCTTGCTCTCCAGCAGGACTTGGCAGAGGCTGCAGACGCTGAAGATGACATGCTCCTGTCCTGTGTAATGAGATGGAAGTGGAAATGCCAAGCCCAGTACTGATTAAGTAATAAACATTGACCCAATTAGACACTAATTAGGCAGCTGTGGCCTTGAAGGAGATGCTGATAAATATCCTGGCAGTTCTTCCACAGCTGTAATACTGATAACTGCCCTATCTGGTTCACTGGGTGTACTCTTTCATGTTCCTGTTTTGTCTTGACCTTGGACTGGCTATGTTTTGGACTAGTCTGTTTATTCCTTGCTGGCTCATGTACTGGGACTTCTGATATGACTGTTGGACTGGCTAACAATCACCCTTGTTCTTCTCCCTTTAGCTCGTTCAGACAACCTGTGACTGACTCAGACTGGATTTGACTGCTTCTACACTCCATTCCAACAACCTGCTGCCTTGGACAGTTACTAACTTGTGTTAAGGCCATAACACTGGCATTCTTTTTAATTTTTATAGAATAGGACTTTAAAACTTTAATCTTGTTTTATATTTCTGTAAGCCACTTTGGATCCCATCTTGGGAGAAAGGTAAGGAGATGTATCTATCTATATCTATATCTATCCTTACCTTTCTCCCAAGATGGAATCCATTCATATATATGCATGAATGATTGCATTCACTGCTTGGAATCATCATTAAATATTGGAAATAGTATAGAAATTTATATAATGCAATGGAGATACCTTAGTAGAGAAATTTTTATAATGCTATGACTATGGCCCAACAACTGAAGTGCATTAATTAAGAGTATGTACCTTGTAATCCTCCAGATCTTTGTGAACAGCAACTGTATTCAGCCTTAGCTTACATAACCAATGGTGATGGCTGAGAAGAGCTGTAGACCAGGAAGATCTGGAGGGCCACAAGTTGCCCAGCCCAGAGATAAAGGGAGGACCTTTGCAGAGCCTTATTTATAGCGAAGGATGATCGGTAATCTGCCAGGCTCTCAGCATAGGGGAAGTGGCTGATGGGGAAAAGGATATTTATGGGGAAGAGAGCCTTAGGAAGCTTGGGTGGGCCTTTGACTCCTGGGACCACTGACTGTCTATGATCCTACCCAGGAAAATGCAGAGAACTGGTGTAACTACAGCATGGTTTTATTGCAACAGCTTTGAGTAACAAGTAAGTACTTAAACTGAGGCCTGCCAGAATTTTTCATGGTTGCCTGTGTCTAGCTTACGTATAGAAGAGACAGAGTTTTTCAGATGGGTGCTGTGAATGGCTTTTTAAACCAGTGATAAAAGTACAGTTTCATCATTCATTTTTTGTTTTAAGCTGCAATTCGAATTAACCAGATTAAGGTTTAATCATATATATATATAAAAATAAATATATATTGTTAGATGTCCTGAATGCAAATTCTAGAGTGTTAGAATTAATAGGAAAACACAGTAGACTGCTTCCAAAGCAGTTTATGAATGAACTGAGAACTTAATGAATAGCTCTGCTCAAGATATACAGAGAATTTTGCACAAGCTTTACAGTTCCACACAGTAATATGAACATAGGTATTGCCTGGTATAACATATAACTGGTACACTGAATAATGCAAAATGTCAGGAGCATAATTCCTAAATGTGTACTTACACTGGCCATATATTGTAGAGTATGCAAGTTATTGGCCCATATATATGCTGGAAGACTCAAAGGCAGTTACAGGCAAACCTCTCCATATTTATGTTAGCAATTGGAACAAATAAGGATTGTTAAGGAAAAAAAAGTTCAATTTTCTGGATTTTCTAATTTTTTTCAAAGCTGACTTACTGTGTTAACCTTAGAACTATGAATCCCAAGTCTCTTCATCAGGTTGTTGCTCTTTGCAGTAGCAAAGAAGGGAGATTTCTTTTTCTTTCCCATCTGCTTCTGTGTGATCACTACAGGTGTTTCTTGGGAAAATTAATATCCTGAGGCTCTTGGTGCATGAAAATGCCTCCATAACACAGTGTGTAGTGTCATGGTGGGAGGTGAAAAGAAGAGGAGCCATATAGAATTATAGAACTGGAAGGGGCCACAGAGGCCATCTTGTCCAATCTCCTGCCATTGCTACCACCATAATAGATGCAGTAGTAATGAGGTAAAGAGTGTACAGGATATTATTAAAAATGAACGAAATAATAAGTTAGGAGCTGTAATATTTGCCTTTACATTCAGTTAAAAATGTCAACATTATCAGTACTGATAATGTCAATGTTAAAAATGTCAACATTATCAGTACTGAATGTTTAGTAACACTAATTTTTAAAAGCCCTTGGGAAAAAGGTTTAAGAATTTTGATCAGATGTCCTACTTTGTGTAAAGGAAGAAGATGAATTAGATACACTGCTGCAATTTGACACCTCGTTTACTTTTATCTGTATAAAAACATTGCCAAATCTAACTCAGCCTAATTCTGAACAGCTTTTTCTAGAATCTACATCCAATTATTAGTCAAAGCTAGAGTACACCAAGTAAATTGATTGAAAATTGGTAAGTAGGCAATTATATGAATTCCATTTATTCATTATGTTTTCCTCAGTTGGTACTAACAGTTAGTTGTAAGCCAGACAAAATAGGAAGTTTTGGGACATAATCTTGAGTATTTATAATATATAATGGAGCAAAATACCAGGAAAAAAAGTTTTTAAAAATATTTTGCATATAATTGAAACCATAATACTCCATAGGGTTATAAATAACACTTGCAATTCATCTCATCCTCATTAAGAAAGGATGTCTTGACACACTGGAACTTGTCATCAAGAAAATGATGATGATATTTCCCCCCCATTTTTGGGATTATTTTTATTTATTTTTTTATTTATTTATATTTATATTTTTATATGTGTGTGCGTGTGCGTGTGCGTGTGTGTGCGTGTGTGCGTGCGTGTGTGTGTGAAAATTTGTATAAATACTTGGGTTTTAACACAAAAGGAGAAACTGCAGACATTATTTGTTCTTGTACTAGATAGTACTTATAAGTGAGGTTTTATATCCCCAGTTACGCCAGTTCCAAAACTAAAAATAGACTGGGAGAGTATAGATATATAGGATTTTACAAAGTATGTTTGTTTTGCTCAGGCACAGTACAAAGTAAAATTCTTGCAGCAATACTGTATATTCTAGTTGTGATCCAACTACCTGTTGCCCTCCTCTGTGTTTCAGCATATATTTTACAGCTAATAACAGTACAGCTCAGCATGCAAATTTGTTTGGACACTGACTGTTTCTCTGTCTCTAAACTGAATACTGCAGTGCACCCATTTATACCAAGGTTCTTTGCTCCTGAAAAATGTGTTGAAGTGAACATCTTTAAATGAAGAGTTTATTCTCATCTCACTCCATGATGCCTCCTTCCAGTAGAAGATTGCCATTACTCCCCCCACCAAGAGATGTCCTGTGCATTTAACTGCTACGCAATAAACAGACATAAAGCTTTTATTAGCATGAAGATTTAATGATGAAAGTTGCATTTCTTCTTATTGTGTAGCCGGCAAAGACAGATGAACTTCTTGTGTTAAAACAGGAATCTTGGGGAGCAGAATGTCAAAGAAAGCTTCTTTCTCATCTAGCAGTAGATGATGCTCCACTGGAACAGTATTGCTACTGAGTCACCCACAGACATCTATATGACTCTATGACACTGGCTAAGAATAGGAAGAGTGATGCTTGGCGAGAGTAGGGAGTTACACTATCTTACCTTCATTTTCTTTCTCTCCTAGACTATTATTACTGCTGTTTAACTACCCAGGACTCTGTTATCTTTTGTTGGTTTGGTATGGAAATCCTTTTCAATACAAGAAGATGGAAGAATTTACCTCCACAGTTCCCTACAAAATTATTCATCATAGATCTATGTCTCAGTGACAAGTGGATGTATGCTAAAAGACCCCACTTGGATAAACTCAGAAATAACCTTTATTTATTTTTTTCTGGTGCCTTTCAGGCTGGCTTCATGCCTGGCTATGGGACAGAGACAGCTTTGATCAATGTGGTAGATGGCCTATGCAAGGAACTAAACAGATGGAATGTATCCCTTTTGGTTCTGCTGGACGTCTCTGTACCTTTCAGTGGCATTGACCATGGTATCTCTCTGGGTTGCCTCTCTGGGATGGAACCCACAGCACTGTTTTATAGCGGCTCTGTCTTTCTTGGAGAGGGAGAATCAGAAGTGGTACTTGGGATTGCCTGTTTGACAGTCTGGTTACTATCCTGTCACTATTTCCTCAGGGCTCCGTTCTGTCCCCCATGCTGTTTAGTATTTATCTGAAACCTCTGGGAGAGGTCACCAGGAGTTTTTGGGTTCAACATCATCAGTATGCTGGTGACACACAACTCTATTTCTCCTTTTCATCTGATTTCAAGGAAGCTGTTTCTGTACTAAATGGATATCTGCTGTCAGTAAGGGACTGAATGAGGATGAATGAATTACAGCTCAATCCAGACAAGACAGAGGTGCTCCTGGTTTGTCAGATGACAGATCAGGAATCGGGATTCAACCTGTGCTGGATGAGGTTACACTCCCCCTGGATCTCAGGTTCACAGCTTGGTAGTAGTCCTGGACTCAGATCTGAGCTTGGACGCTCAGGTTACAGAAGTCAGATGTAACAAGAGTAACACATGCCTTGATTACACCCAGTTTGGACCACTATAAAATGTGCAATGTAGCTCTGCTGTTGGAAACTGTTTGGGAACTTCAGCGGGTCCAAAATGCAGCAAACAGAATGTTGACTAGGACTGGTTACATTTCTGGAAAAAATTCAAAGTGCTATTTTTGACCTTTATAGCCCTGCATGGCTTGGGGTCCAGACTATCTGAAAGACCATATGTCTGTATACAAGCTGGTGTGAGCTTTAAGATCTTCAAGGGGAGGGCTTTCTCTCAGTCCCACCACCTTTGCAAACACATTTTGTGAGGATTCAGGAGAGAGCCTTTGCTGTGGTTGTTCTGAGGCTTTGGAACTCCCATCCACTGGAGGTCGAGTTGGCCCCCTCCCTGCTCTCTTTCTTCTGGCAGGTGAAAATATTCTTATTCAAGCAGGCATTTGAATATTAATTTTGGAGCATTAGTGTATGTTTGTAAAGTGTTACATGATATTTTTAATCTTCTACTGGAAATTATGTATATTTAAAACATAATTTAAACATATTTAAATATATTTTTATATTTAAACATATTTAAATATATATTTTACAGTTTTTAATTGTTTTAGTCATGCTTTTAAAATAATATTGTCTAATTCTTTCTAAAGTTTTGTAAACTAATGATTTAGCTTAATCCTTTACAAATTCTTGTAAACTCCCTTGAATCCCATAGTGGGAGAAAGGTGGAATATAAATTAAATAAATAAATGAACAAATAAGTGAAATATTAAAATACATATTATACATTAATGAACAATAAAAATCAGTTCAGAATGCAGTTTGTAATCAACAATTGCACCCCTACACTCCAGAAGAGATCCAGCTTGCGTAGTGGTTTGAGGGTTGGACTATGAATCTGGAGACTAGGATCTGAATCCCTGCTCAGTTGTGGAAACCCACTGGGTGAACCTGGGCAAGTCGCACCCTCTCAGCCTCAAAGGCACCCCCCCTTGAACAAATTTTGCCAAGAAAACCCCGTGATGGGTTTGCCTTGAGTCTCCATAAGTAGGACTTGACTTGAAAGCATTCAGCAACAACCCGCGAGAATGACTCCAAACAGTTTCTGTTGATACAACAAATCCTTGAGGAAGGACTCTTGCCTTTCCCTCTCAGCCTAAAAGGCCTTTCTGAAAGGGACCAAATAGTATTATATAATAATTGTATATTGTACCACAACTTACAATATAAATCAGTCTTGGATATAATCATCTGAGGGAAAGAAGTTACTGAACAGAGTTACAGTATACCCCATCCCCATTTTCCTTCCATACAAGCCGAATTATTTATAATTATTTATTTATTTATAATTATTTATTTATTATTTATTTATACATTATTTATGTCCATTTGTCAGCTAGGGTTCAGACCATTCTTTTCTTGTTTATATTCTGGTGATAGTGACTCATTTTGAAGTACTCTTCTGAACCTCAGAAGAATTTTACCAGCATTTCTAACCTTTATGAATCCTTCTTAATAGCCAGCCAGAAATCTGTGCACATAGCCTTATTTATGCTTTTCATCAACAAGATCTAGACTGAAATTTTGAACTCCTAGTTGTTCATTTTGCAACCACAATGATAGATGATATCATGCTCTTTCCACTCTTTTCTGCTGCAGGCTGCAAAACTGAAGGCAAGATGCAGTTATTCTCACTTATAGGCTCTAATGGTCTTAAGCAAGGATAGATACCTTAAAAATATTTCTTGAAGAGCTGCTTCTTTCTACACATTGTAAATGCTCAAGTAGGAAAATCTCAGGCAGTCTTCCCAAATCTGATGTCTACCAGGGCTAGAATTCTCATCACTGGCCATGTTGGTTAGGGATTATGGGAACTGTAGTCCAGCACCTCTTGAGCACACTGGATTAGGGAAAGTTGCTGTACAGTGGCAAAAACATAGATTAGTCTTTCTTTTTGTCTTACAATTACAAAATGGAAAAAAAAGCGCATATTAATTAATGCATTTTTCTTCAATGCAAATAAGATCAATGTAGGGAGTGGATTTATGTAGAATTTAAATACATTGTACTATGAATCCGACACTATTAACACCAAAGGCGAGTGTACTGAAATCTCAGAAGAATATCCCTGAATCTTACATTTACTTTAGCTAATGGAATTCCTTAGTATTCACCCATAGACCAGAATGGCCAAACCCCCCATTTTCTTTTGTCTTGCTTTCTGGTGAACATTTGAAGTCTTACCACATTTTTCTTCAAAGCCTAATTTTCTAAATATCAAAATAGTCTACCCAGCATGCTTTTTCTCCTGTCAGATTTGTTGGAGATGAGGCTAACAGCAATTTGCTAGAGCCATTCTATTTTTGTACCAAATAATAGGGAGAGGCAGGCAATCTTCTGGTACTCAGACTCACCTTTTTTTCCCGGTGTTTTTCAGTTTCATTTCATTCACAGCCTTGTGCAAATGAAGGTCTTTTTTTATTAAACAGCTCAGTGCATTGTTTTACTTCAGGGTTGCCCTCCTCCCCCCGCAATAGTAGTGCTTTCTTACAACTAAATGAAATGAATGGCCTGTAAACCAAGATTCAAATAGGAAAAGTTTGTCTTTTGATTAATTTCTGTGGCAACAGGATAAGTGGAGAATCAAAAGGAGGGTACACTGACAAATAACACGTCTGATCCACTTAGTGTGGCCAATGCTGGCAGCTTTTTTGTCCAACATAAGCATTCAGTTGCGAAAGTCAGTAAACGAAATTTGACATTTCCAAAGATCTTTGGTGTGAAAATGGGGGCCACACGCTTCTCCCTCTGCTCCTAGGCATCTCATCAACTCCACATGATAAAGTGGAAGTGGTGACAAATTATAATTGTTTCATATGTGACTGTGGTCAGTATCTCCACTTCCAAATTTGAGACATTTCAGAATTTTTCAGGTCATGTTTCTTTAAAAAAAGTGCACCTGCTTCTCATAATGCAAACATTTGGCTCAAACAAAATTGTTCTTTTGCTGAAAGTAAATCCTGGGGACTGGGTCACTTGCGAGCCAATGAAATCCTCTAACTCTGTGTTATAAATGATTAGTTTATACAGTTCATTTTGGAAGAGGAAGAAGGCATGATGTAGTAGGCTAGAAGTCTGGGAAACTAGGGTTTGAATGCCTGCTCAGTTATAGAAACCCATGGCTGAACTTGGGCAAATCACGCTCTCTCAGCCTCAGAGGAAGGCAATTGGCATAGCCTCCTCTGGATAAATCTTGCCAATAAAACACAAACTCAGAGTTGTTGGAATCAACTGTACCTAGTATTAAAATAGCTAGCTTTTGGACAGAAAAAGCAGAGATGGTTTTCAAATTTTTTAAAAGTTTTTCTCCACATTTATGCTGTTTTGCTGGTAAAAATGACAGAAAAAACAAACAAAACAAAGGGCCTTTCCACCTTACACTGTTACAGTGTTATTATTCCACTTTCTACATCCTGTGGAATTTCAGGGCTTGTAGTTTGCTGAGGCCAAAGAGCTCTCTGGCTGAGAATTCTAAATATCCCTCCCTAAACTGCAAACCCCAGGATTAAACTGCAAACCCCAGGATTCAATTTAAAGAAGAACAATTCAACAATGGAAGGAAAAAGCATGTTAAAATATTTGGAATTATATGGATATCTAGTTTGGTGAGATTGTTTTGATTTATAGCCGTACATAAAATCAGCGCTTTGCTTTTAGCCTGCCTATGGATCTGTACACATTTATCCTTTCATTGCCACTTTTTTAAAAAATATTCTAATATAGTTCTTGTCTCAAAAGTTTCTGATATGCATCCACAAATGTGAATTTGTGTTCTTAAAAATGCAGTAAAAGGCATATGCAGTATGTGTAAAATATGTAAAAAAAAGCATTTTCTAAGGGAAATGTGCACAAAAACACAGATTTTATAGAAAAAGAGAGATTTTCTGCGTGTGTTTATAATACTGTGCCAGAAACTGATATAGAAATGGTATGGAACAGACTAACAAATGCACATGGAAAACTAAGATGGATCAGAAACATCTATCCCTAGCTGTAGTATCTCTGCTTCTTTCTTTCTTTCTTTCTTTCTTTCTTTCTTTCTTTCTTTCTTTCTTTCTTTCTTTCTTTCGATTGTATTTATATACCACCTTTCTCCCAGAGTGGAACCCAAGCTTCCATAACACTCACAGTAAGGTACTACACATGCATACACCAAAAGTAAATCCCAATGGGACTTATTGCTAGGTAGGTTAGTACATAATTGCAAACCAAACCATCTTAAAAATAATTTAGTCCAGAGGTATTCCTACTTTACTCCCAGACAAAAGAAATACATAGAACATTAGTTAATATGTATGATTCTTATCTTGATAGGTTGAAAAACAGAATTGATTGTAATGGAATGTTCTGCTCAGATCAAATTACAGAAATGTGCAATGTAAAAAGGGAAGCATTTCTCTTTTTTCCCCGCATAAATAACAGACAAAATATGAAATTGGGAGGTAACACTGGAAACCGATACAAAATTTGAATGAAAACAGTAGCAAAGTCATATTCTTTATATTGTTATACAAATATCTTCTATTAAACAGGAATAGAGATCAGCATCGAAACATATTCTGTGAAGTATAGAATCATACTTGCAAAATAGGGGTTAGACTATAATGGCCTATTGATGCAGTGTAAAATGATTACAAAATGCTCCCTGACTCCTTGAAGAATTTAACAAATCCACAAATTAGATGTCACAAAGCACTGGCAGGGTGAATCAACACCTATGGTAGTCCTGTCAGTTAGGCCTAACATCTATTCTGTGTAAATTAGTGAAAGGGATTATTAAAAATAAAATGGTCAAGCATCTAGAACAGTGTGTGCTACTGAAAAAATAGCAATATGGCTTCTGCAAAGATAAGTCCTGTTTCAGTAATATTTCTTCCTTTTTGGGGTGATGTACTTTGATGGAGAATAACTTGACTCATTTTCAACTATGACTGTAAGTTTTAAGTTACTTTTATAATGACAAGGTTGTGTCCTCACTAAGTGGTGGAGAAGGAATGTTGTTAAAGGCTGTGTGCTAATTTGGAATACATTTTGCAAAATGTAAGCCCCTGAAGCCTGAATATTACAAAATAGGTGTGTCTGTGTAAAGTAAAAAGCTTGATGTTTGTGTAAGAAATACCACCTAACCAGCCAGTTCTGGGCAGGGAGCTATCAAATGTAATACAAAGATGGTAAAACTAGGAGAAATCCATTGTGGGTCTTGTAGAGTGTGTATTTCACTATCACTGAATCCTGAATCCTTCAAGGTACATCCACATATGGACCAGTTTTTCAATCTGTGAAATATATGCAGATGTTTATACAGATGTAGTAATAGCAGTGTTAGGCTCAGTGTTTCATGATTTTAAA
This sequence comes from Cyclura pinguis, assembly GCA_030412105.1. Lineage (NCBI taxonomy): Eukaryota > Metazoa > Chordata > Lepidosauria > Squamata > Iguanidae > Cyclura > Cyclura pinguis. The sequence continues at coordinate 206,471,593 of CM059601.1, read as the reverse complement.
AAATGTTCATATGTTGGTGCAGTGAGGTGGGGGATCATCAATTTTCATTGGGATAAAGATTGTCATTCCCTTCTTTCTTTGCTATAGAAGACGCCCAATCTCCAACAGGTACATTTCGACATCACAGATACAAAAATATATACAAAGTGTTCAGGTGAAGTTGGACCTATGGAATGTGGTGTGTGACCACGTGTCTGCATGCAGGCTGTGGACAGACGTGAGGGCAGGAAAACAGAAGGTTCATCACCAACTGTCTATTGTTAGAAATGTTAAAAAAAACCACAGCAGGAGGATGTGGGAATGGAGAAGGGGCTGGCAGAACACTTCAGTCCCTTAGGACACCATGTCACCAACCTCAAAGCAGCTGTTGTGGAGAATCAGATACAATTCAAGGGGAAATTCACTGTCTTGGAATAAGATTCTTTAAAGTACCATGGGACTTTCTTGGGTTTCTTTTGCTGTGAACAGGCAAACTGCATCCACTTTATTGCTTTTCTATCTGATGAAACTTTGAGGGACAGAAAGTAAGAAGCAACATACAACAGTAAAAAGAAGTGAAAATGATATATAAAAAGCATAAAGGGAAACATGTAGTTATCATGCATGCAACAGTCTGCCATATACTGTTTCCATGTGTTTTCTGTTTATTATATAGAACAATCTGCATGCAATTTGTGAACTGAAAAACAAACAAACAAGAAAAACCATAAAAAAGATGTCATTAATCCTTTGATAGAAGATTCATGGAGAAGATAATATTTCATGAATAAATCACTAACCAGAACTGGCAGTGAGCTCCTGCTTCCCCTTCTCCATGCATTTGCTTTACAATTGGAAAAGGAGGAACTTGCTTAATTCCTCAGCCTATAGTATTTCCGGACAAGAAAAAACAATTCTGAAAGTTCTAGGTTTTATGCCTGTACAAACCAATTTTGTTTTGGAGATCTAGCCGAAGTTTTTCCCATCCAAAAATATTCCCAGACTTTCACTCCCTCTCTCCAGGGCAGTTTAAATTAACCCACTATTTCCTGAAATGAAATGCACATCTCCACAGCAGTCTGTTTGTGTTATACTAGGTAAGATATCCAGACTAAGAAACATAAAGTCTGTTTCCAGATTCAACAGAGATCAAGTGAGGAAAAGGAATGCTAATAATAAAAGAAAATGATCCTAATGCTTTAGTGTAACATTGCTAAAACACACTTTGACAATAATTTCCCCAAAATAATAAAAAAGGGCTCAGTGAAAATTGGTGAAAGTCAATTGCTGCAATGTTGGTGAGTCTAGATGTCACATATGACCAGTGGTAGAGGAATGAAGAAGAATACAAGGTCAGGGAAACCTGTGATGGTTCAAGAAAGAGTTTGGATGCAAAACCTTGACTATTAAGGTAAAATCAAAATAAAAAAGAACGGGAAAGTCCCAGTATTTTCAGGAACTTTTTTCCTTTCCAGATAAGCTCTGAGTCTGCCAGTGTGGTGTAGTGGTTTAAGTGCTGGACGACAACTTTGGAGATCAGGGTTTCATTCTTTGCTCAGGCATGGAAACCCACTTGGTGATGTTGGGTGCATCAGCCACTTTAAGCCACAGAGAACCCCATGATATGGTCACCATAAGTTGGTAAATGACCTGCGACTTGAAGGCACACAAAAACAAGAACAACAACAACAACTGCTTTACAGGTTTGCAATGAGGATCATATGAGACAAATCCATGTTCGCTAGCCTGAATTCCTTAGGAAATGATAAATTATAAATGAATACTATCCATTAATGATTTGTAAGTGAAGAAAAGGTCTGAGAAGTAGCAGCCTTATTGGATGTATCCTGTCAGAGTTCAACTCCCAGCCTGTGTCTCTTTGCCAGCAAGGGAAGGAAGGTGATAGTACTTGCCAAAGAGGAGGCGGCAGTGGGGAGTTTCCAATGCAAGGAATCAAGTAGAAACACTGAGCCAAGCTGAAGTCAAGGTCAAATCCAAAAAGTCCAGAATGCTGAAGGTCTGTCCAAAAAGGGTCAAGAGAACCAGAACACAAGGGTTGTGAGAGCTTGAGTAGTGATTTGCTACAAGCAAACAGCAAGCCATGCTGACAGACTTATATAGCCCACAAAAACAGGTGTTACCCGTCATTGTTCTGTTTTCTCGATCTCTCCAAAAAGCTTCCCTCTGAGCTGCTCATTTTTGTCTCCTCTGTGATTTGAAGGCTGGGAGGCAAAGGTGGATCTAATTCCTCTAAATCATTGCTGATCCCTTCTCCCTCTGGCACTGGCTGCAACAACTCATTCTCAGCTTATCTTTTAGCTGATGGGGGTGTTGGCAAGATAGTTTGGTCTATCACTGGCTCTGTTTCTGGCACAATCAATTGCTCATCAACCACTGAGCTGTCATCTATCACACATCCAGTGATAAAACTAGTAAGTGGACCTGAGTCATCTTAGATCAAGGTCTTGCAGATTGCAATGCCCACTTTTACAGCATTCCTTCAATGAAAGAAGTGCACTCCAGAATGAAAGGCAGTGAATGTTATGTTTGGTATTTTGCTGAGGAAGATGCAAACTGGCACCATCATAGAATCATAGAGTTGGAAGAGACCCCAGGGGCCATCCAGTCCAATCCCCTGCCATGCAGGAACACCCATCAAAGAATTCCCAACAGATGGCCATCCAGCCTCTGCTTAAAAACCTCCAAAGAAGGAGACTCTACCACACTCCAAGGCAGCATATTCCACTGCTGGACAGCACTGACCATCAGAACGTTCTTCCTGAGCTTCAAGTGGAATCTCCTTTCCTGCAGCTTGAATCCACTGCTCCTTGTCCTAGTTTTAGAAGCAGCAGAGAGCAAGCCCGCTCCCTCCTCAACATGACATCCCTTCAAATACTTAAACATGGCTATCATGTCCCCTCTTAAACTTCTCCTCTGCAGACTAAACATACCCAGCTCCCTAAGCCGTTCCTCATAAGGCATGGCTTCCACACCCTTCACCATTTTGGTCGCCCTCCTCCGGACACGTTCCAGCTTGTCATTATCCTTCTTGAATTGAGGTGCCCAGAACACGGTACACGGTATTCCAAATGAGGCCTAACCAATGCAGAATAGAGTGGTACTATTACCTCCCTCAATCTGGACACCATACTCCTATTGATGCAACCAAGAATCACATTGGCTTTCTTGGCTGCTGCATCACACTGCTGACTCATGTTCAGCTTGTGATCTACCAAGACTCCTACATCCTTTTCACATGTACTGCTATCCAGCCACACGTCCCCCATCCTATATTTGTGCATTCCATTTTTTCTGCCTAAGTGTAGGACCTTACATTTCTCTCTGTTGAATTTCATTTTGTTAGCTTTGGCTCAGCTCTCCAATCTGTCAAGGTCATTTTGAATTTTGATCCTGTCCTCTGGTGTATTAGCAACCCCTCCCAATTTGGTATCATCTGCAAATTTGATCAGCATGCCCTCTGCTCTTTCATCCAAGTCATTGATGAAGATGTTGAATAGCACTGGGCCCAGGGCAGAACTCTGTGGCACCCCACTAGACATCATTTCTGTGATGTATATTAGGAATGGCAATAATGCCCAGGCAACAGGGGAAATAAATTAAAAAGAGATTTCTTACTCCCCCATAGGGAGAACCCTGTCCAAATTTAGATGGAGAGCTCCAACCTCAATCTACTGAATCGCCAGTTTTACAGGTAACCATTATCTTCTTTTGTGGTTTCCTTGACAGAATCTCACATACTGTTTGCTGGCTTCAAGGAAGACAGCTAATCACGTTGTTGGTCAGCTCATGGAGGAGGTGGGTCTTTCTGCTGGTCAGTTTTTTTTTATAAATTTAATTCAATTTCAAAAAGTTCCTAAACTATCCAGTAAAAGAGCAGCATATAAAAGGACAGAAAAGTACAGACAATCACATGAACAATAACAACTATTTGGGCATGGCTTCCAGAAATCCATGTTTGACCCAACCTTTCAAAATGAGTTTGTTTCTGCTGTTTTCTGTTTGGTCAGATTTTTTTAAAGTCACTCAGGGCCTTTTAGGGAGGGAATAAGGTGCTCCTCTTGCTGGTCCTCTGGCTTTCTGGGCTTACTGCATTTCTGGGAAGAACTCCAACAAGGAAGAAAGAAAAGAATAGGTGACTGGAGGTGAAGAAGAAGAGCAAGGTGGAAGAAGAAAACAGAAGGGAAGATGGGGAAGGAAGGGAAGATGGAGAAGAGTGGCAAAGAAGAATGGCAAAGGGAAGAGGGAGAAAGAATGGAAGACACAGAAGAAAAGCTACAGCAGTCAGTTAGTGGAGGTTGCAGACATATCAGGAACTGTGGGAACACCTTCATAAACTGCACAGTTTTAGAAGATGCTTTCACAGAAGGGAGAAAACTGAACAATTAATCCATTCTCCCCAAGAGAATAAAATCAATGATGAGCTACATTCGTATTGTGCTGTATCATTATTTATGTTCTATTCTGAAAGATAGCCATGTTATTTAATGCTGAATCCCTTTCCTCAAATATAATGGGCAGACTTACATAGCAGAAAATAAGAATTGTTACCATTGATCATTGGGCTGGATGTTTGGATGGAATGGTTCTTCTCACATCAGCCTTAGCAGGCCCATTAGAGGATAAATTGGATTGTTGCAGTGCTATCTTTGATGGGTCTACCTTTGAAGACAGTTCAGACATTGCAGTTTGTATGAAACACAGCTGGCAAACCACTAATGGGAACCAAGCAGCAGGATCCTCTCTCCCCTGTGATGAAGGAATTTAATCACTGTTGCATTTCTCAGTTTAGTTCAATGTGTCAGGGCTTACAATTAAAGATTATATAGCTTGGAATCTAGGATACACTAGGGCATCTCATTCTGCACCTATTTGCAGCCTATTTGACTCAATTTTCATTTGGGGCTTTTCTCTAGGTACCTCTGCTGTCTGAGAGCTTGCAGGTGATGACCAGAAAGAGTGCCATCTTGGTACTCACATCTCAGCTTTGACAGGCATTCCCCATGGAGATTTACCTTCATACCAAGCAAATACATTTTTTTAAAAAAATTCCAAACTTTTAAACCATTTGAAAGAATTGCAAGCAATTTATTTTACTGAGCCATCCTGAGTTTTAACTTGCTCTATTTTGCTGTTGTTTTATATTGATGTATGTATTTTAAGTTGCCCCTAGGAATACTGTAGTGTTGAAGAGGTGGAATATAAAAATAAACTAAGTAACTAACTAACTAATTCTATATTTATGTTGGAGTCCAACATTGTGGAAAACTTTTTCAGAGCCTATCATATTATCTAAACAGCATATCAATTAGATGTTTGAATATGATTTCCATACAAAGTTCCTGAATGCATAGATGCTTCATTGTTTGTTTTTTTAAAACATTCTCTGTTTAACTATCAGAGATTGACATTAGTCTCACACTTACGCTTTTTTAATCATTTCTTAAAAATAAAAATGTCAAGAAACATTTATAGTTAAATGGTATAGTGCATAATTGAATAAAGGAAATTTAAAGCATAAAAAATTATACATTAGCTACAATGTCAAGAATGTTATTAAAATCCAAGAAATCTAAAAACAGTCAAGAATCACTACAGATAGCAGCTTCATTCATTGATAGGTGCTTCATTGTAAAGGACACTTCCACTGGAAGTGACTGAGAAGTCCACATTTAGAACATCTGTGGAACATACTCCACTTGTAAGAAATCACAGAAAATCAACTATGAAAATACATTGGTGCAAATGTAAAGAAATAATGTAACAATAAAAGACTGAAAGAATTGCAAAACAATAAAACAGGGACCTATCTCATACTTTGTTACATGAAGGAAGAGAGAGTGCTAAGGGTGGCTACTTTTGACATTCTGTACTTGCTTGTAAAAGCCTGCATGTGGTTACTAGCAGACATCCCTGGAAAATTCTGATATTCTACCTCATTGAGACCAAAATGACCTATTATCTTGGTTTTAAACTGGGGGTTAATTGTGCTTTTCAAGCCATGTATTTCTCAAGAATCAGTTGTGAAAGATAAGGCCAATTTGGGGGTGAACAGATCTTTATGTAAATTTACAGTGTATTTTGAAGTTTGATCAAACATCTGCATATTATAGGTTAAGCATTTGTGCAACATTATAAACACATCAAGAATGTTATTAGTTGGATAGTTGTGGAATGCCCTTCAGTATTAAAATCCAATCTGCCAAAAAAACAAAAACAAAAGCGGTTTCTGTGAGCAAACTGATCTGCAGCAATGACTGCTGCTGGCACTAGAGACAAATAAGTACCAGTATTGTGCTGTAAAGCCTTGGTGTTCATTTTCCTGTTGACATGAGCTAGATTTAGGTGAGGTGTTCAAGGGTGAAAGGCTGGGGAAATGCTTAAATGGCCAACAACTAGTTTCCTTGCCCCTACTGCATAACTCTTAGTGGTTCCACATCTCCATTTTTCATTTTTGAATAGTATGAGGTGGTTAAACTGAGCCTCACAGCCTCCTTCAGATCTAGACAGGTTTGTTTACTGTGTTGTATGTCATTGTCAGGAGCAACCTTTGTGAGTCTCGGAGGAGGCTTGGTAGTTCTTACACACTGCCTCCTTTCCAATTTTCCTACCATGAGAACAACATATACTAAAGCAAGGCCAGAGGGACCAGAACCTACTTAAGAGTTTATTCCACTTGCTTTCAGCACCATAATAAAAAAAGGACAAAATAGTTTGCAGAGATCCTTCATGAACTGCAAACACAGCTCTGAATGAAAAGGGCTCCTAGGACTGTTCCAGGCAAATGAAGAAGGGCAAAAACTGGATTTTAGTACAAGCACTCGAGTAGCATTAGCTTAAATCAAACATCAGCAGGATACAGGAATCCAGACATGGGTGGAGGGAGTGGGAATAATTTGTGCGCCCTCCCTCCTTTCCTTTCATGTTGAACATGCACTGTTCTAATGCCAAGGATAAAGAGTTCACAAATTTAAAAAAATAAACAAGGAAAGGAATTAAAAGATCACAAAAGGGCGTGCAATAGTTTGGGAGACACAGATGGACATTATCATGCTTACCAGTGGTACGACATGGATGGGAATCATACAGCCCTCCAAGTGTTGTTGGACAACTAGTTGCAGCAGCCCTAGCCAGCAGAATCAATAAAGGGGAAATCTGGGAGAACATTGGCCCCTGCCCCACATGCAATTGCCCATCCCAACTTTAGGGCAAGTAATTAGGCACGCGGGTATCAAAAGAAAATGGAAATATTGATATTTTAAAATTTATGTAATAAAGTAATTGGTGTTGTTTGCCTTTCCTCTTACAGATTAAAAACCTGTCTCCAAAAGCAATGTCACTTCCAAGGGTATAGTCCAAAAAGGCCCTCCAAAACTCCCTAGCTGATAGGGAGTAAAGCTTCTGTAGAGAGGAGGGTATTAACAATTTCACTGTCTCTGTGTCCACAAGAAACTGCTGAATGGTAGATTCTCTCTCTCTCTCTCTCTCTGACCTAAAGTTACCTCTTATGGATATCCCACTAGTTTCACTGGGTTTTCTTAGGCAAGAAAAACCCACAGTTGGCATGCCTTTGCCTTCTTCTGACATTCAGGCTGTAGCACCTGATATTCCTTGTTGGTCCCCCATCCAAATACTATCCAGGACTTATCCTGCTTATCTTTCAAGATCAGACAGGAATTAGGGCCTTCAAGGTAGTTAGGGCTCTGAATTGGAGAGTAGTCTTTAAATTCTAGGCACAGATTAAAAAAAACTCCTATATTCTCTCAGGGTGATCTGTCCTTCTAACACTAATCCAAGGGTGGAAACTGTTTGGCCATCTTCCAATTGGCCAGATTTACTCTCGATATCGCTTTGTGTATGCATTGCTGTATACAGAGGATGATGAGGAAGGGACCTCATATTTTCATATGGACTGGATACATTGGTTCTAGGGGCTACAGAACAAATGTACTTTCTGAGAGATCCTTTGTAGCAGTCCTTCATGTTTATGTAATATGCATGAGCAATACAAGATACAACACAAATTCAATACAGTGCAATCAATGCTGATTTGATGGACTAGCAGTTAATTTTTTTTCCCAATGTACCAGAGACCAATAACTTATTTGGCTGCAACTGACTCTTTCTTTCCTGGGAACTCTCCAAGGACCAGCAGTTTATGGCTTGTGGACTGGCATTGGTCCTTGGACCACATGCATATGTTTTTATATATATCTATGAACATATGCATCATATACACATACATATTGTCTCACACACACACACACACACACACACACACACACACACGCATGCATGAAGACACATTACTATTTTTCCTTACAAGTAAGACTGGGAATAAGTTGGTTGCTCCCTTCCTTAACTTAATTCTGTAAACAAAGCACGTACAATCAATTTGTTATGCACCTACGTGATGTGTTTCATTCTATAATTTTTTTTTGTAAAAAAATGCTTTATATTCATCAACCCCTTTATAATTTGATTTTAGGAAGACAAGTTAGGATTTGGAGGGCATGGATGAAGAAAGTAAAGTCTGACTCATTTTCAACTGTTGACTCTTGGCACTGCCAAGCAGAGCAAATAGAAATGGAGAAACATATCCTTTGCAGGTCATCAAACTAATTAATCTTGACTAGCCACCAGTGCCTGAGGAAACTATAGCACTGGCACAAGAACTTTCTGGATAATATCTTGGTCTTAACCTTTGTTCTTCTAATTATGCTTTATAATAGGGGAAAGAGGCATAGAATGAATATATAGTGCAAATTTATTGGCCCCAAAATAAAATCTTGGCGGCATCACATAGAAAGAATTTTTGTGGAAGCGATTTAATTAGGAGAAAATCATGTCCCTTCCAGTCTCTTAAGATGACCTTGTTAACAAATGCTAAGAGAAGTGTTTGCTTCTCTTGCCAGTTATTTTATTTTAGCATTAACTACCCTGAGCAAAAGAGGACATAGAACAAGCTTTCTCACTCAGTCTTTGAGAAAGGAGCCTTGTATAACTCATTTTTATTTATGTTATAAAATCCATTCTCTTTCATTGTCTCATCATAAAATCACGAAACGGACATTTTAATATCTAGATATTTCAGAGCACCTTTGGCTAGGCAATACAGAATTGGGAAATGACCGGTTTTTGCTTGTTCAAAGGCTGGCCTTGTGTACATTATAACAGAATGTCCCAGTAAATGCCTTACTCTACATTTGGGTGTTGAGTTCTCACTACAGACAAACTTGGATAGATCACAAGGCAAGAACTTGGAAAACTTATTCTTTGGACTACATCCCCCAGAACACCTTAGCCAGCGCAGCCAGATGATATTTAAAAAAGAAAGAAAGAAAGAAATTAACTTTGCCAAGTTAATATCTAGATATTTAGTGTATATAAATACAGATATATAGATAAATAGATATTTAATATCTAGATATTTTTTCTTCAAGCTCTTTTAAGGAGGAAATAACTTTTTTTTTAAACGACCTTTTCTTATTCTTGAGATTTTTTAATACTTTTACGTTTTTATCCAAGAGTACCTTATCCTTTTGCATGCTTCCATGGCAATTGTTTTAGACTGAATGGGTGGTGCATAAATTCAACAATTCACTCAGCCATACAAACAAAAAGGGCCCTACAGCATCAGCATAGATTTAATGTCTTTGAAGAACTAGTAGTTAGCTCTATCAATGTGGTAATAAAAGTAGGAGAATGAGCAGTACCTATGTATTTCTTCTATATATCAAGCATTGCAATGTGTGGAATGTCCACTGGTGACAACATAGAAAGGGCCTCTTTGGTGGTGCTGCCTGCCTACCTACCCTATGGAATGCCTTCCCTGCAGTTCTTTGGGTTCCAGTAACAGTGGTTTTCTTTGGATAGTTTAGACACATCTCTCTGCTCAGGCATTCCTTGTGTCATTCCACCACTGGAAGAAGTCTCAGCAGTGGATGAATCCCTGAGGGAGAATTAGACTCAGATGGTCCTCTTGGGGGTTATGGTGTCCCCTAGAACTCCAGGAGGATGACATCAGGTAGCAGACTTCCCCCACATCCTCCCAACTGAATGGCTGTGGGGAGGGGCACCCACTCAGAAAACAGGGTAGGTTGAATGTGCAGGGAAGGAAGGAATGATGTAGCTATGCCTGATGGAACTTTTAGCATTGTCCAGTGCGAGGAGGCAGGATCTCAGTCTTTGTTTGACTCAGTTCTTGGACTAATCTCCCCCTCCCCCCTCCTCCTCCTCTTCCTCCCCCTCAAAAGAAGGCAAATGATATAAATTAAATAATTGGGAGATTCTAAATTTCTCCTTTTTATTACTCTTATTTCCCTACATTTCCTAACTTCACTGACATTTCCTAAATAGTACTGTTGACAATTAAGCCTGATGTATCAGCTGGCGATTTGACACTGACAGTTATTTTGGTTGCCAAGATGACACTTTAACTTTTTTTTCAGCCACATTGAAGAAGTAATCTGCTTCCATCTTATGATTCAATTTCACACATGTTAGAGTCAGCAAGGAATTATTTTCACTGCAATGATGCAGAGGCCCCAGCAACTCAGAACTGAAGTACTTCTTGATGTTCACTGAAGTAATATGAACCACAAACCTCCTCCTCCTGTTCCTCCTGCGTCCTTCGCATCAAAGACAGAGCCAGGTTAAATAGCATAAAGGATGATATTGGCCCCTGCAGAGCCTTACTACCTAATGGAGAAAAGACTGAACAGCAGTCTCTGAGAACTGTCTTCTGGGAGCTTTCAACCAATAGGCAGCAAATGCAGTTACAGGTGAGTCAAGACAGTCCAGGTCATACACCTGTAGTCAAGGGAATATACCAAGCTTGAAGGGAGGTGCAGTAGTGAGGGTTCAGTCATTTCACAATCTAGCAATCACAATAATCAATGCTACAAGAGAAGACTAAGGCCATTTCCACATGGGATGAGGGAATCGCCCTGTGACGCTACTCACCGGACTTTTGGGCTCCCTGGTCCAGTCCACGCTGCTCCAGAGCAGTGCGTGGCCGCCGCTCCGAACTGCTCTGGGGACGAAAATGGTGGCTTCCGGTTAGTTGAGGCTCTCAACCAACCGCTGAAGTTCGCCAACTTAAAGCCCATCCCCGGCAGATCGCAGGCTCGCACCAATGCGAGCCTGCGAATCTGCATAAGGGAGCAGGCTCGCACTGGCATGCTCCATGCTTTTGAAAAATCTCAAGAAACAGGTTTTTCAAAAGCACGCTGGACGACCACTTGGGGTCGTTCTGGAGCAGGCTGGAGTGCGGATCTACGTTAAGTAGGTCCGACCCAGTCCGCTCCCAGGTGCAGACGTCCTCCCTGGAGGACACTCTGCACCGTTTTAAAAACCCCATGTGGAAACGGCCAAAGAGACATACACAATAAGCCAGTCTAGAGGTCAATAATCCAAATAAATCCATGGGCAGGAAGTGCAAAAAAGCAAGAGAGAACTAACAGTTGTGAATAACATAAAGTCCTAATGCTAATGTGGCATTTATACCTGCCTTCACTTTGAGATGCCAGGTGCTTGATGGCTCAGCATTGTTTATTTAAGAAACGTAGCTCCTTCTTCACTATTTCTTGTCATGCTAACATTCCACAAATCCTGGGAATATCTCCTTGGTATCCCCCAACTCCAGCTGACATGGAGCCCACGTGGTTGAGGTTTATCATCAGTTGCATTGGCCACTAATTGCTCAGATTGAGAATGGGGAGCTCTTATTTAGAACCAGAGGCCTTTGTATATCTGACTTCCTTGGATTCTACAGGGTCAGTTATGCAGATAACATGATCAGTGGTATTAAACACTGCCAAGAGATCTGGTAGGATCAATAGGGATGCACCACACCGTTCCATTCCTGGGTGACCAGGGCTTTTTTTTGTCTCACAACCAGACCTGAACCTACACTGGAATGGATCCAGTAATCCATTTCATCCAAGAGCTCTTGGAGTTGTGCTGCCACCATTTTCACTGAGATATTACTTAAGGAAGGAGACTGGAAAATGACTAATAATTATCTAAACATGAGTCTAATAGACAGATTATTTGCTCACCTCTTCAAACAACTTCTCCACATCATTGTATTGAACAAATAGGACACCTTGAATCCTTTGCTGGGAAATAGGCATGATATACCTTTATAAGCAAACAGCTGAACAAACAAATTGAAACTTATAAATCAAAACTGTATGAGTACATGCCTCAGTTACCCCCCTCCCAGACTCTGTCTTCAGTGTGGAGTCCAGGTCAGAATGGATCTGAGAGATTTTCACTGCAAAATATTTGGCAAATTTATCACTGCGTGTTTCTGAGAGTTCCTCTTCAGCAACCTGAGGTCTATAAAGAACTCTAGATAACCGAAGACAACTACACTGCATAGGATTGGGCTGATGTAAAAGAAGCAGCAAAAGAATCATTTCTCCACTGCCTTCACTCTGAGGAACAGGCTGTAAAGGGGGCCCTTCCCATGGGATTAACATATTTGTAGAAACCAAAGACGCAATAGTGAAAATGTCACATAACACTTTGGTTGATCCTACTGCATTTTGGTTTGGGGGAGAGTGTGGTTTTTTGCAGTTTGGCAGTTTTGCAATGCATACAAGTGCCATAATACAATTTTTGGTTGGAGATGGTGATATCTGCAGTTCAGTTCATCCGGAGAGTGCCAAGATGGGAAAAGATTTCCCAAAGCATGGTATCTAATAGCCTATGCAACTAAGGGCCTTTCTTACACTGTTGTAGTGCTATTATTCCACTTTTAACATCCTGTGGAATCCTGGGGTTTGCAGTTTAGGGAAGGGCATTTAGAATTCTCAGCCAGAGAGCTCTTTGGCCTCAGTAAACTACGAACTCCAGAATTCCAGAGGATGTAGAAAGTGGAATAATAGCACAATAACAGTGTGGAGTGGAAAGGCCCTAAGTTTTCCCACTTACCTTTTGCATTTCTTGTTTCCTGTCTGTCCTTGTGTTGCTCTATCAAGATGCATGTTTCACTTACCCTTCAGATATTGTGGATTGATAACAGGGAGTGACATAAAACTTTAAAAGTCTGAATTAAGGCTCTGAAAATTCCTTAAAATACACCTAAGTAACTCTACAATTAACTAGAAAACATTCACGAAAGAAGTAAATTTGTTCCTATGTTATGTTAAATACGTTGTGTGATTTCATTATACCCCACCAATAACAGGTAGTTACTTTGGTTTTAACTCACTATTTTTGAGCTATGTCCCAGTGGAGCGGTGTGTATTTTTTTAAAAAAAACAACAAATCAATAAATTAATGATTAAAATGCCCACCTAAACAAAACACGAGGCTCTGAAATAAAATGCTTTGAGACTATCCAGACAGGAATAGGAGAATGCATACCACAGGTCACAAACAGTAGCACACACTACATTCCATTCCAAGTGTACAGTTCTTGTTAGCACACCTTTAAATCCAAGGGCCAAACAACATGCTGTTCAGTAGAGATCAATGATTAGATTTTTTTGGGTTTTTCTTTCTTTTTTTTTTGGCTAGACCTTCAAGAAACTACAGGATTTCCCCATTCTGGTGAGATCACTGACGCTGAAAGACTATAGGTACAACTTAGTGGTATTCAGTTACCACCAAACATTCTGAGGAAATTGGATCTTTTTACTGAAAGTGGGAATCCTGCAATCTGTGAACTGTGCATGGTCAATCCAGTATGATTTTTGTAGATCTCATGACTCTCCTGTGCCCACTGTAGACATCCATACATTCCCCCAAAATGGCAATTTCCTGTCCCAGAAATCTGTAAGAGTAGGAAAATTCAAGGTAACACTGTTTTTTTTTTTAAAAACTTCCCAAAAACACATTAGAAATTAGAAATGGATTTTCAGCCATTCCTGGTTTTGGTTTTTGGAAAGTAAATGTGGTGTGTGGCCCATGGTAGGTATTAGGGACTGAAAATTTGGCCTTGAACCTCTGGAGTCAGCCCACCCCTGTTATTACATTTTTTTCTCATATTAGAAAAGTTTCCTCATCTGTCAAGTTACTTGACATTTTCCCACTAAGATGTAAATTAACATTGGTAGTACTGTGGTCAACCTTCCCAGTCAGATTAATAACACATCTTACCCAGGTCCTAGACAGTTCTATTTAGGATTAAATCTAGAGTAATCTCTCCAGTGAGGATTACGAGCTTGTACTGGCTAATTTTCCATGAAAATCAATAAGATTTCAGGTGCTTAATTTGGTCCAGATTGTGCCTTTGATTGGTACATTTGAGAGCATTTTCTAGCTCCAGAGTTACCGGTAATTGGACAAAGGTTACATATAATTCACAAAGAATTTATGTGATAGGAAACCAGAAACCTAAGAAATTATTTACTAAGTCCAATTCATCATTAACAGTCTGTTAACATTTAATATTATGCAGTTTTTCTGTAAGATTGCTTCTGGTTCAGTTACTTTCAAAGAAGCATCTTTTGCTTACTTAGAAGAATGATCTCATTTGGGTTTTAAGAAATGACAGTAAATGTAAGCCTATGAATTAGAAACAGAAGAGCAACAATTTGTCAATTTATATTTAAGCAACAACCCATCTCAGTACATTGGTCTCCACTCACTAAGGGTCAGCTCCTGCTAAATTCATTGGGAGTTTAGCAATTTATTTCAACGGTAATAGCCAGAGGCTGCCTATAAAAGGAACTATATTAAAAGCAGGGGAGATGAAGCATTTCTTCTGTAACAAAATTTTGAAACATTTTCTGAGATTAAGAAGACAATAGATTGGATTAAGTAAATCATTAAGAAACCAAAGAAAGAAGAAAGTCTTGACTTTGGTTAAGCATGAGACAGAGGTGAGAACCTCAAATTAATGGAGCATGTCTGAGACTTAAAAATAAAAAAAAAAAAAATTAAGATTTCATCGGGGGCTGAAATTGGTGCAGAGATATTAGAAAATAATGCCCCTCAATAAAATAAGTTCTGCTGCAATTAAAAAAAAAAAGGCAAGGGTTTGGAAATAGAGAGGGGGATACATATCTACCAGCAAAGGCCAAATCAGTGGCTTCCGGTGGACAGCAGAACGGGCAAAAAAATGTAGATTTAAAGAACAAAATAAACTTTGCTGTCTATCAAAATTCATTCATGGTTCCTTACATAAATTATGTTAATTTTCTTAGATTATTCAGGAAGAACAAATATCATTTAAGTCTGAAGATCTGAAGATGACATTCTAGAGAAAGACTTTCATTTTTTTATATATATTTAATCTATTTTCTATTCCTCTTTCCTGTTTCTAGCTGTCAAACTTTCCTATTATACTGTCAAAAGCGCATCCCACCTCCAAAATGCTAGCTCCCTGATGTTCCATAGATGGACTGGACTACCTTCACTGGGAACTGATATTAATGTAAAGACCATGCTACAGATGGATTGATTTGATCAGGAAGCCACAGTCTTGAGTTTGCAAGATCCGAGTAGGGCTGTTGATAACTGGGGCTCTCAGAAGTCCCTCATTCATAAGAGTGGCTTCAACTGAAGCCAACTAGATATTAATGTGATTTTTTTCAGCTCTGCTTATTACAGAAAGAGAATAATTATATATTTTTGAAACAACACAGAAAACAAATTCTAATTTTATTTGGGTGCCCTCATAACAATTTCATTACGAGCTTAATTCAATTTCAAACCTATAAAGATACGAATGATCATCCCATATGATTACTGAAATATAGTTTCCCCAGAAACAATAAATGTAGTAGAAAAAATGTTTAATTAATGGATAATAACTTTAATGTTTAACAATTAATAACCTTTAAAATCTAATTCAATTACATCTGCATTAGAAGGAAGACTTTAACAATTAAATTTTCGTTAAATGGCTATTGAATTTTAAATTAAAAGCCTGCACTAAAACACCAGAATAAAGCAGAAAATGCCATCTGTGACCTTATACCCTGCTTTGTCCCATTTTGAGCTTGGGATAGAAGGAAACAGCTGCACGGTTTTTTGGAAAACACAAACATTTCTCATCCATACGACCTAACTCATTTTTCTTGCTTTCCCTTCACTCTCTGTTACATCATCTCCTTTTCTATCCCCTTTCTTTAGCTTACCGATTCCCATATGAATTCCACCCAAAGCCCCATGATTAAGAGTTTCAAAATTCAGTTTCCCACAACAAATGAGTATCCTTTATGATTTGTAGAATATGAGAGGACTTACATAACTTTGGCCCTTTCTGCACCTTACCTTTTTCCGGTGCTGGGGTGCAGGGATCCGCAAGCAGCCTCCGGCGAGAGACTCTCACATCCTTGCTGCTTCAGCTCCGCATGAGCTGCCTGCTTGCGTGAGAGCCCCACCTCTTCCTTCCGCAGTGCAGCCTAGGACTTTCCCAGGCTGCGCTGGGGCAGGAAGCGTGACCGGTGCGGCTCCAGAGGCTCCGCACACCAGGTAAGTGTGCGCGGAGCCTGGGAGCAATGCGCAATCACGCACCATTTTTGGCTTCCAGCCGAAAATGAAAAGGTGTGCGATCAGTGCCTGTCGGCCCCTGGAGCATCACACGATTGTGAGTGCATTGTGCAAATCGCTCCTCACAATCACGCGACGCTCCAGGCACCCTTTTGCATGGCATGTGTTGCAAAGTAATAGATCCCACCTTCCAAGTTGTCCTTACTAATTCTTGATTATAGATCATTTAACCTTATTGATCATGAGAAGGAAAAATACTCAGTGATTTCTGTTCCCATTCACATTTATTAAACTAGCTGGTGGTGAAATTAATAATTAGACACAGATGCATGTTTAGTTTCTTAACTGGATCTATAGTGTTTTTAATCCTTATGGAAATAAGAGTTGGACTGCAGTATATTGCAGCAAATTCAGATGGTTTGAAAGTTAGAAACAAAATGGGGCTATTTCAAACTGAGGCAGTGGGCTATTAACTGGTTAACTCCCTGGGTAACCAGAAATATGTGTTCCAAAAAATGAAAGGAAAGGAATAAACTGGGGGAAAAAAATCCGAAAAGGCTTGTGCAGGATCTGTGAACTTCCAGAAGGTGTGTGGAGATTTCAGCTGAGAGGGAGGGGAAAGATGTCGGGCAACTAACAGTTGCCCTTGAGATGTGGTTGAACTGCAGTTCTCATGACCACGCAGCACTGATGATGCTGGCTAGTGCTGATGGAATTTGGATCTTATGTAACCAAAATGGCACCAACAACCTATAAAGAGATGTATCAGAAGTTTGGAAAAGTTTTGCTGAAGGTGTGTATAACTATTAGCTTGAAGAGAGGGAATGAGTATTCAATAGACATGGGAAGCTGACGGACTCTTGGAGGTGTGTGTGCATGTGGAAAGCCAAGTGAGAGAAGGAATGGAGTATTAGAGAGAAGAGTGACTAGATCAATGAACACCTGCTTTCCACGCTGCAACATTTTATTACAGATTCCACTTGAGTCTCTTTAAACAGTGCATTTGCTTTTCTATTAGCTCATTCTGAATCAAACTTCTGAATCTCTGAGTTTATGTGTCATTCTGCCTAATGTCACCAAGTCCTCCTTGATGTTTCTAAAGCTATAAATCTATGAAAAGAAGGTAAATAATAATTAAAACAGAGAATAAAAATGCCAAATGCATTGCACAGGACAAAAGAGAATACTTTATAAAAGTTCTTTTAAGAATTCCTATGACAGGGAAGGCTGTCATTTTGAGCTTGAGATGAGCATTTACTATATCTAATCAAGTGCGATTTCTCACTGATTATCTTAGAACTAATTAGGAAGAGTTTTCTTCAGCTTAATCAGAGATATCTGGAAAGAAGTTATTTGCATAACTTCAAGTCACATTATTTCATTAGGACAGCTGAGCTAATGTAAGCTGGCATTTACTGTAAAATTAAAATATATTGCATTGAAAAGAAAAAAACAAAGAGGCACTGGGAACTTACAAATTAGGAACCAACAAGAGCAATTTTAATTGATGGAGTGCAATATCTCTGCTTCATGAAGCATATAAGTGCATGAAGCACAAGGAATGAAAATGGGTAAAGGCCAGGATACTAACAGCAGGGAAGAGCATTGACATGAGGGATGATGGCCACCTGAATGCCATTTCATTGCTTCTGCAGTGGTTGTTGGTGTTGCTGTTATTGCTGTACTTGACAAAAGAGTCAAGTCCTCATATTTAATGGGAAACAATGCCAGTTTAATGATACATAGTTTAATGCAAATAGGCATAGAGGATGGCAAGTACATAGAGAAGAAAATAATGGGTTTTGGAACATCTTCCAATGTCTCTTTTATTCTTCATTAAAAAAGACATTGATTTTGTTTATGAATTTTGTAATTCATAGTTAGTAACAAATAGAATATTTTTCCATTTTAAAGTGGTGTTATTTTTCTGCTCTCCTCTTTTTCATTCCTGTAGCTCTAACTGATGTTCTGGGGAGCGGGGAAGAAGAGAGGAGGTGGAAAATGTAGAAAACCAAAATGGTCATGACACAGTCCAGACCGTACCTTGAGCGGCCAAAACTGTTAGAATGGCCCAGCAAGGATGAAGCCACTCACTGACAATCATGTTGCATAAAGATCCAAAAAGTTTTGAAATGCTTTTCATGCTTGTCTCATTAAGACCATTTCAGCACTACACTGTTATAGTGCTATTATTCCACTTTCAACATCCTGTGGAATCCTGGAATTCTCAGCCAGAGAGTTCTTTGGCCTCAGTAAACTCCAAAGCCCAGAATTCCACAGGATGGTGAAAGTGGAGTAATAGCACTGTAACAGTGTAGTGTGGAATGACCTAAGTGAAGGATACCTGGTCAAGTACATCATAAGATCCAAATTTCCCTCACAGTCAACAGCTGGAATATGGTCTAATATAATTCCTTTGCAATTTCTGGGGTTAGACTTTAAAGATTCCAACAACAATGTTGATATATACTCAGATATAAGTGATTTAATCAAAGTTTGGATTTTTCTTTTCTGAAAAAGGAACTAGTTATGTTAATCATTACTTTGATTGTCCAACAACGGATTTATCTTTTACTGTTACTACAGGCCATAAAGTAATTAACTGGTTTATTTGTTACTAACATGTTGCAGATGCAGTTAAGTTTGTGACTGAATAGACAAATACAGGAAAATAGGGTGCACCCTCCATATAAATAATCTCCAGATCTATGAATTTAAACAATTGTGGAGTGTCACATCCTATAGCTAAAATGGCAGTGACATGCGTACGGATGTGTTGAAGCATCTGCGCACACGTCACAGCCATTTAATAAAACTGGATGCAAGCATTCACAATTTACCCATTCATGGACGGTCCTGGAACAGAACCCACCCAGATATGAAGGCTCCACTGTACTTATTGTTTCCTCTCATTTCTAACAATCATAATTTGGAGGAGATTATCCTGCCAATATCCTTCTGCACTCATCTTCACAAGGCACATCGCTTCAAATCATGTGCACTCCATATAGATGCTTTGGGAATACATGCAGAAACAGCCACTGACTCAGTCTCTCTTATCTTGCTTTTCACCTCTCCCCCAAACAATTTCTCCAGATTTCATTCATGAAAAGCTAAGTGAAAAACCATTCCTGAGAACTCCTCCTCCCTGTTTAAACTCTTTCACACAGCTCATACCAACCCAGTGAGTCTGGGTGTGCCCCCTATGCCACTGGTTAGAGCAGTCAGCCAAGCAAGGTAGTCTCTCCCCAGTCTGCAATATAAAGACAGAATCCATTTCACATGGATTCTGTGTTTCTCTTTCTGGCAGTAGCAGCAATGTCTTTAATTTGAGCAGGACGGAGGAAGGCAGAAATGACAAGATAACTTTTTGAACCAAGTCTCCAATGCAGGGCATGTGCAGTTTTTAATTAAGTCTCTAGTGCAGTTTACATTTTCATCTATCTATCCCTCTTTCTCTCCTTCCTTCCCTTGTTTCAAGATCTTTTTCCCTTTGCTAGTCCCACAAAGCAGAGTCATATGGATAGAAATGAGATTTAGAGTAATTGTACCCACCCATGTGACCTTGCTTTTTTCCTCTTGCTTTGCTCAGAGTTGGTTCGGAGTGCACCCAGTAATGAATAATGGACAAAAAATACATTAGGGAAAAAAGGGAGTATAGTTCCGGCTCTTTATCACAAAAAGTAACTAATTAGCAAAGAATATCATATAAGGAACATTACTTTCAAGCTCTTGGTTTAATTGGTTTATTCTTGGAAGAAAACTTTTGCCCCCATTTGCCCTCTGTGGGACATGGAGACATATTTGGGGGCCTATATGGGTCCCTAGAAGGCATTTTGGGACATTCTGAGGCATTTGGGTGGGGATTTTGTAAAATTCATTTTGCTCCCGAGGGGAGGGTCCAGGGACTCCAACCATGCCCTCTACACTCCCTAGAGAATGCCTTTGGGCATTTGGGGCAAAAGAAATTGTTTTTGAAAAAAAATCCCCCCGTAAGCTGCATTTACTAAGTTGAATTTTAAGTTCCAATTCTCTGGTATAGTTTATTGCTTAATTTTAATTTTTTGAATAGTTTATTTGTTGTAAACTGTTCTTGGAACCTCTTCTTGGTATAAATAGAGGCATAATTAACATAGTTAAATGACTAATATTTAATAAATAATTATTTATAATCAGTAAATGCCTAGAACTTATTTTTTCTTTTTAAGAAGCACACATATCAAATACAAAAGGACAGTCACAGAGACTGAAATGGCTTATTCAATGCTGCTCCTTTTACTAGCTGTACAAAAAGCAATAGTTATTGCATTTTCCCAGTCTGTACATTTTACAGAAATGTGCATAATCTAGTTTTTAAAAATATGCAAATATCCCCAAGACTGACTGCCCCGTTGATGTCTTGTGGGAAGGAGTTTTTATTTTCTACCAAGTAAACACACAAAAAATCAGGGTTTACATTCCCAACTTGCACATTATTATCCTAAAACTGAGCAAAGTGCCAAAGAACTACAACTCTAGGACTGTGCTCTCAAAGGAACTTTAAGCTTGTGCCAATACGGCCATTATATACCATCTTGAAGTCCTATCTCCATTGCATTAAGGCTCAAGTTTCAATTGCTTCTTTTTTTAATATCAGAATAGTAAAGGAAGCAAGACAGAAAAATGATGTAGTTTGGAATTTGAGAAAGGTATGTTAATATGTAATTGTTAATATACAATGTCCATATCAATTTCCAAGGTGACATAAATGGCAATGCCACTCATCTACTATCTGAAATAAGACTAGGGGGGAAAAATAGTAATTCAGACTGGAGACTGACTTCAAGAATTAGGCAGGTTTAGCCCATGACTAATTAATTACTGAAGTTAAAGTATTGTCCCTCCACACTATGTACTTTTTGTAATTACAGTTCAGGGTAATATTTATCTTAATTAGGATCTCTCAGCTCATAAAATTCACTGCACAGCATCTTTAATCAGATCTATTATAGAATGTGTTTAGAAGATGCAGACTGGTGTGCCATTTAGACACAATGGAAGTCTCTTGTGAATTAGAACATCTGATTTTTAAAATCTTTTTTTGTCTGGGGGAAATATGAATTGATCTCTATGTAGATAACTGATTTTGATAGTGCAGCAGTCTTAAAAAACATTGCCCGCAGTTGTTTTAAAAACAGTTTTCAGTTAACTGGGCCTTTTTTACAAAGAGATTTTAGACTTCAACTTTATGAGTATTTTTTTTCACCCATTCTGCTTTCATTTGATTTTTACCTTGTTAATTTTCTTTGTCCTCTACTGAGATTAAGATAGGATCCAAAGTTTCTCAAGTAAGGAGGGAAAATATCTGTAACCTGGACTGAATCCCTGGACTTGCTCTTCAGTCCAGGAAACAGAAATTTCTGGCCAAGTACAGTAAGCAGAATGATCACTTGAGATTTATAGCATCTGTCTTCAGTTCCAAGTTGGGAGAAAGGCAGGGTATAAATAAAGTGATGGATGGAAGTTGGAAGGAAAAAGAACTGACAGCCAGATCTTTGGGGCTCCTAGAAATATATTTTTAATGCAGAATTGTGTTTCCATTTTGTTAATATACTATGGCCATTTCTGCACTAGGCTGTTATTATGCTATTGTTCCACTTTCAACAGGCCCCTTCCTACTGCAAACCCCAGGATTGCATAGGATGTTGAAAGTGGAATAATAGCACTTTAACAGCCTAGCGTAGAAATGGCCTATGTCATATTCTTTAATGTCTGTGAAGAAACAAAACTGAGCCTACTGTCAAAACTAAGCCACTGTCTTAGATTGTGATGGTGGGAAAATCTTTTACTAACCAAAACCAGAGCAAGCCCTAAATGACTTTTTCACACAACTAAACAGATTAGATGGAATGACTGTGGATAGAACACAAGACTGTGAGACCTCCACCTATTGTATGCTGTGCACAAGCTCTGTGGAGAAGAACTAGTTAATATGTTAACAGCAGGGTTACACCCACTAATGCTTTTCCATGTTTGCCTGTGCATGCTAAGCTATGCTAAGATTGTGATCAATGAACATACCAAAATAAAAGCCCAAGTTTTATACATCTGGGAAAAATATGTTTGGAAACATTTGGCATACATTGTTGCAGCAAACAATTGATCAGAGGGAATCCTTGATGTTATAGCAGCTTCACTGGCTGTTCATCCATTTCTAGGAGCCATTCAATGTACTCATTATGATTTACAGTCATACGCTATGAGATAAGGAATATCTGAAAGACCACAATATCTTATTGTCCACGAGACATAAATCATTTGTCAAAGGAAAATAGATGGCCCAACCTCTCATCAGATTCTTCATACAAACAGAAGCCAGATGCTTTTTGACTCATAATCTTCATTACTGGCCAATGAAAGTCTTATGTTGCCCAATAATTCCTCCCAACAAAAAGCAACACGAGAATTTAGATTTTTACAAAATAAAAATGCCTCTTCTTTTTTACTCCCAACAGCCTACAGAGGTCTACCTAGCCCTGTCTCTGATGACCCTCCAATAGTACACATGCACATTTTTATGTAGACAAGACTTTGACCCATCAGCTGACGGGTAGATATGTCACACTCCATTTTAATGGGTTCCTTTTATTGATTTTTTTTTTTGCCAACCTGAGTTTTTGCTTATTAATTTTTTTTTATTGATGCTTTATTGTATTTTAAACTCATTTGTCATATTTGTATTAACACTGTTAGCTGCCTTGAGCACCATTTAATGGAAAGTCAATGGAGAAATTTCACTAATAAATGAGCTGCTGAAAGTGTGATGTTGGAGTATTTGTTTTTGCCAGCTCCCCTGAGTTTCGTTTTGGAAGAAGGGTGGGATAAATCAAATCAATAAATCAATAGTGAGGTAAGAACTGTTCTCAGTAGACATCCAAAATGCAAGTTAGACAAAATTATTATTGTGTGTTGCATCTTTAAGAGGCAATCTCCAGAAGGTCTTAGTTTAGCAAACCTTGGGAAAGGAACTAAATGGAAAAGTGCATTTACTTTGGGCGAGAAACCAGTAGGAACTTACTTGGAGGAACATCTATTACAAGTATACAAATAATATACAAATAGATGTATCACTGTGTATCCATTCATGCAATTTGATAGGTTCGTGTTCTTCTATGAACACTTACATTTACCTACTCAACATAAGTCTGTGTTCCTTATGAACAGATATCACTTCAACATAAGCCCATTTTGTTATATGAACTTCTATCTGTTCAACTTGAGAAATTACTGTCCTCTTACAAACTCCATTTATTCAACAGAAATCCATGTTCTATGAATATCTGTCTATTCAACATGATGAGTGCATGTTCACAGAAGAAGTCTTATCATGAGAACTGGAAATCTCATCCTCTTTCTGTGGAGTACAGTGGCTTCATATGAGAACCATATGAAGAATATATTTGTTCAGGAAAATCAGATCCTGTAAAGAAACTAGATCTCTGTGTTGAACTCTTCTCTGATTTTATTTTTTAAATCCACATTTTGTCTGTTTCTTAGGTCAGCTGCACTAGAACACTTGTACTCCATCTGTGTAGGTGGAAAGCCAGCTGCCTTTGCAGCTGTTGTGTATGGCATGTTATTCCCTGGCTAGCCATGAAGAAATGAGTCTTTCATCAGAGGGTACTGGAAAAATCTATGCCAACTTCTAATAGCAAAGAAAAAGCAAACAAGAAAGTTTGCCTTCAGAAATCTCGTTTAGAAATTCAAAGGCCAATATACATCATCTATTGGTCAGGGACACATTTCTGTAATCTGTTTAGTTTATCGAAAATAATTAAGACACTGCCTATCTGCCTGATATTTGGGTTTATTCAGTGTAGAAAATGGAGACTGTTTTATGTTGTGTGCATTGTAGCATATGTATAGGGATTTTTACATTTCATTATTCTAGTCCTATTTTCATAGCCTATTTTCCTGTGTTATTTTTTAAGTACATGTGCTAAGATTACTTTTGGCTGGAGATGGAAAGAAACTTCATTGGATTCATAAGTCTCAGTGAAAGTAGTGTTTTCACACATGTAATGAGACTTGTTTTGCAGTGAAATTGTCACCTTGAGGATTCACAGAGTTGTGAGATTTGTAGTGTGTTTTAGAGAAATTAAGTAAACACAAATGTATGTATTTTAAAACTGCAAATGGTTAAAGTGAGAAAAATTGAAAAAAAATACTTAGTGGGGGAGGTATTCTTTTGTTAAAAGGGATCTAAAAATGCAAACGTGTATTATTAATATTATCATTTATTTACATTTATATACATGGTCCTTTATAGGTAAAGCGACTAAAAACAGTGGGTCCTGACAAAGGTATACAATCTAAAATAGGTATAGATGCACAGAAACACAAAGGGAGGAAAGGAATAATAAAACTATACCACTTAATTGTAAAATAAATTATCCAGGTATGATTCTGTATGGCAGTTGCAATCCTGTATCAGGAGACGTAGCTGTGAGACATGGCCATTTCCACACTACGCTGTTATAGTGCTATTATTCCACTTTCAACATCCTGTGGAAACCTGGGGTTTGCAGTTTAGGGAGAGGCATTTAGAATTCTCAGCCAGAGAGCTCTTTGGCCTCAGTAAACTACAAACCCCAAGATTCCATAGGATATTGAAAGTGGAATAATAGCACTATAATAGTGTAGTGCAGAAATGGCCATGGCTACACTGGTCTCATCCAAGTCTTTGTCAACTGCAGTCCTCAAACCTGCAGACATTTCCTAGTTTGTAGGGAATGCCAGCTGCAGTAAGAAGTCGTCCAGTTATTTTCCTATAGCAAGGCAAATAGTGACAAGTATCTGCAGGGATTTCTGGGGGTCCAGAAGAGATTTCTGCAGATGATATAATTGCTTTGCATCCAGCTACACAAAAATAGCTGGATGCTTGTTGGCTTCTCTCTGTACTCCCCACCAACCACAAAATGACCAGTTTAAGGGGACTGCCACTGGAAAAGGGGGGTTAAGTGGAAGATTTGGTCATTGCCTAGCTGGTAGTGAACCTTCACAACAACTAAAAACGTGAGCTGTGATGTTTTAAGTCCAAGGTACACCATTGTGATCCCCTCACAGGATGGCAGCTTTTGTTCTTGTTTTCTTTCCTCACTGAAGATCATACACATGTCCATTACAAAACCAAGACAGGAAAGAAATGTAGATGGGATTCAGAGAAATGTAATGAACTTCAGTCTGAGAGATTTTCACACTGTGCATTTGGCAATGGGAATGTGTACCAATCTAGTGAAGTCCTGCTGTGTGAAGTATCTCAGTGGCTCCATTTTCAAGACTGAAGGCAATTTAGCACACCTAATACCTGCAAAATTTTGCTGTAGGTTTATTGATTAATGCTTACAATTTATAATCTGCAATAGATCATCACCATACAGAAGAATAGTGCCAAATAGGTGATAAGATAAATGCCAAACAAAAACAAGGTCATTTCTTTGCACACACACACACACACATATATATGTATATATATGTATGTATGTATGTATGTATGAATATAATGTCAGAACTTTTGAATTTATATATTTACTAGCGTATTTACCCAGCATGTCTGGGATTTTATTTTCTCATAGGTAATACTTGTTAGAAAGATTTGAGATCCTGTGTCTCTAATTCCCCAAGCTGTATTGTCTAGTACCTGTAACTTTTCCCCTTATTCTCCAAGCCAGTCTGTATTTAGATACAGAGGTTGGGTCCCCAAGGGAAAACACTGTCCTCATTCTTGCTTCTAGGTCTTGTCTTCATAGCAACTGGCCTATTCAAGACAGGCACTTTTGACTGAGGCCCAAGGGCTCTCTGGCTAAGAATTCTAAAGGCCCCTCCCTAAACTGCAAACTCCAGGATTCCATAGAATCTTCTTAGGCAGCCAGTCGTGTGAGGTCTTTGCCTGACACAGGCCCTTTCTGCACGAGGAAATTAAGATGGGCCAATGCATCTTGTCACGGAGGTCGTCTGCGCCTTGGAGCCGACTAGGTTTGGACTATTTACCTTTGTTCTGCACCTAAGTCCGATTAAATGCGCCCCCAAGTGGTTGTCCAGTGCGTTATTTGAAGAACGGAAGAAACGGGTTTTTCAATTTCCCGGATTGCGCCAATTTGTACCTGCGCAGTTGTGCAGATGAGCACATTCGCACCAATGCGAACGGGGGTCAGCGGAGGGTGGGCTGTGGCGTGGCCAGCTGCAGCGATTGGTCCCACCAAACAAACAACACGCAGCCATGGAAACAGTGTGGATCTATGAACTCCCACTGCTCCGAATCAGCGTGGAACATACAGAGTAGCCCTGCGGAAGGATGTAAGGGAAAGTCCGCCCTGTGTCAAGCCCAGAAGAACTGGTAAGAAATGGCCCGAACCGATTCACTAGCCTCATGCAGAAAGGGCCACAGACAAAATTTGACTTTTATATATTAGATAGTGCAGAAAGGATCTCTTTATGAAATGTACTATAATTTTAATAAATTTCATTTAGTAGCACCTGAAGTTTTCCTCCTGATTTTCAATATATCTCTAAATATCAAACCATGCCTTTCTGATGGCTGCTCCCAGGCTCTGTAACTCCTTCTTGGGAGAAGTTTGTGTAGGTCCTTCTTTATTTTCCTTCCACTGGCAAGCACATCCATTTTCAAAGACAGACCTATGTTGTTTGAACTGATTTGTGGCTAAAGTAGGTTGTTGTTACTTCTTCTTGCTAAAGTGTGTGTGAATGTATTTTTATTCCGTATGTCACTGGGGATGCTTTTATTTTCTTAGTTCTAACATTCTAGTTATAATTTGGTTATTTTATTTGCACTTTATTATTAGCTGTCTTGAGCAATATTTTTAGCAGAAAGGCAGGATATAAATTTAGTAAATTAATAAATAGATGTGTTATTGCAGGAAAACATCCATTTCACAGAAGGCAAACCAGGGAATCTGACAGATTATAGATTATCATCCCCAAACAGATTATCATCCCAAGAAGCAGAATATAAACCCCAAATCCCCAAACTACTTGTTTGACCTCACTTTTACTGATTCTGCACAACACTGATTTCAAAGAAGGCCAGTTAATTTCTACCCAGATGACCCACAAATAAGTTTCCCTTCAATTAATCTAATCCTCAATTAATATCTTGTCATGATCACCCCAACTAAATTTGCCTTCAGTTAATTCCTCCAATTTAATATCCTACATAAATATCCCCAATTAATTTACCCACACAGATCATGCCATATAAATTCTCCTTCAATTAATTCCCCAAAGATGCATTTTCCTCTCTGCCCATCAAAAAGGAGTGAAAAAATGCCTCTGAAAATGAAAATGCCTCTGAAGTTCACAATCCCATTTATAGGCTGTGAAGCATGTATGTAAAATACAGCTGCTGTCTCATTAGTAACCACTCCAACAGACTGTTTTCATTACTATTCCTCCTCCAACTTTACCACCATAAGTACCTGCTAAATCCTCTGTGTTCCTGCTTGGGACAGCCCTTCAAACCATAGTTTTGCTGTATGCCAGCTTAGAGCAAAACCTCCATATGATTCTTAAAAAAAAAAAAAAAAAACAATTAAAAGCTATCCCCATTATCTCTGCACAGCTTGAATAACCTTTTGGGGAAAGCATGACAGGTTATTACTATTCCATATATTCATGGATCATGAATCAACGATTTGACAAATGCTAGCCAAGACAGAAATGTCATGCCCTGCCTTGGAGACCCTTGCAGTGAGGAGGAAGATTCTGAATCTGGGGCAGGAGTTTCCCCGAAGCAGGAGTTTCCCCAGACGCTTGCTCAGGAAAAGATGACAAACAGCAGCAACCTGAACAAGGGGACCAAATAGAGGATGAGACAACACAAACACTTACTATGCAAGAGAGACGTTGTCAGAAGGAGGGGCTGCAACGCTGAGCACGTTTAAGCAACAAAGAAGCCCTAATGAAGGAACATCTGTGGTGACAGAATTAGTAAGATAAAAGGCTTTCAACTGGTCCTTTTCTTTCAGGGTCAGCAACTGATTTTTCTGGTTGTGAAGCCTTGTGTTGTGTTCTCTTGTATCTGGATTAGCTTGAACCTCTGCCTGTTTGACTATGACTTGGATTTGCCCTCTGGATTTGTTTGCTCTGGAACCTGAATTCTGTTTGGACATCTCCCTGCTTTTGCCTTGTGAGTAGCCCTGCTCTGCCACTTTTTGATTAATTGTCTGCTCTGCCCTGGACACCACAAGAGATGGTTCCTATACATTTCCTTCAAGTTGTTATCATACCATACACCTCCACTCTGTGGGATGTGCTATTTTCATAATTGGACATGTTTCATGGCTGGAACACATGTTTGAAAGTGTTCTGGCTATAAACAGGGTGATCTCAGACATGACCAGGTTATAAGTTCAGAAAGGATTAGGCAGAAAAACCCAACGCTGATGGGCTTGGGATAATCCTTTTAAAAATTGTAAGCTGCAAGCATTCCTGAAAACAATAGCAGGGGAAACTGCCCAGGGGATGCAGTCAGGAACCCTATTGTGAGCATATCCTACAGATACTTTCCCATTCAAACTACCTGTCCAAAACATTAAGAGATTGTCAGGACTCCCATCAATGTCTTGTCACCTACAGTTAAGACAATCAGATCATTCCAAACTTCTTTGTCAGTTTTATGAGAAAGCCATTACTGTTTTATCCATGCACCTTCCCAACGCAGGAAATCGGTTATAAAAACCCAGCTCCAGCTCCAATAATTTGTTCTACATTGGGCACATTATGCTGAACATGGTACCCCAGGTTCCTTTTCCACCATGCTACCCTCAGATACTCTGCCTGAGCCACTCTGCTTTGACTTCTACTTCAGGATCAGTAACTATCACCATTTCCACCCAATTTCTTTCTATTCAACATTTCTTGCCTCATTTTCCAATAGCCCTGTATGGTTCTTGAGAGTGTCTGATGCTTGATAATTCCCAATAAAATATTCTGTTTAACTTTAAGTGGAGTCCTCTTTACATTTAGTTAGGATAGGGATGAATCCAGAATTTTCCAAATCCGAATCCCTGGAAGGTTCTGGGAATCTACAACTCTCGAATCTTTTGAATCCTTTTTTAAAAAAGGGTTTAAAAAGCAAGAGAAAGAAGGATAATATTGGGCAAGACACACTCTCTCAGCCTTAGCAAAAGCCTAGGCAAAGGCAAACCTCCCTCTGAAGAAATCTGGCCAGGACAATTGTCATAGTTTTGCCTCAGGATCTCCCCAGAATGAAAACGACATGAAGGCCCTTTCTACACAGGCAGGAAAATGTGGATTAACCCCACATTTTCCTGCCTGTGTAAAAGAGGACCACATATTACAGTACAGAGATAATCCAGGTCAAAACTAGCTTTTATTTTTGCATGGTTCCTTCTGGCATCCTGGGATTTGTAGTTTGATGATGCGCCAGCACACTTTGGCAGAGAAGGCTGTGACAGCTTGTAAAACTACAAACCCCAGAATTGTGTCTGAAAGAACTTTGCAAGGGAGCAATGCAAAAAAAGTGTTCAGCTGTCCTTGAAATATCAAGAAGACTGTACCTTCCAGTCAAGTCTCAAGTTCTGCAACGAGGAAGGCACTTAAAACACACAAACAAACAAACAGCCTCTAGTCCAATCTCAGTTCTGCACCCTGCAGTCTCAAGAGCCAAGTCTCAAGTCCTGCAACAAAGGCCATTTCCGCACCAGACAATTAGAATGGGGCAGTGTGTCCTCTCACGGAGGTCGTCTGCACCTTGGAGCGGATAAGGAGCGGACTACTTATTGGAGATCTGCACCTCACTCCATTTCAAAACGACCCCAAGTGGTCCTCCAGCATGTTTTCTAAAGACCACAAAAAACAGGTCTTTATTTTCCTGGAACGCGCCATTGCGTTCCTGCTCCCTTGTAAGATTCGCAGGCTCGCACCAATGTGAGCCTGCGATCTGCAGAGGGTGGGTTTTAGGCGTGGCAAGCTTCAGCGGTTGGTCGGGACCCAAGACCAACCGGAAGCCACCACTTTGGAGGCTGGAAGCCGCCATTTTGGAAGTTGGAGCAGTGCGGATCTACAGACCTCGCACTGCTCCAATTCGCCCTGGACCAAGGAGGAGCCCTGTGGAAGTGCTTCAGGGACAGTCCGCGTTGCTTCGGACCCCAGAAGAAGCAGTAGGTAAAGGCACGGAGAGATTCCCTCGCCTCGTGTGGAAAGGGCCAAAGAAAGCACTTAAACACACACACATACACAAGCCTCTAGTCCAGTCAATTCTCTACCCTAAAGTCCTGCAAGGGACACTCAAGTCAAATCTCTAGGCCTGTCTCAACAATTCCCAATCCCTACCCTCCAGTCTCAAATCAAAAAATAATACAGATTAATGCATGCTCAATAAATGATTCTGGAGGCAGCTACTGTTCACCTTGTTTGTTGTAGGCAACACACACTCCTCCTATAGAATCAGCTAGACTAGAATCCCATTCTTTCCCAGCTTAAGTTTTTTGGCATTCTTGGTTTACCACAGACATGCCGCTGCAACACAAGACCAAAAGTCTGTGTTTCTCCAGCTCTCCTTTGCAACCTTTCCAATGGCAATGCTGCTTATAAACTTGCAGCTAGACAGAGGAAAAAGAGGAAAAGGAGTTGAAAAGCATAAAAAGACTTTCTAAAAGGAAGCTTCAAAATGGGTTAACTGAAATATTCATGTATTCAAGACACAGAAACTAAGAGAGGAAGTGGCATCATGACAATCTTAGTCCCAGAATTGACTAAAGAAAGCTGGTGAAGGGGAAAGTATGGCTGGCATGGCTTGCATGGAACCCCCAAAACCCTTTTTGCAGTCTTTGGAACCCCCTGGGACATTTCCACAAGCTCCTAGACCTCCACACAAACTCAGTTTTGCTCCTCTGTCTCTCACCTCCTAATCCCTATCCCAAAATTACCTTGCAGAGGGAGGTAGCAGCAGGGAGAGGCACCACTAGGGGCATAGCAGCAGGAGGGAGAAACGGTGGCCTCCAGTGTGTGCGAGGCTTCATCCCAGTCTGCCGGCCAATCATCCGTGCTGACATTGGGTGGGGAAACACGTGAAGAGCGGGATCCCATCCTGGTCCCGAGGTTTCAGGTGTCCCAGTCTCCCAAGTTTTCAGCCATCCCGGTCTCCAACAAACTGTTTGAGTGGTGGATTCTAAAGATTCCGTCTATCCTATTTTGGCACAGGGATTCGGATTCCCAAATCTTGAATCCCTGCCAAAGATTCAAAGATTCGAGGATTTGGTTGGCCCATCCTTACAATTAGTATTGTATACACGGATGAAAAGATATTGCCATTACCCTCCTCTAGCGGGCCTCCTCTGAGCTATAATTCCCCCTGTTCCTAAGGAGAAGCTGGTATTGCAGGTGCACCCCAAGGTCTCCCACCTCTTAAGGTAACAACGTCCCTCTCCCATTATCTGCTTATGGTTTATTTATTTGTTTGATTTATTTGATTTGAGACTTCTGGCTGCTAAGATGCTGCAAATGTGAGGCAAGCCTACACTTCCTATCTTCCTTGATTTTTAATTATCCAGCAAGCACATTCTCTCTATTTTGTGATTTTACATTTAATCAAATGTGGTTTTTTTTTGTTATTACTTTTACTCTTGAAGGTATGGTAGAGAACTCTAAAAATATTAATGTATTAAAAATCATGTAGGGTTTGGAATGGATACTCAGATTCAGTTCAGATGGTTAATATTAGGATTAATGAAAGCTGACTTGGTTTTGGAGAAAAAAAACAAAAGATGCTGTGGAGAAGGAAAAAGAAAAAAAAGGGAGATGTGGGATTCTTGCAGAAACTACTCACAGCAGCTTGTCTAAAAATTGCATTGCTTTTGACATTCAAGAGTGTGACCTTTAATTGGGCTAAATAGTCACTTACGTACTTGCCTGTAGCAAGTAAGAATTGCCTTCAGGTGACTAGACAAGGCCATTTGTGTCATTATGGAAAAGAAATGGTGCTTTTCTTCTTTCACATCATCCTTTTAGCACAAATGGCTAATGCAGATATGTGTCTGGAGGCAGAGCAGTAAACGTTTCTGTAGGTCAGTAATTTGTAGACTATATAGAGAGCTGACTTCATTTATCACATTCTTCATAGCCTGTCTTTCTGTCACAATGAGCTCAAGGTACCATGGTCTCTTTCTTCCCTTGTCTCTTTCTTGCACAGCTGCTTCTTCATTTTCTCTCACAGCCAGAAATTTAAGCAGTATCCACCCTACTCCACGCCCCCCCCCAGTAACTAGCAGAGAAAGAAATCAACCTTAGTCTTTTTCATAAGATACATAAAATTAGTTTTACTCATAAATACTTGTGCATAATAAAACAGGAGAAAAGAAGAGTACTACAGAGTTTCAAAAGAGGTAGAGCTTCTCAGCTTGAGAGAGCTCTTGGAAGCACATGCTTCATGGTCAGCAAGCAGGGAGGAAGGAGGGAATTAAACCAGATGAGATGTAGAGAACAAAATGAAGGTATCTAAGTGATGCAGTAAGGGAGTGGGTGTGAACAAACAAACAAATAAGAAGTAGCCATAAATATGCTGAGCATAAGGCATGCAAAGGTTGCAACAGCCAACAAATTATGCTGAGAGAGAGGGACTGGCCTAAAAGCACCCAGTGACCTTCACAAATGAGCACAGCATTCATGCCAGTCCATGTTCAATACTCTATCCACTGTGTCTTGTATCTGAAGACTTTTAGAATGTATCCAGATGACAGATTCTTACAAACCCAGGGCCTGAATAGAAAACAAAATGCTGCTGCTGCTTTGATGAGGTGCTGAACTGTGGCAGTGCCCAGAACTTATGTTCTAGATATGTTACCTAGCAAAGCAGCCAATTTTGCCACTGCCAGGAAGGGAGCTGAGGGACTTAAAGCCAAAAACCTGTCTGTGAATGATATTGAAGGGCTCCAGATGCAGAAGGTTTCTTCCAGCCTGGTAGAAAGATGACAAGGGGCACAGGGATTTCAGTTGGAGGTAAGTTGTATCAGCACTGTGGAAATTGGCAGGGAAGAAGGAACCTGAGTGGAGGACACTTGTAGAAAGCCCTTTAGGCACCAGGATGTTAGGAAACCTCAGGAGCTGGCTAGGAGATAATTAGTAGCTTCCGACTATAAGCTAGAAGGCTCCTCTCACCACAACAGCATAGCAGGATAGTAGGCAAGGAAGATTGTGACAACCAGCAATTTCTTAATTGTCCAGTTAGCCAGGTGGGAATTATCGTTGTCATCATCATCATCATCATCATCATCATTTATTGCAGTTCACAAACCATAAGTCACATCACTACCATTAAAATACATTTACATTTAACATACATTTGCAGGTGGGAATTGTGTAGCCTCCAGATGTTTTTAACTGGATCTCCTAATTCCCTTATCATTTGCTAGGACTGGCCAGGGCTGCTAGAATTGTAGTTCAACAGTAGCTGGAGGCCCAATGATTTTCACTTCTGAGCTTAATTCTCAGAGTAGATATAAATCCTGAATGCTTTCATCCCTGATGTTTCCTTCTCTGGACCTTCCAGTTGGTCCATACAGAGTATCTATCAACCAGGGAATTTGCATGGGCTGCTAGACGTGGGAACAATGTCCTGTTAGGGCTCGCGTCTGGCCACCTGTATTGATATGGTTTGGATGGGCCGCATATCCAATTGGCATCATGTTTAATTGGCAAATACATCAATCAGTACTGATAGCAAAACAAAACCCCAAGGTGACTGGGAGGTCAAGCCGACCGAGGGAGAATTCTGACTGTGAACATGAGAAAGAAAGGCAGGTCAGCCTAAGACACCCTCTTACCCTCCAGGTAAGACTAAGTCATTTGTCAGGCAAATAAACACTGTTCGTGTGGATAATAATCTTAGGTAGAAGCTGGATTTTTCCCAGAGAACACAAAGGCTAGAAGCCCAGCAGGACGCTGAGTGACTCAAACCCATCCCCCTTGCACCTGGACTTCTTCCTCTTTTCCTGTAGCACCCACAATAGACAGCTATTATAACATCCATTAAATCTTTGTAACCCAAGCTCTGTAAACATTAGTTGGTTGTAAGTCCATTGTACATATTGCAGCTCCCATTATTCCGCACCTGAGATTGCAAGCATCAGTCCAGCCCACAGGCTATTTTTTGAGTATAATAGGTTCCCATTTTGAGCAGACATTTTCAGTGTATTGCAGATCAAAATGCCATTCTGTCCATCCTATTCCTGAACAAGAACTGTCCTTAGGTTCTTTACCTAAGCCATGCCACTGCTTTTCTCTGCTTCTCTCTGGACACGGTAATTATTGCCCAAATCTCTCACAGTCTCTATCCACTTTCCTCCCTTCTCTTCGGCCAGTCCTTGTGTGATTGTGTGTGCACTTGAACTGTTGCATGTGTGAGTGAATTTATCTCAATAAAAACACATTTTAGTTTACATTTTACTCTTAGGCTGGTTTTTTTCCTGCGTGAGCCCATAAGTGTTGGTAGGAAGGGTCTTGCTAAGTTGTTCCCCTCTTGCAAGCCTCCTAAACCTTGAGCTAATTCATTCCCCACTTTTTCAAAGAGGTACTGGCATCACGGGGTGATCATTGTGGCATCTACGTTTTGTGGTAACAGCCCTGGTTCCTTTGGACCAGTTGATCTAGCAACCACTCTTCTCCCCAATTCCTGGCCTTATCCTTGGCCCTGGCCCAACTTACTAACCTGGTATTCCCCATCTGGTTACTACTTACCACCAGAAACAACCTAATCCAGTGAATCCATCCCAACATGCCCATCATGATATTGACATTACTTGCCACTCCATTTCTGTCCCTGGCTAGGACTGAACCTGGAACAGATCCTTATCAGCCTCACTTTGAGAAGGGAGAAGCAGAAAAACACTGTGAGACAATGTCTGCTAGCAATTCATTCAGGCATTTTAAATGGTGCCTGTTTGTGTTTGTTTGCATGCTTGGATATATGATGCACACTTTCCCATGGTGGAACAAACAATACAAACCAAGTGGTCAGGCGACTATATCTCGGGTAGCTTGACCTGGTAATGTAACAACTGAGTCAATATGCATACAACTTATGTATGTTTGCTGAAAGATAACTCTCAGTATGTTCAATGGGAATTACTTCCAAATAAGTACAGTGGGGGAGGAAAATTCTGTCCCTGGTAGAGGGTAGTCCTTCATAGAGCAGTCATCTCCTCTATATCCCTTCCACCTGCTTTGTCAACAAATGCATGAGCTGGTGCCATAATTTTTCATTTTCCTTTTGATTTACTCCAGTGGGAGGAAAATAGCTAAGCAAGCCCCAAGGTTAGTATGGCTTTGGACCAATTTTAGCTGAAAAATAAGGAGGCCTTAGATTGTGTGGATTCACTGCTGCTGCTGATACATCCTGTTTGCTCTCAACAATGCTGGCAGAACAGCACTGGCAGGAAAGCTACACTGGCAGAGTTTCTCACGAACATGGGCAGGGGACTTAAATTTAAAAACATGTTGTCCCATTGGTGGACTTCATTATTTAGCAGTAGAGTGGCACATGAGGAGTGCTACCTTGATTTCTGGGGTCCCTTGGGGGACACCTCAATGTGCTCCCTGTGATGGGGAATGGAAACTAGCCAGAGCACAAGCAGTAGCAATGCGAGAGGCAGGGTAACCTAGCTGGGTCTTTTACTCAGCTTTCACTGGGTCAGGCCAAGCCAAAAACCAAACAAAAATGTTCCAGTAAATAATTTTATTGAATACAAGCCTTACGCACCAACGCACTCACCCACCCACTCACTCACTCACTCA
Source organism: Cyclura pinguis (assembly GCA_030412105.1). NCBI lineage: Eukaryota > Metazoa > Chordata > Lepidosauria > Squamata > Iguanidae > Cyclura > Cyclura pinguis. The sequence goes on along the minus strand of CM059601.1, from coordinate 206,435,335 downwards.
AGACCTATTAAGAAGTAAAAGAGAGGAAATTGGACAGTATTGAAGGGGTGATTCTGGGGGTGATACTGCATCTTGCCCTAAAGTCTGTGGTCTGGGAAGACAGCGGAGAGATGAGACTCAGCACGAGGAGGACTGAGGGGCTTGCTGAACAGACGGAGTGACGGTCTGCTGGGAAGACCGGGAGCTATCCAAAGAAACGCTCAAAAACTAGGACTCTTTGTAGGGGAAAAAGTACCTGGAGGACTAATCCTTTCCCGGGGATAACAATGGATATTGGAGCGATAACGAAGCTCCACAATGGTAATTTCCTTTGTGTGATGGGATTGCAAGGGCTTGCCAAAGTCTCAGGAGCTTCGGCTGTGTTAGTTTGTGGTGTGACTTCATGTAAATGGTCCTCGCTTGATGGGATATTTGCTCAGCTTGGGGCAGACCCTCTAGTCCCCTCAGGTTGGTGTCTCGGGGCTGAGGACCCTTTGTTTATTGGGGGTTTACATACCTTGAGGTCTCCTGGGGCTATGTGACTAGGGATTTTACTGGCCTGACCTGGCTTTCAGTTGTTCGACCATGTCTGCCTACGTGCTCAGTCAGGTTACCTCTCAGGCACACAGAATCATGTTTAATATTAAAAACTGTAGACCCCGGGCTAGGGTTTTTCCATCGGAGTAACAGGAGCAAAGCCATGATTTGGTCTCTGTAAAATGAGAAGCTGAGTAAGACTGGTTAAAGCCAGCCTATTGTGGGGTAGGGGAGAGGCAATGACTACTTGACTAATATAAAAACCAGAGGCTTCTCTGTAAAGGTTTGATAGAGGCAGGATGAAATAAAGTTAGGGAAGAAAGCAATAAAGGCCATAGGAACAGGGGAATGGGTAATATCTGAGTAAGGTTTTGGAAGCAGAGAAGGTGGAAAGGGTTCAATGAATTGATGTTTAACTTAATTATATAATAAATCTTTATTGGTTTTATTTTCCACAACAGTGTTGGATTTTTAACATTTAAAATTTATCAAGGAAAACTGGCCATGCTTTGACCAGATCAGCCCAACTGACTGTCCAAGACAGGGGCCAGGTGGAAACCCAAACACCAGGGATCTTGAGGGTAAAAGAGCAAGGTGGCTGATGGAAGCCCTAGAACTGTGGGCTCAGCTTGGACAGGGGATCCCTCACAGGCCTTGAATGTTTTATTTATAAATCTGCTTGCTTTGAGAGAGAAAAAACTCATGAAGTTTTTCCAAATTATGTTGAAGAGGGCACTTCCAAAAATGGTTGTCAGACTGGAAAATTCCTCTCAGACCATTTGTGGACATGGTGAAAATAGAAAGCATAACTGAAGGTCAAACTTCAGTGGATCTGAGGGGATTCCATTTTTACCTTAGGAATTATTTGACAAATAGCAGTGATAAGGGCTTTATGTTATTTCTGTCCTAATCGTTAAATGTCAGCCCTTTGAGATGTATTAAGTGTATATGAAACATTTTACTTCACTGTGCCAGTAGAAGAAATGTGAGAAAGGACCATACTCACTTCGTGGAGGGAAATTTCACGTGCCAGATGTAAGTGAAATCAATAATGTGAACACATCAACAATGTGAACACATCAAATTGTGGAAGCTAGTTTTTTTCTTCTTCTTTCATGTATACTATGTGACTCATTTCCTGTACTCGCAGAAAGGTCGTGTGAATATGCCAAAAAGATGAATAAATTTGGGGCAAAATGTACCATCAGAATTAAGAAGTTGTAAGAAGGAATAGACTAAACTGCAGTGGGCAGTTTTGTTAGGTCATTTCTTTAAACTAATATGATTGCTTTAGATTAGAGATTTCCTCTTACTCCACTTCACTTCCTCATGCCTGCTCTATAGCAGTCCCTTCCAGAGTACTTAACAGGTCTGAGAATGTGTAGTCTTAACCTACCATATTTTATGTCGTGTAAAAACACTCCCAGGTTCTAGAGAAGGAAGTTCTTGTTCATTTCCTCCAGCAAGGTTGTTGTCTGATCCTAGACCTCTTTGGACCTTATACAATTACTTTTTTGAACAGCATGTGAGAAGTGATGTTGACATGTAACTTGTCAAACAGAGCAAGTTGTGTGTGTGTGTGTGCATCTAGATCATGTATTATTTTCTGAGCTAAAAAGAATTAGCGCTTCTGAAAATTATGAAAATTGTAGAGTGAGAAAGAAATACCATTTTTCACAAATGGCATTCCTGGAATTGGGGGGGGGGGGGATATTATTCTGGCACTGATGGTGAGAGATAATCATTTTATAAAATTTCATAAAATAAAATAATAAAGTAAATCATAGTAGTTAGCATTTCTTGTTAACCTTGGACTCTGTAAGTTGTTTAGCCTTTCATTCTCCGTAAACCCAAGGGGTTTCACCAAAATTAGAATTTGCTGTGTTCACCAGCAGTTAAAGCTCAATCTTCAAATTGTTTATAATGTGCTACCCAGTTGTTCATGTTTCTGTGTTGCCTGGAACAGTTGTTACTATTGTTGTTTGCTCTCTTTCTACAGTTTCCTCTAACAAGATATTTTTTGAAAAAAGATTATAAAATTGTTCTTTATTCTACCTTTAGAAGGCAAATTTACTATATCTTTCTGAGCAGCTTTTCATTTCATGTTTATAGCAAGAGGTAACTCTGGATTTTAACTTTTAATGTAACTGCTCCACCACTTACAGAAAGAGATGCTAATAATCTCAGTGGCTGAGTGCCACTCACAATGAATGAATGTCCTTTGTATATGATGGGGGCAGAGGAAACCATTTCACTTTGTTTTGGGCTGGAATGTTTTAAGCTCAGGATGTGCCTTATTCTGTTTCAGGAAGTGAAGAAAAAATCTTCTAGTTTGAAAAAAAAATCATGTGAACTAATATAGCTTAGGCTATCCCAAAATAGGGCAGATTACAGGAGGCATTTTTAGTAAAGAAGGAGATGTGAAACAGCTTCCAAAAGGGTGAGGACCATTGGAGGCCTCACCTTCCCACTTCTGGCCCAGTATTCTGTGTAAAGATGACATTACCCTTTCTTCATTGCCGGTCCCAAGTTGCAGAACTATTCCTGAGGAAGGTTTCCTCCTTGTTGTCTTTCTACCAGCAATTAAAGAATTTTTTTATAAAGACATGTCATTGGAAGTTAAGACTTAGGCCATTTCCGCACTAGCTTGTTATAGCGCTATGATTCCACTTTCAACATCCTCTGGAATCCTGGGGTTTGCAGTTTCGGGAAGGGCCAGCTGGCCCCTCCTGAAACTGCAAACCCCAGGATTCCAAAGGATGTTGAAAGTGGAATCATAGCGCTATAACAGGCTAGTGCGGAAATGGCCCTAATTGCTTGTTCAAGCTAGAGTAAACCCACTGACTTAATTGTTGAGTGGTAAGCATTGTACAGTGGTTTGAGCACTGGACTACAAGCCCTGAAGACCAGGGTTCAATTCTCCACTCAGCCATGGAAACTCACTTGGGTGCATCACACACTCTTAGCTCCTGAAAACCCTATGGTAAGTCTGCCTTAGGGTCACCATAAGTCAGAAACGACTTCAAGGCATACAACAACAACTCAACACTTAGGCAAATCCCAATGATTCAGTAGGCCTACTCAAGTTCACAAATGGATTTAGAACAAAACTTGCATATTATGGAAAGGGATTTCAACTGGATGCTGTTGTTAATTGCCACTGAGTTGATTTCAATTGATGATGATTCTAGTCTGCAAATGCTTTAGGGCTGAACTTGCATATTCTGGAACAGGAGTTCAACTGGATGTTGTTGTTAATTGCTATCAAGTTGACTTCATTTTATTGTGATTGTGAAAGACCTCCAAGACACCCTGTCATCTACAGTCTTGTGTAAATCCTTAAAGCTAAAGGCTGTGGCTTGGTTACTTGAGTCTATTCACCTGTAATACAGTCTTCCTGTCTTCCTGCTGCCTCCTATTTTACTAGCATTGTCATCTTTTCTAATGAGTCATGTCATCTCACAACATGGCCAAAATACAATTGCCTCAGTCTAGACATTTTGGCTCCTAGGGAGAATTCAGGCTTGATTTGTTTTGGGGTCCATTTTTTGATCATTTTGGCAGCCTGTGGTATCTGTAGAACCCCACATTTCAGATGATTCAGATGGTGCATGGGTGTATGTTTTTCTTTTACTTCTGTGTTTCAAGTAGTTTTTTTTAAGTTTTCATGGATTTATTCATTTTACATATTTTCACTAGTTTAATGTAAGCCACCTTAAGTCCTGTTTATAGAGAAAAAGCAGAGGAGAAATCAAATAAATAAATGAACACAAACTAAATGTCATGCCTTAATTCAGCCCCTCATACTATAATTCATATGAGCTACATAAGCATCTTTAAACTTGAAAAAGAGGAAAGTTGCTTAATATTGACTGCATGATTGTGCTATATTGTACACACAATAACACTCACTGAGGAAATGACTCTTACTGCCAAAATGAGGTATATGTAGAAAAAAAAAAGAGATAAAGAAAAAGAAAAAACAGAGGGGAAAACCCCACTCAGGAAACAGAAATGAAGCTCAAACTACTATTAGCAATTTTAATGAGCACTACCTCATTATTATAATAATTTTTTTTCCTAAACCCTTGCTCCAGCAGTAGAAATCCACATACAGAATAGCCTATCTCATATACAGCTGCTACATACCAATATGCCTTTATGTGTGAATTGCCTTCCTTCCCATGATGCTCTTGAATTGGGATTTGACCTAGTTGGGGCACCAATTGTTACCCATGGTTGCTTTGCTCAAGATTAATGTAGGCTTGCCTCACATTTGCCATCTCTTAATAAAAAAAAATGCCTAATGACAAAAAAGTATGAAATAATTAATGTTTTCTAGCATTTAACAAATTTAATTCAAAAGTGAAAAGTAAAAGACTATCATGTGTCTAGGAGACTAAAAAGTAAAACAAGCCCAAGGGGGAGTTTGGTATTTTCTATTTAATTTGGGGGAAGGGCAGAGAAATGTTAATTACATTTTCTACTAAACCTGAAAGTACAGTTTCAGAACTGCTTTTGAGAAAATGTTCATTGAAAAAAATCTTCTGTCAAAATAATTCATTTGAAATTGAAAGGAGTAGAGCATAATGCAACTGCATCTTGTAGAGCAGAGTAATAAAAAAGCAATAAAATTATTCATAAAGATTATCAATAGCTAATGAATTGTCTTAGAGAACTCTTGTATCCTAATATCACCCTCTGGAATCATGTTACATTTCTATTGCTATTCAGGGATTGTAACACACATTGGACGACTACGTAGAATATAAATGCAATGTCAGAGATTACAGAAAACCACAGGGGAAATTAAGAACTGTTTCTTATGTGGTGTTATAGGCTTTAAGCCATTGTGTTCTGGGCTTCATGTCCTTGTTGTTTTGTAGTTAGGTCTTTGATACTGATGGAAGATATTTTGAAAGTAGGAAACATGCTGTAGAATCCCACCAGAACTATACACAAACCCCTCCTCCCTAAAAAACCCTTCTGCCCTTCCTAGGTAGTATCTTCCCAGAGAACTGCAAAATTTCAGACCAAAAAATACACTTAGCTGACAGATGTGCCACTCTATATCATCTGTTTTTGTCAGTTAAAGGCTTTAAGATCAAACATGATGGGTAAAGCAGAACAAGATGAAGTATGTATTTGTGATGGCGCTACTTTACTCTGGCCTTTGGCCTAATTTGACAGCAGTACCTCTCAAAAAGATCTAGGAGACTGAGAATTAGTTGATTGTAAGTTGAACATGAGTCACCAATATGGTGTGGTTGTGAATAAAGCTAAATGTAGATTTCAACTGCATCAATAGAAGTACAGTGTCCAGATCAGGATAAACAATAGTTTTATTTTGTTGTTCATGGTCAGCTTGTTGGTCGGATAGTCTCTCGAGCATTTTATCCAGTTCTCAATACAGTGAGTTGGAGCACATCATAGAATCATAGAATCATAGAAATGTAGAGTTGGAAGAGACCACACGGGCCATCCAGTCCAACCCCTTACCATGCAGGAATACCCTCAAAGCACTCCCGACAGATGGCCATCCAGCCTCTGCTTAAAAACCTCCAAGGAAGGAGACTCCACTACACTCCGAGGCAGCATATTCCACTGCCGGACAGCCCTGACTGTCAGGAAGTTCTTCCTGAGGTTCAGGTGGAATCTCCTTTCCTGCAGCTTGAATCCATTGCTCCTTGTCCTGGTCTCTGGAGCGGCAGAAAACAAGCCCTCTCCCTCCTCTACATGGCATCCCTTCAAATATTTAAAGATGGCTATCATGTCCCCTCTTAACCTTCTCTTCTGCAGGTTGAACATACCCAGCTCTTGAAGTCTATCCTCATAGGGCATGGCTTCCAGGCCCTTCACCATTTTGGTCGCCCTCCTCTGGAAATGCTCCAGCTTGACCATGTCCTTCTTGAATTGGGGTGCCCAGAACTGGACACAGTATTCAAGATGAAGTCTAACCAAAGCAGAGTAGAGTGGTACCAGTACCTCCCTCGATCTAGACACCATACTCCTATTGATGCAGCCGAGAATTGCATTGGCTTTCTTGGCTGCCGCATCACACTGCTGACTCATGTTCAGCTTGTGGTCTATTAAGACTCCTAGATCCCTTTCACATGTACTGCCATCCAGCCACGTGTCCCCCATCCTATATTTCTGCATTCCATTTTTTTCTACCTAAGTGTAGGACCTTACACTTCTCTCTGTTGAATTTCATTTTGTTAGCCTTGGCCCAGCTCTCCAATTTGACCAGGTCATTTTGAATTTTGATCCTGTCCTCTGGCGTATTAGCAACCCCTCCCAATTTGGTGTCATCTGCAAATTTGATGAGCATGCCCTCTATTTCTTCATCCAAGTCATTGATGAAGATATTGAACAGCACTGGGCCCAGGGCAGAACCCTGTGGCACCCCGCTAGTCACTTCTCTCCAGGATGAAAAGCAGCCATTGGTGAGCACCCTTTGGGAACGGTCAGTCAACCAGTTACAGATCCACCTGACAGTAGCTCTGTCCAGCCCACAAATTGTAGTAGCTTCTTTGCAGGAATGTCATGGGGAACTTTGTCAAAGGCCTTACTGAAATCGAGAAATGCTACATCCACAGCATTCCCTTCATCTATCAAGCTAGTAACTCTATCATAAAAAGAGATAAGATTAGGATGGTAACCAGAATGAGGAAGAGTGTGGAAATCAAGTCCAATATCATGAATGGTTTAAATCATTATATGATTATATGCACATTAAATCATTAAAGATATGGTCAAAGTGAAAGGGAGAAATATAATGGTCTGGAAACCTGTCAATTATAAAACGGTTCTTTGCTGCTCCAGGGGCAGGGTAAGAACTGATGGATGAAAATTACAGGACAGCTGATCTTGGCTAAATATTAAATGAAACATTGTAGTGGTACAGCTGTTTGACAGGGGATCAAGTGGCTCTGGGACTGGTGGGCTCTCAGCTTCATTTGAGCTATGTAGCAGATGCTGGAAGATCATCTGACATTCATACTTTTTTTTTAACATTCTGCATTATAGACACTCCAATGAGCAGAATGTTTGACAAGGTGACCGCCAGAATACATTTGAACTCTAAATTCTGTGGTTCTCTTGCTCAAACTAAGTGTTACTTTCAAAATGTGGCTGGAACCTGCATGATGTTCTTACCCAAAAGTTAAGAATGGGGACCTCAGCTTGGGAGCTTTAATGCTTTCCTGGTGTTCTGGTCCTGACCCAAACCAGCCTCCTACACATTTGAATTGTCCAAGAGGGGGATTAATTGAAACAAAGTACTTCTAGACCACCTGCCTGGCATGCAGGAGGCCCCAAGTTCAAACTTTGGTATCTCTGGATAGAGCTGGAAAAGATTTCTGATGGAAATCTTGGTGAGCCCACACCAAGTAGGAGTAGAAATCATGTATCTCACCGGATACAGTTTGACTGCAGCTTCCAGCACCCCTCAACATGCTGGCTGATGGGAATTGAAGTCCAGTAACATTTGAAGGGTTGTGTGATTAATGGCCAAAACAGCTGTTTTATGACTTTAAATATATGATGTACAAGTACATATCTGGTTTTGCTCAAATTACTACAGGTGTGTGTGGGACATAGCTCTATCAAAAATGCTCAGCAGAAGGAGGCTGATTGTTACTCTTCAGTGTGACCAAAGTTTAATTCCCTGTCCCTACATCTGTCCCTAGAAAACAGAAAATGAATAAATGAATGAATGAAATTAACTGCAGCAGACTGCATACCAAGTTGTGTGCTATGTATTTACAGTGTATCTGCTTTGACCCTGAGCCAGATGAGTCAAGGGTCTGATTTGGTCTCAGGAAGCATCTTGTGTTCATCCTGTCGGGAACCATATATTCAGAATGGAAAGCTGATATGGGAAGAGTACATTGTAGTAATTTTACTGTGTCAAAAAGTAAGACAAAAAAATTAGTCTTGAAACACAAAAGCTTAATAGTTAATGAAAACCTTAGAGACTGAGAGGCTTAGAGTAGGAGACAGCAGGTTGCATACTGACTCAGTTATAATTGTTTTACATCAACTAAAAATTTGTCAATAATAAACTTTAAAAGGTTGTGGCAGTAAACTGCACAAAGAAATACTTAGAGTGAGTGCTGTGAATGCTTCGATACAGCATTTTTTAACAATTCCCACTAAACATTTGTGTCTGCCAGCTTGAGCTTACCAGCTTCATTGTAATGTTTCTCTTGCCACAGTCTTGCAACCAGCTCCAGTCTGTGTTCCTCTATCCCTTGTCAAAGAGGGTATACTTTATGTATATCTTCTCTTTATCCCCTATATACCGAGGCCACATCTCCTCATGGATGTTAAGTGCTAGCTGGAAAACAGGACGTTTTACCTGTTGTTTTTTTTTATCCCAAAGAAAACTGAAGTAAAATGGCAGAACAAGGCTGCACTCATGTTGGTACCCAGGGGCTAATTCACACTACACAGTTACAGTACTGTTATTCCATTTTAACTGCTTTGGTTCCAGCCTATGGAATCCCGGGATTTGTAGTTTAGTGAGATACTAGGTATGTTTGACTGAGAATTCTAAATATCTGTCCTTAAGTTGCAAATCCCAGGATTCCATAGGATGGATCCATGGCAGTTAAAATGGAGTAATACAGCTGTAATCCTGTATTGCGAATGGGCCCCAGGTCTTGGTCTAAGAGGTATAGAATAAATATATGTTCCTAAGTAATTTGCAGTGCAAAAGGAGCAATGGGATTTATGTTCATAACTTCTCCTGGGCTATAAATCATATCCTTGCAGCGATTTCTTCTGTGGAAAAAGGTGTTGTATGCAAAAGATACCACACGTTATGCTGGTCCTGCTCCCCCCCACCCCGTACTACCTCATATGCTGCTTCTGCCAGATCCTTGCTCTGCTGTTGGCAGGGTTCAAGAAAAGGGCTGCCCCAGATTCTCCCTGGTTTGCAGGCCTTCTCTGCCAGACACAAAGAATAATCACACCTGACATCCAGAAAGACCTTTGTCTGGAAGCAGCTTTAGCTGGAGTGTGAACAAAGCTGCTCCAAGGCAATTTATGCTTAATCTCTAGCAATTAACTCTACAATACCCACATGGAGAACTGGGATTCGAGTGACAGGTTGCTATGGGCAACCATGGAATTCATTTTGAAGGAGCGCTTTCTGACAGGAGGGAGGTGGTGTGGAGAGCCTTCCTTTGAGTTGAGTTGGGTAGGCTGACTGACAAGGCGCCGAAGGAGCTGGTCGGATGAACTGGGTGTTTAAAGATAATTTCATTGTAAGTTACAGTTGTTGTGTGGGGCAGCCACTGAAGCTTTGATGAACATCTGCGGTCTTTAGCCGGGGAACCAAATCGTTGTTTTAAAAAGTAAAGGGAAAATGAGAAGGCCAGGTGTAATTATGGACGGTTCAGGTAATTATAACTTGAAGTAATAAATTCCACAGAAATGAGGATGACTGCAACCCTGGACATTAAACAAAAAATAGAATGGCTGCAATTTGCTGCGAGTCCATTCTGTATGGGCGTGACATAAGTGTACGTGTATATATGTTTCTGTTCACAGGAGAAGGTAGTAATAAAGAGTATGTGCCCTTAAAAATGGACTAGACTAGAGAATGCCTCATTCTTATTTCAATCTTATTTGAAGGCCATTTCCACACCACACTGTTCTAGTGCTATTATTCCCCTTTCAACATCCTGTGGAATTCTGGGATTTTTAGTTTACTGAGCCCAAAGAGCTCTCTGGATGAAATTCTAAAGGCCCCTCCCTAAACTGCAAACCTCAGGATTCCATAGGATGTTGAAAGTAGAATAATAGCATTATCACAGTGTAGGGAGGAAATGGCCAAAGTGTCAGATGAGTTTCTTTTTCTCAATTTCCCAGAATTTCTTATTTCATGCTTTGCTGTATATAAGTATCTACCTTGGCATAATTTATACTGCAATTTTTAATCCCAAATTCCAAAAATCCAAGTTATTTAAAACACTTGGAGGAGAAAATTACACTTTTCCAATCTATCCTTGAAGGTGATTTGCATGCTTTACAGGAATTGTGTCTTGTTATCCATTTCCACAAACAATAGCCATGTGAAAGATTATCACTTCGGGTCACTGAGAACTTTGCACTGACTGTGTAGTCTCCTTTGTGCAGGCCTGCCAATGAAGTGCAAGTTTTCAGATCAATGTATTTTCTTTAGACTGAGGCCATTTCTGCACCACACTGTTATAGTGCTATTATTCCACTTTCAACCTCTTGTGGAATTCTGGGGTTTGTAGTTTCCTGAAGCCAAAGAGCTCTCTGGCTGAGGATTCTAAATGCTCCTTCCTAAACTGCAAACCCCAGGATTCCACAGGATGTTGAAAGTGGAATAATAGCACTATAACGGTGTAGTGCGGAAATGGTCTCAATCTGATTCTCTTAAAGTCAATCATTTTGTATTGACTATATAGATACTCTGGGACCTACTTTGAAAGTCACAGCCAGTTCAAATTGATGGGCATTTTCTACTGAAAACACATAAAGGGCAGATGAAGTCATGAAGCACAGTTCACGCTTTACAGGATTACATACAAAAGTGGAAATCCAATCTCAGTTCTTATGGAGAGAAGATACTAATATTGTGATTGATATCTTCATCCTTGATATAAGATTTTTGCAATCCAGACAGAAATGTCAGCAAATCCAAGCACCATTTAATTTCAAAAGCATGATTGTACTTTCAGTGAGTGACCAGAGTTCATCTTTATGCTATCATTTCCTACTAAGGAACAATGTTTACTGTCTTAGACATGTGAGGGTCAAACCAAGCTTTGTAATTTGGTGACACAAATAGACTACAGTGGACTCATTAAATCAATCGGGCTTACCAATGTGTTGACTCACCATTCAACAATTCAGTGGATTGAATAAACCAAATAAATGTTGTCAAATCAGCAAGTCAACACATAAGTAAAATCCACTGATTTAATATGTCTACTACAGTTGAGCCAACAACAGGATTCAGCCCAGTAATTTCTAATATGAACTGGTACACCTCAAGGATGCTAAATACGTTCATTATACGTTCTAGCTAGGGATGGGCCAACCGAATCCTCGGCAGGGATTTGATATTCAGGAATCTGAATCCCTGTGCCAAAATAGGCAAACGGAATCTTTAGAATCCGCCACTCAAACAGTTTGTTGGAGACTGGGACGACTGAAAACCTGGGAGACCAGGACGCCTGAAAATTTAGGAGACTTGGGACACCTGAAAATTTGGGAGACCGGGATGCCTGAAAACTCAAGACCAGGACGGGATCCTGCTCCTCATGTGTTTCTCCACCCAACGTGGGCACGAGTGATTGGCTGGCAGACCGGCATGAAGCCTCGCACACACCGGAGGCCGCCATTTCTCCCATCTGCTGCCTGTGCCCCTAGTGGTGTCTCTCCCTGCTGCTGCCTCCCTCTGCAAGGAAATTTTGGGATAGGGATTGGGGGTGAGAGACAGAGAAACAAAACTGAGTTTGTGTGGGGATCTAGGAGCTTGTGCGAATGTCCCAGAGGGTTACAAAGACTGCAAAAAGGGCTTCGGGGGTTCCATGCAAGCCATGCCAGCCATACTTTCCCCTTCACCAGCTTTCTTTGGTCAGTTCTGGGACTAAGATTGTCATGATGCCACCTCCTCTCTTAGTTTCTGTGTCTTGAATACATGAATATTTCAGTTAACCCGTTTTGAAACTCCCTTTTAGAAAGTCTTTTTATGCTTTTCAACTCCTTTTCCTCTTTTTCCTCTGTCTAGCTGCAAGTTTATAAGCAGCATTGCCATTGGAAAGGTTGCAAAGGAGAACTGGAGAAGCACAGACTTTTGGTCTTGTGTTGCAGCAGTATGTCTGTGGTAAACCAAGAATGCCAAAAAACTTAAGCTGGGAAAGAACGGGATTCTACTCTAGCTGATTCTATAGGAGGAGTGTGTGTTGCCTACAACAAACAAGGTGAACAGTAGCTGCCTCCAGAATCATTTATTGAGCATGCATTAATCTGTATTATTTTTTGATTTGAGATTGGAGAGTAGGGATTGGGAATTGTTGAGACAGGCCTAGAGATTTGACTTGAGTCAAATTGAGTTGCAGGACTTCAGGGTAGACAATTGACTGGACTAGAGGCTTGTTTGTGTGCATGTGTGTGTGTGTGTTTAAGTGCTTTCTTTGTTGCAGGACTTGAGACTTGGCTCTTGAGACTGCAAGGTGCAGAACTGAGATTGGACTAGAGGCTGTTTGTTTGTTTGTTTGTGTGTTTTAAGTGCCTTCCTTGTTGCAGGACTTGAGACTTACTGGAAGGTACAGTCTTCTTGACATTTCAAGGACAGCTGAACATTTCTTTGCATTGCTCCCTTGCAAAGCTTTGGGGTTTGTAGTTTGTAGTTCTGGGGTTTGTAGTTTTACAAGGTGTTACAGCCTTCTCTGCCAAAGTGTGCTGGTGCATCATCAAACTACAAATCCCAGGATGCCAGAAGGCGCTATGCAAAAATAAAAGCTAGTTTTGACCTGGATTATCTCTGTACTGTAATAATGTGGCCCTGTTTACATAGGCAGGAAAATGTGGGATTAATCTACATTTTCCTGCCTGTGTAGAAAGGGTCTTCATGTCATTTTCAATCTGGGGAGATCCTGAGGCAAAACTATGACAATTGTCCTGGCCAGATTTCTTCAGGGGGAGGTTTGCCTTTACCTAGGCTTTTGCTAAGGCTGAGAGAGTGTGTCTTGCCCAAGATTATCTTTCTTTCCCTTGCTTTTTAAACTCTTTTTTAAAAAAGGATTTGAAACATTTGAGATTCGTGAGATTCGTGGATTCCCAGAACCTTCCAGGGATTCGGATCTGGATTTGGATTCAGAAAATTCTGGATTCGTCCCATCCCTAGTTCCAGCAATTTTGCCATTATTTACCAATATTAATGAATATTTACCAATATGAATACTTACTGAGACAAGATTGAAAAATACCTGCACGGAAGAGAGTTCTTGCCACTTCCAACTTTCATTTCGTCACTAATAGCTGTGTGTTGTTTCCTAAAAAGGTGTGCTTTTCATATTCCCCACCAAGCCAAACTCCCCTGCAGTGCAACAAATGGATGTGTGTGTCATGTATATGTGTACAACTTTTTTTTTAAATACACAGAACCCCTTTTGTCACAAACTAATAATATGTATAATTAATGTAGGGAAAGCTATACCAGTTGGATTTAATTACCATTCTTCTCCAGTGAGGAATATTGCAAGATCTTGAAAAATACAAAATTACAATGTTTAAGCTTTTCCTAGAGAACAGTTTCTTCTCAGTTTTAAGTAGCAGTCATTGTTCTTTTAGTCTGCAGATTCTTTTAATTAACATTTCTTAATTCTTAATTCCCTAAGTACATATCTGGTTGACCCAAGCCCGTAGGAGTCAAAGGCTCAGTACTGTAGAAACACTTAAAATAAAATAAAAAAAAAACCTTCTCATTAGTTTGCTGTATAGACATTTTTTCTGAACCTTTGAAGGAAAAGTATACTCCTTTTACTATTTTTGCCATGCATTAGATGGGGACAAACACCATTTATCAGTTTGTTTCTTTTTCCAGAGTTTACTATACTGTTATGTGACTATGGAAGAAACTGCAAACAGGGCACCATGTGACCTTACCTAGCGAAAGATTGTAACAAGACATCCTATTCCTCCATGCCAGATCTTGCTGCTCTCTCTGGTAATGTAATCCCATAGCCTATGCTCAGTACAGTGCAATTTATTTAGCAATATCCCACTGTACCCTATGCTCATTGTTGAAGGCCTCTTTAACTCAACTTCTGTGAGTGGATGTTTAAATAAAAAAACCAGATAGGGGAAGGTTTAAAGCTCTCAGATCAACAAATTCTGGCTTACTCCAGAATTAAAGCTTTGTTGTTGTGTGTTTTCAAATTATTTCTGATGTACATTGTCTCTATCACAGTGTTTTCTTGGAAAAATCCATCCAGAGGGGATTTGCTTTTGTCTTCCTCTGAGGTTGAGAGAGTAAGACTTGCCTAAGGTTGCCCAGTCGGTTTCCATGACTGAGTGGGAATTTGAATCCTGGTCTCCACAAGTTGTAGCCAAACATTCCAACCATTGCATCATGCTGGCTCTGAGTTAAAGTTTACTCTAGTTTACTAGCTTACTTTAGGCATATTAGCTTACACAAGCTTGCTCTGGAGTTAATAAAAAAAGAGAGAGAGATAGTTCCATAGTATATGTTTAAAGTACAGTTAATTTGACCTTAGTGTGCATAGGATTCCTGTTTATGTATGAACAACCCCCACTCAAGAAAGTATATTTAGAGTAACATGAACATTGAAGGCATGCATGGTTTTTATTTTCCTTTTCTGTTTTGGTTTCTAAGTCTTTATTTTCAGTTTCTTATAATTAAATTTCCCTTTTAAACTTTAAGTGTTCTAATAGATTATTCTGCAATAAATTGTTTATACGTATTGCTTTACTGTCTGAGCTATGAGATTAGTTTTAAGGATCAACTAAGATCCAGCTTTTTTCCCCCTAAAGTTTTGGCCTATGTACTAACATTATACATTGTTCAGAGACAAAGGCAGAGATAGAGATTGATGCCATCCTAATATTTTGATAATTAAGAGTGAGTATCAACATTCACAATGTTTTTAGCTTTTCCTGTAGCATGTGCATTTAAATGAGGATTTTTTTTTAAAAAAATACGCAATTGAATTCCCTTTTGAGAAAACAGTATAGTTTTATTGAACAAGATAAATACTATCCTGAAGGGTCAGAAGAAATGTTAATTAACCCCAAGAGGCTCCTATAATAAAACATTGTAAAATATAATGCTGAGCATTAGTTTTGTAAGGAAAATTTATAACAATGTAAAACATTAGTGGAATACAGAATATAATTATTAATCATTGAATGCCAAGCTGACACACCCCTACATTTGCAAGCATGCAATTAGCTTATTAAACACAGATTTGGATTTTTTTCCCCTGCTGATACCAAAATTTAGTACTGGTTTAGATACACTGAAAGAAATGTTACCAGTTGTTGATAAGGAACATTAGCTTGATTTAATCAAGATAAAGTGACAGAAAGGAGAAATTAATCATCCTAAACAGTTTCTGTAAGTGTCAATTTTCTTCAAAAAGACTGCAGAAAATGTAATTGTTCTTGTTTTGTAAACTTTGTACATAGTTCTTAAAAGTTGTGTTTACATTTTGTTTGTAATTTGATTGCTTCTAAAGTATAGTACACAATGGGGGAAATGGGTACCAAATGTGAGGAAATTACAAAGTATGTCAGCTTTCCTGGCAAGTGTAAGAAAAACAAAAACATTACTGTCATTATGTTTTACATGAACAGGTGTTAATTCTGGAGTATGCCTACACACAGATACCTTCCTTGCACTATTCCTTTCCATTATATCTGTTAGATATTAACCTTAAAGTTGTGAGTAACCTTTTTTTAAAAAAAGCGTGGTTAATCATATCGCCACCAGGGCTATAGAACTGTGATCTGAATTTTCTGGCATAGATACCATGAACGTGGATATGATTCCCCAGTCATAGGTGAACATACAAAGCAAACATATGTTATTCTGCTGTTTACTTAAATCAGTAAGTATGTTCTCCAAGGCCTCAACCAGATGTTTTTCCCAACCTTTAAATTCCATGCCAAAAATCCTTTCAATTTTCTCTCTCTGTTGTCCTTCTGCTGGCTGGGAAAGACCTTTATATACAGGATAGCTGTTGGCAGTTCACTGGCTGCTGAGGAAAGGACTTGCAATGGATGCCTGCTGTCATTTTTTTTTTTAACTGAAGTGTTTTTAAATTGCTTTTTATTCAACTTTGTTATAAACTACACATTTTAAGAAATTGTGTTAATATGATAACTTCTTGTGAGCTGCCTTGAGTCCCAGTTTTGGGAGTTTGGGGAACATGGCAGGATAGAAATCAAATAAGTAAACATAATATGAAAAAAAAAGTAATTGATAGTATTGGGTATTGGATTTGGAATTGCCTTTCTGCATGCAACTATGTGCTCTGCCACTGAGTTCTGTGTGTGCGTGTGTGCACTTGTGCACATCCCTTTAAGTCACCTGTCAACTTATGCGACCTCATGAATTTTATAGGGTTTTCTTAGGAAAGCATTACTCAGAGATAGTTCTGCCAATTCCTTTCTCTGAAATGTAGCTTACAGCACATTATCACCCATCCAAGTACTACCCAGAACTGACCTTGATTAATTTCCAAGATCAAATGGAATCTGGCACCATTAGGGTATTAGGTCCCTTGCTACTGAGTTACAGCCTCTCATTTAAGCCAAAGGCAAAGGCAGCATTAGTAAACTTTTGTAAGAATGATGCCATGGTATTTGATGATAATTGGAAGCCCTATTCATATATTTGCAGCTCAAGAGGTTAACATAAGAATAAGAAAGATCAGGGTAGCACTGCTGACTCCAGCCCTTTCATCCAGCCTGGCTGTATGCCCTTGTGAACTCCATGATTCAGTGGGGCATGAGGTGTAAGCAAATAGTGTCTTCTTTCGACAGTGGGGAATTAATCACTATATAGCTTGTTCCAGTGTGACCCTCATGTCAGTAAAGCACTGAATCCCCTCAACATTTGATTCTAAACTTTAAAGGAGCTAGCCAAGGTGCTGAACACTATCTGAAAAATTGGCTCAGCACCTTGGATAACTGCTGAAAATATAGACTAAAACCAAGAGCAGATTGACTGTCATGCTGACATGGAAGCTACCAGCCATTCCTTCTAGCTCCATCTTCAGACATCCACTTGGAAGGACAGAGACAGGGAGGGACTTGGATGCCAGAAGCAGAGTTATTGGACACAGCAATGTTGGGGATGTGTTGGAAGCAGAAAGCAGAGTTCTATTCCCTTGCCCACCATCTGTCACAGGATGTGTGTATGTGTGAATGAATGAATAAGGCCTGCAATTATATTTCCTTGGTAGCTGAATGGTTTTAAAAAGTTTAATACCTCTGGAAAGTTTATTTCTTGGACTACAGCTCCCAGAATTTCCCATCCAGCATTACTGCCAACTGTAGTTCAAAAAAGGAACTTTCCCAGGGTCTGCCAGAGATTCAGATTATACCAGATTTCTTTTTGTAATACTCTGTCGAAATGTAGTACTGGTCTTTCTAGCAAAGCATATAAGTCTGCTATCTATGTGAATCATATTCTTTATACTTTCCTGGTTTCTGCTATGTTGAATGATCTCCTTTCATGAGCTTCAGAAGAGGAGCCTTCAGCAATGATAAATTTTCAGAGATTTGACTTCCAAGACTGATGGGAAACCAATCTTCTTTATGCCAGCTTCCTAGCTTCTTTTTTCAAATGCTTGTTTTTAACTTTCCTAAGAGCCTCCTACAAGCATCATTCAAAGTCTCTTCTACAGACACATGCAAAATTAGAGACTTCAAATTAAAGCAGTCAGGAAACCAGTAAAAGGTTTTCCTTTTCTACACAGAAGTAATTTTACTTTAACAAAAGATAGGAAATTGCAGAAGATGCAAAATAAAGAGAGGCACACACCAGGGTGCTAATAATGTGTACCTGGTATAATGCTTGTTTTGCACTGACTTTTCTTGTGAATAATTTTTCTGGGGTTTTGTTTTTGGTGTTTTCGCTTCTGAGCCAAATAAATGAAATATGCTTCCCTTCAGAACACGGTAACAGTTGTAAATAGCTAGAATAACAGAAGAAGAATATATGGGTTACATTGTGTGTGCTGCCATTTCAATTCATGTTGTTGTCTGAATGCTTCTCCAGCAGCAACATTAGTTGTTGGGTGTGATGTGGCCTGAGATCTCTGCTGTGAAAAATGAATGTCTTAGCAGTGTGCCCCAAAGACTTGTTGACCTTGAAACTGCTCCTACCACCCTTTAGAAAATCTATCTGTTTCTACAGTATTTATGTATAGACTGCATATATTACACCGTTGATTTGTTTGCTTGTTTAGTCAAGGTTGCAAAAGCTAAAATGCAATAGGTGTGGGCTTTGGACCAATCATTTGTGTAAACTAGGAATATTGTCATGTCTTGTTTAACTACTGAAAACTGTTCTATGTGGATTTGCCTTTCAGAAATGTTCGGAAGCTTCAGATAGTCCAAAAGTCTATAAGGCAGCCAAGAATACTTCCTGAGGACAGTTTATTTATTATTTATTTATGAAAATTTTTATAGCCTGCCTGTCTTAAAGACCATCTCATTTCCTGTATGAGCTGCCTGCATTTTAAAAGCACTGGGGGACACCCTTCTTTCTGTACCACTTTTACTACAACCTTGTTTGGCAGGAATGTGAAAGAGAACCTTCTCAAAGGTCTATCAAGCAAGGTCACGCTCCATCTTTGCTTGTCCTTCTCTGTGAATATAAAAACTTTCTTAAAGACAGTGGCTTTAGGATGTTAAGATCACTTAACATTTGCTCAAATACAGTAGGAGTGAACTGGAACCTTTTCATACTGTGCAATTATAGCATACTTTAACTGCCATGATATCAGCCTATGGAGTCATGTGACTTGCGATTTATGGAGATACACTTAGAATTATCAGATAAAGAGCTCTGATGACTCACCACCGCAAACCCAGGTTCCCTAGGATGCAGTCATAGCAATTAAAGTGGATCATGGTACTATAATTATGTAGTGTAAGGGTGCCCCTGCTGATTGCTGTTCATTTCTTAATTTTACTGGTGTGTTTTTAATTCCTTTTTTTTTATGTGTTCCTCATAATGTGTATTTTATTGTTATCAGTCTTGACCACAATTTGGGATGGAAAGATTGGTACCAATTTAATAAATAAATAAATGCACATAAGATATATATAGCTCTCCCTATCAGCATATGATATGACATGAGAGCTGAGAATGAGCAGAATTCTGAAGATAAGTTGGATCTCAATAGTTGTGTCAAACCTGAGAATATTTGTATGAAATTCTGACAATTGTGTCTGATCTCACTCAAGCATTTTCTACCGCTTTTATCTCCTTACAATCTAGGCTGGATGTTGAACTTGTAAATATAGAACCTAACTCTTCCGTAAAAACAGAGTTCTCCTTCAATCAAAGTGTAATTCCCGATATATCAGCAACTAACTATGTAAACTAGTTGAAGTTTCTTTTTGGACCATAATTCTTAGAATGTGGTGGCTATGGTGGCTTGAGGATTCTGCAAATTGCAGTATAAAAATGAGCTTTTCCAAGCTCTGCTTGCAACTTTTAAAAAGTAACTTTCCAAAATGTACTCTGTATACTGAAAACATTATTCATTCATGTCATGCTTCAGGTATAATTATGTTGTTGTCTTGTTTACTATCAAGGTTTTATTCTTTTACTTTCCCTAGAACAGCTGCAGCTGTGTGCTCCAGGTTTAGTTGTGTTTAGAGAAAACCCAATAAAATCAAGTTAGTCATGACTAAGTTAATTCAGATTGATTCCATTTCCAAGAAATGTAATGAGTTTACACATTTTAATTTCTCAGCATTTTGGAGCCACTCTCAAAGAAAAGTGCAAATATAAATGACTATGTGATGTGTAACAAAATAATTAGAGCAATACAGTGTTGATGGTAATCTATAAAGAGTAAATCTACTACAGTAGACAAAGCTATCTTTCTCAAAGACAGAAAGAGTAGGTTAGTACAACAGAAATAAAAAAAGAGCCTAATGTTTGTGTCAGGTGATATACAAAGATGGTTGCATTATTAAACAAAATGCTTTCGTGTAGAAAACCCATTGAGCTTACAAACGTCACAGAGTATAAAGAATGTAAGATTCATATACAAAATAAAAGTGAGAGGTTTTTGTAAGGGAAATCAGTGTTCTTTTTTTAAAATGCTACTGCCATTATTCGATTGTCAAAAAAGGTACCAAGCAGTACCTAAGCATACAGAAAGTCACTGCTCTTGGTGCTGTAAAACATCCCAAGCTCAGAAAGCATAGTAAATTATTTTGGTTTAGACTTAAGTTCCCTCTCTCTCCCTTCTTTCCCTTTGAGTAATAGAATTTGTAACAGGTTGTTTCCACATTATGTATGGCTAAATTGTAAAATTTTCCCTGCTCCCTGCTCCTGGGACAGCAGGCTGGTGTGTAAAACCTTGTTTGTGCTTTCCTTCCTTGAAGCAAATCTCAGGCAATATTGGTAGTTACATCATGTTATCTGCTAAGTATCAGAAAGTAGAGCCAGTTTAGGGTAGGAGAGCCAATGTGGTATAATGGCTTGAACATTGGATTATGACCCTGGAGACCAGAGTTTGAGTCCCTGCTCAGCCATGGAAACCCACTGGGTGACCTTGGGTGTGTCACACACTCTTAGCTCCCGGAAACCCCATCAAACATTTATCTTAGGGTCTCCATAAGTTAGAAACAACTTGACTTACAATGTCAGAAAAGCAGGATTTAGAAGGGGAAATCTTAACTTTAGGCTGAAGTTATGAATAATATTGACTCTATTTGTAGTCTACTTTTCCTCTAAAATCAGGGCTCAAAATGGCTTTTAACTATAAACTACTAAACTACTATAAACTATAAAAACTAATTCTAATCATTTTAATTTGTAAGCTGTCTTGTCCTGATCTTGGGGAAAAGACAGGGTATAAATATCTGCTCACTTGAGAATGAGTCCTAATGAGTTCAGAGGGGTCTCCAGAAAGGATTGTCAGTTTCGCTGTTTGTAAGCAAGGGTGAGCAACATGTGAATCATGGGCCAAGTGTAACCCCATACCATTGTTGCAGCCCACCCCACCCGTATTTACTGCCAAAAACAAAAGCACTGCTGTGTTGCTGCTATTGATGGAAGCACGTGGTCAAAAATAAGTAGTGCTAAATAAAGCCCCCACCCACTAGCCTACTACCTTTCCCTTTTGGAAAGGAAGGAGATGCTTTGTCTACTCTGTCTGAAGGAGAGCACTGTGGGCTCCTGTAGCATCATACAGTACAACTGCAGTTGCCATCAACATGAAAGACCAGCTGCAGTGGCAATCATGGCAACCACCAAATTTTGGCAGCGGCAGGAACAGTGTGGCTCTTGGTGGCTTGGGGTGGGTGGTCCAGTATGAACCCTCCCCTGATGGGAGGGTTCATTACTCCAGCTTAATTTTTAAAGGATAGTTATTGTTAGGTCAGCCCAGTAGAATTTTACAAGAAATAATAATAGAAATAACATTGGAAAGAAACAGAAAAAAAGAGCAAATAAATATGTCTGTCGTTTGTGTAGAGAAGACACAAAGAAAAATAAACTTTTTTAAAAAATAAGCTCAAACACACAATGACTTAAAGTTTACTGTTAGTCCTGATGAGAGTAGACCTGTTGTATCAATGTGATTTGCCTGAATCTTGACTCAACATTCAACACTTGATTGAATGGATGTACTCCAGTCAGGACTTACCAAGGAGATGCTGGGCAATATGTCAATTACCCTTACAACAACAATTTAATGTAAGATACATCACAAGTAAATTCATGATTAAGATTAATAACAGAATCACAGAATCATAGAGCTGGAAGAGACCACAAGGGCCATGGAATCCAATGCCCTGCCATGCAGGAAAACACCAAAGCATTCCCAACAGATGGCCCCCAATGTCTGTTTAAAAACCTCCAAAGAAGGAGATTCTATCACACTCCAAGGCAGTGTATTCCACTGTTGGACTGCTCTCACTGTCAGAACTTCCTAATGTTTAGATGGAATTCTTTTCCTGAAATGAAGCCATTGCTCTGTGCCCTAGTCTCTGGAGCATCAGAAACCAAGCTTGCTCCATCCGCCATATGACATCTCTTCAAATATTTAAACATAACTATCATATCGCCTCTTAACCTTCTCTTTTCTGGGCTAAATGTACCCAACTCTCTAAGTCGCTCCTCATATGGCATGGTTTCCAGGTCTTTTACTATTCCAGTGGCCCTCCTTTGGACACATTCCACCATATCAATATCCTTCTTGAACTGTGGTGCCCCGAACTGGACACAGTATTCCAGGTGGGGTCTGACCAAAGCGGAATAGAGTGATACTATTCTTTCCCTTGACCCAGACACTATACTCCTATTGATGTGGCCCAGAATTGCATTGGCTTTTCTAGCTGCCAAATCACACTGCTGCCTCATGTTCAGCTTGTGATCTTCTAAGGCTCCTAAATCTCTTTCACTATGGTCAAGCCAAGTTTCATCCATCTTAAATCTGTGCATTTCATTTTCTTTGCCCAACTGTAGTACCTTATACTTCTGTTGAAATTTGTTTTGTTAGTTTTGGCCCAACTCTCTAATCTGTTAAGGTCATTTTGAATTCTGATCCTGTCTCTGGGATGTTAGCTACCTTTCCTAATTTGGTGCTATCTGCAAATTTGATAAGAATGACCTCTATTTCCTCATTCAAATCATTAATAAAGATGTTGAATGGCACTGGGCCCAAGACAGAAACCTGTGGCATCCTATCAGTCACTTTTCTCTAGGATGAAGAGGAGCCATTGGTGAGCATCCTTTATGTTCAGTTGGTTGACCAATTACAAATACACCGAACAGTAGCTTTGTCTGGCCCAGATTTTATTAGCTTGTTGGCAAGGATATCATGGGTAATCTTGTCAAAGGCCTTACGGAAGTCAAGATATGCTATATCCACAGCATTTCCATCATCTACCGAGCTAGCAACTCTATCAAAGAAAAAGATAAGATTACTCTAGCATGACTTGTTTTTGAGAAACCCATGTTGACTTTTAGTGATCACAGTATTCCTTTCTACGTGCTTACAGATTGACTGGACAGTAATTGATTGGGTATTCTTTTGTTTGGGTCCTCTTTTTTTTTTCTCCCTTTTTGAAGATGGGGAGAATATTTGCCCTCCTCAAGTCTGCTGGGACTTCTTCTGTTCTCCAGGAATTCTCAAAGATTATTGCCAGTGGTTCTGAGATTATTTCTGCCAGTACTTTTAACACCATTGAATGTAGTTAATCTGGCCCTGGATACCAGATATGGAGACTTGAATTAATATTTGGACTTGTATATAAATGTCATTTCACGGACAATGTATGCCTTTTAGTAGTTAAAGTTCATTCTTCTTGTGATCCTCCAAATAATTTCTGATGTATAGTGACCCTAAGGTGAACCTATCATAGGTTTTGCAGGACTGAGTGTGTGTGAGATATGCCCAAGGTCACCCAGTGGGTTTCCACGGCTGAGCAGGGAATTGAACCCTGGTCTCTAGGGTCATAATCCAACATCAAACCAGTACACCATGCTTGTTGTCTAGTAGTTAGAGTACTGGTCTGGTATTTGGGTTCCAATCCCCACTGAACCATGAAACTCACTGGGTAATCTTTGGCTATTCATTCTCTCTCAGGTTAGCCTACTAAACACAATTGGTGTGAGGATAAAGTAGGGAGGAAGACAGCCATGTTAGTGATCTTGAGCTTGCTGGAGGAAAGACAGGGTATAAATATAATGGATGGATAGATGAATAGACAAATAAGTTTATCTTACTGAAAATATCCAAAGACCACCACAGTTCAAACATTGTGGAACAAGGATTTCTGTCTCTTAATTATTGTACAATAGTAGCTGTCATTTTGAATGCTGAGGATATATAAATATGGCAGTTTCACTTTCTTCCGTGTTCAATTTTTAAAATATCAAATGCCTTCCTACTGAATTTATGAAAAAAAAATGTGAATTTTTGGTAAGTTTTTACAAAAACAAAATCAAAGAAATCCCCAGTCATTTGCAAGGCCTAGTTCAGCAGGTTAAAAGTATTTTCAGCATGGAGAAGATTGTATTCTACCAGCCTTCTACTAGCTGGTAAAGATGAAGGCTATGTCAGAATACAAGAGGTAGAAACCCTAGAGCTCAACCCAATGTGAATGTGCTCAAATTTTAAGATGCTCAACAGAGGGCTTTCTTTCAGTCCCACAACTGCCATAGGCATGTCTGGCAAGGTCATATGAAACAGACTGTTAAGTGGCTGTATCCACTACACAATTATAGCACTATTGTATCCATCATGCTACATCCTGGGGAATGCTGGGAACTGTACTTTAGGAAGCCATGCTGAGAATTCTCATCCAGACAGCTCTAATGCTTCAACAAACTATTTTTAAAAAATAGGTTTTCATATAATGTTGCCATAGTAGTTGAAGTAGAATCAGTACTATAATTGTATATATGGAAGGAGCTCAGGCTGTGGAACTGTTTTCCATGGAAGGCTGGACTGACTCCTCTCTGCTCTCCTTCCACCAACAGGTAAAGATATTTCTATTTAGGCAGGCTTTGAACTTGTTTAGCTATGAACTGGTTGCTACAGAAGGGTATTTTAATTTATTTCTATTATGTTTGAAAGGCTTTTACACTCTTTAAAATTCGTGTGCTTTTAATAGGACAGCTTATTTAATTTTTAACTTTTTAAATTATAATTATTTCCTTCTAGCTTTACTTTCTTTTATTCCATGCTGTGAGCCACTCATTTAATAAATAAATTAAATAAAGCACAAAAATATGGTTGAATATGCAGGGATTCAAAGTTACACTTCTAAGACGCTAAAACATTCAATGCTCCTTGCCTGGATGAGTAAATCTCTCACTTTTTCTTTCTTTCACACATATTGTTTTTTATGAAGAAATTGACAAATTTTGACAAGTGCTTATAAAAGGAAGATCCAAACAAAACTTTCACCCTTCCCCAGCAGTAATGAAAGCTGAACTGGAGAATCAAGTTCAATTTTCCAAAAGGTTTCAATTTTCTGTGCCACCACCCTGAAGTATCACAGATTTGGAAAAGCATTTCCAGGAATTACAATTACATGATTCAGTCAAGTCATGGTCAGTGTCATGTAGCTGCTAACAGAACACCATTTGTAATCTCTCTCTCAATCTCTCTCTCTGTGTATATACGTTTGTCCATATGGTGACTTTTTTTTAAAAAAATTATAGTCTACAACGGAAGCATGAGTTCTTCTTCTCTTGAGATTATGAAGATAGTCCAGAATGCAAATGCTTTTTAAAAAAAGTCATTGGCTGCCTTCCCAATGACAGGCTCATGAAAAGTTTTTCCAAAATGTCTTCTATCTTTGGGAATTATAGTGGAAAGGACAATTCTGCAGCAGACATGGACAGTTATTACTACTCAGATGTTTTTGGACTGTAACTCCAAGCAGCCTTCACCTCTGGCTATGCTGGTTAGAGCAGATGAACAATGAAAAACGTCATCATCTGGAGGGCCAAAGGGGCCAAATGTTGCTTTGCAGGAATTAAAAAAAAAAAAGGCCTATTATTCAAAGTATGTGATTTTATTTCATACACTTAATTGCATACTT
Source organism: Cyclura pinguis (assembly GCA_030412105.1). Lineage (NCBI taxonomy): Eukaryota > Metazoa > Chordata > Lepidosauria > Squamata > Iguanidae > Cyclura > Cyclura pinguis. The sequence continues at coordinate 206,409,502 of CM059601.1, read as the reverse complement.
AACATATGAACATGGTTAAGTAATTTGCTGGAGATGTGGCTTGTATTAGGATATCCATGTTACTAAGAGTTGCAAATGGCGTTTATGCATGTGTAAGGAAGAATTGTTGGAAGAACAAGCCAAACTTGGCTTGCGAATTTGTTTAGCTGCTTGAAGGTTATGTCAAGGAACAATCGTTGCCTGCTCGGTGGTCTAGATGATTGGATTTCTTATTATTGGGGAGGCACTGAAGTGTGAAATAGAAAACCCAATGCTCCAGGTAAGAAAGAGAAGGTCCCAGCTTGAGGACAAGAGTGACAAGCTCTTTAATTATGTTAGTAATAGCTGCCAAGAAAAAGCCAGGCAAGGTACTCCCACTTTGCCAGAAATAAGGTGTGAATTGGTGTAGGAAAGCTGTAATGAGCCACAGGTGTTTCCATCATCAACACTGATCTACTATTGGTTCTGAAAGTCTTCATATATCAGGAGTTCTTCTTTGAGGTTTTCATGAAATACATGCTGGTTTTCAGAAAGCTGGGTTAACTTTAATTCATACTTACCTATATAATCTTAGTTTTGATAAATGGAATTCTAAAAATAATGAAACATGTGATATACATATGGACATTAACATGAATTTGACTGTTTCATAAGTGTTGTGAAATAATTTCCAAATGATTATAGCAAAACAACAAAAACAACATCCTGTCATTTGTCTGGACTTTCCATTGAACTTTTACTCCACTTATAATTTTCTCCCAGCTGAAAAATTCTTTGGGTAGGGGAAGCACAAGATGAACTTGAGATATGAACCTGTTAAGACTGTCTCATTGTTTCCAGTGGGTGAGATTCACAGATTGTACTTACAGAGTTGTACAACTGCCTCTGTCTATTCAGATGAGGTGGAGGAATATTAAATTCCATCTTCCACGGACCATTTCTCAAAAGAACACACACAGAACATCAGATTTCACTGGAAAGCTGCAAAGGAGGAAAAATTTCCTCCTTTAATTTAATTTAAATTTAATTTAAATTTAAAAAATTTCCCACTACAAACAAGCCCTGGTTCACATAGAGTTGCACATCATAGGCTATTTCCACTTTGTGCCCAAAGTGTGATAGACCATTCTAGAAAAATTCAAAGAGTTTTACATGAGCTGTGGGTTGATTCCCCCCCCCCCATTTCACAAACTTCCCAATTTTTGTGTGCATCTTGATTAAAAAAGAATCTGTAAATCTGTTGTAACATGCCTCCACGTCAATTCCAACTTATGGTGACTCTATCATAGGGATTTCTTAGCAAGATTTACTCAGAGGAGGTTTGTCATTGGCTTCCTCTAGGGTTTTAGACCTTAATTTGTCCAAGGTCACCCAGTGGGTTTCAATGACCAAACAAGGATTTTAACCCTTATTTCTCAGAATCTTGGTCCAACACTCAAACCACGATACTACACTGCTTCCCTGTATTTCTGCTATTCCTTCAGAAATAAGTAAAATGGCAGTGGTTTATGATTGCAATTCTTTTTGTGAAAAAGGAGACCAGGACTAGTTGGTTTAATTGCCTTTCCTCCTTAGCCCTACAAATCTTTAAAACATTATGAAGTTTGATGGCTCTGATCTGTGTGTTCCTGTGAATACTGGTAAATGCTATCCTATGTAGAGACATATCGTCAAGTATTAAAAAGTAAAGTAGGCAAATTTATGAAAAGCAAACCAAACCAGACATATTTGATCATTACAGGTAATTTTCAACAAGCCTGCTAATTGGTTAAAAATTAGTGGTGATTTCTGGTAATGTGGTAATGTGAAATAATTGGAAGAGAAAAAAATACTCTACTACATAAAGTGAATGAAAGTAGTACAAAGAAACTCAAGACATAACAAGAAATAAGAGCACAACATCATCTGTCTGATTCTGTATTTTCACATTCCCAATCTATAACCTCCTCTTGTGTGATGACAAGGTTGCTACTCACTCTATTATTTCACCATAGGTATCATGGAAGGTATCTGTTTTAGAACAACTAATGTTAAGAAAGAAATACATATACACAGCTGGTTATAGTTTCTGAATTATTGGTATCGCTCAAAATTGTAGAGTGTGAACACGAAATGTGGATCAGTGAGATGTAAAAAGAAGTTGTATCTCTGTGTCCTTGTCCTACTAAACTTTGTGACCTCAGCTCTGGTTTCCCCCCTCCCCACAGGATGGATTGTCGTCAGGTTTTTTTTTTGTTTAAAGCTGTCGTCATCAGGATGAAGTGGATCATGCACTTCTTCTATATTTGCTTTTGAAAATGACAATCATGAGCTAAAGGATATTTTTCCATATGGCTGATTGGGTGGATATTGTCACCACGTTCGAGATCTTGTGCATTCATTTTCCCAAGCAACTGTTAGATCAGTTTTCTGTATACTATTTTATATACTATTTTGTTTAGTGTATGAATGCTGTCCACTTAGACAAGTCCACTCATCTACATTTCCCTTCTGATCAGTTTCAGTTAAAAATATAGCCTTAAAATAGCTAATGTGTTTGGTTTTTATATGTCTGTTTCTGTGTATGTATTTTAAAACTCCATGGTAAATTTAGTAATTATGATTCATGCTTCTTAGGACTTCACTAAAAATGTTACACTGAAGACCTATTATGGCCCTTTCCATATGTGGGGCATGAATTGGGCAGAAACGGGACTCACTGGATTTCTTCTCCGTCCGGGCAAGTCCATCGGCACAAGGAGCAGTGCGAGCTTGTCACTCCACACTGCTCCAGCATCCAAAATGGCAGCTTCTGGTTGGTGGAAGCTCTCCACCAATTGGAGAAGCTCGCCAGCCTGAAGCCCGCCCCTGGCAGATCTGCAGGCACGCACTAGTGTGCGCCTGTAAATCTGCACCGAAGCGCAGCGACGGAGCGATACAGAGTCGAGCACTCCATGCTTTTGAAAAACCTCTTAAAAGAGGTTTATAAAAAGCACGCTGCACGACCAGTTCCGGTCGCTCCGGGGTGGACTGAGGTGCGGAACTACGAAAAGTAGTCCAACCCAGTCCACTCCACTGTGCGGAAGACCTCCGTTGGAGGTCGCTCTGCGCCGTTTTAATAGCCCGGTGCGGAAATGACCTAAGTTTTAATTACTTTGAAAACCTATTAAAGTTTTCAAATGTAAAAGAAGTGAATGGATTTCGCTGTACTACTTAATATAGTGTAAGCAACAATACTGGAGAAAGGAGAAAGCTTGAATCTTTGACCTTGCCCTGGCTACACATAAAATTAATTTACAAAATATTTTAATAGTGTTCTATCAGCATAGCTAAGTACTCCTTTTAAAATCACATGATCATCTAAGTAGTTCACTGTGATTTTACACATCCCTAGCTACGTATATATGTCACAATTGCAAAGACTCAATAAAATCTGTGCCTTCAGTGATTTGATAGCAACGCTATGCTGTAATTATGGTCTAACTGCAAGGGATAAGGTGTATGAGTATGCTATATTGGCTACAACTGTAGGATATAAACAGGTTTGTTGCAAGCTAACCTTGAAATCTACTGATTTTAACCCAACATGTAACAATTAGGGGAAGGGAAAGGCTAAATACAGTTTCACTAACAAGAAATTCTACATGAGGTTAAAGTACATTGGGCTGTTAGCACTGTTGGGGATGATAGGAGTTTCAGCCCCATGGAAACCCAGCGGAAAAACCAGAGTTCAGCGAGCCAACAGCAGCAGCCTTGTTCCCCAGTGAGGATACTCACACACGGAGGAGTTTCTTCCAAAACAGGAGGCACTTTATCTTGCAGCAAAGTTCCGTTATATACAAAACATAGGACAGACTGACAAAAGCTTGCGCCAAGCACCAGGTTTGGTCAACAGACAAATACATACTGGCGTTGCTTTGTTATATACATATCTACAACCAATCAGGTAGAGGTTTGCACACCTCCCTCTACCATCTGCACACGACCCCAGTTTCTTATGCAACCTTGCAATTACCCACAGCTGGGGCATGATGCAGCATCTTTGCAGTGGGCTGATCATTTTCCCAGGGTTCCCTGCCTGGAATCCTTGACAAGCACTGTGTATTGAAGAACTCTTACTTATTTGGACTAGTATACTTACCTCATAATTGTTGTTATGGGGGATATCAGTTATTGCATAGGTGGTATATCTGCTCTGGACAAGGGCTGAGTTCCAGTCTGGGGAGACTATCAGCGGCTGTATTTCAACAGTGTGTGGTGCTAAAAGCACAGGATGGGTGGCAAAGCAAATGTGTGGAGATTAGGTGAAATTCTTATCAATTTTCTCACCAAATAGCCAAAGCACAGCTCAACTTTATGCATGCCTACTTAGGAGTAAGACCCATTTTCAGGTGTGCAAAACCCTGTCCAAGGCTCTCACTGGGGTAAGTTTCACTTTCACAAGCTAAAGAGTAGAGCTCAATTCCATGCAACAGCTTCCTGGGCTTTAAATAGCCTCTTATCTCCTTGTTTAGGGAAACAGCAGGAGAAATATGTGAGCTGGAGGCAACCTGGGCCTGAGCAGTGGCGACTGGTGGCTCCAATGTTGATGAGGCAACTAACCCACTCTAGATCTTCTGACATGCTTTAATGGAGTTACTCGAGGTCATTGTTGTCACGTGCCTTCAAATTGTTTCCAACTTATGATGATCCTAGGTGAACCTATCATAAGGTTTTATTGGTCAGATTTGTCCAGAAGGCCTTTTCCTTTGCTTCCCTCTGAGATTGAGAGTGTATGACTTGCCTAAGGTCAACCAGTGGGATTCCATGGTTGAGCAGGGATTCAGAGCCACATCTCCAGGGTCCTACAGTCAAACAACTACACTGCTCTGGCTCCTTGTTATTCAAGGTTCTAAACCCTGTTCCTAAAATAAGTCCGGTACCTTGAATAAGTCCTTTAATTTTCACACTAAAAACTGGAGTAGATCAACCCACTTGTGTCAGAGCAACCAGCTACCACTGAGCCTGGGGTTGTACATCATGATTGTAGTGCATGCGTGCACAAGACAATGCTATCACAGTTTGCAGTGTTCTATCCTGAGTGCTGCATTAACAGATTCACAACTTGTACACAGCTCTTTTTAATCAGGTTTGACCAAGGGGGCAGCTGATGCCTAAAAGCAAATTTTCCTATATGGATTGCCCTTCTTTGTATCATGCATCAGGTTTTTTTCCCCAATGAACTGACTTTGTAAAACTGCAACATTAACCGGTTGCTAACTGGCTGAATGTTTTAAAAAAGGGCCTGCAGGTGCTTTCATCTCTTTCTCTCTCTTTCTGTCTCTCACACATACACACATCTGATTAGATTCTTGATATTGCCTATGAATAATACAGAGAATATTCATGCTTCTCTTTGTCAGCTTCTTGAAATATGATCAGTGTGTGAGGCATGCAGCTGATAATTAAAATAGACTATGATAAGATTTTCTATTTGCAAGAGTAATTACCATATGTGTTCTAAATTAGGTGGCACTGCTAACAGAAACACTAAGGAAAACGGATTTTATTCTTTCAAGGAAAGAAAACATGACATTTTTGTTGGAGATGTTAACTGTTCCTCCTGTTGCCATACCTACACTTGCACAGTTCTGATCCACCATTCTGAACATAGTCTGTAAACCATGTATGTCAGATCATAAATCTTGTTTGAGCTGCCTGCCAAAGGCAATAAAAAAACAGGAGAAGCGTTAAGCATCTGGCAGGCCAACACACATAACTGGTAGACTTAGTTCAGCCTAGAACATGAGATCAATAAAGCTGGATCAGACCAAAGGACTATCTAGTCCAGTATTATGTTCCTACAATGCTGTAAATGACAACCAGAGGCCTCTGAAAAACCCAGAAGCAGGACATGAATTCAGTTGCTTTTATGCAAATATTTCCCAGTAATTCTAAAGGTTCTCATATTCAGAAGTACCCTGACTCCAATACTGGAGGTAATCTTGGCCACCATCTTTAATAGTTTTGTTTAATACATTTATCCTCTATAAATTTGTTTAATTGCTTCTTAAAGCTCTTCAAATTGTGCTGTGTCTTGAGCTAGCAAACTCCACATTAATTATACACAGTTTGAAGATGTGATCTCTTTGGTCTTTCCTAAATCTTTCACCATTCGACCTCATTGGATAATCTGAGATTCTAATTCTTACAAGGTGAAAAGGATAAAGTTATCTTTATTTAATCCAGCCTCATGATAATTTGGTAGCCTATTTCTGTAGCTTCTCAAGCTCTGCATGTTGTGATGAGTAGAACTGTACCTGATATTCCAAATTTGGGTGCACCATAGACCCTTATAAAGCTATTGTGATATTGACAATTTCTGCTTCCAAATTCTTTTTTTCTTTCCTTCCTTGTATAGTGAATCATAATTGCCATTTTAATGTCATCTTCCATAGTTTGCAGGGACATCTCTGGAGCTCTTTAGTGTCCATTCTTTGTTTGGACAAAGATGTCCTATTTAAACAGGGATATCTCTCAAATTTATCATTTGTACAGATAGAAAGAATTGCTTTTACTGTTGCATTCAGTTTCTTTGGGAATCGTTTTACCCACTTCTTTAACTCCCTTATTATCTAGAGTATTCCTAACCAATTTCCTACTTCTAAGTACTTATTTTGTTTGATTTAATGTTCTTGGTGATATGTTCCTCACAGTCTGAGAGAGAGGATTACTCCCAGTGCCTCTTTAATTTTTGTGTAAGTTTCTTTTGTTTATTTGTTCTCATTTTCTGAAGGAAGCTCCCTTTTCTTTAGTCCGTTCCTGGCAAGTGGAATACATTCAGACTTCTATTACTGTGCTGTTAAGAGAAACCCTGATACATTCTGGGAAGATTTGGCCTCACCCTTAAACCTTTCAAGTTATGTTTAACCAAGCACTTCATGTCAATGACCACAATCAAATGTGATTGATTTGGAATTTTTGGCAATTTTCTATTTACGTGTGTGTATGAGTTGTGTGTGTGCATGTGTGTTTGTGTGTGTATAGTTAGCACTGTCCTGTTTCCAAGTCACACAGAAAAACACTAACATGTAACGCAATGAAGGTACACAAGATACCATAGTGTCTTATTTTATTTTATCCAAATATTTATATTGTTATTGTGTGCTGTCAAGTCATTTTTGTCTTATTGTGACCCTAAGGCAAACCTATCACAGCGTTTTCTTGGCAGAATTTGTTCAGAGGGAGTTAGATCTCGTCTTCCTCTGAAGCCAAGAAAGTGTGACCTGCCCAAGGTCACCTAGTCAGTTTCTATGGATGACTGGGAACTGAAAACCTGGTCTTCCAGTGCCCTAGTCCAGTATTCAAACCACTATATCACCCTGGCTGTCTAAAATGTTTCTGTCCTGCAGTTTATCCAAAGATCTTAAGGTGCATTAGAATAAAATCCACTTAAAACATTAAATAATTACAAAAGTTTAAAAATATTAAAATATATTAAATAGTTTCTCAGTGTAAAAATAGATAATTTAAAATTGGTTAAAACCATCTTGAGTAGTATGACCATAAAACATGGGTGGCCTGGAAAAAAACCAGTTTGGCTCAAAGGCTGTAGTACAGAGCCTCGCTTTACCTTGGTACTGAAATGATTCCAGTGGTGGTGTCAATCAGGGCTCCAGGGGGAGGGAATTCCACAGACGAGATCCATAGCAGATAAGACATCCTTCTTCATCCTGGTCTCTTCCAGATGTGTTACACTTCATCCTCCAGCAGCCCCAACCAGCATAGCCAATGGCTAGGGTGCTGGAGAATAGTTTCCAGAGTGTCTATGAGGGCACAGCAAGCAAGGAAGTCTGGTTTACAGTATCTAGAAATGTTCCATCTCTGCTTTGATGTGGACACTTGTTTATGCTGTGAATTTGAGAGAAACTGAAGTGGATTTAGGTTATATTGTTTGGTTCTGCAGCTGTACAGATTCTGTGTATGAGCCTTCCAAATGCTACAGGAGTTTCTATGCCCAAACTCCATATTTTTAATACCAAAACAATAATAATAAAAAGCTGGCTGTCACAGGGCATGATGTATTTTGTATTCAGACCATAACTGTGTCAGAGTGACAGCATCCTAACTAAACACACTATCCACAGCTTTCATGATAGACACAATCGATTTGAGAGTCTGTTCAGTTAATTTGCATTGCAGAAAATGACAACATGCTGTCACAATGGATGACAGCAAGAATGGTGACAGTAAGGTTATTACTGACTTCTACCATTTCTTCTTTCTTTCTTTCTTTCTTTCTTTCTTTCTTTCTTTCTTTCTTTCTTTCTTTCTTTCTTTCTTTCTTTCTTCCTCCTCCTCTTCTCCTCCTCCTTTTCCTCCCCCCTCCCCCTAAAATGCATATAGAATCTTTGCCCTATTTTAACTGCATTTTTGAAATTCAGACATTTGGAACTGGTATAGTCAGAATTTTGCTGAAATGGAAACTATCCACCATTTTAAAGTATATTATTGTATTTAGACATGAAAACATTTCCACTTACATTAATTTGACTCAAAAAGAGATACAGCATTTTAAAGTTTACTCTTACTACGTAAGACACAATACTACACCCATACTATGTGGCACAGCCATAATACTATCATGCTACAGTAGTGTATACACCTTTAGGATAATTGCAGTCTCTTGTTCCCTGTGAAGACGGTCCAAGTGGCCATAGGATCCTTTGAGTGTTTCCCTTTTTACCCTTCCCTTGAGGTAGAGTGAGAGATACACCCAGGACGGGGATATCTGAACTTGGAATTGCTTCCTGCATCATTCACGTCCTCAGCACTGGAACAATAACATCAAGTAAGTGGGTTAGGGTGTACTGTAGGCAAATGGGGTGCTTTTGATTTCCATGATCCAATGCCTTCTGGTCTCCAAATACGCCCCAAGCAAAGAGGAAAATGTACACCACCGGGGAGCTGATATGAATAATTTTCTTCCCATTGTCTGTGGAACAGGAAAGAAAGGAAAATACTACTCCTTCCCCAATTCTTCCATAGCTTCTCATGAGCACTGGGATCTAGCACCAAGTCTTCCATGTCAGAGCTGTCCACGTGTGATTGCCCTGCCCGCTTACCTCTGTCAGCATCCCTATGTCACATGTAATCAGAACAAGAATCTGTTCTTGTTATGTTTATATATTTGAGAGTTTTTATCATGCTACTCATGCATAACATCTCCCAGAATAGCTTATGTATGTAATATATGCTGGCTTATGTATAGTAAGTTACCTGTGCTGGAGAATTTCACAAATATAAATAAATAGTAGATATTGGTAAGCTCATAAATGGTACTAACATTATATTTCTTTAAAACAAATTAAAATTAGAATTGATATGTATAGCATGCTAATTTTTCTTACACAAAGTCCATCTGATTCCACTTGGGGACAAATGTTATCTTCTCAGTAAAATATGAAGCATCATACATTTCATGATGGCTTTGATAAATTGTTCTTATGTGTCACAGCTTGCATCACAAGATCCTCTCAATATGTATGTTTGACTAGAAAGTGTCAGGGATTCCAGGCAGGGAACCCTGGGAAAATGATCAGCCCACTGCAAAGATGTTGCATCATGCCCCAGCTGTGGGTAATTGCAAGGTTGCATAAGAAACTGGGGTCGTGTGCAGATGGTAGAGGGAGGTGTGCAAACCTCTACCTGATTGGTTTTAAATATGTATATAAGAAAGCAATCCCCAGTATGTATTTGTCTGTTGACCAAACCGGTGTCTGGCGCAAGCCTTTGTCCGTCTGTTCCATGTTTTGTACATAACGGAACTTTGCTGCAAGATAAAGTGCCTCCTGTTTGGAAGAAACTCCTCTGTGTGTGAGTATCCTTACTGGGGAACAAGGCTGCTGCTGTTGGCTCACTGACCTCTGGCTTTTCTGCTGCATTTCTGTGGGGCTGAAACTCCTATCATCCCCAACAGTGGTTATGGGCCCAGACCCAGAGTGCACAGCATCCACAGCGCACCTGTAGTTCTTTTCCCCTGGATACTAGGACTGTTTTTGACTGTTTGCCTGGCTCTCCGGTGCTTCGGGAGTCCGTGTTTTGGCAGAAAGAAAGTTAATTTTCGGTCCAGTGCTGTTCAAGGACACTTTGGAGGAGGAAGCCGGCCAGCTGCGTTCCTGTGTTTTGTTTTTTCAAAGGCGGTAGAATGGCTGAAACAAGCTTTGTGCATTTTGAAAGACTAAATGACACGAATTATCAGGGCTGGCGAATTTATGTGAAAGCATCTCTGATAAAGGAGAACTTGTGGCACGTTCTGGACAGCGAGAGTCAGCCGCCTACCAGTGCGTCGGCTGCTGAGATAGCAGCATATTGTGTTGCTGACAAAAAAGCAAAAGCAGTTATTTTGCTAACTTTAAGTCCTTCCCAGTTGATTCACACTGCTGCTGTGGACACAGCATATCAGCTCTGGGAGGCTCTGAAGTGCGTGCATCAATCTTCCTCGTGTTTGTCCAAAATGCTATGGACGAAAAGACTGTATAACACAAAGTTATGTCCCGGAAGCTGTGTAAAAGAGCACCTCATGCTGATGAAACAGTTATTTAAAGAGACAGCCGACAGAGGAATAAATATCCCAGAAATGCAGAAAAGTTTTATTCTGCTGGGAAGCCTCACTAAGGAGTGGGACTTTTTGATGTACAGCCTGCAGGGTGTGCGTGAGGAAGAGCTGACTGTAGACCTGGTAGCCGGGAGGATCCTGGAGGAAGTCCAACGTAAACAGTTCGATTCCAGACTGCAGTCAGAGGGAGAGGCAGCTCCGGAGGAGACATCTGCCCTGGAAGAAGGAGTGTGCAGCTATACCAGACGCTGCTACAGATGCAAGAGAGTCGGCCATCTCCAGAAGGACTGCAGAATGCCAGCGCCGAGCAGAGGGAAGAAGACAGCCCAGAAGCGGAAGGGCGTGTCGTCACAGGCTGAAGGCCATGTGTTCGTGGCAAAAGAACAGTCTGAGAGTGGTGTGTGGTTGCTAGACAGTGGTGCAACTCACCACTTGGTGAACAATTTAAAGCTGTTGAATGATGTTACAAATGCCAATATAACAGCAATTTTCCTTGCAGATGGGGCACCAAGCAAGGTGCAGAAGATGGGTACTGCATATGTGCCATGCTTCGGTAAATCATTCAATAATGTGTTGTGTGTTACCAACCTGCAGAACTGTATTTTGAGTGTCTCCCAACTGACCAGTGAGCGTTACAAAGTGGTGTTTGAAGGGGAGAAATGTACAATAACTGCAAATGGTGTTTTTTGTGCAAAAGGGGTGAAAAAACAGGGGTTGTACCACATGTTGCCCAAAGGAAAAGTGGCAAATGTTAACCCTTTGTGTAACAAACCACTACATGAAAAGTGTGTACATTATCTCCACAGAGTGATGGGACATGCCAGCTACAAAAGTTTGCAGGAGTTGGCAAAGGTATGCCCTGGGTTACAGGTCAGAAATTGCCCTAAGTTCCTCAATTGCTCTGTATACAAAAAAGTTAAGGTAAAGGCTTACCCCATTGCCAAGAAAAGCAAGTGTGTCACCCAACGTCCTTTTGAGGTTGTACATGCAGATTTGGCTGGGTCATTTAAGCCAACTGAAGGGCAAAATAGGTATGTCCTGGTAACTGTAGACAGACACACCAGATACTCCTATGTCTATCTACAGAAAGAGAAAAGTCAAGCAGCTGGAAAGCTCCAAGAGTGGGTAAATGCTGTTGAGAGGGAATTTCCTTACAAAGTAGCTAGTCTTGTATCAGACAGAGGGGGAGAATTCCTGTCCAATAGCCTGCAAGCCTGGATGCGTAAGAGAGGCATAAGGCATAAAACCACCAACCTTGCATCTCCCGGGGAGGATGGTCTTGCAGAAAGAAGAATTGGGCTGTTAAAACAAATGAAGGACTGTATGATGGAGGATGCCCAAGCCCCAGCAGGACTTTGGGGAGAAGCAATAGTGACAGCAAACTACCACATAAACAGGATGTGGAGTTCAAGTGTGAAGCAAACTCCATATTACCTATTGTATGGTAGAATGCCAAACCTGCAGCATCTACGTGTTTGGGGTCAGTTTGCTAGTGTGTATATTCCCCCAAGTTTCAGAAAGTCTGGAGAGGAGAAATCTAGACGGTTATGCTTTGTGGGATATGAAGGTAACAAATATAGATTTCTACACCATGCTGGCAAAATAGTGTATTCCAGGAGTGCAAACTTTGAAATCCATTCAGGATGGGATAGACTGCACTGTAACCAAGAGGTTTTGATTCCCCTGGGTAAAAGTGTGAAAAGTGTTCCCGAAATTCCTGAAAATGGAGGGGCAGTGATGTCTGATGAGAAAAAGGACGGTGTCCCGGATACACTTGAAAGCTCTGAAGATGGAGGGGTGGTGATGGTTGATGATGAAGAAGAAAGTACTGAGGAAAGTACTGAGGAGGAGAAGCCAAAAGTCTCACTTGACGTCACACCAAAGAGTTCAACACCACCACCTAGTGCTGAACCTGCGTTTATGGTCAAGCAAGAGCCTCGCACTGAGGTCAGCACTAGTTCCAGCAGTAGTTCCAGTAAAAGTGGGTCAGGAAGTACCCAACTTGCTGAGTCAGGAAGTAAAGTTATGCTTATCCCTAAAAGGTCAGGAGGGAGGGTATTTTGTTGTCCCGTGTGACTGAAGCAGAAAACTTACAGTGTAGAACTAAATACATTGGGGTATGATATCAAAATGTGAGGCAAATGATCCAGGATGGGATTTTGTGCTTGCGGTATTGTCCATCTGAACACAATATTGCGTATTTGCTCACAAAGGCACTTCCAGTAGTAGACCATGAGAAGTTGGCAAGCAAACTGGGCCTTGCCACCAGAGTGTAAGGTGGAAGATGAATTGTACCCTTGAATGTATGTACTGTGTGTATTATGGAACATGTACTGCATGACATGTATGGATAGTGAAAATGTCCTACACAGTGGCCTGACCATTTTGGAAGGGATTGTCAGGGATTCCAGGCAGGGAACCCTGGGAAAATGATCAGCCCACTGCAAAGATGTTGCATCATGCCCCAGCTGTGGGTAATTGCAAGGTTGCATAAGAAACTGGGGTCGTGTGCAGATGGTAGAGGGAGCTGTGCAAACCTCTACCTGATTGGTTGTAAATATGTATATAAGAAAGCGATCCCCAGTATGTATTTGTCTGTTGACCAAACCGGTGTCTGGCGCAAGCCTTTGTCCGTCTGTTCCATGTTTTATACATAATGGAACTTTGCTGCAAGACAAAGTGCCTCCTGTTTGGAAGAAACTCCTCTTTGTATGAGTATCCTTACTGGGGAACAAGGCTGCTGCTGTTCGCTGGCTGACCTCTGGCTTTTCCGCTGCATTTCTGTGGGGCTGAAACTCCTATCATCCCCCAACAGGAAGGTCTTTCAGTACATGCATCCATCTACTTTTATACAAGTGGCAGCATTGATGCTAGATAGCACATCAAAACTGGTGCATTACTGAAGGTCATGAAAAATTACCTCTCATTCAGATAAAGATCCACCAGCAGCTCTTATGATGAAGGTGCCCCTTTGCCAAGTTATAAAGAGTCCATGGATGCCATGAAGTATATTTGTGTGTTCCTGATGCTAGATAAACAAAGCAATTATGAGAAAATAATTCTTACAGTTTTGTTAGCAAAAACATTTCTTTCTTCTCAAGACAAATGATCAATAAAATAAAGAGGGACAGCTGGTCTACACAAAATCACGAAATCTTAGAGCTGGCAGAGACTACAAAATTGTACATTATTATAGGTTTTTATAATTTTATATATTTTTAATGATTTTAACTTATTTTTGAAAGCTGCATTGGGTCTCATTCTGGAAGAAAAGATGGCATACAAATATAATAAACAAACAAACAAACAAACAAATAATGAAATACATGGGCCATCTAGTCCAACCACCTGCCATACAAGAATACAGAGCTAAAGCACTCCTGAAAGATGCCTGTTCGACCTCTGTTTAAAGATCTTCAAAAGAGGAGATTCTACTACCTCTAAGATTGCTGAACAGCTCTCATTTAAATCTAAAGTCTAACAGGGTCTTCTAAACTTAGCTTAACAAGACTCTATGTTTTTCTGTACTTGTAGGATCTGTGTCTTGGCAATGTTTGTAAATAGTTTACTCCGGCTATCCCATTTTCTACGAAAGAGACTTTTTTCTCTACACTCAGGCCAAAACTTTAAAAAAATTAATGCTGCACTATATATGGACATGTTCCTGCCTTCATTTATCCCCCTTATGGTACTGGCTGATAACAGGCCACTTCACCGTGCCTCCTGACATGGTTGGCTTTACACCAGCCATTCATTGACAAGATTTAGCTTCTTCCCAGGAAGCAGACAGGGCTTTCTAACGTTAGTTCTGATATTTCAGCTTTTGCAAGAGGAGTCTAGTAAAATGTTTAATACATTCACAGTTCAGTCTTACTTTTGACTACTCAGAATTAGGTTGTACTGAGTTCAGTGGGACTTCTTCCTAGATAAATGTGTGAGATTGCTGTTCTAGCTATTCAGCTTTAAGAATTACTTCATTTTGAGGTGTGTTATAAATAAGCCATTATATTTGTATGAACTATCACTTGCATGGAAGCACTGCAGCTTTCATTATATATTTTATTTTTTAAAGCAAAGAACTGCAGTAGGCTAAGAATAATTGTGAGAAATAAATTTCCAAGTCTGTTATTTATTTTACTTTAAAAATATAAAACAGTCTTAATCAATTTACATGAAACACTTATCTCTGGGGAGATATTAATGTTTCAGCAAAGTAGACTTGTATTCTGTGGTATTTTAATGCTTCTTTTTTTCAGGTTCAGCCCTGGCTTATGAAGTCCAATAGAACTGTATGTTATTTCCTATAAACAGACACCCCACTTTAATGGAATTCATTTTCCCCTCACTTTGAATGTATAGGGGGAAAGGTTATAAGCTAATTATGGTTTGGTAGGCTAATTATGTACAGTTCTTAACTATTTTAGTGTATTATTAAAACGTCAGCTGTTTCTATTTGAAAAGAAAAAAAAATACGAATCTGCTTTAGAAACTCAGCATTTTTTAATTGTGTCCCACAAAGTAAAACATAATGCCTAACCAGCTGAACCAAAACACCACATACCAGCACAGAGTTCGGTCCATAGTATGTGTATGTGCACTTAACACTGAGCTAGATTGTGTCCATTGTGTTTCTTGTCACTCAGAATATAACATTCCCCTTACTCCTACATAAATTCTTCATGTTTGTCACCTCTTTTTCTTTTTTTTTTAACATAGTGAAATCTGTTGTAGCTCACGCTGCCACAGAAAATCTATACTATCATCTCTGAAAAAAAGTCATTGCCCCTGATGTTCTATTCCAGAATAGCTACTGAAACGTAACAAAGGCTCAGCAATAGAGTCTATAATACTTCCAGAGTTAAGCATTTTAAAGCGAAAGTCTTTTTTTTTTTTTTGGTTGAATTGAAATAAATGCAACTGACAAGCCTTTACTTTTAGCTGGATTATGGACCTTTTTATTATTTTATTTAATTTAATTTTTGGCATAATACATACTGATATTTATAAATATTCCTTTAAGTGTCCCACTTTAGAGTTAACAGTCAAAGTTGTGGGTAGGATTACCTGGTTAAATATGGGATTGGCTCTTGTGTCTTCAATAGTTCACAAATTCTGGAAATGGAAGACTTACTGTAAAGTTCTGCAAGGTATAACTATGCAACATCTTCTCCCTTATCCCCACAATCCATCTTTTATCTGCTGCATGATCCCCACCAACAGACCTGCCTACTGACCAGTGGAGAAGCATTCAGGTATGTTTCTGTAGCACATATAAACATCTTCTACGTTGAGTGGCATTAAGGCAATGATGGACAACAGTGTAGGAGACTAGAACATTTCCCCCTTGCACCACTCCTAGCTGGCTACGGTTATCATGCCTGTCACAACCAGAAGTCAGTTCATGTCACTTTTTAGTGTTTGGATGAAGAAAGCCTTGAATCTTTCATACTTACCCAGAAGTAAGCTACATTTAATTCAATTGACTTACTTTTGAGTAGGAAGATTACATAACTAGGGTGCAGTTCTCACTTCAGACAGCAGAAAGATGAGCACATTATTAGTTTTTGACTTATTTTTGTAATTTTTTCAATTGCTAAGGAGCAGGGAAAGACACTTCTGCCATTTTCTGGTTCAAAAGTGCAAAAATAACTTATCTAGATTCAGTGATGTAGATTTGAGTTTACTGACTTGGACTCAAGCCAGACTTAAGTCACTTCAGTGACATGACTCGGACTTGATTTGGCAATAAATGAGGCACTGACTCAACTTGACTTGAGACTTGTATATTTTTAGTGACTGACTTGCTGTCCTTGATTCAGTAACATAAGACATTCATCCAGAAACCTTACGACTTTGAACAATGCTTCCATCTCTTTTTGCCTACTGGTCACATGACAATCTGTCTCAAGCCCACAGTGTGGATGTATTTCTCAGAGGGGAACAGCAAACGGGCTAGGCAGTGAGCTTGAGGGGAGCTTGAGATCTGCTCAGCAGCCTGTCCCTGCTGCATATCGAAGGAGCCTTCTAAAACTTTTCCTAAGAGCAGAAGGCAAGACTCACTCACAGAGTGCAGGATGCATTTCTCAGAGGGGGACAGCAAATGTGTTAGGCAACAGGCTTGAGGAGGAAGGATCCTTCCTTCTAAATTTCTTGAAGCTTTAGTACTGGGAAGTAAGAAGGATCTTATTCTCCACTTCCAAAGCTGCAGACTTTATTATGCCCATTGGCACAAAAGTTTCCAGCTTCGGGAAGAGGGAATAAGAAGAATCCTATTCCCCACTTCTGAAGCTGCAGATGGCAAAATTGCAAATGCAGAAGGCTGACTCTACTTAAATTGTTAAAACTGACATTATGTGACTCTGTCCAAAAATTCTGGAATATAGGTTGAGGTATAAAGTTGGCTCCTAGACTTGAGACTTGAAGGTAGAGCCTTGAGACTTGACTTGAGACATGGAGTAAAAGACTTAAATACATCACTGGCTAGATTTGCTTACTATGCACGTTGATTTGGACTATGTGGAGAGAGTGGCATTTGCTGATCAGCATCAGGCAGTAAAATGTCTTTGGTGGCCCCACTGGTAGACATGCATATGGTTGCCAGTGATCCCA
Source organism: Cyclura pinguis (assembly GCA_030412105.1). NCBI lineage: Eukaryota > Metazoa > Chordata > Lepidosauria > Squamata > Iguanidae > Cyclura > Cyclura pinguis. The sequence goes on along the minus strand of CM059601.1, from coordinate 206,392,338 downwards.
AATGGGGAAGGGAGGTTGGATTTCTCATACTAAATTCTCATTTTCCCTATCATGCTTACCACATTTTAATGAAAAAAGGATTCAAGGATTAGTAGGTGGAGCACTTGGTTTGTAGATATTTTTCTCATCAAGATGATTGAATATCTCAGGAAATATCAAACAATCTTGTAAGCCAGTGGATGGTGTTATAGCTTTAGTGTCAGGTTAGGGCTCTGGGAAACCAGGATTCAAATCCTTGCTCAGCCATGAAGACCCCTCAGGCAAGTTCTCTTCTCTCAGCTTCACAGGAAGGGCATGGCAAACCCACACTGAACAAATCTTGCCAAGAAACCCCTGTGATAGATTCTTCTTAGGGTCTCACTAAGCTGGAAATTGTTTGAAGTCATACCACCACCACCACCACCACTACCACTATTTCTTACTACAAATGTCTACCAGCTAAATAACTCACAATTCTTACACTTTCTCCAGGTATCTTTTTCCTTTAAGAAAAAAGCATTCTGGGGTGGTGTAAAGTCTGAGCATAGGAATGACTGTGACAAAAAAACATTCTCCTGCTTTTCTGCCAATGGAGGGAAAGATACTAGAAAAAAAGCAATGGAAATTTTGAATGGGAGACAAGAATAAATTTATTACATATACCAACTGCTCTTCTGCAAGGACCTCAGGTTGCTGTATACAGAGTTCGCCCAAACATTTGCATGCCTGAAACAAGGGGCAAGATGCTCCATCCCCTTATAGAAACCCATTGGACTGGCAGTTGAATCCTACTGCAGCACTGATGAAAGCACAGTATTTACCACTGCAGCTGAGATCAGCAGGTTAGTTAATGTGATAACAAGATAGTCTGTGCCACAGTCATGCCATCCTTCCTCTAGTATTTGGACATAACTTGAAAAGTTACTTTTAAGAAGAATAAATATGAACATAGTGATATGCTGAAACAATTCAGCTCTGGGTCCCAAGGCACTATCCCACCACTGTTCAGTTATAGATGGGTTCAGCACATTATTGTATTCATATATCTTAAAAGTAGCTTTCGTGCCTCTGTCTTCCTATTCTGAGCCCAGGTTCCATGTGGTGCTGTCAAATGTGAAAGCTATTAGTGGATCTTTCAGCCTATCAACTGGCAAGGCAGAAGCTGAACAACAACCAGCTATACATACATAGCCATACATACAAACAGAGGGTCTAGCAGAGAAAGAAACAAGCTTAGTCTTCTTTGAAAAATATATAAAGGTAGCTTTACTTACAAATTACTTGTGTACAATCAAATATACGCTCTAATGCAGGACAGAAATGGTAAAAGATAATTGGTTGCAGATTAGTGTGATGCAGATAGAACATGGGTATGATGAAACAAACAAACAGGAAGTTTGTCAAAACATGCAAACTAGCAACTAGTGAGTATAGGCATACTTGCTTTGTACGTGCTTCATACTGTTATACCACATTGGCTCTGTTCTAGTTACTCAGCTCTCTCCCATCTTCTGCTTACTAGTGTAGCATTCCAAGTATGAAATCAACAATGCAAATAAAAAAATGAATAAAAGATAGGAGGCATAATATATCTATAATAATAACATGGGAAGACTGTTTGTCTTTGGGAGCCATGAGTCATTGGGATTTAATGTGTTGTTTTTGCTGTTTTTGGTTTTGTTGTTGTTGTTACGTGCCTTCAAGTTGACTCAAATTAATGGCAACCCTATCACACGGTTTCCTTGGTGAGATTTATTCAGAGGTGGTTTGGTTGTGTTCCAAGTTGCAGTGATAGGCTTCAAGAAGAAATTTCAAACAGGGGGATTGTTAAAAACAGAAAGGGGACAGACATAACTCATCAGGAAATTATTATTGTTTTTGTTGTTACAGCACTTCTATAATTGTGTTCACATTAAGTGCTCTTGATGTGGATCCAGGATCTTTGATCAAACACCCTAAAGCATCGTGGTGAAAAGGGCTTGTCTCAGCAGAACACAGAGGTTTGCTGGTGAGGATAAGAAAACTGAATAATCTCTTGTTTGGTTTCTTTACTTTCTTTAGCAAAGGTGGTAGCTCAGCTGAGGCACGTTCATTATGCCCGAGTTTCCCATTCCCATTCTATAGGGGTGGAGAAACCAATCTTTCAAGAACCCATTTAATGTGGAAGCCCATTTGCCTCAGCTACCTCATTTGACTGATGAAATAAATGCAGTTCCATCTTTTAAGAGACAGAACTTGATATTGATTTACACTCTTAAACAGATTTTTCGTTCTTTCAGCTCCCACCAATTTCTGCACAATAAGTTAAAATTTTTACCTCCAGCACATTTTTCTCCTCTTCATTATGCCAAGGTACTTTATAACCATTTTCACAGAATGCCATTTTGATGTCTGCCCTAGACTACTAGGATAGTATTTTACAATAGATTGAGGGAAGGAATAAAAAATACCCTCTTAACGTGAAGAATAGTATAATAAGACATAGTAATCGAGAGAGGGTAAGGGTTCACTTGTACAATGAAGCTCAGGAAGAGAACTGGGAAAATGGAACTTACAGTTTTACTGTCATTTTCATAAAAATTCAAAGACTAAAATAAAGTATATGCCCCTGTCTTTCATTATTGATGCTTCTGCTACATTAATAAATCTGCAAATAAGATTTTCCATTTCTCCAGATACATAAAGAAGCCTGAAGACCAGGGTTATCTTAAACAAGGCTTCAATCCTATGTTCATTATCTAGGAGGAAACATAATTGTACTCAGTGAGACTTACTTTCAAGTAAAAGTGCATTGTGCTGTAGTTGATCAACCACATATCTAATTAATAGATTCATTAATTGATCAAATTAAAATAATGCATATATTACCAAAACCTCAGTAAAAATGCTCTTCTGATACAGTGAATGGAGTGAAAGATAGTAGATACTTTAATTGCATTTGATTACAGTTCTATTTTGTTTGATCTTATTGTGATTCAGCTTAAACCTGATTTTAGGGAGAATGGCAAGATATAAATCCACAAATACATTTATAAATTATTGTCTTTGTCTTTTTAACATTATGTAATTGTGTTTACAATTCCCAAACTGTAATGTTTTCTTTGCTCATTCTGGACTTTCTGTAAATTAGAGATGAGATTAATCCAGAATTTTCCAAATCCTAATCCAGATCCGAATCCCTGGAAGGTTCTGGGAATCCACGAATCTCAAATCTTTCAAATCCTTTTTTAAAAAAGGGTTTAAAAAGCAAGGAAAAGAAGGAAAGCAAAAGCCTAGCAAAAGCCTAGGCAAAGGCAAACCTCTCTCTGAAGAAATCTGGCCAGGACAATTGTAATAGTTTTGCCTCAGGATCTCCCCAGATTGAAAATGACATGAAGGCCCTTTCTACACAGGCAGGAAAATGTGGATTAATCCCACATTTTCCTGCCTGTGTAAACTCCTCCTATAGAATCAGCTAGAGTAGAATCCCATTCTTTCCCAGCTTAAGTTTTTTGGCATTCATGGTTTACCACAGACACGCCGCTGCAACACAAGACCAAAAGTCTATGTTTCTCCAGTTCTCCTTTGCAACCCTTCCAATGGCAATGCTACTTATAAACTTGCAGCTAGACAGAGGAAAAAAAAAGAAAAGGGGTTGAGAAGCATAAAAAGACTTTCTAAAAGGGAGCTTCAAAATGGGTTAACTGAAGTATTCATGTATTCAAGACACAGAAACTAAGAGAGGAAGTGGCATCATGACCAAAGAAAGCTGGTGAAGGGGAAAGTATGGCTGGCATGGCTTGCATGGAACCCCTGAAGCCCTTTGGAACCCCCTGGGACATTCCCACAAGCTCCTAGACCCCCACACAAATTCAGTTTTGCTCCTCTGTCCCTTACCTCCCAATCCCTATTCCAAAATTACCTTGCAGAGGGAGGCAGCAGCAGGAAGAGGCAGCACTAGGGACACAGGCAGCAAGAGGGAGAAATGGTGGCCTCCAGTGCATGCAAAGCTTTATGCCAGTCTGCTGGCCAATCCCCTGTGCCCACATTGAGTGGGGAAACACGTGAGGAGTGGGATCCTGTCCTCGTCCCGAGTTTTCGGGCGTCCCAGTCTCCCAAGTTTTCAGGTGTCCCGGTCTCCCAGGTTTTCAGGCGTCCCAGTCTCCAACAAACTGTTTGAGTGGCAGATTCAAAAGATTTCATTTGCCTATTTTGACACAGGGATTCAGATTCCCGAATCTCGGATCTCTGCCAAAGATTCGAGGATTCGGTTGGCCCATCCCTACTATAAATAAAAACACAGTTATTCAGAAGGAAAAGAGTTGGGTGCCAGATTGGCTGATTTGTGCAACACTGTGCAACATTATTTGTTGTGGAATGTAAAAACTGTGTGATGTCTTTCTGTATGTATCTGTGTCAAGTTGTTTGTCATCAGCTTTACAATTTACTCCATTGCATCTAATTTTGCCCTTTTACTTTCATTTCTCCATTCCTTTCCAGTTTCTTTAACTTCATCCAAAATTTGTGCAGTCTTCTAATGCTTTTGTGCTGTATTCATAATAGACTTATCCGATTTGACATTTATTTCTGCTGGTTAACACAGAGGAGATGAGTGGGAACACATTTACTAATCCACTCTGGCTATCACGTCCTCACTGAGTCTGCCCACCATCAATGGTTGGGAGAATGTCTGCACTGGACATCTAGATGTATAGCCTTGGTCTCTCTGTGTCATTTAGAATTGTGATTGCACAACAGGAGAACAGCAGGACAGTTTCTGTGTGTGGTGGTATTTGTACAAAGAATTTTCTATTCACTGCCATTCTGGCATTTTATATGGAAGTGCTACAAAATATCTTTATGCCTATTCTTTATCCTATGTGCTTATGTGCAGGTACAGATATATCTGCAGGTATATACAGACACAAAAATCCTGTAGATTCTCTGCTCTACAAATGAGAACCAAATGTTCATTATTGCGGGTAAGCATCTTGAAGAAGCAAGAGCACTATGCATAATTTTTGCACATGTCTGTCCACACAGACTGAAAAAAAAAATACCCTGTGCAATAGATGTTCAAGTTGGCACTACTTCTGAGCTTATACATGAGAGATATTGTGAAATGAAATCAGTTCTATATGTTTGTGTGAAACAACAACCCTAAACAACAACACAATGTGACAATTTGGTATTTGTATTTGCAGGTGAATGTTTTGAACATGAGGTATCAATATGCTGAATGGTAAAAAATATCATAAAACTTTTGCTCATCCTTTGGTAAACATTATTCCAGGCAGGCACGGTATTTCATGCAAGAGAGAAAGGTCAATAAACAGAGACATCATCACAGAGATTCTTACTGAGACAGGAAACTTCTGCAGACATGGATAGAGACATTGATCAGGTTTCACAGTCAATAGAAACAAGCCACAAGAGGCCTTTGGCACCAGTATACTTGATTCTTTATTAACACAGTAAAAAACAAAATTGACGTTCTTGTGTAAGCTCACCTCAATGGGCCCGCATTCGGAAGAACAGAAAAACATACCTTAAAATAAGGTACTTAGAAAATCCCCAAGCAACATTTTTGGCAATTTTTATTTTTTTTTTATTTTTGCTGAATTGTGTTTACTTGGATGCTTCGAACAGAAAGTTCTGTTATGCACTGAATAGGGATTTCTGATGTTCTGTGGATCTGTTTACATTAGTATTTATCAATATCAATGTGACCTGTATCAACTTAATTAAAAAACATAGGAAGCTGCCTTATAATAAACTGGATCACTGGTCTATATTGATGAGTGAGAGCATCTCAGGTTTTCAGACACGTATGTTTTCTAACCCAACTTGGAAATGCCAAGGATTAAACTTTGACGTTTTGCAGGCAAATGAAGTGTCTTCTTTGTCACAGAACTACTGGAATTCAGATAATATCTGCTTAGGCCTTCAAGTAATATGTACACATACATTCTACATCAGGATAAAATAAAACTTTCCCATAATTATCATTAACAACATGGCTAGAGAGCTTTGGGCACCCTTTAAGTTTGAAGGATCTATTTTGTCTTGCTTTGTTCTTTAAGCAGAATCTCAGGATCTAACAGCCAGACTTACATATAAAACAGTGTTGGGTGACTATGGAGACAAGGGGGAAATGGCCAGTTACGACTGCTTCCCTTGAGCTACGAAGCATGACAACCCTGCTTACTCAAGTAGAATGCCATTTCTGAGTTACTAGAGGTCAGAGACACTAGCAGATTAATTTATAAAGAAAAAAGATTGTGTGGCTTTTGTTAAACAAAAGGTAGTCAGAAATTCACAGTCATTCCACAGCAAATTGTTCCACTAGCACTGGTAGATCTGCCTTACATCAATCACTGGGATAGCAAATAGTAAGAAAGGAATTTTGAAATATAGATAAATTCATTATAAATTATTTTCAGCTTCATTTCACTGCTTTGTCTTAGCTGCCATGGTCTGAACCTTTGAACCTGAACCTGTTACGTATTAATTTAAGTGGGAAAAATTATGACTAACAAACCTGGATGTTGTATATCTGTCTCTCTGTGTTTTAACAAGCTAGAATTTATATGGGAGATGTGTGAATAGCTGGATTCTTTTCCACAAATAAGTGTCTTTATTGAGAGGATAAGATAAGTTGGGCGAGAAGCAGCTTACTCCTTCTCCTCCTCTAACATGTGTTTACTCAGAATTATTCCAAGTATTACAACTGGTTTCTTATCTCCATCTCTGCTTTTCTCAGCTTGAGGAAACAATTGGGAAATAGCATGGAGTACTTCTTCTCCCCCACCCCCATTACTTCACTCAGGCTTCAATCCTATGGCCATTTACTTGGAAGTGAAGTCAACTGAAGCATCTTTTCTTTGGGCTCAGACAAACAAACAAACAAAAAAAAGCAAAGCTCTTATGAGATTGATTGAATACTACTGTTCAGTTGCATTACTGCACATAGCAAACTGCACTGAAATCCCACCAAAATCAATAAGCAAGCTAATGTAGAATTGCAGGCTATTTCCACACTACACTGTTATAGTGCTATTATTCCACTTTCAATATCCTATGGAATCCTAGGGCATTTAGAATTCTCAGCCAGAGAGCTCTTTGGCCTAAGTAAACTACAAACCCAAGAATTTCACAGGATTGTTACCCTGATTTCTGGGGGTCCCGGGAGGGACACCTTAATGTGCTCAAAATAATGGGGAATGGGAATTAGCTAAGAGCACTAGTTAGCAATGCGAGAGGCAGGGCAACGTAGCGAGATCTTGAACCCAATGTCTACGGGGTCAGACCGAGTCAATAATCAAACAGAAGTTAAGAATAATTGTGTTTCTTTATTTATAAATCACAGCAAACGTATGCACTCACTCAGAAAATTAAGAGATACTGCACAATTGCGCAGCCACACACACAGTCCTAAAGAAATAAAGAGAGGAAAATAGATAGGGGATTTTCAGAAGGAGTTTGTGGGGAAATACTACACCTGGTCCTGTAGCCCAGTATAAGCAAAGAAGCTGGGGAGCATGGGTTCTCAGCACGTGGAGGCTGAGGGGAGGCTTGTCAAACGGAGAGGCAGCAAGTCGGGAGGCAAGTCACGAGCGATCCAACGAGACGCTCAAAGTCAGGAGTTCTTATAGGGGAAAACGTTCCCGCAGGCTAGTCCGTTCCTGGGGAAAACAATGGATTTTGGGCTGGAGACAAAGCCTCCGAAAGGTCAGTACTTTAGATGATTGAATTATGACAGCGTTGTCAATATCATAGCCAGTATGCAAACGCGGAGTGCTTGAGAGTTGGATAGTCCGCTCATCAAACTGCCTGCTCGGGGCAGGGGATCTTTTGTAAACAGCGCGCATACATAATGTGATCTTAAAAGGTACTTGCCTTGAGGTCTCCTAAAGCTGCATTCGGCAATTACTGGCCTGCCTGGATTGTGATTTGAATGGTTCAGCTATTTTCGACTGTGCTTGTGTGCGTGCTTGTCCAGGGGCCTCGCAAGCACATAGGGACGAATGGGTAGTGTAGGCCAAATTCTTGATATCAAATGATATCTAAAATCCCACAAGTTCAGACTAGAAAACTGCAGTAACAGGATGTTGAAAGTGGAATAATAACACTATAACAGTGTAGTGTGGAAATGGCCACAGTCAACCTAAATACTGTTGTTATTAGTCCCAGCTAGGAGAAAACAATTGAATCAATTAGATTGATCTATGTTTTGACTTACCATTCAACAACTGATTGAATAGATCCATTTCAGTTGGGAGGAACCAACAGGATTTCAGCCAATGTGTGTATTTAATATAAGTGCATGAACAGTTTCGTATGTCTGTCCTTTATGCTTGTACTTCTGTGTAAATATATACAATTGAAAAATTATTGTAAGATGATATAGGAATAAAGAGCCAATATGGTGTAGTGATTTGAGCATTGGTCTGCAACTCTGGAGACCAGGGTTTGAAACCGGGCTCCACCATGGAACCCACTGGGTTACCTTGGGCAAATCACATTCTCTCAGCCTCAGAGGAAGGCAAAGGCAAATCCCATCTGAACAAATGTTACCAAGAAACACCCCATGGTACGTTCGACTTTGGGTTGCCATAAGTTGGAAATGATATGAAGACACACAACAACAATATAGTGATAAATGCCATGTTAGTCCTATCTAGTGAAAACCTATAGAACTGAAGGTAGTTAAGTTATTTACAGATCTGAAATTTGCATTTCTAAAAGTATCTTCTCCTATCTTTGTAAATAATCCATTCATCTTTATATACGGCTAATTTTGGATCGTCACATAGATTTTTTTTAACAAAAACAACAACTAAATAAACACTGCTGCATAATGGAGCTACAGGTCTATGCACAGAGGACAAATAAACTGAACTTAGTGGCACTTACTTCTGGTTAGGTATATCTATAAGACTGGGTTGCACGTAAGAAGTATTGCTTGTGAATGATGGTGCTGAAGATAAGCCTTGCCTTCTGCTGATCCCTTGGTGTTCATTCCAGTAGTTCAAGAACTGTCTGGTTGTTCGGAAACTTTGGTTAGCTGAATAAAAAATAAAACGAAATCCCATAAATGGTTTTCCCTCTCCCCATGGGTGTTTAAAATACAGTTTGTGCCAACTTACGGTGACTCCATGAGTTTCACAGAATTTTCATAGGCAAGGAATACTCAAGAGGTGGTTTTTATTAGTGCCTTCATCTGAAATATAGCCTACAGCACCACCTTTGTTAAAAAAAATTCTTTTAGAAACCGAATTACTTTTATAAATAATATTTCCGTTTATGATGAGTCAAGCTGTGATTATATTTACTTCAAGTGACAGGCATTTGATTCATCATTTCACCTTGTAAAGAAGTTATTAAATTAGCGTAACACAATAGCTCAGATGTGCTGTGCAATTTACACAATAAATTCTAATGGGATAACTTCCAGTACAGCTTTATTAACATCTATATTTGAAATGCACACACTGCAGCGTAAAGGGTTTTACAGTGTTGAAAGGAACATAAAGATATATTATTGGAACTCTTTTCAAGTCTTTTTTTTAAAAAAATAAGAACAATATCAGTATATAGGTTTCTGGGATTGTTGAGGTTGCTCAGTTAGCCCAAACTGCCAAACTAACATGGGTAAGGATAAGCTGATTGAAGTTATTTTGGTATGTTTATGGACTTTTTGGGCAATAAGAAATCTAACGATGCAATTATTTGTGTCTATAGTTACTAGAAATTCTAGTAAGATGACTTTGTTGGATCTATAATGGTAGAATAACATTTTTTTCCACTTTAAGTCTTTTTTTTCTTTCATCACAGTTTGGCTTGGGGGGCGGTCAGAACTCTTTTGGGCTTTAGTAAATTATTGTTTAGTGTTTTAGCTAGTGACCAGTGTTTTAGCTTAGTGTGTCAGTACTGAGTTTTAGTTCTTCTTCTTTTCAAATGTATATTTTTCTGACTGTGACTATGATTCTAACTGTGGAATTGACTATTCATTTTTAAATTAACAAATAATCTAATGAAAAAGTAGGTTTCCAAGGAAGCTACCCAACATTAAAACTTTGCTTCTAGTCAATAGATGTGCCTATACAGTAATCCCTGATATTGTGAGTTGGCAGAGTGAACATTAACTTTTCAGATACTTCAGTCCAGTATGTTACTAAAATATATGTTCTACCATTCACTTGAAAAAGCCTTTTTATTCATATCCCAAGACAATCACAATCTTCTTGCCAATTAAGTGGGATAAAGTCTTCTGCCTCTTGTATGACAAGTGAATTTTGAAGCCATAGCCACAGAAGCAACATCAACAATTGCCAAATGACTTAACCCCTGGATGGTTAAAAAATCACTTCTCCTAAAGCTGTCTAGCTGAAATCTTCTACTAATATCCTTTTTCAGGGATGCAGTTCTTTGCTGTTTTGTGACCAAAAGAAAGATGACTGAATCTTCCAGGTTGTCCTCAGTTTTATATTTGGTACCAAAGTTGCTATATCCTTTGTCTTCTTGAATATGCTATTTGGGGGACACCCATAACTCAGTCACAGACTAAATGTTTTGTGTGTAATTAGTCCCAGATTCATTTTATGTCTGTGCATGTGGCTGGGACTGTGTATTTCTCAAATCCTAGAGCACTTGTTCTGGTGGTCTAACCTAGTTTTTCTTAATCTGTTATCTGTTGGATGTTTTAGACTACAACTACAATCAGTATGACCAATAAGCGGGAGGGGGGTGGCAAGCATGGTATAAGAACCAGCACAGTATAGTGGCTTGACTGTTGGCCTAAGACTCTGGGACACTAGGGTTCAGATCTTTGCTTAACCATGGAAATCCACTGGGTGACCTTGGGCAAATCAGATTCTCTCAGCCTGTAGAGGAAGGCAATGGCAAGCCGCTTCTTCATAGATCTTGCCAAGACAACCCTGAGATAGGGTTGTGGTAAGTCAAAGTCAGCCTGAAGGCACATAAGATCAACACAAAAATGGAAAAGAGTTGTAGATTGGTTAAAAATATAAATGTATAAGGACCTTAAGAAAGAATTGTTGAAATCTTTTTTCTCTTAGTTAATGGAAATGTAGTAGATTCAACTGGAGAATACAAATATGGAAGTGGGGTGGGGGGAGTGGGATATATCTATAATGATGTATGTCCACTCTATTTTTTATGAATGTAAAATTTAATAAAAATTATATATATATATATATATATATAGAGAGAGAGAGAGAGAGAGAGAGAGAGAGAGAGAGAGAGAGAGAGAGAGAGAGAGATCAACACAGAGATGGCCAATAATAGATGATGGGCATTCTAGCAAAAAATATCTAGAGAGTGTCAGGTTGGTAAAGGATGGTGTAAACGTTAGCTGAGTTGGCCCGTCCTACTTACCATGAGCTCAGTTAGTCCATCTGATAAACACCAAAAACTGATAGATATAGATTATGTATTTTCAAAGGCTTGAAAGCAGTATGACACACTCATTAATTCTGTCTTCATTATGACCTTCATCAAAAAAAATGTTTAAAATATCCTAAAACCTTTTCTCATATGTCAACATAGAATCAGATTTTTTCTGAGAAATACCATCAAAAGATAGTTTCAGCTTCTCCAGTGGAGGAGTTAACCAGAGGTGGTAGGAATGGGTGGGAGTCAATAACCACTGTGCCAAGACAGTGGTCTCACCTGGATTTAAATATGGGGTTCTGTGGTGAAGGAGGGGAGGGGAGCTGCTAGTGCAGATGATCTGACATTGACTAGGACAGGATGGTCATGTCATCTGAGGATTAATGTGGATTGTTGTGTGGGGAACTTCGTTATGGCGCAAGGATGAGAATGGAAAATACTCAATTTTTCCTTTAAGTGAAGAGGATGATGGTTGGGTTCTAGTGCTAGTATTTTTTAAAAAAATTCCATGGTAGATATGTGTTGATATGTACAGTACACCATAACAGAAAAATGAGCAGAGCAAAGGGAGAAGCAAGCAGCCCAAAACACAGGTGACACATGTGTCATCCAAGAAGAGTTGTGTGAATCACTGTGCATAATGTCATTGCCAAGGACTTCAGGTTTCTTTTCATGGATTAAATCATCCTGGAAAGAACCTACTCATTCTTCTAGCACTTCTGGCAAGAAGTGCACTATTGCTGTGTATGCTTCCCACATCTTGAACGAGCCCTTCAGCTCTACACACTGCTGTATATACTCTATAAACTCTGCCTCCTCTCTAACTTACATATTTCACTTTGAATCCTCAATCACCTGTTGTCCCCCTCTTTGGGATGTTGATAGGGCCAGGGTGGGTCTTAGTTTTAGGCTGCCTATAGATCATAACATCAAATCATAAAAATAAATCAACATGTCTCGTGATCCATGCAATGAAAGGATGGGTGAAACTGGTGACTGGAGCAGATAGAGAGACAATGTGGGCCTTATCCTCCTTCTATGTTGAGTTTGATTTGGAATTTCATACTCAGTTGTGTCTCTCTTCCCTATAAATAAAAATTGTCAAGGCAGATTTTCACCCCACCATTTAAAGGGCAGCTAGTTTTACACTCTGAAAAGTGCACAGAAATAACCATTTTCATACTGAAATATCTTTCAAGTATAGTACTCCAAGATTTCTTTTCTGCTTAAAATGCACTGGTTAAGTGGCAGTTTTCAAATAAATAGTCATATTAGCCTCTTGAGGAATAAAAAAGGTGGATGAGAGGGGAGGAAGAACATAGTAGCACCTTTAAGACTAATTTTTGGCTTGCACTTTTGTGGATATAAACCCACTTCTTCAGATGCTATACAGTGTGGTATCCAGACCTCAGGGTGTAAAGCATATTTACAAAGTCGCAGGAGTGGGATGAAATGTAATAAGATCCAGAGAGCTGCAAATCATGGCCCTAAAATTTCAAAGGGCTGTGTAAGGTGATACAGTTCCTTTAGATATTTACAGTGGTCAGTTAGCATTGATGTGTGACAGCAATAAACCTGTTTACCAAAGTCAGTTTCCTTGGGTTCAAAACCTTCTCTGAAAAGATTCTTTTTGTTACATATGCAGTAGTGAGGACTCTTGCTTTCATACTAGGAAGCCATTGTTTTTATTCACACCTCTGCGAGTGCGTTGGAACTTGTGAATATAACCCAATTCAGCTGTTTCTCTTCCAAGTTTTGCTTTCAAATTTCCTTTTCAAGGACTGTGAGGTTGAAATGTTCTACAAGTGGTTTTGGATATTGCCACTTCTATTGCAAATAGTTTACCACGTACATGCGTGAGCCTGATGCTTGGTCCTACCCCCACACAGAAAGTTGAACCTACTCACTGACTGGCTGTGTGTGAAGGTCTCTTAGATACAGGCTTTATCAAACCTCTGGGGGGAAAAATGAAGTTTCAGAATGATTTCTGTGGTGAGAAAAGTGTCTTCCTGTTGGCATTTTTTCAGTCTATCTCAGCTGCAGAGTGTTCTGAGTCTAGCCTTTTGCAGTGTCCAAGCCCAGGACATGAACTGCAGAGACACACAAACAAACAAAATATATGAGCTGTACTGTCTGAGTGCATATATCCCTGAAAAATTGAGTAGCTTTCTGCTACTGTGTGCAATTGCAGCTTGATCTATGGTGCTGTGTCAGCAGCAAGGATTTGACACGTCTGTCCTATGATTCAGCTGGGCCTACAATTCAGCTGGATATGTATATCCTACAAACATCCTGGCTGTTTTACAAATTGGCTGTTTCTTAAATATAATGGGAATGCACTAATTTATAGTGCATGGCCACAGAATTGCATAGAAAGACCTGTCATTAAAACCCCTGAAATTAATAACTGTCATTCTTAACTGTGGAGAGGAGACCACTGAGGACCAGCAATTAATTACAAGCATGCACTTGTCAGACTTACACTTTAGAAATGACACGCACACTACATTTCCCACTCCAACTGAACATGTAAAATGCTTGTAATACTCCAATTCTTCCTTTTCAGTCGTAAAATAAATAACTTACATGGTGGAAAAATAGAGAGAACAAAGGTTCATTTTACTGAAAACTATTCACTATTCCAACTGGTAGACATGATATTATCTTTTTCATATTACACCACCCACACAAGGATTGGGACAGGATGTAAGGGAGGAAGAGGCTAGGGGAAGGATGGGAGATTTCAACCTCTTCTCCCTCTCATGTAGTGGACCAAATCTGGATTGGAATCCTACAGGCTTACATTAGTGTTAGAAAAGAAGAAAGGTTCACCCATAAGATACAAATTTAATTTTATCTATTGAATAACCTTTTTGAAAGAGAGAGTATAACGTTTTCTTACCCACTTTTCTGTGTGTGTAGTGGGAGATGGATTTCAGCCCCCCTGTCATATTCTCTCCCTTATCCTTAGTCCCTTGTATGTTGAATGCTGCTACACAGCCTGGGCAGGGAGCCCTGGAAACTGTAATTTTCCTCATGTATCTGACTAAAGAATGATCTACAACCTATGACTCTCTGGAAGAAAATACATTTCTCAAGAGATTCTTTATGTACTGATCAAGTAGCATTTCTCTTGCAATGCAGAGGAAGAAAAGTGATTGAGAGACATTGTGGGTGGACTGAGACTTCCATATCCCCACTTTTCCACTGTTGCTGGGATAGAAAAAGCAAAGAGGGAAAGACAAAACAGACAGCACAGCAAACAACTGAAGCTTTAGTAAAAGAGTGGCTGGAGGCCCGCTGGGAGGAATGGCAATTACAAACTAAGGCCCTTTTCAGATGTCGGGGGGGGGAACGGGTGAAAACGCCCAAAAACGGAGCTTACCTCCAGCCGTGTAAGTCCGTCGCCGCGTGGAGCAGCATGAGCTCGCTGCTCCACACTCCTCCGGCATCTCAGATGGCAGCTTCTGGTTGGTGGAGGCTCTCCACCAACCAGAGAAGCTGGACAGCCGGAAGCCCGCCCCCGGCAGATCTGCAGGCACGCACTTGCGCACGCCTGCAGATTCACTTTAGAGCCGGGCGACGGAGCGGCACGGGGCTGCGTGCTCCGTGCTTTTTAAAACCTCTAAAAAGAGGTTTTTGAAAAACACGCAGCCCGGCTAGTTCCAGCCGCTCCTGAGTGGATTCTGGTGTGAAACTACTAAAAGTAGTCCACGCCAGTCCACTCTACGGTGTAGACGACCTCCATGGGAGGTCGTTCTACACTGTTTCCCCCCCCACATGTGAAAAGGGCCTAAGTTTCAGAGAGCAGTATATTTGGTTTCTGTTTGTTCTTTTTCTTGTAATTCCAGGGTCCAATCTGAATCAAACCTGGGGGAGCTTGTCTGTCTTGTATTGATCTCACAAATTCATATGCATATATACCTACAAATTAGAAATAAGTGGAGATTGTGTATGTGCATACTAGATATGTAAAGAAATTTTGACCATGTCTTGTGAGACAAGCAGTCAAGGAATCTCGAAACTCTAGGTGAACTTTCACCTCCAGTGCTGGAGTGAACCAATTCTTTTCATCATATCTTGAGCAGTTTATGCAAAAATGTCTCTACTGCCTTTCTCCTTTGTGAAGCCAACCCTACACACAAGAGAAGCAGAAAAGGACAGGCTGATTTTTCACAGGCTACTGACTTAGTGCAGCAATTATTCTTGCTCTGGATCATGTGCATGTATAGAAATTGGCAAAACAGGTCTTGCAAATGTACACATTCTCTTGGAGGCAAGTTCCCCCCTCCCCACAATTCATGCTGTTTTCCAACCAAGAATTTTTTTTTACACTTTTTCATACCCTCCAATATTTCACAGATGAAAACCAGGACACATGTGGCCAAGCAATACCAGAGTGTGGTCAAGATTGTAGAATAATAAGTAGATTGTGTAGATTGTGTTAATAAGAAAGAAACAACACACAAGCAAGGAAAGGCTGCAGTAGTTTGCTTTTTTCTGAGTCTATAGGGAAGAGCAAGATTCTGCCCCTTTCTTTTCTCCCCCCAACCCCTAAGAATTGAGTGTAAACTCAGTTTGAAGTAAGCTGAAGACAAAGGGGAAAAGTAGGAAAAGGAAAGAAAAAACTACGGCATTTTTAAAAGCAGCTGAGAAAGTGGGACTACAAAGGATTAAACAAGACTGCCACTGCAAAATTGGGAGAGTTGGAGAGTATGCTTTCTCATTCAGCATGCAACGATGGGGCAGGTCATGATTTACAACCTGATGTATGCACCTCTGCTTTCATGTGTCCACAGATACCATTTGGAAGGAATCAACAGTTCTGCCTTATTTTAGTACAGGAAAATGTTTGCAGAGTTCAATTGATTTTTTAAAACAATTCTGACCATTTGACATGACCTTCTCTTAATGAGAAGTGTTTAGCTTTCCAGCCTCCTGTGTCTCTCATCAGGAAAAGCCATAATCTCACTAGCAAGTCTTTTAAATATGAGAAGAGCAGAAGAGTTCAACAGACTCCTGACTCTTGGCCTTTCATCACCATCTGGCCTTCTGTAATAGAAACTCAGTTGCATCTCTCTTCCCAGCTGTGAATACAAATTGTTAAGGCAGGTTCTTATCCCAGAGCTCGAAGGGCAGCTAGTTTTACACCCTGACTGTGCACAAAAATAACCTTTTACATATTAAAAGTTCCTCAAGAGTACAATACTGCAGGACATCTTTTCTTGTTAAAATGTCCAAGAGGCAAATGTTGCAAATAGTTCACCAAATACTAGTATGAGCTTTTACAGTCAAGAAGGGCTGCTTAGATCACTACAATGGGGAGAGTTATATGGGAACATGGGCTCCCCAAGGCAGTTTTATTAGGTTTTGTTGATTTACTTTAGGTGCATTGCATCTGTGAGATGTGGCTGTCCTCTTAAGAAAGAAATTACCGATATTCGGAGTGCATAGCTTCAGGCAGGATTTCTAATTTCTGCAGAGGTTCTGAAGCCCCTTCTGTTGCTGCTGCTGGTGCTAATTCATTCACAAGGTATAATGCTTGATTGAAAAATGCATGAGTAATGTTTCCTGTGTATGACTATTTGGTATCTATATCAAACAGAGTGCAGTGTAGCCAGCGCAATGTGAACTTTGGTAATAAACAAGAGAAAAATACTCAAGATGCTCTTGCAAGGTTAAAAAAAGGAAAAACATTTACTGTTTCAGGAAATCCATCTCGGATAGAAAAGGAGATAAGATTAAAAAAAAAAAGCTTCCTTAACTTTTGGTAAAAGAGCCCCTAATAGCTGGCTCTTATGAGTGAGTATAAGCCATCCTGAGGCAGAAGCTTCGTGGATGCTCTCTTCCAAAGGGAGATAGAGGACTAAGTAATTTTTGGAAGAAGGGGGAATGATCTCTGCAGGCATGAAGGAAACAAAAAGGCTTGAGTATATACAGTCAGCCCTCCACATTTGTGGGTTTCACTTTTGCAGATTTGATTGTTCACGGATTATTTGTTGTCACCTCTACTGCCTCCCTATGCCATTTTAATAGGGACTGCAAGCCCTATGAGACTGAAAAACTGTGAGCAAGGCTTGTAAGTCCTTATTAAAAATGGTGTGGGTCATCAGTGGAGGTGGCAGTAAGACCCACCACCCACCCACTTCTGCCTTGTGAATGAACCCTCATGCCTCAAGGGAATTTATGGTGGGTTGACCATGGTGATCATACTTTTTGTGTGTGTTAAATATGGTTTGGGAGGGCCTAGATTTATTCACTTTTTTTTCACTTTCATGGGAGTCCTGTGCCCCTAACCCTAGGGAATGTGGAGGGATGACTGTACATCAAAGAAGGAAAGATAAAAGTGAAATAAAAGAGTAGGCATGCTCTTTAGAGCTCCCTTTCAGTAATCTATACAAGAATTGATGCCTCTTTGCTTGCAACATCCTGTTACATTGCACATGGTTACAGGTGTGCAATTGGGACCCCTCAGCACAGCTCCAGATAGGTTTTCATTCTATAAACCTCCCTGCATGAGATAACATGTAAAAAAATAGATATCTGAGTCACTCATGTATCCTTCTTTCTGCTCACTGGAATGTTGAAAGTGCAACACAATTCTGTCATTTATTTCATCAGCAATGATGAACATGATCTGTTTTCAGACGAATAAGTGTCATATCATGCTTAGTCATGGCATGTAATATGATGGGTATTGTATTTGAGGACATTTACCTATGTGCTTTTCCCCACAGCATGACATCTGAGACCACTTTGGCCAGCTCAGCAAGAGTGATGGATGGGTTGGTGGGGCACAGTGGCTTGTATGAAATCATAATTAATAATAGTCAATGAGAATTAATATGAATGCCTATCTGTACCAGGGAGGGGTCAGTTGATAAAATGGCTGTTTTTGTTTTTGTTCTAAGGAATGAAAAGTACAACTGAAAAAAAAATTGAAATGCTTTCTCTGTGGATGGAGAAGTTATCATCTTAGAATAAAACTTCAGAGATAGCAACTTCTGTATCTCTTTGGTAATGATATGATAAAAGCTACAAAGAAGACCTGTGTGTACTATTTCACTTTGAAAAGAGGGCTAATCTTCTCTCTGCAACCTCCCTATGACCTTACTTTTGAACATCAAACAGAAAGACTTATTCCAGTGGTCCAAAATAATTTTAGTACAATCTGCTAAAGCTGAAGAGTCCTATTTATAGACTAGTGATTCTTCTCAAATCTGAAACTTAACAGTTACAAATTCTTAGACCAGAAATATCAATATTGACAGATTTGAGTTTCTTGTTCATTTTTGAGCTTTTTAAATAACAGTGGCTTTGCAATATTGAGTGCTGAAGCAAAATGACGTAAGTTCTGAACTCTAGACTTTTTCGCTGTTTTTCTATTTGACAGCAAAATGGGAAGGGACAATTATCAGTTGTTTCAGAGCAGTCTCTCTGAAATGCTTGGGATTATTATAGGAAAACTTTTGGTCAAGGTCAGAGAAAGGTGACTGAGACCACAGAGCAGTTGCAAAAACAAGTATCCTTTTATGCATATGCATGTGAGTTATTCTGGGAGTAGTGGCATTGAAAATAAATACATACATACATACATACATACATACATACGTACTAAGTATAATAGACAACAACACATAAATCTTTATATGTGAATTGCTTTTCAGCCCTGCAACTTCATTTATCATTCTCATCCTCATTCTCATCATTTTTCTGGGACTCAATCAGAGTGGCTTACAAAAGTTAAAACAGATACAGAAAAAAAAATTCACATCATACAAGCTATAGAAGTAAACTAACAATAGAAGTGGTTGAAAGCATAACAATTAAGAAGAAGAACTTTCAAATATAAGCAACACAGCTTATTCCCCTTAATAACCAGCCCTAAAATGTTTGGTGCAGCAAAAAGGCCTTCGTCAACCTACAAAAGGATAGAAAAGAAAGTGCCAGTCTAACCTCTCTAGAGTAGTGTTGGGTTTTTCACCTGGATAGACAGGTTTTACCTGGGTTCTAGGAATGTAACCTGGTGTCTGTTTGGACCATAATTTACCACTGATGACCCACACCCTAGCTAGCTAGCTAGCTAGCTAGCTTTCTTTCTTTCTTTCTTTCTTTCTTTCTTTCTTTCTTTCTTTCTTTCTTTCTTTCTTTTTAAGAGTAAGTCTCTAGGCCCACATGAGCTGCTTATCATGCCTATTTTGAAGAACAGTTGAATAGATGAAAGATAGTTAAAGTAGACTGCTTTTTACTTTTAATAAGTATTCTGTATCTCTGAAAGAAATGAGGCTATGTCCCTACTTTTCTTCTGTGAATCAGATGGTAGTCAGTCTCAAAGGTTTTCTGTGATATTTTCATGGATCTTACATGGCTGGAAAGAATATTTGAAAATATTTTTTTAAAAAGTCAGAAAATGTGTTTTTTTTACTGTTGAGACACACTAACAAGAAGAATTTTGGACTGAAAAGAATCTTCACAGTTTGAGACTTACTATGCTCAAAACAGACTTTTGTGCAAAATAAGTCCCAGATTGCGAATAGCATTTGAAAACTGAATGGTTTTTGAAGACTTTCTTGCAGTGGGTAGAAAATTGCTGAAATTACTTGTTCATACCCTTAGGGAAGAATTAGGCCCCTAGATCTTACCTTTTTGCCATCAGTCTAACTTTGTTGTCATGCATGTCTGGACATACATACATACATACATACACTCTTGTTATACTATAACACATTTTTTTAAAAAAAGTACTAAAATTGTAAATTCTGTACAGTTTCATATCAGCCCAAATTTATTTATTTTTTTCTGTTTAGGCACACAATAGAGGGATGGAGATATATATATCTTTAAAAGTTATATTTTTTCTTAATTTCAATCAATATTATTTCAAATCAAGAAATTTTAAAAAATTGCAAATTGTAAAGCAGTTAACAAACAAGCCACAGTTGACTGCAACAATTACACATATAGCAGAGAACGTAACAAGGATTATCATTTAATGTCTCTAATATGAAAATGGTTAGTCCTGGCTAAAGTGGTCCCATTAAATCAATATACTCAAGAATATGTTGATTAAAGAATTGATTTAGTGAGTCTATTCTGCTTGGAATCATCAGTAGGATTTGTGCCATAGTTATAATTAGTCTAAGTATTTTTCCATGGGAATCAATATCAAGCTCAAAGGATATATATGTGTCCATTATGATTTATAAATATAATAGAAATAAAGAAAATATGTTTTTGAGCATTTCTCATGCCTTTTGCTTGTTGTAACAACTTAACACCTTTCTTGTCAGTGCAAGACCCTAGACCTGTTTCTCCATTGTTCCCCCCTGAACTTTTAAAATGTTTTCCACAGGACAGTGCAATTTAAAACCTTGTAGCAAGCCTTCCTCCATAAAAGGAAAGTAGTATTTGATCTAGGAGTCAGCTTTTGTCCCTCAGAGAAAGAGACAATAAATCTATTTCTGAAACAATATGTATGTCTTACTTTGTAATTTGTCACATTTCTTGAAAAACCTCTAAACAGAACTGTTAGACCACCTCACACTGCCATCACATATGTACATATATATTCCCAATGGCCCACATCCTTGCTAACAATAAAGAATTCTTGGGTTCAATTGTACTGGAGTAATTATCACCAGGAAACATTTTAAAGCTTCCAAGATCCTCTTAGTTTACTATGTTAGGGACTGAACCTTTCCAAGGGCCACACAGCAGGGCAAAGAAAAAAAAAGATTACTCTGAGTAGCCAAGTCACAGACCTGGTAAGCAGATTTATTCCATTCATGTATTAATGCTAACTGACCACTGTAAAGATCTGGAAGACTTGTATTACCTCACTCAGGCTTTTGAAAATGTAGGGCAAGGAACATGATTTGCATCTTTCCAGATCCTGTTACATCCCATCTCACTCCTACAACTGCATAAATATGCTTTGTGCCTGAGGCCTTAATACTACTCAACTGCATGTGAAGAAGTGGTTTATACCCATGAAAGTTCATGCTAAAATAAAAAGTCAGTTAGTTTTAAAGGTGTTACCACATTTCTTTCCCCCCTTTCTTCTTTTTAACTGAGATGGGTGTGGTAAAACAGTGAATTAAACTGAACTGAAATTGGGTTACTCTAGAAATGGAACTTTTCTTTTAAAATAGATCTCGCTTGTTCTAAGGAAATTCAGAATACAGGCCTAGGCTTGGTTTACTTTGTCAGTTGGATACCTTCTCACTTTCCCTACCCTGGAGCTCTAAGTACAAGCAGATGAATCATCATTCATTTTTGTCATATACTTACAACCAGTCAATAATTCTCTGAGGGTAACAATTCATCCTTTATCCAATAGCTGGTTTATATACCCTCTTTAACCTATTTTGCACATAGACACTGAATCTGACCAACAACACATAGATTTAATTTCAGCCGTAGCTTCCACCTTCATCAATATCAAATCTCTACAGGCAAGGCAGGTTATGTCTTGCCACTTCTCTTTATCAGTACCATAATGCATCAATAGCTGAGACACAAAGCATTATCTAGAGAAGTGATGGTCAGTTATAAGGGCAATAAAAATAATACTTCTAATTCTCAATTTTTAACATTTCAGTAGAGGTAGATTGGTAGTGGCCAACATTTCACTATTAATTTTTAGCTATTTCGCAATGTGTTTCACAGGTGACTATCATATTTTAAATGGGATGGGTAATGGGAGGAGGCAGGTAGGTAAATTGATGAACATCCTGAAATCACAATTACTGTTGTTAACTGCCATCTAGTCAACTTTAACTTATGGCAAGCCAATGAATGAGAGACTTCTTAGCCCCTTTTTGCATGCATTTTCCATGCAAAAGGGTGCCTGGAGCATTGTGCAATTGTGGGGAGTGATCTGCACGATGCAGTCACAATCGTGCGATGCTCCAGGGGCCGACAGGCACTGACCGTGCACCTTTTCATTTTCGGCTGGAAGCCAAAAATGGTGTGCAATCGTGCATTGCTCCCGGGCCCTGCACACACTTACCTGGTGTGCGAAGCCTCTGGAGCCATGCCAGTTGCGCTTCCTGCCCCAGCACAGCCTGGGAAACTCCCACGCTGCACTGCAGAAGGAAGAGGCGGGGCTCTCATGCTAGCAGGCAGCTCGTGTGGAGCTGAAACAGCAGGGATGAGAGCGCCTCTTGCTGGAGGCTGCTCACACAATCCCTGCACCCCAGCAACGGAAAAAGGTAAGGTGCAGAAAGGGTATAAGTCATCCAGGAACAGCCCTGCTCAGGTCTTGAAAATTCAAAGCCACGGCTTCCATGATTGAGATTATCCACCTGTAGTGTGGTCTTCCTCTTTTTTCTCCTGTCCACTACCTTGGCTAGCATTGTTGTCTTTTCTAGTGGGTTATATGTTCTCATTATATGTTCAAAGCATGACAGTCCTAGCTTAGTCATCTAGCCTTCTAGAGAGATTTCAGGCTTGTTTTGCCCTAGGATCCATTTATTAGTCTTTTTGGTAGTCAATGCTATCTGCAGAACTCTCTTCCAGCACCACATTTCAAATGAGATGACTTTCTTATTATTGGTGTTTTTTTTTTTAATTACTATCCAGCTTTTACAACCATACATAGAAATTGGAAATGCAATGGCATGGGCAATCTTAACTTTGATATTCAATGATATACCTTTACACATGGGGATCTTGTCTCATTCCTTCATAGCTGACCTTTCAAGGCCTAGTATTCTGATTTCTTTACTGCAGCCTCTATTTTGATTGACAACTGAGCCAAGGCATAGAAAATCTTTGACTAAAGTAGACAATGAAAACTCTGAAGTAGTCAAAGTTATATAAATCATCCGTGGTCACTATTTTTATTTTCTTAACGTTCAACTGTAAACTTGTTTGTTGTTCCAAGTCTTCGCTATTTTTTGCTAGTTGTATAGTGCATATCTTAAGCTGTTGATGTTCCTTCCTTTGATTTCCATACCCCCAACTAATTAAAATCAATTCAGATTTTAGTTATGCTAGAAATGTTCTAATGAAATAGGACAACTTATATGTATTTTTGACTGAAATGCCTGCTTGAGTTGGAAATTTAGTGGTAATTTATTTTCAGAATCAAGTAGTTGATTTCATCATTAATTAATCAAATGAGAGATAGTATTGAACAGCTAGCAAATTATACATTTTCCATGCAGTTGTTAACTGATGCTGAGTTCTTTTGAGTGTCTGCAAAACTACTTCCTACTTTTTGTTAGTCCCTCAGGCAGGGAAAATTATGAGCCTAAATTCTGCTGTTAGTCCCAACTAGAATAGACCTAGATCATTTCCACATTAGACTATTATAGTACAATTATTCCACTTTCAACATCCAATGGAATCCTGGGGCTTGCAGTTTAGGGAGGGGCCTCAAACTGCAAACTCCAAGATTCCATAGGATGTTGAAAGTGGAATAATAGCACTAGTGTGGAAATGGCCCTGCTGAGTCAATGGTATTTACCTATGTGTTGACTCAATATTCAACAGTAGTTCTACACTATCTGGGACGGGAGAAAATAAACATTTCTTTGTTTGGAAGGATTTTGGTAATTAAAATGTTGGTTTTACCCAAATTAATATATCTCTTTCAGACGATTCCTATGATCTTTTCGAATACTGTATTTAAAAATTGGCATAAAGAAATCTCTAAATTTTTATGGGGCGGGGAAAAATCTAGAATAAAATGGAAAATTTTAATAGATGCTAAAGAGAGAGAGGGACTTGGAGTTCCAGATTTGAGGATATATTTTGAAACTGCATGCCTAACATGGATTAGAGAGTGGGTGACATTGGGAAACAAAAGGTTATTGGAATTAGAGGGCCACAAATTGAAATTCAGTTGGCATGGTTATCTGTGGCAAGGAAAGATAAAAGTGAAAGCCAGATTTAATAATCATATTATAAGAAATCAGACGAAGACATTAATATAGAGTGGAAGATTGTTACGGATTTGGGTTGGGTGTAGACAGAAAGCAATGCATAATTCATGATATCAATTACTATACAGGGTAATAATCATAGAAATATCATGTAACAAGTAAAGTAGAGAAATATAGCAGGAACTAACGAATTAAGTTTGAGTATTAACATTTTATTGCGATACGCTATATAACAAATAGAGGAAATATTAATAATTGTAATCCAGAAAGGAAAGGAAGAAGAAGTAACATTGCATGTAAACAGTGCAGAGATAATTGTTTGTTTTATTTGCTGAAACTTTAATAAAATTATATATAAAAAAATAATCATATTATAAGGAGATCGATTTTAAAAATTTGGGGAAAATGTAAGAGTAGGTTTGGCTTAAAAATTCCAGGTTGGGTGTCACCATAAGAGGCTTTTTATAGGAGAGAGATGGGAAGTCTAAAAATATGGTTGAAATATAATGATTTAGTACAGGAGAAAGGAAATAATTGGAAGATGAAAGCATTGCAAGATTTGAAAAGGGAAGGATATGAGATACAATGATTATCATACTATCAATTAAATGAGAAGTTTAAAGATGATAATAAAAAATATGGTTTTGAGAGCAGTAAGAATGAATTTGCAAAATTAGTATGTGCAGAGGAAACACATTTAATCTCAAAAGTATATAAGTTATTATTGACGATAAATACAGAGGAAGAACAAATAAAAGTAAGTATGATATATTGGGCTCAACAGATAGGTCACACTATTGAATTAGACCAATGGGAAGAAATCTGGGGGAGAGGGTTGAAATTTACAAAACCTAATGATTTGAAAGAAAATCTTTACAAAATGATATATAAATGGTATTTGACTCCTAGTAAACTGGCTAAAATAATATAAAAAAGGAAGCAGCCAATGTTGAAAATGTAAACATAATGAAGGTTCATTTTTCTATATGTGGTGGCAGTGCACTAAAGTTAAAAAATTTTGGTTAAAAATTTGTAAATTTATGCAAAAGATTTTGAAGATAAAAGCCATATTCCAACCAGAACTGTTTCTTCTTAATATGGTAGACCTATTAGATAAGGAAGAAAGGCAATACAAAAATTTGATAAGAAATATGGTAACAGCAGCAAGAATAATTTACGATAAATATTGGAAATGTAAGAGAACACCTAGTCTTAGTGGATGGGTGAATAAATTAATGGAGTTTGCGGAAATGGACAAACTTACAACTATATTAAAGGGGAATTTAATAGAATCGTATTTAAGAAGATGGAAACATTTCATGGAACATGTAAGGGAAAAGAAAGGAGATTTAATGGTTGGTAGTTTTGATGTATAAAAGATATAAAAGGTAAATACATGAGTGGGTTTTAATTTGACAA
Source organism: Cyclura pinguis (assembly GCA_030412105.1). NCBI lineage: Eukaryota > Metazoa > Chordata > Lepidosauria > Squamata > Iguanidae > Cyclura > Cyclura pinguis. Next base: position 206,366,656 of record CM059601.1, on the reverse strand, counting down.
GAAGAGCAATGAGAGATAGATCGTAGGAAGTTTTATACAGGTAATTTAAAATAGATATGGGAATTATAGAACTGTATATAGAGAAGAGATAAACAAGGGTATGAAGTATCATACATGAATTTATATATAGAATTACATATAGAACTTATATACAGTACCTATATAGTTATATGTACGCTGTGATTGTATTTATTTTAGAGAGAGGTGTTGAAAGCAAGTGAAGTTACTACCAACAGACGAAGAAATCTGGAAGCATCTTAGCTGCTTTTTCTCCCTTTCTTTTTCTTTTCTTTTCTTTTCTCGTCTTTTCTTTTCCCTTTTTCTTTTTCTGTCTGTAGGTTACTCAAGTGTCTTGCTTTGTTTTTTATCTCTTTTTCCTTTTTCTCCCTCTCTCTTTCTTCTCTTTTTCCTGATACTGCTGCTTCTTTTGTCTTTTTTTTCCTTATTATTCTTTGTTTGTGAATGTATTTGTATTTGTAGTTGTCATTGTTTTATATGTATAAACTAATAAAGAATATTTATTTAAAAAAGAAAGAAAGAAAGTGGAATAATAGTGCTATAACAGTCTACTGTGGAAATGGCCAGTGTATCAGTCTCTGCAGTGCTAGAAATTTGGGGGCTGAAGGAACATGTCACTGAGGTGCAGGATGCTTATTTGGTGACAATGTTCTAATCCCCTGATACATCCTCAGCATGGACAATTTCTGTGACTGATGAGAGATGGTACTTGGACCACACAAGAAACATAATCAATTAAACCTCTCATTCTATCTGCCAAATTTAGCAACAGATGTTGCAGCCAGTCTGTGGTCTGTTGCGTTAGAAACAAAATAAAATTCAGCATTTAAAGGTTAAATGTGTCTTAGTGCAGCAATGGCAACCCTAAGGCAAACCTATTACAGGTTTTTTTCTCCTGGGGGCTGAGAGTATGTAACCTGCTCTGGCCAGATAGGGCATCAAACTCTGGTCTTCTGGGTCATAATTCAACACTCAACCCACTACACCATGCTGGGTCTCATACAAATACTGCTGCTTAATTAAATGGAGAGTCTTATTTTTAATTTCACTTGATTTCTTTTCCTTTCATTGTCCTAGGTTGTCCCAAATCTGTTAGTGAGTCTGAAGAACACCTTGAGCTATAAATAAAATTAATTCAGCATCTTTCAGGGATTAACCACATGTACAATGAGATTTAATTGCTGGTGCTACAAACGATACTGTTTTGAATAAGCCTTTCCCCCTTCTCTCTGACCATCTCAATTCTCATTTTATTGTTATGGTTAGCATTATTATTTCACATTTTCAGTTCACCCTAGTTTTCAGTCCTCCTTGGACTTCGCTGCTCCTGAGTGTACAGGTCCAATGAAATACACTAACAGCAGCAATTTTTCATGGAGCTATTACACACAAGTTATGTATTTATTGGAAAGCTCTGTTTTATTCCATCTGTTGAAAATTGGTAATAAAACTCTGCTCCTTAGGCAGTATGTTTAACCTTGGCACTTTATTTCCTGCTTCTTTGGATTCTTAGGTAAAGATTACAGATCCTCATCCACCAGGGGCTCATCACATTTGAAATGTAGTTGAATTAATAAAAGTCAAGGCCTTTTGCTTGAAATGTTCCATGTAAGGAGCAGGTATTGCTCTTTTTTCAGCTGGTATATAACTTTATGCCTTGTGTGTCACACATGTCCTTCAGCATAGCGAATGAGTCAAGAGACCTTGAAAGGCACATTAATAGTCAGTTAATTTATTGGTGACACAACTGGGCCATTTCAATCTAAAAAGTATCCACAAGCAAAACTGAAAGAATGAATGTCTTTGAACGAAGTGAAATAATAAAATATTTTCTTCCTGTTTTAATACAAACATGTAGGTTACCACCTTTTAAGCCTATATCTCCTTTCCATTTATTATGGTCACAGAGTGATCAAGCTTTTAAGCTTGAACAGTACTTCTATATGCTTTCATTTCTACTACCAACTCTTCTATTTAGAATCTGCTTCATGAAGATTCCAAATTGCTCAGTCCAGTTCAATACACTATTTGGGGAATTTGGTGTAAAAGTCATAGCTGCTTGTATAAATGTGGCATTTCCTCTGCAATTTGCCTTTCAATGGCTGTTTTGCATGACGTAACCCCTAAACTAGCCTTCTTTAACCTATTACCCTTCAATGTTTTAGACCATAACTAACATTGCCACTGATCATTGGTTAGGCTGTCTGGGGCTGATGGGAATTGCAGTTCAAAAAGTCTGGAGGGTTCCAGGTCAAGAAATTCTGCTTTTATTGAGCTGCTTCTGAAGCCTGGTGCCATTTGGGCAGCAGATTTAGCATCTGGTATTTCTTGTAGCTTCTGAAAAGGAAACTGAAAAATTTAGGTGATATATGCAATATGTATGCACCATACACCACTGTTTTGAATATAGTTAAAATATAACTAGGCACTATTAAACAAGACATGTATTTAAGCCTCCCCATTTTGCCTCCTGCTGTAATATAAAGGAATATGTGCAACAAGCAAATGGGCTTCTCAACCTCTTAAGTAAAGTTCCTTTATTTCCATCTTAAAAGATTGGGAAACCCTTTCCTCAATACACTGTTATACTGTTATTATTCCACTTTCAACATCCTGTGGAATTCTGGGGTTTTTAGTCTGCTGAGGCCAAACAGCTCCCTGACTGAGAGTTGTAAGTGCTGCTTCCTAAACTGCTAAGCCCAGGATTCCATAGGATGTGGAAAATGGAATAATAACACTATAACTATGTAGTGCAGAAATAGCCTCTGTGGTTGGCATTCCATCATAATACAAAGAAAACTATTCTGGAAATGTTTTGTTTTTCTTCTTTTGAATCTTTCAGAAAAGATGTTGCTCTTCCCCTTGCATGCCGTGGTGAAATGAGGAGAAGCAAATTGGTGCAGGGTATCAGCATAACATTTTTCCCACATTTATTTCAGTTCTACCAGAACAATATGAGAGTTCATCAGAACATGTAATCTGCTTTCATTCTTTGATTATTTATGAAAGGCAATGCACTGTGCATTATTTAAAAACTGTGAGGGCTTGGGAAGTTGCCTAGAAAATCTGAAGCTGTTCTCCAACTTCCATGGCTGTTAGGAGCAGTAGAAAGCACTAGTGCTATTCCCCAAACAGAGGAATCTAGCAAGGTAATACATTCACATAAGCACCCATTATTATTATTATCAAATAATTGATCACAGTAAGCATGTTGATGCAAGCTAAAGCCATCGAAAGTATAAACAAAGTCCATTTCAGATAATATTTATTTTAATGATCTACCTGGCCAAAAGATGTTTTGAATTATTAGTTATTTACTTCCTTTGCTCTTAACCTTCAAGAATCTTTAACGAAAAATGAAAGAGAAGCGCAAAGGATGCAAGGCATATTAGCTGGATGTAAATAGGAAAGTAGGTCAGGAAGTACATTCTCAAGTATGACACTCAAAGCAATGGAAGCCAGTGGGAATTCCCAAAGATGGAAAGGTAAGGGGGAAAAATGACTATATGTGTAAAATGCAATGGGGATGTTCACTGGAACAGAAAAATAAAAGCAGCTATCAACACTTTGATGAAATAGGGCTTTTAAAATTGTGATTTATCTACTTTCTTATTTGTACTTTCCCCCCTTGAATATCTCCGAACAGCAATTTTTAGTACAGCCTAAAGCAGTGGTTTCTGACCTGGGGTACACGTACCACCAGGGGTATGGACCAGGACATGTAGGGGTACATTAAAAAAAATAACCAAAGGAAAATGACTCTAATTTTCCTCTCACTCAGGGGGAGTGGAAGGGCACATGTACAAGGAGGAGCTGCTCACCTCTTCAAATCTGAGGCCAGTCCACTTTGGAAGTGGAACTTGGGCAGGGCTGTGTTGCTCCTCCCTGTCAAACCTACAAGTAAATATTTGGGCAGTGGTCTCTAGGGTGACAGTCACTTTGTCTGAGGGATACAGAGCAGGAGGATGGTGGTGGGAGTTCTAAGGGGAACACGCCTTCAAGCACAAGCAGTGCCTGAATTTAAGCACAAGCCAAGGTGGGCGGAGCCAAGTAAAGAGGGGTGGAGGACAGGCAGCTTCTTGCAACAGGTTCCAAGGGATGCTCCACCTCTGAAGGCCCCAGCAATTAGCCTGTTTCTTGCTTCTGGAGAGGGCAAACTTGCACAACACTCCTTAAAGCAGTCTGGGGTCAAGATGATACTGGTGCGTTGTGTGTGTGTGGAGTGAGTGGGTGAGTGAGCAAGAGAGAGAAATATAGGAGGGAATGAGTGGTGGTTGCGATTATGGTGTCATCTATGGAGGGATGAGGTCACCAGAGGGGGGCGACAAGGTGGAGAGATTGGTCCTTGTCTGGTTTTTGTTTCCATCAAATATCTATATATCTTTAGGTATAGCATGCATGGGGCTAATGGATGATAGCCTTTCCTCCCAGTCCAGCTTCCCTGAGAGGAAGTAGTTTTTGTGGGCAGGGGAGAAAGTTAGGGAGAGGGGCTTGTGGTGGAAATGTTAAGCTATAGGCTGTTGTATCTTTCATCCTTAACAAGCCTCAATGAGTGCTCTTATCCAGGACAGGGAAGTGGGGAAGCATAGGCTGTTTTTCATGACATAGAGCATTATGAAAATGAAGAGATGAACTGTTAGCAATGGACACTCCAGTCAGTCCTGTGAGCACTATTCAGTCAGTGAGTTCTTCTGGGTCTCCTCTAGGTCTCTTCCCTTTCTCATAGTTATAAGTTTTACAAAAATTTTTCAATTCATGTATTAGGAGATATGGATCCATGGTTGAAAACTGACACAGTAAAAAAAGGTAAAAAATAATATGGATAGTGACCAGTCACCAAGAATTTCTCAGGAAACATATTAACACTTTAGTGCAAAACAGTAATAATAATTAATGTAATGTAGTTTTTAAAATGTAATCTGTGATGTATTTTCTTGAATTCATTGTATCTTTATTCCATTAAAAAAAAATCTTGTTATTAAGCTATTTACAGTTACAACATACAAACTTGAAATAACAGCAACTATATCAATTAAAAACATGTTGCTAATATGAGCGGTAGAGTTTACGGAAATGACTGCTAAGGTGTACACAAGTAAAAAAAGATTGAACTACTGCCCTAAAGCATATCTTGCATACTTCAGGGATATGCTGTGATGAACCAATCATTAGAGTAGTGACTTTACCTTAGGTAATTTGCAATCATATGACGTAGGGGGGAGGATTTTGAAGTAAGAAAGAGAAAGGAAGTGAGACTAATCCACTAAGTCATATGCAATTTTCAGCTCCATTTAGGCAAGTATGGGAACATGACACCTTGCCATGCACAGTTGATGAGAAACAAGAGGGAGATTAAATATAGAGGCAAATTAGATGATGATAGCTTTGAAAGCCTGGCCAGTGAGTTTATAGTATAGACCAGGGCTGGGCAACAGTGGAAGGCTAAAGGACAACATTAGCCCCCCAGGAGACCCTGGAGAGTCTTACTCATCTATAATACTTGTTCCCCCCAAAAACAAACAAACAAACGAAAACAACTTTTTACCCCCAAATGCCCTCTAGAAAACATGGAGGAATTTTTACCATATTTTGAGGCCTAACTGGGCCATTTTAGGCTTAGGAGATGCCTGAGCTTCCTGTTCACCTTCTATTTCAAAAACACCTCTCCTCGCTTGAGGCCCTGCAGAATGTGGAAAAGTGCCCCAGAGGACATTTTTCAACATTTTTGAAAAATTTTGCAAAACAATTGTTTTATGAGTCTTGAAGTCCCAGGAAGCCTCCCAGCGTGGTGGAAATGCCATCCACAAACATACACACAGGGCTTTGCAAGGGAATTTGGGAGGGAATCAGGGGGCATTTTGCAAAAGAAAATTTGACCCCTGGGGAGCCTGAGGGAGGATGCAAAAACAGTCCGAGTGTCATGCCTTGCTTCTAGAGCATGGACTCTGACTGTTTGCTATGCAGCAAAAATACAACAAAATCTACAAAACATCAATACTTTAATTGGCCAACCAAAATGTACAAGATACATCATGTGAGCTTTTGAAGCTTCCCTGTTTTCTTCATTAAGCAAAGATGTTAAAAATTCTACAGGAGAAGAAAAGTGATGATGTTAAAGTCAGAGGTCTATATTTTATCTCAGAGGTTACTTCTGTTCTCAGTTCAGATGGGTTGGTCTCTGCCTGCATTGAGATCCCTCCAGACTATCTTAAATGACAAAAGATATAATATCTGAGACAAAATATACACTTGTGACTCTAACATTGTCACTTTTATTCTCCTGTATGATTTTTAACATCTTTGCCTAATGAAGAAGACAGTGAAGCTTCAAAAACTTGCATTATGTATTTTGTCCATTTTAGTTGGCCAGTAAAAGTATCACTGTTTTGTGGATTTGGAATTCTGTTGAAGCTTGGAAAAGAACATTTTAAACTACAATTTCCATTGTCCCCAACCAGCCACTAAACCCTGCTGGTTGCAGCCCAAGGGAGTCCAAAGGATATCTTTTCCAGTGTCAGTTCAGTATATGAAGTAATTCCACTCTGCCTTGGTTTGTAAGTGATGAAACAGTCTTTAGCATTTCATCACATGCCCAGCTGCAGCATATGTCTCTTTTGACCTTCCGGTCAATACCTTCCATATGATAAGATAAATTTGCCTTTAACCGTCTTGTTTTCTTTGATAGTCAGAGATTGTCCTATGACTTCTGGCATTAGATTTGATTTCAAAGGAATTTATTTTATTTCTTCAATTTACATCCTATTTTCCTCCCAAGAAGACACTTAAGATAGCTTACAACAAAGTTAGAGCAAGATACAATAAAAACTTAATGACACAAAAGTTTTAAAAAATTAAATTATCTTTTATGTAAAAACACCCACAATTTAAGACACTATATAAACATTGAAAAGACATAACAATAAAGATAGAAATACAGCAAGCACATTGCATTAAAAGTTCTCTTGTACTACCCACTAAACATCAAACCTCATTTAAATAAACAGGTATTTACAACTCAGTGAAAGGAGAACAGATAAGGAGCCAGCCTGACCCCCTGCAGCAATTCCAATAGTCTGGAAGTAGCCACTAGAAGGTCTTCTCCAATATCAACATAAGATGGGCCTGTGAGGATGATAGGACCATGACAAACCCCTTCTCCAAGGATCTTAAGACTTGGATGAGATTGTATAGAGAAATTTCAAAGGAACCAAAGAACAAGACTACTGTTGTCAGGCTTCCTTTACCCAACTTGATTTTCTGTACCTTGTCTGGCACAGCTACCACATTCTTGTCCTCTGGTCTAAAACATGGTGTAGAAGATGAGAACTATAGCCTGAGGTAGGCTTGCAAATGATAGTACTGAACACAGTTGTTCAGGTTCAGCTGCCATGGTAAACTATGGCTAGAAGAAACTATAATAGAGAAGGGAATCATCATGGAAGAAGAAAAGAGAAAGAGGAAACCAATGCCACGTTACAATAGCCATTTGAACTGAGCAAATGTTTTATAAATGAAATAGCTTAGTCGCTTTCTGTAACTGTTATTTTATATTGATTGCTAAATCTTTCTTCTCTTAGCTTATGGCATTTTTCCACTGAGAACATCAAATAGAATAGAATAAAAGAATAGAAAAGACGTTAAATCTGTCTCCTTTAATACTCAGAGACTCAGTTATACAAAGATTGGGTGGTAATGTTCTTTCAGTCTGACGATCACAGGAAACTGCTTTACAAAGAGAAGACTAGCTGCTGCTGTTGCTTCTTCTTCTTCTTCTTCTTCTTCTTTAAAAAGATGGATATGTATAATGTTCAACTTATTGAGATCAATGAACATTTTGCAACGAACTTCAGGAGAATTCATATTGCACCTAAAAGACTAGACTAAAAATAATAAAGCAGAAAATTTAATGAAATAACCACACCCAGTAAACACAAGCACAATGTTTTATCAAAGAACCAGAAAAGGTGAGATTCCTTGTAATTAAAAGTAACTACAAAGGTCTAATTTGTTGCTTGCTGCCTTCAAATTGTTTTTGATCCTAAGGTGACCTATCAAAGAGTTTTCTCTGTAAGAATTGTTCAGACAGGGTTTGTCACAGTCTTCCTCTGAGGCTGAGAAAGTGTGACTTGCCCAAAGTCACCCAGTGGGTTTCCATGGGCAAACAGGGATTCAAACCATGGTTTCCCAAAGTCCTAGTCTAACATTCAGATCACTACACCACAGTGGCTCTCTTACAAAGACCTAACACAGAGATGAAAAAGAATGTGATGATAAAACTGTCTAAAGACAATGTCACCTTTAACAATAGATGATGGAAAATCATACTTGAACGCTTCCCCACGGGGTGGGGGGGGGGTAAGAAAGACATCTGTGATCTATGAATAGCAGAGTATTTCTGGAGCAACTTAAGAAAACTATCACACTTTTAAAAAGTGTAATGATAACAGAGAGTGCTTGAAAATTTACTATAGTAGTAATCGCATGGCTATGGTGATTTAAAATGACTAACCAACAAGGGCTGATTATGTTAGTCTTTTCTTAATAGAACTGGCATTGAGCTCAGTGGTTGGGACCTGCACAATTGTTCCCTACACATGTGATAGGTTATTTGAGAGTCAGTCTAGCTGGGTAGATATTACTGGTAGAAATCCCACTATTTGCAACATGGAGCTGAAAAATGACTGCTGTCAGCATACAGGGAAAGAGTCATGCTTCATCCCCCTTTTGTTTGCAAAGTGATCAAGTAAGGATGTATGATGGGAGGGGTTGTTGAACCAAGATGGTGCCTGAATTCAACTCTCTGTCTCCTTGGTGCAAAGTTTGACCTTCCACTGCATCTTATTGTTAAGTGGGCTGGTTTAATAATCCAGTCAGGATTCTATACAGGAACTAGATGATGAAACTAGATGATGAAAGCAATGCATTGGTAATGGCAAAGAAGCTCTTCAAATGTCTTGGAAAAGATATTCTGGACAGCATGGCTGACTATTTTGAACTAATTAAATTACTAAGGCACAACTTTGTAGAGGGTATGATTTCCTTAAAAGATGCAATTTGTGAAATTCAGGACACACTGTCTAGGCTAACTAAAATAGTACAAGAAATGATAGATCACAGTCTTCAGAGTAAGATAAAATGGAAAAATTTTACTTCATAAATATCATACATACTGCAATGCATGGAGTAATTGGAAAATTGCAGCCTATGACCCAGTCTTAATATACGGGGCACTGAGGAATTGGCAGATGGCATCCTTAAATTCCTGATCCAATTGCCTGCTGACAGTTTGCCATTACTGAACATTAGCTGGGATGACACTGAACATACATCAAATAATTACATAAGAATAAGCCAAAAGATATCCATTTCTCATGAAGATGTGATTCTAGCGGTGACTTGGAAAGAGGGACTCATGTTTTTATAGGGAAAATCTTCCCAAATCGTTCCAAACAATACACCAGAGCCAGTGTGGTGTAGTGGTTTGAGCACTGGACTATGATTCTGGAGCCCAGGGTGCAGTTGCCTGCTTAACTATGGAAACCCACTGGGCGACCCTGGGCACGTCACACACTCTTCATGATAGGTTCACCTTGTGGCTGCCATAAGTCAGAAATGACTTGAAGGCACACAACAACAACAACACCAACACCACCGACAACAACAGACTTCAAGTTGCAATAAAATAAAATTCAGAAAGTCTGTCAGATCCATTATATATTCAAAGGGAGAAATGATGTCAATTTCAACAGTACAGGAGAGGATGTAGTTTTTGACACCTGTGAAAATGATGAATGTCCCACAATATGGTGGATTGATGAAAAGACACTTGGTGATGAGGAGAGAAAATACACTAGAAACAACAGCTGAAGTTACCAGGAACAACTGGATCACCCATAACACAACAAAAGAGGAAAGAAGAGGGAAAGAAGAAAGAGCAAAGAAGATTAAACATTTTAAGGCTGTGTTGCTTTGTTTTCCTTCTAATGTTTAAATGTCATAAATGTATGCAAATTTAGAATAACTGTATGAGGAATAGGAAGAAAATGGGACAAATCTGAAAACTCCTCTTTTCTTCTCTTCTCTTCTCTAGCCCTAGTACTATCATAGGCCATTTCCGCACAACGCTCTTATTGTGCGATTATTCCACTTTCAACATCCTGTGGAATCCTGGGGTTTGCAGTTTCGGGAGGGGCCATGTGGCCCCTCCCAAAACTGCAAACCCCAGGATTCCATAGGATGTTGAAAGTGGAATAATCGCGCTATAAGAGTGTAGTCCGGAAATGGCCATAGTTTTACTCATATAACAATGGGACTCTACTGCCAAAGGTTACTGTTGTTGTTATTGTTCTATCCATTTATATCATGACTTTCTCCCAATAACAGGACTCAAAGTGGCTTACAAATTATTAAAACAAGTACAGGTTTTGTTTTTTTTTTACTCCTAAGGTAAGCTTGGGAGATAATTCAGGTTTTGGTTAAAGAATCAGGGAGTGTGTGGTTGTGTTTTTTGGCCTCCTGACATTCATGTTGCCCACTTACAATGGAAAATCATGGCAGCAACGTTTGGAAGATGTACAATTTCATTTGGAAATCATACAACTTTATTTCAAATAAATAAGTAATCTTACAATTATCTCCTTTAACATGAAAGGTCTGGATTCAGTGATTATAAAGAAATATTTTACAAATTTAATAACAAGAGAAATTCTGAATTTGTACTACATAACATGTAAATAATAGCACAAACTAAACAGGTGCCATGTACTAGACAGAAGTTAGGCTGTGAAGGGATTCTTCAGCAACTGAAGAAGTCCTTATCGACATAGCAAACAACAACACACACTCAATTGCGTAGCTACAGATATTGTGAAATATGATACAGGATGCTTTATACTAATGAAAGGAACTGTGGGTACTTCTAGACTACCATCTAGTTACATTTCCGAAACATTTTCTATACTTTATTCTTTCAAAGAAGAGGATAACCTGTTTTATGACTGTAAATTCCCCAGCTGATCAAGGCAGTCATTTGCCCAAAAACCAATTACAAGGGGGTAGTTAAAATCAAACCTGGGTAATACATGGAGGTTTCTGTGGAGTGTTGTCAGCTAAGGAACAGGCAGAGAGGTGATGTCAATGAGCAAGCCAAGGTCAAATAGAGCAGTGTCATAGCAGATTGTACTACAGGCAAAGAAATAGACAAAAGCAGGTTCTAGGAAAAGTGCTGAAGGTCCAGGATAAGATTTTGGAACTCTGGGAAGGAGAAGTGATGGTAAGGGAGCAGCTTGTTCTGGGAAGTGGGTCAGTTGTTGTGGGCTGCCACTTCACAGTTCTAGTGAAAGTGAAGACTTGTCACTTTATCATCTTGTCTCCTGAGACTAGTTTTGCAAATGTGGTTGTTAAAGATTGTTTCAGTTAACATGCGTGGGGGGGGGGGGGTGTCATCTCTGATTCAGAGAAGACACCATTTGTCCCAATGTTTTTTTCTTAGAGAAGACAAAAGCCCTTTCTGCTCTTTATTGCTTTAAATATGATACTGAGAGAACATGCTGAGCACATGTTGTTATTGTTTTATTCATTTATAACCCATCTTTTCCTCAATGGTGGAACTCAAGGCAACTTACAAATTATTAAAATCAATACAGATTTTTTTTAAAAAAATGCAGAAACATCAATGTGTATATAAAAATTTAAAAAACAATCTGTAGTGTTAATGCCATTTAAAATTCATTAAAAGACAATACACAAATAACCAAACAATGCACCATTAAAAGCCCATAGAATGTTCTACTTAACTACTTCAAGAAAAAATGACAATTACCACCTTCAAAGTGTTAGATGCCAAGAAACTAGTCAGGGATATTGGTTAAGTGATTCAACATACATGGAAAAAAGAAACATTACCAAGGATCAGAAAATAAAACATATAGACATTCAGAAAAAGGAAACATTCAAATCCTGAACCTAAAGTATCCCTATACAGGAAAGTTTTTCAGCAAATACCATTGAAGTCAGGCTTGGTCAATAGGTGGAAGGGAGGCTGTCAGGGAATATCAGGTGCTGTAGGCTATATTCAGAGGAAGGCAATGACAAGTCACCTCTAACTGCGTCCTTTCTGCATCCCTATTAATTCATGGGTTGTCACTGTGGTGAACCCTGGGGAGGGGGTGTAGCAACAGAGCTGCTCTAGGAACCAAGAGGATTTAAAATGATTGGTTGTTGACTATGGAACCCAGACTAGCCAGAGAGAGGGGCTAGGTGGGGGAAATGACTCTAACAGAAAAATAGCTGAAACAGAGTTTGGAGAGAGAAAGAGAGAGAGAAATCCAGCTGAGGGTTTGATGAGAGAGGAGGGAGGGTATGAAAGAGTGAAAAATCTCGGGAACTGTTTACTGGGTTAGTGCTACTGGTGTTTTGCTGTTTGCTAATCTTTAATTTAACAGCTACCTTTTCCCTTGTCAGTTTGTTCAATAATGATTTTGTTATATTTTTGTAAAGAGCAATCTCCATAAAGTGCCTCTTTGATCTGGATTGGTTCTACACACTACCACCAGAGGCACAGCCATTGGGAAACACTCAAACATGCTTTGCCCTATATTTACAAGAGTGTGGATTTAGGGAAAGCAGTAGAGAGATATTAATGTGGAGAAGAAGCCAGTGGGTGGCAAAAATATAGAAGTGTGCTGCTTCTCTAGGAAAGGAGAATTCAAAGCAGACCAGATTGTCATAGCCCTGGCCTGACCCAGATCTCCACATTTTGACAGTCACAGACTTGAAGGGAAAAAATCTGTCTTGAAGACATGAAGTCAAATTTGGTATGGGTTAGATTAGAAGCAGCATTGGATCAGAGAATAAAGGTGGGGGTATTTATTTCAACTTCAAAGCCAAAATGGAAATTAAATTGTTCAAAAACACCTTCCTGGTACATAATGTAGAAACTGGGAGGGGATGTGTAATAGGCTGATGCCATCTTCCCTGCTCTGCTTGGAGCTAAGTCACCCCAGTTTCCTCAGCAGAGCTAAATCAGTTCGGTTTTGGTCACAGGCCGAAGAGAGAATTAACACAATTAAAGACTGGGACACTGGAAAAAGGGTAAAACCAGAACCCATGCTAGTAGGCCAATTGCACAATGTTAAACTAAACTGGTTTTAAATATATCAAATTTTGCATTTGGCCTGAGTCCAACAGATCAATAAACGAGCGTCATGACTACAGTTGGAAAAGATACTAGAAAACATTCAAAATCATAAAAAAAAATGTTTCTTGGGTATCAGGAAGCCCTGAAGAGGAAAACCCTGAACTAATCTTTTCAATTTAGAATGTATTCTTCTCAAAATTGGCATGTACAAAAAATGCTGTTCCCTGTGTAGAAAGGCCTGCTTTGTAAATGAGAATGTTGCACCAAACAAATCCCAAACTGCAAATTGTCTTCAAAAACAGTACAGTTTTTGAAGACCTTTTGATAGCAAGAAATAAATTGCTGAAATCAGTTGTTGCTTCCTTGAAGAAGAAAATTAGCAAAGAATTACTCTGATAGTTCAGAATTATATTCTCCAACTATTTAGAAGCAATGATAGGGTCCTGAAGTAAAAGATCCAAATTATATATTTTGGATGCACAAGATAGTATAAATGAAGGCTTGGGAAATTGGCTTTAGTGTTACAAATTGTGTTACTGTTACCAAGCAGCAGTGGGTCAGGTCTTGGAAATCCCCATTGCTGAAAATGGTCTCAGGCAATATGAAGAGAAACAGTTTAAAAGTGTTGCACAGATGGCATCTTTCTACATTAACACTCAGTAATATTCATGCGGAGTTAGTGCTAAATGTTGGTGAGTCTGCAACACCATAGGGATCTATTACCATATGTGGAAGCAATGTGTAATTGTAAAACAATTCTGGAGCAAATCTTTACAGCGTTACTGGACGAAACATAATACAAGGTTGGGAACTCAGTTGATTGTAATTGTTCATTAATTCCAATGCATGTTTAGACCATAAAAGACTCATCACTTTCCTTCTGGTAGCAGTCAGAATGGAGATTGCAGCCAAATGAAAAGAGAGCAAGGGACTCCACATTAAGTACTGATAGTCTCAAGTCTTGCAACCTGCAGTACCCTTCAAAATCTGCTTCAGCTAAAATAACCAGGGTAACCCGTAACAATAGTCCTTTTCGGTTGAAAATGCTGCTAGTGAACATCAGGTTGGTGAATGGTAAGATAGTTGCTTGATTCAGGATGACCATGCTTACCTTGCTCATGTTACAGAGACCTAGTTGGATGAGGCTGGATGAGTGTGCTAATCTCTCTGTGTTGCCCATGGGGATTTTCTGTAGCAGCAGGTGAGGGCTGGAGGAAAATTAATATTGCAGTGGTCTATTGGTATTCCCCTGACCAGATGTCCTATCCCAGTCTGCTGGGCTTGTGTACATGTATCTACAGAGTTTGTCTGGTACAAACTGAGGATTCTGTTGGTGTACCACCCATTCTGCTGATCAACGGCATTCCTTCTAGAGCTAGCTAAGTGGCCTCAGGGATGGTGTTGGAATCCCTTGGCTTGTTGCGCTGGATGACTTCAATATCCATTCCAAACTGTCCTGTTGGCAGTGGTTGTGCCTTGATAACATTTTTTTTTAAAAAAACTAATCCTTTGTTTTAAAATTGGTAAGTTTCAACTGTGTTAAAAACAACTACATTGAGTCCTCCACTTCTGTGGAGGTTAGGGGTGTAAGACTCCTCTGAAAGAGGAAAAAAGTGAATAAAAATAAAAATCACAAACACTATTGCTCTTTTGCCTGGGAACACTTCTCCAGGAATCTCTAGATCCTCCAGCATGATTCTATGGTCCATTTCCAGTGGAAGTGGAAGCAGATCATAGAATTGTGCTGGAGGACCTAGAGATTCCTAGAGTGAACATATTTTTTAATTGGCAGGAGCAGAGTAATTTTTAAATAAAATAAAATAACCTGTGAATAATCAAATCTGTGAGAACTGAATCTGCAAAACTGGAAAGCCCACTGTATGTCCTAAATAGGAAAAGGACACAAATAAAAAGATTGAAAGGCAGCAATTCACCTTGGTAATAATGGACCTGTCTCAAGCACTGTACAGCCTGATTCAGACTTCTGAGTGTATTTTGGACCTTACTTTCTATGCTGGAGAGGTTGATGGTGATCTTGGAGTGGAGGAGCTATCTATGGTTCAGTTGTCATGGGACAATCACTATCCAATAAGGTTTAGACTTGCTGGGACTCATAGCTTTTGCAGGGATGGGGAATTGATTAAGATGGTCCACTGCAAGTGGCTCATTAATCCATTTTGCTTTGGGAGATTTAGCCTATTGGGTCAGCAGGTGATCATGTCAAAGCCTGGCTTGATTTTGGAATGGGAAAATGACCACAATGGTGGACAAAATCACATCTGAACATCCATGATGACAATGATCTTTATTTATATCCCACTTCTGCCCAACATTGGGTCTCATGATGTGGAGCCACACAAGGCTTGCGGTTTCCCAGAGAGCTGGTAGTAATGAAAAGAGTATGATAGTGACTAGCACAAAGTTGGTGGAAAACCTGAAGTAAATCTAAGTAAACATAAGCTAGAGCCTATCTAAAAATCTACAAGTACTGGCCAGTTTTAAATATTCCATTTTGGGGTTGTTACCCTGTGTACTGGGGGTCCCAGGAGGGACACAAAATGTGCTCAACTAAAGGTGGGGAAAATTAGCTCAGAGCACTGCTTAGCATTACGAGAGGCAGGGTAACGTAGCGAGATCTTGAACCCTATGTCTACGGGGTCGGGTCGAGTCAAGTAGCACACAGAAGTTGAAGCAATAAATGATGTTTTATTAAACACAAGCAAAACAGTGTATGCGACACACTCACACAAGATAACTAAAGAAAATAAAGGTTGGAGTGGTATAGAGGGATTTTTAGAGGGATTGCTGGTTTGGGTGATACTTCACCTGTCCTGGAGCCCAGAAAATGGAGAGTGAAGCTGGGGTGCAATGTAGCTCAGTACGTGGAGCTGAGGGGAGGCTCGCCAAGCAAAGCGGCAGCAAGGCGGGATGAAACTCGGGAGCGTTCTGAGGAATGTCTCGGAATCAAGGGTTTTTATAAGGAGAATTGTGACTGCAGGCTATGCCGTACTTGGGGAAAAACAATAGATTTGGAGTTGGAGACAAAGCCTCCGAAAGGTCAGAATCTGAATGATTGAGTTATCGTAGCGGTTCTCAATAGAGTAGCCAGTATGCAAACGCAGAGTACTTGGGTATTGTATAGTTAACTCATCAAGCTGCCAGCATGGGGCAGAGGCTCTTTTGTAGGTTGCGTGCATACCTAATTAGAGTACTTGCCTGGAGGTCTCCTAAAGCCGTGAGTCAGCTATTTCTGGCCTGCCTGTATTGTTGTCTGAATATTACGGTAATATTCAAGCCGAGCTTGTTTAGGTGCTTGTCCGGTGGCCTCGCAAGCACGTGGAGGGGAATAGAGAAGTGAAGCCAAATTATGATATCAAGAGGATATCTTTTAATATCCCCAAAGCTCGGACTAGCCAGGGCAGTAACCTCACCCTATTAGAGCATGTTGTGGACACCCAGGTCCAAGGGTTTCTGGATGAGACACATTATCTAGACACATTATCATTTCTGGTTTCAGGCCTGGCTATGGGACAGAAACAACTTTGCCTTGGCAGATGACATATGACAGAAACTGGACAGGGGGACTATGTACCTGTTGCTTCTGCTAGACACATCAGCAGCTTTCAATTTCCTTAACCATGGTATCAATTTAGGCCACCTTGCTAGGATAGAACTAGTAAGCACTGTTTTTCAGTGGCCTTATATAGTGTACCCCCAGTGCCTGGGTTTTGATATCTTCAGGGGAGGTCCTCCTCAGAGGTATATCTGGTGATGGCAATGGGAAGAAGAGGAAGGAGGAGGAGGAGGAGGAGGAGGAGGAGGAGGAGAAAGAGGAGGGGGAGGAAGGGGGCGAGGAGGAGGAGCTTCTCATAGAACAGCTACAACATATGAAGCAATAACAGGATGATTTATGGTTTGATTTTTTTCTTTCATGTCTCTTGTCAATGCCAGTGGTTGCCCCTACTAAGTTGGCATCCAAACACTTTCAAGGACACCATACAGTGAGTTGTGAGAAGATGTTACTAGTAGACTCTTTTCTAACTCACATTTTCTTTAGGAACCCATGCTGAGTTTTATATTTTTCCTGCTGATCTATGTTGCCAATGGATTTCTTGTATAACCCAATAAATCTATTTTAGAAAGTCTCAGTGGGGTTTCTAAATAATATTAACAAACAACAAAAGCAATCCAATTTTGACTTAGCAGTGTCTATTTTTAGGAATTTAAAGAGAGAAAACAAAGCTTCTGAATCCAATACAAAGATGCTTCCTTGGAAAGAGTTTGAAGACAGGGTGCTGATGTGATGTTTGGATCTGCTGGCAATGGTGTCTGTCTGCATGCCACATACAGGGCCTTGGCTTGGTGAATGCTGGCCAAATTGTTCCCATGCCTCTTTCCCATTGTGGCTCCCATCTACCCTCCCCAAACTTCAGTATGGGCCTTTTGATCATTTGGGCTGATAATGTTGAGTAGACCTGTCTGGCCTGTATTGTTGATACTGTTATATTTGTTTGAAGCTGTTGTTCTCATTTGTTGGTTTAATTATTAACTACCTGTTACTTATATGCTGAATTTCTATTTTGTCTAGCATTATCCAATGATTTTGTTCTATTGCATTGGGTTACTATTTTTATATACTGATTTGATTCCTTGCAGACTGTTTCAATTATTTGTTCTAGATATTTTCATTAGTTATGGTCCTGTTTAGCATGAGAATTGGTGTTTGTAACCCTTCCCCCCATCCCGCTTGTTTTTCTTGACATTTTTGGCCTGATATCAGACAAGCTGGGTCAAGTTTTTGTGCCTCCTCTGTACTGAATGGATGGATGCAATATGGGAAAGGGAACAAGTTAATCTGGCTGAATTTGTTATATTAATTTGGTCACATTGGACTGGCAGGGTCAGGGAGATTTGCTCTGTTCAGTTTCGCTGGTAGTTATGTCCAGGTAAGTCTAAGGAGTGACAGAATTGATGGCCCCCTGAAGCATGCTAATGTTGATCAGTGATTCCTGAGAAGTCATACTTGGGGCATCAGTCAGGTTTGGAAGGGGTCACTCTTGCAACTGACACAGCTCACATACTTAAAATTCTGGAGCCACAGGACTGGAGGACATTAGAAATTTCCTGACACCTAAATTAGTGGAGCTTAGTCCCTTCGCCAAGACTAGGTCAATTCACCCATTAGCTATGGCATGAGAGTTTCATATTTTATGTGTTAGAGTATCCACACTGACACCCCTTTGCAAATCCACATTTATATTAACAAATGTGACCTATGTGGTATCTTCCATATTTATTTTGTACTTCAAATTCCACACACTCCACAGAGCATTAGTCAGCACCTACATATCAATTGGCCTATTACTGTTATGTGACACAGAGATATTTATCCATTGTGAGATAATTTCAAAGTGTGAACAGGACAGTGCTTCCACTTCTCTCTGTGTAGGGAGCTTCAGGATCTTGAGGAAATGTTCATGGTACACATAAGACATTTCTTTGGCCCATGATATATTTAAAATAGTTTCTCCACTATTTTACCCCCCCATATCTTCAGACATTGGTGACAACTTAGGAGTCCTATACCCATAAAAAGAAAAAAGAAGGCCCTGTTTTCTGCAAGTTAATCACATATGCAGATATTCTAATCTGAGTTCTAAACTCTGATTTATTTCCTAAAGATTTCCATTGTACCTCTAGAGTTGCATCCAAAGCAATGAATGTGGCATAAGCTCTTATGCAGTACCAAATCATTTAACATATGCCATTGATGCCTTCTTCTCTTAGGGCACAAAGGACATTGCAGTCTGTAACTAGAATATTTGTGATTGTGACATGCTTTAAAAACCTCAGACCTCTCTGCTCTGAATGCCTCTGATTCACTCTCCAGAATATTATCCCCTCCCCAACCACCAGCATGAGTGTGTTGTGACCTAACATTTTCTTTTTTATCATGCTATGATTTTAGTCACTAAAAGTGTCAGGAATGAGATTGGTCTGAGGTACAGATAGCTACCATTACAATTACTTATGTGTTTTCAGTCTAGCTTTAGTGGGTAATTCTGTAGCTAAAGAATAAAGTCCATTCAAAAGAATAAGATTTCACTGTCTTTGATTCACTAGTGGCTATTTCTGGATCAGAAGATGAGGGAGCTATTATTCCATTCTTAGTCAAAGAAAATCTATTTTTTTTCACTCAAGGAAAAAAATCCCTTTCTGTCTGCTAACTTTGTGCCTTCAAGAACAGGGTAGTATGAAAATGATTGTTGGCATGCCAAAATTAGCTGACTTTTTAAGCTTGTGAACACAGATCAAAAGTGATTCTGTGCACTTGTGATATGAAAGGATAACCAATATTTATTAACACAACCTCATCTGAAAATATGAATGCCATTTCTAACTGATTGGACCTATGTACATGTTTGCATAAAAAATCAAAAGACCAAAACTACTGGGAGCATAACTAATAGCCTTTACATCTACTCTTTGTGATGAATGGAAAGGTAACTGACAAGAGAGACAGACATCACATAGCCAATTTGATTTCGCTAAATTTGTGCTATTATTAAGAGCAAATCAGGATAATTTAGAGTGAGCATGATGCTTCCTGCATCTAAGAGATCAGGACCTGAACTTCAGTGTCAGGATGTAAACCTTCTCCTCCATACCTGAAGCTGAAGGAAGGAATTTCAGGGAAAATAAAATAAGTTTAATCTGCATGCTGCTGACCTCTGCTGCTGCATGGTCCTGAAGACTTTCCATGAGTCTGCCTTGGTACTTCCTCCCTCTCTCAAAGCTTTTCAAGCCGTGGACAGCATCAGGTCTCAGTGGGACAGAGCAATCACTGCAGGGAAATACTGAATTGCCTACGTCAGACCTGCACAACTTGGCAGCAGGTAAGGGCCAAAATGAAATAGGCTAAACTTCTTCCAGCTGCAGATAGGTTTTTAATGCCTTACTTTCCAAGTAAAGTTATAAGAATGGTATAATAATGCTTTTTATTTGCAATATAAATTATAGTATAATTAATGATTAAACTATTTTGCAAATAAAATAAACCATATTATAAAAAAGGGAAGTTAGGGATTTTTTTCTTAATGTTTAGGTGGAACTTCTTTTCCTGCAGTTTGAAGCCTCCTCCATGTCCTAGGGCCTTTCCATACTACATTGTTATAGTGTTATTATTCCACTTTCAACCTCCTGTGGAATTCTAGGGTTTGTAGTTTCCTGAGGCCAAAGAGCTCTCTGGCTGAGAGTTCTAAATACCCCTTCCTAAATTGCAAATCCCAGGATTCCACGAGATGATGAAAGTGGAATAATAGCACTATAACAGTATAGTGTGGAAAGACCCCTAATCTCTTAAGCAGCAAAAAACAAACTTGCTCCGTGACATACTTTCAAATTAGAGCTTCACAAAAGTTCCACTTGGTGAACTACAACCTCCCAAAACCCCAGGTAGCATGATTACTGACTGGGGAATTCTGGGAGTTATAGTCTTTAAAAAAATGCTTTTGAACTCTGAGTGAGCTTTTATCTCGCCAGAGTAGACTTGGTGAATTATAGCTGTTGTGTGCCTTTGAGTCATTTCCAACTTATGGCGACCTCAAGGCAAGCCTATCACTGGATTTTTTGGGGCTGAGAGTGTGTGATCTGCCCAAGGTCACCCAGTGGCTTTCCATGGCTGAAAAGTTCAAATCTTGCTTCTGCTACAAACTCACCCATCAATCTTCAAGAAACCTCCTTCCTTAAATTCTACTCACTATCACCAATATTCAACATGGAGAATGACAACACTAGCCATTTCTGCCCTACACCGTTATAATGCTATTATTCCACTTTCAGCATCCTGTGGAATTCTGAGGTTTGTAGTTTCCTGAGGCCAAAGAGCTCTCTGACTGAGAATTCTAAAGGCTCCTCCCTAAACTGCAAACCCCAGGATTCCAGAGCACTGTAACAGTATAGGGCAGAAATGGCCACTGTTTTACCCTCTTGACCTGTTGGTAGGATGACTGAGATAATGCAGATATTGACAGGGGATGGATTTAAGCACCTAGCACAAAATCCTCCCTGGAACCACTGCGCTCTGAACAAAAATGTGGCTCAGAAACAAGCAGAAATACACACACAGCAGAGTATCAAAATAGAGCCACAAGCGTGAGCAGCAGCAGAGTGTGAATATATAGCATTAGCTCTGACCCCAAACTACCCATTGGTTAGAAACACTAGCACACAATATTGTCATTCAAAAAATACCTGGAGGCTTTTATTCTTGAAGTTCCAATATATACATCTGTACAGGCAGGATTTGCAGATCCTCAGTCAAAGGTTCAGCATCCCATCATCACATCAGGCAGAAGTTTGCTCGGACAGAGTTTTGGTGTCAGCAAGAGTTAGGGAGACCAAGAGAAAGCCTGTGAGAGCTCACCTCTTATACACACATTGGCTGACAGCTCATCAGCTAGGGACCATGGCTGATGCACCCTTGCCAGGATTTCATGTTACCGTGACTCAGCCTTACTATCCCTTGGGGATTACATCATGACTTGCCAAATCATTCACCAGGTGCTTTCCCCACATGCTCATCAAAAGTATTTTAATTGGGGCAAATGTCACAGCAATCCCTTTCCAACAGGTATGGCATGGTTGTGATTACACAAACAAACAAATAGGATTATTGGAAAGACAGGAATGCTATGCCTTAAGAAATGTAGCAGTGTGTAATTTGCAAAATATTTGCAAAAGATCAAAGTGGAGGGGAACAATTTGGGGTGGCAGAAAAAAGTATTATTTAAGAGGAAAGGGGAAGAAAATAGATTTGGAGGATAAACAAGGGGAATTCCAGATCATGGTGGGGGGGTGGAATTTATGAGGGTGCACACCAGAATAGACCTAAATTGCATTTTAAAATGCAATCTTTAAATGCAGTTTAATTTTTCCCAATGCAATTTAGGAGGGATGAGGGTAATGAAGACGCTGACCTGTAATAAGCTGCTATCCACAGAGGGTCCTAGTTCGCCGTGTAACAGTCCATATTGGCTTGCTCAGGGAGGAGAGACCACCTCCTTTCTTGCCCCCTCCATCCCTAGCTGATCTTCTCCTTTTCCCAGGCACTTCCACGCTCACTGCTCATCCAAGGGAAATGGAAGTAGAAGATGCAACTGCCACCATCTTGCACAAGGGCAAAAGGTAGCGTCAACTCAGCTCTCTGTTCCCCCTGGAGGGAAGGAGGAGGCAACGGCCCAGCCAGGTTCATTCAAAACCATCAGCAACCTAATTGCTACAACCTTTTTCAGCCCTCGTACTCACGAGTGATGTGGGCTGCACAAAATCCTTTGGCGGGCTGTATGTTGTGTAGGCCTGGCCTTAGTATTTGATGCCTCAAAAGCAACTGAGCTTGGTACTTGGTGGTTTTCCTGTGTGACTGTCAGCTTTTACAGTTCTGTCCTCAGCTTCTTCATTCTGCACTGAATGTTTGAAACTGCTGTACAATTTTCTTTCTTGGTACACATGGGTTGCACCATTTTTAGTAAAAAATGGTGCAATTTTTTTTAAAAAAGACTAAGTTTTATTAAACGTTTTCAAAGTATATACAGACAAAGAAAAAGAAACAACAAATTACAATCAAATTACAATCAAGAAAAACAAAAAGAGGAAAAAATACCAAAAATAAATTGTTGCTGTTGTGTGTCTTCAAGTTGTTTCTGACTTATTGCAACCCTAAGGTGAACCTATCACAGAGTTTCCTGGGACTGAGAATGTGTGATGTAAGCATAAATACAGGTGGTAAAAATATAATAAAGAGAACTAAGAAAGAGATATACATTGACTTCCAGTTGTCCCAATGCAGACTACATATAACTAGATAAAATAATTTTTCTATTTAACAAATATCATTCAAATGCTTCAACTGCTACTTTTCTAAACATACTAATTGTTGAAACTTAAAGTCAGCATCTTACACTTTTTTTCTTGCAAAATACTTATTAAAGGTTATCAGTCTTTCAAAACAGTCTCCACCGGTTTTTCTCTTATCAATATTATCAATTTATACATTTCAGCAAGGTCCATTAATATTATCAAACAATCCTTTTTCACTGAAATTACTATATTCTTCCACTGCTTTGCATATTATAATCTTGCTGCAGTGGTCATATATCATAGTATCTTGCCATACTTCTCCAGTTCTCTTCTACTAATCCCAATAAATATAATCCAGCTTCAATTAAACATTAATTTTCAAATTTTTTTGCACCGTGGAATGTATTTTACATCTTGGTCTTCAAATACAATTTCTGGTAACAAATTAGGAATCATGTTGTCAAGAACTCTATTTTTCTTCTAAGATGATGCCACAATAAATTCATTACTTAATTTAGGATAATGTTAATTCTTAAAGTACCTTCTTCCTATGTACATTTCTTGAGGTAAATTACACCTTGTTTCATTTCCCCCCCAAATAGTGGAATATTTCTGGAGTGTATTTATACCCCTTATGTTCCATGTTATACATATCAGATCCGTGTCAGGATGAAAGTTTAGAAAAGTCCACATCTTCTGTGTCTCTAATCTCTTCTACTTCTTCATCTGATGTCTTGTCCCCAACCCTGCTAAATCTTGATCTGATGTGCCCTTTTGAACTTTTTCCTCTCATTATCCATGTTGCTCCAGTTTTGCCTTATATTTCTGTACAAATACTTTAGTCTTTTGTACAGTATCCACTATAAATCTATTTTGCATAAAATTAAAGGAGATGCCATCCACTCTTTCCCATCTAAATGGAACCTTATTTTGCTTCAGTTTATCTGTCAAAAAGGTGTATTCCCTTCTCTTGAGAAAGATCATGTGGGGTATCTCTTTGACCACCATAAACTTAACATCATCCACCTTCCTTCTGTTCTGCAGCATTTGGTTTCTAAGCTGCTTTTGAACAAAGTAAAGAATCACAGATCTTGGTAAATTTCTCTGCACTACTATGCATGAAGAAATGTGATAAATGTGACCATGCTCAAATTGCATGGCCTCCTTTTGTTTCTACCATAAATTTGCTATGGCATCCATGATTCTTTCTAGGATATTTTCATTAGATTGTTCTGGAATAGCTTTAAAATGTAAACAGTTCTCTGTTTCCTGCTGTTCTATTACAGGAAAAGCATCCAAGCCATGCTCACATACTTTGTCCAATTTCTCTGTCTTATTTTCCAGTCTGTTTTTATTTCCAGATGCTGAATCTTTTTCATTTATTTACTTCAGCTTAGATGCCATCTGTGTTAGAAACTATTTCACTTCTTTCATCTCTGACTTCATTTCTTTCGTCACTGATTTTAATTCCTTTCTAAATTCTGCCCAGATCACTTCCTATGTAAGCCATCCACATTTTTATGGAGTGAAACTCTTCCATCTATTTTTGAGGCACATCTGTTGACTTAGATAGTAGGTCTACAGATCCTGTGCTTTCAAGCTCTTTTACTTTGGCTTTTGTGACAGACATTATAGACATTATAGACTTCAACTTATTGGGAAAAAGAAAACAAGTTAGAGGCAGGCACAGGGAAAATGACGATATATATAGAAAGAGTTTGGTTTTGGTGACCAGATGTTGGACTCTTTGCTTAACTTTTTCTATGCTGACACTGCTTACAGCATATAGCTTTGTACATAGCAGCTTGGATGGCTTTCATTCTAGTTCTATAGAAGTAATCTTGCTGTTATCTCAATCCTAAGGTAAACAAAATTCCATTGTCATATGAATTCTATTTTATAAAGTCCTTGTCCAGTATTTCATACACTATATTTCCTCATATCATCATAATTTTTTAAAGCCTCTCATGTCTTGTTTTTTGTCTGTATCATGGCTATTTATCAAAACTAAGAAGGCTACAAAAAATTCAAGTGAATTTACTCATAAAGCCTTCACCGCCACAGAAAAGCAATTTTGCAGAAGTTGGGAGATTCATTTATGTAATCAGAAAGCTTCTTGTAAACTTTACTTCTTGGCTTTAAAAATCCTAAGTATTAGAAAGATGCTGTAGTGATGCTTGTTGCTTCATTGCAAGCAGGCAGTTAACATGGCAGGGCAAGGTAGAAACTACAGTCCTTCTTCTCTCCACCTGCAATTGCCAGAAGGTGATCTCAGGAACTCCTTTGGTAACCCTCCACACCCCTTATGTCCAGCAGCCAATTTTCTCTGGTATCAAACATCCAAGACCAGGAAACATCATGGGTTGTGTCCCCTTTTTACAGAAGTTACAAAGAGGATAACCCACATGTCCCCATCTTCCTCCAGAAACAGCTGTACTTATAAACTTGATTTCTAACTGCTTTAATTCATAGAATCATAGAGCTGGAAGAGACCACAGGGACCATCCAGTCCAACCCCCTGCCATGCAGGAACCCACATCAAAGCACTCCTGACAGATGGCCATCCAGCTTCTGCTTAAAAACCTCCAAAGAAGGAGGTTGTCTGTATTCTTGTCTGTATTTCTCTCTGTTTTTCATCTTCTTCTCTCCTCTCCACAACTCCTGGTGATATATTTTCCAACCCCCTTATCTGTCTTTGCCTCACCCTGTTCTTCTCCCCATGTTTCTTGCATGCACTTGTCTTGTCCCTCAATCCTTCTTTTTTCACCTCTTTTTATGTTTTCTTCTTCTTCCTCCTGCTCCTGGCTGAAATATTCTCCTTTCTTTCTTTCTCTCTTTTTCTTTCTACTTCTCTCTCTCTCTCTCTTTTTCCCTTTCTCTCCTTTTGCACTGTCAAGTCCTGGCTAAATGTGTTCCCCTTCCCTCTCCTTCTCACCTCTTCCCACAAGTCCTAATTGCTGTAAGATGGTGAAATGACACCCTAGCCTAAGAGGCACTTGGGGAAATGTCCAATAAAAATCATTAAAACTTCATATAAAAGAGAAGCAAAAGGGCCAAAATATACAAAAACATTCACATGTTTCAATTAAAGGACAACAAAATATATAATATTAAAAGCATGGCAGAACAGAGCAATATTCTCTTCTTATCTAAAGCTGGATAACATGCCTACTGCTATCAAAAATGACCTTTCCTGAGTATCTAGCAAACTATCTTTAATCTGGCTTTTTTCTAAGATCTGTTTCTTCATCACAGCTTTGGCAGAAGAACCACTATGGATGTAGAAAAATACCATTACTGTAATGACCATAGGAGAATGGCCAGGAAATTTATCTTAACATAGCACTGGTTGAAGTGGTTGGAGGATTTAAGGATATGAACTCCTGAACAGTAACTTTTTTGAGTTCTGAAAATTAAGACACTGCAACTTGAATTTCCCACACTGGAAAAAAAAAATTCTGAAGCTTGAAGGGTATATTAGCCTATTAGAAAGCCAGGAAACCACTTGTACGGCTGTGGGGCGTCAGCCCTAGGTTAAAAAAAAACTTTAAGTATCAGTGTAATTCAGAAAAATATGTACTGCTCTTGCCAAATGAAGGGAGGATGCCAAAGCATGACCTTATCAGTGTGGAAACCTCCTAGGCATTGTCTAGAGATTTATTGAACATGAAGAATGGAGCAAAACTGAAATGCAACATCCTTTTTGTAAAAATGGTGGGAGCACTCACCCAGACCAAATAAGTTTCTTATTAATTCTGGACCCTTGGCTTCAGGAAAGGAAAGTAACAAACCAATGACATTTTCCCATGCTGGGATTCCTTAGTCTTCATATCCACATGACAATTTATTTCTATCAATGTCATATGTTTAAACAAAATCATGAACCCTGTGAAATCCCCACTTCTCAAGGTATCAAAGAATCAAATGGGCAGTAATATAAAAACTTGTCTTTATTTTTTCGTTTTATATTTTGTCTCAAAGGTAAAGGCAACATGAACTGTGTGTTTTTGCATACTAGGAAGAATCAGCATTTATGTACAGTACTTTGCTGTCAAGACAGCCCACAATGAAAAATATATAAAATCTCTCTGTAGTGGAATTTTGTGTCTCTAAACATCTACCAATCCCGTTTTATCTCTTAGTGCTGACATTTGCATTGGGCCATCTTTACTGTGTTTATAGGACCTAAGAATTTTAGATGTAAAGTCTAAAGTTCTATCAAAAATAGATTTGGTGTTGCCTCCCAGGATGATACTGCCTTCAGTTAGGGCAAGGAGATGCTGAGGTTTTTTTTTTTAAAAAAAACCCACTTTGTTTCTCTCCATTATGTAATAGGTTCCTCATGTCATGTTGGCATCACTGTTTCAAACTTTTGCAAACTCATGGGGGTGGCGGCAAAACAAACTTTTCATACATAAACCCTAATCCCATCCCTTATAAACAGTATTATGAAATAAATCTTTCTGTCTGAACTTAACCAGTTTCTGCATTTCTACACTTCTATCCCCATATTTACTCTGGTAGAAATATTACAGGGGCCAATAACATTACTCATAATATCAGAGGAACATGTACTTGCTCTGTTATAGTGCTATTATTCCACTTTCAACATCCTGTGCAATTCTGGAGTTTTTAGTTTACTAAGGCCAAAGAGCTCTCTGGGTGAGAATTTTAAATGCCTCTCCCTAAACTGAAAACCCCAGGATTCCAAAGGATGTTGAAAGTGGAATAATAGCACTATAACAGTGTAGTGTGGAAATGGCTGTAGTAAGTGCTCATGATTTTGAAACTTTTACTCTGATGGACCAATAAAACTGAAAATATTTTATAACAGACCAATTTCCTTTGAAGTTTTATTTTTCTGTGCCTTCTTCATGACAAATTCTTGAGGGATCTCCCCAACATCATTTCCTGGGCAAAATAGGTGGCTGGCTTAACTGTCCTTCTTTAAGGTAAGTGACCATGATTATATCAAATTATTGATCATAATTTATGATGCTGGGCAAAGACACACTCTGTGTACTAAAAAAAGGGCCTGGGCTAGCAATTGGTTGTACAGAATACTGCTTGTTCTGCTTTAGCACTGAATCTCTTTAGCACAGATATCTCACAAGATCAGGACAATATAGATATATATAATAAATCTCCAAAAAGATATTTGAATATAATTTAAAATTTACCCTTGTTTTCCAGTAATGATCATGGAGTTGCAGCCTGGGTCAGCACTTCCTTCCTATCCCTGAACAGATCTTTGGGCTTCAATAAATCATAGCCTCTGCTTTACATCCTTGGACTCTGCCAGTGACAAAGTCTACATACAATAAAAAGATAATCAATTTGCAATCAATTGGCACCAGAGGCTTGATTAAAGAGAAGCTGATTGTCTAAGGTATGCCATTAGAAGAAGGACAAGCCAAGTCAAATGATATATAACAGCACAACTCCTGTCAACCCAAAGATGCCCAATGAGCAAGTTAACTGCCTGCAGGTTTTGTAGATTGCAGACAGCACTGTGACTCAGTGTCCACAGGCAAAAGATCCTACCTGTTCCACTCATGGGCCCTTTTTGCACGGCATTTGCCATGCGAAAGGGCCTCTGAAGTGTTACGCAACTGTGAGGAGCCATCCACTTGATGTCCTCACGACTGCACGATGCTGCCGGGGCCAGCGGGCACCAATTGCGCACAATTTCATTTTTGGCTTCTAGCCAAAAATGGTGCATGATTGCGCATCGCTCCAGGGCCCCATGTGCACTTACTGTGCATGTGGAGCCTCCGGAGCTATGATGCTAGTGCTTCCTGCTCCAGTGCAGTCTGGGAAAATCCCAGGCTGCACTGTGGAAGGAAGAGGAGGAGCCCTCACGCTGCTTGCTTGCTAGCAGGCAGCGGTTGTGGAGGCAAAGCAGCGGGGACACAAGAGCCTCTCGCAAGAGGCTGCTTGCGTGATCCCCGCCCCCCAGCGCCGTGAAAAGGCAAGGTGCAAAAAGAACCATGGGCATTCATATTACGCAATGCTGAATGGAGGACTTGCCAATTTATTTATTTATTTTAAATACTTTCAGTATTTAAAGTCAAATCAGCTTTCCAAAGAGCATGTTCACTGTCTGTCAGGTAAGCACATGAAATTACTGTTTCAATGACAGATTAGCCTCTGAGTGAACTGTATAAGATTGTGTAGAAAGTACTTTGTCATTCATTCTGATCTTATTGTGCAGAAATCATATTTCTTAAAAATCTTGATTTTAATACAAAGTTTCTCCAAATGGCAATGGAAGATGCTGCTTTGAATGAAATCAGAGTCCTCTGAAACCACCATGGGTAATTGGTAATGCAGCTCTATAGGACAACAGGAACAAGGGAAAAGTTGGTTCTTGTGGGTTTTTTGGGCTTTGAGACCGTGTTCTCGTTGTATTTTCTCCTGACGTTTCGCCTGCATCTGTGGCTGGCATCTTCAGAGGAATGGTAAATTGGAAGTGTAGTGGAGAATATATATGCCAGTCTCCTCCTCCAGAGGGGAGGGAGCAATTAGCATAATAGTCCTATTGTGTGTATTGAATACTTGTTCCTGGAGGGAGACTTCCTGAGCCCAGGTGGGGCTTGTCAGGGCTCATTAGTATCTTTTGTGGTTTGATTTTTCTGTTTTTCAATACTGGCAGCCAAACTTTGTTGACCTTCCGAGTCTCCTCTTTCCTGTTAAAATTATCCAAGTGTTTGTGGATTTTAATGGCCTCTCTGTGTAGCCTGACCTGGTAATTGTTAGAATGGTCCAGAATTTCTGTGCTTTCAAATAACATTCTGTATCTGGGTTGGTTTATAGTGTGTTTATAGTGTGTTCTGCTACTGCTGATTTTTCTGGCTGGATCAGCCTGCAGTATCTTTCGTGTTCTTTGATTCGTGTTTGGATGCTGCGTTTTGTGGTCCCTATGTAGACCTGACCACAGCTGCACGGTATGCGGTAAACTCCTGCAGAAGTTAGGGGATCCCTCTTGTCCTTTGCTGAGCGAAGCATTTGCTGAATTTTCATGGTTGGTCTGTAAATTGTTCGGAGGTTATGTTTCTTCATGAGTTTCCCTATTCGGTCAGTGACTCCTTTGATATATGGTAAAAACACATTCCCTTCACTCCTGTGGTTTTTTCAGGGTCTTGAGGCCCTTCTGATATCTGAGCTGGAGTACCCATTAGCCTGTAGAGCCCAGTTTAAATGATTCAGTTCCTCATTCAAGAGGTGAGGTTCACAAATTCTTTTTGCACAGTCTACCAGAGTTTTTATTGTGCTCCTTTTTTGTCCTGGGTGGTGGTTGGAGTCTTTGTGTAGATATCTGTCCGTGTGTGTAGGTTTTCTGTACACCGTGTGGCCCAATCGATGGTTGGGTTTGCGGGTGACTAGGACATCTAGAAATGGCAGTTTTACCTCATTTTCTTTCTCCATGGTGAATTGGATGTTTAGGTGGATGTTGTTTAGATGGTCCAGAAACCAGGTCAGCTGTTCATCACCATGGCTTCAAATGATGAAGGTGTCATCCACATAACGGAACCATGTAGTGGGCTTTTTCGGTGCTGTTTCCAGGGCTTGCCTTTCAAAGTGCTCCATGTAAAAATTTGCTATCACCAGGTTGAGAGGGCTTAAAGTCAAAAATGCTGTACGCTCACACATCGCTCTGGCACCCCACGTGCACTTACCTGGCGTGCGGTGCATCAGGAGCCGGGCCGATCTCGCTTCCTGGGCAGTGCAGGCTGGGAAAGGTCCCAGGCTGCACTGCGAAAGAAAGAGGTGGGGCGCTCACGCAACGACAAAGGAGCTGCGGAGCCCAAGCAGCAGGGAAACAGCAGGGAAGCGAGAGCGTTCCTTCGAAGGCTTCTCATGCGAGGACCCCAACCCAGCAGCATGAACAGGTAATGTGTGAAAAGGGCCTCAGAGTGAGAACAGTGCCTTGGAAAGTGGGTGTGTGTATACTCCTTCATTGTTTGAGTTGGTGCTTTTTTATTTGAATGGCACACTCTGTGGAACAGTGGTTGATGGTTAAGGCATCATGCTTAATGACACAACAGGGGTGGGCCCTGCCTTCTGTGACATCACAATGAATTATCCCTTAGGTTTTGGTCTTGAGATCTCAGAGGAACCCTAATAAATACAGTTGCATACCTGAGAGCCTTTCCTGTTTTAGGGCCTTTCTGCCCTACACTGTTATAGTGCTATTACTCCACTTTCACCATCCTGTGGAATTCTGGGGTTTGTCGTTTACTGAGGCCAAACAGCTCTCTGGCTGAGAATTCTAAAGGCCCCTCCCTAAACTGCAAACCCCAGGATTCCATAGGATGTTGGAATTGGAATAATAGCATTATAACAGTGTAGGGCAGAAGGGCCCTTAATGTTTTTCTCCAGTGAGTGATTTTGTAAAAAGAAGGAAGGAAGGAAGGAAGGAAGGAAGGAAGGAAGGAAGGAAGGAAGGAAGGAAGGAAGGAAGGAGCGAGCTTGTCAGGAACTGATTCAAACACTCAGAATAAACACGAGAAAGCAAGTTTTATTATTGAGCATGAACAGAGTACAATGACTTCAGTGATTCAAACTGAGGAAGTTTCCAGAGGCGGTAAGTTATAATGCTACCCTTACTCCCACAAGCCAATTACAGATGATCTTGCTTCTATAACCTGTGAGCTGTTACCAGGTAACTATCTGGTGAGAACTCTGGATGTTTTCTTAATGGTGCTTTAGGAATGTTACTATAGTGTGCAGCTGCAGGCAAAGCTATCTAACTGCTTAGACTACATGTTACAAGCATCTTACTACTACATAGCCCATCCATAATACTTTCCCAAACTAATTATGGAGGGAACCCCGACAAAGCTTAAGGAGAAATAGGTTCATCTGAGGATCATAAAAAAGGGACACCACAAAAAAGCAATAAATAAGGGGACACTATTAAACTATTTGCTCACTTAAACCACTGTGATATAAAAATTCTTAATCAGGAGCATCCAATGCTTTGAGATTTCAGAGCGAAAACTAGGGATGTAAAAAGTGTTTTTAAAAAATGATTGAAAGATTGTGTTTCTTGAGTGTCAGGAAACCCTCATGAGAAGAATCCCTGGCTGAAGAGAATCTTCAGAATCTTTGGAATTCGGGTCTTGTTCTGTGAAAAATATGCATGTTCAGAATACGTATCCAGCTCCAGCATTTTCTGCACAGAAAGCAGCATTTTCTGCAGAGAAAATAATATTTTTGCAATACAGCTTTCTAGGCAAAATAATCATGTGGGAACTTTGCACAGAATAAGTCTCCAGTTGAGAATAGTCTTTGAAAATTGTGACATTTTTGAAGACTTTCTCATTCTTGGGTGAAAATCACTAAAATTGCTCATTGCTTTCTTAAGAATGAAATTAATGAATATTTACACCCCTAGCCAAAACCTGGGCTCTAGTCATAGCTTCTGGTGATGTGACAGGATGATCCCCCATGCTTTGTTTGACCATTTTCTGGGTAGAAAAAGGGCTTTTTATTTTATCTATTTTATACTGAGACTGTTGGCCTGCTAACTTCATTTTTAAAAAGTTAATGGGATCATTTTCAAGATGTTCGGTTGTTCTTTTTTTTTTTTTTTACTGAAATGAAAATTGGGCAATATCTTTATTAGATCAATAAACATAGTGCCAAAAAGTCAAGCTTTCAAGTCCGGCAGAACCCTTCAGGCCAGATGTTACAGAATATTAGAATGAGGACAGAAACAGAAATATTGAATTAACATCCTGACAAGAAGTTAAGGCCATGTGGGCTGTTATTTGACTAAAGCCACAATGGATTCGACAGCTTTAACATGCAGTTGAAGTGATTCGTGGATATTTTGTGGGCTTTTCTGTTTCTCCCTATCACAAATTTGACAAAAAGATCTGAAGTCTCAAAAGTTCAACTTTTAAAAATGTTAGAGTTCTAATAAAGATATTATGCGATATACACAGCTTTGATTATTTTTTCTTATTTACAAATGCACCTTATTTTATAGGAATCTATTTAGACCTTGATTGAGATTTTATGCATGTTTCTGCAATGCTTCCTTATTCTTTTGTTACATTCTAAGTCTGTTGATTTGCATACTATGGCCTAGATTGCTATGTGCCATGAATCCCAAGCTACTCACATGTAGTATTGTTGTTCTTTGCATCACATTTCCAAAATGTCACAGATTTCCAGAATAAAGATGAAAAGGAGAGACCGGACAAATCTATGTTTTATTTCACAGGATCTAGTTCCAAAAGATCATCCACACTGCACAATTGTAACAGTCTGATCCCACTTTAAGTGCCATGACTCTATCCTATAGACTCCTGGTATCTGTTGTTCTTTGAGGTACTCATGCTACTGCAGTAGAGCTATTTGGCTCAGAATTTAAAGCACATCACCAAACTACAAATCCCAGGTTTTCATAGGATGAAGCAATAGTACTTGAAATAGGATCAAACTGTTACTGTTGTGCAATGTGGGTATCTCCTGTATCTGTTTATGCACTTATTTTTCTCTATTACTGTTGTTGTAAATATATGTATACAGTTGTCTGTGTCTGTGTACCTGTGTTTGAATAAATAACATATCTTGTTAATTGCAACCCCCTTCCTGTTTTTGTGTGTCACACAGTTATAAGGTCTCCGGAGGAGCTCAACTCTCATCCTTGAAATCTCAGATGAGGCAAGAAGAATAGGGGGAAATCCTTTATCCTTTATTCTTGCACAGTCATTTTTAGGGAAGGATCAAGACATGTAGTGAGGACTGCTGAATGCTGAATATTGAGAAGCTAATTCTTCCTGTGGTGTCTCAAGTGGAAGCAATTGAGGGACATAAAACAAAACTTAACAGACTGTGTCCGCCTCCGTCTTTAAAAATCACTTCATTTTCAGAGAAAGCTTTCCCTTGAAGTTTCTTTTAAATGCTTTTCTCCTTTTATATAATGAAATGCTTAACATTTGTACAGTGCTTTGAACTGTTCAAAGAGCTCTACATACATTATCTAATTGGAAGGATTTGCAACAGAGTTGGCCCATGAGCCGCTGATGCCTCTCCTTAACAGTTTTTGTGACCTTTGCTGTCCCTTGTCCCTCCATATAACTGAGGTGGTCAAAACAAAGCAAACAAAGAAAAACCCCTTGAAACAAAACAACAAAAACAAACCACACATGTTTTTCCATGCAAATAACGCAGATACCATGATTTTAAGGTGAATTGTCCTCCCAGAATTTCCTGAAAGCACAATCTTAAAATTAAAAACAAGGTATATGATGTCACTGTACCTTGTATACTTGTAGGTAAAGAAGCGGTTATTTTTAAAAATATTAAACCTAAAATCAGTTCTAGCATTTAACAAAAATACCTGCTGAATCTGTTTCTTTACAAACTTCCCAGGACTTATTCATGCCACTCACTTATAACACTATGATCCCATTTTAACATCTATGATTGCAACCTGTGGAATCCTGGCCTCTGTAGTTTGATGAGGCATTATTGCTCCCTGGCTGAGAATTTAAATGCCCCTCCTAGAATTGCAAATTCCAGGATTCTATAGGATGGAACCATGGTAGTTAGAGTGGATTAATGCTATAATTGTGTGGTGTGAATGTACCCCCTGCCCAACAGCTTGGCTACTATCCCTTGCCTTTGTATTATCAGATAGGAAGTAAATAATTGCAATATATCCAGCTAAAGGTCTTTTGACTACATGGTGGCTCGTTATTTAAAGGCAACTATGTTTAAAATGGATCATGCTTCCTGGAGGCATGATCCTGAAGGCTGGAAAGCAATCCTTGTTGAAATCACACAGCTATTTTTATTGTATATTTTATTTTATTTGCTGCTGCACTTTCAAAATTCAGACACATAGTGGATTCAGTGGAAGCAACAGAGGGGGGATCCAGCCCCCAATGTATTTTAGGGATCCAATGAAGTCCCCCAGGTTCTTGGATGTGACCTATCTTTGTCTTACAAACAAAGAAATTTATATACTTCAAAACAGTATATAATATCTTCCTATATATTGCATCCTAACAAACCCTTACGAAAGTTATCATTGGGAAATCAGATACACTATAGGCTTGTTATCCTAGTGTTCTCTTTTCATAGTGATTTGGACATATTACTAACATTTTCTACAACTCATTTCACTTTTTGCCATATCTTTTTCAATCCCTTTGCCTCATGCATGAAAATATTCTAAAAGCATATTGTTGTTTCCAGTTTTTGTAAGGGGAATTTAGGATAATCTCAGCAAGACATGTCCATTGCTTACTAAGCTCAGTCTAATATGCTAGGATCACGGTTTAAATTAAGAAAAATCTTCCAAGGAAAATGAGTCTGCTAGGTGAAGCGATTTGTCTCTGTTATTATACAGGCCACTGATTTTTTGTGAGGTAAAAGGAGGTAAGAGACAACAATAAGCTAGGTGAAATAACGTCAGCAGGGGGACTTGTCTGTCTGTGTGTTCACATGCGTTTTTGTGCTAATCCAATAAAATCCATATAAAAGCAATATCATAGTTCAGTGTCTGCCTAAGGTCAATTTTTTACCATATGTCCCTTGGCTGCTATCCAGCTCTACCTCATTAAATCACATAACACACTAAGTAGCATTTCTATTGATAGTTCCTCTGTTGCTATAATAAGCCTGACACTAATTGTACACTGAATAGAATGTTTGATAATATCTTTAAATGAATAACTAAACTTGTCTGTTGCTGTTGCTGTTTTATGGGAGAAAATTAAAAAAAATGTATTAAGTGTAACTTCCTCCTTAACCCATGTTCTCACTGTTCTCTACATTTTTCTTAAAAAAATAAAGCTATCTGAATTGGAATGTCACCTGCTGTGCAGTTCCTGCACATGAGCAATTGGCCACAGATTTTATGGCTTTCTTTTTGTTACACAGGGGTTCATAGATCTGTACATATGGCATCTGAGAACTTAAGCTGATGAGTCTTATTTTCCCTTATTCTTAAATAAGCTTTTGAGATATAGAATTGCTACAGCCCAGTCCTTGCACACTATAATTGTTTACAAACATAGGAGAATATTTCTGTTCACTTTCTTTAATGCAATGGCTTTTGCTTAGCTAACTAGGGATGCCAGAGAAATCAAAATAGAATCTGTCTCATATTGAATTTTTAGCGTTCTGACAAAGGGGATGGCGTACTGGGTCAGATAGATGAACAGTTGCAGAGGTTCCATGACATTTAAATGAAAGTGAGAATCATCAAAACATTCACAGAAAATATGCACATGCATCTTCAAAATGTTACAGTGGTTTTCAGATTTTATGTAGGCTAGTGTGAAGTGGGGAGGGGGGAACTCCTGAAACAAAGGCCCTTTTCACATTGCATTTGCCATGTGAAAGAGGGCCTAGAGCGTTGTGCAATTGCGAGGAGCGATCTGCATGACGCGCTTACAATCAAGCGATGCTCCAGGGGCCGGCAGGGGCCCATCGCGCACCTTTTCATTTTCGGCTTGAGGCCGAAAATGGTGCACGATTGCGCATTGCTCTCGGGCCCCGTGTGCACTTACCTGGCGTGCGGAGCCTCTGGAGCTGGGCTGGTCACGCTTCCTGCCCCAGTGCAGCCTGGGAAGGTCCCAGGCTGCACTGCGGAAGGAAGAGGTGGGGCTCTTTTGTGAGCAGGCAGCTTGTGCAGAGCTGAAGCAGCAGAGAAGGGAGAGCCTCTCAGCAGAGGCTGCTGTGCGATCCCCGCACCCCAGCGCTGGAACAAGGTAAGGTGCAGAAAGGGTCAAAGTCAGGTCAAAAAGTCTCCCATCCATTTCAATGGCTTTGTCACTAAGTTAATTTATCCTCCTGTGTTCCCTCCTGGCTACCCTTCCTTCTTTCCACTGAGACCTCTTTCTTGGCCAAGCTTGCAGTAGGCTCTCATATAATGATCCAGAACAGAATATGTTAAATTTCTAGTACACCATTTTTATGGTCTGGAGTCTTTTGAATTGAATCCAAAGCTAGCCCAGTGTCAATACCCCTCCCCATAAGCTATAGTTAAAAAAAGGCAAGAGGAAACAGCATGTCCTTTGAAAAATATAATAGCAAAATATAATAAAATCCAAGTCCTAGCATTTCCATCTGGCAATTAAGTTTATTTCACTTTTACTTCCACTTTCCCATTCTTCAAAGAATCATAGTGCCTTTTTGCTTCATTAATTCTCAAAATGCTGCCTCCTATTCCAGATACTTGGATCTTTCTGTACCCTACAATGAGTTGCCCTGTTGTAATGCAAGAAAATGGACACTTGAGAGACAGCATAGATTCTTATAAGTGTCCTCAGTGGATCTCTGAATGTAATTTGGGTTGTAATTCTGATGCAACCTCACCTTATCTCAACATCACTCACATTCACACAAAAATAGAAAAATTTTTTTTCATATAATCTGTGGGGGCAAGGGGTGGATTCGGTAACACTACTCAGAGAATGACAATCTGGATAACAGTACACAGAACAGAGTGAGAGGAATTCATATATATCTCTTGCTAACTGGCCAGTTCAGCACTATTCTGTTCAACAAATAACTATGGTCATTTCCACATGGGCTTAAAGAAACGGTGCAGAGTGTCCTCCAGGGAGGATTTCTGCACCTGGGAGCAGACTGGGTCGGACCTACTTACTGTAGTTCCGCACCTCAGCCCGCTCCCAAACGACCCGAAGTGGTTGTCCAGTGTGCTTTTGAAAGACCACTTAAAACAGGTCTTTCAAAAGCATGGAGCGCGCCACTCCGTTCCCATGCTCCGGTGCAGATTTGCAGGCTTGCACCCGTGTGAGCCTGCGATCTGCTGGGGGCGGGCTTTAGGCTGGCAAGCTTCAGCAATTGGTCGAGACCCTCGACCAACCAGAAGTTGCCATTTTCATCCCTGGAGCAGTGTGGAGCGATGAGCACGCACTGCTCCGGAGCACCACAGACTGGACCAGGGAGCCAAAAAGTCCGGTAAGTACCAGCACGGTGCGATTCCCTCGCCCCCTGTGGAAATGGCCTTTGTCCTTTTGGAATCAGAGAAAAAAAGTCATTGGATATTTTTTTATACAGTACCTTTTGTTTAGTGAACACAGAAAAAACATGTTTCTCTCTTTACTAATCATTCTACCCAAAGCAGCTGTGGAAATCCTATTATCTTTCTCTTTAAGGAATGGCTGTATTCTAAATATTGGAACTGGGCTATTTTTTTTAAAAAAAATTCTAGGTATGAAATAGGAAGGAAACCATTTTTATTTTATTGGGTTAAATCCTGTTTTAGTCTCAAGTAAATACATAGAATTCAGTGGGGCTTAACCTACCTAAGTGGCTAACAAATCCAATTCATTTCAATATAAGTATTCAAGTTGCACTTAAAATTAGATTTGGACCTCTGTGCTCTTGTGCTTTTATTCTGTATTAACTTCCTTATGTTTGTTTTTATTGGACTTGTTTTATTAACTTCTATTGTTCCGTGAATGCAATGGATCATTCATTTATTCACATACCTATTTTAGAAGGTAATGTGCACTGCAAACCTATGTTGGTTTATGAATTTTTCAACTAGAGACTTCTCTCAAGAAATCTTTGAACTGAACTTTGCTACGGATGCTATAAATGTTATTCTGGAGCCCCTAGTTCCTCCTCTCCAGAGAACCCCATGCTCTGTGACTGTTAAGGAAATAGAAGGACTAATAATTCAGTTTAAGTCTGTGAACTAGTATCAATGAAACTTCATGGGCCCTTTTTGCACCTTACCTTTTCGCGGAGGTGAGGGGCGGTGCTCGCGTGAGAAGCCTTCAGAGGAAGGCTTTCGCGTCCCTGCTGCTTGGGCTCCACAGCAGCTTCCTGGTCGCACGAGCGTCATGCCCGCGCCCTGCCCCTTCCTTCTGCAATGCAGCCTGGGAGCTGTAGGCTGTGCTGGGGGCAGGAAGCGTGACTGGCCAGGCTCCAGAGGCTCCTCAGGGCAGGTAAATTCGCCCCAGGCCCCTGAACCATTTTCACCATTTGGATCTAAAAGCTGAAAATAAAAAGGTGCATATGCGCTGCGCATCATGCTCTTGAGCGTCGTGTAAATGTGAGTGTGTCATGCAGACCGCTCCTCACATTTACGTGACACTCAAGGGGCCCTTTTGCTTCCAAAACGCCATGCGAAAAGGGCCATGGACTGGCAAGTATACTTCCTTCACCACAAGTGTCCTGCCATTTTGCGGGCTGTAGCTTGTATGCTTAATAACATGCTAAGCTTTTGCTTTCTTCTCTGTGCCTGGATACTCTCTTCCTCCCCACCATTCATTCATCCAACTGAAAGAACAGGGTATGGGGCAAGAGCAGTTCTACTTTTGCATTTCCATGAACCTGTCATACATAGCTGAGATACTGTGCTGGTTGTCATCAAGCATGCAGTGTCAAGAAGAAGGAGAAGGAGAAGAAGAACCAGCAGCAGCAGCTGAGTGATTTTTTTTTTGACTGATTGTGTGGGAAAGGCATTTATCTCCAAGGGTGTAAAGTTTTGATCACTTTAACTCAGTTTTAGTCAGCACTATCCTAGGTCAAAATGACATGCAAAGAATTACGGGAAAGATCATTTATTTTAATCAGAAGACACCCAGTACAGCTGTGAAAGAAAGCAAAATCTGTCTCTGAGAATCTTGCTTTGTAAATACTAACAGCTCCACCACAATTAATGCAGTTAACAACATACTGCACTGCCCATAATTACATCCATATTAGGAAAAGAAATAGCTAAAGCTTCCACTTGCTTGCCAAAACTGTTTCCTAAGGAATAATTATTTTGACAAATATGCAAGTAAAAATAATACCATTCTGTTCTAGAGGTTTTGATTTATTTTATTATATATTTGAAATTGAGAAAGCAAGGGATAATCTCACCCTGAGGAATATTCTGAACCAAATTTTGTTCAACAAGCCAGCCTGTCATTTTGGAAAGAGACTGAGAAAAAAAAATGGAGCTTGGGAACATCTCAAGGTGCAAGTTGTTCCCCTGGAAGATATGAGTGGGTACAGTGGATTTTTGAACATCTTTTGGAGTGTTATGAACATCCTCCCATGCTCAGCCTCCATATTGTACATAATGAGAAATTCTGCAGAACACCTGTAAGCTTCTAGGGACCCCATTCTACAGAAAACCAAAACCAGAGTAAAAATATCCCAGAGTAAATACTGCAGTCCTGATATTCTTATTGCTTAGAAAAAGAAACAATGACTGGCATGCCTCCACAGAGGTCCCATGTTGTAGACAATTGGGAATGCTAATACAACTACTGTTCAGTTGAATGTTATAATGAACATCTTCATGAAGCATGTGGAGGGGAAGTTTTTACCTCAGAGCACACTTTACCTCTTTGAATACTCCCTCTAATACACCTGTTTTAAGTTGATGGGGGTCCTAATCAGGTCAGTGATACTATGAAGGACATGCTGCATACTGGATTCAGGACTAACAACATTCTACCACTGCTACCACTAGTACCCTCTCACCCCAGAATTTGCTTCCACAAGATGTGGTAATGGCCACAACCTTGGATGGCTTGAAAAAGAGATGAGAAAAAATTCATGAAGAATAAGGCTAGAAATAGCTGCCTATCATGCTGGCTATATTACGTTCAGTGACAGAACTAGAGTCAAAAAGAATGGCATGTGGAGTCTTCAAAGTGCTTTCTTGTTAAATACAGTACTGCTCTGTGATGGCTGTACTACTAGTCATAGACTACAGGGAGAAAGAGAAGGAGGTCCAAATTCCATTCCATGAGAAGCTATTTACAAAAGCTGCTATAAATATAGAATATCCTTCAATGGGGAAATTAAAATGAACTAGATGACCTTTTGGCATCGTTTCATCTCCCCTACTATGAAGCCACTATACCAGTGAGGGGAAAATACAACCTATGGGCCAGAAACACCTTCTAGAGCCATATTTTTTAATTTGTTTGTTTGTTTCTGCCCCCAAAAGCCATGGAAGCCCCTCATTTTTGGCTCTCCCTTGCTGTTTTAAGCCCAGGGCAGACTTTATTTTCAAGAAGGCTGAATTCTGGTTCACACCCTGCTAGGAAAAAGGCCTCTGTTGGGCCTTGAATGGTCCATCAAGGGCCAAAAATATTCAAATTGCCTCCATGCTCCAGGGCCTTTGAGGCATTTAGGTCCAAAATATCCATTTGGGAAGCGGGTTACTAAGGGGGTAGCAGCCTTCATGTTCCTAGGGGAAAATTGTCCCTCCATCTTCTAATGCTAC
Organism: Cyclura pinguis; assembly: GCA_030412105.1. NCBI lineage: Eukaryota > Metazoa > Chordata > Lepidosauria > Squamata > Iguanidae > Cyclura > Cyclura pinguis. Next base: position 206,325,413 of record CM059601.1, on the reverse strand, counting down.
ACAGCTTTGGTGACCCCAAATGAATGCCTGATGTGTGTGACTACTGACAGATTCACAGATGAACACCATTTATGCATGGAACTGTTTGTGAGAACCATCACTTCAGTGTGAGCCTATATTTGAGATTCCTACAATTTGCCTGCTTATTCTCCCTCAATGGGTGTAACAATGACACAATTCATGGCAGCTGTGTATGTAGCCCTCCTGTGGAGGTTTCAATTCACACAAATCCATAAATGCATAAACATTTCCTGAAAGCCAGGCAAACAACCCCAGTGATTCATGGAAGTAATTCAGAATATGGAAGTCCACTGAAAATTAATCTGAGTTCACCATGTCTCCCAAAATGTTAAACTAAAGGTGTTCTTAATGTATACATGTCACTTTGGGGTGAGTGAAATGGAAGAGACCAGTGTGGCATATGAGTCAGAGTTATGGAGCTTTGGAATATGATTCAGCCTGGGCACCTCTCATATCCTTGTTAATCCAGCAATGTGAAGCTGTCTCTTTTTATGAAATGTCAGCTAATGTGCAACAACAAATGACTCTCACTGCCAAGGAAGTAAACATGACTAGACAGAGGCATATGTCTGCTAACAAACTGCATTGGCTGATCATGTCCTGGAATTGCTACTGCTCTCTTTTTTTGAGTTTTTGTCATCAAATTTTTAATATGTTCGAAATCTTGCACTGATGTTCAAGCAACACATCCCAATACTATTTAAAATTTATTGAATGTTGGCAGTGTAACGTAGAATGTAAGTGACGTGTTCTCTGCTGTGAAGGTATATGATTGGCAGTAGATGGTCAGAAACAGCAATAGAGGTGTGGGCAGAATGAGAGATCAGGGATCCGGAAATGAGCAATGGAAAGATAAAGGAATCTGGGGGAAACATAAGAGCAGCCACTTCCCCAGGAGACTCAAGTGTGTCTTGAGACTTTTTCCATCCATAGCACTCTGTCCTTTTTCACAATAAAGCCCAAGTCTGTCACTTGCAAGATTATTACTTTGAAATATGAGTATGTGCATGACAATGTAACCCTGATCTGATTGGCAAGTATAACTCCCAGTGTTCTGAATGATTCTGGAAAGGATTTAAGATTATAGCATGTGAAAGTAGCAAGGGAATATGTATCAAAATTTGGATGTAGAAAGCAGCCCTGCTACATCTCAATTTAGCTGGGAAGGAAATGCATGGACACCTACACATGGATGACTTATTTTCTGTTGCTAATAATGAAGTCCACCCTCACTAAAACATGCCTCATTACACCTGGTTCTGTTCTTTAATCTAAATGTGACAGTGTCATACTCCTTGAATTCTCTGTCACATTCTACCCCTCTGGCAACTATCTGAATATCTCTTTATTGAGATGACATGCAGGAAGGAAAAGTCATGTTAGAGAAACTGTTTCACCAACATTTTAAATTTTTAATTTAAATCTTCTCAAAGAGCTCTCTCTCCACCTCCTGTATACAAAACTTATTTAGCATACAGGTGGGTGAACTCTGTGGATACTACATGATTTTTCTGAACTACTATGCCACACAGAAACATGCCGAATATATCATCTGAATCACTATGAAATCACTGCAGAAGTATACAGTCTTTCTAAGATCTTCTTGAGACCTTGAGTTATTCACAGTATTGTAGGATCTTGATAACCAATTTTGTATCTAAGTTGGTTCACAAAGGCAGCAGCTTACTTTCTCACTCTGAGGTGTGTTTTAGATTCATACCAACCTCATTCCATTTATTATCTAAGTATTTATAGTATCTTTCATTATCAATGTGCAACTTCCTATTAAAAGATATTTTAAATTTCTTATTCCATTCCTTAAAGGTTTAGCATGGTTTGAAACTGGTATTCTGACTTTCTCTTGCTGTCAGTCTGTCAGATCTGTACCTCATATTGGATACAGTCCACTCACTCTATGAAGCAGCACCCATGCAGGGAATATTGACATGACTTACAACATAGATTAAAACAAAGTAAGGCTAAAACCCTGATGGTGAAAAGGTTAAAAAAATTAAACAAACTATCCTATTAAGAGACTAAAATTTATAACAATTTCAAAAGTAACAGTCAGAATAAAAATACATAAAAAAGACCCGTCTGCATGACCAACTGATCACCAAATGACAGTTAAATAAAAATATATTTATTTGCCCATGAAAAGAGAGTAGATAGAGTAGACAGACCTCTCATGGATACAATTCCACAGCTTGCGAGCAGCCACAAAGAAAGCCCTCTCACATATCCTCAACAGATCAGCCTGTGAAAATGCCAGAAATGAGAAAAAGCCCTCTTTTGAGGATCTCATATTTAACATCTTGTAGGGAACCAGTGTGGTATAGTGGTCTGAGCACTGAACTATGACCCTGGAGACCAGAGTTTAATTCCCCACTTGGCCATGGAAACTCAGTGAGTGACCTTGGGCACATCACACACTCTCAGACCCAGGAAACCCTGTTATAAGTTCACCTCTGGGTTGCCATAAGTTGTAAATGACTAGAAGGCACACAACAACAAGAGATATTTTAAATAGAAAGCCTTGTTCCCGTGCACCTTGAAGATAGGTGTTCACAAGAGGTATTAGGTTGAATAGAAAGCTTGGACAGATACAAAAAGCCAGGTGGTATAGTGACTAAGAATATTGGATTGGGACTTGAAAGATCCATGTTCATAATTCCTATGAGCCATAGAATTCATTGAATGATCTTGGGCCATTCAATCTCAACCTGATCTACCTTGCATGATTGGATAAAATGGGGAGAAAAGGAGCCATGTGTGGTTCCTTAAGCTCATTAGAGTAAAAATGGAAGAGAAGGAAAAACACATGAGATATGAGAGACTAGGTCTTCCCAGCATTGAAGCAACTTCTCAGTAGACACTTCACAGATCCCCTTTCTTCCCAGTTTCTAATGCAGGCAAGAAGAATTTTAGACCCTGGAGATAAATCCAGCCTCCAAGCATCCCAAGCTGGATCATCAGGATGCCCCAGACAGCTGTGTCCTCTTCCTCATAATACTATTGTTTGGTGGTTTTCCTGGTTTGTACAAATTTCTCTGAAAAATTGAAAGACCACTTCTAAGGCTTAGTTATTTCAAAAGCAAGTTCAGGTTAAAATCTGCTGGTGTTACGTGGTCCCATCCTTTTGCCTTTGGCTCTGCCAATTGCTAGAATATGGCTTCTTGTAACTTTTCAGAAATCAAATTTTGTTCTTGGGCAGAAAGTGATTCCTTACCATTTAGCAGGTGATAAGGAGCTTTAAAACAAAACACAGCAAAGCCAGGCTAGGTTTTAATCAATAATTTGTTGCTTTATGATGTTGTTACCAAGATTTTAGCACAATTTCCTCTTGTTTTAATTATTACTTCTTTAGTTTTAAGGGTATGTGTAATTTTATTACCTTATATCTTAAATACATATAATTGTTTTAATTGTGAAGTGCTTGGATTATTTTGATGCAAAACCAATTAACCTAAGCTTGAGAATAATGAATACAGCTATTTCTTGAACTATTTCAACACATGGCAATTGTGCAAAGCATCTTTACCTTTTTGTTTTTCATTCCCTTCAACCCAAATCAATTTGGATATATACATTCATTTGTTATAAATAGGATTCAGGTTTTGTGCTAAAAACTGAGACTCAAAGTAGTCATCAGGGCTAATGCAAGGTCTGATGGAACATTTGGCAAAGTGCTGCGTGGTAGATTGTACCCTGCAGTAGTGGGCTGAGGTTGCTTAGTGTTCACTGAAGGACTGGGTGATTTAATCCCTGGTGTTTTAACAGTGCTCACTATGAACTTTTAACTGGGGACCCTTGCTCAAAGATAAATAGGCAAAAATGGCTCCAACTTGTGGTAATATTTTTCATTTGCAATGCACCCCTTCAGGGTATGAAATAGGATATAAAAACCCTAGCTTCAACCCCAGCAGATTCTAGTATGTAGTACATAGTGACTCAGATGACCATTCCTCCATACCCTCAGGTGCTATCTGAGTCCCTCTGCTGTGACTCTTTCTTCAGGACTGATAACTATCACCCTTTTTATCCAATCTGTCTCTATCCAACCTTTCTCACCTCATTTTCCAATAGTTTTGTATGCTTCCCAAGAGCATCTGGTTGTCAATTCAACTAAAAAACTTGGTTTAACTTTAATGGGAGTCCTCTCTACAGAAGTCCTGCTGTTATCCTCTGCTCGCATGGCTGCTTTGAGCTATAATTTCCCCAAATTCTAAGGAGACGCTGGCATTACAGATGGACCCCAACATCCCCCCCCCTTAGGATAACAGTTAAAAAGACTACTCTGGGCAAGAAGCTCTGGAAGTCCAAAGATGTTGCAGCATTGCTTTGGAAACAGATGAGAATTTAAGCACCTGATAAAAAGAGACCCTGGTCCAGAAAGGGATCAGTGCATCAGGGATGGCAGTTAAAGTTTTTTCTTGCCCTATTTCCCTACTGAAAATTTCTCCTCCTCAACCAGTACTTTCTCCAATTTTTTCTTGAATAGTTTTTGGCAGAAAGACGACAAGAGAGAAAGGTGCCCCCCCCCCGACATACCACCAATACACCAATCTGGATAATTTCCCCTGAGTTTTAAAGAACTGAGTATATTGGAGATTTCATGTGGGCCTACTTACCACATCTAAAGATGTGATTCATGACATATTTGCAATAAATCATGGCAAAAAGTTATTGTAAACAACATAACCAAATCTAAGCCTTGTGAATATTTTGTGAAAGCTTTAGCAGTGTTGAAGCAAAGCAGACCTGTACTGGAAAAATTGATGGGAATCTCATGTATTTCCTGGAGCTTGCTAAAATAAAGCAAGATACACGCAAGCTTTTTTAAATTCCAGCAGTTTTGATAAAAGGATTAAAGCATGTGTCTACTGATAATGATATTTAGTAGTAAAATATTATGGTATTCTGTTTAAATTTTGCCAAGTCATGCATCAAGAAACTGGCTGATTAATGACATCACATAGCCTGCTATACCATATAAAATACAGCCTCACACTAGTTTGCTCTGTGCTCATGACACAGAGAACCATTTGTCATAATGGCACACTGCTCCTGAATTACAGTGGGAATACTGTCAAAGTGTTCGTGACATTCACATTAATATCAAATGAATCAATTAAGATGAATAGGATGATGATGAATACTAAATACTTAATGATGTGTTTAATTAATGCTGAATTACAGTTGAGATCTCAAGGGAGAGACTGATATCCACGTAGATATCAAATAAATTAATGATCATTGCAGTGACAGGCAGTACAAAAGTATTTGAAGTGATAAAGTACCAAAAAATTTACCAGCAATAAATTGCAAATGATTAACATTTGCCTGAAATGATATTAATCATGCTGATCTGCAAAAAGGTAATAATTCATGCAAAATTAATAGCTGCATCTCCAGAATTTAAATTTTGCAGAAGTATTTTCTTAGCATTTTCATGTTTATTCTTCAGCTGAAAGTGAAAGAAAAGCACTGATATTTAAAACCAGTTCAAAATATGTTTCCCATCATATTGGCTTGTTGCTATGAAACTTCTGATATATAAAAATTCCCAACATGTAACACAAATCCCATTTTGTCCAGCCCTTCTCTTAAAATATTTGTTTCCAACTTCTCTTTGTTCATGATGAACATTAATTAAGATAGATTTAAATCCAGTTGTGAGTCTCACCTACAGTATGCCCATGAAATCAATAGGATTTACATAAATGTTGATTTATTATTCAACTATTGAGTCAGTGGGTCTACTTTAGCTGGAACTAGCAACTAGATTTAAAATTGGCTGTGTTTAACTAGTAGTTATAATTAATGGATCTAATAGACTGAAGATTAATTAAAAGCAAAACTAACAAAAGGCCATTAAAGCACAGCACATGTTTTAAAACTGCTACATGTTGGCAGACCGTGGGTGGATTTCTTCTCCCCTCAAGCAAAAACATTTATCAAATGTCTGTGTTCACTGTCTTGGTTTTTCCTGCTATATTTTGGTTGGCCCCACTGATGATGTTTTGAATGGAGGGGCATGAGCTTTGCCACAAAGGTTTTCCACTGGCTTTTGTTCCTGCATTTCATATCCGGTGAACAGATTGAATAGCCCTAATTTTTAGAGTTATAGTGCTCTTGATATAGCCTTATATCACTTTAGCACCATGACTCTAAAAAACAAAACAAAAAAACCCAAAACCCCAAAAATAAAAATAAAAATAGAAATAGACAGTTATAAATAGACAATGACGTTTGAGAAGAGGAGCATGGATAATGGAGGAGAAGCATATGAGGGAAGGTTCATAGAAGTTAGGTGTTAGGTTCATAGAAGGGATGATGGGAAACTACAGCCACACTACTCCTCAACCACATCTCAAGGGAAATGAAAGAAAGTATGAGAGGAAATGTATAGATCAGAGGATAGTGCTACGATCAGTAACAAACCAGGATAAACAAACAAACAAACAAAAAGCAGTATATTTATGGGACGGCTGAATGCTGGATTAGAAAATAAAAATTACAAGGTGTGAAATCTCAAAAGAGAGAACCCTGATATGCCTCAGAACTATTGAGCAGCACGAGTGAGCCCTTGAAAGGAATTAAACCATCAACATTTAAAGCAATTCAAAGCATACAATTAGAATGATTAAAAGCAGTTCAAAAAACAGAACAGTTAAAACAGGACAGCAACTTCTTAAAAAAACTTTTTCTTTTCTTTTCTTTTTTTAAAAACTCTTCTTTAAAAATTTTAATTTCTCAAAAACCTGTTGGAATACAAAAGTCTTTGACTGCTGACAAAAGGACAGCAAAGAGCAGGATTCTAGACTTCCCAGAGATGGGATTCCTGAGGCTAGGAAAAGCCCCCCCCCACACACACAAATACTGTATCTTGCCTTATCTTGGATTCCTATCCTGACACCTGTGTATGTGATGGGACTGACGGAAGTGTCTCTCTTGAGAACCTCAGGGCTTGGGGAGTCTCATATGGGAGAGATCAATGATCATCTGTCAGATAGCCTGGACCTAACTTGTCTATGGCTTTATAGGCCATAAAGAACATTTTGTATTGTGCCTAGAAACAGACTGGTGGCCAGTGGAGCTGCTGTAGCAAAAGAGTTGTATGGTTCTTACAACCCATCCCAATTAACAATCTGATTGAAGTTCTTTGTACCAATTGAACACTCTTCAAAACCATCTCCACATAAAGTATGTTAGAGTAATTCAAATGGAATATAACTAAGGTACATGTCACGTGGCCAGATCAGGTACCTCTAGGAATGGGACCAGTTGGTAAACCGGGCAGAAACCTCTACACTGAAACATGAGCCTCCAAGCAAAAGGAATACTCACAAGCTGTAAACTTGCATCTTGAGGCAGAATGGAACACAATCCAGCACAGGCTGGATCCCTATCCACTGCTCTGCCTTTTCACTGACCAGGAGAACCTCTGTCCTGTCTGAACTAAGCTTCCATTTTCTGCCCTCATCTAGTCCATTATTGGTAGCAGACACCATTTAAGAACTGAAATAGCTTCCTTGGAGTTTGGTGGGATGGAGAAATAAATCGGGAGTCATTAGCATAACCATAAACCTCTGGACAACCTCTCTCATGTAGATATTGAGCAGTATGGGTGCAACCTGGCTATGTGCACCAGGGTGTATACTTATGAGTTCTTCTGACAACATTAAAATGCATGAAAATCCATCTGTATATAAGAGGGGTGGGGAAAATATTCTGGGACAGTGGGTCATGGCATAATAGATGGCTAATTGTTACGGATGAAAGGTAATTTGTAAATGCCTAATAACAGTGAAGTGTAGATACACTCTAGTTCTTCTGAGTAATTAATACAGCAAAAGTCTCTGGAATGAATAATAAGCTAAGTTCCATTAAGATAAATGTTAACAGAAACAATGGTGGGTGCACAAAAGGATAGTCAATTTACTTTAGAATTCCTTTCCCTCAAGCTCCAACAAAACCTGAATCTGAGCATTTTTGAGAAAGTTTATTTATTTTCCATCTCATCCCTGCAACATGGACTCAAGAAGGTTCGAGACCATTCTGATCAGATTTATGTGTGGCTAGGAATGGACATGAGATGTATTTTGTGTGGCATTTTATCCTACGATTTCTAGGTTCATCAATACCATCATATTTCAAGATAATAAGGATTAGAAATATAAAGTGGGAGCAACTAAGGAGTGGCAACTAATGTGGTAGCATTACCATTAGTAGTAAGATTTACTCAGACAGGAATACAGGGAAACAAGGTTATTACTTTCCTTCAGCTATTTAATGCTTTTTATGGTAATTATAATTAGCTGGAAGGTACTGAATGGAGATCAGATGAAAGGCCTGCATCCAAAGATTGCCACACATTAATAGAAAGCGCTTCAGTGTGAATTGCTGAAGCCTCTTTCTTACCTTACACTATGCTCAGGAATGTTCACCAAGCTCCTAGAAAGGTGTTTTGGTGGAAGAACATGAAGGTGCAGCTATACTAAAGCTGATGGCATCCTTGTGCACATTTAGGGGTGCTTTCTGCTCTTTGAAGCCAGGCCATTTTACTGGAAGCTGTGCTGGAAATGGAGATCTGCGTAACAAAGTCTGGCACAAATGATCAAGGAAGCTGACCAAAAGGCAGTAGTGGTGGAAGTTGGAAATGCAACAATGCCTAGTGTTTGAAGAATTAAATATCTTAGGCCCTTTTCGCACGCCGTTTCTAAAGCGAAAGGGCCCCTTGAGCGTCGCGTAAATGGGAGGAGCGGTCCGTACGATGCACTTCCATTTACGCGACGCTCAAGAGCCGGACGCAGAGCAGACACGCACCTTTTTATTTTCGGCTCTAAGCCGAAAATGGTGCACAGTCGTGCAGTGCTCCTGGGGCCCACATGAACTTACCTGCTGTGCGGTGCGTCGGGAGCCGGGCTGGTCGCGCTTCCTGCCTCAGCGCTAGCCTGCAATTCCCAGGTTGCGCTGCGGTAGGAAGGGTCGGGGCGTTCGCGCGACGTTTGCGTGACCAGGAAGCCAATGCAGAACTGAAGCAGCAGGGAAGCGGCAGCGTTTCTGCTGAGGTTTTTTGCGCGACCACCACCCACCACCTCCGTGAAAAGGTAAGGTGCGGAAAGGCCCTTAGAGAAAGCAGCAGTGTTAATGAGTGGTTCAGCAAGCAAAAAATCACCTTGTGTCTTATCCAACTATCCTAACCTTTCTGATATTCTTTGGATCTCTCCACCACTTCTCTCCACCTCTTTTTTGCTCTTTCACTGCTCTGAAAGCAAAACTAATTTGGTTCTCTTCCTGTGCTAGCCTAGCACCCTTGGAGAAGTTTTCTATTTCTAATGGAATTCCTATAATAAAAGTTTAGTTTATTTCCTATGGCTATTGGTGTCAGTGCTCCTTAATCATAGTAGCTAGCTGCTACATGCATGCATACATCAGTCGAGTCAGACAGTTAACCTCCCTATTTCCCCTCTTGTTTTATTCGTTTTGTTCATTTTGTGATGTAGACAGATCTTCGGCATGACTTTACTCCCTCAGCCCCTGGCCTGTTTTTTTCCAACCATTTACTAGGAAGTAGGGAGCTTAGCATAGCACCCCAAGGAGCTATTCTATCTTTAGAAATAAAACCTATTTCTTTTGTTTCTCTTAAGCTAGTCCTTTGCTCTTTAATTACATCTCACAGAAATCCTAAACCCATTCCTTTAAACTTTCCTACAGTTTGGCCTCCATAAACCTGCCAAGTTGCTGTTTTTCTCCTGCTTCTGTAAAGAGCAGCTTTTTTGTTAATTTAAAGAACTATGTCCTGATATGAAAACTCTTATCTTCCCCATTTGTTACATAAATAATTCACAACTCAAGAAAACTGAAGATTTATTGGCATCTTGTTATAACAGATTTTTTAAACAATAAATGACCGTATGGATCTGTAGTGGTGGGAGAACATGCAGTAGCACTAGACATACCTGAGCAGTGGCAAAGATGAAGAAAACAGCCACTGACTGAGAAAAGTCATGGTGCCTGCTGTTGGTATGGACAGTGGAGGCCACATGCCTCCAATAATTGGTTGCAGTACAGAAACAGGTGCTGGCTAGGAGGGGAGGATGGAGTCAGGAGCAGGAAGAGGTCAAAACGGGGAGGAAGACACAAGAAGAAGCAATGTGGGGAGTCAAACAAGGAGCAAGTGAGATTCTTTATAGCAAGGCAATGGGAGTCCAGAGAAAGCAGAAGAAGAGGAAAGGACTGATAACATCGAGGCTGTGGTTGTCGTGTGCCTTCATGTCATTTCTGACTTATGGAGAACCTATCACAGAGTTTTCTGGGGATGAGAGTGCGTGATGTGCCCAAGGTCACCCCGTGGGTTTCCATGACCAAGCATGGAATTGAACCCTGGTCTCTAAGGATGTAGTCCTGTGCTCAAACCACTGACTATGCTTGCTTTCAATAACATCCAAAACAGAAGAGGAAATGCCTATCAAGCAGGAGGAAGTAGAGAGTGTTACAGTACTGAGCAGGACATCAGTTACAGTACTGAGCAGGACAGTAGGCCTAGAATCTAATATTTTCCTTTGAATGGCATCTGAAAAGATTTCCTGTCCCATTGACTTCTGATCAGTAGGCTATTAGTCATAATGAATATGCAGAGAGCCTCAGCTTTGTGAGATAGTACATGTTGCTGATACCCATGAGGAGGGCTGTTGCCTTGTAGGCTTCCTTCTGGGCTGTTTGTAGTAAGCAAGATGCTGAACTAGAGGAACCTTTGGTCTGATCCAGTAAGCCTCATCTTATGGTCATCTAGTCCCTTTGAAATCAATGAAGCCATCTTTTGGGAAGGTGAACGGCTTATAAAAACCACAGTTTTCACAAGAGTAGTTCTATTTGGACTCCTGTAGGCCATCTTTTTGTGGCTTGAATCACATTTGGAAATGTCAGCAGGTTCAGAACAAAGCCGAACATCTGAATGCTGTTGGAGCATTGTGACTCCCTTGTTACAACAGTTTCACTGGCTACTGGTCTGTTTCTGGGCACAGTGTAAAGTATTGGGTTATTATATTATATAAAGCCCTACCTAGCTTGGGACCTGGCTATCTGAAAGGCCACATTCTCCATTGGGAGTCAGCCCAGGATTCAACAATTTTTGGGAAAGGTTCTTCCTTTGGCTCTGTTACCATTAGAAGCACATAATACAGAAACATAAGAGAAAACTCTCACCCTTCTGAGGTATGCCAGACTACCTGAGTCTCTGTTTTGCTTCTGCTGGCAGGCAAAGGCATTTTTATTCAGACAGGCTTTCAAGCTGTTTTTAGGCTAAAGTTGTCTTTCACTGGTGGATCATCTGTATTTCTTTTTATTGATGAGTGTGTTTTAATTGATATATTATTCTGTTTAATTGGAATGTTGTGTTTTATCTGTATCTGATTATTGTTAACTGACTTCGGAACTATTTTTAGTGGAAAGGCTGGTTATAAATTTAATAGATAAATAAAAAGTAACAATTTATCAGATTGGGCTGTCAGTCTTTTCTTCCCCATATAATACCTTTGCCATTCAGCTTCTTATCTGTATGACAGTGTAATTTCCACATACAATCTATTGGTAATATGTTTTCTACCTCTCTAGCACATGCATCAGGCTTTAGGGCAAAACTGTATTAGACTTTCATTCCAAACCTGATTTGGAATCATTCAGGTGGTTATAGGGGGAAAAAAATGACTCCTGATGATATTTCATGAATGCTGGAAGACACGTGATCTCAGGCTTAATTGAAATGCCAGGAATAGTTGAGCTCACAGGTCCTTCACATCCATTTAAGCACCACTCAGAGAATATGAATTGTTATGACTATAGAAAATACAGCACTCTGCTGAGATAATGCATATAACATGTAATATTAAAGAGCTGAAATACCACTTTTTAAAGGATTTTCATGCCTTAATGCATAAAGTTGAGTATAATCATTACAATTAACATTGATTTTTGAATGTGCACTGGCCCTCATCCATACTCAGTTGCATGCCACTAACCATTGCACAAATGTTGATATGTGGTGCCTTCTGTAAATGCTCACAAGGAAACTAGACAAGCCTGAGTTTAAGAAGGTAAGGAAAGGTCCAAATGGTCACTCCAGTGGCAGAGTGAAGGTACAGAGCAGGAAGGGAAAGCTTTGGGCCAGAAGTGCCTTGACAGAATCCTTACTGTCTGGGCCGTGGCTTCTTCTCGTCTCTTCATCCCTTCTCAGCTGTAGGTTTCAAAATAGATTCCCTTTGGCTTCTAAAAAAAGCTTTATCCAAGACTAATTATCCTGGGTATGGGATAAGATGGGGGCACCTTTGTCTCCTTAATTATCCCCAACGGGGTAATCCTCCCCCCTTTAATTACTGTAGAGAAGCGGCATGTTGAGGGGTTTTACCCCCATTTTGACACTTTGGGTTGGGAAAATCCTTCAGTTGGATCTTTGTATGTGTACAGGAGTGTGCATGTATGAGTGTCTAATGTGTCTGCTATGTCTCAATGTGACTCTATGTGTGTGTGTTTGCATGTGTGTTATATGTGAATTTATCATAGAAGGGCAACATGAAGCAGAAAGTCCTGAGGCCTTTTCATACTATACAGTTATAGGACTTTGATTCCACTAACTGCCATGGCAAAATCCTATGGAATCATAGGATCTGTAGATTAGGAGGGGAACTCAGAATTCTCAGTCACAGAGCCCTCCTACTGCCTCATTAGATTACAGACTGAAAGATTCTACAGGATGTTGCCATGGCAGTTAAAGTGGACTCATAACACTATAATTGTGAAGTGTGAAATGGTCCCTGGTCCTACTCTTTATACACATCAGTATTTGCATGCAAAGCCAATTAGCTTTGATCAGTTGTGAAGGCTAATGAGGGACAACAGTCAAATGCTCAGCTCATGATTACTCAAAATGCCATCACAGAGAAACTTTTCCATGCAACAGCTACTTCCGATCTTGTGAGCTACCAAAAAGAAGGATACCGGAAAGCTACCAGAAAGAAAGAAGGCATTTTATGGTGAACTACCATTTCCCTCACACCAGTATTTTACTCCTTGGGTGAATTTCTTTATAGTAGCCTTTTAAGCACTTCTCAGCAGTTTTTTCATATTAATTGGTCAAATGAATTGGCTATGTCTTCAAGTGCTGGTGTGTGTGGTACAGCCGAAATAGTTGAAATGGAAGGCTTTTCCCAAGAGTACATTTTAAAAAGAGGATAGAATGTCTCTACCTTTTACATCTCACCTGAACCATTAACTCATTACTTTTAACATACCAATGGAAGTGTCCAATGGGAAAATATAGCTGAGGTGAAGAAGGCCTGCAGTAAACCTAATGGGACATTTTTAAGGAAATATATTAGTGTTCACCAATTCTTTATTCCTTTCAGTTAGGCAGCAAGGGAAAAACAAGTTGATATGTCCCTTTAGACAACAATAAGCACAATAAATCAAAACAAAACCTGGCTGGCTGACAAAAAGCAAAACAAAAATACATCTCTTTATTTGCTGAAGCTGGTTTGTTAAGGTCTGTAGCCTGAGGCTAACTCTAGGCTCTTCCTACATGTCGCTTCTTTTAGTCTTTAACCCTCAACCAACTTCCCAGCATCAGTTTGCTGATTTTCCCATGAGAGATTCCAGCTGAAAAACAAATGAAGACTTTTAAAAAGGTTTTGTCCCTTCCTTACCACACTTTTTGTTGTTGTCGTCATCCTTATACAACAATAGCTTCCTAAAACATTTTCCCCTTACCTATATTGCTTTTCACTATTTGTTGAAAACCTTTTTGTTAACCCTGGTTATAATTAAAGCTTGTATTTCCAAAATCATTTTAGGCACACATAATGGCATGAAATAAGAAACGGGATTATCCGTATCTTTCGACCCCATGAATCCATAATCCTTTGTAAAATAGAACTAGTTGATTGAAAAGGTGATACCTTAATCTGCACCTTCCGTTTCTAGATGAAAAATTTCAGCAAATCACAGACTATAGCAATGTTCTTGAAAGAGACTTTGTATAACACTCTTGAAGAGAGTTTACATTATGGATATGTAACGTACAGCCTGCAGGCCACATTCAGACCCTGGACACCACTTTTGCAGCCCCTAAAACCTCTCTACCACTAGTCCCCAGGGTTTTTTTTAAAAGTTTTGGTGTGATTTGGGGACATTTTTTTTGTCTAAAAACTGCATAAAAAGCTTCCAAAACAAAAGAAAGAAACAGACTCACACAGAAAACTATCCCCCAAGATCCTCAAATTCCTCTATTTTTGTCTGAGTTCTTTTCAAAATGGCAACATTTGTATCTAGCTCATTTCATCCATTGAAATCAATAAAGCATCCTCTGTGTGAAGGTGAAAGCCATATGAACTATTGGGGAGGTGTGGCCCATGAGGTGATTGAAGGGGGGAAATTGACCCTTGGCCCTGGTCCAGTAGCTCCCCCATGCTTCTGAGAGTTTCCCAGTGGAAAAGAGGGGGGGGGAGGGAATCAGAATGGGCTGAAGAGTGTCGTGGAAGCATGGTAGGTACATGCTACTAATGGGCTACATTTTGTCCACATGTCATTTAAAACAACCCTTCAGTTTCTTCAGCTCATTATAAGAGACCTACTGGACATTTTCCACCTTTCCGTTCCTCCAATGGCCAAGCAGATGCCTATGGGGAGTGCGCAAAAAGACATTATTACAATAGCACCTTCCAGCCTGTATTGTACAACAGCTGATATTCAGAGATATACTGGCTCTGGTTCTAGAAATAATATATTATAGCAAGAGCCATGAATACCTTCCATGAATTTATCTAATACCCTTTTGAAACCATGCATACTGGTGGTCATTGCTAGATTTAGTGGAAGCAAATTCCACAATTTGACTGTATACTGTTTGAAAATCTTGTGTTTGTCTGCTCTTTATTCAACACCCTTCAATTCACTAGATTACATTATGTCTAACAAGATGGGAGATGGAGAACAACTTCTCTTTTCCTGTCCTATCCATTATTTTAAAAATCTCTAGCAATTTGTACATCTTATTTGCCTAGAGTACCCACCCACCATCCAGACACACTGACAAATTTGCAATATATAGGGACTGGGAGCCTATAGAATGGGGAGGATGTTGTTAACAGACAAGACAAAAAAACAGACTGCAGTGTGAATGCAGCTATTGGATTAAATTGAATTAAAGCGATCACTGATGATTTGAAATGGTAAATATCAGCAATCTATGATTATATCAAAAGATTTGGGCAATGCACTGACTGTCCCCTGATCTGCAGCTTGGATCTTTGCTAAAAGGCTAAAGAGAATAGCAATTAAAGATGTGAAAGGAATGTAAGGACTTTTTTCCCATTGGTCATGTCCACAGTGCTCATTTGTAGCATTTCACTAACATTTTAACTGCTGTGGGTCAATATTATGTAATCTTGGGGTTTGTAACTTAGTGAGGGATTTCAAATTCTCTGCCAAAGAGCTCTCATACTGTAATTCAGGCAGAGAGTTGAATCCCAAAGATTCCACAGGATGAAGCCATAGTTATAACTGTGTGGTATTGATATGCCCACAGGTCTTTCTTGATCTTTGAGTTTAAGGGAGCATTAACTGAAACTTCATATGAAGAAGGTTGCACTAGCTATCCCTGCTACCCCATCTTCAGCTAAATCAACCTTATAGCATAGTTAGAACTGAGGCCTTCTCACAAAAAGAAGGAAAAGTGAGCGGGGGGCAGAGAGGAAAGGGTTGCCTGAGAGTACAAAGAGGTTCTTACTATGAATAAATATGGGCATATAACTAGAAACACGATATTCCTTCACTTCACTGGTTTTAATATTAAAGTATAAAGTACATTATCATACCAAGACACCTCTAGGCACTGCAGAAAATTAGTTTATGAAATCTTAAAAGTACAACTTGCTCTGTCAAGTTTGAAACTAAAAGCAATGATGAAAAAAAAACCTTGAAATAGATTGTCATTATTTGTATGAAGGGTGGAAAGATCAGCAGCAAGCCTGATGCTTCTGGGGGATTTGAGGCATGAGTAATTAAAAGGCTGAAGTAATTATTACCAAGGCTATCTTCAAAAAACCCTGTTATTTGTATTTTGTATTGTTGTGATGAAATTTTTTAAAAAGTCTCTTTTCCTTATTTTCCACTAAATGCTCATTGGGCTTGAATTACTGGGATTTTGCACTGATCACAGATACATTTATCAAGGAATATGCACGCCAGAAAAAAATTATTTTGCTTGAGCTATCTCACCGTCCAAAATACTGATTCTATAGTATTTTTATACTTCGTAAGAAGGCATTATGCTTGATCTCCTCCTCTCCTCACTTAATGCTGCTTTCCCATGAATTCAACTAACATGTGTGGTTGCACTGAGAAGTTGTCAGATCCCTGAGGTCAAAGAGCAACACTCATTTTTAGAAACAATTTTCAAACTGATTTCTGTATCTTTGGCCTCCCAACATAAAAACTGCAAGATGTTTCACCTGTTCTTCTGATTTCTAGTACAGCTTCGATAAAGCTGGCCTGACATTTTATATGGTTGACATTTCCCAAGCTGATTAAATGGCAAAGAACCAGAGCACTCTTAAAAGTAGGAATTTGCTGAAGTATGTTTCTCCTGAAGATTCCTGTGGCAGAAAGTTTCCTCCTTGCCTTCTCATTATGAACTGTCATACAACCTCTGCATGGAACAAAAAGTAGGAGGACCTATAGATCATTGGGAAGGAAGCCACTTTGCAAATCTTCTTTGGTTTATTCTCTGTTATCTTCAGTTAAAATAAGTTGAGTAATAGCAGTGCTAAGAAAAGATGGAAGAACGTCCACTTACAGCTGTCAACCCTAGGATCGTTAGAGGGGATCTCTCTATGTTTGCAATTCTTAAAATTCAAAGAAGCCATGAAGAAAACTTCTTTTCATTTTAAAAACCTAGGAGTCATAAAAGAAGCAACAGCCTGTGTAAGTGCCTTCAATTCTTCACACACACAGACCTCTCTATCCTTGTCTGAATTGCTGCAGAGAAATATTCGTGGAAGGTTTCATCCATGAGCCACTGTTTTTCAGGTGACTGTGTCTCAAAGAGAGTAAGGGGCACAGTGGCAGCGCTTGGAGTGTAGTGGGAGTGTGGGTGGGGAGGGGGCTACAGTGTAGGGGGCAGGGCTACAGTGCATGCAGTGTGGCCACAGTCTGTGGGGGTGTGGCCACGGTGTGACGGGGGGCTACGGCATGCAGGGGCATGGCTAGGAGCTGGGACACCCCTCAAAAAATTGCCACCCAGGGCAAACCGCTCCATCACCCTCCATCCGTTTTTAAAATTTTTTTTATTGATTATAGAGAAAACAAAAAAGAAAAAAGAAAAACGCCATGTGATACACATAACAGTGGAGGAAAAAAAAAAGGAATTTCAACCAAAACAGACTTACATTGTTATTTCTCTATCGCCCTCCATCCCTACATGACTGAAGGGGCACCACCTGGAACTCTTACATGATGTGTTAGCCAGAATTAATTAGTTGGCTTGGTGCCTAATTTGGTATGCTTAAACTTATTTCATACCTCCACTCCTTAGATTCATCACAAGTTAAGTATGGGATGAGCTGGCATCCTGTTCAGTAATTATGATGTCATAAACCTAACTTATGCCAGCATAATTATTCTAATTCAAATTTATGGTTGTTACATAATTACAACAATCAAAGATGCCCCCAAAATCCCATCTTTGAAGCTTCACAACCATCCTCCCCATACAGGCATTTCTAAGTTGCTGGGGAGCAGGGTGGGGAGCAATGACATGTCCAGCCCACTCCTAGTTGCAGAATACACTGAGACAGGTAGCCGTGATAAGATCCCAACATGATATTGAACTTGGAACTAAAAATTATTTCATTTTTTTTCCTAACCACTACTGTACCATAAGATCTGGGAGTGAACGCCGCTAACTAAAGATGCATACAATGGCTCGTGATAGCTGTGATAATCTTTAATGATTACAGGTCAGTGGTAGCTAAGACAACCACATACATCCAGGAAATGCCTAAAGAAACAGTTAACACAGAAAGCAGATTTATTCTAATCCGTTGATTTCAGTATCGTCAATATTCCTGGCAGCACTTCACCAGACAAGAATCTATCTCAGCCTTATCTGGAGATACAAGGGACTGAGCGTGAGAATTTTTGCCTGCAAATTGGATTTCTTGTCACTGAATTGTAGTAATGATGTTCCACTCATAATAAAGCATTGAACACCATTTGGGGACATTGTAGGACTATGTTCTTCTGTAAGCCTCAAGGTGCATCCAGACTAATTAAAAGACCAGAAATTCCCAGCTTTTGTTCCTGTTCTTTCTGATTTTATTTTGGAGATCCATATACATTTTGCTTATACCAGAATATTTTCAGTTAGTTCCCGGTGTGACAAGATACTTTCTATACCTGCTCCTGAGTTCGTTTATTTTAACCATAAATAAATTGGAAAGAAAATTAGAAATAATATGAACAAAATCTGGGTGAAAAAGTCTGGATGCAGCCACAGTCATTCTCACTGCCTAAAAGTAATCTAGGGATTGTTTAGGACAGCCAAGATTAGAAGAAGAACTTTCCTTATTCCAGTAGGACTCAGACTGCTAATCCACAAACTCTGATATATCACAAGGTAGGCAAAATATGGGCTATAAGATATGATATGATCCAATCCAATCCAGTCCTGTCCCGTCTCATCCCATCCCATCATGTCTGTAAGTAAGTCCTTCTGAACTCAGGGGGTCTTACTTCTTTTTAGACATATATAAGATTGTACTATGGGTGATTTACAACAGACCAGAAACAGTTTCTGCTTCTGAATCATTCAACAAATGCAACAACAACAACAACAGAAGATCTGTATTCTGCCACTAAATGCAGAAAGCTTAGAGTATGCACTCAGTGTTGCACTATTCCCAACAATAGTCCAAACTCTCTCATTGTCCAAAATGAAAGGAAAAGTGTCTCCTCTCATCATTTATCGCAACTGTACCTCTTTCCATTCTAGCTCACCTTCCTTAAACTCTGCTCCCCACAGCAGCTTCCTGAAAATCCTACACAGAGTAGTGATGGGCATTGCTGAGTAGGGAGGAATGAGGAATCCCCAATAACTGGAGAGAACCTCTTCTGTAAACGGAGCTGTTTAATTCCTGGAAGGTAAATCATGGATCCAACATATTCATATATATTCTAACTTGCAAGGCTGAACTTTAAATCATAGTGATGACTTGCCTGGGCACTGCACACCTTTATTTCCAGCACCTTAGCTTCATTTCCATCATATTTGTAGCGATCCAAGAAATCCATTTAACTGCTCATATGGAATCTTTTTAGTATTTGACAAATGTACTAGTGCACATAGTATACATTATTCATGTCATTTCTGCTGCAAATTTTATATACTGTTTGAAAAATGATTTTTATTCAAGGTTTCATGCCTTGTGAAACAGAACTGATAAAGCCCACTAGAGCTTTCTGAAATGACTTTTAAGTAACAGTGGTCACCTTAACATGTTAATTTGATAACTACTCAAGCTTAGTGTACAGTTTTCAGAAGCATTTTCCCTGTTAAAACCTATATGGACCCTGTATTAATGGAAATGGCCAAAGCCAAGTCCGTCTTGTGCCATACAGTCTACTGGAATGGCATGATCATGTAGTACGAAACAATAGATATTGAGCGCCAGGCCAAACCTTTAGAGATGAATGGACTTCAGCTGGAAAAACTTGGTCACTTGAAGTGCAGTGAAGAGAGATATGCTTCCTAATAAAGCACCACAAGAGGGATTCAAAAGCCAGGTTTTTAAAGAGCAGAGAATTTAAACCACTTTGAATGGATGAACAAATCTGTCAGTTTTACTTTCCTCTTCCTTGAATTGTCTCTCAGATTTTTTCTACCACATGCTTGAAGAAATTTTGGAAAGTTGTTATTAAAAAAAAGAAACAAACAAAATGTTTGCTGATCCCTATCCAGCTTAAAAGGAGATGTATGTTAGGCTTGTAACTTCACTTAAGAGCAAGTTCCCTCGAGCACATAACATCTTCTCCCTTTAATTGAGGTTCAAGTGCTACCTCTGAACTTTTCCTCTTTCTATTAAACCCTCTGGCATTACCTCTATCTTTACCCCTCTTAAAGCTAACTTTGTATAGTTCTTCTGAAATCCATTCATTTCTCCATTCTGCTTTGTTTTTCTCTAACATTTTTACTATGTGGGCTCAAATAATCTGCTTATTAGCAATGTGAAGCCTCCTCAAGATCAATATAACCCCTTTTTTTCTGTCATTTATTCCTTGCCAAATTCACTGGCTTGATTTCTTAAAATACCCTGTATGTTACAGTCCTTGAAGATGATTTGAAGATTAGTTCCTGTCAGTGCAGGTGGACATCCTGACTCGTGATATGTGTAGTTTTCTAAGACTCAGGAATTAAGGGATTTGGTCCCTATTTCTGTATTCTATATTAATATATGGGTAGAATACTAGATGATTTCACTTATTCACATGCACTGAGCACAAAAATATATATGTATATGAAGTGTTGTACTGTACACTGCTGTTTGCACAATTGCATGTGACACATTTAGATTGTGGATACAGGCCACCAAACATCAACATTGTAGCATTCTTATGCTAAAAATTACCTGTGCATCACACAAAGAACCAATCAGAAGTAATCCCCATTGTGTTCAGTGGTGTTACACATGCTAACTCTGCACAGTAATTTAGCCTAGCAGAGCAATTGTTGATGCAGAGTTATGTTAATGGAAGAGGATATCACCCAGGTATATTTGTGGAACCTCTGCTAAATCTAGAATATCTTCAGCTTAGGAGAGAAAGGAAACATTTAATTTAAAAAAAATACAAGCTGTGCCTCCACTTTAATCCAAACTAGTGTCAGAGCCTACCAGACAAGGATAGAGTCCACAATGGGAATTCCACAACATCTTGAGACACAGGGACACTTAAGTGAATCCAACCATTTCACCAAAGAGCAAGAGTATACATGACGTTATGTGGAATATTCTGTCTGCAACCTTTGAGAGTTTCTATAGGCTCTTCATTACATACTTTTGCCTCTTTGTGTCCTCCAAGCTCTCCTCATTCCTCACTGTAGTGGGTGCATATTGGCATGAAACAATTTTATTTTAAGTTTACATAGGGAAAAACCCTGAATAAAGAGAAGCATAAAATACAATATAAAACATGAGCAGATGTTCAGAGTTAACAGTCTAAAGAAAACTCACTACATTTGACATCTTGCAGAGCAACAAATATGACTCAGGAATGATATTTAAAGGGAATCATAACAATCACTGCACATATATATTAACAGATCTGCAGCTTCTCACACTGCCTGGATTAATGTCTACTCACTCCCTTTTCACAGAGCTACAGTTAATGTAAAAGACTTGTCTAGGTCAAGTGAACAGCAGCTGAGCAAAGGATCTAGAACTGTTTCCTAAGGACAAGGGCAATGACACAGTAATCAAGCCCTGCATTAATTCCCTTGTGTCAGAAATAAACACTATATGCAATTGCTAACAAAAGTGGTATCTGAATTTCCCCACCTCTCACTGGCATCAGCCAATGATATGGAAAAGGGACAGCTATTTGTACATTATAACATCTGGCCTTCGTATCAATAAATTGGGCATTTATGGTGTGTGAAGGAGAGACCTACATACTGAGCTCCTCTAACGGAATATTTCCTTGGCTTTCTCCCAGAAATCTAGTGTACCAAACAATCTCTCTCCAGTTGTAGCAGTATGTGATGGTTCAGAGGAGAAGGAGAAAGCATCTTGGGTGGGTGGTACTCTTTTTGTGATATCTTCTGTGGGAGGCATAAAATCTTAAAATGAATCACAGAATAGCTCTCATAAAAGAACCCACTTCTGTTATGAAGCTGATGGGACTACTTGGCTGCTATGACAATTCTATGGAGGTGTTGTCAAAAAAGAGAATTGATTCCTGTGATTTCATGTTATTTTTTTGTTTAATTGCTATGCAGAAAGCTTGACAGTTTAGTGCAAAAAGAAATTCTCTTGGGCACTATACAGCTCATTAGAACATGCAGCAATATAACAGTGAATTTGTTGTTGTTGTGTGCTTTCAGCTTATGGTGACCCTATAGTGAAAGTATCATAGGATTTTCTGTGCAGGGAGGGGTGTTACTATTGTCTTTTTCTTAGGCTGAGAGAGTGTGGTATGTTCAAGGTCACCCAGTAAGTTTCCATGGCTGAGCAGGAATTTGAACCATTGTCTTTCAGAATTCCAATATTAAGCAGCAATAAAGTTGTGGGAATGAAGACTGCACAATCTGTACATGTATATGCAGAAATAAGAGGTGCTGAGTTTAGTGTGGTTTAGTGATAGGTGCACTGGTATGTGATAGCAGCCTGAAACTCATGCAGAGTGGACAGAGGAAAGGTGGGAATCATAAGTCTTCCAGATGTTGTTGGGCTTCAAATCCTTTCAGCAGTAGCTAGCATAGAAAAATTAGAAATGCTTTGAGTTGCAGTCCAACAACATCTGGGCTTCACTTTGACCACCTCAGGAACAGAAGGATGCCCATATCAATTGTCATGACATTAGACACTGGACTCACAGAAGCAGTTAATGAGATTTTAGAACCAATTTAAAAACACAAGGCAGAACATAAACTAATTTGTTGAATTAATTTTACTTCAACAAGGTTGTATTTAAATGCAGTACATGCTAATTTATTTAGTAATTCATTTATGTGCTTTATTTATAAATGTACATAGGATTGTTTTGCTTCAAAATAGCACTGTGACATATTTTTGAATTTGCATTTAGGATTCTTTTCGTTATGCTAAAAAGGCTTAATATTTTCCAATGCAGCTTTAATAATGCATGGGGAAATATTAAACTTTATTTATGTTAACAGTTAGAATTGACTCCTAAAAATAAAATGCATTTTTGAAATATTCTGAGATATTTTGGTAATAGTTCATTAGTTGTGCAGCATAGATTCATTCAAGACTAAGGACTTCCAGAGGGGACCGCTCTGTTAGTCTGTTATATCAAAACCAGTAGAGTGCTGCTGCTTTCAGAGCAGTCTGAACTCACAAAGGCTTATGTCACAAGAAATTGCTAGTCTACCAGAAGTAACAAGACCCTGTTCTTTAAAGTAAAAATGACTGTGCTGGCTACACACATAGCTAAGGCTCTCTCTCTATACATACCTCTATTGATAAATTGATACATCTCTCTTTCATTCTACCTATATTTGATTCCACTCCTTTGCTCATACACATTGCTAATGTAACAAAGCTACTTTTTCATGCCAACTGAAACAATTTGCAAGGAAATCTTAAACCAAATCTAGATATTCAAATATTTTTGCAGAACATTGGCAAGATGTATTCATCCAAATATTCTGCATGTTTTAAAGCCCACATTTGCATACTTAAGTTGAACATATGAAATGTAATGGAGTTTTGGAGCCTACAGGGATGCCTTGGCTTATTCAGCCTTCATTCCCATGGCAGCCCTTATGGTTATGGGCTCTCACATTTCCATCAAGGCAATGTGCCCAGTGCTGTTAAGATATACAGACTTTCTAACAGTCATGTGAACTTCATCCCATGAAGTTTGACCCTTCAGAAATCAAAACAGAATTCAGGACATTGAAATACATATATAGCCTAATTATATACCTATGTATTCAGAGGTAAGATACACTGTGGTTAATGAGACTTACATATCCATGCATATTACTTCAGCCCTAGCAAAGATGCAACACTCTCACAGAAAAGGAATATCTGCCTCTGTTTGCAAGTAGTGCCTTCTGGTCAGAGAAAAGAAGTATTTGTATATACTTTGGCTCATATTGGCATGCTCCTGTATCTCTTCCCTATGAGATGGCCTTAGACAGCTGAAATTGGCATGAATACTAGAACCAAATCAAGGTGATTACAAATGTGTGTGGGTGCAAATTATGCATGGAATGGAGCAGTGCCAGCTGTTGGCTATCTTGTTTAATGCTGGCAAGTGCCCAGCTAAGTGCACCTACTGTCCACAGGAACATACAGTGGGAAAAGGCAGGCCAGTTGCAAGCAATACAGAGGTTGTCAATGGAAGCAGAAGCCTGGTCCAGGTAGTCTGGGGGTCAAATGTGAAAAGCAGGCCAAAGCAGGGTCCAAAATCAAAGCAAATGTTGCCAGAAAGGAGTTGTCCAAAGTACACATTGAAGTCCACAAAGCCATGTACAGCCACAAAGTAAGTGTTGGAAGTGATTGTTTGCAGTGACAGAGTAGTTTTTTAGCTAAGTTGTGTGTGTGTGTGTCTCCCCAAGTTGCCTGTCGACTTTATGGTGATCCCATGAATTTCATAGATTTTTCTTAGGCAAGGAATACTCAGAGTTGGTTTTGCCAGAACTTTCCTATGAAATATAGCCTACATCACCTGATATTTATTGGTGGTCTCTCATCCTGTTCCATCCCATCCCAACCAGGGTTGTCCCTGCTTAGCTTCCAAGATCAAATGGGAATGCCCTTTTAGGGTACCTAGATAGCCAGCTGTCAATCAGCCAAGCTAGACTGATTAGCTCAGTGTCTTCCTTTTAAAGTAGATCAGGTGTTTTAACCTAGAATGCTCTACAGGCAAAAGTCCCTCTGTACCTACCTCTTGACCTGAAGGAGTTGCACAGCATGCTTCAGACTCTGGTTCTACCAGAACCATGACTGGACTGCAACCTGCTCTTGCTCCAACTTCTGCTTGCTATCTTGGTTCTCCTCTTCCCTTTCTTCATCTGTGGAGGCCTCCACAGGTATGATATGACATTGGTTCCCATGTCAGTGGGATAGTTAATCCATTCAAGGATTTTAGCCTGAACTTTAAAGGAGCTATCCAAAGTGCTGCTGAAGCTATTTGGGAATAAGGTTCACACCTTAGATAGCCCCTTTAAAATTCAGACTCAGAATAAATTTACCATCCCACTGACAGGGAAGGCACTAGTCACCACGGGGATAAGGGCTGCCTATGATGACCCCCCACACACCTGTAGTTTCATCTTTGCATATTAAGAGTGAATGTCTGTGGGGAAATTCTACATAGACTTATCAAAATGCACTTGGACTACTCCCTGCAACCAGGAACTCTGCCATAAGAGTTCCCAAATGTAGGAATATATCTAAACATGTTCAACCGAATTCTCATAGAGTCCACCTCAAAACTTTTGTGCTCAGTGCACAAAGGTTTCTGGCTATGACCGGGACTTTAGAAGCATATATGTGACTTTCTGGTTCTCTGCACAAATTATCCAGCAATAGGATTATGGGCAAGGCTGATCAGTGGGATAAAGATTAGGTGAGAAAGACCCATGTGCCTGGCCCACTTACATGATACCAGTATAAATATGCATTCCTTGTGATATGAAAACACACACAGAACATGTCTTTGAAATACAACATGACTGTGCCAAAGCTGAACAAGAAGAACTGTTCAAGAGGACTAGAGAAAGGTTCCAATGAGATAGCCAAGGCATACTATAGGGCTTCATTTAGATTGCCTTCTGAGTGCAAAGCAAAGTTGCATGTTTAGAGAGGCTAGAAAGAAACAGTTGGAAGTTGAACAAAGAAAGTCCCAGGAATGTAGCATTTGAATCAGGATGGCTTACTGTGATTTAAATAATAAAATGGTATGTTATTAAACTGGTTAAGGAGATATTAATATTGTTCAGTTTTGACAAGAACTGAAAATGTCTGTATATTCAATATTTTGCTTTTACCATCAGTAGTCCAGTTAGTATTATATACAAGTCAGGGACTGCATATTAAAAGGCAACCCTTCTTACATTCAGCTCGGATTATTTGAATACAACTGATCCTAGTATTGTGGAATTCAGACTATCAACATTCACCAGGCATATGCATATGGGCCAGTAGTAACTATACTCTAACATCAGAATTTAGGAATAGGCTTTGGGGCTTCTCAGTGTAATTAATTCCTAAATAAAATCATGCTTTGCTCTCCACTCAGAATCTTCTTAGTCCTTCTAAATCATGATTGGGGAATGGATGGTGTACTAGATACTCGATTGCAACTCCCACCATCCCTTATGGGGACAACAGTCCAACAATGTCAAGACATTGTCTACCCCTGCTATAAACCTTATAAACTGCAGAACCAAGAGGATTTTCAGGGAAGCAGTTTCAGAATTTCCTGTGTAGATAAGTGTAGGAATTGCACACCAGAGATTCTTTAGGGAAGATTTTTTTTGTAATATTTCTTATCCTCTGGGTTTGGCTACCAACTTTTCAATCAAGACTCACGTGCACTGAATTCTGTGCTAATTCAAACTCCACCATACTGTACAGAGGACTGTACACCATACTGTACAGAGGACTCCCCTTGAAATGGCTTGGAAATGGCTTGTTCAGACTGAAAGATGCTGCATCCCAGCTATTTGCAGGAGCAATGGGAAGGGATCATATCATTCTGATTTTAAAAGCAACACACTGGCTGCCAGCAAGCTGCTGAGTCCAATTTAAACTGTTGCCACTGGTGTTTAAAGCCCTAAATGACTTGGGACTGAAGTATCAAAGGGAACATCTCCCCCACTATCAACACAACAAACTTGTGCTTTCTGATCAGCAGGGAATGCCTTGCTCATTCTCCTGGCAGAGTGCTAGGAAGGTAGTGACATGACAGATGGTTTCTTCACTGGTGGCATTCATCCCAGGTGACATTACATTTGCCTGCATAGTTCAGCCATTCAAGCAAAAGCTGGGGACATTTTTTATTTGTTCATGTTTTTTGCCTTGATATACGTGCCTTTGGTGTGGCCCTGGTGAATTTTATCACTGCTGTTTTATTGCATTTTAAATACTGCCATTTTAAGGATGTTCGTATTTTTCCTTTATGGTTGCTGGTACTTTGTGTTGTTAGCTGCCATGTGTTCAAGAACTAAAAAAGAGGCAAGATATAAGAATAAAAGAGAAAGAAGGAGAAAAAGAGAGAGACAGAGAGACAGAGAGAAAGGGCAAGCTGGAGAGGCGTGAAGTAAAGCCCTACATTGATTCTCTCAAGTAACACCTCTTTTCTTGATGAGAGGTAATTAACAAGTCTGTGTTACTGTTTTCCTAATCTATATTTTATTACCTTGTAAATCTGCACAGAATCTGCTACTTTTTTTCCCAGAGTAACCCCTTTTGCAGTTTTCTCCTTTCCTTCCTGCATAGCTACGATGAATTCTTATGATTATTCCATCCTCTCTTTTAAAAAGCATTTTTTTTGCTTTATTTACCTTTGTGTATTTTACTCACTCATAGGATTACTAGTGAAAGCATTTCTCCAGAATGAAGGCAAAAAACAAACAAACAAACAAAAAGTACCTCTACATCTCAGTGAAACAGTAAGGGAAAAACAGGCAAAAACATAAAGAAAGCTGTAATGGAAATAGAAGAATGAAAAAGATCTGCTATTATGGAAAAAAAAACCCCAAGGAAAAGATGCTGATTGTAAAGAAGAAATATGAGGAATGAATGACTAAAAGGAAAAAGTGGGGAGAAGATGGAAAAATAACTTTGAATTGTTTAGCAGGAGGTGTGTGTGTGTGTCTGTGTATGTCTGTGTGTGTGTGTGCGCATGCTTGTGTATGTTTATACATATCTACATAAGGAAAAAATCAACAGTGACATTTCATTATATACCATGTCAAAAATGTTCAGAGATCCCATTGCATGAAATAGGGATGAAATTCTTCACTATTTCATTCTCAAAGGAAAGAACAAGTAATTTTAGCAATTTCCTTTCTGTTGAAAGAAAATCCTTGAAAACTGTACAGGTTTTTTTTTTTTTTTTTTTAAAAAAGCATTATTTGCAGTTTGGGTTTTTCTTCTACACAAAATTTCCATGTGGTATTTTTGCATAGAAAACTGCATCTTCTGTGCTTCTTGTACAGAAAATGCTGTGTTGTAGATCTATTCTGCACAAAATTTAACATGTGTATTTTTATGCAGACAGCAACATTCTCCACACAAAAAACAAGCATTTTAGTTTTTCTATGGGAAACACTGTTTCTTACATAGAAAATGCTGTTTTCCTGCTCAACAAACCCATGTGTGAATTTTGTACAGAATGAGTCCTAAATTGCAAAAAATCTCATCAGCTCAAGATTCTTGACACCTGAAAAAGTCATTTTGCAACCATTTTTTGAACATTGTTGACTATTTTTCCCATCCCTGAAATGGATGAATGGTATGGAATATGCTGTTCTAAGGAGTTAAGATAGGACCTTTCCACATTAAATTGTTATAGTGCTATTATTCCACTTTCAACATCCTGTGGAATTCTGGGGTTTGTAGTTTACTGAGGCCAAAGAGCTCTCTGGCTGAGAATTCTAAACGCCCCTTCCTAAACTGCAAACCCCAGGATTTCATAGGATGCTAAAAGTGGAATAATAGCACTGTAACAGTGTAATGAGAAAATCCTCTTAGTCTTTTAGCCAACAGCTCATTGTGTCTATCTAGGGAGATTTTACTTTACAGATAAAGGAGTAAAAAGTATTATAGTAGATGAAGCGCATCTTCTGAGATGTAGTTAGAGGCATGTAGATGCAGCTGGAGAAAGAGAAAGTAAAGGGAAGAATCAAAGTGGCTGCAGATATGTGCAGCCTGTGGACTTAGCAGAGGATGAGAGGAGCCTTACCCTCCATTATTTTGGGATGAGGCCCATACCCACCACAAATACACATGCTAGCTTGGTGCATGAGGTGTCATTGGTTGCAGTGGTGATCTTTTTGATCTTATTTTCGTTCTGCATTAGTGCTTTAAGTATTTGTTTCTGGTGTTTTCAGATTGTTACAACTTGCTCTCTCTACCATTAACAGCTATCATTTTGCTGCCATGCACAACTCCCACCCTATTTGCCTCCATCATTCTTCCAAGTGCAGACAGAGCAGTTGCCAAATAGCATGCCAGTAACAGACTCTGTGTTATTAATGGCAGAACAGCACTGCTGTTTATGTAATAATGCTAACCATCTAGGGCAATGTTCTATTATGATATTTTACCAAACCTCATCCACTCCAGGCAGATCACTTCATTACAGTATAAAAATTCCTTCCAAGCTTCCAAGTGATATCTAATTAGGACAAATATATCTTCAATGCTTGGTTGAAATTAGCAATTAATGATTATCAGCCATGATGACTGGGCAATTATGGGAGTTGTAGTTAGAAACAGTAGCTTTCCCAAACACTTAGTAAGGCACGCGAATCTGCAAGTTAAAGCCTTGCATGCTAAGTTTCACTTTGAAGAAACGTTTAAAGTCAAAATAAATTTTCAAGTGTTATCATTCATAACAAAATGACAATCTTCCAGAACTCAACTCATTATTTCAAAGTTATACATCTCTGTCATCCCCCACCCCACAAATAACCTCTGCATTTCTACTGCAGAGCTTATTATTCGTTCTGTTGTATGTCCTAATTAGCACTCTACCTCAAGCATGTCCTTGTCATGCTTGTCAAAATATCAGAGTAATTTAGAAGCTCCCAAAGGAGAAGGGGTGTGTGCAATTGCAAAGATCAGTCAAATATAAGCAATCTTACTTTTCTCTGTACTGAAAAGAAACTTGAGAAAATGTTTTGGAATGGTACTATGCATAGGTTTTTCATGCCAGAAATGGAATTACACCTTATAATTTTTGTTAAGGTTATCCCCATGACATAATGTCACATATGTAGGAGGCAAAGAGGTTTGACAACTGAAGCTAGGTTGTTGAGAGCAGTCACGAACAATACTTGTTCTTTACCAAGATTGCTCTGTAGAATCCATGTAGTTACATCAGAGCTCAATTTAGGCCATAATTCTTTTAGAAAATTATTCTGTTGAGAATTTTATTTTGGGGGGATGTTTACCAAATCCACATTCCCTGGATCAAATATTTAAATAGGCACAGAAATGAGAGACCAGATGTTACCCTAAGAGGTGGGGGACTTTGAGGTCCACCCACAATGCCAGCTTCTCTTTAGAATTGGGGGAATCATAGCTCAAAGGAGGTCAGAGAGATGAGGGTAATGGCAAAATCTTTCCACCTGTTTATTGTTGGAATTGGCAAGACTGACAACTTTAGTCATTATGGGGTTAATTGGTCTATTGGTATTATAGAGGACCTTCACCTGCTACTTTTATTGGAAGCAGTGGTAAAGGCTCTATAACATTAGCATTCTCTTAGTGAACACTCATTTCCTGATTTGCTCTTGCTGCAGTTTGTATCATATCCTGCTTCATTGTGGTATTGTATTATATTTTGATATATTTTGTATTTTCACTTGCCAAACTTGCTCATGTTCTCTTTTAACCTTTTGTACATTAAGAACCCATATGCTATTTTTATCTTTTAACTAGAAAATATAAAAGACTATTTTTCTATCTCTATTTTGTCTTCTGAATTTCCTTTTTATTTACAACAAATTTGGTAGCAGAGGATGGTTGCCTAAATGGTTATTTTTTAGTCCAATAGTTGCCTAAATGGTTGTTTTCAACAGAAGACAAAAGAAAAGTTTTTTTTTTGAGGTTTGGAATTTTTTTATTTTTCTTTTTTTGGAGTTTTTGTACAATGAAGCAGATGATGTGTTGCATTTGCCTTTTGACCCTAACTATTGAACTGAGCAATTAATTTTTCATGGCAAGAAATTTTTCAGTAATAAAGTAATTCTTATCTAGTAGAATTTTTTTTGTGACAAAGTTTTAAAATTGAAGTTTATATTAGCAGGAAAGCTCATATAGATAAATTTAAAATGTCTGTAACCTCAGCTAATTCACCTATAGTTACTACACCTACTTTCCAATAGGGTGCATGTACTAACAATGGCTTATTTGTAATCCCAAAGTTAAATTGGGATAATTTTCAGATTTGGGATGCAAGATTGAGAGTTTCGCTACAAGATTGTTTGAATGTTATAGATCAAGACATGCCTGAAAATCAGTCAGAACAGCATGAATATAAAATGAAAGAAGCAAAAACTTTAATGATGATATATTCCTGTATAGAAGACTATGAGACCCCTTTAGTAATTAAGTACAAGACAGCTAAAGAATTATATGGGGCCCTTAAGAAAAAGTATTTCAACAGATCAAATAAGAACATGGTATTTCTGAAAGAAAAACTATGTAGTATGAGGATGAAAGAAGGAACTACCATAGATATGCATTCAGACAAAATGTTAAGGATTCAGAGCTTCAATCTGCAGGAGCGAGCAGAGATATCTGACTCTGAGTTCCACACCTACGTATTGCTTAGTTTACCACCTTCTTTTGCAAATCAGAAGGCCATGCTTGAGTGTCTTGTAGAAGTTGATATAGATTAAACAATCTCTTATTTAAGAGATTCTGGATTTAAAAGGACAGCAGACAATATACCTGAGAAAATGTCAGTGTTGAGGACAAGACCTGACTATAAAGAAAGGAAATGTTACATCTGTTCAAAGGTGGGGCATACTGCCAAATACTGTAGGTTTAAGGCTGTAGAAAATCAAAAGCCCAGAGGAGCAAATGTTTCCACAGGTAAAACACCTTTTAGAAGACAAAGACACTCCAATGGTCATGGAAATTTTAAATCAAATGGTGAAAGATCAAATGAAAGGTATCAGCAAAGGTTTAACAACAGTATAAATCCTCATAAGAATAATCAGACATTTCAGATATCTGATCATCATGGGGTAAATGATAAAAGACTTCTAGATAGTGGTACTTTTATTCATATCTGTCAATTTAGAGAAAGCTTTAGTGAACTTGAGGCAGAAAACAGACCAGAGAAATTACAAGCAAACCAACAAAAATTAAATGTGCTAGGAACTGGAACTGTGCCTTTAAGAGTCTTCACTTCTAAGAATGAAGTGGTAAATCTTACATTGACAAATGTTGCTTTTGTTCCTGAAGCTTCGAATAATTTGATTGGTACTAGAAGAATTGTAAAGAATGATTATACTGTAGTACTTAAAGGTGACTCAGGAAAAATTATCAGTAATAGGACTGGTCTCATACTTAAGGTTGAGGAAGAGGATGAGTTTCATTATATTTGTTGGGGATGATAGGAGTTTCAGCCCCACGGAAACGCAGCAGAAAAACCAGAGTTCAGCGAGTCAGCAGCGGCAGCCTTGTTCCCCAGTAAGGATACTCACACACAGAGGAGTTTCTTCCAAAACAGGAGGCACTTTATCTTGCAGCAAAGTTCCGTTATATACAAAACATAGGACAGACGGACAAAAGCTGGCACCACGTTTGGTCAACAGACAAATACATACTGGCGTTGCTTTGTTATATACATATCTACAACCAATCAGGTAGAGGTTTGCACACCTCCCTCTACCATCTGCACACGACCCCAGTTTCTTATGCAACCTTGCAATTACCCACAGCTGGGGCATGATGCAACATCTTTGCAGTGGGCCGATCATTTTCCCAGGGTTCCCTGCCTGGAATCCCTGACAATATTATTGATGTCAATGATGACACTGTAACAAATATGGGAAGACCTGTATGTCAAATAAGACAAGATGTTTGTGATCATAAAGCTTGTTTATACTCATGGCATGTGAAGTTGGGACATAGAAATATCCAAAGCATTGAAAAACTATTGACAGAATGTGGAATTCACGTCATTAAGTGTGATAAAGCAAAAGAAAGATGTGAAAAGCAAAGGGAACAGCTCCTATTTATATAGGACAATCTAGTATACAGGATAAGGATTTTTTTGGAGGAAGTTTGTTCAGATTTAGTGGGTCCCATGCCATTATCTGCAGGCAAGAATAAGTATTTCCTTACTTTTACAGAATCCAAGAACAAATATAGCTACACACACACACACACACACACACACACATGTATATGTATATATATACACACACACTTAAAAGTAAGGATGAGACTCTTGAGAAGTTTAAGACCTATGTAGCTGTAGTTAAGAACCGTTTTGGCAAAGCGCCTTTAACGTTATGAACGGATGGCGGTGGAGAATATTGCAATATAGATTTCAAAAGATTTATGGAACAGGAAGGTATAGAGCATAAAGTGACTATATCTTATTCCCCTCAATAAAATGGATGTTCTGAAAAGCTGAATTGGACATTACAGGAGATGTCTAGATCTATGTTAATGCAAGCTGGACTACCTGTGTCTTTATGGGCTGAAGCAGTAGTTACAGCAACTTATTTGCACAATAGAATCCCTTGTACAATAGAATCCCTAGCAGAGTAACAAGCAAAACACCTTTTGAATTATGGTTTGGTAGGAAACCAGGTTTAAAGCATATAAAAACCTTTGGTGCTAAAGCATATTGTCACATTCCAAAGGAAAGGAGAGGAAAACTTGATCCTCAAGCTGAAAATGGAGTCATTGTTGGATATCCATCTGGAAGAAAAAGGTATAGAGTCTTAAACCCTAAAACCTTTGAAGTTAAATGTTGCAATGTTGTACATGTAGATGAGAGAAATGTAATGCAAGGGACAGTTGACTCTATGATGGCAATTGATCTAGAGCATGTAGATACTGTTTCACAAGAATTGGTCAGTTGGTTATCTATAGAGGACACTGGTCAACCAGTAGTTCCACCTTCAGGAGATGTTACTAAACAGAAGGGGAAACAGGGACCAGACCACATGAAACAGAAATAGAGGAAAACTGTGAAGTAGAAATAGAAGGAACAACTGCTTAAGACAATCAGATAGAATTAACAAAGGCAAACCTCCAGAAAGATATGGATTTTGTGAGAATTTACAAACAAGAAAGGAACCAAGAAGTTGGAAAGAAATTAGTAAATTACCTCCCTTAGAAAGAGAAAAGTGGATGGAAGCTCTATAGAGGAGGAATATCAATCCTTAAAGCAAAATCAGGGTTTGGACCCTTACTAAGCTACCTCCTGATAGAAAGGCTATTGAAAATAAATGGGTTTATAAAATTAAATACAATCCAGATGGGAGTGTGGATAAGTGTAAGGCATGTCTGGTTGCAAAAGCTTTTGCCCAAAGATACGGAATTGATTATCTAGATACATTTGCACCAGTTGTTAACTTTACAATACTCAGGACACTCCTTAGCGTAGCAAGTTCAAGAAATATGTTGTGGAACATCTAGATGTCAAAACAGCTTTTCTTAATGGGAACCTTTTGGAAGAGATTTATATCGAACAACCTGAAGGGTTTTAAAAGGGGAGACAAGAGAATCTTGTTTGTAAACTCAATGAAAGTATGTATGGACTTAAGCAATCAGCCAAAAGTTGGTATGATAAATTAACAGAACTTTTATATCAACAAGAGTTTAAACAAGGAAAGGCTGATCCATGTTTATACATGAGGCTTAAGAATGAACAATATCAATGCATCTTGACTTATGTAGATGATCTATTAATATGTTGTCAACATAAGGAGGATATTGATCAAATAGCTAATAAATTAAAACAGCTTGGAGAAGTGAAACATTACTTTGGGATGGAAATTGACAGACTCAGTGATGATAGTTTTCTTCTAAGTCGGAAATGTAAGACGATGGACTTTATAGAGTCAGTTGGTATGAAAAACTGTAAAGCTGTGAGTACGCCATTAGAACCAGCATATTTGAAAGGAAAAGATGGACAACCACTTAAATCATGGTGAATATCAAGAAGCAATAGGTAAATTACTTTATTTGAGTAAAACTAGAAGACCTGATATTGCAGTAGCTGTTAATATTTTAAGTAGAAAAACAAATGCACCAAATCATCATGATTGGCAAGCTATAAAGAGACTGGCGAGATATCTGAAAGGGACAGAGGATTTAAAATTAAAATTATCGTCTTGTAAGAACCCTAGACTAATTGCGTACATGGATGCTAGTTGGGAAGAAAAGTCAACAAATTATAAATCAACTAGTGGATATCTGTTTTATTATGGCAATAATCTTATCAATTGGACTAGCAGAAGACAGAATATTGGGTCCAATCTTCAGCAGAAGGAAAATGGGTATCAGCAGCAAGTGCATGCAGTGAGTTGGAATGGATCTTTCATCTGTTAAAGGACTTTGGCATAAGTGAACCTGTACCAATTATAATGTTTGAAGATAATCAAGCCTGTATTACAATAAGTAAAGGGGAAAGTACCAAAGCTAGAAGTAGATCTATTGGATTAAAATGTCAACTAGTATAAGACTTGTATCAAAAGGGATTGATTGATGTTGATAGCAGATATTTTGACTAAGCCATTGACAACACATAAATTTATATATTTTTGTGAATTGTTGAATATGTCTGATTATGATGACATTGTTGTAAGATCTTGAGAAGGGGTTGTTGGAATTGACAAGACTGACAACTTTAGTCATTATGGGGTTAATTGGTCTATTGGTGTTATAGAGGACCTTCACCTGCTATTGTTATTGGAAGCAGTTGTAAAGGCTCTATAAGAGTAGCATTCTCTTAGTGAACAGTCACTTCCTGATTTGCTCTGCTCTGCTGTTGCTGCAGTTTGTATCATATCCTGCTTCATTGTGGTATTGTATTATATTTTGATATATTTTGTGTCTGTATTTTCACTTGCCATACTTGCTCATGTTCTCTTTTAACCTTTTGTACATTAAGAACCCATATGCTATTTTTATCTTTTAACTAGAATATATAAAAGACTATTTCTCATTTCCTATTTTGTCTTCTGAATTTCCTTTTTATTTACAACATTTATATCAGTACTAACTGTAGAGAGGACTCCAGTTAAAAGTTAAACAGACTATTTTATTTGGAATTAACAAACATGCAAGAAATCCTCTTAAGAACCAT
Organism: Cyclura pinguis; assembly: GCA_030412105.1. Taxonomy (NCBI): domain Eukaryota; kingdom Metazoa; phylum Chordata; class Lepidosauria; order Squamata; family Iguanidae; genus Cyclura; species Cyclura pinguis. The sequence goes on along the minus strand of CM059601.1, from coordinate 206,289,578 downwards.
ACAAGGCTATTGGAAAATGAGGCAAGAAAGGTTGAATAGAGTGACATCAGGTGGAAAGGGAGATAGTTACCAGTCCTGAAGCAGAAAGTCGAAGCAGAGTGGGTCGGACAGTGTCTAAGGGTAGCATGGCGAATTGGGAATCTGGGGTACCATGTGCAGCATAAAAGGCACACCTACTGTAATTTGCTGGTGCTGCAGCTAGGGTTTATATATCCTGTTTTGTACCCTGAAGGAGGTTGCATGGATAAACCGGTAACTACTTTCTCATGGGACTGACAAAGGAGTTTGGAATGGGCTGATTGTCTTAACTCTAGATGACAAAACATTGTTAGGAGTCATGACAGTCTCTTAATGTCTGTCCAGGTGAGGTGAATAGGGATGGTCTCCATAGGATAAAATAATAGGACGGTTCCTGATTATTTCACCTGGGCAGTTTTGCCTTCTATTTTTCTTGGGAGTGTTAGTAGCCTGAGGTCTTGAAAGGATTATCACAAACCCATTAGCATCGGGTTTTCCTGCCTAATCCTCTCTGAACTTACGACCTGACTATGTCTGAGGTCATCCTGACCTGGCAAATGTTTCTAGCCAGCTCACTTTCAAACATGTTTTCTAGCCATAAATATGTTTAATTATGAAAACAGCCCATCCCACAGAGTAGGGGGTGTAAGGTGTGGTAACCTAGAAATCCAAGCATTTGTGGGCTTTCAATGAATTATGTGAAAGAAAAACAAATACCATTTTGGAAAATATGCACAATATATTGTATACATTTGCCTAGAGCATACAAATATGCTTTTGTCAGTGATTATATGTGTCCATTAATTGATCCATTTGAAAAATGCATGAAAAACCCATGATGGCCATTTTCCTGTTGAAAACAACAAAACTCACAATGAACAGACTTGGAGTCAGGAAAACAGAGATATTGACAGAGACTTGATCCCAGCTGTAGTTTAGATGTGGGAAATAACAGCTTCAGGAATGTATGGGGCTGCCACTGGGCTCCTAGCAGAGTTTGTAGGAGTTCTTTGTTCCATGTTCATGGATCACAAGAACTAAGATGCTTTGTGTGTAGACCTCCTATGTGGTAGCATAAGTTAACAGCAATGTTGCCTCCATATGATCCTATTTTTGTTGTGTGAGTCTAACAATAACACTACATACTCCTGAAAGAAATGGTGTGATGCTACTGCTGTGGAATGCCATTTTGTTTAAGACAGGAGTGGTCATGATACGGCCTTCCAGATGTTGCTACATTGCAACTCCCATCTTTCATCACCATGGCCTGTGCTGGCTAGGGCTTATTTGGGTTGCAATTCAACAAAATGAGGGAGGCGCTATGTTTTTATTTTATGTGATACATGGTCCCAATCTGAAGCTGAGCATTCAGCATGATGAAAACTGTATGAACTTGACTTCTCTGAGGAAAATTTGGCAAGGAATGGAAAAGCAGGAAAATATACAGCCTGCCTATTATTATTATTTTACCTAGCCATTCCTAAACAGAAGTTCTCTGGGCAGCTAAGAATGCTTACACACACCATTGCATGGGGGAGGGAGACAGTATTTCAGAGAGCAAGGAGGCATCACATATTGGGGACAATGACCTCAATGATACAGGTATAATTGGGCCAACAGTACAAGAACCCAAGAGTGGACCAACAACAAGAAATCGGTTGAAGAGAATGACCTATGTTCTAAGATGGTTCTATAAGAAGGCATAGAACATGAAGAATAAACAAGATGCACTTGAAGGTACATATGATTTATCAGGCAGGCAGCACTGAAGCTTAGTGGAATAAATCTCATGATTGGAATGTAGTAGGGTAATAATGGAGGGGGCATAGCTTATTCCAGAAATAGATCAAACAGGAAAGGAGTGGTAACAGCATTGTATATCAAGGACGTGTACCCCTGTGAGGACATCTATGACTCAGAGCATGGGATACAGGTTGAGAGCCTTTGCATAAAAATTAAAAGGAGCAGAAGCAACAGTGACATCAGTGGGAGAAGGGCAACCATTGACCCTTTCCGCACTACACTGTTATAGTGCTGTTATTCCACTTTCAACATCCTGTGCAATTCTGGGGTTTGTAGTTTACTGAGGCCAAAGAGCTCTCTGGTTGAGAATTCTGAATGCCCCTCCCTCAACTGCAAACCCCAGGATTCTATAGGATGTTGAAAGTGGAATAACAGCACTATAACAGTGTAGTGTGGAAAGACCTGTTGACTTCGTCTTCAAAAAGAGAGAGAGAGGGAAAAAAAGGCCCTGACCAACTACTGATCAGTCATCTTGATGTTAATACCAGGAAAAATGCTTAAACAAATCATTAAACAGTCAGTCTGTGCACACATAAAAAGGAATGCTGCAATTACTTTAGAAAAAAAAGTATGTGTTTCTCAAAAATAAGTCATGTCAAAAAAATCTTATCTTTTGATAGAGTTACAAGTTTGGGAGATTAGGGGAGTGCTGTAGATGTAGTATATCTTGCTTAGGTAAGGCTTTTGACAATGTTCTCCATGGTATTCTTGCAGGCAAGCTGGTAAATTGTGGGCTACACAGTGCTGCCCTTAATGGATTTTTAACTGGTTGACAGAACAAACCCAGGGAGCTTTCACTAATGATTGTTTTTCATCCTGGACAGACATGACTAGTGGGATGCCTTTGGGTTTTCTCCTGGGCCTGGTGGTGTTTAGTATCTTTCTAAATGATTTAGATTACAGAATTGAAGGCATGCTTATGGAATTGCAAATTGCACCAAATCTGGGAGCAGGGCAGCTAATGCTCCAGATAACAGATTCAGAATTCAAAATGACCTTGACAGATTAGAGAGCTGGGCCAAAACTAATAAAATTAATTTCAACAGGGATAAATGCAGAGTAGTATATCTAGACAGGAAAAATGAAAAGCACAAATAAAAGATGGGTGACATGAAATTATAAGAAAAGAGATTCCACCTAAACATTAGGAAGAACTTGTTTACTGTATGGCTTGTTCAAAAGTGGAATAGACTGCTTTGAAGGGTGGTGGTTGGAATTGATTGCCCTTGAAGTCCCTTCCAGCTCTGAGATTCAATGATCCTATGATTACAAACATAACATAAAATGATAAAACTACACCAAAATGGATTTCGTGCTCTCTCTAATCTCTATGCCCTTGCAGATAGTTTTGTGTGAAGCTAAGTCTCTGCGTAGTTTCTAAGACTGGTCCGTGTCAATTGTGCTTAGCTGGCCCAGAACTGAGTGTGAATGCCTGAACCATATGGCTTATAAATCTAATGCAAGGCCCTGTGGTTTGTTTATTTCTCTCTCTGTCTCTTTCAGAGAAATACTATCTCATCTCACTGAATGCAGTGGCCTGTCAAGATGAAATAGTAGTTCTGTGAAATGTGACAGTGATTTTTCCCACATATGCTGCTGTCAGGGAGCCCAGGGGATGCATCCTGTGGAGTCCCAGTTTCTTTCTTTTGTTCTTGATTATTTTTGATGCACCATTGCTAATGGCTTGTGAACATTCTTGTGTTGAGCACTGGATGCCTTTAAGCAGCATTCCTGCATTTGGCAGAGCAGGAGATAGGCAGCTGCTGGATTCTGTTACACCATCTGGATGGCTTGTCTTTTTTTTTCTTCCAAAGACCCTGCAGGGACAGGGGATTGTAAATCTTGTCTTGCCATTTTCAAATGGTTAACAAAAGAATTAAGGAGTCGCATTCCTCTGGGACAAGGAGGGCAGATCAGCTGCCATGCCTATAAACTTTGGGGTTTGAGAGGATTTTGTCACTCTGTGCTTAAGGCAGCCAATGAAGACACTAAAGAGGAGAATGTAGAAAATTATAGAAGCAGAGAAAAGTAACTTATGGGCACACAATGTATATTTCCAATAAGTAATGGGAATTTTATGCTTTTGTGAATGGATAAAATCTGAACTGAGGAAGAGATGCATTTTGACAAAACCATGGTCTGTCTATCCTTAGTCCAGAAATGATGGTCTTTTAGCAGTTTTATTCTGGTAAATAGCATGAACTGTAGCTGTGTAGAATACCAGAAAAATATGTGTAAAGGTATGGCATTCACACTTAGGTGATTCCCTTTCAAAGATGATTTAATCAGCAGACACACACACACACACACACACACACACACATTAATTACAATATCTAACTATGTATTTATATGACATTTATATCCTGACTTTCTGGTGCTCACACACAACTAAAGCAGCAAACTAAAATTAAAACCAGTCATAAAATGCAGTAAAATTCCAGAGGAGTTTTATATATGCTAGACAGCTGTTGAATCAGTTGCTTTTGTTATTTTCAACAGAAAAAAAGAGTTTTCTTCCCATCAAAAGGTATGAAGAAACTAGCAGTTGTTGCCTGAGAAGAGTTTGTGATGCTCTCATGCAAAACATCCTGCAACATGTCAGAAGACAAGTAGAAAAAGTTGGAAACATAGGTAGAAAGAAAGTATATATTGTTTTATAACCTGTTCATCTATCCAGTATACATTGTGTCAGCCTGAACACCTTTTGTGAAACCTTCTGTCACAGGGACTGAACCCTCCATGGGAAGAGGTACATCAGACACCCCCACTTGCATGACCTTGCAAACACACTCAGAGCCTCTCAAGTAGGAATAAAGGACTTTTGCTTAAGTCCAACACATCCTCCACCAAGTAAAGGGACTGCAGCACAAGTTCCTGTAAGTAGCTGCCTGATACAGGCCCTGGCCGGACTGTACTAGTTGGTTGAAGGCTGAGAAACCTAAGTTGGGATAGCCAGGTGTTGCTAGAGTGTTAAGGAGGAAGCAGAATAATCAGTAAGTCAGGACTAAGAATGTTTCTGCACAAAAGGTGCTTCACTTCAGAACACTACTCACTGGTTCTTTGGTATATCCTTCTCATGGGTAGCAGGGCTTCTTTCAGATCCCTCCCAGCCACTCCCTCTTCAAGGCAAATAATAGAAACCTTCCTCCACTGGGTACATACTCCTTTCCTGGAGAGTCTTCACATTGCTGTTGCTCAGGTCTAATGAACCTACTGACCTGCAGTTTCCGTCTCCCCTCCTCCCTCCAGAGTTCACTAATGTTCTTTTATTGGCCCCTTCACCACCTCTATTGCAGAGGCCTCATTTGAGGTCAGCAGCTGGTTCCCCTCATCTCCTGAGGCCAGACTGCTGGGAACAGTCAAGGCAGTGCTACTGGAAGATCTGCTTCTTCCACACCTTCTTGGATTAAAATTCATTTGAAAAACAGGAAAATCTCAGTACTTTAGAGAGCTTGAATGTAACAAATTCAAAATAGCAGCATTACTCGAAACATGTTACTTTGGGAGGTAATGAGAAGGTTATGACAACCTTTCATGCCAGATGTTTCAATTAATCATAACCTGTTTTATTTATAATTTTTGGCATAATGGACAATATCTACTTACTGCTTCCAAAATATTATTTATGAAGGATCACTTGGTCCATTTGTTTTGTCATTTTTCTATTTTTTTAAAGGCTTTTCAAAATAAACACTGATTTTTTTTAAAAAAAATAATACATTCCAGCCCATTATTCATAATGTGGCTTACAAGGTTTCATAAGCAATAACTAAGGGCAGCAATTTTGTGATTTGAAATAATATTGCAAGTTTTGATTCTTTGTGCTATGCCCAATGCTTGGCTTTAAAGAATACAGTGCTCTACCTTTCCTTGCCTTTAAGCTTGGCTCAGAAGAATGTTTTTGACGGAATCTTGCATCTTTTGATAGATTAGTGCCTAGTGAGAAACTGATGTCTAAATCTAGCAGACGAAAACAGAAAAAATGAAATTCTGGAAATAAACAAAAAGGATTGTACAACATTTCTATAATATTTATGAGAACCATACCCCCTGTCTTTTGCTGAGGACAAAGGACCTCATAGAATCATTACTCTATTTGACTAATTTCTGGCCAAGACTTTTGAATTCTCTCTAGGAACCATGTATATATTTATTTACCATAGCAAACTGGCTTGGCTTGGCTTGAAGGCAGTAACTTAACACTGAGCATATATGATGAGCACAAAATGGATAATCATAAATCCCAAAGCGTTTTGCCTGAGAATTAATAAATAACTGTAGTTGGTATATAATTAATAACCGACTTCTCCACAGGTATCTGTATCTGCAGTATGCATTTTCAAACCAAATACATATTTATGATTCCACTTGGGTGGAAAGGGTAAAAACTGTGAATTAATATATATGCCCCAAAATGGAACATACAGTCAGTGTGTTGTACATATCCCAATTTGTTGTCAAGTTTACATTAAATATTTCTTGCAGCTCAGTCTTAAACATGTTTATTCAGAAGTAAATCATACTTTCAGTGGAAAAGCTTAGGTGTGCATTCTTTTAATACCTGAATGCTATGCAAATCTGTTATAGTAATGAATAAGTTTAAATGTCTTCATACTGACTGAATACATACTCTCTGGTCATCATAAGCAGGTAACATTTTTAGTTATCCCAAATGACAGTGTGAATAACAAATGGCCATGGAATCTAACAGAAGGTTCCTAACCTTGCAGTTTATCCTAACTGGAACTGACCAGCACCTAGCAAGACATATGATTGTGGTTTGACCTGATTAGAAACAGTGGCCTGAATGCTACTGGATGCAGTTTATGTATAAATGGTAAAGTGTCAGGGAACTCCAAAACAATCTTACTTGATTTCAAAAGAGGAAAATTCCTCAAAATGGAGGAAGTGATAGAACAGAAACTGAAAGTGTTGAATCTCTTTATGATGCTTGAAGGCTTAATCACACTATGTTAACACAGAATTAACAAAACAAATACTGCAGATCAGGAAAGAAAGTATGAAGCCCAAGAGACCACCAGCATGAGTAATAAACAGTGTGAAGAAGATACAGTGGAAAAGGAAGTCTTTATTCAGCAAGTCTTGCTCAAATGAGACAAATGAAGAGAAACTTAACCTGAAGAAAATGCAAGCAGACAATTAGGGATAAAGTGATGAACATCACTGGAATTCTATATGACCTGTTACATTTCATATGTATTATATACATATTATATAAGTAACAGGAGTGTAGAAGCGTTACAGACCCACACACCTCCCAAGATTGATATGGTTTAATTGGCAATATTATTTAATTTGCACTACATTAATTGGAATTGATATAAAATGGACATTGACTGGAAGGTCAAGCTGGAAAGAGGGAAATTACTGACTGCAAATGTGTGATTGCAAGGCAGGTCAGCCACACCCCCTACTAGGCGAAATGGAAGTCATCATCAGGCAGATTATGAGGCAACTCTAGAGACAATAGGCTTATGTTAAAAGTTGGATATCTTGGAATGCAAAAGGGAAGTTCCCACCAAACTGTGATTGTTCTAACCCTGATCCCTCACACTTGGATGTTTCCCTGATTTGTCTTCCCAATCCCTTCACAATTCAGAGCTATTACAACAGCCTTTGTTATCCAAACACTAAGACCATTAACCACATCTGGACCTCATTGTTTATGTTGCAACTGCCATTGTCCATGTGGGTGGGAGATCAATTCACACCAATACCCATAGGGTAGATTTCGGATGTAAAAATCGTTGATTTTGAGCAGTCGCTCAACTTACTGAATGCCATGCTGTTTGTTTGATTCCTGAATAAGAACTGTCCTTGGGTGCCTACCTAAGCCATATTACCCTTTTTCCCCCTGCTTCTCTCTGGACCAGTAATTATTACTCGAACCCTAAAATTCCTCTATCCACAACTTTCCTCCCATTACCTTTAGTTAGTAGTTGTTTGAGTGTGAGAGTGTTTAGATCTTTTACGTGTGTGAATCTTTCAGTAAAACACATTTTTAGTTTACATCTTGGATTCTCTGGCTGGTTCCTTTCTGCAAGACACTGTAAACATTGGTGGAAAGATCTTGTTAAGTTACCCCCCTCTCACAGGCCTCCTAACTTTCAGCTAATTGATTCCCTATTGTTGTGTGGAGGCACTGGCATCATGGGTGGACCCCTGAGTCACCCATGTTTTGGGGTAACAGCAGTGTCAGATGTGCTGTGCATTGTGCACTGATGCACATTGCACATGGATGTTCATTGTGTCCCAGTGTGCATCAGGAACTTTGTTACTACTGTAGTAACATAACTGAAGCTCTCTACTGGATATAGATGTTACACAACTGTGCAGTTCTAATTCCTGCAGATGTAAGATGAAGATGTAAGGCTCCAACAGAATTCTGGGCATATCAGTAAGAGAATCAACACAAACAATTAAAAATTGTTAAATATATCATGTTCAAGAACCCAGCCAGTTCAGGAACTTCATTCGATAATCGTGAAGTTATAGGAGTTCTAATGGAGGGTAAAGAGATTGCAGATAAGTGGAATGAATTCTTTACATCTGTCTTTGTTGCTAAAGATATAAACAGCTGCACCTAAATTGTTGTTTTCAGCATGGGGAACTGAGGTGCTGCCACAAACAGTGCTGACCAAATAAGACATTCTAGACTTTATTGGAAAATTACAAATAAATAGCCAGTCCATATAGTTTCCACTGTGAATTCTTAAAAAACAATGGCAATGGACACAATGGAGTGAAGTAGAAAAGACGCATCAAAGTAGGATGCTGCAATTTAAGGTTCCATGTAGGTCATTGCTTTCCATGACTTGATGTTGCAATATTATGCATTTGCATTAGATGTCTAGGAAAAAAGAATCAAGTTCCATCTTATCGCAAAACAGCTACAGTTGTTCCACTGTCTGATATAGAGGAAAAGAGCCATGCTCATTATTACCATCTTCTCTCCATCCCACTTTGTCTCACCTCCCCACTACTGCTTCTGCTACAGCACCTCCATCTTGTTGTACAGCCCACCTGTTCTGTTCTTCATCTAGGCCATTTCTGCACTGGACGGTTATAGTGCTATTATTCCACTATCAACCTCCTATGGAATTCTGGGGTTTGTAGTTTCCTGAAGCCAAGGAGCTCTCTGGCTGAGAATTCTAAAAGCCCCTCCCTGAACTGCAAACCCCAGGATTCCATAGGATATTGAAAGTGGAATAATAGCATTGTAACAGTCCAGTGTGGAAATGGCCCTAGCAGCAGCAGCAGCAGCAGCAGCAGTAGTACCAAAGCTTTCAGCTACCCCCTTACTTCTGTACAAAGCAGTTGTGGCAGCCTTGTATCTGTCTTGCTGCTATCTTGCTTTTAAAAGCTGCCCTAGAAGCTGAGCTGAAGGGTGCTATATAACTCATCAAAACAGATAGATACAGATATCTATAACATAAACTTACTACTAGTCTGACTCATCATAAGGTAGTTTGCTACATCCCATTAACATTGATATGGTTTTGTTTTTAGGTAAATTCTAGGTTCTAACCTACAGATAAACCTGCTGTTGGCTATGAAGATGAATCAAAGAAGAAGAAGAGCTCCGATGTCCACTCCCAGGATGTCAGTGTGGAAAGTTCTGTGTGTATATGGCCAGCAGCATTTCTGTTGATGGAAGTCTTAAAATAGAATATTTTGGTAGGGACATAGGGGCTGGTCATGTGTGTGTGTGTGTCTGTGTCATATATGTATGTCAGGAAGCCTGGTAAAGCCTCTCAGCCCAATCTAGATTTAAGAAGTGGACAATCCTCCATTCTGCTCTTTGTCATCCCATTTAGAATTACTCTCTTATCTAGAATTCAGATGACAGACATCCATAAATGGAAAGTAATCCTTTAAAACAAAGGTGTTTAAACTCATGATGTTCGCACTTAATGTAAACCAAGATACATTAAAGGGAAACCAAGTCATGAATATTATTTCAGAAAATCTCTATCATTTTCTTTTCCTTTGTCCTTTTCCTTCTTGTTCTTTTGCTTTTTAGTTCCTACAACCGCACAAAAATTCTGTTTTGTGTTTCCATAGATTATGTCACAGCACAGTTAGAAAATTCTTTACACACTGCACAGGGCTTTTCAAATTTATGTTGTAAAATTTAGCACTGAGGAATACTAAATCAGAAGTTTGTGGTAGCAGTTTGTGACATAACTGTATATCAAAATGATGAATCAGAAGTTAGTTGTTGGGTTAGAAAGTCTGTATTAGAAATCTGATCAGCCCACTACAGTATTAATTGATGTTAGCATTGTTAAATCAGCCAAAGAAATATAGCCATTTCTGGATTCAGACACAAATCTACTGGTAATGTCAATACATATCTGTGGCAATGCTCTGCAGGTTTTATTTAAAACTGGTAAATTATTTGGAAGTTGAATAGTCTAGGTAAATCATACCGGGTGCTGTTTAGTAACCATGTAACAAGAAGAAGGGGTTATGCTGGTTCATAGGGTACAATTTAAATGGCTAAGGGACATAAATAAATGTTAAAATTTGCAGTTCTGCTATAAACAAATGTAATATTTGTATACATTTGAAAGTGAGACCATCCAAATGCACCATTCATTTTCTAATTTAGTGAAATATAATCAACCTCTGGAAAAGGTGACTTTCTGGAAATGGTTGAGCAGAAAAGAAAATTTCAATAGACAACATTCTTACCATCATCTGTTCCATGCAAAACACATTTCTTAAAATTATAGCTCTGTCCTCTGATACATTCAAAGCAACCAACAAATAAAACAAAGCAGAGCCTCAAACTGGTGCTGAAATGTATGAGAAGTCTTAATCACAAACATAAAAAGCCAGACGCATATTAGATTATTGGGGGGGGGGGGAATACAACTTGTTGTAATGCTTACACAGAATGAAAGTCTCTGTATTTACACATATGTATCTAGATAAAATACTTCACTAGGATATCACATCTCAAGCTCAAAATCTTTTTTTTCCTCTCAGTTTTAAATAATTTAAAAATTAAAATTAAAATCCTTGTTTTGAGTCAGAGTAGTCACACATCATTTTGCTCAACTCTCACTTTAATGTATTTACCAATTAAAACATATTTCTCTCTTCATTTCTTCCATTTTCTCCTCACTATACCTATTTCTTAAGATTTTCACCTAGCCATGGAAGCTGTGAGCTCAGCAGCTGCTTATTGTGCAGACATGGGCAGAAGCTAATTCTCATATGGACGGTATGAAAAGCTTCACTGCTGATTTCTGCTTATTTAGTTGCTGTGGAAGAGAAAAGAGCACATCAGGCCAACACTTCCAGTCTTTTGGCAGCTCCACTTTTCACTCCCCAGACTAATCCCCAGACCTCACCCCCAGGCCTATTGTATCTAGCTTTTGATTCAAAATTGGAACGTCTTCCAAAGACTGGGTGAATGCAACATCTTAGATGTTATTTTTTAGAATGGGGAGGAAGGGCTTCTTTCTATGAAGAGCTGTTGGGCTACAAGAAACAATCAGGTGGAAGCTGCAGACAGTGGTGGGTGGCTCAGAAACTAAAGTGAAAGGTAGGTGATGCGGGCAGCATTATTCCCCTCTCCTCCATTCTCTCTCTCCGCCATGTTATCTCCCTCCTTCTTTCTCTCTTCTTGCCATCCTACATCAACTTAGGCTAGGGGCTGCATGAAGTCAGACCAAGGGCCAGTAGAAGCTGGTAGCTCTGATGTTAGTGGGGTTGTGAATCCCCTCCATATTTCAGTCCAAATTTTAAAGAAGCTTAAAGGTTTGATGCTATAAGACTGTAAGGTTTGCAAACAAATATATTACCTTTGGGCTGCTCACTGCTGAACCAGTAATGCTTGTATGTCTTGTCTATTGTCTGAGCAATATATAATTCATGTAATACTTTGCACTTAAGTTCAATAGGCAGCTTTTCCCATCAGTAAGAATGGAATCTATCTAGATACAGTACAGAAAAAAAAAAGCCTGTAAACCAAAGGAGTGAGCCAGTATGGTGTAGTGGTTTGAGCACTGAACTATGACTCTGGAAACCAGGGTCTGAATCTCCACTCAGCTGTAGAAACCCACTGGGTAACCCTGAGCAAGTCACATTCTCTCAGCTTTGGAGGAAGGCTGGGGCAAACTCCCTCTGAATAAATCTTGCCAAGAAAAGTGCTGTGACAGGATCACCAAAGGTCACCATAAATCTGAAATAACTTGAAGGCACAACACCAAGAACATCAACGTACCACAAAGGCACCAGATCCTGTCTGAAATTCATGTGGTTGCCATCCAGCAACAGGCAGCTTGAAGGCATATACGTACTCACACACAAACCAAAGAAACTACTGAAGGTTTTTAACTAGGGTCCTAGCATCCTCACTTAACTTCACTATTCTTTTCATTCCTCACTATTCATTTATGAAGTCCATTCATGCATAAGAGTATTTAGTGGTATCAAATAATATACTTTTTACATGTGCCTAACTAAAAGGAGATGGTTAAGAGACATGTCGTCTAAAAACCTGTTAACTTTGGCAAAGAAAGATGCTCATCTCTAATCTGACAAAAGGAAGGAAATATTAAAAATCCACTTTCTTCCTGATGTGTCAGATGACAGCTACAAATTTGACAGGTACGCTATCATATTATAGCACTGTGACTTATAAATCAGTACAAGGCTCCTCCTGGTAGGGCAAAAGTATCAGCAGATTCCAGTATTTGCTGCTGTAGTTTCCTCTTTCTTTTTGTCTTTCTATCTGTCTTTCTTTTTCATATATAGTCATATAAACTTTCCATTGTCCCAGACTATTTCCTGACAATTCATCAGTTTGTTCTCATTGTCCTTTGGAATGTCTTTTTAATTCTGAAACATTCGGTAGATGGGGGGGGGGGAGTATCTTTTTTCCCACTTTTAATTTATTTATTTATTTTATTTACTTTTTATTTTACTTTTACTTTTACTTTTTTTTTACTTTTTACTTTTTTTTTTAAACTGGTGCAGCAGAACATCAGTAAAATGGCAATTTTGCTCCATAGCACTGTAATTCTTAAAAATAACGACAGAGAGGGGGAAATTGCCATCAGACTGTAGGACAATCTCAGCAAACAACTCTCCACTTATTAAAAGCACTTTGAAAGAGCCCTAGTACTGATTCAAGCACTAAAGACTTGCACACAAAAATGGAAGGAGTGGATGCATATGTCACAACAACCAGAAAAACATGGCAAACATAGCAAAACCTCATCCTTTTTAGACCAGTCTGGAAGAGCTCACTGTTGTTGTGTATCAGAACCTTTCAATATTTATGAAGCTCCTCTGGGAAAGCGTTTCAAATATGATTTCCCTTTGAGTATCATCATATGATCTTGAATACACCAACTGCATTTGATTTTAGAAAATTAGCAAAGCTGGACCTTGTTAATAATTGGATGAAAAACCATCCGGTAATACCAGGGATTTTCAGGGAGGGCTGGGAAAGAATCTGCCTTAAATAATGAAGAGCCACTGCTGCCAGTCGCAGGTGGCAATATTAGGCTAGATAGACCAGTGGCTGGATTCAGTGTAAGAGAGCATCCCATATATGTGGGCACCATGTTAGTGGGGAACAGAGAAAGGGAGCACTGTAAAATTAGAATTCTGCATTTGACTCAGTAACATTTTACATTTAAAATGATCGAAAACATAGATTCACAGTATTGGTATTTCTAGAAAAACAATTGGAAGATCTCATATACAGGTTTGTTACCTGCTTTGGTCATCATGCCAAGAAAGAAAAGGCATTTCTGATAAAGGTCAGAGGGTGTTTCATCTTGCTGCTGAAACACTTGGGATTGAAAAGAGACCCGCTTTCCGTTCAGTCCTTTGAAAAGGCTCATTCTACTTTGATAGTCTAGATTTTAACAAATTATAAATTGTTTTGATACCTTGACGTAACACTTTTGTAAATTATCTGATGTTCTAATATGAGGGTTTTTTAAATTAGATATTTGAACTGTCTTTTTTTTAATTAACTTTTTTATTAGAAACACTACAAAAGAAACAAAAGAACAGAACAGATACTAAGAAAAATAAACCAAAACAGATATAATACATAGATGTCCAACTAATAAAGAAAGAAGAAAGACATATATGAACATTGGATAAAGAGTAAAAACATAAAAGAAAAGTAGTTGTTGACTTCCTTTTGCCGTCAACTTAGAACAATGTTTACACACATTTTTTCCCTTACTTGAAACTCCCTATTTATCTTCAATTTGAGTACAATCAATAGTTTGAGTTAACCCTTTCCTTTCCCTTATAATTCCTCACATAACATTTCTTATTTGGATATCTAAACACATTTTACACTGTGTAAGGAAAAACTTATGTTGTAGTTCGAGTCTATTTACTTTTGAAATCTCCATAATCATATATATGTAGAGCGTCTAGAATAGATGATTTATATACTAAGAATATACATTTTCCTATATAATTTCTTTTATCTTATATCTTAACATGCCATCTCTTATTTACATATGTTATCGGGGGTTCCCAATCTTCTTCCAGTTTGTTAATTTGTTTTCCATTTATATAATGGGTAAGTAGGTCATGCTCTTTCATTTCTATTATTCTTGATAGCCATTGGTCTATATCTGGAGTATTTTTTGTTTTCCAGGTTCTTGCAAAATTTATTCTTGCTGCCGTGATCAAGTACAGCAAAATTCAATTGTTTTTCTTTAAAATTATTTTTTCAAACATAAAGGTCATATTCAGCAAAAAGAATTCTGGACACAAAAATATTAGAACTGTCTTTTAAAAAGGCAGCTGTATTTAAAAACCCCACTATGGATTTCGGTACACGAGGCTTTCTATAATAGAGAAAAACCAAAGATAGAGACATGGATTACATATAAAGATGTATTAAAAAGACAAGGACATACTATAACTTTTAAAACAAAAAACAAATTGATGACAGAAGGTTGGCATACACACTGGCTATTAATTAGACAGTTATGGGAGAGATATAAAAAAGATGAAGTAGAAGGATTTGAATGTAAAGAAAATGAATTTAATAAGATGTTAAGAGTCGGAACGGAACATAGAGTAAGCCAGATATGTAAAAGTTTACTTTTACAACAAAATGAGCAGGAAACAGTTAAAAAATCAATGGTAAAATGGGCACAAAATATGAATCAGATAATAACAATGGATTAATGGGAAAATTCTTGGAAGACTACATGTAAATTGTTAATACCGGTAAGTTTAAGGGAAAATTATTACAAGATGCTATACAGATGGTATATAACACCAGCGCAAATTGCAAAGATGCAAGAAAACTACAAAGAGACCTGCTGGAAATGTGAGCAAAGAGGCACTTTTTATCATATATGGTGGAACTGTAGACAAGTAAAAGCATTTTGGGAAATAATACATAGTAAAATACAAAAAGTCTTTAAAATAAAGTTTACATTAACACCACAAATTTATTTGCTTAATATGATAGAAGAATTAAAAATTAATAAATCGTTAAAGAAAATACTACTATATATGATAACAGTGGCTAGACTTTGCTTTGCTCAGATGTGGAAACTGAAAATAGTACCAAGAGTAGAAGATTGGTTAATGAAATTATATGATATGGCAGAAACCGATATTGTAATACAGTCTTTAAAGGATAATATGAAGGAGAAGACATTAGAAGAATGGAGAATAGTACTCCCGTTATGGGAAGCTTGTTGGGGGAAGAAAGCAACTGTTTTCTTAGAATAAAAATGAATGTATAAAAATTTAAGATTTGTGCCTGGAGATCATAGAATCATTTTGAAAATGATAATTTAAAAATAAAAAGGTTAAGGAAGCTAAATGAAGGAATATGAAGGTGTAAAAGGTTCTTGTGAAAATTAAATTTGTTAGATGAAGGAATAATACAGATAAGGTAACATAAGTACCTTGAGTTTCGGTAAGGGGGGGTAAAGTAAGGGAATTTAAGTAATTTAGCTTTAGTAGTTAGAGGGTATGTGTAAGATATAGCATATATGTTGTAAGTTAGGTTAAGTATGTAATATATATGT
Source organism: Cyclura pinguis (assembly GCA_030412105.1). Taxonomy (NCBI): domain Eukaryota; kingdom Metazoa; phylum Chordata; class Lepidosauria; order Squamata; family Iguanidae; genus Cyclura; species Cyclura pinguis. The sequence goes on along the minus strand of CM059601.1, from coordinate 206,273,691 downwards.
AGGATTGTAGGTAGAAATAATGTTATGTAATGTTGTTTTGTTTTGTTTATTTGTATATGTCTATAATTTTTTGTATGTTATGTATGTTATGTATATTGTATGTATTTTATAGTATTCAATAAAATTTATTTTAAAATTTAAAAAGTAAAAAAAACCCTGTCTTTTAAAGAGGAATGAATTATGAAAATACATTTTGATGTACTGATGAAGGTCAGGATTCTACATATGCTAATTACTTATGCAATTACTTAAGTTGAATCGCTAAGTAGCATTTACTAGTCTGACCCCATCAATCCTTTTTTTACCAGGCTGCCGCTGCCATAAGCAACTGGGATCTGTTCTCCTGTTAATCAGGACAGAGCAGACTGATGTATCCACCTCCTCTCCCACCAGCAATCTTTGGTGTGATGGCCAGAAACAAGATACCTGCCACAATTCCTCCTCAAACCAGAGATCGCTTGGAGGAAGGGGGTGGAAACACCAATCTGCTGTTTTCCAATCTATAGAAGAACAGATCCCCATTGCTGGCAGTGGCTGCTGCCTTGTAGGTCAGGATTGGAGAGCTTTTATGAACCTTACCTATTCCCTATACTATTGAGTATATAGGGATCATGATCACAGTTATGAATGTGTAACCTAGATCAGGGAATACAGTAGAACGTAGACATCGTGAATACAAATCAGTTACAAGTGAGTAACCCTAGGTTACACGTTTATAACTGTGATCATGAATCCCAGCCCTTGTGTTCACATTTGTGTGTGTATGCATTTTGGATCCACTTTAAATGTAGTGCATATAGAGAAATGGTATGCAAATACAGTAATAATCACTACAATCTTGTATTGGTCTGCTAAGAAATAGACAGTATGGTATCAATGAAACTTGCTACCAGATAAGTATGCATTTGATTGCAGTTGATTTGGATGACTAGAAGTGACAGATACTGTGAATGACTTGCTGATGCCATGATACAAAATCTTGCTTTTCAGTGAATGGCCTTGAGAAAACATTAGATCATTGGGGTATAATTTAGCACCCCTAATAGAGAAGTACACTGAATATAAACAAATATAGGACTATGTGGCAATAGATGGTGAGCAGAAATCCATTGTACAGCTAAGTGAGAAGAGAGAACTACTTTCTTGTGTGTTATTGCATTTTTCTTGTTGGAAAATATGATAATGCTCAGTAAAATGGAAGGCAGTAGGGAAAAAGAAAGACTGTACTACAGGTGGATTGATTCAATCAGTCAGGGAACCCAAGGCCCTGAGTTTGCAAGGCCTGAGCACAGGAGTTGATAACTGGGGCTCTTGGAGTCTCTCTTTCATAGCGTAGCTATAAGCTGAAGTTAACTGACAGCAAATACCAACAAATCTATTTTTCACTAAACTGAAGACTGGCCAACATTAGACTTTAGTCAAATTGGTACTAGTGGCACTATTTCACTGAGATACTGTAATTACATACCATGAGAAATGTTTAATTATGAAAGGTAAGCAATTCTTTTCTTTGGCTTCTGAAATAAAGGAGGAGAGGGAGCCATTTCTGCTGAGTGACTGCCGCCTGTAGAATCTTATTCACCATTATTTTGATTCATTTATAAGCACAGCTCTCCATCTATACTGGTGGTAGAAATCATGCAGACCTTCAGATTTTTTTTTTATTGTAACTTCCAGCATTCTTCTGGCTGTGATAGCTGGGATTGTTGGGAGTTCGAGTCCAACAATATCTGGAGAGTCACATATTTGTATCCCTGGCCCATACAAACAGAAGCTCTTAAAAGCCAAGAACCAAATACAATGCAGTACTATTAGTGTTTATCAAAACAGGGCAACGCTTTTGTATCCTTAACTTCTTGTTCATTTGTAACTCATCCAATGCACAATATATCAGCATCTTGTTTTATCTGTGAAGGGGTATAGACAAACAGGCATTTGTTGAGTAGTACTGGATTATTCTTCAATAAACTCATCTTTTTTTGGCTTTTAAATTCATTTTGTTGTTCATAAAGATAAAAATTCAGAAATGAGTCAGCAAAACATTGCCATACGGAACCCAAGAGGCTAGTCTAATTCTGAAACGAAATGATTTCTTCCAAACTAAATGTCAAGCTTTGGCTTTCACCAGTTCCAGCAGCATCAGATTCTTGCTCCAAATTTGGTCCTAAAGAAAGGTTCACATTTGAAGTTTTGAATCAATGAGTTGATTTGAATTCTGTTCTTTTGTCTTAAAGGAGACCCGAACAAAAGAAACAGCTACTTGTGCCAGTGATTTCTTGTGTAGCACCAAAGAAGCTCAAACTTTCTGGGTCAGGGCTACAGCTGGATTATATTTGTTCGGCTACAGTTGATTTGCCATGCTTGAATTTAGTGCAGCTGCACTAATTTTTATCAGCTGTGGGGATGCTGACTGGTGTTCCAATTGCCTTTTTTTCCCCTAAAGTGGAAACTACAGTATCTTCTCATCTCAAAAATGAATAAATAAGTACATTGGAGCCTAGTTTTAAATATTTATACTTTGCATGATTACTGGTGCAAGGTAAATGAAATGTATTCTATGTAATGGTGTTAATAAAACACTGCCCATTGCAATTCATTCTTTTGAGAAACAATTTTCTGCAAGCAAACCTTTCCATGCATTAGAAAAAGAATCATGCGGTTTCAGCAAGCTACAGCAGGGAAATTTAATATTTCTCGAAGAAATATGCAAGCATACTTGCAATTATAACATAAAATACCTAAGATAGCTGCCCTCCTGGGATTTTTCCAAGAGTTCTTTGACAACTATCATCTGCAAAGAGCTGAATATATATTCTAATTTTATTTACTAGCACAGTCTGTTGCTTGCATATAAAGTCAATTGCCCATGAGGTCTGAAGTTTTGCAGCCCATTGTTCAGATTGATTGATTGACTGATTTCTTTCTTTCTTTTGGGATGGACTGCACTACCTACTAACCCACCATATGAACCTACTGGGATGGACTGCACTACCTACTAACCCACCATCTCATGTGATGACGTTATGAATATTTTGGATTAGGGTATCCATAGAAGTTTCCTGCCCATTAACATTTTGCACACTTTCCAATAGGAAAAATATTATATACGTGGATGCATTCTTCATGTTCTGAATTTGAAAACTGTTCAGTAAATTAATTTTCAGTGTACTGTCATGCTAATTAAGATGATTTATGGACAGATGTACAGCCACATCCTCTTCATTATTACTTGGAAGTCAATCCATCTAAGTTCAAGAAGCTTTTTTGCATGAATTCTCAAGTGTTGCAGCTTTGCCCTTCAGACCTTTTCACATTTTCATCAGAAGTAAGTCCCATTGAGCTTCATGAGATTGACTCTCAAGAAAGTAGGCATAAAATTGTAGCTAACTGTGAAATCATATAGACTGGTGATCTTTTATTCTTAGATTCTTGGTAGTAAACACAAAAGTGCATTAATTAATATAACTGTGACTAATTAGCAAAGCAAGATGTTTCTCATACCATCATAAACACCTACTGGCTATTCATCTAGTGGAAACGAGACGATTATAGTCCTCAAAATCTGGATGGCTTGATATATTCTGACACTACACAGCTAATGCTGTCAAGCTGAAACTGTTGTCACCATGTATTCTGCAAATCTGCATTTTTGTGGCTGGCAGCTTGAAGAGAACTTTTATAAATAGCAATGGTAAATAAAAGCAACTGGTAAGGAGACCACTTTATACATTTTTCCTGTTTCTGCTCAGGAAGGAAATTATCATTGTCCTAAGCAAAAAAACCCCCCATATTAATTTATCTGGTTGTTTATCCCAGTTCATGCAAGCTCATTTTCCAGTTTTTTTTGGTAACTACAAGAGCTGAAACAATCAGTGAACAACTTCATCCCCATGGAGAGGAGCTATAAAATCTTTGGCTTATGTGTTTTTCATCTGTAATTTTCAAAAAAATGACCAAATCAGCTTTTTGCCTCCCATGACAGTAAAATTCCACAGTAGGTCTTTGAGCAGTATTGGCCTATTTATTGGCAGAGTTGAACAATCAACACAGGGGTAGATTCCACTTCTGGTTGCAAAGACATGGAAGAGAGTTTCCTCTGATCAAACCTCTCTCTGTTGCTGTTTAATGCAATAAAATTTCCAGCTCATACTGTTTCACAGTGTTCTGTACATTTACCTCTCACATATTAAACTGAACATCCTATTTTAAAAATGACTTAGACATTTTAAATAATTTATGCTTTAAAAGCTATTTTGATGTAATTTGCATGTTATGGATTCTCCTTATATATTTATTCAGTTTTATTTCTTTTTCTATGACCTCATAACAAAGGAATGAAAAAAGAGCCTGGAACAATCCAAAAAAACAGGTTCATTTACTGGACACCATTGCTCAGCTACACAATGGATGTCTAAGAACCAAAATATATTGTGAACCTACTGACTGCTACATCTACTGATATGCCTCCTGATTCCACCTGGAACACACTCTCAAAATCTATCACTTATGTCAGGATGCATTGTTCCTATCATAAGTATGCTGGCTGTGTATTAGACTCATAGAGTTGGAAGAGACCACAGTGGACATCAAGTCCAACTCCAAGCCATGCAGCAACTCACACTCAAAGCACCCCCAGCAAATGGCTATCCAGCTTTTGTTTAAAACCTTCCAAAGAAGGTGACTCCACCACACTCCAAGGCAGCATATTTTACTGTCAAATAGCTCTTGTCATCACGAAGTTCTTCCTGATGTTTAGGTGAAATCTCTTTTCCTGTAGTTTGAAGCCATTGCTTCATGTCCTAGTCTCTGGAGCAGCAGAAAACAACCTTGCTCCATCTTCAACATGACATCCCTTCAAATATTTAAACATGGCTATCATATCACCTCTTAACCTTCTTTTCATTAGGTTAAACATATATAGCTCTCTAAGCTGCTCCTCACAGGGCATGGTTTCCAGATTCTTTGCCATTTTGGCTGCCCTCCTCTGGACACATTCCAGCTTGTCAATATTCTTCTTGAATTGTGATGCCCAGAACTGGGCACAGTATTCCAAGTGAGGTTTAACTAAAGCAGAATACAGTGGTATTATTACTTCTCTTAATCACAACACTATACTCCTATTGATAAAACGTAGAATCACATTGGTTTTTTTAGCTGCTGCATCATACTATTGACTCATATACAGCTTGTGGTCCACTAAAACTCCTAGATACCTTTCAAACATACTGTTTTCAAGCCAGGTATCACCCAACCTATATGTGTGCATTTCATTCTTTTTTCCTAAGTGTAGTACCCTACATTTCTCTTCATTTTGTTAGTTTTGGCCCAGCTCTTTAATCTGTCAAGGTCATTCTGAATTCTGATCCTGTCCTCTGGGGTATTAGCAATCCCTCCTAATGTGGTGTCATCTGAAAATTTGGTGAGCGTGCCCTCTATTCCATTATCCAAGTCATTGAATAGGATGTTGAATAGCACCAGGCCCAGGACAGAAACCAATGTCACCTCACTAGTCACTTCTTTCCAGGATGAAGTGGAACCATTGGTGAGTACCCTTTGTGTTTGACTAGTCAGCAAATTACAAATATTGGTATATGCTATAAAACAGGTTTTCTAGATGAAAGGGTTACTATAAGCTCCTAGCACTTCAATGTATCAATTGGTGTTATGGGAACAGGCATGACAAAGATAAGGGAGAGGAACTTGGCCTGGCTCCCAGAATGAAAGATATGTAAACAATGGAATGGGGCTGGGAAAATCTAGTGCTGGTGGAGTGAGGTGACATTTATGACTTTCACCAATCATTGCTATGCATGCCTAAATTGGTATGACAAGGTATAAAATCTGTAACCATCCAACATGCAGTAGTCTCAACTACTTTTCAGGAACTTTTCAGGAAATTTGCTGTGTTGCTTTTTTTGGTCCAAGTAAATGCTTCTTTTCAAACTCTGAGTGTTGTTTATCAGCACAAGTTATCCAGGACATGAAACTTTATAGCTACGCCCTCTATTACAACTGCATCTTCTTAGATCCACATGATTGAGATGCTAAACGTATAATAGTCATTTCTCAAATTACGATACTCACCAAATGAAGTGAAAAACCAAATCAACAAGGCAAGAGACCACTTAGACAAATCACCAACTTGGATACATCACCACTGTTGGTCCACAGAGGCTTCATTCAGTCCACATATCTGATTAAATGGAATGGTATCCCTGAAAATTTATGCTAGAAATTTATTTTACTCAGCCTAAAAGGTGCTAGAGGATTCTAGAAAACCTGACCTGATTAATATATGAGTTTGTTTATCCAGCTTCATTCAGGGATGGTTTTTCAAGTTTTGAGTAAGGTGAAGAGAAGCTGCAGGAACTAATAGTAAGGCACACTTAGAATAAGAACTGCATCAAAAGTTAAGTATGGAAGAGTATTGTTCTCACATTGTAGTTACCCATATCCAGGAGCTCTGCATGATGCTTCCTTTACGATGATTTTTCCTCAATCACTTGTGGGCCCAGAAGCACTTATTTATATCCCTAGATGGTCCTGCTTTTCTGTTTCATTGGTAGAGGGAAATCCACCTGCTCCATCCCACAAAAGAGGAAGTGGGTATAGAAGTTATGTTTTCTGAAACACTATCTTCAGGATTACTTTTTGTCCTTCTTTTCAACAAGGAAAAGACCAGAGTTCCAATACATGTAGCAGTGGTGGAAAATATTTAGCCTGCAGGCTGGTGTTGCCAACTGTGTGTGTGTGTGTGGGGGGGGGCTGTCCATGATGGGTGGAGCACGAGGAGAAGCTCCTTTTCCTATTACCTGTGGTCAACAGAACTCGAAAAGTTGTTCAGACAATCTAATCCATTAGTGTCAGCACAGATGAACAGCCTTTCTTGTCAGTAGTGTAGTGAATCCACTCAAGGCTTTGTTCCACACTTTAAAGGCCCTATCCAGGGTACTGATTTCTCCCCCATTCAAATAGCTTCAGTACCTTGGAAAGCTCCTTTAAAATCTAAACTTGTATGAGAGTGGATTCACCACACCACTGTCATGGAGACCTCTGGGTGTCTCTTAGTATTACTTATTACTCCTAAAAATTTATGGTCTAAATCTTGCATCCCTTCAACATAGCATAAATATCCATATGTGGACTATGCTATACTGACTATAAACCTCCCAAGCACACTGACAAGCTCTGAAGCTGCCCCTTATGGCTGTTCTGCACTTTGCAGCAAGTAGCCAGGTTCAGAGAAGCATCTGGGTTATTCCCATAGCCAGACACAAAATGCTGACAAAGTGTTGTTTATTACCTTTAAAGCTCTACATGGTTTGAGTCCACGTTACCTGCAGGATCACCGCCTCCCATACAATCTGCCTCATATACTCAGGTCCTCTGGGAGCCATTTACTTAAACTGGCAAGGACTAAACTGGCAATTGTCACCCAGAGGACCTTCTTATTGGATGCCCCTAAATCATGGAATGGCCTGCCGGAAGGGATTTGACAGCAAAATATGGTGTACAAATTTAAAAGAGTACTAAAGATCTGCCTCTTCTGGCAGGCCTACCCAGTCTATTTTCAGTCATATTTTTAATTATACTTTTAAACTGTACTTTTAATTACACTTTTAAACTGTACTACCTTAAACTGTACTTTTAATTGTGACATGTTTTACTTCTAGTATATTTGTATGTTAACGGTCCGTGTTTTAGTGTATTTTAACTATGATTTGTTTTTAGTTGTATCTATGCTGTACCCTGCCTCAAGCCTTGAGAGAGGTGGGTAACAAATAAAATTGATGACGATGATGATCATGACGATGACGATGACAATGACGACAACATCAGAGTTATGATCCACTGGGGTCCTCAGAGGTCTCAGTGCTGCTGTGATCGTCTCATGTCTGGCTATGTGGTTGTAAGCCAGACACTTATCTGAGCTGTGGGCTTGCTGCAAAGCACAGAATGACCGTATGGTAGCTTCAGGAGGTTATCAATAAGGTGGGGGGCTTTGGGCACTGTGAAAGGAGGAAGGGAATAGCAACCCCCACAGTGCCTTTGAAAAAACACATCATCATGTAGAAGGGAAATGTGCATGTGAGTATGTCCCTAACAAGATTCCAGCCTATAAGACGTTAGTGTTCCCAATACTAGTTGTTTTAAAACTATCTTATTATTTTATACTTTCTAAATGTCTTAATGATTAGAAAAGAGGTCAACCTCCCCTTGACTCGAAACAAAAATGTTTAGAAGTAATGAGTATATACTACTCATTTTATACAATACACATAACGTGCCTTAGCATTAATGTTAACACATGAAAATAAGGATGTCATTACCCTCTTATTTCCACAAAAAGTAATGTGCTACACGTTAGATTGTTAACTGTGCGGTGCTACTTCCCAGTTCTGATGATCAATCACAAGATGCTATCTAAAGGCCAGGAAGCTGTTGTCTCCGTAGAAGTGATCTCTGTGGAAGCCAAGTACTTTGTTGGAAATATGTGGAGACAATTAAAACTTGGTTGGAATTTGGAGAAAAACTGGGTCATAACATTACCATGAAAACATGAATGCATTTCACAGCAGGATGACAACAGCGGGAAGCTCAGTACTTTGAAAACTGTACCTCACTAATGTAGTGACAAGGGCCATTGAGCTCCTTTGAAGATCAGTTCTGATTTGAGAGTTAGACATAGAGAAGCCTGCCCATTAATACATTACAAGAAAGTGAAGATTGCCTGTAAAACAGTTGAGAAGAAATGAAGACAAGCTCTGATGCATTTGGTCTATGCCATTTCCCTTCCTTTCACAGCCTCTCTCTAGATGAGCAGTCATATCAGTAGCAGCAGCAATATAGTTCTCATAAAAATTTTAAAAGGGGGAAAGGAGATGCAATGGTTTCCTCAGTACAGTGGAACCTGGGCAAAATAAAATAGCATATCACTAAAGCAATACAGGAGGAAGAGATGCAAATGTAATCCCTAGCTAATTAGTAAGTCAGCCAAGTCTGCTCTCCATCTAAATGTTGCATTAAAAAAGATATTACATGAGATCCTATTTAACCTTAAGATTGGTGTCAACCTAGTTTTCTATTTCTGTTTTCTTTGGGTAGATCTTCGTACTGTTAAAATTCTTGTCTCCCGCTGCCATTTCCTATGAGGGCTCAAAGCAGAGTGAGCTCATGCTGCTGGCAATACTTATAAAATTTGACTTTCATTGCAGCTCATGGTTCGAAACTTAAGGGGAATCACTGTTAAAGCAGAACAAGAATCCTTCTTAGTTTCCAAATACCAGAAAGTCAGACATTAATGGTTAGTAAACAACTGTTTTGCCAAGGGTACTGTTCTCAATAAACAGACTTCTTTCTGAAAATATATATAGCACTATTGATTTCTTAAACTTTTTAAAGCGGTTTATAGTTGCAGTAAATTTTGTGAAAGCAATCATTACACCCGTTAACAACTAGTTTATTAGAACATTAACTTGTGCTACAGGCAGTTAACTCACAGACTGATATGCCAAGAGGATGGGGCAACAGCTTTAAAATATGATAATTTGATTATTTTCTGATGAACATGGATGGTGTTACTAGATCAATGATTTCTTCTTGTCAGGGAACCCATCCCACTCTTCCAGAAATATTTTCTTTCTAGTAATCCTGGAGCAGCAGGTAGAAGGAAGCAAGTGAGGGTGACAACATATATCAAAATTATGCAAAATATAGAACCATAGAACATTGAAAGAGATTGTGGTGAGTTTAGGAGGCAGACATTTAGTGAGCATATATTTAGGCATAAGGCTGGATAGATTATTAATGGGCACTTCAGTCACATAGGAGGGCAACAGCAATACCAAGGTTTGTACTGGCATAACATATCATTTTTAATGTTTCCCTTAAAGTCAAATATAATGACATCAGGGAAAAGAAATCTAAGATTACAACACTGATAGCAAATCCAACAGAAGCCTGTTGCTTTCTCACCAGTTGCAATGATACTGACAATGGCCTCACATAAGATATGCATGGATGACTAAAACCAACCCATGGCAATGCTAAGGTGGAGTGCCATAACTCATTCCATACTCATCTCCACATACAATGCATATCTAACCCAGAGCCTAGAACTGGCATGCCAATTAACTCATTAAGTTAATTCATTAAGTAATTAATTTGTTACATTTTCTAGTAATTTCCCTCAACTCACTAGATTCCCCAACTGACATTGAAGTTGAAAATAGTGAATTAGGTTTTTAGAATTCATTAGGTTGGGTGCTTCTCCCTGTGTCACATTCTGGGGTTTGTAGTCTACTGAGGCCAAAGAGCCCTTTGTCTGAGAATTCTAAATGTTCCTGCCTAAACTGGAAATCCCAGGATTCCACAGGATGTTGAAAGTAGAATAATAGCACTATAACAGTGTAAGGTGGAAATGGCCTAAGAATCCATGGTGGTTCTCCAGTCACATGTGATAAAGAAGTATTCAGAACCCCTAGGCACTGTCTTCCAAACAGAAGAGTAAAGTCCTCCAGAGTGCCACACTAATCTCCAAAGCTTGTAGCTCTCTTCACATACTATATGCACCCACTCTCATTTTTCTCTCATGCACATGGAGAAAGAAGTAGCAGGCTGGTAGCTGCCAACCCTGCTCTCTATACATTCAGTTGAATATCTGCTTAGAGAATCGTACACATGTATGACTGCATCTGCACAGGTCCTGTGGAAAGGAATGCTGATTCTTCCTATTGTAGATCTTCCAGCTGTATGAACAAAAGCAATATATTTATTGTCATATCCATGTGTAGCACCTATGCACACCTCCTGCCAAATACATGGAGTCTGGAGATGTGAACTGTTGGGAACAGAAATCTAAATCCAATTGCTGCTTTCAACTAAGAGTAGACCAACTGAATCAATGAGAACGTGTTAAGTCAGCACTTACATAAGTTCCAATGACTCAATTCTAGTTGGATTTAACAATTGGAACAATTGGAATAAACAATTAGAACAGTGCGTGCAGTCCTGCCCTCAGCTCCATACAACCACAGAATATGTGAAGAAGGCTACTGTTCATAATTGGTGGTCAAATGAATAGGAAAGAAGGAAAGAACAGAATGAAGTTTAGCCGATAGCTGTATGGGAAAGAGGAGACTGAAGGTTTTTGTAGAATCTGCATTTCATAACAGCTCCTCCTTGTGCGACCTAGAAAAGAAGGCCTTCTTCTTGTGGGAAATAAGGGAAAGAAGTAATGGAGAAAGAAAGAGAGGCTATATTCCCCACCTGGCCCTACACATGCTGTTTTAGTCACAGGAAAGGTTTTTCTTTAAACAGGAAGTACACTAGAATTTGCCCTCTCATGTACTTTCTATTGTAAAAAAAAAAAAAAAAAAAGGCCTCTCTTGGTCAGACCAGATGGTCCAAAAACATCATGGAATTGTTTTCTATAAAGAGACATGGAGAGTACTTTTTGGTTAAAAAAAAAGTTAGAAAGTGAAATGTATCTAAGTACAAATAAGTTATTGAGATGTGAGGATTGAAAGATGTCCAGAAGTCATACTTTGGGGTCACTCTACCAGTGGATACGTTCCTTTGGGTACCAGGTTTTCTCAGCTGCCATCAGTGAAATTCCTGCTGTGTGTTATCCAAGCACCCATAGGGCTGAGCTAGAACAATCAGTGTCTATTTGTTTCTTTCTTCATTTGTTGCTTTGACCATTTCTATAACATGTTTTATGTGTCCCAAGTTCCCACTTTGTCACCAGGTTCCAATGTAATCTTGTATACTCACAATTCAATTGCATATATTATATTCAAGTATAATATAATAATGAAGTATAATATAATAGAAGTAATGTATTAGAAGTAGTAACCATCTTCACATACGTTCTCAGAAACTGGATACTAGCATCTGGAACTATCCTTTGGAGGAGCAGGTGAGCTTGAGCTCTCTCTTTAATAGGTACATTTTTGTAGATTCAGATTTTCTTAGTGTAGTGTTTCCAGGTTCCCTGCACACTACCAATTAGTGTGGAGGGAACTTGAAAACACTACACTGAGAAAATGTGATCTCTCATACAGGTATTGCTCTATGTATCAACCAACAATAGATATCATGAATAAATCCAGAGACTGGATTTATTAGTATACCCTGCAAGCGCTAAGTGAAAACTGTTGTTGCTTTGCAAAATGCAGAAAGCATTAAAAAAGCGGGGGGAGGTAATGGCTTGTAGGAGTGTTCCTCCACCTTTCTAGGCTCTAGAAATAGCATCATAACCACATTGGAGATGTGTGTGCATGTTTTGACTGAATGGGATTAGACAAGCATTTGACACATTTTTCACTTTCCCTAAAGCACAATGATTTGCTTATCATTCTCTTATTACTGTTGGAGGTTGATGATTTACCCCTATCCATCTCAAATGAATAGTTAGGAAGAAATCTTAGGGCAGTTATAGGCATGCAGAAGATGATGAAAATGTTAGGAATGACACCATTGGGTGTTCCTTAAAAAGAAACAGCATTTAAAGTGCCTCTTCACTGGAGGCTATAGCTCTCATCTTGTCATGTTCTTCTTTTTTGCCCTCCAGCAATATTTGCAGCCTCTATTTTCAAACCTTTTTTATTATTCATAGTTTTGTTCACTTTTCATTAAATAACACCCCAGTTGCTTTCTTTATATTCCAATACTTTTAGTATTTTAAGTATGTAAATTCAGCAAAATGGCTAAATTAGTTATTGATGGTTGCAAGTAATGTATTATTATTCATCTTGCTACAGAAAGTAAATATCAATTTTTTAATCCATTTACCGAAGCAACCATTTGCTCCAAATGCCAGATATCGAACTGAGTGCTATTCCATTCCAGAGTTCTTAAAATTTTTTTGGAAGAGTCTTTATTAAGTCTGTAACAATCCATGTTTCTCCACCTGTTGATAGATATTAAACTATAATAATTAGTCTGGAGGAAAACCAACAGAAACTGGGAGGCATCAGTTTTGGACTGTATCACCCATAGGAAATGAAGGTGAGGCTGCTTCTAATTATTCAAACAGAGATGGAATTGAAATAGGATGTGAGACCTGCATGACAAACTGGAAGGTACATGCTCCAGAAAGATCTAGAGAGTGAGACTGTACATGAATATTTCTGTACCAAGTCTTTTAACCAATACAGGAAAGTTGGAATACTTGGTTTGCAGAGAGAACACAGACAACAGTAGATGTAAGGGAAACCTGGTGGAATAGAGAGAACCAGTGGGAGACAGCCATTTCTGGATACAAACTGAAAGACAGGAAAGGGCATACTGGAGGTGTTTGCACTCTCTACATCAAACAAACTAGAAACCTTCAAAGAAATCATTTTTCCACAGAATTCAACATACTGATCATGACAAAACCAGGCCCACAAAAAAGGAGAACCAGAACACACTCAAGGTGCTTTTGAAATGGAGAACAAAAATGTGAGAGGGGACAGGGAGTTGCAAAGAAGAAAGTATTGTAGCAATGGGCAGTTTCAACAACCCTGATGTGGATTGGATAAATGTGTATTCTGGTCCTGACAAACAGATAAAAAATTTAAATAACCCCCTTTAGTTTGACTAAATGACTAGAAAAACTAGTCAAAGTACTGACCAGAGGGGAAGCAACTCTTAACTTAGCGAGTGACTGGGTTGCTGCATAGGAATATTGAGTATTTTTAACCAACTGCAAACAATAGTCACAATACTATCAAAGTATATGTAAGTGGAAGAATGCTAGTAAACACCTAACACAGTCATATTTTACTGTAAAAGAGGAAATCTCCTTAGGATAAGATAACAGTTGAAAAGGAAGTTGAAAGGAAGGGTTGAAAGGGTGACATAACTCCAAAGTACTTGTTGCAAAACAACAGTAACATAAGTGAACAATAAGGGATGCAAAAAAGGTTTGAAAAAATATATTATTAATAGCATCGAAACTGCTGTCTCTTTCTCCAGGAACTATTTAGGTTACAAGGAGTATTCTGCAAGAACAAAATGACAGAGTTTAGAAAAGTTGCTGTTGTTGTTGTTGTGTTATCTTTTTACTACGTCTCACAGAATATCCCAGCTAGCAAGAATTTCTTATTTGGACTGGAACTCCCAGAATTGCCCCAGCCACTAGGTATGTTGTCTCTGGGAACTGTAATAAAACCAGATCTAGTGGCAACCAGAACCTGGAGAAAGCAGGAAAATGTGAACCCTCCAAAACAACATCATAGGTGCTCTTGCCTTCTCGGCTGCAAGCATTTGTTTGCTGTTATAACAAGTCCTAAGATCTCCTCTTAATCTTAAAAATACTCTTTTTTTGGTCAGTGCAGCTTATATCTAATTAGGACTTCTAGGCCTGCATTCATAGAGATCTAAATTATCTGATAGTGGCTGTTTAGTATGGATAATGAGGTTGCAATGTGTGTTCTTTAGCGACCTTGATAAAGCTATTAATTACTTTCCATATTTAGTGTTATTAATACTGTCACCATAAGCTTTGTTCTAAAATATGTACCTGGGGAATTTAAGCTGCTTTAGAGTTAAAAGACTTCAGTGAAATCAATGTATATATCACAGCGAAGTATTAATGACCTCTTGGGGATAAATTACTAGCAAAAGCACAGATATTAATATCCCTTGTTATCAACACAAGTTTAAGATTTGACATAAAAATAACTTTTCAGCCAGACTGTTTTCATTCCTGAAGAATAAGCCCTTAAAGACTTGTGATATTTTCTGTGCTGGTCTATTTCTGAAGTAATGCAGCTCTCTGAACCGATTTGCTGCACAGGCTAGTTGCCTACTCTGTTCTGTTTAGATTAAGATGAAGATAACATCAAACAAAACAGGGAAGCAGATTAAGTTAGAAGGGAACAAACAGAAGGGTGAGGAAGGAAATGAAGGTCAAATCAAAGTGTCTGTCTCTTTCAGCACAGCCTTGCTTTGATTAAAGGAATGGTTCCATATTGAAGCAGATATGTTTTCTACTCACGTCTGACCAGTGCTTTCCATTAAAGCAGGGGTGAACAATTTCAGTGGACATGGGTGTCAATTTTCTACCTGCAACAGCTTCCAGGGGCCACACAGACTGCAAAAGATGGCAAAAAAGGAGGGTGGAGGGGAAAGAAACTAGATGTGACCCTAGTTCAATTTCCCATTTTCCAAAACAGATTCTAGGAGGGGAAACCCGTGACCCATTTATAGTATGCTCTTGGAAGTTTCCAGGAGCAGAAATGTGCATCTGTCTCTCCTTCCCCACCCCCACCCCCGCCCATGTGTATATGTGTGTAGTAAGGCAGTCTCAAGAACATTTACCAAACAGGAAGGTAGCAAGTTCCATGGATAGATCATACATATTACTGTGCATCAAAAGTTCCATTCTCTGAGTGGAAACTCTACAACCATAAAATAAATAAATAAGATGAAGCTGCACATTATTTAGTGTAACAGCTTTCTCCTCTTCCACCGTAGTCATTTCTCAAATAAGCCCATCAGACTAGATATCAGTGGCACGTATTGCCAGTTTCATTGATCATGTATGACAAGATGATATAGCCTAATAATCAGGAAGCTCCTGAGTTTAGAAGATCTCAGTAACAATTCTGGGTTCGCTCTGTATTCCCTTGAGCAAGTTATGGAAAAATAAATAACTTTGGCTGTCTCTGCACCAGATTATTATTTGAAGGGATGTCATATTGAGGAGGGAGTGGGCTTGTTTTCTGCTACTCCAAAGACTAGGACAACGAGCAATGGATTCAAGCAGCAGAAAAGGAGATTCCACCAGAACCTCAGGAAGAACTTCCTGATGATCAGAGCTGTCCGGCAGTAGAATAACCTTTGGAGGTTTTTAAGCGGAGGCTGGATAGCCATCTGTTGGGAATGCTTTGATGGGTGTTCCTGCATGGCAGGGGGTTGCACTGGATGGCCCCTGGGGTCTTTTCCAACTCTATGATTCTATGATTCTATGAATATGCCACCTTGGAGTGTGGTGAAGTCTCCTTCTTTGGAGGTTTTTAAGCAGAGGCTGGATGGCCTTCGGTTGGGAATGCTTTGATGGGTGTTCCTGCATGGAAGGGGTTGGACGGGATGGCCCTTGTGGTCTCTTCCAACTCTGTGATTCTATGATTAAACAGTACTTCATATTTGCTTAATAGGAATGCTGAAGGAATTAGTGTAGTATCCTTTTTTCTATCAAACTGCTAGGTAAGATATTAGGCACAAAAGGAGTGATTACTGTACTTAGCATAAATCAATCAATCAATCAATCAATCAATCAATCAATCCATGCCCCATTGCTCCTTACTTTGTTACTGCTGCGTGCTTTCAAGTTGCTTTTTACTTGTAGTGAACTTATCATGAGATTTTCTTGGCATGATTTGTTTAGAGGGGGGTTGCCTTTATGTTCCTCTGAGGCTGAGAGAATGTGACTTGCCCATGGTCATCCAGTGGGTTTCCATGGCCAAGGAGGGGTTCAAACTCTGGTCTCTGTGGTACAACAGTCAGAGCCCTATATCACACTGGCTTGGTGTTTCTTACTTGGTGTCACATAAATGGAGCTATGCTTCCAGCTGATAGTTCAGTCCTTTTTGAGGATGCCTGAAAGCAGAAGTGACAGTAACGAATTATCTTCCATTGACAGCATGGCTGATGGAAAATTTCTTCTTCATGTCATAAGTGAGTTTCTGCCAACATTTGGAGGCATCTCAATACAGATTTTTGTAAAACTGAGCAATCTAAGTGGCAGTAATGTACACATTGCTTTTGACAGGACAATTACTCTATCAATAAAAGGCATTCAGTGAGACAGAAGAGCCAGCATTAACTGCTGTGACCTGCAGTATGCAACTCATAGAGCAGAAGTGAGGCAACCTTCTAATTCCATTGTAACACTGAGGAACGGTAACTTCCAAGATGCCCCACAGCTGTGTCTAGGGAACGTTCAAGTGCTATTGCTATTGAAAGAAGGGAAGACTGGTTACATCATTCTGAGTGCCATTGAATTGAATGAAATCCTGGGTGAGATTTTTCATTCTATGAATAGTGATCTTTGTGAAGTGGTATCAGTCTCAGCCAGGTACTTCATGACATAATTAATTATTCTGCATTGCCCCTTTTCAGTAGGGGTCAGAAAAAAATTATCGACAAAGTCAGCCAGTCTGGGAGTATATACCTGTTTCCCAACAGACACCTCTTGTTTCACACAGTGACCTTATGATATAAAGATGGTCCAGGTGAAGGGCTTGGACAAACTACCACCTCTTAAGTTTCCTAGCAGTTTCTTATAAGACTGACAGGAGCTCAGATCTTGTGTGCTTCACAATGTATGTATTTTAACATAGAGTACTGGACAAGATATTTGGTGGATGATTTTCATTTTACCAATTATGCCTCAGAAAGAATCACAAACAATGATGAGAGGGTCTCATAAATGATCTCATAAGCCCTTTAACCTCTATGCTCTTGCAGATAGTTTGGGAAGTTTCTTGATCTTGCCAGTCTCCACATTGTCAGTCATTGCTACAGTGAAATTAACCCTCCAGAGTCCTAAATAGCTTGAATCATATGGCTTATGACCTCCAGTGCAAGGCTCTGTTTTATTTCTTCATTTTGCTACTTATTTCAGAGCATTCTCTTTCTCCATTTCCCTTTCTCTAATTCACTGTAAAACCATCTTAACCTCTTTGAATGCAGTCCTTGTCCAGATGAAGTAGTAATTATGCAAAATGTGACAGTGATTTTTCCCCACATATGCTGCTGTCAGGAAGTCCCATGGGATATATACTGTGGAGTCCCTGCTTGTTCCCTTCCCCTTTGTCTGTGATTATTTTTGATATGCCATTGCTAATGGCTTGCGAACATTCTTGTGCTGAGCACTGGCTGCCTTTAGCAGTAGTATTTCTGCATTTGACAGGGCAGGAGATGGACAGCTGCTGGATTTTGTTTCACCATCTGGATGGTTTCTTTCTTTGTTTCTTTTTGCTTTTTTCCCCAAAAACCCTGTAGGACAGGGGATTGTAAAACTTGTCTTGCCATTTTCAAATGGTTAACAAAAGAACGAAGCTCAGCTAGCATGCCTACTTACTTCACTTTTTGAGAGGATTTTGCCAACAAAGAAGCTAAAGAGGAGGGCAAGGAAGGAAATTGTGTAAGCAGAGAAAACTTAACAGAAGGTCATAAAGTAGCACTCTGAGTTGTGTGCGGACACTAAAAGGGTGGTATATAAATTTCCATATGCAATAAACAAACAAACAATGCATACAGTTCAAATGTAGCTATCTTAATCTGTATACATTGTCCACTTTTCACATCCATGTTTATCTTCATGACTTGTCCAGTGATCATGTTTTTTTTTCTCCCTTTTACTGAGAGTATCCAGCACTGCTCCCAGACCTCTGAGGGGAATGCCATTAGTCTTTGGGGCACATTTTGTAAGTTTTTTTTCCCAGCATCCCTCTCACCATTTTAGGCCACTACAGGCCTTATTTAAAATATGGATGACTTCTGTCATCTCCTGTTTGGAGAAAAGGTTTATGTAAGGGTTATTAGATCTCAGGGCCCAGCCTGAGTTTCCAGTTTTCATGGGTCATTTCCAGGCAAGAGATGAGAGTGCAAATTCTCCAGTTCTGGGCTCGTGGAAAGGCCTCTGTGCACATCTCCATCAGCATGCTACGAGTTGCAGGACTTAATTGATTTGCTGCAGGGATTTGCAAAGACTCTCTTGGGGAGGGGGCTATGTATATATTTAGGGCCCTGCCCAACTCATGGTGCTACCAGGGCTCACCCTCCACTCTGCTCTACTCTGTTAGATTAAATGTTCATTGTTTGGCAGACTAAATGCTCCTTGTCCCATATCCCTAAATAAATGGAAAGAAATAGCCTCCACCTTTCACTCCTTTCTGGGAACAATCCCTTACATAAGATTTCTGTCTTAATTTTCAAAAAGAAAAAGGTTTCCTTTCTCAGTCTCAATTTCAATTTCTCTCTCTGTGTGTGTGTGTGTGTGTGTGTTTGAATGACAAGCTATGAGCAAGTGCGGGTGGTACTTAATACGTAACTCAAGGTGGCATCCCTAGGTCTCAAATTTCACTAGGTGAAATTAGCTTTTACAGGCCAAAAAACAAAAACCCGAAATCTTGGCAAAAGGGACAATAGCCTTAAAAGTTTTAGAGAGCTCTGTAGTTATTGGGTTTTAAAAAAAATTCCCTGACACTTGCAGGCCAGCACATGTGGACTTGCAGAGTTGTAGGTACCTGCAGTCCATGTTTTGTCCATCTATGAGGAATCCAAGCAAATATTTTCCATTTGAAATTAATATGAATAGATTTCCATATGAAACACTGTATGAACTTTGCTAAAATGGTAGAAAGGAAGATAATTTGCATCTGTGAACAGAAATAAATCTGAGGAAATAAGCAACTCCCTTAATTTCTTGAGTTTAATTAACATAAAAAAAACACGCTATTGAAAGGCTAAATTGAACACTGCCAAAGTTCTGTCTGACATACTGAAGGAAGGTAAACTCTTCAGTATTTCCTGAGACCTGCTCTTCAGACAGCTTTTGTAAAAAATTCATCTTTCCTGTACTCAGTTATGTTAATATGGTCTATAATTATGAACTATTTTTTTACATGGGAGAGACTGATTAGCCTTAATTAGTCTCTGAAAGATAATTTTCATCACCAAATAGTATATGGTTTACTTTCCTCACTTGATTTCTGTATTTTCACTTGGTTATAAGGCAGATGCTGCAAAATGTTGTTCTGGGACAAAATGTCTATCTAAATATAGTAGTCGTTATGCATATATGTGCAGTAATTTCTGTGTGTATTTATATATGTAATTTAAAGGAGCTTTATAAGTTCATCAGTCACCCCTTACACTAATCAGGAGGGGAAAAAATGGTAGATATGATTAATAAAAACTAATTTGCATCTGCAATTAAAAATATAACTTCAGTTCTCCCTTTTTTAATCTATGTAATTTTTCTCCTGGTGTTGGAATGATGTGGAATAATAATTACTTTTTAAAAACCTATAGGTTTTCCCTTTCACACTATGTATTTATAGCACTATGATTGCACTTTCACTGCCATGGCTGCATCCTGTGGAATGCTGGGGTCTGTACTTTGGTGAAGCACCTGAGCTCTGTGGCTAAGAAATCTAAGTGGTGTTACCCTGATTTCTGGGGTCTCTGGGGGGACACCTCAATGCGCTCCACATGATGGGGAATGGAAACTAGCCAGAGCACAAGCAATAGCAATGCGAGAGGCAGAGTAACCTAGCAGGGTCTTTTTACCCAGTTTTTATGGGGTCAGGCCAAGCCAAAAACCAAACAAAAATGTCCAATAAATGATTTTTTTGAATGCAAGTCTCACGCACCAACGCAATCACTCATACACTCACTCACGACCCATTAAGAAGCAAAAGAGAGGAAACCGGATAGGGGAATATTGAAGGGGTTGTAGCTGGGGTAATACTGCACCTTTTCCTGAGGTCTTTGGTCTGTGAAAAACAGTGGAGAAGTGGGGCTCAGCACAAAGAGGGCTGAGGGGATTATTCAACGGATGGAGAAACGGTCTGCTGGGATGACCCACAGTGATCCAAAGAACCGCTCAAAACTGGGACTATTTGTAGGGGGAAAAGTGCCTGGAGGGCTAATCCTTTCCTGGGGAGAACAATGGGTGTTGCAACGAGAAAGAAGCTCCACAATGGTAATTTCCTTTGTGTGATGAAATTACAAGGTGTTTCCAAAGTCTCAGGATCTTTGGGTGCATTGGGTTGTGGTGTGACTTTCAGTAAATGGTCCTTGCCTGATAGGATTTGGTTCAACTTGGGGCAGACACGCTAATCCCCTCAAGTCAGCTTCTCAGGGGCTAAGGACTCTTTGTCTTTTGTGGGTTTGCACAGCTTGAGGTCTCCTGGGGCTACGTGATGGGGGATTTTACTGGCCTGACCTGGTTTTCGATCATTCGGCTGTTGCTGCCTACGTGCTCATCTGGGCGACCTCTCAGGCACGTGGAATCATATTTTAATATCAAAATTGTAGACCCCGGGACAGGGTTTTCCAGTGGCGTAACAGTGGAATTATAGTGCTCAAATTGTATAGTGTGAAAGAGCTCCAAGTGGACCTGAAGTCCAATATGGAAAGGCTATTCTAATAGAAATGGGAGATTCCATGACTACACTTGTGCATTGCATCATTCCTCCAGCATAGTCCTACAATCCCTAAATTTTGTCGTGTATCTATAAAAGATAAGCCCCTGGTGGCTAAGGGACAATTTTAAAAAATACAGCAAAAGAGAGAATGTTGAAAAGGAAAGTGGAAAAACAGTGTAAAAGAAAACAAAAAATAATGAGGACAGAAGAATTGACACAAATTTAAAATGGATGATGAAGATATTTAAACTGTATACAATTTTCCATACCTTGGCTCAGTCATCATCAATCAAAATGGAAACTATAAAGAAATCAAAAGAAGACTAAGATTAAGATGGATAGCTATGAAGGAACTAAATATGGATGTATATAGATGTGAAAGCTGGGCAGTGAAGAAACCTGATAGGAAATAAGTCATTTGAAATGTGATGCTGGAGGAGAGTTCTCCAGATACCACAGACTGTCAGGAAAACAAATAAATGCATCCAAGACTTTCACTAGAAGCCTAAATGGCTAAACTGAACTACTGTACTTTGGGCCTATCGTATGCTGACAGGAGACATTGGAAAAGATGATAATGTTCAGTAAAGGAAAAGAGGGAGACCATGTTACAGGTTGATTGGTTCAATCAAGGAAGCTATGGCTTTGAGTTTGCAAGATCTAAGCAAAGCTCTTAATAAGGCTTGCCAAAAGTTGAAGGTGATTTGATGGCAAACAGCAACAGCAGCAGCAGCAGCGACAACAACAACAAAGACAGGAGAAGAGAATGTGAGACCTGTCGGTGCTAGAGCTCTAAGTAACCAACCAGATGCCCCTGCCAATTTAAAACAAAAACATGATGGAATCTCCTGTTATTTCCCCTTTCCCTCAAGAGGAAAGGAGACAATACAGTCATGTAAACTCAAAGATTACATGTGTATCTAGGACACTTGGGGACAAATTCTACCTCTCATTGTGTTTTAGTCACCTTTCCATCTTGGAAGCTCCAAACAATCTTAAGATCAACTTAAAGTTGCAAAAATTCAGCCAGTAAAGATTTTAAAGTTCTTTGAAAATTGAAAGCATTGGCCTTTGATCAGTTCTATAATCCTTTACTGTAAACAACTCAGGGGTGGGTGTGCCATGGGTAGCTTCAATGGCAAGTTTTCCTTGTGTTGATTGTGCTGGTCTTCAAAAATGTAATGGCTTGACAACAAATGCAGTTAAGCCACTCTGCGATTACTTGCAAATGAAAGCCTGTGGTGGATGCTCCAGCAGTCACACACACATGCAAATATATTAACAGACTCTTCTGCAACAAGGAGTTAACAGCCAAAGCCTGTCTAAATGAAAATCTCTTTGCCTACCAGTGAAAACAGAACAGACTGAAGAAGGACGAACCTCTTGTGTCAGACAGCGCAGTCTGGGAGTGTTGGGCATTACTAAAATGCCAGTCTATCCTTGTGTCCCAGGTATAATCACGGATCTGAGATCAGCTCTGTGATTATATCTGGGTCCTCGATCAGGTTAGAAAAGACTCTCTCTCTCTCTCTCTCTCTCTCTCTCTCTCTCTCTCACACACACACACACACACACACACACACACTTGGCCAAGAGGGAACATGCTCTCAGTCCCTGCTGTCAGCTTGGCTGCAACAGTAGTCTTATCAGATGAACAAAGCTTTATTGTAATATCAGAACTTTTATAGAGCTTCCAAAGGCAGAGAAAATGTGCATGAGTTGCATAACATAAACAACAAAGGGAACAGATCATTCTCTAGTAAATGTAGAACCCTGCCCTCTTCCAAATAAACACTGATGATCTTAGCCACAGGCCCATAGAGTTCCTACATGTGGTCATCCTGAGAAGCCCAAACATTATTCATCTCAACCCCAATCAAGGAATCAGTTGGGGTATACAGAGAATGATTCTCTTCAAAATCTGGTAAAGCTGTAATGCCAGACTCATGGCCTTCTATATATTGTTTGATTAGGTTCCATTATTCTGTGCATTATCCATTTGGCTGGGGCTGATGAGAGTAGCAATTCAGTATCATTTGGAAGGCTACAAGTTTCCCACCCCGATACTAAATCTTAAAGGCTCCATAGTGTAACAGGAATTCTATCTCGATGATGATGATGATGATGATGATGATGATGATGATGATGATGATGATTTTGCCATTTTGTGCTTGGCATTCTTGGTTGGGAGTAAAAAAGTGTGAGAAATCAAAGAGACAGAGAAATGCTAAGTGATCAGACAGAAATCAGCTAACCAGTTAAAAAGTAAACAAGGAACTCAGCCAGATTCCATATAGCTCGAAAGCAAAGCCAATATTGGATTCTCAGACTTAATTTTATGTAATGGTTATTACATAAGGAACCTTGGACAGGAAGTCTATCAAACAAAGTGTATCTCTAAAACTGAGATGGAATTGGAAACAGTTGAGATGATGGAACCAGGCTTGAACCATTTTAATTAGTGTCTACCCTTCCTTTTGTAACTGTATAAGACAGCTACATATGCAAACGTACACGTTTAGTGGTTTGCCTGTCATACATGGAGGGTCCATACTAATGTCAGCACTCTTGATAGTCATGCTAAGATTCCAGGGGTAGAATTCCCTAATGTTATGTATTATATATTATCATGATGTTGGTAGGATCAACAGGAACAGAACATACACAGTCTGATGCCAAATGAAATCATCAGAATATTTTGTTAATTTTGTTAAAAACAAAACTTGGAACATTATTTTAATCTAAAGGTTTGTTAACATTTAGTAGGTCCATTGGGGGCTAGGGCTAGTCTGTATGCCGTATGTTATGATGCATGCTATGGTAGAAGCATATCACACAGATTAATTTCTCAGTGAAACTAATAACACCTAAGTGATATGTTGACTGCAGTTGCGGAAAAACTGCATTGAATTATATTGTCCAGCCTAAGGCATAAGATGACTTTAACAACTGACAAATCCAGTACCACTGAGTGTGCTCACTGGTGGTTAGGGACTCATTGCTCAGAGGTTTAGAGGCACCTGTGTGTCTGCTTGACAAGATGAATGGGGAAGTGTGCTGTCTTTCTGGTGTACATATCCAGGATGTCATGACAACTCGCCAAAACTCATCAAGGACACAGATCAGTACCTCTTTCGCCTTATTCATTTGGGCATCGACAACACAGCCCAGAACACCTTTGAGCAGAATGACATTCAGCAGAGACAAATACGAAATTCTATATCCAGGCCACAAAACTCAAATATACAGATATAGGATGGGAGATACTTGGCATAGCAGTAGTACATGTGAAAGAGACCTTGGTATTATTGCTGAAAGTTGAGCATGACTCAGCAGCATGATACTGCAGCAAAGGCAGTGAATAATATTTTACCCTGCATTAATAGAAATCTAGTTTCTAAGTAAAGGGAAGTAATAGTCCCACTGTATTCTGTGCTAGTCAGGCCTCCTCTGAAATATTGTGTTTAGTTCTGGGCACCTCATTTTAAGAATGGGGGTCCCTGTGGGACACCTCAATGTGTTCCACATGATGGGGAATGGAAACTAGCCAGAGCACAAGCAATAGCAATGCGAGAGGCAGGGTAACCTAGCGGGGTCTTTTTACCCAGTTTTTACGGGGTCAGGCCAAGCCAAAAACCAAACAAAAATGTCCAATAAATGATTTTATTGAATGCAAGTCTCACGCACCAACGCAATCACTCATACACTCACTCACGACCCATTAAGAAGCAAAAGAGAGGAAACCGGATAGGGGAATATTGAAGGGGTTGTAGCTGGGGTAATACTGCACCTTTTCCTGAGGTCTTTGGTCTGTGAAAAACAGTGGAGAAGTGGGGCTCAGCACAAAGAGGGCTGAGGGGATTACTCAATGAACAGAGAAACGGTCTGCTGGGATGACTGGCAGTGATTCAAAGAACCGCTCAAAACTGGGACTATTTGTAGGGGAAAAAGTACCTGGAGGGCTAATCCTTTCCCGGGGAGAAAAATGGGTGTTGCAACGAGAAAGAAGTTCCACAATGGTAATTTCCTTTGAGTGATGAAATTACAATGTGTTGCCAAAGTCTCAGGATCTTCAGGTGCATTGGGTTGTGGTGTGACTTTCAGTAAATGGTCCTTACCTGATAGGATTTTGCTCAACTTGGGGCAGACACGGTAATCACCTCAAGTCATCGTCTTGGGGCTGAGGACCTGTTGTTTATTGTGGGTTTACACATCTTGAGGTTTCCTGGGGCTACGTGACTGGGGATTTACTGGCCTGACCTGGTTTTCAGTCTTTTGACCATGCCTGCCTACGTGCCCATCTGGGGTGACCTCTCAGGCACATGGAATCATATTTTAATATTAAAATTGTAAACCTGGGGATAGGGTTTCTCCAGCGGAGTAACAGTTACATAGATAAGTTGAGGCAGATTCAGAAAAGGGCAACAAGCAAAATAAGAGGTGTAGAGAACAAAACATATGAGGAAAGATTGAGGGAGTTGCACATATTCAGCATGGTGAGGAAAAGACTGAGGTGATATGATTGCACTCTTTAAATATCTAAATGGCTGTCATAAAGAGGAGAGCACAGGTTCCTTTTCTGCTGTCCTAAAGGCTAAGCCTAGGTCTAATGGTTTTAAGCTGCAGGAGGATAGATTTTGATGGAACATTAAAATGAATTTCTTGATAGTAAGAGCAGTTTGGCAATGGAAGCAATTACCTAGAGAAGTTGTGGGATCTCTTACTCTGGACACCTTCAAAAAAAGGCTTGACAGTTTTCTGCTGTGGATGCTCTAGATGGAGGTCTTGCATAGAGTTGCGGCGGGGGGGAGGAGAGTTTTTTCTGATGGCCTATGGGACCTTTTCCAACTCTATGCTTCTATGCTTTATTTTGATGTTTCAGGGAGACACAAAATATACCCTGTTTTTTGGATTTAACTTTCAATTTGAACCAGAAATTGCACTCAAAGCACTTGGCCTACATAAACTCAAATTTATCGTTATGCCTATAAGCCATGTACACAGCTCAATACCCATAGCAAAGAACAGTTATATAGTTTGAATTTAATCTCAAACTGGTATGTGAACAGGTTTCAAATGATTTATAGGAGGCAACCAAGTTTTACTGCACCCTTTACACAGGGCTTGGAAAAGATTCTAATTTCTGGACTACAACTAATCTCTATGCTGGCCAGACAATTCTATGACTTATCGTCCTAATCCTCCTTGCCAAGCTCTGCTGTTGTAACACTGAAACAATCAAATCCCTTTACCTCCAAATGCTTGGCCCTACAACTCCCACTAGCATTGGACAACATGGCCCAATGTAGTTGACTATGGAAGTTCTAGCCGAAAATATCTAGTAGGCCAAAGGTTCTTGCTCCTTACCTACACATTCATAAAGAAGTTGAGCCCTACTAAGTTTAATAAAACATGCTTAAAACTGCAGTCTCAGTTTTATGGAACAAATCACATTACTTGTTAATTATTTTCTGATATAGGGTAGTATCAGCAGCCCTGCTTATAAAGGCAACCAAGTTTGCATACTAATAAAGTGTTTTCCCCTGTATTGTTTCATTAGCAATTGCAGTACCTTGCAGTCAAAAATTAATTAGCACATCTCATTTTGACATATTTGGTGTTGCTTTGTAAAAAAATCATTATAGTTTTCCATTATAGTTGGAAAACACCCATAGATCCCGTCAATGCAATTCCAGAGTACAGTTCTAACCTCTAAGCCAGCTAAGAGTTTATCTACCTTGGTTTATGATAAAAATAGAGCTTGGAAACCAGTCTTGTATGGGTGTGGATTTAACTTTTGTGGATTTGATTATTCATGGATTATTTGCTGTCACTTCTGCTGCCTCCCTATGCAAGCCTTGTGAGACTGAGAAACTGCAAATGAGGCTTGTAAATCCCTATTAAAAATGGTGTGGGGTAGCAGTGGAGGCGGCAGTAAGCCCCATCAACCACCCATTTCTGCCTTGTGAAGGAACCCTGATGCCTCAAAGGAATCCATGGTGGGTTGAATATGGTGATCATACTTTTTCGTGTGTTAAATATGGTTTGAGAGGGCCTAGAGTTATTCGTGTTCACTTTCACAGGGGTCTTCTGCCTCTAACCCTAGCAAATATGGAGCAATGACTGTAGTCCAAAAAAGTGAACTTTTCCAGCTCTGAATAGCACATCTCTGTGGTGACTCAGCTTTCTTACTTAAGTCTTTCTGTGTTTCCTTTCCATTTCTGCTTTATGATTAATGATTCTTATTCTGGTAAAAACTCAAAATTCTTACTTTAACTGTCAGAGTGCTACTGTGGATTTTATGATGGTGAATGTGCAATAATTCACCTAACCTTTGAAATTTGAAGATATTGGATGTCAGGGACTGGTTTTGTGTTTCTATCTATTGCAGTACTAAGCAATGGTACCTGAACTTTATACTAATATTCAAAAACACTGTGAACACTGTGAACATAATAGTGATATTTCCATAATAGAGTTGTAGAGTTATATTTCCATAATTCTGACTGGTCCAACAGTTAGCGGTGGAAATGAGTGTTTTTTCTGACAGGCAAGGGACTGCATGGACCATTGGTGAATTCTCTGGTTAAAATGGATGCACTCAGAAGTTGTTTAAGCACTGGCCATTTCCATACCGGGCTTCTGAAATGGTGCAGAGCGACCTCTCACGGAGGTCTTCCACACCCTAGAGTGGACTGGTGTGGACTACTTTTTGTAGTTCCACAGCAGAATCCACTCAGGAGCCACCGGAACTAGCCGCCCTGCGTGTTTTTTAAAAACCTCTTTTTCGAGGTTTTTAAAAAGCACAGAGCGTGCAGCCCCGTGCCGCATCGCCCGGCTCCGACACGGATTTACAGGCGCGAGCAAGTGCGTGCCTGCAGATCTGCCGGGGGCGGGCTTCCAGCTGGTGAGCTTCTCCGGTTGGTGGAGAGCCTCCACCAACCGCAAGCCGCCATTTGGGATGCTGGTGGACTGCAGAGCAGCAAGCTCTTACTGCTCCGCATAGCGACGGACTTACCCGGCTGCCGGTAAGCTCTGTTTTTGGGCGTTTTCGCCCGTTTCCCCCCCACACATGTGGAAAGGGCCATTAACACATATAGCAGCCCATTTGATGTCTAACCCAGGGATGACTAGAAGGTAGAGCTAGACTGAATGGTATATCTTTGGGTAGTTTGTAGTAGACTGGTAAATATTTCTGCCAGTAGTTTAACAGTACTAACAAAACATTATGACCCATCCTGACTTACACAGTTGACATGAGAATAGCTGGGATGCCCAGGAGTGAATATTTGTGTGTCAGTTCTTGTTTGGAGGGGTGGGAAACAGGGGCAGACAGCCAGATATTTCTGGATTGTTACCCATTGGCTATGCTGTGTTATGAGCCAGTGTGCTATGATGGTTTGAGTGTTGGACTAAGACTCCAGGAAATCAGAGTTTGAATCACCACTTAGCCATGGAAACCAACTAGCTAATCTTGGGCAAGTAACACTCTCTGGGTTTCAGAGAAAATCAATGGCAAGCCTTCTCTGAACAAGTCTTGACAAGAAAACCAGATCATAAATTTGCTTTAGGGTAGCCATAAGTCAGAAACTACTTGAAGGCAGATAGGAACAATAATAATATTAATCAAGGCTACTGGACACTGCATGTGAGTCACAATTTTCCACTCATGTTCTAGATGTGACATCACTGATAAGAATCCAAGGCCATTTCCGCACGGGCTTAAAGAAATGGTGCAGAGCATCCTCCAGGGAGGACGTCTGCATGTGGGAGCGGATTGGGTCGGACCTACTTAGTGTAGTTCCGCACCTCAGCCCACTCCAGAACAACCCGAAGTGGTCGTCCAGCGTGCTTTTGAAAGACCGCTTGAAATGGGTCTTTCAAAAGCATAGAGTGCGCCACTCCGTGCCCGCGCTCTGGTGCAGATTTGCAGGCTCACACCAGTGTGAGCCTGCAATCTGCTGGGGGCGGGCTTTAGGCTGGCGAGCTTCAGTGGTTGGTGGAGAGCCTCGACCAACCAGAAGCCACCATTTTCGTCCCCGGAGCAGTGCGGAGCGGCGGCCACGCACTGCTCCGGACCAGCCTGGACCCAAGCATGGAGCCAAGAAGTCCAGTAGGTACCGGCATGAGGTGATTCCCTCTCCCCGTGTGGAAATGGCCCAAATCTTCTATTTAGAATCTTTTGTGACCCTAAGAATAGCATTTGGTTTGTTGTTTGTAAACTGTAACAAATTTGTTTCAAGGCAAACACTGTTGGGCATCTGTATGACAGTTCATGAAGCACTGAGGTCCATTTTACTTTTGTGTCCTTTCTAGGACAGCAGAGAAAGAATTATACAGATACTTATCTGAATAGCTGAAGCAGCCTTTCATTGATTGGAAATTATCCATTTTGTGTCAGAATTAAAATAATCTGCTAGGATACTGTATTTCATAAGTGTCCTTGCATTTGTTATTTTCCCTGTTCTGAGCCTAAATTCTTATTCTCTGAAATTGAGTTTGAAACACTTGACCTATTTCCAATTGTGCCAATGAACTATGAGTGTGTATTGCTGTTGGAGTCAGCTATGGCAAACACATGAATGAGATTGCTTGAGAGTACAAGTACATATATACAATTAACCATGCAATTGTATATACATAGTTACTGAGAAGTAAGACCCACTGATTTCAATAATATTTATCCCCAGTTAAGTAGATGTATGATTGCAGGCTACATTTTGATGGAAACTTTTAAAAATGTGTAGAGAAGTACATTTGAACAATGGGGAAGAGGGAAGGAGGGACAGAAAACGGAGAGATTTACCGACTGACAGTTCACTGGAAAAACGAGGTGGGCAGAACAAGTGCAAAATGCACTGTAACAACTTCTTCTTCTTCTTCTTCTTCTCCTCCTCCTCCTCCTCCTCCTTCTTCATCGTTATGTCTGCCTTCAGCCTTAAGAAATGAGGTCTTGGTCTGCTTTAACTGAAACTCCTGCCAGACTAATATAAAATCTGTAATACACACTGAAGCAGAAAATAGAATCTAGATTGCTTCTTTTGGTCTGGAGATGTGCAAAATTTCATTGAAAAAAAAGATATACTCGAAACAGGTCTCCAGACTGCAAACAACAAGGTTAGCTTCCAAAGTGGAACTGAGAATTGAATTGCTCTTTCTAGTATGCAGGCAAAAGAAACGCACTTTATTAAACAGCCAGATCAAAACCCTCTTAAATAATGAGTATCAGAATACTGAGAGCTATTGAAGGCTTGTCATCTGGTTGAATGCAGAATATAATCTCATATGTGTGGGTAACCTATGAAACATTCAGTGTGTACGGATAAATATGGAAAGCTATTTAATTTATAGTACTCTGAGTCAGCAGAAAAGGTTCCTATGACAGCACTTATAGTGCAGGAAGAATGGATGAACTCATGCTGATAGGGATGGATGAATCTTCTCATTTTGGTTTCCGACAGATTTCTCTTTTTGCAGTCTTGAATTTTTTCATCCTAATCTTGCAGATTTTCTGGTCTTACATTCACTTCATCCTGAATGTCGAAAAGGCATTCATATGTATGTATGTGTGTATGTATGTGTGTGTATATACATATACACACACATGCACGCGTCACCTAATGCATGTAATTTTTGTATGAGTGTGGCTAATGTACACATTTTGCAACCTAATTTCCTAATATAATGCATCTGAACACTATGTTCACATGTGTGTGTACATACACGTGTGTGTGTCATATGTGTGCATGCTCGAGTATTTGGGATGTACTTTTCCATAATATACACAAATTATACACATTAATAGAGCTGGAGGACACTATTGTAAAATTCAGAGGCTTGTTAATTTCGAGTGATAACTGACTTTAAATTTGTATATTGGTTGAAAGTCAAAAAAAAGAACAGGTAAGTTTGCAATAACATGTGAACTGAACAAATATTTTGTCTGCTCCAAAGTGACTTCACAAAAACCCCTTTAGTTATGGATCTTAGAATTTAAAGCTGTTATGCATATTTCAGAAGTCACTCATTATAAATAATCAGACAGTTGTAATTAAGGCATATCTCAGTCTCATTATAACAGAGGAATGGCAATTATGCAGTCTTACAGATGTTGCTCAACTGCAACATCCAGCAGCCGTAGCAAGCAACAAAAAGTGGTTAATGACACTGGGAGCTGCATTCCAAACAGCATCAGGAGGTCACATATTTCACACTCCTGCTATGACAGAAAAAGGTATAACTTTACTCCTTTTTTGTTGTTGTATAACTATAACTAGTTTTACTGTTACATTTTTAGTTTCAAGGTGTCTGACATATTTGAATATTTCTTTTTAACATGTATCTGTGTTTGAGAAGAAATGTTCTCCAGAAGAATACTAAATGCACGAGAATTTGGATCACTGGTGCTTGGGATCCATAATTTTTTGGAGCAACTCTTTCATTCTTTGCAACAAAGTGGCACTGCACAGGCACTTTTGCAATGGGAAGCCTCCATTTTGCTTGTTCATTGGCTTTGGAACTGAGAACAACAACAGAAGTGTACATTACTATGTCATAGTATGAGGAAGGTTTGGAAGGGTCATCACTGTAGAGGTTCAGGCTGATGTTTAAAGGCTTACACATCAGTAATGGTACTGAAACCAATCAAGTTAGTTACAAAGTCTCATAATTTTCAGTGGGCTGGGTAATCTTTTTCTGTGTATCTGCAATTAGTGAAATTTATTCTTAAGTAAGTGTGCATGGGCTTGAACCTATTGTTGTCTGGCAGGATGTACTGTACTGCATTGTATTGTATTGTATTCATATGCTGCCTTTTCTCCTAGCGTGAGACCCAAGGCAGCTTCCAAAAAGTTAAAAAATAACATTAAAAACATTTAAAATAATTAAAAATTTTAAAAGCATATAAAATTATAAAACTGTACTACTTTGTGTTTTTTTTAAAAAAAGCATAATAAATAAATAAATAACTCCCCTGCTTACTCTTTAAAAACCTGCTTGAAAAGAAAAGTTTTTGTCTGTCCGTGAAAGGAAAGCAGGGAAGGGTGGCCCCTAGCCTCCGGTGGAAGAGAGTTCCACAGGGTGGCCACTGAGAAGGCTCTCTCTCTCTCATGTCTTTGCCAGGCAAACCTGGGATGGTAGCGGGGAGTGATGTAGGCTTGAGTCTATTGACTTGGACTCGAGTCAGACTCAAGTCATTTCAAAGACTTGACTTGGACTTGACTCAGCAGTAAATGATGGACAGACTCAACTTGACTTGTGACTTGTCTATTTTTTGTGATTGACTTGCTGCCCTTGGTCATCCTCCCTCCCTCTCCAGCCTTTTCCCAATCAGAAGTGAGGGAATGTTATGCTGATGAGCCGATGACAGCTGCACGTGCCCCTTATTCCCACCTCTGTGCCTCTTCCTTTTTTCTCTGGAAAGCAAAAGGGGGACAAGATTGAAGATGGGGGAAAACAGGGTTTTCCAGCCTTTTTTTTTTTTTTTGTGAGTTTGGGCTTAGAGTGGTCTTGGCATGGGGTGGGTGAGGGGAAATTGGGGAAGGTCACCTTTAAGAGGAAGCTACAGCCTACTCTGTCATGGCTGGCAGAGTCACAGTACCTAACCTGATGGCTTCTTCAAGAGCAAGCAGTACAGCCTACCCTCCACATTCCTGGGTTTCTCTTTCCTGAAGAGCTTGTAGCTGCTGCTTTACTGGTTTGTCCTCCTCACTATCTCCTCCTCCTCACTCTCATCTCCCTGCCTAAACCTCCAGGACAGGATGGGGCTTCGATTTTCTAGTTACTGAAACTTACCCTCCACCCCACCCACCCCCCAGCACCTCCTTTTTTTCTGTTAAAGTTGGCTCCCAAACTTGAGACTTGTCTTGAGACTTCACTTGAATTATCTTGCAAGGATTTGAGACTCGACTTAAGATTTGAAGGTAGAGACTTGAGGCTTGACTTGAGAGTTGTAATAAAATACTTAAAATGCATCACTGGTAGCAGGACTGAGAGAATGCCTTCCCCTGCAGATCTTAGGGCTCTGGTATGTTTGTATAGGGAGATATGGTCTTTCAAATGGTCTGGATCTAAACTGTATAGGCCTTTATAGATCATGACCAGCCCTTTGAATTGTGCCCAGAAATGAATGGTTAGCTAGTGGAGCTGTTTTAACAAGGGAGTTATGTGCTCCCTGTAACTGGCCCCAGTTAGCATTCTGACTGCTGTGTTTTGAACCCAGTGAAGTTTCCAAACAGTTTCCAAAGGTAGCCCCACGTAGAGCCCGTTACAATAGTCCAATCAAGATGTAATCAATGCGTGTATCACTGTAGCCAGAGATCATGTCTGGTCAGGACGATGGAGGATTCCACATCCATGCCCATAGGAGGCAAGATTGTACCTAAAGTCATTTTACTGTTTCTCAAACTAATATGTAGAAGTTTGTTTGTTTCTAAGAGATCTGCTAGCTTAGATTTCTTTTATACTACGCAGTTACAATATATCCATGCTGGTTTAACTTACCGCTGCACAATTACAGCATTTCCATGCCACTTTGTAGCTTAATGACACAAAGGAGATCTCTGGAAATGAATTCTAAATACTTCATAAAATACAAATCAGAGGATTCCAGAGAATGGGGCCATGGCAGTTAAAGTGATATCAAAGAGTTCTAATTGTGTTGTGAAGCGACCTTACTGCTGAGAGTAGTGTAATCTCTGAAGAAATATAGTTACCAGCCAATATAGGAAATAAAGGGAGCCAGGGAACTGAAATAAATAAATCAATCAATCCGTTAATACATTTCACTTCCTAAAGTGATTTCTTCTTAGACTGTCTACAAACATTGGCCATGATCCTTATCATCAGACATAGCTACATACCTCCCAAATCAGCCCTCCAGGAACTGTGGGATCCTGTTGCAATTGCTTTCTACACTACTTTTTGTTGTTAAAAGTGGGCTGGGCATATCCTTTTTCAGTGTTCTGCTTTTCAGTACTTTGGAACTTCTTTGGTTGGTGCATCTGCCTAGCTTCTAAGGTGAGTTTGTGGGGGCATTTCCAGTCACTGCAGTGGTGCCATGACTATAAATGTGAATTGCCATATTTATAATGTCCTAAGACTGGGTTATGACATTGTCAGTCACTGAGAAATAAATCCAGTACACATTTGCTCACCAAGGTAGGTTCTATGATGTGCTTTTTCTAGGGATGGAGGTGTAAATGTGACAGAACAAAAAATTCCAATAACATACAATATCTTGATGTTTTTGAACTTGAATGGGAAAAAAAGCAATTTCTAGCTGTCTTGCTTTTCAGCATTAAAGATTAATATATCTAATATAATTTGTGTATGAGCAAGCCATTTTTCAACATGCACACAAAATTTCATCATCTGATTTATCCTGGATAAAGCAAGGTTATTGAAGTCATGTGAAACTCCATTGCCGCAGTATGAGACTAAGGGGGGTGGGGCAGGCACTGTTCCACAGAACAGAAATACTTTCTACCCAGTGGTTGGTGAGTTACATTTTACCATATCAAAACAGCCCTGTGTAGGGAGAGCTATTAATCTTTGCTGGATTATAAATGGAGCATGTATTTGATGCTGAGACAGAGAAGTGAGCAACAAGACCACCGTTTGCAGTAATATAATCATTTCTGTTATTCGGCAGGTGACCCTACCTTGAACTTGACCCTGTTTGCCTAGCACAGAAAAGGACTGTGTAGTATATTCTTTATTTATATGCTTGTACATGTTTATTTATGCTTTGACTATAACAATTATAAAAAATCCTTCCAATAAATGTTTTCTAAAATGATTTTTAACCCCCCCCCCCGATGATTTCTATTGTGCCTTCAGGTTTCAAAATCCTTCGTATACAATATACTCATACTATGTGCTAAAGCAAAGTGGGAGTATGTCTGGTCCATATGTGACCTGGCACCCTCGTCAGCATTGTCAACTGTGAGGGAGGATAGGAGTAGAAAGGGCCATGTATTTCTATTTCCTTGCTGGTAGATGTTCAGTATTTATGAAGAGTGGATGGGTGCAGCAGCTAGTAGATTCTGATCAAGAACTAAAGATGCCACTGATTGAAGAAACAAGCTAAGGCTTTATTGTAAGAATTCTATTAACAACATTAAAGCTTTCTAAGGGTGCTATGCTAACAAGGAGCTAACTAAGCTGGTCTCACTTTTGACACAAGTGAGGGAATAAGGACTCCTAAGAGCATCTGTATATATCTCAGAGAGGTTAGGCTTTGTAGATAAGAGACAAGGAGACTTTGGGTCTCTGACTTCTATCACTGCTGCTCTCTGGAAGACACTCCTTGTAGATGGGGTGCAGAGGCTGAGATAGTAATTCCTTGCCTAGGGCTATTTATAGTACAGTCTTATTTATGTCTGCTGAAAAGTAATCACCACTAGGTTCAATAGGGCTTACAATCAAGGAAGAGTACCTTGGTTTGCAGCCTTAGCTAACTAAGCTGGGAATTCAACCATCACTTTCCTGGTCACTGTTCATTCTTTTAGCCATCATACACATCATCTGATTGGCTCTGGCAAATTGCATAAGACTGAAGCCATTTCTGCACTACACTGTTATAATGCTATTATTCCACTTTCAACATCCTGTGGAATTCTGAGTTTTGTAATTTACTGAGGCCAAAGAGCTCTCTGGCTGAGAATCCTAAAGGCCCCTCCCTAAACTGCAAATGCCAGGATTCCATAGGATGTTGAAAGTGGAATAATAGCACTATAAAAGTGTCAAAGTTATATGCTGGGCAGGCATAGTTTCCTCTAAGTGGAAGGTAGGGGAAGAGGTGATATGGCCAGACGAGCAGGTACAAAGTCAGCAGGATTGTTTTGGCTATGAGAAGGCCACACACCAGAATGCTGATTGGGTCACCCCACTTGTTCAGGGTGACAGGGAGACATAAAAAGGCTGGTGTTTGCCTTTACCAGCTGACAGTCAGGATTGCCTAGCTGGACCTGTCATGCTGCTGACAGTTTACATTTTGTAAGGGGAGATGCTACCCGTTTATCTTCTGTTATTCTTACTTGTTTAATTGCTGCTGGAATGTTTTGCCAAGTGCCTTTATCTTAGAGTGCGGCAATAAATTCTGCCTCAGTCTACTTAATGAGCCTCTGGATTTTTTTCTACTTCTCTGGGAACCTCTGCCATGGTGAACCCTGGTGCACAGTTCAAACTCTGCTCATGCTCAGAGGAGCCAGATCCTGCTAACCCTGACAAACAGTATTGTGCGAAAATGGCCTGAGAGCCAGCATTATTTACATTTTTTTCCCTCTTGGCTGGTTTCCTCTCCCAGGATCTCCTCATCCCTCACCTATGCCTTGGTTCACTCATGCAGGTGTGAATGCTGTCTATCAAACTTGAAATCATGTCATCCTTTTCAAAGCACTGAAGCAGTGGAGAGGATGTAGCCACTGTGCCTCTCAACCCCTTTCTCCACTGACCATTTTAGGTACACCCTGCTATGGATAAAAGTTTCATTTAGTACAAGGAGAAAGGTGGCAGCACCTTTAAGACTAACTATTTTTTATTTTAGTGTGAGCTTTTGTGGATATAAATGTAATCCTTCAGATGCAGTACTGAGTGGTAGCACATGCTAAAAATCATCAGTCTTAAAGGTTCTGCCACATTTATTTTTTCCTCACTCTTCATTCCTTTCTATGTTGCAAGAGACTAACATAGATACTTCTTTGAAGATGTACTACAAGTAGATGGGAGAAGGGTGGATAAAGGAACTGATAAAGAAGTGAAAGATATGGATCATTCCCTGCATATACTCAAATTGCTTCAAAATCTATACAGGATCACTTGGAAAAGTTACTTTGTTGGACTACAGCTGTCAGAATCTCCCAGCCCTGTAAGGAATAATTATTGCAAAAACTAACTCAATCTCTGGATAGTGATGGAGTGAATATTACTTGTTTTCCAGCTGAGGAAGGGACAGAGGCATCCACAAGACTTCTGCAAGATTCTTTGTGCTTCATTGAGTATTCTTCTGTACAGAAATACATACTATTTTTTTTCTGTGCAGAAAACATGTTTTTATATATATTGACAGATGAACACCTAGTAAAGCACAAATAGAGCTTAAGACCTGTGCAGAAAACTTTACACTCTCACACAGTGGAGGAGATACTATAGGAATTATTCATTCTTGTGTCTGATGATGGAAAACATAAACATTTACATCCCTCATTCTGGATCCTCCAACGTGTGGTGTAGGGTGAAAGAAATGATATATCACATGACATGAAACATGAACTCATAAACTGACCATTTCATTGCACAAACACTAATACATATCTATACATAAGATGTGATACTTTTCAACCATGGATTGTCTAAACATAGCTTTTCCCTTTGTTCTCATCATTACTGCATTCCCTACTAAAACTCTAGATGACCTTCATGCTATTACAAAAAGCAATCTCCTCTGACCTCTCTGTTTATTTGCTTTCTTACCTGGACAGATTTAAAGATTTTCTGCTCTTTCCCTTTAATAAGATTGGATGACCTCTCTGCTTAGTCCCATGCTCTCTTAGTCTTCCCTAACCTAATGTGAGTATAGTCCCACTGCTTCTTTCTTGGTTGCTTTTCCTCCATTTTTATCAATGTAATTTGATACAATGTCTCCTCTCCTGCTGTCATATAAATCATATTGCTGCGTTTTTATGCTTTTTTTTCACTCTGGAGTTACAACTTTCATTAATGTGTGATCGGGACTTATGGAAGATGACTTGACAGGTTAGTTCCCTTGTGTCTTCAACTGTCCTATTATCTCTTATTAATTCTTCTATAAGGTTTCATACTTGCAATGTTCAGCAAGACTGCCAAATAGATGTTATAAAAATTTCAGCTGCTTTTCTTCATTACCAGCACGTCCTATTAAAGGTTGCCCTTAAATTTGACCTATATAATATTATGTCTCAGTATAATACTGCCATCAAAATCCCCCTCACCCATTGTGGGTATAGTGGTACTGTTTCATTTTAGTGAGAAGTGACATCTCAAATATGATCAGCACTGGCACAAGAGGCCCATGTTAGCACATTTATGTAGTGTTGCTATGACTTATGATACAGGTGGCAGGAAATGGGACTGGCTTTGCAATCTTTCAGGTCCTTGGAAACTACATCATGTGAACAAATGTTTGAGGTACAACCAAGCTTGTTTTGGTCTGCAGTTCCTGGCTTGTACACATGGTAGGCAAAATTCATGCTGCACAATACCCCCATGGGTGCATAGCTGTACACATTTCTGAAAAAAAAGGTACACATTTGAGCACAGTGGGCAGACAAAAGCACACATTTCAAATACTGAAACATGCTTTAATCCAGTGGTGGGAGTCCTGTGGCCCCAGGGCACATATGTCCTTCCAAGTTCATTTGAGGACACCCAGCAGTCCCTTCTGGATTGCACAAACACTCAGCCTGAAAAATATAAGTGAGAGAAAGGAGAAATGCCATTCCTGGAAGATATGCTCCTTTTAAACAAGATGTACCCTATAGCCTTTAAAAGTAAAGAAAATACAGCCCTCTCCACCACCACCCTGCAAGAAAATCTAGAGGTGGTGTAACTCCACTGTTCTGATGGTTTTATCGACAAGATATATTAATTGGCAGATATGTTTAATTGGCATAAAATAGAAATCGTATAAATATAAGGCCATGTGAAAGAGGAACTGACTGGAAAATCAGGTCAGATGTGCCCTGAGCATGGCTAAGAATGGCCGTTGCAAGGAGAACAAAAGGCAGAGAACAAAAAGGCAAGAAGAGCAAAAACCCCTCTGGTTTTCATATCCTATGGAGGACAAAGCCAAAAAAATTAGCTACCAACTTAAGCTGACACCCATTTGCTGGAAAATTCAAACAAAAAGCTTTTGCTTGTTTGATAACTCTGGTTCAGGAAAACAAAAGATTTCAAACAAATCCATAATTGCACCATCCTCACACCTATGATCTTTTTCCTGATCGCTGATCACACTGCCATCAAAATCTTTTGCCATCCATATGATAAAAATCATCACCACACATTAACAACCATTAATCCATCCTGTCTCTTTTGATCACCCTGGAAATCCTTTGTTAAAGTCACACCTCAAGGGCACATTTTGGGGTATAAAGGGTCCCTCATTTTGAGTCCTTGACTCAGCACTCCAGTTTCAGGGGACCTCCTTGTAAGTTTGCTTGGGCATCAGCCCAAGCTACATCGCCATTTCTCTACTTCTCCCTGGATGGTAAATAAATATCCCCCAAATCCCTTTCTACTCCCTCTATCAGTTTTCCTCCCTTTCTTTCAAGTTAGCCTTGTATAATTGCTTGTGTGTGAGAGAGGCTATTTGAGTGTGTGTATGTATAATTTCCCCCCATAAAACACATTTAATTGTACTATAAATTTTCTGACAAATCTCTTTAGCAGTTCCTCATAAACATAGTTGGAGAGATCCTGAAGTTACCCCCCTTGCAAAGTTCTTAATTTGAGTTAATTAATTCCCCATTTTTTGTGGGTTCTGATATAGGACCTTGCAGTGTCCCATGGTTCTGGGGTAACAGTGGGTTTCTGGTTTTGTTTTCTTCTTCATTTGTTTTCATATGTGTGTGAGTGTGCATATTCCATTCACTTGTTCCAGAGCAAGGAAAATGGCCCCTCATTCCCAAGATCTTGATCACCCCTGCTTTAATCAGTAGTGCAGTTCCTTGTGTGTACAGTTTAAAACATGCACTCAAACATGTAGATATCTGAAGGAAATGAACAAGGAAGAGCAATAATAGTGGGACAGACCAGCCACATAGTTTGGGATGGGTGGATTTCTGCAGACACAAACTTTATAGATGAACACATATATCCCCCATCCCTATTATGTGCATTAAAAATAAATATATTTAGTATAGCTTAATTAAATAGTCAGTGTGTTGTAGTAGTTTTGCAATTGGGCTGAGACTCTGGAGACGAGAGTTCAAATCCCCACTTAGCCATGGAAATCTACTTGGGCAAGTCATACTCTCTCAGTTTCAGAGGAAGACAAGAACAAACCCCATCTGAACAAATTTTCCCAAGAAAACCTGTGATAGGTTTGCTTTAGAGTCACTGCAAGTTGAAAATTACTTGAAGGCATAAAACAACAGTTGAACTACAGTCCTTAGATCCTAGAACAAGCCTATTGATTGACCTAGAAATATTCTGCAATAAAAAATGTTGTTGGCATCAAAAGAGAACCATTTCTGTACTTTTGAATTTCTTCTTCTTATTGGCAAATCTGATAAATTGGAGAAAATCTCACTGAGAGATTTTCCTGGCTTTAAAACAGATATTATTATCACCAGAACTGAAACACAAGGCAACTTTCAAACTGAAATACAATATAGTTTTAAGAAATCAACATTAAAATGGAACCAAACCATCAACAACATTTTAAAATAATTTATTGCATACAATTAAAATGATAAAAAGCATTTTTTTTAAAAAAAAAAAGTACAATGAAAAACAGTGCAACACATTTTTAAGAGGTTACATATCAACTTCCAAAATTCTCTATTATTGGCCAATTTGAGTGAGGGTAATGGGAATTGTAGGCCTGAACATCTGGGCCTAAATTCTGTTGTTAATCCTGTCCAGAGTAGGTATGCTAAATCCATTAGATTTACCTATATGTTGACTCACCATTCAACAATTGGTTCTATGTGTCTATTTCAGTTAGGACTAACCAACAGGATTCTAAGAACAAGAGACAAAGGCCCTTTCCACACAAGGCTGGTGAATTGGTTAGTGCCGTTTCTTACCGGATTTTCTGGGCTCGAAACAAGGCGAACTTTCCTTCATTTCCTTCCGCACAGCTACTGCGTATATTCCATTCTGATTCGGAGGAGTGCAAGTTCACAAATCCACACTGCCTCCGCCGTGGCCACTCCCAGTACTCCCCTCACCCCGCCCCGTGAGCTGTGATTGGCCCTTTTTTTTTGCTTGGTTTAGTACATCATTGCGTACGTGCATACGTGCATAAGTACATATTACCCCCTGGCCCCTCCCATGACCCCTTCCCTGACCACCAATTTGAATTGGCGTGAATGTACTTGTTTGCACCACTGTGAAAATACGAATTGGATCGATCTGGAAAATTGGAAAACCGATTTCTTCCGGTTTTCAAACAGCGTGCTTTAGCACCACATGGGGGCGCATTTAGTTGGAATTATGTGCGGAACAAAGGTAAATAAACTGAACCTAGTCCGCTCCAACGTGCAGAAGACCTCCGTGGCAAGACGCATTGGCCCACCTTTATAACCGTGTGCGGAAAGGGCCAAAGAGAGGGATCTCATTAATTCTCTCTCTCTTTCTCTCTTCTCCCTCCTCCCCCCACCTTGCAATGTTGGTAGATCAAAAAGAATACTGTGGATGTACCATATCTCAGTTTCAGTAAGGCCTTTGACAAGGTCCCCCATGATATTATTGCAGACAAACTAGTAAAATCTGGGCTGGACAGTACTGCTGTTAGGTGGATTTGTAATTGGTTGACTGACTAGAAGTTACTCACCAATGACTCCTCTTCATTTGGGAAAGAAGTGACTAGTGGAAGGCCACAGAGTTCTCCCCTGGGTCCAGTGCTATTCAACATCTTTATAAATTGCTTGGAGATTGAATAGAGGACATGAATATCAAATTTGCAGATGACACCAAATTAAAAGGGGTGACTAATACACCAGAAGACAGGGTCAGAATTCAAATTGACTTTAACAGATTAGAGAGCTGGGCCAAACTAACAGAATAAATTTCAAGAGGGACAACACTTAGAAACAGGAAAAAAAAAAAGAAATGCATAGATTTAGGATGGGTGGCACATGGCTTGGCCACAGTACATGTAAAAGGTAGACCACAAGTTGAATATGAATCAGTAGTGTGATGTAGCAGCTAATAAAGCAAATGTGCTTCTTGGCTGAATTAATAGGAGTATAGTGTCTAAGTGAAGTAATAGTACTACTCTATTCTGCTTTGCTCTGACCTCATCTGGAATACTGTCTCAAGTTTTGAGTATCACAATTCAAGAAAGTTATTGACAAACTGGAACAGGTTCAGAGGAGAGAGACCAAAATCGTAAAATGCTTGGAAACCATGCCCTTTGAGGAGCAGCTTAGGAAGCTGGGTATGTTTAGCCTGGAAAAGAGAAGATTAAGAGGTGACATGACAGCCATTGTTAAATATTTGGGGGAAAATGTCATATGGAAGATGGGGCAAACTTGTTTTCTGCTGCTCCAGAGACTAGGACATGAAGCGATAACTTTAAACTTCAGGAAAAGAGATCCCAACTAAACATTGGGAAGAACTTCCTGACAGTAAGAGCAGTTTAACAATGAAATATATTGTCTTGCAGTGTGATGGAGTCTCCTTCTTTAGAGATTTTTAAACTGAGGCTGAAAGACCATCTGTCAGGAATACTTTGCTTGTATACTCCTGCATGGCAGGGAAATGAAGTGGATGCCCCTTGTGGTCTCTTCCAAGTCTATGATTCTATGATTCTATCCCAAAACAAGCAAAACACCAACTGGGAACCTGCTGGTGTTTTGCTAACCAACAGGATTTCCAAACTGTAAAGCATACATGTTCAGATGTTTAGACTAGAAATTAGGATAGACAGTTTGACAGTTTATCTTTTGTGTCCTTATTTTTCAGTTAACTATGTAGGTATACTGTGGCTAGCTAATATTTTTAAATAGCTGATTCACATGTCTTGGTATTAGGAAATATGTTTCAAATTATATGTTTTAGTCAGGCAGTGTTATGCCATTTAAAAACCCTGTGACTCTGCACTTTACATGGCATAAATATCTCTGTGAAGGCATATGATTATTTCCCACAAGGTT
The DNA here is from genome assembly GCA_030412105.1 of Cyclura pinguis. NCBI lineage: Eukaryota > Metazoa > Chordata > Lepidosauria > Squamata > Iguanidae > Cyclura > Cyclura pinguis. The sequence goes on along the minus strand of CM059601.1, from coordinate 206,230,679 downwards.
TCTGTAGCTTTTCTGCAAATCCACTCAGAAACAGTCAAAAGTTGTGCAGAGAATTCAGCAATCTTGTCAAAGTAAGCTTTCTGGATACCTATCAGATTTAGGCTACAGTAGTTTTGGCTTGCTGTTGTCCACCTGTGAAGTAGCAGCAATTTTTAAAAGAAGTAATATTTGAAATATATTCTAATCTGCTTCAGTTTAGACAAAGAAGAACCTACAGATCCAGCACTGAAAATTGGTCCCCTTCTATAGCCTGGACCTACAGCCAGTCTAACATTCCTCCCTCCCCTGCAATATTTTACAGATAGAAAATGAGACATATATGGTGAAAGAACATCAGAGTCTGGTGAAGATGGCAAAATTTAATGATAAGGAAGAATACATGAGCAAGGAGAGGCTGAGACTTCTGGGAAGGGCAATATTTCTTGTGACCTCCCCTGTTGTTGAATTAATTGAGTGGATAACATGCACACTCCAGCCAAAGTTCAGAATGAGTTTAAATGTCTCCAGTTTGTCTGCTTCATTGCCACTGGTATTAAGCCATGACACCACACATCTCTGTGGGACATAGATTGCACTGGGGAAATGAACCCAAGCACCAAGGAGTTTAAAATGTTTAAATTGCTTCTATTAAAGATACAAATTTTTATAACTGTAATCTTAAGACTTTATTTCAAAAAGTATAGGGCTAAATCCAATTGCTAGTCCCAACTACAGAAGACCAATTAAATGGGATTTATATAAGTATTAATTTACCCTTCATTGATTCAATGAGCCTATTCTACTTGGGACCAGTATTTGGATGTTGGTCTAAGGTATTGTACTAGACATAAACAATACATTTTTTCCAAATATTAATTAGCAGTTATTACAATTTCACACTTTCCTTTCAGCGCTGCTAATAAATGCACATTCCAAAATGTATTGTGCTAATAAATGTATATTCCAAACAGAGTTATTAGCACCAAGACTACAGCTATTATGATTTAAGGGTAAGAGAAGAACTGAAAATTAGAGAGCAATAGGGCTAATTGAGTATACATATGGATGTGCATGTACATCTGCTACCTTCAAAAGTTAAGACTGTTTAGAACTCTAAGACTAATGTTTTAACACTTCTCCTTTCTTCTACTAACAAAAAGAGGGAGAGAAAATATTAAAAACTTATACCAGTGGCCCATCATGGCAATTTATCTATCTGGTCTGGATGCATTAAGACCATTTATATAACCACAAGGTGCTAATATACCTCAGTCTCTGTCAACCATATCTAGTATATTTCATAAAAAGATGTATACTGTCACCACCAATGTGGAACTCATATTGATTTCCTTCATTTCCTAATAGAGTTGGCCCTGCGCTTTTGCAGGTTTATCATTCATGGATTTGATTATTCATGGGTTATTCTATTTATTTAATTTATATATTTGATCCTACCATGAAAAAATATGTTCTTTACAGGAAGCTTTAGGTCCTCCGGTGCAATTCTATGGTCCAGTTTTACCTGAAGTGGACCATAGAGCTGTGCTGGAAAACTTAGAGATTCCTAGAGAGAGCACTTCTTTAGATATTGCTAGGTTTTTCAGTGCTTCTGTATGGAACACTTCTGTCAGAAGTTGGCCATAGAATTACACCAAAAGACCTAGAGATTACTAGAGAAGTGTTCTCAGGTTAAAAAAAAAATAGTGTTCAAGATTTTTATTTTTTATTCACAGTTTTTTCATTTTTGCAGAGGGTTGATTGTAGTTCACTTAGATTGTATGGATAAACTCATGATGAATATGAACCTGCATTGATAAAAATACACTGTGACTTCTCTTCAACTTCATTTCTTTTCCCCTTAAACAACGAAGAAAATTCTTCAAAATAAAGACATAGTATGTCAGGTTAATGAGGCAGAACTAGAGAAAGGAAACCTCATCAGAGGAGAAATATGAAAGGAAAAAGACTGTCTTTTTTTCAGGCAAAGCATTCTCATTGCTCTCATTTCTAATACAGAATTCATGTGTTCATTGCCAATAAGAACAAATGTGGCAATATGTTATAAATCAAAGCAGTGCGAAGAAGCAAAAGACTGGACCTCCATCTACTCTTTCGGCCACAGCACTGGCCCAAATATAATCTTTCAGATCCAACAAACTATGCTACCATGGCTACCTGATGAAGAGCAAAGAATTAGTAAGGGCTTAAAGGATGCCTGGTAGGATCAGTCTACAGGTGAGGAACCAACAGGGCCAACGGCCATAAACATTACATAATTTTATAGCACTATTATTCCACCTTAACTGCCATGGTTATGTCCTATGGAATCCTGGGACTGGCAGTTGAGGGAGAGAGTGTTAGAACTCTTAGCCAGAGAGTTCTAGTGCCTCATCACACTACAAACCCCAAGATTCCATAGGATGGAACTGTGGCGATTGAAAGTGCTATAACTCTATAGTGTGAATGGGTAAAGTGGGAACACTCCAGTGAACTCGTAAGTAGGTGTCTTTCTATCTCTATTGTTAAAGAGTCTTGGTGTGCTCCTTCTTTGTGTTATCTGCTGTTGCTTCCTGTCATGGAGGCTGGACTGTCTGTTCATTGTTGTCCTTCTGTCATCAGGCAAATACAGAATCATAGAATCACAGAGCTGGGAGAGAGCACAGGGCCTATCCAGTCCAACTTCTTGCCATGGAGGAATACACAGTCAAAACACTCCCAACAGATGGCCACTCAGCCTCTGTTTAAAAACTTTCAAAGAAGGAAACTGCACCAATCTGAGGCAGCGTGTTCGACAAAACTGCTGTCACTGTCAGAAAGTTCTTCCTAATATTTAGAAGGAATTGCTTTTCCATTGCCCTGTGTCACAGTCTTTGGAGCAGCAGAAAACAAGTTTGCCCTATCTTCCATCTGATATCCTTTCAAATATTTTAACATTACTATCATGTCACCAATTAACCTTTCCTTCTCTAGGCTAAACAGTACCTTTTCATTAAAATAAGCTTTTGGCAACTGACTTGCTGCTGTATTTTAATTAATATGCTTTTAAACTACTTTTTAATTCAATTGTGTTAATATTAGTGTATTTTGTTGTGTTTTGACATTGGCCATTTCCACACGGGGTAATAAAAACGGTGCCGTGCGTCCTCCACGGAAGATGTCTGCACCTTGGAGCGGACTGGGTCCGGACTACTTACTGTAGATCCGCACCTCAGTCCGCTCCGGAACGACCCCAAGTGGTCCTCCAGCGTGCTTTTGAAAGACCTGATTTTCCCGGTCTTTCAAAAGCACGGAGCGTGCCACTGCGAGCCTGCTCCCTTGTGCAGATTCGTAGGCTTGCACCAATGCGAGCCTGTGATCTGCCAAGGGGGGGCTTTAGGCTGGTGAGCTTCAGCGGTTGGTCGAGACTCACGACCAACCGGAAGCCGCCATTTTGGATGCCGGAGCAGAGCGGATTGACGACCACACGCTGCTCCGGAGCAGCTTGGACCAGACGGGGGAGCCAGAAGATCCGGTAAGTAGTGGCACGGGGCGATTCCCTTGCCCCGTGCGGAAATGGCCATTATATACACACACATATATATGCATACATACAGATACATATTTTTATACACACACACACACACACACACACTTTTTATTTTATTTTTATATTTTTTTAATTTTATTTTTTAATTTTTATTTGCATTTTATTTGCACTATATTTAGGAGCCAGCACGATGTAGTGGTTTCAGCCCTGGATTATGACTCTGCAGGTCAGGGTTTGAATCCTCAGTCAGTCATGGAAACCCAGTGGGTGAAAGTCACACTCTCTCAGCCTAAGAGGAAGGCAAAGGCAAAGGCAACCCCCCCCCCCGCAACCAATGTTGCTAAAAAAACTCTGTGATAGGTTTGCCTTAGGGTCGCCATAAGTTGGAAATGACTTGGAGGCACACAACAACAGCAAGAGTTTTATTTGTTTTTAAAAATCTTTTTATGAGCCACTTGAGCCCTGGTTTTGGGAGAAAGGTGGGACCTAATTAAAAATTAAATATTGCCACCTATGAGCACATAGTTACTTCTGTAGATTGTGGTTCCATATATTCTCACTCCCACCAAAATTTTGGAAGCAACTATGGGCACATCTGGATTAATTGAAGAGTCCCAGATTTTGTCCCTGTTCCTTCCAATTTTATACTGGGTTAAAATAAACCAACCTAGGGATCTGGTATCAAAAGTTTCTGATTGTACCAGAAGTCGATAGAAAATACTTGGGAACAAACAAAATGGGTACAGATCTCCAAAACAAAATCAGAAAGAGCAGGAAAAAAATTTGGGACTTTCTGGTCTTTTCTGGTCAGTCTGGATGTGCCCTATTTTGGTCAGTCTGGATGTGCCCTTTTGTCACACACCACTTTATGGTGGTGCGTGACAAAAGAGATGAATGTGAGGTGGGATAAACAAAATCATTAGAGGTACAGTGCTGGAGGTTGCAATGGCAGTTTCAGAAAGAGGTTTTCTGGGGGGAAGAGGAAGAAGCTTTCATTTTTTTCCCTGCGTTCTTGCTGATTTTCAGCACTGCAGATTTGTCTGCACAGTAACAATGAAATAAGCAACACAGTGGGGGCTACAAAAATGGCCTTGAAAGAGGGACGTCACGTAGAGCTGTTCCTATTCTAAAGCGCCAAGGAAAGTTGACTCCAGCTGAACCTAGCTGGCCATCGGTTAATTAGGGATATTAACGGCCCATTTTTTGCTACGTGATAAAATGAATCAATTTCTCTCTCAGTATATATAGACACACATGTACACACACATATTCAGAAAATTATAGCTTTCTTTCTGTGTCAGGAACTATAATTTTTAATAAGCAACCCATAACCCATGCTAAGGGTCCCATTAAAAAGTTCCTAATGATCTGATCAATCCTAATGAAGTATTTATGTGGAATTATCCCCAGCAAACCTTACACACCAGAAATTATATATGGTAGAATGGCCATTTTAATAATGTTTATCCATCCCCAGAGTGAGATTGCAAGGTCCTCGATTTCAGTTCATGTCATGCTGAATGTAAATTTCATTTGTCCCCAGTAGTTCTAGTATGGTGTGAATCAATAACAAATGCTCCTTATTCACTTTTTACAAGCCAGTAATAGATTTATCTGCTTTTGCTGTTCAGCCCTCTGCACTACTATCTCTTTCTATAGGCACTGCAAACCACTGTAGACCTGTATGGATGGAATCTATAGTACCAAATACAGGATAGCTTCCAAAGGCTGATTTATATGTAAGTGCCTCAAAAACATATATAGAAGACATTGCTTATACCATGACATGGCAACAGACACTCCATTTGTATGAACTGATGTGCCCACACAGATTGTGTGTACAGCTCTTTGGATAACTGAAATACCACAAAATAATGATAGCAATGGGATCACAGTAATTGTACCAAAGTCAGTAATGTGACAGGTGGAAAATGAGTATTCACCTCATAAACAATGGTGGCTCAATTATGCCACTTTTAGCTCTGTGGGAGAAGCCATATAACCATGGTCTTTCTCCAGCTTCCAAGGCAAAAAAACTGATGTTGGGCTCTGCCCTTTTGTATTTGCAACAGGACAGACTAACAAATATATGTGGCTTGTGGGCTTCATGCGGGATGGAGGGGTTCATATCACAGTGGTGCTTGGACCTTCTGCTTGCAACAAGGACCACCAATTTCCATAACCAATTAGATGTCAAAACAAGCTGGTTCATTCTCTCCTTCTCCCTCTCTGCGCATGCGCGCGAGCGTATGTGTGAGTGAGAAAGAGAGACAGATATTTCTGCTTTGCTTCTACGTATGCTGTCTGAACCCAAAATCAACAATTAGGGCCTGATACTAACAAGTGGATGTGATTGCACTGTGACTTGTAGAAGTATAAACTTCCATGGACTATTTGAGATTTTTTTTAAAAAACCTAGTAATGAAGGAAAGGAGGACACTGCCAATCTTTCACGGCAGCTGGAAAATTAAAGGAATATTTTTATTCCCCATAGTTTTGAATTCATTAGAATAGATTACAGTGGGGAAAGATGCTTTGATGTTTTCTATGTGTCCCTCACATTTTTCTTTTTAAGCACAGACCCAGTAGGCCCAAAAGTGATGAACAGAATAAAGGATTTCTGTGATGCTTCCTCCTTTCATTCATCATATAATTTTTTCTAACATTTGATAACTGCTGTAACTTTTTAAAGCCTCACTTCTGGAAACTGCTTAGTTACACTGCTGGCTAAATTCCACACTGGAGAACAGGGTTTTCCTCGCATATAGTAGTTGGTACCATCACTGCAGCTAATGAACTTCAGATTCTTTGGCACCCATGTGCTGCCGCAGTATAAAAATAAGATATCAGTTCATTTGAAAGAGCCACTTGGTAGAGGGCTCTTGAGCTTGTAGTTTTCCTTGTGTCAAAAAACAACAAAGATCAATCTATAGAGTCTTCTTACAGTCAATGCTATGAGAATGTCACTAGTGGTTCTGGCACATAAGGGAGTCTCCTGGCAATTTGAAGACAAACAGATTTATTGTGGCACAAATGCCTGTAGGCTAAAGCAATCACAGTAGTGTAGTCAGATATAAGACCTTTTCATCCTTTCTCTTGAAAACTGGAGCCTGGTAGTGCCCATCTTTACTGCCTAGCAATAATTACAGGGCACCAACAATGCATGTGGGTCATACACTCTAAGCAGCAGCAAATGGACTTTAGAGTTCCAAGTGCTTTTTGTGTAAGAATGGAAAAGCAATATGGCGTGTTGTCAGGATGCGTAGCCCCTTCCATATGTTGGTCTGCTGGATGTGTATTGAAATAGTGTCTTGCAACCAATGTAGAAGTAGCTGCTGTAGAACTCCATTAAGCGTAGCTGTAATGCTACAAAGTATCAAGTGTTAACTTATGATTGCAATAACGACAATGACAATGTATCTGTTCTAATCCTGTCTGGATTGTTGCAAAGTAGCAATGACTAACTGCTTTATTGCCTGTTGCTATAATATGTCCAGTGAGGGAGGGAGGAGATCAGAGCCATGTGAAAAATGAAAGTGTAGAGGCTGGTGTTTTGGGAGTGTGGTTTCTCAGATATAAGGGGCAGGAAATATGTGCTTCGGTCAAGGATGGTGAGAAGTGGGAACCAAATGCAGGTGTGGGAACTGTCAGAGAAGTGGTGTGATGCTAGATTTATTGCCCTCTCGAGTCAAAGCTTGCACATCTAAATTTTTGAATTGTACCTATAATAGTAACTAAACTTACATGGCAAGAACTCTATATGTTCTTTGGGAGCAGCAGTAGCAGATTTATTCCCTTATTGTATCCTTTTTTTTGGGGGGGGGTGAATCAATAAGGAGAAAGCCCCACCCTGTCAATGACTGTCTATGCAAGCATCTGCAGAAAAGAAAGTGACAGGGAAATATTCTGATGTACTCCTGGGATGTTATTTTGTTGTTGTTGTCTTTTGCTGAACGTAATGGAAAATGAATATAATGAACCACGTTGGTGGCACATAAAGATGTAATGGTGGTTTACATACTACATTACAACTATGTATGAGCTTTTTTAACCTCACAGAAGGAGGTAGCCAATGCTTAGTTCTGCAAAGTCCTATACCTGCAAAGCACTATACAAAATGAGAGCCAAGGAGCTGCCAGGGAGAGCTCTGTCTCCCACTGATGTGTGGTGGTGCACCCAGGCTTGTTCCACCTGCTTATGAGCACTGATGGAGAAAGCATGTGAAAACATGTTTAAGTAATGCCTTTGATTGGGTGTACAGAGGTGATGCCTAAAGATCTGAAAAGAAAGGTGGAGTGCACTTGAAAGAATTTTAAGTAGTATAACTTGTTAAAGAACCTAGTGGAACAAATGAAGTTAAGTGGTACCCTTGAAATCATTTGATGGGCAAAGGCAATTTATAGGAGTGAATCTTTTATTCCTTGTTTTATACACTGTAAAGCTTAAATAGATGAGTGGAACCACACAATAAGTCTGTGGAATATGTATGAGGTTGCAGGTCTTGGCTTTCTATTTCCTTATTTCTGTCTTTTGAGACTGCTACTTCTAATAAATAAAGTTTAACTAAGCAGTGAGCTTCCCAGCCAATCCTCAGATGGCATTAATTAGAACTGTGATCAAACTGGAAGAATTTGAAGGCAATACCCTTACGGGTATAAAAGAAACTTTGAGTAATTTTTTTTTCTTTTTTGTAGGTTTTTGCCACTCTATAGCAACAAAGGTCTGATAGTAACAAGTGAACACAAGGTTCTGTGGAGAAGCAAAAAACAAACAAAAAACCACCCAGTCCCCTATCCCCCAGCAACAACATCAATTCCTTCAATTACAAATGAAATCCTGCTCTTGTTTGCTTCCAGGCACACATGAAATCTTGAACTGCAAGGGAAGAAATGCACTCCATCAATACCACAGATATGAGCAATTTGAGGAAAAGATTTCAAGATTCAATGTGAACAGAATTCTAACAAGAAACACAAGAGCAAAATTATGCCAGTTCCTCAAGTGCACTGGCTTGGAGGGTCCACGGTGACTCACTCGGCTACACTGGTTAATATTATGTCAGCAGATAATAAAGAGTTCTCATAATCACAGCTTTCTTCTCTTTGCTGCAGGATAAAGTCAAACATTTGCTGCCCATCATCTCTGTTTCTCAGATTACCATCATTTGTACAATGTGTAGCATCTCAATCAATTGCTGTCTTCCTCTGCTCTTGTCTTAGACACTTGACTCTTTTTGGCAGGGGGCTAGAGAAAAATATTTCATGCTTTAGATCAGTCCAGAGCAGACCGTGCCCATGTCCCTGCTGATGTATGTTCTCAGGCAGGATTACAAATACCTGACATCTGCTATGCAAATGAGAAAAGGTCAAACACTAAACTCACAGCAAGGAAATAACAAGGGTTCAGTCCTCCAATCTGATTTCCGTACTAGACTAGGGTATTGAATTGGTTTATTTGCATTGATTTCTTCCAAGAGGGATGATCTCCTAACTGCTGGAAGCACCTTCTAAGTATTAAACGCAATGTACAGGGAATAGAAAATAATGTAAGTGGGTTTTTTTAACCATCTAAAGTCAGTTCAATTTTCTAAATGGATTGACAGAAAAAAATTGCACCCATGTTATTTTCAATTCAGTTAAGCTTCTCCTGCTGCTTCTACTTCTGTTTCTGCTTCTCCTTCTGCTTTCTAGAATAACCAAGGGATGCATCAAACTTTTATTGTACATTATATTTCCAGTCTGGGATTTTTGTTTATGGCTGGGCTTAGGTATATACTTCATCATTTCATACTTCCATTCTTACTTTCCAACTATATTTTCACATTCTAATTAATAATTATCATCAGGTAAAAGGACTGCTGAGATGAGCTAAGAAGTCTGTGTAGGTTTACAGATACATGTCCAGTACATACTAACTGAAATTCTACCAGATTCTTAAAAAATCCATACTCTTATTTTCTTGTCCTTTCAACTTTCAGTTTTTAAACAGCAGTTTTAATATCAGCACAGGGTAATTCCTAGTGATAGATGACTGTTAAAGATTAAATAATTATTTGCCCCAGTATTTTCTAAAGCATCATAGTTTTTTGAAATCTGAATTAGGCTTTTTTGATGCTAAATCTTTTCTGATGAAACCAAGTGTACAATCCTCAAAGTATTTGTTTCAGAGTATTCAGAAATAAATGTGACTAACCTGACATAAATTATTTGCTTTGAGAACCAAGTACATGCAGTGTAGGGTTGATGTCCCATTGTTCTTGAAGCGGTTCTACCCCAGTTCTGCTTTGCTTTCCTTAAAATTTGAGAAAATCCAACTTTCTGGTTTGGATAATGTGAAATACAGATTTTAGAACTAATCAACTGACCTGTGTAATTTGCTGCAAGTTCTCTGCATTCGACTCCCACCTCATTATAGGACTACAAGCTACAAATATAGAGAGTTGCAGTTGTTATGTGCTTGAACATATAGGCACATATTTAAAACAATGCACAAAAAGAAATCTTGATAGGATTGTGAGCAGGATCCTCAAGTTTTCTGTTTGAGGTGACTTAATAATGTTTTAACACATATACTGATTAATGGAAGCTGACCAAAGAGCAAGGATGAATCCACCACAATGGCAGTATAGCGAAGGTTGGATTCCAAATTAGTATAATTGTATATTAGGTGCAGCTCTGAGGAGGGGGACTGAAAGAGCAGGTTTGCAAGAGGAGATGATTAATTCTATAATTGTAAACATGGATAGCTACTTTTTTTTATTTTTTTTTCAGTTCTAAGTGTGTCTTTATTTTTTTAACAATCAATATTTACAAATAATCATTCTTTCTTTTTATAAATATATAAGAAACAAAAAAACAAAGAAATATATACAATCAAATTTGTATACCTATCCAACTTCTTCTTCTTCTTCTTCTTCTTCTTCTTCTTCTTCTTCTTCTTCTTCTTCTTCTTCTAGTTACTTTTTTTTTTTAAAAAAGGGTGTGACATGTGGCTTTATAACTTGTGTCCAAAGTGCCTTTACAACTTGTGTCCAAAAGCTATTCTGCTCCCCATGCTGGTCAGTAAATATCTTATGGTAGGGAATGGAATGGAATGGAATTTATGCATACAAACATGTAGAATTTCAGTCTCAATATACTACAGTTAGCAAGTTTTATGTATACAGCATCTAAAAGTTTTTCCAGATGTAACAGTACATAGACTCCTTGAGAAATTTAATGCTCTCTGCCTAAGAAAGGTACAGTTAGCTTTGCATGGGACAGGGATCTGAGGGGAAGTTACTTTTCTGTTTCTGTTGCTAATTGAGTTGAAATTCTATTATTTTTTATTGCCTGTTGTCCAAGAAGGAGTAGCCTCTGCCTGCACTTAAACCCCTCAATATCATCTTAACTGACAACAGAGTAACATCTGAGATATAATGTAGGCCTGTGATTCTTACTTCTTCCCCTTTTTCCTCCAGCATGATTTTTAACAGTGATGTATTTTACTCCAAGTCTCAAGTCAAGTCTCAAGTCTCTACCTTCAAGTCTCAAGTCAAGTCTCAAGTCCTTGAAGATTCTTTCAAGTCAAGTCTCAAGTCATGTCTCGAGTCTGGAAGTCAACTTTATATCCCAACCAAAATTCCAGAATTATTGGACAGAGCCAAATAAAGCCAGTTTTAACAATTTAAGCAGAGTTGGACCTCCACATTTTTGATTTTGCCATTTGCAGCTTGAAAATTGGGGAATAGGATCCTTCTTACTCCCCATTACTGAAGCTTCAAAAGCTTTAGTGATGAAGGGGTTAAATTGTAGAAACTGCTTGCTTGAGCAGAAAAATAGAAGAAAATAAGTCAGGCAGATGCATCTCTTATCTTATCAAGAGCTTAGGTATGCAGCTTGGCAATGCATGGAATATAGTGAGTTTGGGAGTTGATGTGACCAAGGGAGAATATTCCCTGGTACAGGGATACTTCATTTTTGAAACTGTAATACATCATTTCGAAACTTAAACTTTCATAACCTGTACTCTTTTCATATATGGTAATCATTTCTTGTACTTGTTTTTTAGAAAGTATAAATGTGTGCTGAAACCTAAAACGGGGCTCTCAGTCTTTTGGAAGTTGATTCCACTGAGATCCCTGTGCAGTAAAATAAACTCCTGTTTTCTGATCTGCTGGTCTCAATTCACTGGCTCACCACAACATTTTCTGGTGCATTGGCCGGGAATTGTGAGGGGTTTTTGCCCACTTTGGCGGACGCCAGGGCGTCGGGACCATCGCCCCCTTTCTGATACAACCCAGGGCGCCCTCGAATTTCTTTTGTCGGAAGGATTGGTTCAGAATGGGGTGACGGCTCTGGCGACGGTGCTCCAGCCAAGGAACCCGAGGTCAGAGCAGAAAACAGAACCTTCCCACGACTGTTGGTGAGTGACCTCCCCGCAAACTCGGGGGGAAGAGGGGCCTGATCAACCCCTTTCAGCTTTGCCCTAGTACCCCACTGTTGTTGTGGGTGAAGCTGCAGAGCTTTTGGGTGTGGTATTGAAGGTGGGAGGTTGTGTGTTTGTGTGAATATGTGAAAGGAAGGTTGTGTGACGCCGCAGTTTCCAAGTCATGCCACTGAGTTTCCGGGTGCCTGGATCGGCGTGAATCGAGTGGTGTCTCTCCCCCTGTGTGTCGATCCGTGGGACCCCTTACTCACGGGTCAAATCCCTTTTTCCTTGTGTGTGTTGTCCGCTTTTGGGAGGAAATGGGAGGGGGGCAGAGCCGACAAACCCCTTTAGGTTGTATGTTGAAAAACTTTAAGAAAGGATTTAGTGGGGATTATGGAGATCCCCGAATGATGCCTGAACAGTTGAGGACCTTATGTGAAGTAGAATGGCCATCCTTTAAGGTGGGGTGGACCCCGGAGGGGAGCCTGGAACCCTCACAAATTAGTGCAGTGTATTCAGTGGTGGTCAGTGAGGCTGGCCACCCTGATCAATATCCATACATAGATTCATGGGACACAGTGGTCACTCAAACTCCCCCTTGGTTGCGGAAATGTCAGGAGCAAATTGGTAGGAGTATGGTAGTGATGCAGGATCGAACCAGACGAAAGTTTGAAAGAGGACAGTTATTGGCGGAATCGGTTCCAGAGGAACCTAGCGCTCCCCCTCCCCCATATGTGCCACCACAGCCAGCTCCGCAGCCACCAGCCTTACCCCCACCACAGCCAGCTTCGCTGCCATCAGCCCAACCCTTGCAACTGGACCTCCCGGAGCAGGAGGGAGCCACAGCTGGGGGATTGACGGATTCTAGCCCAGTTGCCCAGGGGATGGTGGAATCTCCCGGAGCCTATGATCTTAGAACAGGGCCGAAAGAGAAAGCCAAGATTAAGAAGTCCAAGCATCAGAAAGAGATGGAAGATTCAGATGATACAGACAAGGAAAGTGGAGATGTGGTCGCACCATTGCGACAAGTTACTCAGCTGATGGCAGCCCCCAGTGAAGAAGGAGGATACCAGTGAGTACAGAGTTACCAGTATACCCCTTTCACCTCTTCGGATTTATTGAACTGGAAGATCCACTATGGGTCATATACTGAGAAGCCTCAAGAGATGGTAGAGCTGTGTACCAGCATTATGGCTACCCGTCTCCCCACCTGGCAGGATTGCCAACAGTTGTTGTTGACTTTATTCACTACCGAAGAGAGGAGGAGAATATTGGAGGAAGTGGAGAAGGTAGCAATGGCAAGAGCGGGCCCAGAAGTGCAAGATGTAAATGCCTGGGTGCGGGAGCGAGTCCCCACTGTGGATGCACAGTGGGATCCTAATGATAACCAACAACGGGACAGATTAGCAGAATATCAGGCAATACTGTTGACCGGAATGAGGAGAGGTGTGAAGAAGTCTATCAATATGGCCAAAGTATAGGAGGTGACACAAGGACCTACTGAGGCCCTAGGGGAATATTTAGAAAGATTGTTAAAAGCCTACCAGCAGTACACCCCCATAGATCCGGATGCTGCCGAGAACCTCCGAACGGTGACTGCGGCGTTTGTGACAGGAAGCTACCCTGATATTCGGAAGAAGTTACAAAAACAAGAAGGGTTTGAAGGAATGAATCTTAGTCAATTGGTGAGCATTGCTCAGAAGGTGTACATAAATAGGGAGCAGGAAGATAAGAGGGAGCGAGATAGGAGAATGCACAAGAAAGCGGAATTATTGGCCGCAGCACTAACGGCAAAGGAAGGATATCGGAAAGGTGGAAGAGGAAGGGGAAGAAGTGGACTTCCATTGGGATGCAATGAGTGTGCCCTCTGCCGTCAGGTGGGGCACTGGAAAAATGAATGCCCTAGACAAAGGGAATTGGCAAATAGAGGAAGAGGAATGGACCGAGGAAGAGGAAGAGGGGCAAATAGAGGAAGAGGAAGGGGAAGAGTGATGAATGGAAGATGTGAGCCAGAGGTGGACGAAGGATTCAAGGACTTGATTGGGCTGGCTGGAATGGAACATTACGATTAGGACAGACTGGGCCCCCTTGCTCTCGGCCCCGGGGACCCTATGGTCACAGCACAAATTGGGGGCCCAGCCATCCCAATGATGGTGGATACGGGTGCTGCCCATTCCGTATTAAATTCAGCAGTAGCTCCAAAAACTGAAAATGCCATAAGAATTGTGGGAGCCACAGGAAGAACAGAGCAACACTCTCTTTTGGAGAAAAGAATTGTGGATTTAGGGAGTCACCAAGTTACTCATCAGTTTTTATATTTACCAAACTGCCCTGTACCTCTATTGGGTTGAGATCTGTTGGCTAAATTGAGAGCCCAGATTTCCATTGAAGAAGATGGGGTGATGGAAGTAAATTTTAGAAGACCAAAAAGCATCTCAGTAACCTACCCAATGGAAGAAGAGTGGTGAAGGTATCAGATCATGGTTTGTCAAGAACAACCCACTACCTTTGGACCCCCAGGGGTATGGGCCGAAGATAATCCGCCTGGGCTAGCCCGATTTGTGGCCCCCATAGTAGTGGAATTGAAGCCAAATGCTGTTCCCATTCATGTAAAGCAGTATGACTTGCCCAGAGAAGCCCTGGAAGGGATTCAGAAACATTTGGATTGGCTGAGGAAATACAACATAATTCGGGAATGCCGCTCTCCATGGAACACCCCATTACTCCCTGTGTTGAAACCTGGAACGAAAGAATATCACCCGGTTCAAGATTTAAGGATGGTGAACGAGGCTACAGTGACCCTACACCCAGTGGTGTCAAACCTGTATGTTTTAATGGGACTAGTTCCATCCAGAGCTACTCACTTTACGGTGTTGGATCTTAAGGATGCTTTCTTCTGTATTCGGGTGGCCTCACAAAGTCAAGAAATATTTGCCTTCCAGATGGAAGATGTTGTTACAGGCCAGAAAACCCAGTTTGCTTGGACTCGCTTGCCACAGGGTTGGAAGAACTCGCCTACAATTTTTGGGACATCCCTAAGTCAAGACTTGAGAAGATTCAGATCTGAGCCCGAGAAACGAGTTTTGCTGCAATTTGTAGATGATCTGCTGTTGGCAGCCAACAGTGAGGAAGAGTGTAAAGAGGCTACAGTGGAGTTGCTCCAGCTTTTGTGGGAAGCAGGCTACAAAGTATCTAGGAAGAAGGCCCAGTTGTGCCAGACAGAGGTGCGGTATCTGGGATTCCAAGTGACTCAGGGAAAGCGAGCGCTAGGCCGAGAAGGAAGGAGGCTGTGTGTGCTCTACCTGAGCCCCGGAGTCAGAAGATGGTGCAAGAATTCTTGGGTGCAGCTGGGTTTTGTAGAATTTGGATTCCTAATTTTGCAGTAATGAGTAAACCCTTGTATGAAGCTACCAAAGGCCTGGAGAATTCTGAATTTATGTGGGGAACAGAACAGAAGAGGGCCTGGGAGCAGATAAAGAAGGCATTGATGGAAGCTCCAGCGCGGGGCCTGCCTGATGTGACAAAGACATTCACTCTATATGTTGATGAAAAAGGAGGAATAGCAGTGGGAGTAGTGACGCAGATGTTGGGATCTTGGCATCGCCGTGTGGCATACCTTTCTAAACAGTTAGATCCTGTTGCCAGAGGATGGCCTGGGTGCCTAACAGCAATAGCGGCAACCGCCTTGTTGGTAAAAGAAGTGAACAAATTAACCCTAGGTCAGAATCTGACAGTGAAAGTCCCACACTCTGTATTGGCTCTAATGGAGTACAAAGGCAATTATTGGTTCACAAATAGCCAAATGTCCAAGTATCAAGGAATGTTATATGAGAATCCTAGAGTAAAGTTGGAAACATGCACCACTTTGAACCCCGCAACGTTGCTCCCCATAGAATCTGAGATTACACATCATGATTGTCTTCAAACCATGGATGAAGTGTATTCAAGCAGACCAGACTTACAGGATACCCCGTGGCCCCATCCTGATGTTACTTATTATACAGATGGAAGCAGCTTTGTACGAGAAGGAAAGCGAAAGGCTGGATATGCAGTGGTCACAGCGGATAAGATAATAGAGGCCAGAGCATTACCCGTTGGTACTTCAGCTCAGAAGGCAGAACTCATCGCCCTTATTAGAGCTTTGGAATTAGCTGAGGGACTCATCGTGAATATATACACAGATTCAAAGTATGCTTTTACTACCCTACATGCACATGGGGCACTGTACAAAGAAAAAGGATTAATCAACTCTTCGGGACAGGAGATCAAGTATGGAAGAGAAATAGAGCATCTATTGGAAGCTGTATGGGCCCCTCGTAAGGTCGCTGCAATCCACTGCAGAGGACACCAGAAAGGATATGATTCAGTGGTTCGTGGGAACCAAAAGGCAGCTGCAGCTGCAAAGGAGGCTGCGGAGAGGGAACTGGAAAATAAGATGGAAGATTTGCCCCAAGAATTGGTAACGCCACTCTTCCAAGTATCATTGAGTGACCAGACCCCTAGGTACACCCAACAAGAAAACGAGAGGGCTGGTGGGTTTTGCCAGATGGAACGCGTTACATACCCCAATCTATGGGATGGTCAGTTGTGCAGAAGGCGCACGAAGCTACACACTTGGGAAAGATGGCATTAGCTCAGCTATTAGAGAAAGATGTGTTCATAGACAGAATGAGCCAGTACACCACGCTAGCATCATCGCGGTGTCAAATTTGTGCTCAGAATAACCCGTGCCAAGGACCAAGATTGGAGGGGGGAATACAATATCAAGGATCCACTCCTTTTGAATCCCTAGTGGTGGATTTTACAGAAATGCCACGGACGGGATAGTACCGGTACATGCTGGTAATGGTATGTACTCACACCGGATGGGTTGAAGCATATCCTACCAGAACTGAGAAGGCAAAAGAGGTAGTACGGGCCTTGCTTCGGGACATCATACCGAGGTATGGATTGCCCCTCCACACTGAATCTGACAACGGCCCAGCTTTTGTGCATGGAATAATCAAGAATCTTGCAGAGAACCTAGGAATCACCTGGAAGCTACATTGTGCATATAGACCCCAAAGCTCTGGGAAGGTGGAGAGAATGAATAGAACATTGAAGACTCAGCTTGCGAAATTGTGCCAGGAAATGAAACTCAAATGGTTAGATGCGCTCCCTATAGCACTTCTGAGGATAAGATGTACCTCCCATCGGACAACTGGGCTAACTCCATTTGAAATGCTATACAGAAGACCCCCAGCCATCCTAAAAGGACTGAGAGGGGATATTTGGGAGTCGGGAAGTCTGGCCCTCCAAGAAGAGGTGCAGGCACTAGGAAAGGCTCTATAGAAGGTCAAAGCCCACGCTTTAGAGGTTAGACGAGTTCCGTTCCTCACGAAAGCACATTCCTTTCAACCCGGGGATGAGGTGTGGGTTAAAGACTGGAAAGGAGAGCCCCTATCACCAGGGTGGAGGGGGCCATACCAGGTGTTGTTAGTTAACCCCACAGCAGTAAAGGTAGTGGGACTGAAACCCTGGATACATTATACTAGGGTAAAACGAGCATTTACTGATTGGACTGTGATCTCATCACAAGAAGACCCTCTGAATTTGAAATTGTCCCAATGGAGAGAGGGGAGAGAAGGTTCGGACTAGACTCTGCTGTGGTCATACCAGGGAATGACCACTCTACGCACAGTCAGATCCGCAACAGGTGAATGAAGAATCTAGGCTAGACTCTACTGCTGCCACACGTCTGGAGGCTGATAGCTCTACGTACAGTCAGACCTAGTGACTGCAGAGGAAGGAAGACCGGGACTAGGCCTTGCTATAGTCACTCTGGAGGCTGACTATTCTATGCATGGCCAGATCCCCTACGGAGGATGTTGATGAGCAATGAGTGTTAGTGAACTAGTAATAATAGTAGTGTGTATACTCTTTGGAATTTTAGCTCTGGTGTATTTCTTGTATATGTATAGAAGGTACTGGTGTGGGATAGGTAGGTTTGGACCCCTGTTTGACTCTGAAGATGAAGCGGATAATGTTGATAGGAGTGTGGGGCATGATGTGTGGAATAATTGAGGCTAACTGGTTTAAGCAACACGCTGCACATAAGTTCCAACAATATGGACCCAATGTCACTCTAATTTATGAACACCCACAGACCGTGGCAGATTTCGGTTTTATGCCCTCCCTCATTAATGAACCAGGAGTGGTTGTAGGAGCCCTGCAGTCAGCATTAAAGGGAAATCCCAATATGTCTGCCAAAGTTGACGGTAGCCTAAACAAAACTCGGTTTAGGCAGCTGAAATTTTATACTTATTCCCCTGGAATGTGTTTTTGTTGTTACCATAGTGGAAATTGGAATTCTAAGTGGAAAGGATATATACAGCATCCCTCATTTTATGCTAAATTGGGAAATTATTCAGCCTGTAGTAATAGATTTTATTTGTATGGCTCGTATAACAAATCCTATCAACCCGAGACAGATTTAAATGAAACCAGTTTTGGAGATTTGTATCTGGAATATCCTATGTTTACTCCTAATTATACAGAATCTGGCAGTATATGTTCCAGACTGATGGTTCGGGATCCAAATTTATGGTTCTATTTTAATGGATGGGCCACCAATTATCACCCAGGGACTTATCAGTGTGTGGGAATTGGGTATATGACTATACCTGTTCAAGTTTTCCTTCCAGGATGACCAAAACGGGCTGTTAGAAGAAGAAGAAGGAATCTGGTGGGACCAGTGGGTAGCCAATGTGAAGATCTGGTCATTGTGGGAGGGAAATTGGCTAAAACTGAGGCCAGTAGAGTAGGAGGTGGACTAATAACGGGGGTCCTTACTTTGGGATCCTATCCAGGGATCACAGCTCAAGAAAATCGTAAAAGTATATTAGGATTGACCTGTAGATTGGAGAAAACTATAAATGCAACTGGGAAGTTGATACGGGCCCTTCAGCAAGAAATTGAAGAGCTCAATCAGTTATTGTTACAACATCGGATGGCCTTGGATTACCTATTAGCCAGAAAAGGGGGGTTTTGTTATATAGTCAAGGGAGGATGCAAAGTCACCTTCCATGATTTGAACAATACTATAGAAGACGAGATACAACACCTACAAGGGCTAATACAAAATAATGACAGTGGTATTGGTAATCCTTGGGATTGGTTGACTTCCTGGTTACCAGATTTTGGCTGACTGAAAACTTTGTTTTTAGGCATTATAGTTTTTTTAGGCATTATAGTTTTGATTGTAGGAGGGTTACCATTTAGCAAACATAATGCTAACAAGAATTCTGAAACTAATCTGTCTGGCAAAAGAAGTCCTGCTTAGTAGTGTCAGGCACTTGCATAATCCAAGTTTATACAACAGTATGTCCTTTTCTGGACTTTGTGGAAGGAGGTATTTGCTATCTCCCTGCACAACCTCCCCCTCCTCCCACCACAGTGCCATGCCCACTTATTGGCCAGGGACAAAAGGCACTCAGTCAGCATGTGGGTGCAGTGTTGGAATTAGAAGAAGAGAATTCACTTTGCTGTCCCAGATATCCAGCAACCCTTTGCAGATCTGACAGATAATGTCAACTTTCTTATCCTGACTATAGACATGTAGCTGAATGTTTCCTGTGTGCTGCCACCCTCCCTCTTTCAGTTTATGTCTGTGGCAGCACACTCCAGTACTTGAAACATGCTTTCTGTAGGGTGTATACAATTGGCCAAAGTGTTTCATGGCCCCTGGGCTACTGAAATTGAGCAGTGTGATGACAGCAGACATAGTGTTGCCCATCAGACCTGCTGAGCTTGCTCACTCCTAAACTAATGGACAAATGAATATCTTGAGAAAAACTGTAGGACATTTCTGCCTTTGCATTGTACATCTCAGTTCCTATATGAATAATTCTGTCTCAGCATATACAGATACTATATGCCTATATGAATGATTTGCAAAAGTGCTTTGGGCATGAAGTAATTTGAACTAGTTTAGTGCAGTGTTTATCTAGTATCTTTCACAGCTATAAAGATTACTGCAAGCAACCGATTTTCCCTTTCTGCCTTACTTTCTGTTTGAAATTATTAGCAACGTCATCTCTCTAAGGCTACTAAGGGTACATTGGTGCAGTGGTTTGGACTGTGATGATTTGTTCATCTAAAATGCCTTTACAGAAAAAACTTCATCACACACTGGTCCTTCCTTAGTGCCCATGGCTCCATGTTTCAGATATGGAGCTTACAAGTCTAGGATCAATTTGCACATGTAAGCTGTACAGAAGGATGAATTATTCTGATATGAAAGAAAAGGCACTCATGCTCATAGAAACTGTCTCATTCACCTTTCTGTACTTTTGAGGTTCTGTGTGAATATGTACCAAAAATGTAGTAGAGGAAGATGCCATAAACATTTTATTTGGGTGGTGGTGGTGGGGAACACGATGTATTTCAGTCACTTGGAGGACTGTAGTCTAGTATGAGCTACAAAACAGTTTAAGTTTCATTTCCCCCAACCTTGAAGTGAGAAGCTATTACACCTACTTGAAACTGAGGAGAGAACAAAGGACTGCCAGTAGAAGTTGATACATAGAACTAGCAAGAATAAGATGCTGAAATTCCTACTTAGTTTCTGAGTTTGCTTCTTTCAGTTTTGGCTTGTAATTTCTTGGTTTATGTACAAACAGATCTTACTGAAGGGTTCTTGGTGCCTAGATAAATTTGGACAGTTTTCACACAATTATAGTACTCTGATTGCACTTTAATTGCCATGGCACTTTCCTGTAGAATCCTGGGATCCGCAATTAATGAACTGACCTTTAGAATGGTCAGCCAGAGAGCTCCAGCACACAAACAGCAGGATACCATATGATGCAGTCATGTCAATTAAAGTGGAATCAAAGTGCTATAAATGGGTAGGAAAGGGACATAAGATTTTGGTCCCCATAGTCAATAAAGCAGAAAATGATCAAGTCTAAAATGAATGTCTACCTTTATTTACTCAGCTTTAAAAAAAAAAAAACAGTGTCAAAACAGTAAGTTTAAACCACTGAATCAGTGGGGTCACTAAATCATAAATAATTTATCAGTTTCCCATTGATTCAGTGAGTCTGCTCTTGCTGTAAGTCATTGATATTTGCACTGATTTTTAAAATTATATTACACTGGATAAGCCACTCAAGTATCTGACATTTTAAACAAGGATGGGGAAAGTGTGTCTTGTGGGGCACATGCAATCTCAAAGCTATTTTTATGGCTTCTTAATGCTCCCATGCCCCCATCTTCTCCAAAATGTGGAGTGTTAACAGCTGAGCCTTAGACATGTTATGACAGAGAGAATGGGTTCCCAAGGCAGAAAACGCCAGTAGCACCTCTTAATGGCTTTGGGAAGATGCTGTAGGACATTTTGCAGTCAAGACAAATTCAAATCCAGTACTACACAACTTCTTCATGGACAGAACACCTTCAGGACACATGACAAAGAAAAAAAAAAGTATTTGGGATCATGACTTGTAACACCCTGTCTGATGACTCTTTCACTATGCAATTATAGCTATGAAATCCTGGGACAGATATTTAAGGAGGCCCTAGAGCTCTTGGTTTGATTATTAGAAATGTCTATCCCTACATTGCAAATCTCAGGATTCCATAGGATGTTGCCCTGGCGGTTAAAGTTGAATCATAGCAATATAACTGCACTGTGAAAGAGCCCTGAGTGACATCTTTACTAACTAGTGAATAACACTGACTCAAGTGTACAAACAGCCAAGACTAAAATGACTGAAAGTTCCATACTCCACCTTCAGGCCACAAAGCCAGGCAATGGTCTTTCGAAGCTATGCTTTGGCACAGCCATGTTCCATATGGAATGAATAACTAAGTTTCTGACATTTGATGATGTATACACACCCCCCACAAATCATTTCCATCTAATTTGGCATCTTTCAAAGCCTGGTTTTCTAGTGGACCAACTTGTTTGTCTGTATGTTTGGAGAGGCTGTGGGTGCAGATATACCTACTGTTCCTTTTTTAGCAAATGGAGTAATGTATTGCGTTAGGGTTACAGTTGGGTCTAAGGAAGTCAAATTGTTTTCTCTCAGTCTAGCTTACTTAAGAAAAAACAAACACACAAAGAATGTCCCTTGGCAGTTAGAACCTTGGAACAGGACAAATAAATGAGTCCTAAAGCAAATCAAGCCTAAACTCTCCCTAGAAGCCATGATGACTAAACTGAGAGTGTTGGACTTTGGACATATCATGAGAAGACCAGACTTGCTAGAAAAGACAATAATGCTTGTCATGGCAGATAGCAACAGGAAAATGATAAGACTCCATTACAGGTGGATAGACTCAACCAAGGAAGCCACAGCCCTGAATTTCCAAGAGCTGAGCAGGGCTGTTGACAGGATGCTGGTGGTCTTTCACCAAAAAGGTCACCATAAGTTGAAATCAACATGATACCTGTTAACAGCAACAACAGCAGCAGCAGCAACAACAACAAGAAGTTGTTTAAGGGCAAACAAATTTATTATAGAATAAATTTCCATCCTTGTGTGTTGCAAAACAAATGTATTAGCCATTGAAATGCCATAGGTTTGCTGTTGCTGTTGTTGCTTCTAGAATGTAATATGAACACGTATCTGGAATCTGCTTGAGAGAATGGTTGTGAAGATTTAAAAAAGAAAGTCAGGAACTCTCTGACTCAATATGGGGAGAGAAGAAAGCAAAAAGGATAGATATAAAATACTAGTGTAAGCCTTATGGATGTGGTTATTCTGTTGCCCCAGCTGTAGTACTGTAAGCCTACCTAATATGTCAAAGAAAAAATACTATGGGATGGAAAATATTCTGAGCCAAAATAGCTATTTAATGCTTGTGTCTTAGAAAATGAATTAGTAAGACATACTCTGCTGCAAACCATGACCCAGAAACATAATTTTGTGTCTCTTCTTTTGCTCTTCTGAAAAATAATTACATTTGAATCAAGACAAACAGCTGGAAACTGTTGGCTTCAAATGCATTCCTTTGCCTCTTGTTTTCTTCAGTGTTCTTTATATTAGCTCTGCCCCCCTTCCAAAAACAGATTCATTACTGACTTAGAAATAATGGTTCATCAGAACTCAAACAGACTGTGACAAGCCTCTGAAACCAGCATTGCTCAAGATGTCTTGGGTGGATTCTTTCATGCAATAATAAATACAGAGTTTAGGCCAAGCCAAGCCTGAGCAGTTTGATTAGCTGGCACATGGGTTGACTTTTACTCATCCCAGTTGCTTCAGATCAGAGGTACTGTGAAGGTCAAATCACACTTTCAAAAGATGAGTTGAAATCCTCTATAAAAGGCTGCCTGGGCCATGTGTTCAAAGGAAGCATCTGTTTGCACGGTGAAGTGTTTATTGCTTACATGACATGGAACCAAGCATGCCTCTCAGCCAAGTTGGAAACACTCCTAAGCAAGCATTGTGGATTTAATCAGACTCCTGAAAGTGTTTGGTTTGGGGTTTTGTCTGAGCAAATTGCTCATGAAATGAATGCAGCCAAATTAAAAAAAAAAAGGGAAAAAAAAGGAAAAAAGAAGAAGTGGGGGACGGGAAGAGAACAAGTGTAGGGGTAAACTGGAAAATGGATTGATTTCAAAACTGTGAAAATTGATTTGAGTCTACTAGGGATTCAAAGGCCTCTGGGACATATTAAAAAAAAAGAAGGCAAAATGATGAAAAGGCATGACAAGCATAGCAAATGAAAATAGATTGACGGTGTCTAGAGTACAATGTAAGTAGAATAAAGCTGTCTGGACTCTAGTGTGGCATAAATGTATTTTTTTAAAAAAAACATCTGGAGAGAATGACATTGCCTGAGGTGGAGTGATTCTGCTTAGATTCTGGAGAGGATTGACACCGACTATAATAGAATGACAATAAAAAGTACAAAAGTGGGACCTACAACAAAATGTTGCAGTGCTTTTATTCACTGCTCCAGTCAATCAACCATGCAAGATATTTCATTCCCCCTCCCAGCCAATCTTCTATTTTTATCTGTCAATAGTCAGGCAGCATTCAGTTCTTACTGAGATTTTTTGGGGGTGTTCAAACACTGAAAGATAAAAGATCATGAAATCATACAACCAGTAAAGGATATAGTCAGTTAAAATGCTCGGGCAAAGATATTTGTTTTGACTTAGAACTAAAAGAGTATAAAGCCAATGCTTATAGTACCTAGGAAGTGTCTCATCTGACTAAGCTATGGCAGAACCACACTGATATAGGAAAAGATGCTTTTTCATGTATTATAACCCAAGCAATTTAAGTCTTTAAACACCAGCACCTTGAACTTTCTTGGAAGCAAACATAAAACTAAAATATACCTTCATCTAGCTAAACCAGTCAGAATTCTTTGTGCCAAATTCTGCAGTTGTTGAAACCTCAGAAGTGACTCAAGGCCCAAATAATGCTAAGTCACTCTACTCTCTCACCCAACTAGTTTCTCATATTCCCCACCAATAGTCAACCAGCATTCTGTGGCCTTAAAATACCGGGACAGTCTTTGTTGATCTGTTACACTTTTTCTTTCAGTGAGGGCTTCCCCTCATCTCTGCTGAAATTTCTTCAAATCCAAGTCTGACTAACCCTTGGATCAAACTAATCTCTACCTGATTCTAGTTAGGGTTTTGGAAACACCTTGGTTACTCTCTGCTGCGCTGAGGGAGGGACAAGGGAGTGTAATCTTGTTGATTTTTCTCAGTGGCCTTCAGTGACATTAGCCGTGCTTTCCTTGGGGACAGGGTAAATCATGATGTCTTGGCACTGTATTATATCAGTTCTGCTTCTACTTGGATTGCCAACACCAGAATGTGAGATTACAGAATGATTGTTCTGCCTCATGGCAGTTGTGCTATTGGGTTCTTCAGGACTGTTTTATTTTCCCTGCTGCTTTTCAGCATCTATTCAAAGCCACTGAGAGAGATTATGGAGATATGAGGGCTGAGGTGCCATGAAAATGTGTCAAACAACCAGTGGTTGGTCAAGGCAATGGGTTGGATCACAATAAGTAAACTGAGATTCAGCCCAGACAAGAGGGGCATAACGGTTGTGTGTAGTTTAGCTGCCTGGTGTAGTGATATTCATCCTGTTCTGGAGGATGTTGCACATGTTCCTCACAAAGAATTGGATTTGTTGTTTCACGGAGCTGTTAGATCCATCATCCTCATTTGAGCCACAGGTGGCTTTGGTGGTTCAGAGCCCTTTTATCAATGTACAAGGTGATGCCAGCTAGAAGCCTACCTAAACAGGGACAACCTTAAGATCCACATTTTGGATTGTCATAGTATATTTTATTGGTACTTCCTTTGAAAATGGTCTGGGAACTAGTCTGACTAGATGAACAAATTGTGTTAATATGTTGTCATCTATACTGATCCCCAGTCTATTTCTAGCCTCAATTTAAAATGCTG
Organism: Cyclura pinguis; assembly: GCA_030412105.1. Classification (NCBI taxonomy): domain Eukaryota; kingdom Metazoa; phylum Chordata; class Lepidosauria; order Squamata; family Iguanidae; genus Cyclura; species Cyclura pinguis. The sequence goes on along the minus strand of CM059601.1, from coordinate 206,205,342 downwards.
GCTTTAACTTTTAAAGATTAAAGCAACTTGGGACCAGACCACTGACTACCTCCTTCCACGTTTCTCTAACCAGAACCTAAGACATCCAGTGAGGCCCTCCTCCAGATAGCTCTGCAAATGAGTTGAGGTAAACAGTGACCAAAGATGGACTTCTAGCGATGGCACCTTGACTGTGGAACATATTTCCTAAAAGGCTTGCCCAGCAGTTAGAAGTGTATCTTTTTCAGTCTCTCAAGCATTTAAAAAACTGTTTTCAGTGCTTCTGAGCTTTAAAAGTGTTCTGTTTAGCAGCGGGGTTTTCTTTGGCTTTATGTGTTGCAATCTTTTTTTTTTTTCTTTGCTGCCGTTTTACTTTGCTTTTATTCTGTGCTGCTTTTATTATCGTTGACTGTTTGTACGCACCGCTCAGAAAACTTCCAACACTGAATCATCTAAAAGTGTAGCAAACACTGATTTTCCACTTTAGCATCACTCCACTTTCCTTTACTATTTTCATTCTGATTATTTCTATCTATAAACATTCTCAATCCTGACATGGTAATTCCAGTTCGGCCCTTCCAGATGACAGGATTCCCTTTACCTTTCTCTACAGTGACACATATCACATTAGACTTGCATTATTCGATATCAATTTAACGCCAACAGCGACCCGAAGCTGTACAAATCACAGAGGGGACACAGTCCCGAACGAGAGCGTTTACAGCACAGTCCAAAATAATCAGACGAAAACGGAGTAAGAGAGAAGGAACGGGCCTGGTGCTTCTGGCATTACGTTTATATTGATACCAGGGAGATTTAAAACCAAAAAAGAAAAGTTACGCAGCTGCGAGGGAGGACGGGGCCGGACGCCGTTGGTGATTTTTAAGGACAGGCTTGAGAGGGAGAAAGAAAGGGCAACCTGTCGTTCCAAATTCTGCCACCGCGGGCCGTGGTTTTTTTTCCACACCGCTAGTCTTTTGACCACGGCTGCGTTGCAAAGGCAAAGCGGTCCTTTTCGTGTTTCTTCTGGACCTTTCCAGCCTCTGAAGAAAGCCCGTGCCAATGGTTTTAAGACCCAAGAAAGTGGGCTGGGGAATAAAGAGATGTGGCTGCCGAAGGCAAGAGGTCAGAGGAGGCGTTTCTCTAAAAACAGTGTACGTTTTGGAAGGCCGCCTCCCCCCCCCACACCTTCCGCCCGAGGAGTCATTTGTTTCCACAGTCAAGAGGAAGACTCTCTCACCCCCCCCCCCCCGTATCCGCAAACTCGCCAAAAGCTTTCGGGGGGCTCGGCCGCCGGGGATCCTCTCCCGGCTCAATCCGCCAGAGAGGCTGCGGCGCTCCCGCTCCTTCATCCCTCCCTCTCCCCCCCCCGCCTGAATCCCCTCTCCCCCCCCTGCGGAGCGGGACTTATCCTAACCGGCCGGAATGTCCGGCTGCCGTAGCAGGAGGGCTGGGAGGAGGGGGTGCTCCAGAGGGAGCCCGAGGCGCGGGCAGAGGGGGACTGTTCTCTTCCCGCCAAGGCAGCTGCCGGCTTGGCCGGGGGTGGGGTGAGAGGAGGAGAGCCCGAGCCTTCCCGCCCGCTTCCCCCTGGAGGAAGCCCGGGGAGTGACGTGTGCGCGGCTCCACGCTGGTCCCTGAGCAGCTCCCCCGCCCCTTCCCCAGACGGGGAGGGAAGAGGGGAGGAGTGATGTGGTGGCGGCGGTGCTGGTGCTGGCGGGTAGAGCCGGGCTGCGCGAGCCGAGAAGTGGCGGCGGCGGCGAGGACGACGACAACCGGAGGGAGCTGCCGTCGCCTCCCCCTCTGCACCTGACCGGGTGGAACTTGCCAGAGGTCTCCGTCCCGTCTCTCTCCCTGCCCGGCTCCGACTTCAGCGGGGCTCCGTAGCGCCTGGCACCTCCTGGTTTCCGAAGAGGAGGAGGAGGAGGCGGCGGCGGCGGCTCGCCCTGCCCGCTGCCCCGCTCGCCCATGGCTTCAGCCGGCAGCGGCATGGAGGAAGTGCGCGTCTCGGTGTTGACCCCGCTCAAGCTGGTGGGGCTGGTGTGCATCTTCCTGGCGCTGTGCCTGGATCTGGGCGCCGTGCTGAGCCCGGCCTGGGTGACGGCCGACCACCAGTCCTACCTGTCCCTCTGGGAGTCCTGCAGCAAACTCGGGAATTCGGAGACCTGGCGCTGCAAAACTACCTTGAACAGCGGTGAGCGAAAGAGCCGGGGAGCGGAGGGGAGGGGGCGACCTTCCCCGGGTGGTGGGGCGCCCCCACGAGCCCAGCCTGCCTTTCGCTTGCCTCCTCTTCCCCAGCCCCTCACCCCTTTCCCACCCACCCACCGCGGCCTCCCTTCTGACCCCACCCACTGCAGCAGCGCCCCCGAAATCCCTTTTAACAGGGCGCCTCCCTTCCCCACCACCAGCCCGTCTTATCTCCGCCCCTGCCCACCCCCACCTTGCCCACTCAGGCCAGCACTCGCCCTCTTGAGGAACCTTCGGCCCCCCTCCCGGCCCCCTTTGCCTTCCTAGGGTACCTTTCGTCCTTCCCCCTGTTGCACCCTCGCCCCCTGCCACAGAGGTCCTTCTCCCACCCGCGCCTGAGCCCTTGTCTCCCCCTCGCCCGCTCCTCGCAGCAAGCGCTCGGTTTGTCCTGCCATCCGGTGCCGAGCACTGCATGGAGGGTTACCTGGACGGCACCTTCCCTCTTCTCCCACTCTGGTATACCACCTGGCTGCCCACCCATTCGTGCATCCTAGTTTTTTTTTCTTTTTTAAAAAAGCCGGTCGGTTTAAGCCATTTGTTCCCCACCATACTACCCCATTCCCAGATACTCTTTCTTGTTCCCCAAACTCGTTTCAATCTTCATAAGAGCATTTTATGTGCACCTCCTGCCCTTCCCTCCTCAAACTCTATAAGCCCCAGTCTGTAGTCTGCCCCTCTGCATTCTGCTCTTCTCTACCTTTCCCTCCCGCTCTGGCTGAATTTCTCTTTTTGTCTGCCTGCATGTTTCTCCCACCTGTCCTTCCCCCCTTTTCATCTTTGTAACCCCCTAGTAGACATGGAAACGCTGCCCACTTGGCAGCCGGTCGCTTAGTGTACATCTGTACACACATAACGCACCCCATAATGCATTCTCTTTCTCTGACTTGGAAACCAGTATGTGGCAGAGGTTGGAAAACTGTACTGGTTTTTGCAGAGCATTTGGAATGAGTGGTTCTTTGGTGTTCTGAATGCACATATCTGGTTCAGGAAGACGCCTGGATTCTGCCTGTTTTGGTGTGGAGGTGGTTCAGGGAGTAGCTGGTTTCAGTTTTCAGTCTGGGTCAGCATGCCATGTACCCAGTTGACAGTCCCCAAGCTTCAGCTAGTAGAAGAGTTTTGGCTTTTCTGCCTTGAATCTGTAGCTAACACCAGAAGTAACATTCTTTTTTCACTCTATGGTTTAAGCCATTTCTTAACTCCATCCCCTCCTCTGCAGTCTCTGCTGAGAATTTTCTGTATAGGCTATCTATACAGTTTTTTCCCCTTTGCCTTTCCCCCCAGTTTGTCAAATACCACCTTGTGTTTGTTGGCATTTCTGAGGTAGCAGCTTGTTTCAATTCATGAATAAGAAAAAAAATCAACACTTGTCACTTCAGACGGATAAGATGATTTCAGATTTACACCCCTCCCTGAAGTGAGCTATAAGCTCAGTCTGCTTATCACTCCACCTACCAAAAAAAGCCTTTTTGGAAATTGTTTTTATTTTTCACTGTGTACAACTTCTATAATCTCCTTTGGAAACATTTACAAGTTAAATTGTAGCTCATGCTCACTAAGCTCCAAAGCATTTATTCCCTTTGTTTGTTTTTGTTTTGTTGTTTTTGAAAAATAAAAGAAAAACATGGGATTTTTATTTTCTCAATTGCCCATTGTGTAGTTTGAGTGTGTGTACGGCTCTTTGCCCTTGCCTTTCTGAAAATGCTTTTCATTGTTCTTGGGGATCTTTGCAGCAGAAGCTGGTTTCTTTCTTTTGTCCATGTTATTACTTCATTAAGTAGCATTTGGATTTTAGTGATGTGGGTGCTTTCAATTGTGTCTGTGCTTTACTTCTTAAATACTAACTTCTTTGTTCAGTTACCAGGGAGTCTAAGCAAACTTTGTGGGAGAGCTTTATTTTTCTTCTCTCTGTCCCCTCTGAAATTTATGTAGGAATTTCAGCTTTGTCCTGTCTCCTTAGCAACAAGGATCCTTTGCCCCCTTTCTCAGTCTTCTGAAATAATGTGCCCTTGATTTCATGAGATCTTTCAGATGGATTGCAAGGGGATGGAGAGGTGACCAGGTTTTAATTCTACACCCCTTCTTTTTGTTTTTATTTTATTTCTTTATGTTCAAAAGTATGCAGGGAGAGGACAGAATAGAGGGGAAAAGGTTGAATAGCGTATAAAGAAGTCTTAGAGGATCACAAGCCCTCTCTAATTGCTTCTGACAGTCATCTACTTTTTCAAATTTTTAAAGGTAAAAGATTTGAATATATAGTGTCTGGATTGTTTGTAATTTCTAAGCTAGTCACTGCATTTTGAAATGATAAATAAATGTGGGGAGCAGATGCTTGCCTTCCTGTTACTTCAAGACTTCATTTTAATTAAGTCACAGAGTGAGGCTTGCTGATTTTTGTTTTTGTTTTTTTAAAAAAATAGATTCCCAGGTTTTACAAACTGTCAGGAATGAATGCTAAGTCTGTATGAACAAGACCTTTCCTTTCATACTGTCTTGGCTGGGAGTCAGGCTTTGGAAGCTCTCTTGAAATAGGAGAATCTGCACTGTTGATACTCAAAACGCATGCATCTGCACATATGCCTGTGCTTTGGTAGGAACAAATCCTCTGCACAAACTGTCGCAAGGTTCTCAATGCACTTGTGGAGTGATGGATTGGGTCCATGATCTGTCATGTGGTTTACTCTCTGCTCTGAAGAAAGCCCTTTTCATTAAGAATCTGTCTTGTTTTCTACTCCATAAAATAGAGTATCTCTATTTTAAGTCCTCTGTCTTTCCAGAATAGAATATTCCTATTCAGAGTACTCTGGGTATATCAGAATTAAGCTGAGAGTTTCCTGTGGAACTCCTTCTTTTGCTCTGGTGCTATAAGTGAAACAAATAAACAAAAAGTCTTCCCATAACACTTTTTCTTTGGTACTATCATTAAAAAAGTGTTCTAGTTGAAGAAACAGGAAGACCCATAGTGCAAAGCGCCTTCTCCCACTGTCTTGAGATATTTACTTCATTGTCCCTTGAAGGAGAGCACCTCAAGTGGCACTATCAAGGACAGGCACACACCAAAGCCTGCTAAAGCATATCCAAGGTTTAATTAAAAACCTTTGTCTTAATTAGACTTTAGGCCCCGGCTGCTCTCAGGGAGGGCAGATCCAGCTGCATTTGCAACAGAGAATGTCCTCTGAGTGTTTAGATCAATTGTACCAGAAAATAGCCTCTTTGTCCAGTTTTGCTAATGGCCAGCATATCCCTTGTTAACTGAATAGTATGCTTTAGTCTTGCAGGTCTTTCTGTAATGCTAACTGAGCATCAATATGTTCTGCTAACGCTGCTAATACTGAAGTGGGGAAGAGAGTTGTGCGTGTATTTTAAATATTTTAGGAGAAGGCTAGGCATATTATGGCTGTTTGGGAATAAGCTTCACATGCAGTTGTTGCCTATCTGTGCAAACAGACTGATAAATAAAGATATTAATACATTTTAATATGTAGTTTTAATAGAAAGAAAATAGGTGTTTCAGCTAAACTTACATATCCTTTCCCTTCACATCAATTCTGTTGATTGCTGAGGAACTATACTGTAGTAGGACTCAGAAGGAACACCTCTTAAGAAGCTGAATTTGTTGGTTTGATGGCTATTAGGGCACTGAAGATAGCCATGTGGTTCAGTAATAATCAGACTTTCATACATATGCATGTGAATTTCTTATGGCATTTAACACGTAAAGAACATGGTCATTGTGCATGATGTTTTTGCATAATGTTCCTAAGGCCCATATTGTTGAATCATATGTTCCTGAATTATGCCCAGTGTACTATAACGCATAACAGCTATATCAGATTTGGAGTCCTGTCAAAATTAAATGATAGTTTGACATTGCCTTAAATATATACACATATACTTATCTACAAAAGGCTTACAGGAATTTCCTGTGATGTGCTGAATGATAAAAAGAAAACAGAGAGCATGTATAAACAGTATGAAGCTTTCAGTCTTATCATTACTGTTTTTTTTTTCCTGGTGAGCCACATTGTAATATTTATGTAGCATTCTGATCCATAAACAATGTGTTGTTTATAACTTCAGGTAAGACCAAATCATCTTTCTATCTATCTGATCTTAAATGCACCACTGAAGAAAAAATCTTAATACAAAACAGATTATCTGTTTATCCCCACAATGTGAATTGGTCTCTTAAAGATAAAATAATGAGCTATTCCTGGTTTTGTGTCTATTTTAAACTAGATATTCAATATTCAGCTTGGTTTTTAACAGTTATACTTGACATGCATGCTTATTTTGCATGGGAGCAGTTTTTCTAAAGCAAAATTGACAGCTCAAAAGCAGCTCCCTCCTGAGAATATGCAGATCATGGCTTTAACTGAGTTGATAGTGATGGATATTTGCAAATAGCTAAGCAAGACTGATAGTCATAACATACTGTTCTTTCTCGGCTTACTGGAAATGTCATAACCAGTGTAAATGGTGTTTTGTTGAGGCTGAAATATGGTGGTTATGTAGAATGGGGAAAAAAAGCTAATCTATATAAAAACTTTTACAGGCACACTGTTCAACAAGCCATAGAAAAAACAAGTTCATACCTCATGCTTAGACACTAATAGAGATGGATTTTTAGAAGATTTTCTTTGAAATCTTTTCAGAATGTACCTGATTTTCTCAAAGAAGTAATTGCGATATATATATATATGGATGAAAACCTTTTAAGGATCATCTCCTCAGTAGTGGAAAGAAATCCAACATAAATCATTTTTGCAACTTCAAGATGCCTGTTCACATGCTCCAGTTAAGCAAGGGCAAATTAAATATGGATTTTGTGAATATGTTTCTATCTCTGAAGGTAAGAGTTTAGTAGGATGTTAAAACTGGGTGCAGAACCTGGGGATATATTAATGGTCCACACAGTCAAACCACTGAGTACATAGGATTCATGAAAAAGGCTATCAAAAGGAGATTTAAAAACAAGTGGAGAAACTCCATGGTTCCAGTCCAGAGATAATTAGCATAGATCCACCATCATCTTCAACATTAAATGTGAATGTGGATCACCTTTGCAAATTGGTCAAAGATGCACTGCTGCACATGAATATCTGTATCAAAGATACTGCGGTAGAAAATTTCTGCGTATCTTTCTGTATGTCAGAAGTGTGCTAGCAATGATATCAGGACCCCTGTCCAGAAAAACAATGACAGTGTATATTGGTCAGTTGGTGCTTAGTGGCTTAAATCTCAAGCTCTGTGTCAGTGTTTCATTCTGCCAGGACCTTCTTAGCCAATAGTAACAGCACTGATGTTTCTGTATATCTCTAGTGAAAGAAGATCAGTAGAGCCAGGTCCACATGAAAACACAGATCAATTCTGCACTAAGCTGTTACAGTGCTGTTATTCCACTTTCAAAATCCTATGGAATCCTGGAGTTTGCAGTTTAGGGAGGGGCCTTTAGAATTCTCAGCCAGAGAGCTCTTTTGGCCCCAGTAAACTAACACCCAAGAATTCCACAGGATGCTGAAAGTGAAATGATAGCACTATAACGGTGTAGGGTGGAAATGGCCACAGTCTTGGGCTTCCCTAGGGAGTCAACAATTCTTCGAGACAGGAAAGTTTACTCATAGGCCTTTAACAGTTTGCCAACCCTAATGTTAGGAAAAACACCCAACAACTTCTGTTACATTGATTATGACCTTGTGTGTCAATACATTACCACTTAGTGCAGTCAAGAGATGTATAAATGTTCCCAGATGCATGTGAGATGGCAGGGAGCAATTTGCACAGCGCAGGAACTGCATCTGCTATCTGCTGCACTTTAAGAATCATGATTATAAGAGGTCACCCAAGTCAGATTACAAAAATGTTTCAGGCCCCTGAGCCTTCATGGTATAGTGGTTTGAGCATTGGATTAGGGATCTAGAGATGAGGGTTTGAATCCCTGCTCCATCAAGGAAACCTACTAGGTGACCCAGAGGAAATCGTATTCTGTCAGCCTCTGAGGAAGGCTTCTGAACAAATCTTGCCAAGAAAAGCCCATGATAGGTTTGCCTTATGGTCATCATAAGTTGACTTGCGGGCACACCACAAGAAATAATGATGATGACTTAACTGCAGCAGGGTTACCTTAATTAAAATATGAAAAGAAGGAGATGCAAGAATACATCTCTTTTTAGCACAGAGAAAATACACAAAGCTATAGGAGAATATAGGCAGTTCATATCACAATCCGAAAGCCCTTCTTCCTTTTGGGGAAACCTGTCTGTTAACCAGACATTTCCAGTTTGGGAGTATTGTGCTTTAGACTTTTTGTTTGAGGAAGTTCTGCTTTAAATCAAAGCAAATGAAATAAATAACAAGTAGAATTTCCAAATGACACACATCTCTTGCAACTGTTCTAGATCATTCTCAATCTGAACGGTACTGTATCACTGAAACTGTTGATATTCTTATTCCAGAACACGACCAACTATTCTTAGTCTTATTATATCACTTATATCCCACCCTATCTCCACCTTTTATAATTGTATTACTGTTTTGCCTAGATATGTTTAAACCACCTCTCACTGCATTTTTAAAGCACAAAATAAAACTTCAGTGAAATATATTCTAAAGTAATTTATCTTGTTCTAACTGCTTTTGTGTATTGCCCCATTTAAAATATTAATGTCGGCTGCTCCTTTAAATATTTTTTAATTGGGCTTTGGAAGTTTAAAAGATGTTTTTACTGCTAGTGATAATATAAGTAGCTTAAATATTTCATGAGGTTTATGTTTAGAACCAAGTGGACTGAAACCTTGACTTGTAATCTGTTGATGTCTCTTGAAAAGAGGATGCAGTAGGACTCATATTCGTACTGTGGGAGTAAAGCTGCATTATTTTACGAAATATTAGTTTCTTCACTAATAGAAGGAGTAGTAATTGTTGGATTACCATCAAAATGTGCTGCAAAAACAGGTGGCATTCCACAGGAATCCCCTCAGTTCATTGTTGTCAGCATTTCATTAGTGAGCCTAGTGGAGAAAAAAAGAACACAGTCCAGTTAAAGGCAGTGCTTCTAACATTCACTGATTTTGGTGGCAGAGTTAGTCATGTGACTCACTCTCGTCTACTGAAATCAGTAAGATGTAAGATGTGCTTTCTTTTGGCTGGTCTGTTCTTCAAATGTGGCATTATAACAGAACTAGAAGCAGCATCAAAAGATACAAACCATAAGATGATAGAACATGGCTTGAGAAATTAGAACATTACTTTGAACACAGTGGTCAGGACCTAGATACACCACAAGGGTCTGTGTGAACAAAACCATTGCATGTTCAATGTATGAAAGTGTTGATGGCTGTGGGTTTCTTGCTGGTAGCCCAAAAAATCCATTCTGGATTTTAGCCTGAACTGTCGAAGTTCTATCCAAAGTGTGGAATCCTGTCCCCAGCACCTTGTTCAGCATCTTGGATATACCTTCCCAAGTTTCTTCTAAAATTACTGCCTTGTTGATGTAAGAAATACCAGACACCAAGTGAAAGACATCATTTCCTTCTGCAGACAGCAGTCTTTGGTGCTTCTGACAGCAGATTAGTGTGCTGTCCTGTCTGGTATAAAGTAGGTGTAAATGGAAATGAGAGACCAAGCTACATTCTGTGAAAATGTCGTTACCATACCTTATACTCCCCTTTCCTGCTGGATAGTAATACCATTTTTCCTATAAAACTGGACACTTATGGCTGGGAAACATGTGGTAGCAGGACACTGGCTGTAGGTGTGCGCTAGGTCAGGATGACCTTAGTACAGCCAGGTCATAAGTTTAAGATGATTAGATGGAAAATGGGTTTGGGATAATCCTCTTCAATGACCCAATCTCCAAATAAAATAGTAGATGAAACTGCCCAGGTACAGCAGGCAAGCACCCCTGATGTGCACATTTCCTACAGACACCTCCTGCATTCATGTTACCTGACCAAGGCATTAAGAGGCAGTCAGGACTACCATTGATGTTTTGTCACCTAAAATTAAGACAGCCCATTCTGAACCCTTTTGCTTGCTCTGCAGGAAAACCACTTTAGGGTAGATAATAGAATGTAAAATCTCGGCTCCAGCTCAGGTAGTTTGTAACAGGATAACATGGTAACCTGTAGCATGTTGGGTGTCGCTCTGCACCCCAGGCTCCTATTCCTCTGTGTTGCCCTCAAATTCTTGCTTGAGCTGGTCCTCTTTGATCTTTGATCTTCTGCTTCATCCCTTCTGCCCAAAATCTCTCTCTCTATCCAACCTTTCTCACCTTTCCCTTCAGTAGCTTTGTATGGTTTGTGAGATTGCTTGGTTTCTTGTGTGTGTCCATTTCCTATAAAATACCCTTTTAACTGGAGTCATCTCTGTAGGTGGTACTAGTATACACAGGTGAAAAGAATCCTGCCATTACTCTCCTCTCTCAGGCCTCTTTGAGCTAGTAATTCCCCAAATTTAAAGGAGATGCTGGCATTGCTGGTGGACTTCAAGGTCCCTCACCTTTTAGAGTAACAGTGTAATCCCCTGTACCCATTAACTGTATGAAGGTTTTCCATATATGGGAGTGGCAGCAGAGTTGTGCTGCTAATCCAGCCTACACTGCTGGCCCCAGCTCTTCAGAGATCACAGACTGCATATGTATTATTGAACAGGGGAAGGCCTGCTCATGTAGAAGCCTTCATGCAGTGTATTTCCCACTCAGAAACCGATGCATAGTGCATGGACCATGAGGTGACAAGGGCAGGGAGCTAAAGAACATAATTATGGATCCTGTAGCCCTTCCCATTCTACTGATGGAACTCACTTCATGGAGATAAGAAGTGATGAGGACATGAGATTCCGGATTGTAGAACCTAAATATGTCTCTGCCTTTTGAAAATGATATAAAACAGAGAGAGTATGTTGTGTTGTTGCAAATAAGTATGACACATAAAGGGCAATCTAGAAATGATGCATATGATCTGTGGCCCTAATCTCTCATGTACCTTTAGAAAGCTAAAAAAAAGTCCTGATATACACATACATACATATACATACACCTTGCAGAAAGTCTAGTCCTGATTCCAGTATTGGCCCTGTTAGCTTTTAACCTAAAGAAACTAAAATGAATGAAGAGTATCTTACACAGGGAGAGCCAGTGTGAGGACCAGGGTTCGATTCCCTGCTTGGCCATGGAAACCCACTGGGTGACCTTGGGCATGTCACATGCTCTCAGCCCCCCAATAACCCCATTATAGTTTTGCCTTAAGATTGCCATAAATTAGAAACTACTTGAAGGCACACAACAGCAGCAGCAGCAGCAACGACAACAAATCCTTCACAAGCTATCCTTGCTGTTAGTAAATCTCCTTTGTTATATGTCCCTTAGCCAAGGTAGTAATGGAACTATGGCTCTGTACCTCAAGTAGAGAACTGTGGCCACTTTAAAGCACCAGTGTTTTTAGACAGATACAAGTAATCTAGAGAAGATTTAGAGAAAAAAATAATGACTGTGAAGCATTTGGGCAGAATGACAAATAGAGTTGCCAATAGGCTAGGAAGGAACCCAGCAGCAACCAAACTAGCCTGGCAGACTCTTAGGCCTTTTAATAAGAATTTGATGTGCAGTAATCAGCAGGTGAATCTTTTTAGATTAAACAGCTGTTAAAGACAAACCTAAAGGGTTTAGTTCAGAAGCTACCAGCCCTAACCATGCAAGAGTATACAATAGTATGAAAGACCACCATAAAGAAGAAAGCAAGCAATGGTTCACTAGAGCTAGTGAGAAAAGAGAACAACCAGTGGGTTCAGATTACTACAATCAAGCGTTGGTTTATTATTTATAAAGTTAAATATATTTTAAGTCCCACTAATTTCGTTGAAGGAGTTGAGGGCAAGACAAGGCTTCCTGACTTAATAAGAACTGGAAAGTTCTTAACTTCAGCTATATTGTATCCAAATTTACTAACTGAAAGAACAGTTTATATTGGAACAAAGTATCTGAGAAGCCACTTTCCAAGAGTAATAATTTCTTTTAGACAGTTTTGTTCTAGGGTGGATTATAATAATCTGTGAGGACATGAAGTGAAAATGGAAGACTGCAATTGATGTTAAACAAGTTAATATTAAGGTTGCGATCCCATTCTCATTTACTTGGGAGTAAGGTAAATTGACATCAGTGGGATTTGCCTTAATCTAAGGCCCTTTCCGCATGCGGCGAGGGAAACGCTCCCTGCCACTACTCACCGGCTTTTTGGTGGGTCTGGGTGAGTCCATCGGGGCAAGGAGCAGTGCGAGCTCATCGCTCCGCACTGCTCCGGCGTCCAAAATGGCTGCTTCCAGTTGGTGGAGGCTCTCCACCAACTGGAGAAGCTCACCAGCCTAAAGCCCACCCCCGGCAGATCTGCAGGCACGCACTAGTGCACGCCTGCAAATCTGCACTGGAGCGCGGCGACGGAGCGACACGGGGTCGTGCGCTCTGTACTTTTTAAAAACCTCTTAAAAGAGGTTTTTAAAAAGCACGCTGCGCAACCAGTTCCGGTCGCTCCGGAGTGGACTGAGGTATGGAACTACAAAAAGTAGTCCGCCCCAGTCCACTCCATGGTGCAGAAGACCTCCGTTGGAGGTTGCTCTGCACCATTTTAATAGGCGGGTGCGGAAAGGGCCTAAGTGTATATGTATATAATCACACTATAATACTTGCATGGCATTGTTAATTATAAATTAGCTCAGGCTAGTGGTCAGACATACGATTGCCAGGTGAAATAAAAGGACAGGGCTCTTGTCAATTTAATGTTTGTATAAAAGGGAATTTCAGTAGGTCTTGTTTGTCACTGTTGAAATTTATACTTCTACACACCATTAAAGGAACAGGAGTCCTGTCTGCCACTATACTTAGAAACTTTAGTCAGGCAAAAACTACAAAATGGTTGAGGGAGGCCCCCCCCCCCCGATTCAGAAGCACAAAAACAACATAAGTTTGTACCACAGACTCATTTCAAAAACCACTACACCCAAAGTAAAGAGAATATATAGCATTAGAACATTTTTTTTTTAAAAAAAACCCTAACATGTAAACAGCGGAACATGGATACGCTGATTATAAGTAGAAGCTACACAGAGGAAATGGTCAAAAGGAGGGAGAGTTCTAGTGTGGTCTTAATGACAAAATGTTGATGGCTTGAGTAGATTAGGTTGCTGTGCTGCTGGTACCTTTCTGGTGGTAGAGAGCGTTATCCTGGCTTCTGGGGGTCCCTGGGGGGACACCTGAATTTTATAAAAGTTGGGGAAATTAGCAGAGCACAACTTGGCAAAATGGAGGGCAGGGCAACACAGTGAGATCTTTTATCCTATGTTTACGGGGTCAGACTGCATGAGAGAGAGAGAAGTCAAGTGTCCTTTTAAATGGTCTTTTATTTGGTAGAATTGGCAAAATTTCCTCACACTCACACACAAAGCATTCACTCACACAAGCACTTAAAGACTACTGAGTTGGAAATCTTAAGAGAGGGGAGAGTTGAAGGGACAAAAGCAAAGATATCACATCTGATCTTGAAGGCTGCTGTTTCGAGAAAACACGGGGACAGATTGGCAGACAGAGAGAGAGAGAGAGAGAGAGAGAGAAAGCTAGCCAGAGCGAGAGAAAAAATTAGCCAGGGCCCCAAAAGGGAATGTAATTATATGCATGCCTGGGGGGCAGGCAGACCCTTTTCCTGAGAAAGGACAAATGGCCTAATCAGGCAGATGGGGTAAAATGCCTATATATATAGGCAGATATGTTTAATTGGCATAAAATAGAAATCACTTACAATGACTGGATAAGGCCATGTGGAAGAGGAGCAACTGGAAAAACAGGTTAGAGATGATCTCAGAGCGTGGGTGAGTTCAACTTAATGGTTCTTGCAAGGAAAACTAAAGGAATCTCCTGAAAAAAGCAACCCCCCCTGTGGTATTCATGTCCTCTGGAAAACCAAGCCATAAAAACTGGCTATCCACTATATATATATCCAATTAGACTGTCAGGATAGTGGAAGAGGAATGCTGCCAAGTATGTAGGGGGGCACTTGCTGAACCCTGGTGGGCAGCTTCCACAAGTTTTTTCACCAGTGGCAGCAGGCAGAACATCCCCAAGCAGGGTATTCTGTTGATAAGGAAGACCTAGCATTGGATCTGATGGTTCTAAAGCTGTTCCTGTTCCTCCCTGCCCCACAGCATAATTGGGACTTCTAAGTTATATCAGGCCTGGGGCTATTTCCCTTGCTCCAGTTCTCAGTGAGGAGAAATTAGAAATGAGTAGAAAAGCCTCGGAAACAACGCCACATATACCTTCTGCTGTGGTCAGCACGTGCTGGTGGAGTAGAGAAAGATGTGCAAGCACCATTCCCACTAAGTACTGCTCAGTTATATATCATATATCAGTAGGAGTATAATACTTCACTAGGTTTCTTTCTTGAAGGAAGCAACAAGCAATTTTAGCAATTTTCTTCCTGCTGCAAGAAAACCACACTGTTTTTGAAGCCTATTTACAGTTCTGGAATTTAGTGGAAAATTTGCATGGGGTTGTTTCACAAATGGCATTTTCTGCTCAGGAAGAACCATTTTCTGTATGAAATAACATTTCCACACAAAAAATGCTGAGAGAATCTTTGCACTTTTAGGACTTACTCATGCAATTTTTGTGCAGCATAAGTTTTGAACTGTGAAGATTCTCTTCAGTTTTTTCCCCACTTCATTCCAGGATTCTTCTCATCAGTGTTTCTTGATACTTCAAAAACATATTTTTCCTAATATTTTAAAAATATTTTTGAATATTCTTTCTATTTGTATATACCACTAAGTAGCAACCACTCAGTATGTTTTAGTCTTTTGAAATGAAAACAAGTGGATTCTGCTGTGGTTGCAGCACCATAAGACAGGCTCAATAGTGACTCCATAAGTTAGGCAAGTTAAAACTTTGGGTCTTTGATTTTAAGGAGTCTCTAAATGCAGAGTTATTTTTTTAAAAAACAACAACTAAATTTCAAGTTTTAGATGATCATTTAAAAATAAAAGAAACAGGGAAAAGACTCAGACACTATTATTCTGACAGATGTAACCTTAATGGCCCTTCTGCTGCATATGGCTACTTAACTATTAGTCACATTGCGTCTTTGCTTTCATATCCAAATTTTGAAAAAGCATATATTTAAGCATAATATCTTATCATTTCTATTTCCATTGTCATTTGTGTTATAACAATATATATTTGTGGATGTGTGATGTGATGAAGCCTTTTAATCTTGGCATAGTTTACAGCCATAGCATCTCTTAATCTCGCCTTTCTCATGCTAGTATCAAGCATCTGCAACAGTGTAGTGAAAAACATTTAAGTCTGAAATGGGCAAGAGCAGAGGAATTCGGGTATTAACAAGAGCAGAAGTATATTACCAAAGGCATAGCAGCATGATAAGCCAAAACAGCTGAAAAGTAGATTATACATAAGTCAGCAGGATGTTGTGGGAGCAAAACTGTTCAAACCACATTGGTCAGTCTTACAAAAATGAGTGTAGAGCTGCAAAGCCTGTGGGAGAAAGTAAACGTCAAAAACAGGACACAGCTGACAGAATAACTTTGGAAGTAATGTAGTAATATGCACCAAAGAGCAAGCAGAAAGACAGGCCTTTACTATAATTTTTCATAGCCAAACAAAGTATAGAACAGTTGTAAGAAAAACCTTTAACCTGAAATCAGTAGAGGAGATATATTCCCTTAGCCCAAACATTCAGCGCCTCTTTTGGACAGATCAGGAGACGAGCTAGAAATGCCAGGAAATGTACAATAAATCATGTAAGCAGAGAGCATATCTCAGATCTTTATAGAACAGAAAAAACTACATAAAAAGTGTGAGTCGAATAAAAAAAACCCCAAACTTTTAAATGCAAAATGTCATTTAAAATATGACATTGCATTAGTGTCAGGTTGCTTTGCTTTCCTGCCATGATATCATAAAGCTATCCTAATGACAATCAGTGGTTTGATGTTTGCTTTCATATAACACCCTATACTTCACCATATGCAATCATACCAGGGCATTTGCTGATTGCTGTTTGTTATCAGGTAATGTTTATAGTGTTTTGCTGTTTGACTCTCTATGTAATACATATAGTATTGTGCTGCTTGATGTCAAGTAAAATAGGCTGGGGTGGTGGTGGAGGAAACTAAATGAGAAATGAGAAACAACAGTGTTTTGGGAACGAGGATATATTGATATGACAAACCTTGATGAGGAAGAGAACAAAGGAAACACAAAGTTAAGACATTTCTGAGCAGGAAGTCAGCTTGGGAAAAGGAATTGTTCTAATTAGCTGGCAAGTAAGGGCCTTGCACATGCAAACTTGTAATGTTACTGCTTGTAAGACACTACAACTCCAATAAGGCCTTAAGTCTTGGAAGTCAGCAGTGTGTGCAATTGGTACTTCACTATTATTCTTGAATAAGGTTTTGCAAACTGCTAAGCTTATTTCTTGGGACTGGAGTTATCCTGTACGTGACAATTAGGAGCAATGGTTCAACACATGGCCAACCCAACTTCTAATTCAAAATGTGAATTAGCATATTGGATCCAGCAACTCTCTAGCCTGTAGAGCCAGATGTGCAAAAAAATGAATGTAAATTGCTGAACATCTTAACGGCAAGGTAGCTGAAGCTGAAAGTGAAATATATACTCAGTTGAAGGAAGGACATCATTCTTGCTTAATCAAAGATATAAAAGACATTAAACATAGCCCCAAAATAACAGCTTCTCTTCTTTCCACATATCATCACCAACATTTGACCATGTGAGGAAGTGGTGAAGGGAGTATATTATGCACCATTCAAAATTTCCAGATGGCAATTGTATTGATTATGTGGATGCGTTCAATATGCAAGATTTCTTTTAATTTTTGATGTAGCATATGTATATGTATAATATATGTATTTGTTATATCTGTATGTTCCAGAGAGTGGGAGCAGCCACTGATAAGTCTGTCTCCCATATCTTCACCAGGCAAGCCTGGGATGGTAGTGAAACTGAAAGAAAGCCTTCCTTTGCATATTTTAGAGTTCTAGCAGGTTCATACAGAGAAATATGGTCTTTCAAACAGTCCAGATCTAAGTTGTCTCCTTCTCCTTACGAGGCCTGAAGCAGGATTGAAATGAATCTATATAATCCGTTTCATTCAGAAACCCTTGGAGCTAGGAGGCCACCAAAGACTCCAGAACATTGCCCCCAAAATATACCATTTTGAAATCTTCTTTCAGATGATTGACTTTGGGCCACACTCTCAGCCACAGACAGAAAATGCTGTGATAGATTTGCCTTAGGCTCACCATAATTAAAAAATGACCTAAGGCACACAACAATTATAGGGAAATCCACTTCCCTCTTTCAAGAAAAGAAGTAATTTGGTTTGGTTGTCAATAGTAACTTCACCAAGGGGTATCCAGATATCTGTAAGCTTCTGTCTAAGGAAGAGTGGACAGTGGCAGAGCGGGTGTGAAGGGAGATGTAGACTTTCTGAAGAAAGTAGAAAGTGTAAATGACTGTGAAAGAACATTGTAGGAGTAACAAAATTCAGTTTAATGTTTAAAGTCTGATAATAAAGTGTCACAAAAACAAAGTTTGGGTTAAAAGACATAAGAATATGGTTTTTAGCTTTGATTATACTGATTTGTGGATTTACCTAGAATGGCCTCTTTGTTTCTTGATCTTGGGAGAAAAAAACCCTCCATCACTGTGGAGGATCCATAGTGTTTTAGAACATGGTATTTGACTTTTATCTTGAATACTCATTTTTCTTGGTGAAGGAGGAGGAGGGGAAAATGTGGTGGCATCAAAAGCACAACATGGCACCAAAGTTCTTGAGCAAACATTAAGCATAATGTACTTCATTTGAAATAGTTTTTTAAGTTTTGTTGCACTTTTACTGAAGTGTTATGGTTCAGGCTCTGAAGATGGGATACACTGTTCCACATCTATAGGAGATACAGACAGCCCTCCATATATGCTAGGCTTAGTGGCACAGGACCCCTGCAAAACTGGAAGAATTGCAAATATCAAAATCTGTATGTGTCTGTGTGTGTGTCTGGGTCTGTGAGAAGGGGGCTGTGGCATGGTGAGGGGAACAGGCACCCAGGGTCCAAACCCGACCAGGGAATGGAGAAGGAAAGGGGTGAGTCAGCATGGTGGTCCTATACTTCTTCTCTCTTGCCCATTTCCTTCCCTGGGTGTCAAGGAGCATCGGGATATGGTTTGTGGTTCTGAGGAATTGGCTGCAAGCCACCCTTAGCTGGCCAGGGAGCTGCTGGTGTTGGAGAAGGAGGAGGACCAGAAGTGAGTTTTTAAAGGATTACTTGGCCTGATTGGAGCTGCGGCGAGGGAGTGTTAGGCCATTTCCGCACTAGCCTGTTATAGCGCTACGATTCCACTTTCAACATCCTCTGGAATCCTGGGATTTGCAGTTTAGAGAGGGGCCGGCTGGTCTCTCCTGAAACTGCAAACCCCAGGATTCCAGAGGATGTTGAAAGTGGAATCGTAGTGCTATAACAGGCTAGTGCAGAAATGGCCTTACACTGGAAAACAAGTGACTGAGGTGGGGTGGAGCAGAGATTGGAGAAACTCGCAAATATGTGAAAGTCAAACCCATAGATGTGGAGGACTGACTGTAATGTACAAAGATTTGGGTAGTGTAAATCCAGGGCTTGGAATTTCTTTGTTCAGTAGTAGCAGAGATATAACTGCGTAACAGTGCAGTAGTAATTTAATGAGGGTGTTGTCGCTTCCTTTTGGTTACCATTTGTAGATATGTTGTGTATGTTCTCACTAAACAGTTGCAGAAGAATGTTGGGATGGTTAAAGTGCTTACTTATGGTTTATATTGTGCCTCACGGTCTGTTGTGATTGTTGAGGTGACAGTGAAGTGAATGGAAAGAGAGTGTTTGTACCACAGGCCAGTGGCTTGTAACATTCTGGTTATTTTTTTTAGGTAATTTAATTACCTTCAAAAAGTAGGACTTGAAAAGGTGGTTTCAAAACACTTGTAGCCATAACACTAAGTATATTGTGCATGTTGGCACTATAATTATATCAGTTACTTTTTAAACATAATTTTGCAAGGTTTGTAACACTTTTTGGTAGAAAAATCCAATGGGCAATTTTTTGTTTCTTCTTGACTATCACTGTAAGGCTGTTCTAAATTGTGGTTATAAAGTTTTCAGCATTGGTCCCTCATTACCACAAAAAAACAGAACCTCATTAGCACCATTTCATTTTATGTTGGAGAAGCACCTAGAGTAAATGGCAGGTATCAAGAATTTCAATGAGCCACTGTGTGTCATGGTTGTCTGGGTTCTGTGTTATCACATCTCCTTTTAAAAGTTTACAATTCAACAAATGTGACCTGCAACAAAATGTTGCAAATGTGGAATGTTTTTGTTGTTTGTTTCAGCCAACCAATCCCAGAGTACTCCATTCCATGCCACATGTCAGTCAGCATTTTGTGCCTGTTGACCATGATCAGTCTTCAATGAGCTGCGTAGGGATGTTTTTCCTAACTACTGTGCATGCAGATGCACAAACTTTTGCAAACCACAGGGTTTCTAAAAGCGTGTCCCTCTCCCCCCCCCCCCCCATTTTGGCTTCATAAAGAAATTATATAGAGAGGTGATATATAATTCCAGGAGAGAACTGAAACACCATAGGTGCATTTGCATTGTTTTGTTGTCTACTAATGCTGCTATCTCTCTCTCTGGATGTTCACTGAATGTGCAAAGCTGTATTTCGAATGGGGCTACATTTTCTTTCTTCTATTGTATTTTAGATACAACCACTTAAGGGGAAAATGTATGTTCCTAAGAAATCATCTTCTGCTGAGATATAGAAGATACAAAAATGCTTTTGAAAACTGTATTTTCATTCACAGTTGAGCTGGCAATCCTCTTTAAAACTGCAGTGCTATGTTGAATTTAGTTTTCTGGCAAGGCTTGAAGGTACTATGGTCAGACATACGCAGAGTATACAGACATTAACAGATAAAAATAATGCAAATCACCACTCTAGCCCCCAGATCAGTGAACATCTTTATCCAAACAACCATGGTAGGAAAAAATGGCTAAAAGTGCAATGCTGTACATGTCTACTCAAAAGTAAGTCCCATTGGGATCAATGGAAGCTATTTTGGTATTGTGAGAACAGTTACAGCTTAGTATTTTCCAAAATAGTAGTGCTTTTGCTACAAGTATACAAACTGAGTGGAAAAACCATCTTATGGAAGTCTCTTCAGATGTTATTTGAGGCTTGATGTCTTCCATTTGAAGAAATGGATGTCTTTCCAAAGTTCTCTTTCTGAGATATCTACATTTAATGTATAGACATCTGGAACATCACAGATACATTAGAGAGGTATTTTTTAAAAAAATTCCTATGTGGTGAAGTATAACACAGAAACGTGAACTTACTGCTGTCAATGAGATTATTGATTGATTGATTGTTGATTGATTGATTGCAGAGTGCTTGTGTGTGTGTATGGCTCCATGTTGTAGCATTCAGAATAGTATTCAAGAAATCATACCAGTAAAGTGCAAATAAAATTACAAAAAAGTAAATGCATTAATAAAACTGTGTCTGAATTTTTTCAAGAAATGCTTGTTTGAAAAGAAGGTCTTAGGCCATTTCTGCACTACCCTGTCATAGTGCTATTATTCCACATTCAACATCCTATGGAATTCTGGGGTTTGTAGTTTACTGAGGCCAAAGAACTCTCTGGCTGAGAATTCTAAATGCCCCTCCCTAAACTGCAGACCCCAGGATTCCATAGGATGTTGAAGGTGGAATAATAGCACTATAACAGGGTAGTGCAGAAATGGCCTTAGTCAAGGCAGAGAATAAATAAGTACAGGTATATACTTAACCTCAGTTGGAAGGGATTTCTTGGACTGAAGGCCCAGGTCTTTGTGGTCACTAAGTAACTCTTGAATCCACATGGAACTCCCAGGAGTAAATTTCTCAGGGATCAATCAAAATGCTAGAGGAGAAGGCATGATACAGGTATCCCACTTCAAAAGCATGCCAGGGCTTTGTACACTAGCACCAAAACACTGAGGCCCTTTCCGCAACTCACCTATTTTTGGCGCTGGGGTGTGGTGCTTGCACGAGCAGCCTCTGGAGAGAGGCTCTCATTTCCCTGCTTCTTCAGCTCTGCACGAGCTTCCTGCTTGTGCAAGAGCCCCGCCTCTTCCTTTCGCAGTGCAGCCTGGAACCTTCGCAGGCTGCGCTGGACAGGAAGCACGACCGGCTCGGCTCCTGCGGCTCCGCACGCAAGGTAAATGTGCACGGGACCCCGGAGCGATGCACGACCACACAGCATTTTCGGCTTCAAGCTGAAAATGAAAAAATGCATGAGTGGTCCCGGCCAGGCCCTGGAGTGTCGCACAATGTGAGTGCGTCATGTGGACCACTCCTTACATGTATGCGATGCTCAAGGGGCCCTTTCGCATCAAAAATGCCATGTGAAAAGGGAATGAGTCTTCCGCAATAAAAATAGGGAGCCAGTGAAGAGCCTTCATGAAAGGTGTTAAATGAGGATGTGGCACCTGGCAGCTACTGGACAACTGCATTCTGCACTAGCTGCAACTTCTAGACCAGCCTAAATGACATTATGTTGTTGTTATTGTTGTTGTTTAAAATATTTGTACCCCATCTTATATTAAAAGATCTCAAGGGGTGGCTTAGAGATAGCACAAAAACAAGTTAAAGAGTTAAAAATGATAAAATATGCTAAAAACAAGTTGCTGTTGATACAAATTTGTATCCCACTTTCCCCCCCTAAATTGGGCTTTGGACTAACTCAGACACTGAAACAGTACAATTTTAAAACATAAATAGTGGATATTAAAATAGAATTAAACTGTTAAAGAATTAAAACAGCTTGAAAAGATAAAAAAAAAAATTAAAATTAAAACAGTACAACATCCCACAGCCCATTTTTAAAAGACTTTCTGTATTAAAAGCCTCCCTGAATAAAAAGGTTTTAGCTTGTTGCTGGAAGGACAAAAAGGAAGGTGCTATCCTAGCCTCTGTGGGAAGGGTGTTCCAGAGTCTAGGAGCATCCACTGAGAAGGCCTTCTCTCATGAGTGGTTAAAAACAGACTTAGTTTTTAAAAACTATGTACAACATTATTTGGGATGAACTAACTGATGATCAGGCACATTTTAACAGCATTAAAATTAAAGGAATGTTGGTGCTGATTGGACCTCAAGGGGAGGCATTTCACAGTTGGGGTGTTATGGCTGAGAACACTCTCTCTCATGTCCCAACACAGTGTTGTGACTAATTTATGTACTATTAATTTCATTTGGATGTGCTCCATGTGGATTAGATCTACCTCTTCTCCACATCTAACTCACAAGGTGCTTTTAAGAACAAATGACAAAGCAATTGAAAAGCAACATTCAGAAGTGTTATGATTACTGCAGTGCTTTGAACATGGGGCTACTCAAAGGCTTTAGTGTAATAATGTATTGACTGGTATGGAACATGGCACCTATTTTGCCAGTCTTAAAACAACAGTGTTTAGTCTATTTCCAGGTACCATCTAAAGTTATGGGTTGCTGTTGTTGCTGTGTACCATCAAATCATTTCTGACTTACGGTGATGCTAAGTGAAACTAATCAGAGGGTTTTCTAGGGCTGAGGGTGTGTAACACATCCAAGGTCACCCACTGTGTTTCCAAGGCTGAACAGGAAATTGAACCTTGGTTTCCAGGATCATTTCCAGGATCATAGCCCAATGCTCAAACCACTATACCATGCTGGCTCCCTTTTATTCTGTAAATGGCCTGAGACCCAGGGATCTACCTGGATGTGGGAGGTGATCTTTTGGTCCCATTAGCCATCAGAGATGAGGTGGATGAGGATCTGATATAGGTTCTGTTTTTTATTAATAATATGGCAGCCTGACTTCAGGATCCTGTCCCCACAGAGAAATTCCTTGATGCCAAGAAATCTTTTTAGAGCTTTTGTTTGCCTAGTTATTTGGGAGGAAAATATTGTTTGATTTTGTTCTAAATAGTGCTGGACCAAAGAATTCATCCCAGAAAATTTGAAAGTGTTAAAAATACCTCCAAAGATTCTACTGATTTTAAGAGTTCTTTGGTTGGGTGTTCTCTTTAAATAAAAGGATTTGTCCATTTTATTTGGGAGCTGTTATACCTCAGCTCTTGCTAAATTTCATTAGCTTCAAGAGCCTTCAGAATTCCTGGACTAAGGTATTCTAAATTAGCTGGGGGACTCTAACCAGCTCAACAAGCAGCTCAACTATTTGGTGTATTGTATTCAGCCTGATTTTGTGCCATCATTTATACAATATAATGTTCTATTTCTTTTGCCAAGAAGTCCTCTTTTAAAATTAATACACCTTTGTGAATGGAGAGCATACAAGCTAAGTTAAGAAAATAAACTTTTGTTTCACCATAAAGCTTGTTACTTTGTAGTCTAAACTGGTATGAAGGGTTGTTCTTACAGGAAAAGTTTTTAAAAAGTTGCTTTTGTTCTCATTTTGGTACTGATCGCTAGATGAATGAAGATAAATACCAGTAGTATAACTGCTAGCAATTGAACTATAAGACCACCCTGTGCAATAAATAACTTTTTCATGTGTGTATGTATGTGTGTGTGTGTGTGTGTGTAAAAGCTGTCATTACTGAATGAGACAGAGCAGTTCTCCTGGAACAAGAGTGATGAAGTATACCCGGGAAAGCAAAAAAGAATAGTTTGACTCCCTAATGAGGAGTGTATGGCTATATATTTTTGATGTCATTAGCTTTTTCATTATCATTTCATACAGTGGTTATACTGAAAGTCATGTCTGTGTGCCATTTTGTCTGAAACTGTTAATCTGAATGCAATGCTATTATACCACCAGACAGAATAGTTTTTACTGTATGACTGACATAATTTCTGTATTTCTAGATTTTGGATAATAATGCATATAAAGCAGAAATCAAATTCTTGACCAAAGAAGGATGTACTGCTGCTGACATCTGAAGAAAGCTTAGAATTGTGTATGATGAAGTGATAGTTAATGAGGGTAATATGCAAAGATGGGTAAAAAACTGTTAAAGAAGAAGAAACTAGTGTTGGAGGCAAACCACATACTGGAAGGCCATTGATAGCAGTCACTGATGAAAATCAAAACAGGGTGGATGACATGATTTGTGCAGACTGTGGCATGAATATCTTAGAGATTGTTGAGGAACTTGGCTGTGGTCACAGTGCTGTCAGGTAGATTATCCACAAGCTTGGATACAGGAAAGTATATGCCAAATAGATTCTTCATCAATTAACAGTTGATTTGAAAGAGCAATTTAACAGTTGATTTGAAAGACAAGAAAGTGAATGTATATTCAGAACTTTTGCCAGCATTTGAAGGACACAAGGACACCCTTTTCAGGAATGTTTGCCCAGATGATAATTGCTGGACATACCTATATCAGCCAGAGATCAAGAATCAGTCCATGGAGTGGCTGCACTCCACCTCCCCTAGACCAAAGAAATTCAAAAGCCAGAGGTCAGCACAGACGATTATGGTGAATGTCTTCTGGGATGACAAGGGGGTGATTTTGCTTTATTTCCTCCAGCATGGGACAACAGTGAACAGCAATTGCTGTACTGCATCACTCCAGAAACTTTGAGAAGCCATCCATAAGAAAAGACCGCAGAAACATCTTAATGTAATGCAGTTACACCATGATAATGCACAACCTCACACTACTTTGGGAACATGACAAGCTGTTGCACAAATGGGATGGTCATTGGTGCCACATCAGCCTTATAGCCCCAATCTGGCACCCTCAGGCTTTCACTTGTTTGGTCAGATGAAGGAAAGCCTTTGGTGTAGCACTTTGATGATGTAGGTAAAGTGGAACTAGACCACAGAGTACCTGAAATAGTTTTTCCAAAGTGGATTTGATGAATGGGTTTAAAGGTGGTGCAAATGTGTTGTCACTGATGGCACTGTTTTGAATAGTACCATGTTGTAGACAAAGAGTTACTTTACCCATGTATGTAGTTGTACATGTCTCATGTTGTTAATAAAGGAGTTATAACCTGATAGGCAATACTTTCAGTACATATTTTATCACTGACTTATATAGACTATTTCCAAAAATATGTAATGGTGTCAAACCCTGATGTAAAAACTTGATAGAAGGTTTATTGAACCACAAAAATATTCAACATCTAGTGAATATTTCTACTATGGAAGTATTAAGTAAAATGCCTCTAAAGAATAATAAATCCCTTATTTGAATATTGACATACCTTTTACATAATACCTAGTTGTAAAAAACCACAGATGTGTCAGGGCTTCTTTAAAGTTGGGGGGAGGAAAGGAAAGAATACATTTTGCTCTGCACCCAAAGATCCAAAATTTGCAGTCCTATTACCATTAAGTAACAGTTTTTGAAGAACATGTTCCTTCCTCATGCTCTTAACTTCTCCTTCTTCCATTTATAAGCACTGCTTCATTTTTTAGTTTTGTTTACACATGTCCCACAAGCCAAAATCAAATGCTGAGAAACATGGCACCTGTGATTCATCTTCACCACCAAAGAACCAGCTCAATTCTTGGCTCCAGACAAAGGTTTGGATTGTAGGACTTGAATCTGAACATACATCTCTGAAACAGACATGGAGAAGTGTCATTCTTCTTGGCATCCTCATATTTCATTCATCATTCAAACGTACCTAGGATGTACTGTCCCTTTAAGGCCAACTGATGACTAACTGTTGAAATCCAAACTTGTTCATTTGCAAATAGCTCTTGTTGATTTTGCTACGAATTTTTTCCAGTGAAATTTGTCAGACCAAGTTTTATTAATCCCTTCAGAGTAAACCTACACTATCTTAAGCTTCAATCTAATGCAGACTTTCCTAGGAGTAAAACCCATTAAACACAGTGTGGCAAACTTCTGAGGAAACTTGCTTAGGGCTGTGTTGTATGTCCAGATGTGTGTGTGTGCGCGCGCGCGTGCATGTGCGTCTGCGTACGTGTGCTCCTTCAAGTTGTCTGGCAACTTATCACAACCCCATGGATTTCATAGGGTTTTTTTAGTCAAGGAATACTCAGAGGTGGATCTGCCAGTGCCTTCCTCTGAAATACAGCCTACAGCACCTGGTATTTATTGGTGGCCCACATCCAAGTACTAACCAGGGCTGACCCTGAATAGCTTCCAAGATCAGACAGAATGTTGTGCCTTTAGGTATTTAGGTCACTATGTCCAGGAGTGTGAAAGCTGTTAATTGTTTCAAGAACTGTTTCAGGGATATAGTTTTCATTAGATTTAGATAAAGTCAATGTGTTTTATTACTAATTTTCCTGCATTATATACCAAATTACTAATAAAATACATTGACTTTATCTGAATCTAATGAAAACTCTCCCATGGGTAAGCTCTTGAATGTAATATTGGCCCAGTCTTTCCTTCACCTTTTGCATGGACATCAAATTATGTAAGTTAGCTTCAACTATTGGTGTTTCTTTCTTTCTTTCTGTCTACAGATTGGCAGATTGCTACACTTTCTATGCTGTTGGGAGGTGCTGCCATAATTCTTATAGCTTTCTTGGTTGGATTAATTTCTATCTGTGTGGGATCACGGAGACGGTTCTACAGACCAGTTGCTGTCATGCTGTTTGCAGCAGGTAATAAATTGTTTCTCTGAAGTATGTTAAGACCTGAGAACTGCAGCTTTACTTCTGTGAATAAAACGGACATGATTTCTGTACTGTAATCCAGAAATGTATCAGATGTTGATGATTATACAGCATAACCATCCTTTCTTCACATGGATCAGAAATTCTAGTGATTCAAGTCCTACTCAGGTATGTGGCAAGTGTGTGTGTTCCACACAAGGAAGAGAGTGCACTGCATTTGTCCCCTCTGTTGTCACTTTCTTCCTGCAAAATCAACTTACCCAAAGAGGTGAGCATGTTACATCTGTGCAGGTTCTTCACATGAATAACAATGCAGAAAAATTGGGATTCTGGTGTGTGAGGAGATCTGCCATGGATACAGTGGGGGCTCTTCAAATATATCACTGAAAACCATAGTGGGGATTTAGTGCACTCATCTTCTCAAATGAGGAGTACTCACACTTACTGAACACTTGAATTTGGATACACCACACCTCTTTTCTAGCCTAATACGACTGGCTTTTGCCCATCTTTGCCAGTTAGAAGTTTATTGTTACTCCTCTTAATGAGAATTAGAGGGGCTATAGTTATATTTTAATAACTAATATTGTATCCAGTCTACAGCACAAATTTGTGTTGCCAAATTCTTCTGTATAGTTAGGTACCTGCCTGTGCACTAAATGCATATAATGATTCAAGTTAAGTGAGTGGGGAGTTGTAACCATAGCTACCCATTTACAGTACTTGTGAACATGGAGATGGCTGCTTAGTCTCTGCTGATCGCAGACACTGCTGATCACAATAGGCTTTGTCCACAGCATCAAGCATCCTTGAACAGGATTGTATAGAATAAATTGGCAACCCTTTGTAATCCCAGCCTAATTATAGAAGTCAGAACACCCTGCATTGTTATTAGGTAGGAATTAGTTTTGTAACTAAGGGAGCCCTGGTGGCACGGTGGTTAAGTGCCAGTACTGCAGCCACAAGGTTGGGAGTTCAATCGTGCCGGGCTTCAGGGTTGACTCAGCCTTACATCTTTCCTCAGGTTGGTAAAATGAGTACCCAGCTTGTTGGGGGCAATTAGCTAACACATTGTAAACCTTGTTAAAGAGCACTTAGCTGATGGGTATAGAAATACACATGCTGTTGTTATTGCTAACTTTTTGATTGCTGTTTTGAAATACATTGTCATTCACTATAACTGTCCAGATTTCAGGCTATTATAGGGGTCACAAGAGCCACATCTTTATCAGTTTTGGTTCTTATGTTTTGTCTTTGTTCTGCCTGCCTGCCTGCCTGCCTGCCTGCCTGCCTGCCTTGCTTCTTGCCTGCCTTGCTTCCTTCCTTCCTTGCTTCCTTCCTTGCTTCCTTCCTTGCTTCCTTCCTTCCTTCCTTCCTTTTGTGATAAGCTGAATGCCATTCTTTTCTAATACTTTAGAAAATACTTAAGTATTAGCTCTTGAAACTATTCAGATGAAAATAAATGAGATTAAACTGAAAGGTGTTTATATCTTCCCCAAGCTTCATTCAGTGTGTCATGTTTGCTTTTTGTTATTAATTTCAACAGCTATCACACTGTAAGGGATTTATTTTGTTTTTCAATACATCTAAGGAAAGAATGTATGCACAGAAATATTTTTTTTAAAGACTTATATAAGTAGACTATCCAAAGAATGCTTTCTAATGCAGTGCATAATGGCCATACTGAAATCATCTCTTGATATGCATTCCAATGTCTTTCTGGTTGGCCAGTAACAGAGTGGTTTGTTTTTTTCCTCCTGAAGTTTCCAACCCTTCATTCTGTCAATCTTATGTGTGCTGGAACTGAAACAGTAAGCCTGTCTGATAGCCCATAATGGAAAGAGTGACAGAACCATCTACTCTGCGAGATAGATTTTAAAAAATCCCATTTACAAGGATGCGGAAAGATAGGCCTGTAGTATTTCAAGAATGGAAATAATTATAAGAGAAAGTATCCTACTGCCCCCTACTGTTTCCATTATTTTATTTAAACTACTTCAGTTTAGCATGGAAAGAGGATACAGATGTTTACTTACATTAAATCTCTTATTATCTTACTTTGTTTTCAAAGAAATTGATTCATCAGATAGATTGTTTTGATCTTCATACAATTTTAGTACAGAACACAATAAACATGATTTATTTTAGAAATGTGTTCTAGAGTGCCTTTTCTTATTAAATTTGTCTAGCCAGTTCTCTTTGGGCTTTTGGCTCTGGTTCCCACATCAACTGTAAAGTAGTTATTCAGAATGTAGCCCATTGCAGATAGCAAGGAACATGAAAAGCGCAGTAGACATGAAAAATGAAGGAAGCAGAATAAGATAATCTGCTGGTAGGTATTTGACCAAGGACATGGAAAATTGCGTATACTTCCAGCCAGCTAGAAAAGTGGGCCAGATGCCAAACATTGCTTGAGAATTTACAAAGGAAGTGGACCAAAAGACAAGTTTCCAGAGCTTTACTTCAGGGTGACAGAGAAAACTCTACTGAGTCAGCAAGGAAAAAGCAGACCTTTCCTCAACACTGCAGAAAAGAGGAGTACTGCAGAGTAATACTGCAGTTCAATGCAGGTATAATTGAAATTAAGTCCCAACAAAACAAGTGAGACTAACTTTCCAATTTGCATGAATTTGTGTTATTGACAAAAGTAAGAAGCATCAGATATTACAAAGGTTATCATTCAAAGCAAAAGTTTGCTTGAAGTATGGTCCTAAGTTTAATTGAAACAACCTTAGTTCCTCAGAGCTGAATCTAACAAAATAAATGAAGAAACAATTTGAACTAAATGCCACTTAAAATATCAGGGTTTTAGAAGTACTAAAGATTTCAGCAAATGACCAAATTAGCACCAGTTCATGGATTAAAAACCCAATGGAATACACTTTGTTATTGTGTGTCTTCAAGTTGTTTTTCTCTTATGGATAACCTAACTTGAACCTATCACAAGGTTTTCTGAGACTAAGAGTGTATGATGTGCCCAAGGTCACCCAGTGGGTTTCCATGGCCAAACAGGAAATCAAACCCTGGTCTCCATGGTTGTAGTTCAATACTCAAACCACTATACCATGCTGGCTCTCAGAATACACCTTACTAGGCACCTAAGCATGGAGGGGCAGGGAACCTG
Organism: Cyclura pinguis; assembly: GCA_030412105.1. Lineage (NCBI taxonomy): Eukaryota > Metazoa > Chordata > Lepidosauria > Squamata > Iguanidae > Cyclura > Cyclura pinguis. The sequence goes on along the minus strand of CM059601.1, from coordinate 206,175,291 downwards.
CAGAATCTCCAGTGAGAAGAAGTTGCACAATTGCAGACACCCTCACTGCATGGTGTTGTGTTGTTTAGCCAAAGGCAAAAGGTTATTTTAGGATCAAGAGCAATAACCATACCTGGGCAAGGATATATATGGTAAGGATACATAAAAGGTAGCTGGATAGTCTCACATTCTTTGTGAGAGCCCCAGTACAGAAAGAGAGATGACCCCCTCACTGGCCTCCATGTACACAGCACTGCTACATAGTCCAAAGGGTCTTATTTATACATGCAAAGCCCCTTTGTCTATGTGTGATTTTATCAGTGCATCTGTGTGCCTAGACTTTATGATGGGTCATCCATCACACTTGCTTTTGAAGGTCATGTTCTCAACTCTTATCAACTGTCCTTCCACCTCTACCCAAGTATAGATGTTTAAAGCAACTGAGGTCTGAGAAGACAAGGATTTCCCTTCTCCCTCCCCTGAGTTTGTACCATCCCCATAACTAACAATGCTTGCCAAATGTGTGTGAAGCTTTAACTGTGTAGCTTCTCAGGCATGGGTGGAGATGAAGCACACCACCTAATTCCTCATTACAATAGTCTTCTGGCTCCTTTCCCACATACATTTATGGGTGGCACAGAGATGATGGATGCCAAATCTAATAACAGCCTGATCCTAAGACATCTAGGCAGTTCTGTTATGTATTCTCACCATACCTTATCACCTCATTCATTATGACCATAGTTAAGCTTGGTGTGAAACTAGACAACAAAGTTCATGCATGAGCTAGGAGAAGAGTTTGAAAATGAAGTATTGCCTTCAAGCCACCTGTAGACCCCATAAATTTCATCAGGTTTGGTTAGTTGAGGAATGCTCAGAAGTGACTTGCCATTGCTTTCATCTGAATATAGTTTACCACACCTGGTATTCTCTGGTGGTCTCACTGGTGGTCTCAGTTCTAAGTACTATCCATTCTTGACCTTGCTTAACTTCTGTGATGGGTTTACACAGAATATATTAAAGGAATGTGCTCAAGCTCATTTTTATCAGGGAGGTTTCCCAAGCTTATTGAGACAAGCTCCAAGACTGCATAGCCTCCTTGCTTCTGATGCTTAGGAGTTTCTCTGTTGTATTCTGTCATGCCTTTTTGGTTGCAGAAGTGTACAGTTCCCTCAAAGAGTCTTATGCAGCAGTCCTTTTTTTGGGAGAAGGGCACTTCACAGCTCTACCTCAGCTTGATTAGTGTGGAGAACATAGATGAAAAGTAGTGGAAACTGTATTGATTGGTATTCTGAGGGTTACCAAAAAATAGAAGTACTTTTGGGCTGTAACAAAAGTGAAAAACATCAGCTCTACACTTAGCTTTATCATATAGTGATCACATAAGTTCTAGGAATAAGCAGGCTGAAAACTCCTTTGAGATCTGGAAAAGCTCACAGATGGTAGGATGGTAGATTCGCTTAAGATTCCTGCTTACACAAAAAGAGTATATGGCGCTTGATGAGAGAAAATTATTAGATGGCAATGGTTGTATTGCTAAATTGTAGGTATACAGCACACAGTTGTAGGTATGTGCTGTATTTTTTTTTAAACAAAAAACAACAACTCCAAGTTCCTTTTGTCTTCAGTAGGGAAAAAGCATAACTGTCTTTTTGTTTCCAACCTATCTGTATATTTTATGAGTAGGGAGTAATTTGTATTTGGGGTCATCCAGGTTGAGTGCAGTATCCCTGATTTCTGAAGTTTTGTCTCAGGACAATTGAAAAAGAATGTAGAGGTTGTTAACACCAGCTATGTGTAAAAGTCTAGCAGAAGGGCAGATAATATTTATTATATTTGGTCTCCTCATTGTATTGGAGCTCTAGATAAGTGAATTAAAGGTAGTTCACAAAAGGAACCACCACCACCCAGGAACAATCCAAGGCATTTTGCTGTCTGAGGCCAGGAATAAGGCTTCCCATTCCATCTACAAAAGTTGGCTGCATTGACAGTTGAACCATTCTTTAATGCTAGTACTAGGAATGCTTCTTGCACTGCACCAGAAGACAGCAGAGTGGTTTGTGGGGTGCAGGGCATGTCAAGGTTGTTGCCGGGCAGGCAAAGTTTTCCTATGAGTGGACGGCAGACAGAAGAGGCAGTGTGGCCAGACAGCCAGGTGCGAGGCCAGCAGAATTGTTTTGGCTATGTCTTGTGTATTAGAAAAGGCCACACACCAGAGCACTGATTGGGTCACCCCACTTGTTCCAGGGTGACAAGGTAGTATAAAAAGGCTGGTGTTCACCTTGACCAGCTGCCAGTTAGACTCCCTAGCTGGACCTGCCATGCCATTGGCAGTATACTGTTTGTGAGGGGAGATGCTGCCCAATTTTTCTCCGTTATCTTCTGTTTTTCCTCTTTGTCTAATTGCTGGAAAGCAAGCATGTTTTTGCTAAGCCTTATCTTAGAGTGCGGCAATAAATCAGTACTCTAAGTCTTATTTAATGAGCCTCTGGAATTTTTTCTGCTTCACTGGGAATGTCTGCTGCAGCAAAGCCTTGCTTCACAGATAGCGCTCTGCTCATGCTCAGAGGAGCCAAATCCTGCCAACCCTGACAGGGCAGACTGCATGGCCCATACTCCTGTTCTTGCTTCCCTTTCCCAACATATGCTGCTTGAGGCAGCTGCGTCTTCTGGGATTAGCCTTGACACTGCAGTCTGCTGCACGCCATCCCGTAATGTGCAAGTGTACCTCTGACTTTTCAGCAAGGATTTTCAAGCACTTCAGGTGGCTACACAGTGGAGGACAGAATGAGAAACACTTTTTCTATGAACCTCCTTAAGTTACACATAAATTATCTTAGGATCCAGTCTATTGATTTGAGCCATCTATGTTGCAGTTAGGTTTCTTTATGGTAGCTCTAAAAATCTGAATGTATGTGTATGTGTGTTTTGTGCTTTTTGTTTCAGACAGGAATTGTGGAGAATTATGCTTACTTTACTTAGCTAAAATCCACTCACAGTTATTTGGGAGTAAGTGACTTTCATCACATTGTGAGAGGGCTTACAACCAAGCAAGTAACCTCAGGATTGGGCTCTAAGAGTAATGAGAAATCATGTAATTGAATTCTTTCATGCACACATTCTGCTTTTATGCAACTTTAACTATGGAAGGAAGAAGATCCATTTTTAGTGCTACCACCCTTTCATAAAACCACTGAAAGAAAAGGCTATACTTTTTTCTATAGGAAAATATTGGCACATGAGTTTTTGAATAAAGTCAATCTCCCCCACCCCCAATTTCAAGAGAACATTATTGTACTTTTTTTTTCAAATATATATATATTTATAAATAGCAGGTATCTCTGCAGTGGATAGCATAGTTCATATAGTAGTGTTTTAAAGAAAATGAAGGTGGGCCATCAGCTGCTTTAAAGCACAGAGTAAAATGACTTAGCTTATTTGAATAAGGGTGTCTGTGTGGGTAATGAAAGGAATGAATAAATAAGACAGCCCACAGTGGAAATGCGTGTGAACGCTGTGTGACAATTTAACAGTCTTTAGTCAGTAATATAAGCACGGTCACATTTTCACTCTTGTTTCTCCTGATTATTCCCTGTTGTTTGGTTCTAAAAATATTCCAGAGAAGGCAGAAACAACACAAAAGCCACAAACACAGAAAGGTTGCATTAAAACATATTTGAGGGCATCCATATATCCATGAAGGCCTAAAATACTTTTTATAATTTGATTTCTGTATTTATGTACTGGTTTTCAACCACACATTTCCTCAACAGGTTTATACTATACAATCAAAATAACTCAGAAACCCTAAAAACTTAAAACTTAAATGACATCTCAGAAAAACAGCAAAAGAAAACCACAAAGGAAAACTACTAAAGATTCAAATCCCCAAAACCTGGTACAATTTTTAAAAAACATTTTATTGACAGATCTTTTGGGAAAGGGCATTTCATTCTGTAGGGACCACTATAGACAAAGTCCTGATCTGCCTGATTATAATCTTACATCCAAGAAAGATGGCACCTATAGCAGGGACTCATGGAAAGATCTCACATTTTCACAAGACTCATATAGAAAAGGCAGTCTCTGCGATACCCCAAATAAGGGATGCAAGAAGTACAATCAAGTGAACATATCTGGCATCAATTATCATTTTGAGTGTGCAGAATCCCCCAGCATCCCCCTATGGAATTGGGGAACAATGTGGCCATATTGTTAGTGTAGATGAGGTGTTTTTTCATGCAGGAAGTAAAAAAGAAGTTGGCTTCCATTACAGGAAGACTCCAAAACATGGCAAAATTGTCCCCATGGCCCTTAGCAAGGCTAGGAATTTTTTTTTGTCTTTTCAAAACCAAATTTTTAAAAATTAGCTATGTGGCAGAGATTGATATAATGTTCCAAAGTCTCTCAACCATTGTCCACCCTTACCCTACTAGCTAGGGCTCTAGCTTGAATTGGGTCCAGAAACAAATTGGTAACCAATGAAGATGTTTTAAGACAAGCATATTATATTCACAACAGTTTGCATCCGTGAGCAGGGATGTAATTATTTGATTATTTTTGTCCTTGCAAGTGAGATTAGAAAATTTCCAGAGTCTCTCCCTGTAGAAAGAGAAAACAAACACTTCTGTGCAGTTCTAATCTGATATTTATACATCCAGAAGTGTTAAAGGAAATTTTTCTATGCAGAAATAGACATGCATTTCTTTCAGAAAATCATGGCCTTTTTTTTTCTGCTAAAGTGCCATCATTTGCACAAAAATCCCCACTGTTTCCAGATACATGGGGGGATTTTTCTGCATCCATATTTTTGTAGGAAAAAAGAAAAACAACAACAGGAATATATCTGAATAGAAACAGTTCGGGATGTGTGAATACTGGGTGAAAACTGTACAAAATTCTCACCAGTGTATTTTCCTTCCCATCTGGGTTTCCCAAGTATCCTGAAACCCTTTCCCCCCACCCGGGAAATGAATATCTACCAATAACCAAGCAGGTAGCTGGCCTAAATACCCCAAAGGCACCAAATCTCATCTGATCTTGGAAGCTAAGCAGGGTCAGCTCTGGTTAGTACTTGGATGGGATATTGACAATGAAAACCACATGCCGTAGGCTTTATTTTAAAGGAAAGAACTAACAAAACCACCTCTGAGTATTCCTTGCCTAAAAAAAAAAACTATGAAATTCAGTGTGTCATCCTAAATTGACAGGTGACTTAAAGGCACATACACATGACCAAGCAAATGCATTCACTGAGGCTGGTGAACTGACCATGTCATTCTCAAGAACAGCATGTGAAGAGCACATTGCAGTGATTCAGTTTGATGGCTAGCAAGACATGAATAATAATAGACTTCCCAGAATATAGGTGGGAGACAACCATACTTCCCCTTGGTATTCTTCTTAAACCTTTTTCATTGCTAGAGCTGTCCCTGAGATTTCAGATGCAGTGCCATGATGTCAGCATCCTCAAGTTGCAAAACTGTCAGCACAGTCATTTCTATTAAATAAACTGGTCTGCTTGATTTCTTTTATAGCATGAACTGTTCTGCATTGAGATATAGAAAGGGTGGGGAGAGTATCTTACATGATGTATGTAGCCACCGGGCCAGTTTTGAAGCTCCAATGTGCTCCTCAATTTTTCTTTTTTACCCAAATGCCCCTTGCCCTCTCAGGATGTGGGGTACCCTATCCTCACTACAACTGCTTTCAACACAGGAAGACTTGTCTTGCTCTTTTCAAAACCAGAAGTGATCCTCCCTCTTTGGAAAAGGCTTAATACAACTGGGTGGGAACATAGAATCATAGAATCTTAGAGTTAGAAGAGACCACAGGGGCCATCCAGTCCAACCCCCTGCCATGCGGGAACACCCATCAAAGCACTCCCAACAGATGGCCATCCAGCCTCCGCCATCCACTGCCAGACAGTTCTGACTCCTTTTCTGCAGCTTGAATCCATTGCTCCTTGTCCTGGTCTCTGGAGCAGTGGAAAACAAGTCCACTCCCTCCTCAACATGATATCCCTTCAAATATTTAAACATGCCTATCATGTCTCCTCTTAACCTTCTCTTCCGCAGACTATACCTAGCTCCCTAAGCCAGTCCTCATAAGGCATGGCTTCCAGACCTATCAACATTTTGGTCGCCCTCCTCTGGACATGCTCCAGCTTGTTGATATCCTCCTTGAAATGAAGTATTTCAGATGAGGTCTAACCAAAGCAGAATAGAGTGTTACCATTACCTCCCTTGATCTAGACACCATATTCCTATTGATGAAACCAAGAATCGCGTTGGCTGTCTTGGCTGCCACATCACACTGCTGACTCATGTTCAGCTTGTGATCTGCCAAAGGGACACCATAAAGGAAGCATGAGAGCATTCTTAATAAAAAAAAATAATATGTTCTTTAAAAGATACAAAGTTGGAGTAGGATGTGAGTGCAGCCCTCCAACCACCAGTGAAGGGTATATGTGACCCTGGATTGTGAGTAGTTGCCAACCCCTCCAGCCAGTTAATCCAGTTAACTATTGTCCAGTTAATCTAGACCTACCTCTGAATAACAAAGGCTGATTTCTCCCACCATTGCTCTGTATCCTGTCCTATGGGAACAACAAATTCATTGCAAGCCAGTGCTCCAACATCAAACCTAGAAAACCAAACTAAAAACATACCAGTCAGTGGTACTAAAAGTGCCTGAGAGATGCTGAAGATGTTGAACCAATAGAACTTATATCATTGTTGACTTGATTCTCTTTCATTCAGTGAATCTACTTTAGGTTGGGCTAATAGCTGAATTTAATCTACTGTGGTCATTTCTGCACTATACTTTTATAGTGGTATTATTCCATTTTCAACATTGTATGGAATCCTGGGGTTTGCAGTTGTGGGGGGCATTTAGAATTCTCAGCCAGAGAGCTCTTTGGCCTCAGTTAACTACAAACCCCAGAATTCCGCAGTAGTTGAAAGTGGAATAATAGCACTATGATTGTGTAGGGTGGAAATGACCCGTGATTTTTTGGGGATTCAGATGGCTTCCTGATAAAGTCTAGAACACACTCATTATTTGCTACCTAGTTGGAGTTGGTTCTTTCTCACTTTGGGTGTGGATATTGATGATGTCCTTTCAAAGATGTAACTCACAACTCCAATTACAGCCATGCTACTTGAGTTTTATGGCTTCAGAGAGTTTGGATATTCCAGAACTAGAACTTTTTCCTCTACATTTAAATTATTTTTTAACTTGGAGTGGTAAGCTTGTATATTAAAAAATCTGGATGCCACACTTTGATTTCTCATCGTAAATGAAAGCAAATATCTGCTCAAAACAAATATCTTAACATTATGAATTATTATGGCACTTTCATTATATTACATAGGAATTATAAGGATGGATATGGCAAAAATGCCAAATATTAATCATGATTAGACTTGGAGGCTATATGTATTTAATACACAATTTCATGTGAATGCTGTTATAATTAGCTCCTAATTAGTATTACTTATTATAAAGAGTCAAACAAAATAAATAAGCTTTCCTGGATTACATTTCACTATTAACTTTTTTCAGTCCATTATGATCTATTTATAGACACCATTAGCTTAGTCACCTGCGTGCTACTGTAATTAACAAAGAGTGGCTTGTAGAACATTTTTCTTTTCTGTTTTGTCCCATAAAACCTTACATATCTTGAGGCCAGGCTTATCTGAAGGAACCTATGTCCCATAGGAGTTGTCTGAACTTTGAGCTCTTTGGTGGAGGAATTCACCTCAGTCCTGCAACCTGCACAGCATATTTGAAAAGCACATAAAAAAGGATCTTCTCAGTGGCTGCTCCCAGACTGTGGAACTCTCTTCCAAGGGACATTAGGTTGGCCTCATTGTTGTCATTCTCTCAGGCAAAAAACTTTTTTTCAGGGATGCCTTGAGTATCTAGCTGCTGAGGAAGGTGCTTTTAAGAAAAGAGGTGCTGTACTGTTTCATTTTGTTCCTGAAGCACTGTTAAATGTTCCTAAATTATTTTAAGTTGGTTCTTTTAACAGAGTACTCTGTTTAATTGTGTTTTAATATCAAAATGCAGTGTAGTGTTGACTGTTGTCCCTCTTTCTGGGTTTTATGGAGCCAATTATAATTGAATATTGCAAGCACAGTCACAATTTAAGTCCCAATATATTTTTAGCAAGAATACAACTGATTATATATCAAATTTAATACATGTATACTATTCCAAAAGTTTCACGCATTCCATGAGTGGCAAGTACAGGACTTGATTGGAAGACTTTTCTGCCTGTGCTGCTGAGTGGCATTGCAATGTTTGGATGCAGCCTTAAAGCCCTAATTTTTTTTTAAAAAAAATGCTATTACAACATCGAAATTCCACTGTGAAGATTTTACCCTTTTGTTTTCTCTTAAATACATAACTGAAAATTCTGTTACCTTATTCAAGGTGAGAAGGGGCAAATCGTTAGTCCTAGCAACTGCAGCTCCTCTCCTTTTGTGCTGTTCCTCTCTTTTTGAACAGAATTAGTAAGTACAGTCCCTTCTTTAAGGTTTCCCCACCCATTGGTGCAAACCAATAACTCATAGGAGCTACATGACCTCCATCTTTTCCAGTTATGTTGTGTCATGGGTCTCCTTGCTTTAAATAAGGGAGAATATTGGATGGATGGATGGATGGATGGATGGATGGATGGATGGATGGATGGATGGATAGACAGCTAGATAGATAAGTTAGAGCAGAGACACTTTAAAAGATTAACATAATATGGTATTACTCTGTTCCTGTATATGCTGAGTTATATTTGTATTGCTGAATTCTTTGTAAAATAGATATGCTGTATTATAATAGTCTAACCTGGTAATTGCCAGAGCATGGATTAAATACATTCTAGATAATGTTATTTGCGTGAACTCTACATTCCACTAGGACATCTGTGAAAGCCTTGCTGAAATGAATGCATCTCAGGATAAATTGAAGTGATTGCCGCTGTACTCTTGTGTAGCTATCATTTCAATAAGACTGTTACCATAAATCAGAGGCTAAATTAAAGTTTGGAAATATCAAGAGCTACAGTAATTTCTACAGTGTTATCAGTTGACATTGTAGGAGAAAAATGGTCTGAAAGTGTTTCTTGGTCCCTGCTACTTAGAGTAGACTCACTGAATCAGTGGCATTCACATAAATATTAACTGACCTTTCAACAACTGCTTCAATCAATCTACCCTATTTAGGACTACTAATAGGATCCAGTATATGAAGTATGAGTTGTATACTTACTATACCTTGAGGAGATAAATGGTTGCATCATTTTAGTGGTTTTAACTGTTGGGGTTTAATTATTGTTAATGACTCTTTTGCATTTTCTTTTTCTTGATTTTCTGTCTTAGTATTTCCTTGTGAATTTATGTGAAGGTTGACCAAATGTCCCTCTCACCTTTGCAGCTTGGTGTTTGCTTTGCTTTTCACAGAGAAGTGTTGGAATTCAGAGAATTTTTTACGGGGAGTATTACTACCTTTCAGATGAAGTAACAGGGTAAACTCCCTCTTCTCTGATACTATCCTTTCTCACAATCTTGGCAGATAAGGCAGCCATCTTTTCCTTTATACAGTCTTCAGACACAGAATAATACAGCATCATTGCAATTGGGCTTCTGTTGGGAAGTAAAAACAGGATACCATCAAGCTGGGTGAGCAATCCTGCTATCACCCAAAGTGGCAGAAATATTATATGACAAAAAAGGAGAGGAAGTAAAGAGGCTTACCACCTGCTGCATCGGCTGTAACATATCATTATCTTTGCGATCTTCAAGAACCATTTTCTACTAGCTCCTACCCAACACAATCAGTACAAATGCCTGAGCAAAAATAGTAGGCACTGCAATAGTTTTATGGGTGCTCTATTATTGCTGTCAAATTGTTTTGTATAACTGATAACTCATGCTTCAGCTTTTAACTTATGCCATTAATGTTTTTGTGCTTGTTGGGGGGAAAAAACAAGGTTTATTTAAAATTAAAAATAACTAGAACATGATCGAACAGGCCTGTAGCCTTTTCTCTTTACTAGGAGTTATTTTTTATGCCACTGTTATCTACTTCCCCCAGGGAATTCAGGAGTGGCTGTATGTGATCTTTCTAAACATATAGCATGGTTCTAATCTGTGGGGGCTGGTGGTTCACACCTAAGAGTGAATCCACTTTGAGTTTCAGTCCAGACTTAAATAAGTTATCCAAGGCACTAAAGCAAAATAGGAGATAGGAGTCAGTACCTTAGACCAGGGCTTTTGAAATGGTGTGTCGTGACACATTAGTGTGTCACCTGAAGGATATAAGTGTGTCACCTCCCTGGACTGAGAATGAGTCCCTCACCTGAGCCTTGGAAATGTATATGTTATAAATAAATCATATATTTTTAAAAATATAAATGAAAGGTTTTCATGAGATATGTTGTGTCCCCATACATTTCGTTATTACAATTTAGGTATGTTCCCAGATCTGTTATAAGGGGTTAGTTTAACCTCCTGTTTGCTAGTAAAACTGAATTACTGTGTTGTGAAATGATGCATGTCTAGAATGTGTGTCACTAACATGAAAAGTTTGGAAAGCTAAGGCTTAGACAGTGCCATTAAAGTCTGATCTAAAAACCCAGAATGGATTCATTTGCCCACAAACATGGAAGTTGCCAGTCACCATTGGGTCTAATGTATATACAAAATGATCCTGCAGAAGGGTCTTGGTGGTTTCCTGTTTTCTTTCTTCTAAAGAAATGAAAAAGCTCATATTTATGTTTTTCCTCTTTTTTCTTTCTTTTTTCCCCCCAGTGGTTCTTCAAGTGTGCAGCCTTGTTCTTTATCCAATCAAGTTCATCGAAACTGTCAATTTGAGAATATACCATGAGTTCAACTGGGGCTATGGCTTAGCCTGGGGTGCAACTATATTTTCATTCGGAGGTGCCATACTTTATTGCTTGAACCCCAAGAACTATGAAGACTACTATTAAAGAAAGCTACTTTTTTTTTTTTTTTAAAAAAAGGAAATGAATAACACAAGGATTGTTCTGTCTTTTCTAACTTGGTGTTTTTAGAACTTTTGTAGAGTGTCAGTCTGCTATATTGATATATCAACCTTTACCTTTTGGCTACAACTACTGCAAGTAGCTTTTTAACATCTTATTAAATGAATTACAAAAATCATACCTGCTGATCAGCCCATAGGCAAACTATGGGTGCTGCTGATACATTATCTTTGATAAAGAAAGATCAGCACCATTGATGGATGCAGATGGCTTCAGCTTTCATGAGAAAATTAAATGGAATGAAATGTAGGCTACCTGCATTGGCTGTAGCTTCCAAAGGAGTTGCCGGAACAAGAATCATGTAGAAGCTTGTTTATATTACATATGATTCAAACATTCTAGTGAGTCACCACTCTCTGCCTCCATGTTGTATTGGCTCTCTGAGCTTTTTGTTGAAGTAAACCTCTGAGCAACCAGATACTGAGAAGAGTGAAGATAAACAGTTAATATGTACACTCAGCAATTTCCTGGCAACACAAGCTTATACATTTGGCAGTCCACATTTTCCAGTCAGTTGTGGTATATCAGGAAGTCAGAATGTGGAACCCATTCTTCTAATTATGTGGTTGGACATTATGTCTCAGATGTTACCAAGTATGGAAAAATAACATGAAGAATCACACTGAATCTGTTGACTTCTTCAAGAGAATAAAAGAGAGTGAGAGACATGCATGTTCTGCATTTTCCAGAGCTTATTTTGATTTCAAAACACTGCGGTAAAGTTTTCATAAAGCAACATTCCCACTATTTTTAAAGATGTTTATTGGTTATTACTATGAAGATAAAAGTATAGAGAAATCATATGATATTCCAAGCTAATCCTGTATTAGCTATAGCAAATGTGCTAAGTGAGAATCTAAATTTTCAAGGGTCTTCTCTGGGTTTTGAGTTGGCTTGAAATATTCTAATGAATCCTTACCTATAATGTATTGCATCTCATATTGCTTGACCTAAACCTTGATGTGCCATCCACTAAAATTTTAGATAAGGATAAACTGTGGTTTTACTCCTGCAAAGCTAGAGAACATGACATTGACTGCATTTGGCTATTATGCCAAAGCATGGATTATTGTGATGGGAAGAACTACAGTAAGCCTCATTGCTTTCAGGCTCTCACCCACCCCTCTTTAACTCTGAAACAGCTGTAAGATATATAGATGAGAAGTTTTCACATTGCCCAAACTTTACAAGCTGTGGTTAATCTTAAATATTGTTGTTCAAAATAAACTATCTGCAAATTGTGGCACTGGAGCTGATTGATTTCAAGAAACTGGAGTTAAATTTAAGCACAGTGTGCGTCCTAGATGTAATGCTAAATTGTGCTGTATAAAAAAATTGAATCAAAAGCTTCTAGTTTGTTTATTGTAGCCACAGTCCAGGAATAGAAGAAAAAGTGGCATACAAATCAAAGGTTCATGGAGGCAGGAAAAACTACCATTTAACATGATGCTAAACACAGCCATTTTTTTTTATTTTGACATAGACATTACAGTGGTCATGCAGATGAATATAAAAGACAATGAAACAAATCATTCTTTGTGGTATTGTTTTAAAACTGGAAGCGTCTGTAGAAATTAATATATTAAGATGATTCAGAAGAAATATAGCTCTAATTTCCAAATTGCAGCTGTCTACCTAAGAAGTTCTTGTGACTCTGCGGAGTGACATTTGGTTACCCATGTGTCTGTGGTTCAAAGCATAGCTGATAAGTGGGTTCTAATGAGGGGAAGAAAAAAGAATTAGAGCCTCATTGCAAGCCAGCACTAAAAAAAATAAAGAATACTTGCTGTGTCACAGCTAAGACATTAGGGTTGGGGAAGGGTCCATTTGAAAAGCTGCTGTTTGGTTTAGATGTTTTTTTTTAACTAATTCAGTGACTAATCCAGAGGTGACTAGCAGGGACTAAGTATGAAAATTATACATTATATTATCAGAGTAGTATAAAAATGATCAGTTTTTTTTGGTGGGGGGGTAATGGATTGGCTGGTAGTTATTTGCATTTATTGTTTAATTTATTGCTTGTTGAACTTGTACAGACCCTATATGAAATCTTTAAGACAACGTTTTAAATGGATATATACAACATACCATTTATTTTTGTTTATATCAGGTTAATGAGTATTTTCAATTCATTCTAAAAATAATTTTGTATATTGTATACTGTTCTGATACACAAATTTAGAAAGTTATTTTTGCTATATGGAAATCATAATTGTACCCTATCAAGAATATCCTCCAAGAGCACAATCTTTGGAATGATGGAACTGCTGCTCAGTATTGTTGATCTGTAATGCATTTATAGAATTTCTTAATATTAAGACCTCAAAGTGATAACCTTTTAATTAATACAGATCACACATAGGAAGATGGAGAGTGTTCTGCAGAACATCACACAATATGTTTATACATATTTATACATTACTGGAAGCCAAGAGTTTGGGTGTTTTGTTTTTTTTTTTTTAAAAAAACAAGAATCTGGTCTCTGATCTTTGTACAAAAATGCTTTCTAGGTACCAATACTTCCAGTACATCCAAAGTTGGGTGTTGTGTGTGAACTGTGGGAAAGAGCAACCACCTACACATTCAGTGTGCCTGTGGTAATTCTGTGCAAGATGTATACCATGTAACAGATTGTTCATATTATCAAATCCCACTTCTTCCTTCTTCCCAGCCAAAAGTTATTAACTATGGTGGTAGAACACTGGGAGTCTTTGCCAAACAAGAATTCCATTCAGTTCAGTGCCATTTCAGTTCTTTTAAATGGGCAAGTAACACATGGCATAGCCAAAAGTGAAAGCTGATGGAAGTAGCAACCCAACAACATATGGAGGACCACATGTTGCCCATCTCTGCTCTGTGCTTATCTAAAAAGAGGGGCAGAGGTTGTCAAGAAGGAAATGGGAAAATGTTCAACTTGTTGCAGCAGTGCCTAAAGATATTTAAGAGTTTGGCAACTGATATGTGAAATGTATGTTTATGGGTGACTGTAGCCTGCACAAGCCAAACTATTTTGAATTGTATGTGACACATACAGAGGCAGCACATTATTAAACATATGACATGATGTTCTGGCAGTATAGGAATGTGAAGCCCTTGTTCCAGTCTAAAGTATGAGATGCTGTCTTCTTAATGTGAACTCCTGTGTGCCTTTAAGGTCATGGTGAGTGTGCCCTTGTGTGAAGAAAGGCCCAGGTTCCACCACAGGCAGTACTAGTTAATAGTGCTGGGAAAAAACAAGGGGAACTACTGCCAGAGCAGATAACACTGGGCTAGATGAACGAATAGCCTCTCTCAAATGCCTTGTTAATTGATCTCTAGTTTACTGACAAGGGAACAAGCAACAGTGCAAACACAGTGCTCAACTCTGTGGCATAACTTAGGGTCATCAGTCCATCTGCACTTGTCTAGATGTGTGGCAGAGACTTGCTCCCTGTGCCTTTTTTTCATTGTCAATTATCTGCCTTGGTTTTCTTGATTCTCAGTATTACAGGTGCCACTGGAAGAAAACAGAAGTGACAGCTGCTATATTCATATAATTGATTATACCAGAGAGGGATAATAGTTATAAAATGAAGTTGAGACACAGTTATCCTGCAGTTTGGGAACAGGTTTCTTGAGCCTCAGTCTTCAAGTTTAATTATTGATTCCTTGAAGTAGTCCCAATGAAGCCAGTGGCACAACTCTACACTTTCAAAGCTGTAGCCTTTCATTAAGATCCTAATCATTCCCACAGAATTCAGTAAAATTTCACTTAGTGGATAATGTTTGTGAAGAAGGTAGCACTGATTCAAGGATCAGATACAAGATGTTTTGGTTCCATTGAGGTCAATGTTACAGTATTAGCTTCTCGTGATCAGAGTAGCATGAATCATGTCTTTTCCCTTACTGGGTACTGTTTCTCACATAGTGAGATGCTGGTTATAATCTGTGAGATAGTCTATGTATCAACACTGGATATTTCCATGTAAGGAATTTGTAGGACCAGTGTGGTATTATGTGGGACAAGTCTCATAATGGGAAGAGACATTAATCAAATTGATTGGGTGGCCTTCAGTAGCACTATGAGATGTTAATTCAGGATTGGGTTGTGTTTTTTAAAACCCCACTCCTAGTCTGAAGACTCAAGACAACAATATGGAATTAAATCAGGTCACATCTTTATTGAATTAAAATACAGTGAGAACATTACAGAACAGTACAGAACAGAACAGTGAGAATAGAAAGTTCAATCCCAAATGAAGTGTGGCCTGCTAACAAATTAGAGACTAGGGATGAATAGCACAATGTTTTCTAAAGCACTTGGGCTGGTTTTGTGGAAAGTAGTGCAGTCTCGATAGAGTGACTTGGGTTAGTGCACCCTCAGAAACCTTTCAGTATGAGAAGGATGTTCTTGCCACTTTCTTAGAAATTACTGTCTTTGAGTGGTGGAAGCCATGGCTTCCTTTCTGAGCTGTTGTTTTGAACCAGGCTGATGTCATCCATTTGTTCTGGAGACCATTGTGTTATCAGTCCCCAGTCTCCAATTTGTTACAACCTGCATTTTATTGGGGATTAAATGCTTGGTGAAGCCTTAGTTAATGCAATAAAGATGTGGCCTGCTTCAGTTGCATATTGTTGTCTTGAGTCTTCATGCCAGGCTTTGAAGAAACAACGAAAATGCAGTGGGCATAAAATGCAAGGCCCTTATGTTGACCCCTTCCCTAAGCCATGTGAGACCTGATGCCTTGTGATAGTTGTCCCTCTTGAAAGTATTTACTCATCTGATAGGTGAAGCAAAACAACTCCTGGCCTAGTGCCAGAGACCAAGCTTTTATGTACTGGTTGATAAAAATTATGATGACAAAATCTTGCCAACTCCGTTTTTGTCATATAAATGCATATTCTGGTGCATTATATATACATTATTAAAGGATAAATAATTCAAGCAAGCATATGATTTCAGCACTGAATTACAAGTAGGTGCAATGCAAAGCAGAAATACCTCTTTCCCTTAAAAGAATTAAACACTTAAGTGTTTGATTGTATGTGTGAAAGATCACATTATAATGTATAGTTATCATTGTATTCAAGTGTTAGCACATCAGCTGTATGTGGCTTTATATCACTAACAGGATAAATCCTTACACAACACACGTATTGTTTTATGTTGCAAATGTGTGTGTGCATGCACATGCTGACACCCACACATGCACATGCAGAGCCAAGTTGCAACCAGGGCTAGATATTTGTATTTTTAAAGCTTAAAAGTATACCGTCCGGTGCTGGCAACTATGTAGCACCTCTCTTGGATTTCTTGCACAACTACGTTTAGCTTTTGTAAGCTTAACATGTAAATTTTAAAGACATAAATATAGAGAGATCTATGTGTTTGAAATATAAGTGATATATATATAAATAATTAAATAATTATATGGATTAGCATATAGACTGTATATTATTAAACATGCAATGAAATGACTGATAAGTGAAGTTTAATCTTATGGCTAGCAATGTAATTTATTCAGACTGTATTTTTGTACAGAACAGTGCACACTAACCTATTGCCTCTCTGTGTCCTCGATAATGCCTCAAACTGTGCCTAGAGATTTCATTTCTGTCTCTTGACAATGAATAATGAAGGGTTTTCCATGCTGTTGATGGACTTGGTTTCTTCATTTTTTTTTTTTAACTTCCCCTAAATGTATGCTACATAAACCATAAAAATGTTGTTCACCTTAGTCATGGAACGTGATGTAAATGTACTCTTTTTTAAGGAAAAAAAGAAAAGAAAATTAGTGAGATGTTTTCCCTCTACAGTTCATGGTTTTGTTACCATTTCACAATTTTTGTAGCTGACATGAAGTTGTATGTTGAAAAAAGATATTCAAAATAATAATAATAAAAAATCCTGTCACATGAATGTAAGTCATATTTAGCCTTATGTACAAATTTTAAATACCACCAGTTTACTTAGATGTTCTTGCAGTATAACTCAGGGTGTGTTGTTGAAATTATGTAAAGCCAAGCACCAAACAGTTTTTACTTTATTCTTCAGGAATACTTGGCCTTGTTTCTGTTATTTTACTCTGTGAGGTTACACAGGCATGAATTTCTCCTTACAGTTGTCATTCTGGTACCAAGATGGATCCAGAATCAACAATTTCAGCCTTATGAAAATTTCCATGTGAACATTCATTATATGCATAAGGGAGGGTTAATAGTGGGAGTCGGAGAGAGAGAAAATGTATGCAAACCTTATCCCTAGTGTTCTGAGCTCTATGGAGTCTTCAGAAGATCTTCCTTTGTTGAGCAGGAAGGTCTGACAAGATTCCTATCCCCAGTTACCTGATTATGGCTAGACACTGCTCTTGTATACAGATTTAATCTTCACATCTGCAGATGCATGTTGGTATAGAGCTCTCTTTATCTGAATCACTAACCATTCAACTAGTGGCTACCAGTCTCTCATACCAAGAGTTCTGAACAACAGAATCATTGTAGCTTTTGGTGGAAACAATTTAACATCCCTTTGGGACAGGAAAAATACTTACTTCAGCCTGTATGATGAATATATATACCTATCTGACAGGATAACAATCCTCCCAGAAGAAAGATGGTTGAAGTTTTATACCAAGATGAAGATGCTTTCACATTGCTCTTAATTCTGTTGATAGTTTAATTATATTTGAAACACATTTTGTATATCTTTCATGGTGGGGAGAAGTGAGGTAAGGAATAAGAATCATGCAGCACATGGGTGACATGTGCCCTTGGGGTTCTCTCCAGACCCACACTGACTCTATAGAATAGAAATCTTAGAACAGAAAGAAAACTGAAAATGTCCAGAGGCTGTGACTTTACCCCTTAATGCTGCTGGGAGCAAAAATGGCCCTTTGACATTCTGTATGTGTCTTCAAGTCAACTCTGACATATGGTGCCCTTATCATAGGATTTTCTTGGTAAGATTTATTCAAAAGAGATTTGCCTTTGCCTTCCTTGCAGACTTAGAGAGTGTGCCTTGTTCAAGGTCACCCAGTGGGTTTCCATGCCTGTGTGGGGATTTCAGACAAGATGACAGAATCTGTGGGGTGAGGGTAAAAAAGGAACAGTACAAGCTGAGAGCTTATGCAGATGTTCTGACAGTGACACAAATTCCACTGGGCTCAGTGAAGGCTCTTCTGGAAAAAATTTAAGTTGTGGGAGATGTGTTCGGGGTTTAAAGTGAATTGTGACAAAACAAAATTGCTGACTAAAAATATGACTTCAAACTGCTCTTTCAAATTTTAAAGTGGAAAAGGGGGGATTAAATATTTGGGAGTTACAATCATGAAGAACAACGGTTTATTATTTCAAAACAACTAAGGAAAATTGAGTAAAAGAGACTTAGTAAAAGAGACTTATAAAAATGGGGAATTTTTTTTCGCCTTTTGGATAGAATTGCAGTTATAAAAGCAAATGTTTTGTCAAAGCTTTCACTTCTCTTTCAGGCAATCCCTATTATAAAAAATGGAATATCTTTTGTGCAATGGAAGAAAGAAATTTCCAGATTTGTCTGACAGGAAAAGAAACCCAGAATAAAATTTTAAACACTGATGCCAAGCAAAGGGGTGGCTTGGCAGTCCCTAATGTCGAATTCTATTATTCTATTATGAGACCTGTTGTTTTGTAGGATTGTAAGGAATATATATACATATATAAAGAATGCATATTCCTTAGAGACATGAGACTCTGAGCTTGGAGGCCATAATTTGGTTGGGATGGTTCTCTTTGGTATGATACTAAGTTAAGGCACATACTGAATTTAAGTATCATTCTATCAGAAATGCTGCCCTACAGGTCTGATATAACTACAAAAAGACTTTTTCTTAAGATAATATTAGCCACCTCATTGCAAGACACCTATTTTTTTAAAGGAAAGAATAGGTGAAAAATTGGAGACTGTTGCTCTGTGATGATCCTTTGTATTTTGAACAAGACAGCTGATGTTTAAATCAAGATAAGTGATTCTTAAGGAAGGCAAAGATTTAAGTTGGCTTGCTTATATATAACTGAATGACATATTTAATAAGAGAAATGCAGCCATAGAGGTTAGAGAAAATGAGTTTTATTTAGAGTTGTGGAAAGATGATGACCATATAATTTTAAAAACTGTATGAATGGCTTTTAAAGTAGAGACAGAAGATAAGCATGTAAAAAAGTACATGATAAAGTGGGCCCAAAATTTTGGGCATAATGTCCATATGGAGGTAGAACAGAAAATGTGGTCCAAAGATATTAAAATTTACTGTGTGCAGCAATTTAAAAGAACCTATATAAGATGATGTATAGGTGGTATCTAGCCCCAAATGAGCTGTCAAACATGTCCCAGAATGTTTCAAAGCAATGTTTGGGATGTCAAGATAAGGTGGGTTCCTTTTTCATACGTGATGGGCTTGTAAGAAGGCAAAAATTTACTATTCTGAAATTTATATGTTAATCCCAAAAAATTTAAAGGTAGATTTTGTCAAGTTGCCAGAAATGTTTTTGTTGAATATTATAGATAAAAAATGGGAGAGAAAATGTAGATTACTGCTTGATATATAACAAAAGCAAGCTCAAACTTAGTAATGGATTGAGGTACTGACAATGGAAGAATGAATTGTAAAGGTTGCTGAGTTAGGTTAAATGGACAAATTAATGTGAGTTGCTAAGGATAAGCCAACTGAAGATTTCTTGAAAAATTGGAAAAACTCATGGACCTTTTTTTTTGAGCAATAAGAAATGTAGAACAATGTAATAATCTGTGGTTATCATTATTAGTAATTTTAATAGGATTATTTAGTTGTATCCTTAATGGTAGAATTTTTTTTTCTTTTTTACTTTTCTTTTCATTAAAGTCAGGATTGGAGAGTCAGGATTTCATTGAAGTCAGGATTAAAGTCAGGACTGGAGAGTCAGAGCCCTACTGTACCCTACTGTTATTTGTCTTTCTTTTTCTTTTTTCTCCTTTTCTTCTTTTCTTTCTTTCTCCCTCTTTTTTCTTTCTTTTTCTTTACTTTTTGAATTATAGTGCTTTGATTATAAATGAGATTGATTGTGTTAAAAAAACCAAAGCCCACACAACATTTAAAACAGAAGAGACCATCAATGTTTATAAAAGAAAGCAGAATATGTTGTCTCTTGTAGTCCTCCATAGTTCCAAGCAGACATACAGTCCTGACACCCATAAAATGAACTGAGGCAAGAAAGCCAAGACCAGGAATGGCAACAGTGTGAGATACTGTGCATAACCTTCCATAAAAGTCTTCCTGTTCCATAGCTTTTAGTAATTATTTTGGGAGAATAAATATATGAACAGTTTGTCTTAAATATTTAGAATTGATCATTCTGAAAGAAAAGATTCAATAATCCCCCCCCCCATTCTTCCAAGAAAAAAAATCTTCAAGAAAAAAAGGGCAGGAAAAAGTTTTTTTCCTGGAGTTTTCTGTCCACCCCACCCCACATCATTAGTGCAGCCCCATTGTTTACAAAAGAGTGGAATGAGAAAGAAGGGATAGCAAAAAGATGTTCTCAGCATAGTCAAAATGATAGTTCTTGCATAAAACTGATAGCTCCCTTATACAATAATAATTTCAAACTATAAAAGGCATGACAGAAAAACAACACTGCTACCTTGCCTCTGAGTCACTCAATAGCCTGTGAGAATGACAGGTGAAAGGAAAGTGTTCAAGAGCAAGTAATTCACAAACACTCTTTTTCGAATCATGTAAATTGTTTCAATACTGTGCTGCAGGAGGAGTCCAAAGAGCTTCCAGGGACCTTAAGTTTAGCTACATTTAATGAACTAACTATCAAATAAAGGAATTTGCTACATGCAGAAGCTCTGGAAACCTTTATGTATAAAACCAGAATATTTTAGTCGTCTGGTCTCACATGTTGCATCGGACTTCACACCAGCGCTACAGTGTATGCACATGACAGGATCATCACTTGAACATTTTCCCCAGATTATGAGACACTTTCCATAATCTTTTCCCCCTCAAACAAACAAACACACACACACCAGCTGGGATCCCCCAAGAATCCCAACAAATCTATTATTGTTGGCATTGAAGTACTTCATGGTGATACAGCCATGATGCAATGAAGCAGAAGTTATGTGTTCTATTTGTCAGTAGGATGCAATCTTTAAAGGAAAATCAACTTTTCTTTTCCTCCAAGGAGGGTCACTGGAATTCTCTTTATGGGTTAGAAAATAAGTAATCCCATCCAGCACAGGTTATACATCCTTACACCTGATCTACCTCGGTTGTATCTAGATTAAGCTTTTTTAACTGGCTTCAGTTTGTTCACTGCCATCCAATCCATTGTTGATGTCTGACACTGCTTTAGACCTGAAATAGCTTTCTTAATAATTGATGAAAAGGAGGAGGGTGTCATCAACATATTGGGGGCACCAAAAACTTCCTATCAACCTCTCCCAGTGGTTCCATGTAGATTTTGAATAACATGGAGGACAACAAAACAGCCCTGGGGGCTCCACAGGCCAGAGTCAGACACAAATCCCCCAGAACCATTTTCAGGGCTCACCATGTTGGACAGAATGGAGTCACTGCAAAACAGTGCCTCCCAAGTCCCAACCTTAGTCACTGGTTTTGAAACCCACCAAGAAGTCCAGCAAGAGCACCAAAGACATATTCTCCATTCAGTTCTCACTGAGGGTCATCCACTAAGTTGAACAAAGCCACCTCTGTCCCACAACCAGGGCTGGAACCCAAGTGAAATGGATCCAGATCTATGAACTCTGGGAGCTGGGAAGCTACCACATGCTGTCCAAAAATGGAATGTTGAGGACTGGCTGACAGTTGCCCATTACAGAGGAATACAAGCAAAAGTCTTATAACAGAGGATTTGCAACTACCTCTTTTAGGTATGCTGGAGTCCTGCCTTCTAGTGAGAAGGTATCACCTATTCCCTTCATTGCCAGTCTCCGTCTGGGACTTTTAATGAGCCAAGAAGGGCAAAGGATTACCAGATAAGTGGTGGCTTTCACTTTGCCAAAGATTCTGTCCACATCATCAGATGGCACAAACTGAAATAAATTTGTTATGATTGGACAAGAAGGGGCTGAAGTTACATCCACAGGGACTGTACATGTATTACGTGTAAGTCAGCATGGATCTGATTTACAAAGTCCTGTGCAAATTGTTCACCATTAAGAAATATTTGGGGGAATAAATGAAAAAATCCTATGGAATAACAAGTTGCAGGGAGGTCTGGGAGTGTATTGAGGAAGGAACACAGTTCAGGATGCATTGCAGGAAAATCTCGCTTTCGGTCGTATGAAAAGTTATTTTGTTTTGACAATAACCTGATTACAATAAACATTTCACACTATGTCACTGTGCTTTCTCCTTTCAGAAGTCACTCCTACTTTTGCAGAAACTGGACACGGTCTACAAACTGACCTTAGTTTTTCATTTTTCAGCAAAAGATTCATTGTATATTATGAATAAGGTGGAAGATAGTGCCACAAAATGTTCACTGGGTTTATAAAGTTTTGTCTACCAAAATACTTCCCTCTTCTTGGTGGTTTATAAATTTCTTGTTGTTCTCTAAACAGCATTATACAGTGGAAATCTGTGGTCCTTGGAATCGTGTCTCTGGGGACACAGGAAAGTTCAGAAATTTGCTTCTGAGGTCAGAGGCAGAGTTCCAGTCTTGGTGGAGGAATAGATTCAAACTGAGAAATACTCTTCATCCCCATCTGAAATATCAATATCCCTCCTCTCTACAACATGGTGTCCCAGTACTGAAGAGAAAAGATAGTGGAAATAATGGGCAGACAAAAGAAATGACTAGAATAAACTCTCAGAATCTAAAGCTATTCCAGCATTCAGAACACTACCAAATGCAAACTGGACTGGGAATTTAGAGGAGTTCTGAAGCTAATTAAATTCACTCCTCCCATCTCAATGTGAGCAATAGAAGAGAAATTGCTTCTTAAAAAAAAAAAAACTGTTGGACTACAAATGCTACAAATCTTGCCCTTTATCCATCCTGCTGCTAGGACTCTGGCAGGGTGTTCAGTCTACTAGATACCCAGAACTTGGAGCATTCTCATATCATCCCATAGCTTTGCCCTCCCCAGTTCTCAAGTTCCTTCCTTCCTTCCTTCCTTCCTTCCTTCCTTCCTTCCTTCCTTCCTTCCTTCCTTTCACACTCAACATATTTTAAACATTGCTATACAAGTTGTTCCCAGATGTTATTCTCTTCAACCAAATGTAATGCTACTCAGTTGGGCTACTGTAAACACCTTGGTTTGATCCAGCACCTAAATGTATATCCAGCTCTGATAATACAACACTTCCTTGAAAAACTCATTTCTCTCTTTAAAAAGGGTCTGTGTGTTTCTTACAGGATTAAGATAAGTTTGAGTTTTCTGAAAATTTTCAAATCTCAAATGGAGAACCAAACTTTATTGTTCTTTTATTGCCTTGGTTGATCTCAGTCAGCTCAGGGTCATTGTGGTCTACTTTCAGAAGTCTACGTTGGTAATCTACAAACATGTCCTCCACATCATCTCAAAACAACATGAAGACTACATGACTCTTCCTTTCTTTTCCTCTGCATGCTTTTTAAAAAATATCTTTACTTGATGGATAAGTATATAGTTTGAAAGGCTTCACACAGAATTTTGTGACTTTTTGGCTAGCCTGATAAAATATTACTGCAATATGAATTTTGGAATTTGCCTGATGATTAACATGGCTACCTCACATCTGTAAACTGTGGTCATTATATATATATGCTAGGATTTCCCTGTTCAGTCCAGAAGTGAGAAGAAAAGAGAAAACCAGCCAAGACAGAACAACACTCATTTTCCCCACTTTCCCAAATGTGTTCATTTTCAAGACTGAATTTATCCAGAGACAATCCATATCCCTTTTCTAATCTATTTGGATAACTGAGTTAAAAATATCTTGTCTGCATGGTGATTCCATCCTTAAATTAAATCTTCCCTCTCTTCCCAATTACTTTATAAATATTATGGCCATAGTGTTGAAAATAACTTTCAATGCCATATGTTTTTTCTCCAGGTCTCTGAAATGAGGGCAATTGATAGCTGAAATGAGAACAATGGATAGTTTTACATGCAGTTAATTTATGTTCTTTGGGACAGGGCATATATGCTGGAACTTTCAACTTAACATTACTGTACTTATCACTATTCGTCAAGAGAACCAAACAGTGCTTCTCTTTTTCTGGTGGGTTAGCCAGGAAATCTCAGTAAGAACTACTACTTTCCATTGCCATCAGCTTCTCACCTTTCCTTCCTCATTGTGATACTTTCTGATACAGATCAGATATTACATGGCATGCATGCATCTATTATCACAGTTCATTCATCTGTGTTTCTGGGGTGTAACACCCATGCTGGGGTGTCCAGCATGGGTGTTACCTTTTCACCAGTGCCTGCTGTTAGACCAGGCATCTTCATTTGGACTTCTGTTACAGACTTGTACATATCCCTTTATAATGGATGATGGTAGTTTCTCCCTTTTTGCTTGCCACCTATAGTTGTATGGTTAGAATATCACAGTGTTATGACCGCCCTTCTTTTTTTCCCCCCCTCATAAAGTAACGTTTATTCTTTCACTCTTTTATGCATTACCCTCTTTGAAAGTACTATCTTCAGTTTAATCCCCCTCTCCTTTTATGAAGTGTCCCAGAAGATGGGCTGGTTCTTTCCCCCCCCCTCCTTTGATTTTCCATGTTACTAATATAACACGATAGGGGTAAAATGCAAGACAGCTTCTCTAGCTGCCTTTTCCTCCCCCCCCGCCCCCCTTGTGAAAGGGGTCACTGTACTTTCTGGTGACCCATGGGTGTATGAGGCAAGGGATGAGACTGAGTGTGGAGATCATTGAGGAGATGGCCAAATCCACCAAAGCAATCACCAACCCTTGAAAAAGAAAAGAAAAGAAAAGGAAAGGAAATGAAAGGGAAGGGAAGGGAAGGGAAGAAAGGAAGGAAGGAAGGAAGGAAGGAAGGAAGGAAGGAAGGAAGGAAGGAAGGAAGGAAGGAAGGAAGGAAAAGAGAAAGAAAAGAAAAGAAACAGGTTGCAGATCTGAGACAGTGCTAACATGTAATGGAGCTAGGAGCAGAGCAAGGCAAACAGATCAACAAACACAGTTATATTTATGGGACAACAACTATGAACATCCAGAAAACTGCAAGCAAATATGCCCCAGACTTCTAGACACAATTTAGCAGTCTAGGAGCAACTCCAGTTGGGGACCGGTGTTGAGAGGATCCTGTTAAGTCTTTAGTTTTTTGAGTTTTTTTAATATCAAAACCATATTTCTCTTGTCACAGACTATTTTCTGACGATTCTTGTTAATAATGGCAACATTTAATCACATCCAAAAATGAGTTACTTTTAAATTCAAGGACATATTGGAACAACAAAAAAGTATCCTTTTCTTTTCTACCTGCCCCTCTCCACCAGCTTCTTAAATTGTTTTAGAGTTACAGTGCTATGTGGCGTGAATGAAATGGCATTTTTGTGCTATAACTCTAACACTAAGATAATTAAAAAAAAAAGCAGAAAGGAGAAAATTTGCCCATCAAACCACAAGATTATGGTTTGTCCATCAAACTGTCCCTTGCTTATAAAAAAAAGTCTTTGGAAGAACCCTAGTGCAGTTTCCAGAAATCAGTATGAACAGCCCTCTGCCCCAATCCAACAGCGTATACACTAAGGTGACTACAGCCAGCAAAAACCAAAGAGATGTATCATAAGAACTCCCACTTCTTTTGACGAGTTCGAGATCTGTGAAGCTTAATATAACCAAATACTAAACAATACTGAAGTCCAGATCCAAGTGTTTCAACTCAGAATGTTACACAGCAAACTGAAAGCTTGTTTTGAGTATTAGGAAATAAGACAGTTATAAAGAAGGTTGTGTATAGCAAGTAAACTGCAGTGTGATTTGTTCACCCAGTGCAGGATACTACTTTCTCAAATGACATGTTTGACCTGTGCAGTAAATACAGTTAGCAATTAAATACAAACATATGTATCATAACTGTTTTGCCAAGGTGCTGGATCCCTGAAAATAATTCATGGGTGCCTGAAATGGGCTTTGGCAGAAGTCATGACTGTTAGTTTCCACAGCTTTTTTGAGATGTCTGACTAGAGTTTAAATAATTATGAAGTTGAGGCAACAAATAGGAGTGTCCTAAGCTAGCTGTGTATACTAATATTCCAACAGCTGACAACAGTGAGAGTGATACAATTCATTCTCCTTGGCAGATGAGCAACAGTACAAAGGACTAAGATTAACTAAAGCTGTGCCCACAGCCTGTCCTATCCATGGTTCTCAAAGCATAGCTTCTATGGTTGCTAATTACCTGCCAGTCATTGGGAACTCTTACGGTTCACACATTTTTGCTCTCAGCCTAGCATATTAATTGTACAATTCAGGCTAGAGAACAAAGGCGAAACTGTTCAGCAGGGAAGGTTAAAATGTGGCCTTTTCAAGCCAAAACTAACAAAAAGCAGAAAAATGGGACTCTTTGTTGAATAAGGGCTGTGCAGCTGACCTCAACTCTGCCAAGCATACTTTGTGACTCACAACTATTTGTCAGTTAAAGACAGAACCTTTAAAAAAAAAAAAAAAGCTTATTCAAGCTGGCAATATTTTCCCCGACTGAGGTTAGACTTTTAAAAACATGAAATACTAAGAGGTTAGGAAACAAGAAATGCTAAAGAAAGCTGAGACAACGTTTGCCAATTTTGTTACACAAGCACAATGGACTTTTAAAAGCATTATTTCCTGCAATCTATTACTGACTTCTCATAAACTGCAGTTGCAACCAGAATTCAGATAAAGAGGAATTCAGTGGATATTGTAATGACAGAATAATAATGGGTGGAACTGAGAGGATCCATTCAACTCTTGCTGTTTTTATGTCAATGTGCATGTAGACACTCAAGGAAACATAGGCAGAGCAGCATGTAAAGCTGCATGCATTTACACATTTATTTATCTGACATTAGGCAGGCTACATTCTTACCCTGGAATAGAGAATGTGTTTGTGTCTCCCTGGAATGGAGAATGTGTCTGTATTGCATCACTGCGCCTGAAAATTTTTTCCAACCAAAAATAAAAAAAAGAAAAGAAAAAAGAAATAAATAAAAATCTGCTATAGTTAGTTGTTGATTTCACCTAAGGATCAATTCTTAGACCTAAAGGCAAGGATTTCCTGAAGCAAGATTCTGGATCAGATCGATGTTGAATCCTGCAAAGTGATTTTGAGGTGAATCAGACTGCTTTCCAAATTACCATAACAGGCAATTAAATCTGTTCCAGGCCAGGTGTAGTTTTGACCTGCCTGCCTAGCACAGATTTTTCTTGATGAACCACAATACAAGCCTCTCTTTCTGTCACAGCAGCTGACTTGTTGACCTCATTGGACTACAAATGCTAAAGGGAGACAAAACTGTCTTTTGTATTTTACACCCAGCAACAGCAGTGTAGAGAAGTGTAAGGTCGTACACTTAGGTAGAAAAAATGGAATGCAGAAATATAGGATGGGGGACACGTGGCTGGATGGCAGTACGTGTGAAAGGGATCTAGGAGTCTTAATAGACCACGAGCTGAACATGAGTCAGCAGTGTGATGCAGCAGCCAAGAAAGCCAATGCAATTCTCGGCTGCATCAATAGGAGTATGGTGTCTAGATCGAGGGAGGTACTGGTACCACTCTACTCTGCTTTGGTTAGACCTCATCTTGAATACTGTGTCCAGTTCTGGGCACCCCAATTCAAGAAGGACATGGTCAAGCTGGAGCAGGTCCAGAGGAGGGCGACCAAAATGGTGAAGGGCCTGGAAGCCAAGCCTTATGAGGATAGACTTAGAGAGCTGGGTATGTTCAGTCTGCAGAAGAGAAGGTTAAGAGGGGACATGATAGCTATGTTTAAATATTTGAAGGGATGCCATGTAGAGGAGGGAGACGGCTTGTTTTCTGCCGTTCCAGAGACCAGGACAAGGAGCAATGGATTCAAGCTGCAGGAAAGGAGATTCCAACTGAACCTCAGGAAGAACTTCCTGACGGTCAGGGCTGTCCGGCAGTGGAATATGCTGCCTCGGAGTGTGGTGGGGTCTCCTTCTTTGGAGGTTTTTAAGCAGAGGCTGGATGGCCATCTGTTGGGAGTGCTTTGAGGGTATTCCTGCATGGTAGGGGGTTGGACTGGATGGCCCGTGTGGTCTCTTCCAACTCTACATTTCTATGATTCTATGATTCTAACAGCAACATATTGCATCACATTTGTCCACCATTTTTCCAAAGACTTCAGTGCACACTAATCATTTTCTCATGCTGATGATAAAGCAGCATCTCACTGCCTCCACTAGGGGGGATCTGGGGCTGACATTCTGCTGCTGGAGCTGTTTCCCGTAGAGAAGGGGTGAGATTCCTCTTTCCCCTGAAGTCCCCATGTACCTTCAAAACTGGACCCAGAGGAAACCCAGTGGAACAGCTGTTTAGATGATGCACAAGGCTGTGGGGCAGAAGGGAAGTGAAGAAACTGACATAATCTTATTACGATGCTGGGCTTGATATTGGTCACTTTGTTTTACATCTAAATCCTGTAACTTCTTTCTGTTATATATACACTGGCTGAATAGCAGAAACAATTAAAGCAGTATTCTTGCAGGAGTTTAGTCAGTGTAAATAAAGAAAAGTTGCAGGTGTAGCTCTGCTGTCCACAAAACAAAACAATATCCCAATTCCATTTTTGTGGTGATAACTGTAGATGGACAGCCAAAAAGGTGCAAATACGTCTCCTTAGCTTCCAAAGCTCTGAGGCTTCCTCATTAGACAAAGATGGTAAAACAAAAGACAGGGAAATAAAATGACAGTATTGTGGTCTCTGAAGCAATTTCCGCACTAGACTGTAATAGCGCTATGATTCCACTTTCAACATCCTATGGAACCCTGGGGTTTGCAGTTTTGGGAGGGGCCCACCAGCCCCTCCCGAAACTGCAAACCCCAGGATTCCATAGGATGCTGAAAGTGGAATCATAGCGCTATAACAGTCTAGTGCGGAAATGGCCTGAGTCTACCTTGTTGCTTTGAAGAGTTACAGGAAGTATGTGTAGACAGAGTTAATGTCGCTTGCAAGAAAAAACAAAGGTTCTCTCCTGGGTGTATGTATGTGTGTGTGTGAGTGTTTTAAGGATGGAGATCACAGTTTACTGAAGTATTTTGGCTTAGCCAAGAATGTTTCACTTGCCTTTCCACATGGGTGCAATGGAAACTACATTCCTTCATGAATGTAAAAGGAACTGTTATGAGTTCTCGGTAGTGTGCATATACCAAACATATGGTTAACACACAATACACGTAATATATTAGTGATATGATTCTATCCAGATACCTTCAGTTTCTCTCACTTTTTAATACTTTTAACCTCTTGTTCTTTATTAAACCTATTGAAGGCACATCTTTTAGACTAAAAGAAATTCCCTTTTTTGTCATTTGCCTTAAAACAGATACCTAATGAATTTTGTATGGTTGCGGGGGGGGGGGGGGGACATTCCTCTGCTGTTCACTTCAATTTTGGTAATCTTAACTGTATATATAATTAATATAACATACAGTTATATTTAACATAATATATAGTTGTGTTATATATATGTGCACACATATATGTTTTCACATATGCGAATATGAATAATCTTTTAACAACAACTAACATTTTTAAAGAAACCATGCAATACAGTTTGCTGTTCCTCAGTGCTTCTCTCCATAGCTGAGAAACTACTTTTATTAACAAGACAGTGTTGAGAATTTGAGTCTGCTGAAGAACTGCTGTAGAGGATTCCCAGTACTCTCCTCGTAACCCCACTAGCACTTTATCCAATCTTGCTGAATTTACAAAATGTTAAGCTGAAAAATACCTACATTCATTTCTAACCAATGTGCCGTCATGCTCAGACTGATTTTGCACTCCTTCAAACACATACCTTAAGACTACATTTATGTTATCTTTTTGTGAGCTCAGACAGTGAGCTTAATTAATCCTCAGGAAATGTTCATTCATTTAATGAAGCATAAAGATGATTAAAGTGCCAGTGTGACCTATGTCCATGCTGGTTTATTAATCCTCCAGTACGATCCACTCTTACCTAGGAACAATTCCTATTGAAGTTTAATAGGTCTAAATGCAAAGCAGATAAGCACAGAATTGCTTAACAATGAGGTGGAGGGCATGAACAATAAATGCCTCCTCAAGAATAGATGAGGTTCTGCTAATGTCCAAGAAAGTTTTTTTGTGTGTGTGTAAGTCTTCACTGGATCCTTCTAATTACAGTCACAATCACCCAATGTTTGGAAATATCCAATTGCACATAATCAGTTACTTGTAATCAATTGCTTTTCACAAAACACTGAGGCATATGCAAATTATATTACAATTCTAATATAATGTCAGATTGCTTCACTTGTTTTACAATATTATTATGACACATTACAGAAAGTGTGCTGCCTCACTGTTGTTGCTGTGTGCCTTCACGTTGTTTCTGATTTATGGTGACTCAAAAGCAAATCTGTTCCAGGGTTTTCTCAGCAAGATTTGTTCAGAGGGGGTTTGCCTCTGCCTATTTTTGAGGCTGAGAGACTGTAACTCACTCAAGGTCACCCCATGGTCTTCCATGACTGAGCAGGGATTTGAACCCTGGTCTCCAGAGTCATAGTCGAATGTTCAAACCACTATACCATGCTGGCTACTTGCTACTGAGGTCTATTTTGTATCACAGACCAGTGATCTGGATGGGTTGTAAAAACCTAAAAAGCAATTGAAAAACAAAAGAAATAGTGAAGGTATAACTTACTTCCAAATTTCCATGTGTAATTACTTTGGGGAACTGAGGCCATTTCTGCACTACACGGTTATAGTGTTTCTATTCCACTTTCAACATCCTGCGCCACCAGAGCTCTGGAGGCACAGTGGTTAAGTGCTGGTACTGCAGGCACAACGTTGTGAGTTTGATCCTGCAGGGCTCCAGGTTGACTCAGACTTCCATCCTTCCGTAGGTCAGTAAAATGAGTACCCAGTTTGTTGGGGGCAATTAGCTAAAACTCATTGTAAACAGCCTAGGGAGTGCTTTGCACTGATAAGTGGTATAGAAATGTAACTGCTAACTGCTATTGCTATCCCATGGAATCTTGGGGTTTGTAGTATTGGGAGGGGCATTTAGAATTCTCAGCCAGAGAATTCTTTGGCCTCAGTAGACTACAAACCCCAGAATTCCACAGGATGTTAAAAGTGGAATAATAGCACTATAATCATGTAGTGCGGAAATGGCCTGAGACTGTAACATTAATTTTGAACAATAATGTTCCAAGCTCTGTTTCCCTTTGTGTCAAACAAAAAAAAATTGGACAAGGTCTTGGAGCACATGTTTCTGAACCAGTTCTGGATATTTTTGCTTTTTGAAGTATATAAGGACATGATTATTTAGCTCTCTTCAGGCTGTCTTCTTGCAGAGTTTGGGAACTAAAACTGTCTTGGGCTCCTTTCACACTACAGAATTATAGCACTATTATTCCACTTTAACTGCCAGGGCAACATCCTGCGGAATCCTGGGGCTTTTAATCTGGTGGTACACTAGAAGAGCTCCATGGGTGAGAATTGGTCCAGAACATGGCGGTGGGGGGAATAGCAGCGGCCAGCTGGTAGCTACTAAGAGGAGTTTTTGTCATTGGAAAAACAACAGCTGCAGCTTTCCTAGAGTTAATCACAGGTCAGCAGAAATATGTTAAAAAAACTACTTCTCTGTTCTACCTAAATTGTGAACATGTCCCTCCACCATTTTTGAGAGGAGAATTTTTCTTAGCATTTATATGGATTCTTTGAGCATTTAGGAAAACGCTGTATAAATATTTGTTCTTAAGACTGGACAAGGGAGTATTCAGCTTACTTCTAGTTCTTTGGGTCATTTTTAATTCTGTAGAACATTTTAAGATCCACTTGCCTGTGAACTAGTGCTTCTGTCCTGGAAACTGATGGTTTAAATTGGATTTTTTTTTTTTTTGATCTTCCAAGTTTCTTATAATTGTTTCCTCAGTGTTTCAGCATGACTGTGTTGCAATGCAGACAGGTGCTGTAAAAATGATTTGCAGTGTAGCACACAAATTACCTCAAAACTTAGCTGCCACTAAAATAGCCACTTTACTGTTGTGGCAATAGAGAATAAATTGTTTAGAAACAGAAAGAAGACAGCAACAACCTCATGAAAGTGGGAAAGGGTGCTGCAAAGAGATGGAAAATATTGTTATTTGCCCTGGAACCTAACAATATAATGAGGTTCCAAAATATAAAAGATAAAATTAAATGGATCCAAGGTGGATACTAAAGAAATGGATTTGCACTTTACTGCTTATTTTGATGCTGGATCTGAAACAGCAGGATGTGAAAACCAATGAATTGCACATCTCATTATTATTTATTGGGCTGTTTGTGTATATTTGAATCAGACCAGAATACCGTGTCGTTCTATACATTGCTGGCTTCAAAGTACGCTCAGAGAATATTAATATAGTTCACTGAGAATATGACAACCAAATGTGAAGAATTTGGTTCGGATAAGAGCATGACCAAACATTTAATATAATAATATCCAATGAATAAGCAGCTGGGTATTTCTTTGAATAAGGCACATTTGCAGGGCCTGTGTCAGGAGTCAGAATCACTAGGCACCTATGCTTCACCTATGCAGATAAACTGAAATGTACATAGACTTGAACAGAATTGTAGTGTCAAATAAGGAAATACAGTAGTCCCCCTTTATCTGTGGTTTCACTTTCCATGGTTTCAGTTACCCAAAATTAATCTCTTTTCTCACAGACTTGCCTTCTCCCCTCCCTCCCTGTGCCCTAATCCATCTTCCAGTGTCCAGGCAACAGCACCCACATAGCCTGCTCTGGGCCCCCCCCGCCCATGTGTCCATTCACCCCCTACTTTAACTGCTCCTCCACAAACATCCCCACAGGAAGTGGTTCTGGTATCACCAGAAATAGCCCTCTATCTTTTCAGGGACCATAGAGAGGCTTCATACTATTCAGTAGAACAGGGTTCTATACTATCTGTAGTCTCAGGCATCCATGAGGATCTTGGAACATATCCCCTGTGGACAAGGGGAGAATACTGTACTGGTGTGATAAAAATAAGGTAGATTCACAGGGCTTCAAGACAGGGAAACAGACCAAAATGCAAATGTTGCCCTTGCTCAAGCTAGCGCATACAAAGGCATAGTGAACAATTCTGGGAGACCAGGGGCAGCATCAGCATCCCAGGGGATCTTGGAGGTCTGTGTCCCATTCACACCCCTTGAAAAGTATTTTTTGCCTCAAATGCCCTCAAACATCCTCTAGGAGCTTGGGAACATTTTTGCCTTTTGCAGGGGAGGGTGGATGGTGCAGAGCTGCTGCATTGTAGGCATTGGAGACCCTTTTCTTTTTATTTTTTATTTTGGAAATAGGGAGTCAATTCCTGTTTACTTTCTGTTTTAGAAAACAGCCCTGGGAGCCACAAAAATTGCCTTGGCAGTCATTTGCCCACCCTGGCAACTGACAGTGAGAATGGCAAGATAGAAAAGATTATTAGACGAAAAAGAGAAGCAAGAGAGTAGATACTACCTCTTCCAAGGTGAAAGAGGTGGAAAGAGACTGACTCATCTCCATCCGTCTGCTGCAAACTTGCCCTTGGTACTGAAACCTTAGGAATTGTGTGGTTATTCCATATAAGCTACTAATGGGCAACAGTGATACAACATTTAGAGACATATCTGCTAAGAACAACAAAGGAAAGGCTGTGTTAGGCCAAAGTTTCCCCTTGCACTCTATAGGCCACAGACTTTTTTTTTAAAAGACCCTTGGATTCACCTCAAAACTTTTGAAAATGAAAAACAGAATGTAACGGTAAGAACAAAGAAAGGGCCATTTCTTGCTGAGCAAAGGACAAATGAGCAAATATTTGACTTTTAAGAATCTGATCATAAATGCTCAGTGTATTGGGAGAATGCCTCCTTTCATAAAAGAAACCCATATTGATATAACTATAAGCAATACGATTGGATTTTTCTACCATGAGTGCTGTGTGTGAAAGAGTACAGGGTGCAAATAAGGATTATGCATACCTTTCAACTGCCTCAATTTGGCAGAGACAGTTCTCTGTTGTCCCACTTTTTTAACTGCTTTTAAAATGTCCTAATTTCTCTCTCTTCTCACTTCCCCTTTTTGCCCACAGTTTACTGCAATTGCTGCAAACTGAGTTCAAAGTAGTTCTCATTCAATATACTTGGCAGGAGTGAGAAGACTGAAGAGGTCAGAATCTTGTCTTTCCCTGCAGATTCAGGCAAAAACAAACTGCTGCAGACTCTCCTAGCCTGTGTGTTCTTCCTCATTAATAACTTTTGCCATCTTGACCACACTCTGACATTATTTACCACATGTTTCCCAGTTTTCATCTGTGAAATGTTGGAAGGTATGAATCATGTATCTCTTTCAAGTGTATAGCTCTTAACCTTCATGGATTCCAACATATTCAATTTATTCAGTTAATTTATTAAATTTATTGTTGTCTTGGATCCCATATGAGACAAAGTCAATATATAAACAAAGTAAGTAAGTAAGTAATTAAGTAAATAAATAAATAAATAAATATTATTTTTCTATTGGGTTTCCTGTTTGTGCTTCTGTCAATCCCATTACCATCACAGGCATGTTTGCTAGAAAAGTGAGAAGTGGCCTTTTTCATGGTGGCTTCTGCATTCTGACTCCCTCTCCTTCATCCTTTACTTTCCTCAGAAGGCATTTGGGAACTGATCATTTTATATATATTTTTCTGTTTTAGTGCTGTACAGTTTTTAATTTAGAGTCCAACATTAATGTTTAAGTGTGTTATATGGTATTAATTCTATAGCAAGTTTAATAGTATTTTAATCTGAACTTTTTAAAGTTTTTAGCTATATGTGATTATACTTTGGGCAGTTTTATATCAGCTTGTGTTTTCCGGAAACATGGAGATCATCAAGAACTTAGAAAGGGCAGTGGAGATCGCTCAGTGGATGCCAATTGTAAATTCTAAGACTTTTGCCATCTCCCCGCTCCCCAGAATGTCTTGCCAAGGTCCAACAGCTCCTAATTTAGTCCTAAATTCAATAGCGTGAAACACTGAACAATAATAGCAGCAAGTCAGTATTAGTAGCAGAGTAGTTAGAAAGAGACAGGGAGCAGGCAAAATGGAGAGGGAGAGAACTGCAGTGGACTCTAAAGAAGACCACAGAAACCCCTGGAGGCAAGGTTTTCCAATTGGGTTGTCTTCCTATACTGGGGTGCAACCCCTGAATGCCACTTTTGCAAGCCTTTCACCAGTCCCACAATCCCCCACCCAATTTTTTTAAAAATGCAGTTTTCAGGCAATTTTAGAACCCTCCTCCAGTACCTCCATTTCCCCTCCAGAGCAGTAGCAGGAAGTGATGTTTTCGACACAGTTGCCCATCCCTTTTCTATACTGTTCTAATAATCCAGAATATTATGTTCCCATCAGCTTTGTCATTAGAAAATCTCTGTCCTGTATTTGAAGTAAGCTAGCTATTCTCTAATAATAACACACACCAATATGTTCCAACAATTGTGATATCACCCACTGTTATATGTAAACTTCCACTTTGTTTTAAGTTCATGTATCCTGTTTACTTCTCCTACCATATATGTGTTTCAAAACCAGCGATTGTTCTTTTTTAGCCTTGCATGAATTTATTCATTGATGATTGTTGCCCAGATATTCCACTTTCCAGTTACAGTTCACTTCATAGTTAATTTCTTTTTCTAATGCAGACTCCACATATTATTTGGGAAACACATATTTTCCCATTTTGGGACACGCCACAAAGTGTTGCAATCAATATTCCATAGATACTTTAAAACACTTTTAAAAACCAGCAGAACTTTATGCTCTATGTTACAATGTTTTCAAGGATACCTCTTAAAAACATAGTGTCCTTAAATCAGTTGATAGTCCCAACTGGAATAGACCCATTCCACTAAAGAAAACTTGATGAATCAACATTTCTGTAAATACCATTGATACAATGAGTTTGCTCTAACAATTGGATTTAGGCTAATGTACCCAACAATTGTGGATATAGGTATGCATCCATTCACTGAAGTCCAGGCAGAGAATTGAATCAGTGTTCAAAAAGTCAATAGGATTGACTTTTTTTCTATTTATTTATAGAGAAACAGGAAACATTTCAAGCCCTGTGTGGATATTTTAACAGCTTACACTCTACAAAGTGTTCATGAAGGAAACTGAGCTACCAGATTCTTCTAGGCTGGTCAGGATATTGATGTTTGACACACAGAATAAATATGTACCAATACTTCATGAATTACCTCTATGAGAGAAGAGGATCCTCTGGTTTTCCATGTAAGTGATTTATGGTGCTGACTGTGTTTATTTTAAACCAATAGTTAATGCTACCTGCATAGCAAGAAATATATGGGCTTGAAATCTGTATATACAGCTGTTACCTTGCTGCTAGTGCTGTTATTTCACTGCAAAGGAACTTAACAGCTGCTGCAGGAAGCCAGTTTTTGCTTCGAAAAATATTTAACTCTTTGCTTACTGTTTTTGACAAAACATCATTTTTGATTTTGAACCATACTTTAGCATTTCTTCAAAAGGTGAAACTATATCCTGCAAGAACTTTGAGTTCCCTTAGATAAGAAAATGTTTTTAACTGTGTGTGTTGGGGGCAAGTACATGTTTGGAGAATATATTCTTAGTATAAATGATCACTTTAGGGAATGTTTGTTCAGTAACAGCAAGTGAAAACAGTGTCTTGAAAGAGATGTCAGTGCAGTGCTCAATTGTATTCAACCATAGGAACAGTTTTAGCCATGCACAACAACTTTTGTCACAGGATGAAGTCTTACATCAAAAGACACACCCAATCAGCTCAATATTTACATACATGTTCATGAGTGTCAACAAAATGTGCAAAAGGCTACTTTGCTTGTGTCTCTTTTGCTGGTTCAGGGTGATAGGCTATCCAAATGCACTTATGAAAAATGTTTCTAGCGGCACTGCTGCACAGTCACTGCCTTCAGCTGTAAATCACCGCAGTCTATAACAAATGATGCACTGTTGGGTGACAAAATGGGATTTGGTTTCTTGCAAAGACCTTGGCATTCTTTTCTAGATTTATCAGTGAAAAGAAACAAGAGGAAGTTTGGTTATCAGGGCAAAAAGAATTTGAAATAGGCAAACAAAAAGGCATTCTTCCCCTTGCCTCAAAAAATAGATTTTCCTTTGTGCTTGAGTCATTTTTGTTTCCATTGCTGTCAAGGAATAGTAAGCTTCCACTTTTGTTGTTCCTCTATTTCTATAGATGTTCCATGTCTTCATATTTTTTTCTCCAATAGTGCGAATATTGATGTTTTGCTTTTGCAGTCAACTGCAGTTGCTAGACCAACTGAATCAACCATGAATGGTATCAAATGGAAGCCTACCTGAGATTTAAGACATTTTGGAGAAATCCTACCTTCACACCCACCACCTCCTCAGGAATATTTGATGGATGTGAGGAAAAGGGACTTTTTGTTGGTTGCTCCCAGACTTTGGAACTTCCTCTCTAGGGTGGCTAGATGGCTCTCTCCATACCTTCCTTCCAAGTAAAAAATTTGCTGTTTCATCAGGCTTTCAGGAACTGACTTCAATGGGCTTTTAATATTTAGAGTCAGCATGGTGTAGTGGTTTGAGCATTGGATTACAACCCTGGAGATCAGAGTTCAATTTTCAGCTTAGCCACGGAAATGCACTGGGTGATCTGGGATGTGTCATACACACATAGCCCCAGAAAACCCCATGATAGGTTCACCTTAGGGTCACAATAAGTTGGAAATGACTTGAAGGCATACAACAGCAGTGGCAACAACAAAGCTGCCTTGAGTGTCAACATTGGAGAAAAGTGAGGTGATGATGAGAGGAGGAGGAGGAGGATATCTGTTGGCAATTCAAAACATTTGAATAGAATCACCTTAGATGGGATCACAATAGCACAATGACAAAAAGCAACACTACACATACATTATCTGATGATCCCTCACTAATTCCTAGATTCCTGGATGGAACTGAATCATTGATGGTCTGAAACACCCAATGTTAACACCTAGTAGACGGTGAAACCAAGGAGCAGCAGGAGGAGGTTACCCTAAGAGGTGGGGGACTTTGAAGTCTACCAGTAATGCCAATGTCTCCTTAGAATTTGGGGGATTCTAGCTCAAAGGAGGCCTGTGAGAGGAGGGTAACAGAAGGATCTTTTCAACTGTGTACACCAGTACAAACTGTGAGAGGATTCCAGTTAAAAGTTACCTAAACAAAATATTTTATTTGGAATTAACAAACACACACAAAGTCAGACACTCTTGAGGACCATAGAAGGCTATCGGAAAGTGAGGCAAGAAAGGTTGGGTACAGAGAGAGAGGGGGTGGAAAGGATGACAGTTACCAGTCTTGAAGCAGAAGGCTGAAGCAGAGTGGCTCAGACAGCTGCCTGAGAGTAGCAAGAATGAACAGAGGTCTGCGCACCAAGTATTATTTCCAAGTACTACAATTTCCTGGGGCTGGGGCTGGGGCTGGGGCTGGGGCTGGGGCTTATATACTCTATTTCCTCCTTGAGAGAGGGTACATGGACAAAGCAGTAATGGCTTTCCCATGGGATTGACAAAGGAGTCTGTAATGGGCTGATTGCCTTTACTCTAGGGGGCAACACATTGCTGGGAGTCATGACAGTCTCTTTATGGGAAGGTCTCCATAGGATAATCTCACAGTAGGGTCCCTGATTGTTTTACTTGGGCAGTTTTGCTTTCTATTGTTTTCAAGAGTGCTCGTAGTTTATAGTTTTGAAAGGATTATCACAAGCCCATTGGCATCAGGCTTTCTTGCCTAATCCTCTTTGATCTTAGGACCTGATCATGTCTTGGGTCATCCTGACTCAGCAACCTGCCAGTGTGCTTTCAGATATATTTTTCAGCCATAAATATGTCCAATTATGAAAATAGCATATCCCACACAATAGAGTATATTGTGTGGTAATAAGGAGGAAGAAGAGGAGAAGGGGGGGGGGAGGTGGTAGTCCTCATCAAATGTTAGCCCTATTGATAAATGTATAAATCCCATTGATTTCAATGGGAGATCCTACTCTGGTCTGGACTAGCAATGACACATAGATGTAAATCAAATAGTCAGATATGTGTTTCTGGGTAATCAGATAAATTAGAAAACAAAACGGAATAGAGCTTTGGAAGATGACTTAAAATTAACATTTTATGTAGATATTTAATGTAAATGTATGTTAACCAAATATTTCCCCTCCTAAAACTGGCAGGTTTTGATTTATTGTGTTTATTACTAGTGCTCCAACAACTTTGCAAGCAGTGTTCCAACTATTTTTAGCATATCGTTTTCACATTTAACTGGCCCTTATGCTTTCATATATAACAGTTTTGTGAATTATGAGCAAAAGTTGACAGGACTGCAGAGTGCAATTGGGTTGTACTTGGAGTTTCTTCACATGAACTAATAAGGTCTTTTAAGAAATGACAATTATGCTGTCAATGGGAGCATTCAAAGTAATCTTGGTGCAACTTAAATCTGTCTATTCATAGAGATTCCCTGTCACACCACAGCTAATTTGTTCTATTATAAGATGAACAAGGTTTTAACTCTTACTAGGAGGTGAAATGCATACAGCAGCGTTTTGTAAGAAGGTAGCGGCTGACGAAATGAATTTTTCATTCTCAAAGCCCTTTTGATTTATGGTTTAATAGTGAAAATATGTGTCCTTGGCCTGCTTTTTTGTTGGGGTAGTGGTGGAATTGGTCCTGCCTTTACCCCAAAGCTCTCCCAAACTCAGGGGTACAACAACAGGTAGGAAGAGTGAGAGGACTGCCCCAAAATAAAAGTTGCCTACTGGAATTGTCCCTCAGTTTCCAAATTCTCATCACTGTAGTAACTTAAAACTTTAGTTGAGTACTTAGAGATACATTCTAGGCACCCAAAGAAGCAAGCAATGTCATCAAGGGAACTTCTCTGCAGACACAGAAAATGTAAGAGTTCTGGGTGCAAAAAATTTTCAATGTTTCACTCTCTAGAAGCTAGAAATTTAGAGACAAAAGGAAAATTCAATTTGGGGGAAGGAATAATGTCCTCATTTTGCCCCCCCTCATAGTGATATCCCTCCCCACACCTTCCTTTTTGTGTGTGATGGTCTCTTTCTCCCTCTCTCTAAGGCCTAAATACCCTGAAGACACCAGATCCTATCCGATCTTGAAAGCTAAGCAGTATCAGTCCTGGTTAGTACTTAGATGGTAGACTGTCAATGAATACCAGCTGCTGGAATCTGTATTTCAGAGGAAGGAAGTGGGAAAACCACCTCTGAGGATTCCTTGCCTAAGAAAACTATGAGATTCATGGGGTTGCCCTAAGTCAACAGGTGACTCTCCCTCTTACACTTTCCTCTCCCCTCACTTCAGCCTATATCAGCTTTGTCTGAATTAGAAACCCATTTGTCTCACTTGCCCCAGTGTTATTTCTTTTCTGCCATCCTTCACTCCCCTTCCTCCTTGCTCCCTTCTTCTGTCTCACTAGTCTTTCTCTCCCACCTCCAAGGTCCCTGAAATCTCTTCCCTGGTTGTCATATTCTAGTGCCACAAATCCAGGAAGACATATTTGATTATTATTGTGATAGAACCCTTCTCAAAGCTGATCCTACAGTTGTAGCCCTTGGGTTCCAGTCACACACCTTGCCCTTTGATCCCTCCATGGATCAATGGGCTTCAATAAGGCTGCTATACTGGATAAGAGGACATAGGTGTTGTTTGGTAAAGTGTGGTAAAGTGTAATCAGTTCTCCCTTTCACTTCTTAAATGAAACACGTTTGTAAAAAATATAAACAATAAATATTTATTATATAACAAATAAAATAAACATTTACACCTTATGCCAATTTCATACATAATGAACACAGTAACCCTTCTGTTTCAAGTCATGTAACACTTGTCCTCAACTATCTCCACATTCCCATCCCCCCAATCCAATTCAGATCTACTTCATTTGCCTCCTCCTAATTAGCTCTCACACTCTCTGACTTCCTAACTCTATTTCATCCTACCTCCTATCCAACTCTAACAGACAAGCCTCTAGGTTATATCCCCCGTAGGTCGTACTTCACAGCATTTCAAAGGCTATGACTGGCTAGCTCTAACCAGGCTTGCCTAGTTTCTCACTTCAGTTATGCAAATTATTTGCTCAATATGCAAATCGTGCAGTGGATAACAACTCCCATCCTCTAATTTCCCTGCTCAGAAGCACCATTCAACATCGTTTTACTGACTCAAACAGATGGTTGGGTTTTCTTAAGCCTTTAAGTTTCTGTTTTATCTTTGCATGCAGTACAGGAATGTGCAAGATGTTTTAAGCACCCATGACTGTTTCTCTTTACCATCATTTAGCAGATTTTCAGTATGTTTTATCTCGCAGAACTTCTATGCCTTTAATGGCTGCAGGAGAGGCGTATACTACATAGACATAAGATTTCAAAGAACCAAATTTCACAAAGTTTGGTACCCTTCTTGAGGCATCTAAAAATCATATGACTGTGCCTGTTCAGCTTCCTGCCCACATAGAATCATAGAATCATAGAAATGTAGAGTTGGAAGAGACCACATGGGCCGTCCAGTCCAACCCCCTGCCATGCAGGAACACCCTCAAAGCACTCCCGACAGATGGCCATCCAGCCTCTGCTTAAAAACCTCCAAAGAAGGAGACTCCACCACACTCCGAGGCAGCATATTCCACTGCCGGACAGCCCTGACTGTCAGGAAGTTCTTCCTGAGGTTCAGGTGGAATCTCCTTTCCACTGTCTGCAAAATGAGAACAATCATACAGCCCTGATACAGGCCATTTCCACCCTACACTGTTATAGTGCTATTATTCCACTTTCAACATCCTGTGGAATTTTGGGCGTTTACTAAGGCCAAAGAGCTCTCTGGCTGAGAATTCTAAATAACACTCCTTAAACTGCAAACCCCAGGATTCCATAGGAGGTTGAAAGCACAATAATAGCACTATAACAGTGTAGTGCAAAAAGGCCCACAGAGTTAGGGATGCATTATGGACTATTGAGGTAATGCAGTAACATTGCTTTGTATGAAAAAAATATTAAACGCCAAATAACAGTGCTACTAGATGTGGAGATGATGGTGGAGATGATAATAATGATGATAGAGAAATAAATATTATTGGATCCAATCTCACTTATTCCTAAATGGATATAGGATGGATTGCCTGGAAGACAAAGTCACTCTGAAAGAGCATCTTCACTCCCACACTCCATTTTCCTTTCCTTTTCTCAATTTCTCTGTCTCTGTCTCAAATCTGTTATTATTTTGTGCCCTCAAGTTATTTCTGACTTATGGCATTTCTGACCTGTTGGTAATCCTATGGCAATTGCATCACAGGATTCCCTTTTCAAAATTTGTTGGGTGTGTGTGTGTCTGCCATTGTCTTGCTTTGAGGCTGAAAGGACATCACCAGTAAGTTTCCAAGGTTGAGTAGGGATCTGGGTTTCTGGGTTTCTAGTCCAACACTCAAAATGGTACATCTTGCTGTCCTAAGTATACAAACATTAACACCCTCCTCTCAGTGCAGGCAAAAGGTAGTTATAAAGCATAACTAAGGAAACATGAAGCATATACTCTGCAACAGAAATTCTTATTTTCAAGCTCAGTTTATACACATACACATGCATACCCACATTATATATTGATACATTTCAATAAAGGACAATCAAGGCTCACCAGGCAGCTGGGTTA
Source organism: Cyclura pinguis (assembly GCA_030412105.1). Taxonomy (NCBI): domain Eukaryota; kingdom Metazoa; phylum Chordata; class Lepidosauria; order Squamata; family Iguanidae; genus Cyclura; species Cyclura pinguis. The sequence continues at coordinate 206,132,334 of CM059601.1, read as the reverse complement.
CACAGCAGCTGGAATTGTGTTGTCTCATCAATGGAAAGACCAGAAATGGAGGTTTCTTTCAGAGTTCTCCCCAGCCCCAGCCGAACCAGCTGCAAGCATTTGGACCTTATTTCAAGTCTTCCTGGTCTTGAGGAGACACCTTAATGTTGAGGAACCCATTACTTATGAGGAGGACTCTTACTGTAGAGGCGTCTAATGTCTGTCATGCCCAGTGACCTCAGCATTATTTTAGATTTGTCATGTTAGTAGCCTGATCTTGCTTAAATGAAAACATGACAATATATTTGCAATTGATCCATATTGATTTCCTTTGTTGGTTCAGGACAGCAGTCTACAAGAAGTGTCTTGAAAATGGAATGTCCCACATCATGAGAGCAAATGAGAAGCAGTAGCAGGAAAGTCTCCTTTTGGCTCAGAAATTGCCAGGGGAAGAAAAAGGAGGCAAGTGAAAATTTGGAAACAATTCCATTGACTCACTGCTCTTCCTGAGATCTAAAGAAGCAAAAGTTCTTGTAATATTGTTCCTCAAGTGCTGCCAGTTGTTGTCTGTATCTACTTTTCACATTCCTTTTGGAAACTGTTTATAGTGATCTATTTGATCTACGCTAAAGCTTTTTCAAAGGTTATTATAAGGAGAAAAAAAACCTAGGGCATGTTTTGTTGAGGTGATCCTATGATCTGAAGGTCAAATTTTCTCTGCTGTGATTTTTGTTTTGTTTTTTAAAAAAAGTCATAGAGTTATAGTACAAAAGTGCCACTTAATTGGTGCCCTAAAACTCTTTTAAAAAAACTATTGTGAAAAAATATTAGAATACACTAAATATCTTAGAATACTATGGGAGACATAAGAATAAGAAATTGTGGCTAATGTTCTTAGATGCTGAAAAGGCATGTGACAATGACAATTGGCAGTTCATGATGGAAGTTCTATAAGAATGAATCTGGGCTCAAACCTTTGCAATTGGATTAAGGATCGATATACTTTTAAGATCAGGAAATAATCATATTATCACTAAAATTTATAATTTACCATTGAAATGAGAATTAGAGCAAGAAGTAGTCAAAAACTGCATGAATAAATGGGTGCAGAATATCAACTGTCAACTGCAATTAGATCACTGGACAACTACATGGGGAAGATGTCACTAGATCTTATGATCTACAAGAAAACTACTATAAAATGCTAAACAGATAGCATCTGACACCAGAGAAATTAGCAAATATGTATGAAGGCTACAATGACAGAAGCTGGAATTGTTAAAAAAGGGGAGCTTTTTCGTATCTGGTGGCAATGTGATAAAGTTAGGAAATTTTGATTGAAAATTCATAGTGAGATTGCTAAAGTAACAATTTCTCATGAAACCAATTAAATATGGTAAATTAAATATGCTAAAGGTGATGGAGTGCTACATATAAAGGAAATACTGGAAAATATTGTTATGTATAACTATCACAGCAAGGATTATATGCAAAAAAAGAAAAAAAGATATTAAGATACCTGATGTGGAAGAGTGGCTTCTGAAATTATATGAAATGATGGAAATGGAAAAGCTGACTATGCTATTGAAGGATAAAACTATAGATAACTTTAAGGATCTTATCTTTGAAAGAGAAATGAGGGCAGAGCTGTGATAAGCATATAGACCTGTTGATGAGGGTGGTTATATAGTAATCACTGACATATTCCACCCTCTATAGATATAAGCAATCTAGATAAAGGTCAAGGTACTTAATAAGGAAAGCGTGAAATATTGACAAGTGATTTCACCGAGGAGTAATAACTAGAATCGTATTGGATGAAAATATAAATGATGTGTTCACTTTTTAGAAATGGTGTGTCTAATATTTAGATAGATAACTAGATATTTAATATTAAAATAGTAACTTCAGAATAGGATTAATAGATTAATGGGGTAAGATAACAGTAAAGAGAAAGAAGGTTAGTATTAGATGATAAGTTTCTTTCCGAATAATTATTTTTGCAATTTTTTATTATCATGAAAACAAATATTTTTTAAAAAAAATTTAAAAGAGAGGAGAAGAAAAGGGAACATGTTGTTCCTATATGCTGTAGAAAGTAAAGGCACAAAATGTTGCAGTTGGTTCCAGAAGTTGCTATAAAATAGTCTGGGACAGCAGAAATGTTGTTTGAATATTTATTTATTATTTATTTATTTATTTAAGATGATTAGATTAGCAACAAATACTGCAACAACCTAACACTTTTGTGTCATCTGATGAAGCTCAACATGTGAGTGGCTGTCTATTAATAGCCTTCTACCATTTCGAGTACCTATTTTAATTTGTGGAATGAGTCTACATATTATGGACATCATACGGGAGACACCGGGAATATAATGACTTATCCCTCAGTCAACACACAATGACAGCCACCATTATCTAGTTCCTTGTTACACAGAGCATTTTCTCTCCCTACCATAACTGTTCCACTTGCTACTGTGGCAGCAAAACAAATATTTCTTGTAGAAAGAAGCTAGGAAAAGGTCCACAGTGGGAGCAAAGTTGCGTGTAGAGGTTATGGCTAACACAACCCTTAAAAGTGGTTGTATTATATTATTTCATGTTGGGAACCTCTCAGGACCCAGCAGTGTTTGCATATGCTTGGGTTTGGACATGTTTACTTTGGTCATACTTGTAGGAAATACCACTTTCAGTCCTTCCCAGAGTCTTCATTTGATAAATTTTGGAGTTACAAATCAAAACATTTTGTTCGGATTACATGCACATGAATCCAAAAACACATGCAGTGTACAGTCTGCCATTCAGCTCCCTGCACTTGCTGAAGCAGATTTAGTGCTACCAATAATCTATTGTAAAATACTTGCATTTTTCAAGTTTGTAAGTCCTCAAAAGAGTTAATACCTTTTTAGCTTTCAAATCATTGCCAGATAGACTAATGGCAAATAAATGTGTGCAGAATAAGGTGAATGGAACAGAGCATTTCGCTGCATGAAACATCATGTGTGTTTATATTTAGTGCATGTATATCTCATCTTTCTTTTATCTTTGAACTCATAGTAGTGCACATGGGGTTTCCAGATGGTCTCCCATTCAGGAATTCCCATTCAGATGCTTAGCTCCAGAAAGGTGACTAGTTCAGCTACCCTAGTGATTAAGTGTTGCTCAATACTATCACTTAGATGCTAGCAATATCTCCCTATTCTCATCTATGACATATTGGATGTAATGCAAAGTATTCTTTCTGTGATGCCTTCCTTGAGAAATCTACACGATCAGCTATACTGATCTATTTAACAGAGTTGGGATAAATGGCATGCCTTGGGACATCTCTCCACAAGCATCTCAGTGGCTAAACTAGTGGCATTCATTCAATATATGCTATCCTATCAACAGATATATGTCCTCTACACAATGCATAGATGGCTTTGCAAGTTCTAGGGGAGAAAATCAATGTAGATGGCTCACTGAGGACTATCTGCAATGCCATCTGCACTGACTCAAAGGTAAAAAAATGGTATTTAATAGAGTTTGTTTCCTATTGTGTGACCCTCTGTTTGTTGCATGCTTTATTCTCCAGTTCTCCAATACTCATAAAACAAATTTATCTTAATACAATGTCTAAAATATTTAAATGTGTTGCATATAACTTATTAGACTGACCTTTGGAAACAAAAAGACTATGAATATTTCTAACATAACAAAATACTCTAATGATAGTCCTACTGGATGTGTTTCATTTTCTGTCAAGGTGGAATAATTTTATTTATTTATTTAAAAAGTCCTTCAACTTTTGGGATACCTTTCCTTCATCATTTTCCTTTACTTGGCCCTACTTAATTTCTTTTGTTTTCTTTCCAGACTTGAGTTAGCTTACATGGAAATGTGCTCAATATGCAGCATCAAATGCTGCACAAGCAGAAGTTCACTTGTATGATGGAACTTTCTCATTCTCCCTCTTTCTTTTCCTTTGCAGGACCTATGGCCTCCTCAATATCTTTCAGTAGGGGAAATTCTGCCTGAGGCCATAATTACCAAAGTGTGTGACTGTGGACTTCTATCTACTTCTGCTCCAAAGCAGAAGCATTTCAGTTTTGAGCAAAAGATTTCATGGTGGTGGTGTTGTGCCTTTAACTCATTTCCAACTTAAGGCAACCTAAGGTGACCCTATCATTTTTTATTCTGGGTAAGATTTGTTTAGAGGGGATTTGCCATTGCCTTCTTCTGAGGCTGAGAAAGTGTCATCCAATGAGTTTCTATGGCTGAGTGGACAGCATCACCCAATGAGTTTTCATGGCCAAGTGGTCTCCCAGAGTCCTAGTTCCACACTCAAACCACCACACCATGCTGACTCCCATGCAATTCTTATGCTCCACATGAATAGTATGTGTTAACTGTAGAGGGCATATGAAAAACTTAGTTCCATTGTATTTCTTTTCAGCTCGTCAATATTCCTGCCTAAGCCTTTGTTTTTTTCCAACTTGCAAGACTATTTTTAGTTCCCACATGGAAATTCATATGCATTTATCCATAGGTATCTTATTTGCTAATTTTTCCTAATCTACACGTTTTTCTCATTGACTATAGTATATTTGTATTTATTTTTTTCAACTATGTATTTTAGCTGTTTGAATTTTAAAAATGCATGTATGATTTGGTACAAGACATGTTGCAAGTCTTTCCATAATGAGAAATTCTGAATCTTTTGCAACAAGTCTTAGGAGGCATGAAATAGGTAATTTCAGTGAACATCTCAAAACTACTAACATCCTTTTGCTGCCCTAAGCTACCAAACAATGCTATCCTTTTCAGGTGGGGAAAGTCTGTCTTGATATCCAGGCATGTCATATATTAACCCACAGTAACAAACAATAATAATTTTGGGGTGAAGGTGAAATGCTACTATATGGGGCTTAAAGTGATTTTTTCTGAGGCTGGAGTAGACCTCTCTCTCTCTTTCTCTCTCTCACAAACACACACACACACACACACACACACACACACACACACCAGAGGAAAAGGGAACAGATTTGGGGGAGCTGTAACATGCAGAGGAAAGTTCTAACTGAAAAATAGATTTAGATGTGACAAAAATTACCTCTCTTTAATCTCATTGGACCTTTCTGGGAAATGAGCATTGCACATCCAGATGGAACAGTGCAGTGTAAAGGAAGACAAACTAAACCAAACCAACCCAAGCCAGCACTTTTTGGGAGAAAATAAGCTAATAAAATTCTTGGGTCAAAATCCTGGATTTTGGGGAGTTGAAAGAATGTTTTCCATTTGAAAAAAGCAAAGTCTAGTCTTAGGCAAGCAGTTCAACAAGCAGCCCCTGGCATGAGGAGGCAGACACAGCCTTCTTAGAGCTCCTGATTGATGCCTCAAGTAGGGTTCACCTCCAGAATAACTATGTTTTGTTTGGTTTCCTTTTAAAGGATCTCAGGCAGGGGAAAAAAACTTGCAATCAGGAAGAGAGCTTTCAAGCAAAAGGGTGTCCACCTGCACTCCCTAGTACTTCATGTAACAATAGGCAGTAACGTCTCAAATGCCCACATTGCAGAGTATCTGGCCTCACCCAGCTGGTTGAGAAGAGAGAATATAGTCATGGTTTGATTAACAAAGGCAGAGATCACCTTTGCTCTAAAGGGGACCTTCTTATCAGTAGCATTTCTTGCTCAAAATGTATTTTTTGCTAACTACAGGATGTTATACTTGGAAAGACAGAATCTTAATACTGCTTAATCAATACTCGTTACACCTGATGGTGATAGATAATGGAGCCACATTTCTTTTCCTTCCTTCCTTCCTTTCTTTTAAATGGGGGCTGGTGACAGAATTCAATTAGAGAAGTTTTCTCAATTGTTTTCTGTCCTGTCCTTAGCCAGACAGTAAAAGAAGTTCATTTTTAGAACATAAATATATACATGTGTGTCCTTGCTAGGTTGCTGTACAACTGCAGACACCTCACAACACATACACTTGAAGCACTTCATTCCTCCTTCCCCTTTCTGATGTCAGAGTTCTGACAATGGAGAAGAACCAACCTCTGAGGTTTCCAAATAAACTGGTATTGGAATTCTGAGGTGGATCTCCTCAGTTAGGGCATGGAACTCTTTCTCTTTCCTTGGAGAGGAGATCTTTCTGGATACCCACCCAGAGACCATAAACTGAATACCATATTTTCTGTCCTATAAGACATACAAGTGTATAAAACGTGCCCCATTTTTACACCAGCAAATACTATTTGCCAGCATATAAGATACACCTGTGTATAAGATGCACCCCATTTTCAAACAGTATTTCTCAGGAAAAAAAGTGAGTCTTATAAGTCAGCAAATAGGGTACTTCTAGGGCATTGAGGACTTATAAAAAGACATTTTAGAATGTGTATTCTCAAAAAAAAAAAACCCAAATTAATACATGGGTTGGTATAAAAATATTTTTAAAAGACATGGACTAGAAATAGGTTTGTCCATTTCTAATTTAAATTTCCTTCTTTTTTATGCTAGCTGATTCTTGATTTTTCAATATTTTGTAACCTGCTAGAATGGTAATAGCTTAAATATGGAAACAGAAAACTCTCCCCTCAATAACAGATTGAGAGATTAAAGTATTTGATATGATAGAGACAGATAGGTTTACATAGGTATTAAGGGGGGACAAATTTGAGAGATACATCAAAGATTGGGAAAATGTTGTAATATGTTTCAGGAACCTTTGGGTTGACATTAAGATGGTGAACGTTGATTTCTAAAAGAATATACAGGTACAGAAGGTATATCTGTTTGACAGACAAATAGTATTATTTATGGTGTTCTATTGACTCTTATTCGGGGGGAAGTCTTGTAAGAATGCAGAATGATAAAGTAGAATGTTGGATGCATATAATAATGTATGTATATATTCTTTTGCTTAATGGAATGAACATTAATCTTATTTTGCTATTTTTATTAATATATGTGTGTATAATATTTTATTATTTATTTATTTATTATTAAAATACACATATATTTTATTAATAGTACACACACACACACACACACACACGCATTTGTACATGCACACACATTAAAAATATTCGATAACCTACTCTGACCTCTTGGGTGGGGGTGCGGGGAATGACAGGTTGATACTCAATGAAAAAAAGTATCCATACTGGAACAGATCCAGATTTGCCCCTTTGTGAACAAAGGAAATTTTCCTGTTGGTAGAAGGAACCACATTCCACTGGAAGATCCTAGTGGGAGGAAGAGGGTCGGGACAAGGTTTGCACATTCCTCCTTTTCCCTGGAGTCATCAATGCAACCTCACCCATTCTTTTTGTCCCCAAACTGCTGGGATGGAAGGGTGGACAATAGGCAGTCAGTTAAAATTCAATCATCCAGTTTGCAGAATTCTGCTCTTCCTGATCTTGGATCCAACCCACTCGTCTTCTTTTTTTAAAAATATTCCTATCTTGCACCAGTTTTTCCCATGGAGATATATGTAGGAATTCAGGAAGTGCAAGTTCAGCTATATATTCTGTATTGTTAACTACAGTATAATGCAGTGTAGATTAAATGTGAAAAGATGCTGTATTTTAACATATCTTCAAGCACTTGGTCAGTAGATTGTCATTTAAGCTGTTATTTGTAGGTGTCATCTAAAGATGGTGGTGCGAGAGAATTGTTCTGTTCCGCTTTTCCTTTAAAAACAAATTAATCTGATTTGCTTCCTAGATGCTACACAGTTAACAAGAGCCTATACTGATTTGATCATTTTTTCCCCTCCTCGCGAACAGCAGAGATATGCTGAATCACTAATAAATAATTCACTTGATCTTGATGTTTTTTGGTATGAGCCAATTGCTAAATGCTGGAGGCTCCCTTGCTCAGCCATTCACCTTGCTCTGCTTCAGGTCAAGAGGAACAGAGAAAACAGATCAAAAGTGGCAATCCAATCAGAACCAGCATGGCCTCCCTTTCTCTTCATTTTAGCTAGCTCATCACATTAAATTATTCATGCCATGCCAAGTCACATTAAAGTTCCAGAGATATCTCAGTTTGACTGCAGACTCCTGCAAACGTTTGCAAAGGGGATGGTGATTCCTATTATCTTCTGGGAAAGGTTTGGCAACACATGATTCTGCAGGCTTATGATATCTTGGCAGCCACAGGCCAAAACATAAATCACAAATACAGACTAGCCTGGCTTCTGCCTCTGTCAGACAGCACCTTTTCTTTAATGCTACTGGGAAATGGAGAATGTTGGCAGGGTTTCTTGCTCTCCCCTGAACTGGAAACATACAGGATTGAAAGGCCTCAGTTATCTTCTGGCTTAGCTTCTCTGTTCTCAGTAGTTTCCTCCCAAAGCTGCTTTTTAAAGAGATCCACTCAAGGTTGTTGTCCTGATTCCCACTGGCCTGGTTGCAGCTGAGATTTGGTTGGGTGATCCAGAAGTGGCAATGCTGAGCAATGGGTACTGCTCACTGATTGGATTGCGTGGCAATAAGGAGAAACCACAGCTCTGACCAATGGCAGGAGAGTTGTGTGGGAAGACTGACCAAGAGGGGGAAGAACGTACAAAGCAGTCAAGTCAGTCAACAGGAGACAGACAGCAAAAGGGGGACAGCAAGAGTAAGAAGTTGCAGGAAGTCAAAGAAAGAAACTGGAGAGGCTGGAGGCAGGAGGACAAAAGGCAAATATTGGAGGAGGAGAAGAGTGAATCTAGTACACTCAAAAGTGGAAAATTGACAGAATCAGGAGGGAAGAAAAGGAAGTAAAAGTGAAGATGGATGGAAACTAAAAAGGCTAGAGAAACAGACAGAGCCGTATGCAGAATGCTAAAGGATATCCTAGGAGGAAAACTAGAAAACAGAACTAGAAACAGGAAAAAAGCAAAAGAGTGTCACCTAAATTCAGTGTACACCTTATGTATCTTTAAAGGCATCTTCTCCTGGAAAAGCGTATTTGCAGATACATCCTGAAGTCCAGGAACAGTTCTGGCACCACAAAAGGCTAATCTATATGCTGAATGAGCTAGCTGTAGACAAGAGGCCTGGCATAAGAATTATAGAGAGGCCTAGCTCTGTGTGAGAAATTTTCACATAAAACATCTGTTGCTTTCTTCAACTGGATGACTGTCTTCTCTGGAAGATAACTGCCTGTCTGAGGCCCTCATTGCACGAAGTCGTCATACCGCCAGAGCAATACATTGTTCCCCAGTCCAGGACCCATGCTATCGCATGACATCATCACTAACCAGCTGCTTTCATGTTGCCATGCATTGGAAATCTGCCTTTTTGCAATGACAGAAAAAAGCCGATAATGGCCCTCTTTCCTGCCACAATCTCATCAGCTGTGGGAGTGCAATTTCTCAATAGCACTTGATAGTGCTTCTTGCCATAGCTGATCCAGGAGTAGGTGTGGTGTTGCCGTTCCCAGGTTATCCCTCCTTCAGCTACTCTCATGGCGTTGTAAGTTCAAAATCTATCACCTCTCTGTGTTTATTTTAAATTTGTCGTTTGAATTAATTTTTTTTAAAAAAATTAAATACATTTTTAGCGTTACAGAGCAAAAGCACAGTAGTATATGGGCATGTCATGACATTACAACATTGCTGTGCTAGTATAGCTTCCAAAAAGAAACCCAACTAAACATGAGCTGTGGGGTGGGGAATAGGACTCACCAATGATGCTGTAGTATGGTGGGAACACTGGTGGAAATAACGCTACTTATCCGCTTAAGTTGAAAGGGTGCAGTAGAGAATTGTTTGAAATTCTCTACTACTGTGCCTTCAGTATCTCACTCTTAAGAAACACCCATCCATCGTGAATTCCCTTCTCTTTTAGTATGTCTGATCAGGGGATCACTCCCAGTATTTCCCTAAATTTACTGAAATCAGCATTCTTAATGTCTAGAATTTGTGTCTGACTATGCTTGGTTTCCCCTTTCTGCTGTATAAAAAACTCTGGAAGAACAGAAGGTCACTTCCACCTCAGGATCCTTCCACCTCCATCCCATTAATCAGGGCATGACTGTTGGGCCCTTTTCACGTGCCATTTCCCACGTGAAATGGCCACAGGAGTGCCGCGGGATCGTGAGGACAGTTCCACATGACGTTTTTATGATTGTGCAATCCCGTAGCGATCCCATGGCAATCGCAGATTATATCATTTTTGGCTCTTTGCCGAAAATGACCCACGATTGCGCATTCCTCCCACGTCCCTCCTGCACTTACCTGGCATGTGGAACCTCAGGAAGCGTGGCCTCCCGCAGCGAGGCCTGGGAAAGTACCCGGCTGCGCTATGGAAGGAAGGGGCAGAGCTATCGCACGTCTTTCCATCCAGCACGGAGCTGGTGTGGAGGGAAGCGCAGAGGACCCAATTCCCTCCCGCAAGAGGCTTTTCGTGCAATCCCGGCATGATGGCAGTGAAAAGGGCCTTGGTTAGGATCAAATTTAAAATAGTTGTTTCCCCTGTTCCCTCTTCCACCTTCTGAACTGTGGAATTGTTTGCAAGGCAATTGAGAAATTTGTTGGACCTGATAGTACTGGCAGAATCTGACTTCCAACAAATATCAGGATAGTGAAATCTCCCATTATTACTATATCCTTTCTGAATGTTTTTTCATCTGTTCCAGGAAGGCATCATCCTAGTGCTCAGTTTGGCTTGGGATTCTATAGTAAACCCCTACAATGACATCACTATTGTTTTTCTCCCTCTTAATTTTTACCCAGATGCTCTCAACCTGGCTAAGTCATGGATCTCTTCACAAGTGTAAATGTCACTGACATATAATGCTATTCCTCCTCCTTTCCTGTTTGGTCTATTTCTCTGAAATAGATTATACCCCTCTATTGCTACATTCCCATCATCTCACAAGGTTTCAGTGATGCCTATCATATCATATATACTTTGCTGTGCTATGAGTTTAAGTTCATCCTGTTTATTTTTTTCCATGCTCTGTGCATTAGTGTAGAGGCATCTGAGACCATGGGCCACTCCTCCTAACTGCTTATTTAAGATTCTTTTCCTCCCACTGTTGGGTTCTTGTACTTTTTTGCCAAGTTCTCCCTATAAGATTTGGACCATTATCTCCAGCACTTGATGAACTCTTGCACTCAAAATAGTCTCCTCCGCCATCCCCCACAACTCAGTTTATAGCCCTTCTGATAAGGCCCTCAGTGCAGTGTGAGACTTATCTGGTCCTTTGCAGCCAGGTAGGAATTTTTCCGCCTTTCTGCTCTTTAGTGGAGAGAAAAATACAAGTACTTGGTGATCACCTTTGGCACCGTTTTGGGGAAGGGTAGGGGTCTGAACCTTCTCTTGTTGGGTTCTGAGGCCTGGAGGGTAGGGAAGGAGGCTGTTCATGAGGTTAACCTGGAATCCAGACTCTCACTTATGGATTTCTGAGGCTTGGGTGGGAGTCCCCTTGTTACCTTCCTATTGTGGCTGGCCAGAGAGCAACTAAAATATTTGGATTGCCCTTGGGGCTGAGATGTTTCACCCAAGAGAAGGCTAAGGATGTTGTCAAGGGGTTGACATCTGGCCTCCGCTAGACCCACATCAGGTTGCTCCCCCTTCTTGTTTCATTTCCAGGCCAATTTAAGCTTAAATAGGTTAGGTCAAATAAAGTCACCTGTTACTGCCCTGGCTAGTCCGAGCTTTGGCGATATTAAAAGATATCCTTTTGATATCATAATTCGGCTTCACTTCTCTATTCCCTTCCACGTGCTTGTGAGGCCACCGGACAAGGACGCAAACAAGCTTGGCCGTTAATTGCCGTAATATTCAAACAACAATACAGGCAGGCCAGGAATAGCTGACTCACTGCTTTAGGAGACCTCCAGGCAAGTACTCTAATTAGGTATGCACACAACTTACAAAAGAGCCTCTGCCCTGCGATGGCAGCTTGATGGGTAAACTATGCAATACCCAAGTACTCTGCGTTTGCATACTGGTTACTCTATTGAGAACCTCTGTCATTCAGATTCTGACCTTTCGGAGGCTTTGTCTCCAACTCCAAATCTATTGTTTTTCCCCAAGTACGGCATAACCTGCAGTCACATTCTCCTTATAAAAACCCTTGATTCCGAGACCTTCCTCGGATCGTTCCCGAGTTTCATCCCGCCTTGCTGCCACTTTGCTTGGCGAGCCTCCCCTCAGCTCCACGTGCTGAGCTACATCGCAGCCCAGCCTCGCTCTCTATTTTTCCGGGCTTCAGGACAGGTGAAATATCACCCAAACCAGCAACTCCTCTAAAAATCCCTCTATACCACTCCAACCTTTATTTCTTTAGTTATCTTGTGTGAATGTGCCACATACACTGTTTGCCTGTATTTAATAAAACATCATTTATTGTTTCAACTTCTGTGTGCTCCTTGACTCGGCCTGACTCCGTAGACATAGGGTTCAAGATCTCACTACGTTACCCTGCCTCTCGTAACACTAAGCAGTGCTCTGAGCTAATTTTCCCCACCTTTAGTTGAGCACGTTTTGGTGTCCCTCCCGGGACCCCCAGTACACAGGGTAACACACCTTTCCAATTTTCTGTATCTGGTCTTATTATTCCATGGTTGGTAATCAAAGGCTCATATCTGTGGATCCTGTGGTGAAATGCGGATAAAAATTAAAACTCATTTCTTGATGCTGAACACAGCCTTGTCTCGGAACATGGTGGAGGTCATGTTGTACTCTATGGGATCTAGTATACATCTTGTTACATAGCATGCAGCTAATGAATCTTTTTCAGGAAAAAAAAATCTTCAGATGACAAAACCCCAAATTTCCTGATGAGTTTTAGGAAAATTTCTTACAGCTACATATTAAAATAACAGGCATTTAAGGTTTTCCAATTTTGAGTACCATTAAAGGGGAATAGTCCTGAAATTAGTAAAGTTAATTGAATATGGCTGGAAAATGGTGATGTATGTGTAAGCCTAAACTAACATTACAACTGTTGTTGCTGGGCAGAACTACAGACCTACCTGTCCCTAATCTAGCTATTTAGTGGTTGACAGCTACCGGAAGTTTCTGCTGGAATGTTCTGGAAAGTTCCGTGTGTGATTATACAAAGAACATGCAACTGCTCCATCTTTGTACCTGTTTCCTGTAAGTTCTACATGTGTGCATGTATAATAAAACCTGGTTTACTGATCCTCTGCATTTCTGTGTTTGACCTCTGAGCAAGGACCCTCTCTTTGAGTGGGAGGGGCTCCTCTCATTAAGAGTTCCCACTTCACCATCACTGACTTTGATTGTGACAGTATACCATCTCTGACGTGTCCTATATCTGTCCACTTTCCCACACTCATACACTTTACAGTTTAGGTATGACAAATTTGAAAACAAAATATATAATACACGCAAGAATAATAAGTGAAACTAAAGCAGGAAGAAAGCTTGCCCATGGCAAGGCATACCACCTCAACCTGATTAAAAGAAAAACTTTTATGTCAAAGATTATCCTTCCCATATTCTCTTCAAATACAAAATTATGTGTTGATTTTGAATATTCTAATATAGGAATAACATGCCAATGGGGATTGGTTGCTGACTCTGGAGTAGCTGGGCTAATAAAGAACTCAGCAGTTATCATGGCAATAATTTCAGAGTAACACCCACTCCTTGGATCTGAGCCCCATTACAATGCGTAAAACCTTTCTTTCTTTCTTTCTTTCTTTCTTTCTTTCTTTCTTTCTTTCTTTCTTTCTTGAATTTGTATCTGGCCCTTTTCACAGTATGGCACCCAAGGCTGCTTATAGTACAAGTTACAAACAAATTGCAGCTAAAAGAATGTGTAATAAAAAGGTTTTTTTTTTTAAAAAAAATAGACAATACAATTATCCTATCCCACTATTTCCAGGTTGATGTTAATTGTCCAGTTCAATTAAGGAGGATGAATTTGCCATTTTGGCTTCTTCACTCAGTCACTATTTTGAACAATCGCATAGGGACGTGGGGCGGGGGGGTCGATTTGCCTCAAGTGGCAATGTTTTGGAAGCGTCCCAGCCCATAGCCACTCCCCACGTGCTCTAGCCATGCCCCTGCACACAGTGGCCAAGCCCCTCGCACCGTAGCCCTGCTCCCCGCCCCCCCTCCACACACTCCAAGCTCTGCCACTGATTTTGAAATACCAATTTTTTCCTTTCAGACTGATGAATAAATTTGTGAACTTTAGTATTATCCAAAATGAACTGAGTGGAATTCTTTAATTCTTAAAAAGGTGGCTTGCAAGTCTAATTCAGCACCATAAAAATATTCAAAGCTGGACTTATTATAGTTCTGCTTGGATGGGTAAATCTATCAATTTTGGATTTCTGACATTTGGAAATTTTATATCTCAAATACTATCAAGTTTTTGAAGAAATTTTGAAGAATTTTGGGGGAAAAAAACCCCAAAAAGACACTGAATGAAATCTTTTACCCACTCCTGTTTCTTATCATCACTGTTACTAGAAAAGGCAAAATGAGTAAGGTCACCCAAGCTTAATAGCAACATCAGTGCACCATGCCTCCCGCTGCCCCCTTCATTTGAACTTTGATTATGATAAATAACATGCAGTGTAATTCAGAGCTTGGATTTTATTTATTTATTTATTTATTTATTTGAGTTCATTCTTAAAGTGTTTATAAAGTAGCTTATTGTTTTTACACATTACAATGATAAAAACAAGTAGTTCAGTACATTATGTGTTGCACTGGTCATCACTTTTCGATTACTTTTTGAGAAGAAGCCCTTAGGATTAATAAAAGAATAGCATAAAACGTGAACAATTCCTATCCAAATGTTTATTCAGATGCTCTTAAATGGTATCATTTAAAAGTTTTCTAGAAACCATTACTTTTTAACATCAATAGAGTAATTTTGCTCTTAACGATGTTTTTGAAATGCGAGTTTGTTAACACTTTATTACCTCCAAAGTACCTAGTTAGAGATAACTGTTATTAGAAACTTTACTTACTCTGATGGTGTTACAGCAGTTGAGGGAAGAAATTACAAAAGATCTCCTCTTACTAGATCTCAAACTTCACAACTGATTGGGTCAGTGATTGAGTGCTATCAACATTGAGAGCCCTTTCATTTACATCACATCAGCACTGTGATCTTATTTTAACTACCTTGGCTGCATATTATGAAATCCTGGAATATGCAGTTTGAGAGTCACTAGAGCAGCAATCTGGCTGGGAATGCTGAACTCCCCTCCCTCAACTGTAAATCCCATGATTCCTTATAAGAGAAACATGACAATTAAAATCGAATCATATCACTGTAACTGTCTAATTATAGGCCCAGAATCATGTAGGATGCCATGTACATCATTTAGTCCAGCTTCGAACTCAATGCAGAAGATTGAGAGCATTCCCAAGAGATGTCTGTCCAATCTTTTCTTTGAGATTTCTAGCAAGGAAAAATCCATGATACCTCTGAGTAATAGGTTCCATTGTACTTATTGAAAAGACATTACTTCTAATATTCAGCTGAAATCTACCTTCCTTGAAGTTTTCAGGCATTTACCTGGGTCACCACCAATGGCAATGATGGAGAACTCGTACTAACAAAGATGAATTCAAAGTCAGATCCCAGGTATTGATTCTGGGATGGCTCATCTTGGAAATGTATTATGCTTGAAAGATGGCTAATTGAATGGTGGTAATTTTGGCTAGAACCTGTGATTGCCCTTTCTGCACGGCATTTGCCATGAGAAAGGGTGCCTGGAGAATCATGCAATTGTAAGGAGTGATCTGCACTACGCACTCACAATCATGCAATGCTCCAGGGGCCAGGAGGCACCAATTGCGCACCTTTTCATGTTCGGCTGAATTGCACATTGTTCCTGGGACCCGTGCGCACTTACCTGGTGTGCAGAGCTTCCGGAGCCGTGCCAGTCATGCTTCCTGCCCCAGCGCAGCCTGCAGAAGGAAGAGGCGGCGCTCTTGCACGAGCAGGCAACTCATGCAGAGCTGAAGCAGCAGGGACATGAGAGCCTCTCGCCGGAGGCTGCTCGTGCGATCCCTGTACCCCAGTGCCGGAAAAAGGTAAGGTGCAGAAAGGGCCATTATAATTTCAGTGCCATCCTTTTGAGACAGATGGAGACTATTTAAATTTACTTGGCATCAATGAGCTTCAATTACTTTGGCTTGGTCTGTTTTCTTTTTGAGAATAAAAATGTTCTAAAGCTCACATTTCAGTGATAAAGCTATTACCTGTCCAGGCAGAGTATTCAGTGTGCTCATAGAATTCCTTCTTTTTCTGTGCCCATGGTAGTGGTTGCTGTTTGTTCGTACTTCTGACCTCATCTCATAGGGAAAGAAAAGGGAATGGAGTGCACTTCCATTAAGAACACAAATGGCCTCGTGCTATTTGAAATGGTGGGAAATGGTCATGCCAGGTCAGAACATTGCTCCATCTAGCTGAGTGTAGCATAGCTTGTCAGCAGCAGCTCTGTGAAAGAGATCCCTTTAGAGAAGAGTTTACAAGGATTACAATGGTTGATTGGCTGGTGGTAGCTTTGATTGGAACCTGTGATTATAGTCTTTTGAGTGTCATCCTTTGCAGACAAATGGAAACTGTCTCAAATGTATAGGACATTGCACATTTACTTTGCCATCAAGAGACAAACTATGGCAGTCCTCCCATCCCAAAAAGAAACCTGCCTGAGGCCTCCAGTATTAACATAAAAAGGTATTATGGTTTATGTACCAGTTTTACAGAAGGGAATGTTAGTTCAAAAATTGAATGTTATGTTAACTGAACTATTTTATAATAAATGATGTTTATTGGCGGCTGAAACAGGGTGGTTTCCCCACAAAATGATAGATCTTCTTCAAAGGATGTTAAAAACTCACAAGGTCGACTACCAAAAGATTTTGTGAGATGATGGATAATTTACAAACTGTAGATGTATGGAGATTCAAGCATTTTTTTTTCCCTGATAGGCACAAATCATATTTGAGAATAGATACGACATGGTTTTCCAAAACCTGGACTGATAAGATATATAAAGTGGAAATCCTCCCAGACTTTCTTTGACCACAGTCCAATGATGATGCCGATCAGAAACACAAGTAAAGAATTCAGAAGGAGATTAAATGAATCTTGAAGGAAGAACTAATTTCAAAAACAAAGAGTGAGACCAAATAATTTTTTGAAAGAAATTTAAATAAAGGAACTAACATCAAATCAGTTTGGGATGCAAGTAAAGCGTATATTAGCAGAATAAATGATCAGAGTTCAAATAAATAAAGACTACAAAGAAATGGAGAAAATAAAGAAGATTTTAGAAGAAATAAAAATTAAAGAAAATGCATTAAGGAAATTTCCAGAAAGTGAAAGAATTTTGCAGAAGTTGAGATTGCTGAGAAATCACCTATTAATGCTGATGAGGAAAGTCTCAAGAACTATTCTGAAAAAAAAAAAGGGTTGGAAGTTGCAGCTACAACTTCCTGAATCCTCCAACCATTACTGGACTAGTATTAAAGTCTGAAGGACCAAGAAAGAAATTAGTTACCATTACAGCTGAACTGCACAAAGTAATTCTGTACATTGCAAATTTAAAAGTATGTAGTTACTTTTAGTGACTTCAGATCCATTTGAATATTATATGCACTGGCTTTTTGTACAAAATGCACTGTCTTCTCATCAACATCATGGCCTCAACACCCTCAACAGAGCACAAGATAGCAGAGTAAAAGGCACAGCACAAGCCAGAACATGAACCATGTAAGATTTCGTCTTTACTACCTAGTGGGACCACACCCCAGTAACTATAAAAGCAACTAAAAGTTTACAGTGGCATTTACATTAGAACCAAGATGCAAGGCAATTATATTTAGTGCCCTAAAAAAGCAAATAATGGAAAGTTAGCTAGTTGATTTTAACTATTTACTGGTTCTCCCCAGAATCATAGCATCCAGCTGCATCTCATCTCATGTTTGCATTGTTATGCTGAAGTTACTATTTGTCAGAGAGGAGGAACTTTCAGCCAGTATTCTAAGAATATGCTATGTTACGGTGTCTGCTTCAGAGATACTTGAAGAGCTAGATTAGGAGAGGAAGTCAGATTTTTTTTTCAGGGGTTTATTCATGCACAGACCCTTGCATTTTAGAATTCACATGATGCATGCCTTGAATTCAGCCTATATTCCTGAGTTAAGCAGTTTTTTTTTCATTCTATGATAAGTCTAAAAATCAAAACAATAGTTTGAGGCAATGCCTTTTGTCCATGGTTACCAGCCTGCAAAGAGAGGCTGGTGTGAAGTAAGGAGGAGGTTTGGCAACAGGATGAATGAGATGCAAACAAAGGGAAAACGTAATGAAGAAGGGAGGGATGTAGGGACAGAAAAGCAAGAGAAAGAAGGTAGAGAAGAGATAGGAGGCAAAAGGAAGGAAATTGCTGGGCAGAAGAAAGGAGGGGAGGAACAGCAGCTGTAGTAGTAGTAGGGAGACTGAAAACAAGCTAATTAGAGAAAGGCCTTGTCCTCCTATATCACCAATGTGAATACTGGAATGAAACACTGTGGAATGAAGGAGATGTTTTGAGAGCATGGTGAATCAGGAGAGGACATGCAGAATGAATTGGAATGGTATAGAATGAATTCCAAATATATTGTCATAACAATACTTGCAGTGCCCTGATTACCTCAGAATCATCAGACAGGGACCAAGGTTTTGATCTCCCTACTGTCCGGATCATTATCCCAATGTGAATCAAGGGTATCTATTGCTGATTCATCAGATACAAGCAAAACAAAACAAAACAGGTTGGGAGTTCCAGTGATGAATTTCCCTCATTGTA
The DNA here is from genome assembly GCA_030412105.1 of Cyclura pinguis. Classification (NCBI taxonomy): domain Eukaryota; kingdom Metazoa; phylum Chordata; class Lepidosauria; order Squamata; family Iguanidae; genus Cyclura; species Cyclura pinguis. The sequence continues at coordinate 206,113,578 of CM059601.1, read as the reverse complement.
GGGACCTTGATCCTAAGCCTCTGCCTTTTGCACATTCCTCTCATAACAAGTTTTGATCTCACAACCTTTTGCTTAGCAAGTGAGCTGCTAACCCACCCAATCATAACGTAGAGGTGGCAACTGTGTGTGTGTGTGGGGGAAATGACCAATTTTTCCCCAGGTCTTTTTTGACATTCACACCTCCCCCACAAGAAGCACAAATATCTATGTGTTCCCCTGTGCTGACTTCCTATAACCATTTTGAGAGGTACGGCACAGAAACTGGAAGTTAATTGGGAGTAGTATAGGGTTAGGGGTGCTTCTGTAGGGTGAGGTAGAGGTAATTTTGCATGTTTTATCATGTTTGGAGAGCTTTCTGCATGGCTTGAGGGGGAAAATTGCCTGAAAAATGTGCCTTTTTTTAAAAAAAAAATTGGAGTGGTTGTGGGGGTTTTGGGATAGTGGTGGGGGGTTCAGGGAGAACAGAATTGGGATCCAGGGGGGACACACAGCCTATGGGCTGCACTATGGCCACCATTGCAAAGCTTCTCATATATTATGCTGCACATTTTGTAATGCTTGCAGTGTTTGACAAAATTCCATCTTCTGCTGAAGTGAATCAGGATGTGACACATTTGCTGTCAACAGACAGCTGCCAAGGTACGGATAGAGAGGTTGTGGCAACAACCTGGCTGGTGAACTGCTCGGGACCTGTGTGCATAGTCCCATTTTATTTCGTAAGTGGTTTTGTAATACCCCAGGCTAATGATATCTCCGTGTTTGTCATTACAAAGCAAAACTTTTTTTTTTTGTAGCAGTGCAGTTCTACACTATGAAACAAGAGCCACAAAGTTAAATTTAATAATAAGAGTTAGAATGTGTTTGATGCCCTCAGCTATCACCTCTTAAAAAAAGAATATTGAAACCAGACCCAAAGGGTAGGCGCTCAGGGTCTTTTTCTTCAGAAAGATGGCCACATTGTTCTAAGATACCTCGACATACCTTTTTTGAAGCCCTGCCTTTGGATGCTGCTGATACATGAGAATGACATTCACCCAGTAATATTAAAGTAATATTAAAGTTATTTACAAAATTCCTCAAGACAGAGTGCAACTGCAGTGCACTTTTCTTTAGATGTATCACTTTTAGGGAGTTCAGATATAAGGCTAGTTCCTTAAGCTTAACATAAGTTCTGAAAAACCTCTCTGTGACATCAGTTATAGGGAAAGCCTCCAATAACCACATTCAGCAATAACATAATAACTGTTTGTTCCCTGAAGCAGTCCTTCAAAACGTGGAAGAAAAGTTCACATATGTAATTTGGTGTGACATTTGAGGGGAAAAGGAAGGCAGCATATATTCATTTCATAAAACGTACATCCTTATGTGGAATGTTTTTGTATGTAAAGATGTTTGATTATGGCTAACTCAAGACTCTGGCTTCACTTGCCATCCCATCTCAGAATGCTTTGACTAATCACCTGAGGTCTTGGTTTCCCAGGTAAGTTGAGCCTTTGTGCACCACTTGCTGGATGAACAGCAGGGAACTGGGTTGGCCTCAGTGGCAATGTTGCCCTGAGACAAGTCTGGCAGGACAGAAAATGCCAGGAGGCAGAGGCCATCTTCCAAAGACCCTCCTTTGCTAAGGTCACTGAGTCTCACTCAATTCCCATCACCCATTTTACTTTTTTTTCCTGCCAAGAGAAAGGCTACTGCTTGTTGTCCTGATTGAGAAAACAATCTTTATGCCATGTGATTTATAGGGACTCAGCCAGTGCTTTGAGGAAGTACTTCCAAAGCTAGCCTTATCACGCACTGGCTTCCTGTGCTGCTTACTCCCTTCAGTTGTAATGGGAAGCTGCGCGCAAAGGGATTTGGCTGAGGCAGGACCAGGAAGAGATATGAAAGACCTGGGAGGGAACCCAACCCTGTGCGCATTTAGTCTGAATTCTATAGATAACTGTTACACACTACCAGTAAAATACAGTCTTTATTGTTTCTTCTGTGATTCCTTCAAAAATAAATATTGGTTGGAATCTGGATCTTTGCAGACTGCAGAATTCTAGCCAGATTCTGTAGAACAAAAATTCTATATAATGCTGGCCACTTTACATGCTTCTGCATTACATACTTTCAATACTTGTCACTAGATAACTTATCTTTCTCTTACTGAGCCATTGGACAAATCTGATTTGTAGCTCTTTATTTCCCTTCCTTTTCATGTCTTCACTGCCCTTCATACCAGAAAAGAAAATGAAATGCCATTTGTCACTTTCCTGGACAAGAACTCAACTGTTCCAGAAAACTGTGAGGTTCATTCAAAGTTCATTACTTTTTTTCATGTAAGAAAGACACTTCATCAAGATTTCATTTGTTACTCACTCACACTCCCCCACTGTTTTCCTTTTACAAATTGTTTTCTCTGTATGCTTGTGAGATGACATAGCCCTTGTGCAGGGTGTAGTTGGAAGAAGAACGTTTAGATTTATAAAGTAATTTTACTAATAGTTTTATTTACAGTCAGACTTAAAAGAAAATTTCTTTCAAAAAATTCCAGCCAACAATTCAAATTCTGCATAATCTGAAATTTTAACAAAGTTTTATTGCCACCCAAGGCTTTCTTCAGTTTAGTACATTTCTCTTCGGGTACAACCTACGTTACTAATGTGTGATGCACTGTAGGTTTATGTAGCTTATATATCAGAAACCTTGGCCCTACAGCATCCTCTAGAATCCAAGTCATCACATTCCCTTATGAAATGAATTACAATCGATCCATTGCTTTGGCATCTGCTTGGAAAGTAACAAATTTCTTATATTGGTAAATGTATTTTGGGAGACGTGTGGATCAGTGAAGATTACCATAAATATAAAGGATATAATACAGAGTTGAGCACTGATTGGGGGCTCAAAGTTGATTTCTACCTAGACATTCCCTCTGTGGGCTGTACCCCCACATGTGTGCAGTTCTGGAAGAAATCAGGAATCATTTGGATAACTTGGAAGTCGCCCTTCAAGGACACACAGAAAGGTGCCTCTTCAGTATGACACCTTGCCTTGGATAGCAATCCCATTTCCTGCAGAAGTACTGTATTTGCTGACATATAAGACTCACTTTTTTTCAAAAAAAAAAAAATCCTGTTTGAAAATGAGATGCATCTTATATGCTGGTGTATCTCATACATCAGCAAATAGTATTTGCTGACATATAAATGGGGTGCATCTTATATACTGGTGCGACTTATATGCTGGCAAAAATGGTACTCAGGACAATGGACCACATCCTTAAATGCTGCATTTATTTTGTTTAAAAAAATGATGTCAGTCTGACTTCTCTAGCTTTGGTTTATCTTTTTTATTGCAGGATTTTGGTAGCATTTAATATGTACAAGAAAGATGCTGCCCCCTTCTTCATTGAAATCACTTTGTATACTTCTCAGTAATTCCAAAGCTGTTTTATTTTGTTGGGCAGGGAAGAATAAAGAACAAATTAATAGGAGAAGAAGAAGGGGGGGAGGTGATATCTCAAGCATGCAATAACATTTTTCTTTACTGACTACATTTTAATAATTTATAATAAGAGAACAAATTTTAATAAAGAAGCTTATCAAAATCATCAAACTTTTCATAATGCAGTTTTCATTATAATACAATCATATGTCATTACTAAGTAATCATACTGAGTAATCAGCAACAAAGGAAGCAGTCATTAATAGTCATCGCATAGCCTAGGCATTTTCAAGTTGCGTAGCAATCTGTCCAGTTCTTATTGTTGCCTGGCCATACATTTTCAACTGTTTGACCATAAACCATGTCCTAGAAAATCACTAACAGAGAAATATTCTGAATGGGACTTTCTTTCTTTCCACTATGATTGGAGAAAGGAGGAAGGTTCATGAAATGGTGAGCTTTCCTCTAGCCTAGTTATAAGTGGTTTTCTCAACTGATGTTTCAAAAATGATGAATATGGTGAGATTGATTCCTCTTCTCCTCCTTCATTGAGAAAACTCTGAGACTTCATTGGCTTTGATGATATTTATATTGTTATGAACAATCCTCATTAAAAAATAAAAATTCATATTATACCCTTTTGCTGCTGTGTTTGTATGGGTTTTTAAGGAGACCTTCTGTGAAGGAACGGTCCTGTGTGTTATTTTACATTGATGAATATAATGGATTAGTAGTGCTTTATGTTGTTTTATACAGATATATGTAGGGTTAACATCAAATGGTTGATGTTTATTTCTTCTGAAATACAAGGTTTTGTATGGAACAAAAAGCAGAAGCAAAACTGTAGCACATAAATGGCTTACAAGTTAGGGAGCTGGGGGACTGAAGTGGAAAAGGCATCTGAGTTGAAGCAGAGCTGGAATTAAAACCAATATTAAAGCAAAAGCGAAGAAGACTTAAGGCCCGTTCCACACCATACCCCATTAGTGCATTCTTCCTTTACAATCCCAGCATTGCCATTCACACAATGGTAGCAGGTTAGGAACGATCTCTTTTACATCCTTCTGCCTTAAATGTATGAGTAGTGATATTGTCATCAGTGTTCCTTCCACACTACAGCATTCTTGGCCACTCCCTTTCCCCGCTTTCACCCTGCCCCACTGCCCCTGATTGACCAGGGCTTTTTGGTTGGGGTTTTTTTTTTTTTTTTGGAGCTGTACTAGCACAGCAATGTTTTAATGGCATGACACACCAGAATACTCTTGCGCTTCACGCTGTAATGCTTAAAAATGGTTGAGTTAAAAAGGTTTTAACTCAAAGGAGAAATTTAAACTAAACATGGAGAGTTGATAGATTTCAAAGTTACCATGCCATGGGAGTAGCTGAAGGAGGGACAGGCTGGGCACGCCCACACCCTGCCCACTTCTAGATCCAGGAGGACAGGAAACGCTTTCGAGCACTATTACGGTACTGCAGTGAGCCTGCTGATGGGATTGAAGCACTAAAGGAGGATCTTAACAGAGTTTTTCTGGAAATGGTATAAGGTGGTTTTGTAATGCTTGGGGATGGGATAGCAATGGTGTTGTATGGTAGCATGACTCCTGGACTGGAATAAACCTGCTGCTGTTGTTGAATAATGCCGTCATGCAGAAATGGCCTAAGAAACAAGAATACCTGAAAGAAGAAACCCAAGTAAGGGCACAGAGAAATAGCTAGAGTGTAAGGCTATTTGTGGAAAAGCTTGCCAATATGCCTCTACTAAGAACTGCTTGCTTGAAACCTGACAGAAAAAGATCAGCAAAATTAAAAGGCCTATATTCCTTGGTGGCTGTGATTGGATAGGCTTAGAGGAATCCATTTATTCATTATTTGTTTTCCCTGTTGGTTGATTGCAACTGGCTGTGAACTGAAACAAAGATTTTTTAAAAAACATTTGGGAATACAGGTATGTCTCAGTATACAAAGTGTTCCTGGATGCTACTTCTTTAACAGAAAACTTGGTACGAAAAGTAGAGGTAACATGGGAAGTATAGGGATAGGTTCCTCGACCATAAAAAAGAAAAGGAGTTCAGCATATGTCCCTATAGGGATTTTTTTTGTTCAAAACTAACACCGTGCACATGTGAAATGAACTAATCGCATCAGATAAGCCTTGCCAAACAAAACAAAACAAAAATATTTTGAGCTGTCTATAGTCTACCTAAAAGCTTCACCCAAATCTATCCAGAGATTTTTTTTTTCTTCACCAACTTCTGCTTTCATTATGATTTCCATTTTGGTGGCCACACTTATGGATCTTACAGCAAGGCTGTTGGTAAGGCTGGCTAATTCGCTTTACCCCTATCTCTCTTGTTTTGCTGTTCGTGCATGCTGAGTAAGAGATTCTAGAGATAGCTGCGGTCTCTGGCTGTTGTAGGCATGCATACACAGCTACAGTAGGATCAGCTGCAGTGTGTCAGCTTCTTTTCCAACTCAAGCTTTATTTCACTGTTTACAGCAGGCATACTGCTGCAACACAGCATCTGAAAGTCTGCATTTCTCCACTTCTTTATCATTCTCCCAATTCCAATGCTGTTTATAAACCTCCCAGCTAGACAGAGAACAAGAAAGAAAAGAGGACGGGCTGGATAGGCAGGAAGAGACTTGGTAAAAACAGCTTCTTTGTCAAGAAGCTTTGTTGACTGAGGTACACCTGTATAATTGTAAGCTCTAACAAAGGAAAACGATATTTGACTAGTAAACTTTTTAAAAAAGAAGTTATTATTGCTATGTTTTGCAATTGTTGGTTGAGCACCAGATGTCTAAAGCCTTAGCACTCTACCAAAAAGGATAATTGTTTGTGAAATATAAAGGTTGGGGCCAGAGTTGCTGGAAATAGCCTAATAAATAAAAACATCCATCTCATGGCATGGAGGATGGAAAGAAGGTGTAAATGGACTATTACGAAGAAGTGCAGACACTATTTTTGTCAATTTCTTCCCCTCATGAGACAAGGCGAGGCTTGTCCCACCTTCCTTTGGCCTTCTAATTTGTAACAGATTCATTACAATATATACCAGAAGGCAACTACATGATGTTCAGAGGCCAGTTTTCTGACAGGACACACACTTCAGTGCACTAAAATGCTTCCACTCTGTTCAGTATCCCTCTCAAAATGGCAACTGGACCATTTGGAGCGGAATATCATTTGCTGTCAATATTTTGAGAAGGAAAAAGCAACAACAAGCACTGATAACACTCAATAGAAGGGATGTAGAGAATGGACAAAGTCTCAGAGTGTTAAAAGAGATAATTTTATTCTTATATTTTCAGAAGGACTGAGGAAAACAAAGTTATTTGGGTTGTTTTTTGGGGAGGTTAGTCTGTGTGTGGTGTCTTTTTTCTATTTTGGTGGCTCTCTGTGTGGCTTTCAGGTGAAAATTGCCCAAACATCTCACCATTTTTCTTTAAGTTGCCATCTTAGGGGCTTTGGGGGACTGGCACGGAGTTTCAGGGCTACAAAAGTGGGAGTCCAAAGGGCTTCTCGCAGCCTGTGGGCCACATTTGCCCCATTCCCTGCTATAAACACTTACTCAGGAATAAGTCTGCCCTAACTGAGATTTGCTTTTGTGTAAGCATGCATAGAATTGTGCTAAACATTCCTGGCGTTTTTACCTGAATTTATGCATAAGAATCGGAGAATACAAAAACTATTTTGAAGTCATCATGGTACTTGTTCAATCTCCTAAAGTCTCTGTTTGGAATGGACAGTACATGGGTTAGCTTCAGAATCTGCCCATCCCATAAAATCATTAAGAGGCAAACCTAAATTCTAATGATGTTCAGGCATGGCTGCAAGAAGCTAACCGTAGCCAACATACCCTGTCACTACAACTGCCCCCTCACTTTTCTAGAAGCATACCTGTCAAAATAAATTGTGGAAAGAGAGACGCCCTTCTCCAACAGACAAATCTGTTTCCGTGTCCCAGAAGCAAGAAGCAGTTTCTGAAACCTACATTTCAGAAGTTATCTAAGGATTTTAAGACAATCTTGCTTATTGTACCTCTCATTCCACTGAAGGAGCAGTGGTTGTTAGTTGTTGGAAATAGGTTAGTTTGTCCCTGCTAACAGACAGAAAAGCAACATAAACCTTAAAACACTGGTATGATTTTACTTCATCGAGGAGCTGTAACAAATGGACTGACAAGAGAATCCAGCTACTTTAAGTATCTTCCAACCATGTCACATCTACAGAAACATCAGGCTGTCTAAATACTGTAATTTCCATTATGTTTAACAGGACCCTTAGAGACATCAACACTGTAGACAGGAGGAAAAGGATTAAATATAAAAAAATTGAATCACAAATTGGAAACACATTGAGCAACTCTTGAGATGCACAGATTGTTCTTTACAGAGTCTCTTTTTCAGTACTAAAAACAAAACAAAACAAAAACCCTAAACAAAGCTGCAATACATAACCTGTGTAAACAACAGCTGTAACTTCAGTGATTATTGAGAGTTCAACATATCCAGTGTAATATCATTCATTTTTTAAAATAATAATGATAATGAGGCAATCTAGCTTGCCTTTTATCTCTGAATAGCATCATATTCAGTAGCATTGTAGCTTTGTGATCAAGAAGTTGGCAATCCTATTGCCTCCCATGATTTTCCAGACATGATGCAATTACTCTGTGTAATCACTGACAATAAAAGGGTGGCCATACTGCAATAATTGGTGCTTCATGTATGGGGTATACAAGTGTTCTTCCATCTGTTCTTGTATTCCTGAGATAACCATCAGCACAGAACTGCCGAGAGGAATTATACAGAAGCAGCCAACTAATATGAGCATTTCAAGCACAATGGTTTGAGGTTTACTCATACAAAATGGTTTACTCATACAAAAGAGTTTATATCCTATGATGGCTTCAAGACCCAGATATTAATGTTAAATATTTTTGGGATCTCCAGTTCATGTAAATTTGATGGTGTCCTTTGCAAAGCTCTTTCAGCATGTTTAGCCTATAAATATTCATTGCTTTCCTGTTCCCGTAACAGAGGAACCTTTATATATGAAATGGTAATTTACAATGGAATTCCTATGTAATGTCATAGCAGAACCACCTAACATAAACACTTGAACAAGGAATGGTTCACCATTTTTAAAATACCTGATTCCAAAACAAAAAACATCATACATACAATTCATGTTATGGTTTAACAGAGAGTGGTAAGAATGTATCCCATCCCCTTTTCCATGTAAACCGCAAGCAAGCTCTGTTGAACTAATGGTTAATTATAGAGGCTAACGGCGTTTTTGTTTTTGTGAGGCTTCCATGTAATTTCTCTTTTTGTTTTAGCGGAGGTCCTATGTTAGCAGCATGTGTGATAGACAGAAATGTAAGTAGTCCAGTACTGAGATGCAGTAATAGAGAGTACTGAGCTAGTTACATTTTTATTGGCTATGCAGTTTTTGAAAGCCAAGAGCTTTGCAAGAACAGGCTGAAGGGCAGCATACTCTGAACTTATCCACTGGTTGATTCATGGCAGGGAAAAAGACTAACCTTACCCATCTGTCAGCTAGAGAAGCAGCAACTGTTCACAGTTGTATTGTCATTTTTCCTTACTCTCTATTCCCTTTTAAAAAATCTTTTGGATTATATTTGCCAGATGGCAGACTTGTAGGGACTGCTTGTCCAGTCCAAGGTGTTCTGTGGCTCTGAAAAGAAGTACCAGACAGCTCCATTTCCATTACACATATAAAAATCAGCTGGACTAGCAGCTGAATTATTCTTCAGTACTGTCAATGGGGTACATCTTATCACGCTGTCCTATATATGTTTACTCAGAAGTATCTGAGATAAGTGGAAACTCTCTTTCACATAAGAGTTACAAAATTGACAAAATCAGAGGAATTGAAAACACTGCAGAATTTGCTAAGTTTCTTGAAGAAGCTGAAGTACCCAACACTATTTCAGACAAACAGTCCAATTACTCCACCAAATTCTATAGTCATTAAGCAGGTGAACACTGCTGACAGAAGATTTAGAAGCTGTTAGCAACCTGTGCATATCAATACTCACTAATTCTTGGCTTCAGCACATGAGGCCTTTTATAGAAAAAAGACAATAGGTAAAGAAAGATAGTTACTGTACGAAGACTTGCTAGGGAATTACCAAAGAGAATACAAAGTTAACACAAAAGAACAATTGCTAACGAAAGGATATACTTTCCAATAGCTGGACTATAGACAATTAGTTTAAAAGTCTCAGACAGATAAAAAGAACCAAGATTTTGAAAAATGTAAATCTGAGTTTGAAATGCAACAGCGTACAGATGATGAACATGTGACTGCTAAAATATATAAACTTTTGCCAGAATTTGATATGAACAGGAACAAGTTAAAGACTGTATGATAAAGTAGGCCCAGAATTTGGGATATAACATACAGATGGCACAATGAGAAAAGGTGTGATCAAAAAGATAGAAATATACATTATGCTATGATCTTAAAGATAATTTTTATGATGTATTATTCATATATGTCTCCAGAGAAGTTGGCTAGATTGTGTAAAGATGTTTTAAATGTATATTGGAAGTATGAAAAACATGAAGGAGCATTTTATCATATATGGTAGACATGTGAAATAGGGCTGAAGTACATAACTTACATCCAGAGGATTCTATAGGTGAAATATTCAATTAAAATTAGAACTTTTTATTTTGGGACTTATGTATGAAAAACTGGAAAAACAACATGGAAGAATACTAGAATATATGACTACAGCAGCATGGTAATTATAGATACAAAGATGGAAGACTTCACAATGACAATGGAGGATTGGCAGTTAAAATTGAATGACTTAGCAGAAATTGATAAATTATCTGCTTTGATTAGAGAAAAATCATTAGTGACTTTTTTTTGTAGTAATTTTTATTAAAAGTTTAATCTCAAAAATATCCCCCCCCCACTTCCATGCTTAAATCTTCCAGTTGAGATTGTTTATTTCCATTCCATACAAACATAATTTCCATCTTACAGAGAGAAGAACAATTACATCATTACATTATTGATGTAGAAGACAATTACATTATTTCTTCTTTGATTTCTTATACATTTATATCCTTACCCAATCCAATACTCCTTTCCATTCTTTCTCAAAGTTCTGGATAGATTTATTCTTCAAAGAAAATGCTAATTTTTCCATCTCTATCGTATCCAGAACATTTAACTTCCACTCTTCTATACCAATATATTTCTTTTCTTTCCAGTGTTGCACATATGGCAACCTTGCCGCAGTTATTAAACATAATAATGGCCATTTCTGCATGGGGTATTTGAAACGGTGCACTCCGTCCTCCAGGGAGGACGTCTGCACCTGGGAGCAGACTGGGTCCGGACTATTTAACATAGATCCGCACCTCAGCCCACTCCAGAATGACCCCAAGTTGCAGGCTCGCACCAATGCGAGCCTGCAATCTGTTGGGGGTGGGCTTTAGGCTGGTGAGCTTCAGCGGTTGGTCGAGACCCTCGACCAACCGGCATTTTCAACGCTGGAGCAGTGTAGAGCGATGAGCACGCACTGCTCCGGAGCAGCCTGGACTGGACCGGGGAGCCATAAGACCCGTAAGTAGCAGCACGGGGCAATTCCCTCGCCCCATGCAGAAATGGCCCATATCTTCTGATGACTTCTTTTTAGTCATATTGAGAGTCATCATCATTGTCTTTTCTCTATTTATCTTATAACCTGCTTTTAGTCCATATCTTTGTAAAGTTTCCATCAACACCTGAATTGCTTTAGTTACTTTTTTAAAAGAATGAGAACCCCTGATTGACTGTTTACAAAGGAAAGAAAGAAAGAAAAAGAAAGAGGAAAAAAAGAAAAGAAAATGAAAATGAAAAAAGAAAAACAAAAAAGAAGAAAGGTGATAACACTGGGTTTGAGGAATTATAGTAGGTCTTCCACTTCCATGGGGGTTTGGAATACAGGACATCATGACAGTGGAAACAAAGCAAAGATCTTCCCCAATCCTTTCTGAGTGAGCAAACAAAAGAACACGTGCCCATGCTGTCCCTCCCCTGACTCCCTCCTCCCATCCCCTCAGCGTTAGCTTGAGCACAAAGTGGGAATGCAAACACATACCTTTCCTTCCTGTGCTCTCCCCTCCTCTTGTCACATACCTGAGCAGGGGCGGGGGAAGAACACACACATGTACCTTGCAAATAATCAAATTCATGAAGGTCAAACTCACACATTTGGAGAGAGGACTGTAATAGCATTGATTTATTAAAATGATGTAATAAGCCATTTTTAAAGGGGTAAAAAAGATTATAAAACATATGCTTATAACTACCAAGAAGAAAATCATGTCACTTTCCCTGTTTTTTTTTGTATATCTCTTTATATTTCCTCAGCTTTATATATGTTCTTATCTTCCCTACAGTATCTGCATTTTCTTTTAAAAAATTATTTTTTAAATATATTTAGAAATGTCTTAATAGAAATAATATTAAAAATGCACATTAATTCTTATGTGTACGCTGCTTTAAAAGACCAGTGTGATGTAGTGGTTTGAGTGTTAGACTACAAATGTGTAGACCAGAGTTCAAATCCACACTCAGCCATGAAACCCTCTGAGTGATTTTGGGCAAGTCACATTCTCTCTGCCTCAGAGAAAAGCAAAGGTAAACACCCTCTGAACAAATCTTGCCAAGAAAGCCCTGTGATAGGTTCACTTGTGGGTTGCCATAAGCTGGAAATGACTTCAAGGCACAGAATAACCACAATGTTCCTTTATAGGAGTTTAAGCACAACAAATATGGTGATTTTCTGTTTGTTTATTTATTTATTTTTCCACAACCTTTCTCTTCTTGTGTACCTTTAGCCTGCAGCCATTATGGGCTTGCATCTCACCAGATTTACAACATTGTACATTTCAGAATTCAGATTTACAGTCATTGTGCCATCACAACAACTGAAAGGACTCTTCAAAACCTACCATAGAATAAAGGCAGCCCCATCAACACAGGGATTTCTGAGAAGCTGGCAAGCAAAATGGTGACAGATGAAGCATCTAAGCCTCTTCTGGCAGCAAAACGATGAGGGCTGGCTGAGGTAGAATTGTGTTTCTCTTTCTTCTAGCAAAGAATTTACCAAAATTCATTGAAGTATTCTTATATGATATGGGGGGGGGGGGGATTGAGATTATAAAGGATTAAAGAGGATTTTTAAAAAAGTGATTGATTGCCAGGGCTGTGCTCTAAATGCTTGACTTGTAAAACAAATGAGCATTCAGACTGTGTATTCAATCACATTAGTGCTGATTTATTAGAATCATTGCCTCCTTTTTCCTGAGAGGTCCCTTACCTTTAACACCTATTTGGCAGGCAGATATAACATAATCTTCGGGAATACCTACACTATTGAATTTGGCCAATGCATCTGCAAGGGAGGATTTCATTCAGTTCATTTTTAAAGTACCAAATTTCACAAAATTATTAAGGGGAAAAAAAGCTGATATGCACGAAATTAGAATGTAGAGGGTGAAAAATACTTTGTCTTGATAAAAATATAAACAAAAAGGAAATTCCAATGCAGGAGAAAGCAAACTAGACATATTTGTCAATTCATAACTTATTTATCCAAATATTAGCATACTGTTTCCTATTTTAGGCATCCCAGATCTCAGTTTACAGCAACTTATAAACAACACAGTTAGTTGACAGTTGGGATTTTTCATTAAATGTTTCATTAAATGTTGAAAATACAAAACTGTTAATACCTGATGGAATCCTGAGGAAAGCTCATTCTAGAGACAGCCACGTTGCTACCAGGGAGAGTTCTCCAGGTTGTGAGCGTGGGTGCCCCCCCATACCACAATGGCCTAATGGGTTTATATAGACTACATGTGTCAAACACATGGCCCGTGGGCCGAATCTGGCCTGCCAGGCCATTTCATGTGGCCCTCGCACCTCTCCTGCACAGTGCAGTACTCCCCCCATCTGGCGATCCCTACATTGTGGGCCCCTGGGTGCCGGTATTCTGAGGAGGGGCAGCCCCACTTAGACTGAATGGCAGAAGTCTGTTCTTGAGGTTACCAAGTATGTGTGTGTGTGTGTGCTTTGCAGTGGGAATATTAGACAATAGGGATAGAAATAATATGCAAACATATTAAAAATGGTTACAAATGTATTTCTCACGTACTGGGAAACCCTGATTAGGGAAATCCTGGACTAATGAGAGTTTTCACAGTTTGAGATTTATTCTGCACAAAATTCACACTTTTGGGCAGACAACAGCATATTCTGTAAAGGAAACAGCATTTGCTGCAGAGATGCTATAGTTGGAAACTTATTGCTGAAGCTGGTGGTTATATGATACAAAATTTGCACATTTTTTTGCACAGAACACAGCACCTGTGCGAGATGATATTTCTTATGCAGAAAATGCTGTTTTCTATGCCAAGCTGGTGAGAGAGGTTCCAATTGCTGTTTTCCGCATACACATACAAAATACAGAATAAGTCCTGAACTGTGAATAGTTTTTGAAAATTGCTTTTGAAGACTTCATCACACTGAGGGAAAAATAACACCAAAATGGCTTATTACTTACTTTGAGAAGGAAACTAATGAAGCGTTACATCCCTATTAGAGAGACAAAACTAAATTTGTTTGTTTCAACAATGTTTTTGATGCTTTTAGCATATTTCTAACATCAGGGATATAAATCTGAACTTATTCTGTTCTCATACATGAGAATGAAAGATTCCAAAAGGTTTCTTCCCTTTGGATAAAGTTATGAGAATTTCTGTACACTTTGGGACTTTTGTTGGTCCACCTTTCGCTAAAGTTTTTCTGTGCAAAACAGATAGGTAGGTGAGAAATGCATTTCCTTCCCACAAAATCCTATGTTTTTGGAAAGCCAGTGTTTCTGTGCATTTTTTACTATTACTGCAAAATAGTAACTAACAACATTTTCAACATTATGTTGTGGGTACTATGTTACTCCTTGCCCAGTACTAGCCAGATTGGTGAGGAGATTTTGAGAATTCAAAAAAAAAGTAGAATATGATCAAATGGGCACAAAATATTAGGGAAAAATCTTATTAGAAGATTGGGGGAAAGCATGGTTGAAAAATATAAAATTTACAAGGTGCTCAGCACTGAAAGAAAATTACTATAAAATGCTATTTTGTTGGTATTTAACACCAGCAAAATTAGCTACGATCTATAAAACAACATCAGATCAATGCTGGAAGTGCCAAGACAAAAAAAGGTACATTTTATCATATGTGGTGGCTCTGCCAAAAAGCAAAAGACTACTGGAAAGAAATCCATGATTTTATTACTAAAATATTAGGATTTAAATTCCCTGTGTCCCCAGAACTATATTTGTTAAATATAATGAAAGGCATTGACACCTCTTATCAGGGAAAATATGGTAGAATCTTGATGTATTTCATAACAACTGCAAGAATATTATATGCCAGGAACTGGAAAGAGAAAGTCAATCCAACTGTCGAAGATTGGATCTTAGAAATATTTTATATGTATCAAATGGATAAGCTAATCTGTATGTTAAATAACTAAATTATGACAAAAGTTAATCAGGAATGGGAGTGTATTAAAAAATATGGAGAGAAAAATGGGGGAAACGAATAGTAATAGTAATAAAGTAATATAGATACAGTAATCTTTTTTTCCCTCTCTCTTTCTCTTCTTCTTCCTCTTTTCTGTCCTTTCTCTCATTATTTTTCATTTTCATTAGATTTTTATGGATTTGAGGTGGATAACTTAATAGAATTTGGAGCTATCTAGAACTTCAATACACTGTGTGACATTTTGATAGATAAGGAAGTAACATTTTATATAGAATTGTAAATAAATAAATGAATAAGGAAGGAAGTACCTTGTAAAAATGCTGGTTGCAGGGAATATGTCGCTTGTACTGATTAAGGACCTGTGTTAAATGATCAACCAATATACATGGTGCATATGATCCCATGTCTGTATCTTCATATTAATTCAGGTGATTCATTCCTTCTAGAAGGAGAGATCTCATAAATCAAATGTACAATTGTATGCACATAGCACTTGTTAAGAACCAATGTGGCATAGTCGTTTTAGTGCTGGATTAGGATATTAGGTTCAAATACCCACTCGGCCCTGGAAACCCACTGGTCAGCCTTGGGTAAATCACATTCTTTGAGCCTTAGAGGAAGCTAAGGGCAAACCTCCTCTGAACAAATTGTGCCACAAAAGCTCTGTGATAGGTTTGCCATAGCATCACCATAAGGCAGTAATGACTTGAAGGCACACAACAAGAAAATAACTTGCGTTTGCTTGTCAAAGTGGGTCAAGGACAAAAATCATCCCATGACTTAGAAACTTAGTAAATGGCCTCCAAACAGGAATAGCATGAATGTATCTCTGAAGTACTTCTTCACTCAAATTGAGCTTTACTCATCACTAAATGGAGTTTTATTTAGCACTGTCTTTGTTTTTCACAGTGGTCACAGAACACACTTTCAAAGAGAGAAAGGGAGACTAGAGAAATGGTCTGCAAAGGAAGCCATATAAGTCATGTGATAGTCCATAGTATCCCTGAACTATCAAAATGGCGCCTGTCAAATAACTATCCAAGACTTCCACAACATTTTCTGAAACTTGCCATATAGTATGATGACTACTGCGCTGCTATAATGACTGAATAGCATGACTGAAGTCAAGCAGTGGTAAAAATATGGCAATAAACCAAGGGTGGATCAGATTTATATAGCAGAAGTTAAAAGAATAAAAGAAAACCAACACATTAAAGAAACAATGGTGATATAGCTGCTTGCACTCCTCTAATCCAAATAACCATATGAGGGAAAAAGTTGTAGTAAAGATATTTTATAGCCACTTTTGCTGCACTGAAATTGAAGTTATTTGACCTCAGCCATTTCTTAACCCATCATCAGCATTATTAATGTTCATTATGGGAAATGAAGCTTACTCTGTTCTGCTAAAATTCACAAGCTATATGTGTCTATATATGTATATATATGGAGGAGGAGGGGGAGGAGGACGGAGAGTTTCTAATGTTATTCTCCCCCTCATCCTCATCCAGTGTTTCTCTCTTCCCCATAGACATTTGAATTGCCTGTAAAATATTCATCCATTCTAAAAGCACACTTTCCTCTTGCCTCTTTCCTAGGAGGAAGGGAATGACAGTGTGCATGACATAGTTTTGTATTACCTCACAGTTAGTTCCTCAAACTGTACAAAGCTTTTAACAGCTTCCCTAGATACACACGCACGCACATACAAACACACACATGATCACACATCTTCTCAGTCTTAGAGCTGTCATATCTCAGAACATCTCCAGAAAGCAAAGTTGGTTGCAAAGCTGAAAGCTTCGCCTTTATGTGGAAGAGAGCTGAAAGAACATTTCCAGTGAAGACTGAAATGCAAATTTCATGGGATTTGTGAAGGCTTTTATTTTTAGCTCATGCATCCCACAGAATCAAGGTAAAAACTGCTGATGTGATAATGCCCTGTAGGGATGTGGAACAGCACATCATCCTGCTCCTTTTCCTTTTCTTCTGGAATAGACATCTAAAAGCTGTGAATATCTGATAGGTCTGAGTAGCTTATACCTTGATAATATCATATCACAGGAAAAATGCCTAGCAAGAATGATTAAGTGAAGAAGAAAATCAATTATTGAGCTTAAGCTAATTGGAAAACATTAAAAAGGAAGAAAAAGGACAAATATTAGAAAGTAAGAAATAAGTAATGTTATAGTTCTTGTTTTAAACTCAGAAATTAAATATGTTCTATAGCGAATTTCAATATTATACATTTATATACCTCTATGTACTGAAGGTCCACTAAGAATGTGACTTTTACTTTCCTTATTGCACACAAGATTCCTACATTGTTAGAAATATTTTGGGCTAATAAATGTTGCCTTACAACTAAGATGATGAAGGCCATTTCTTTTGGTCCTAGGTATGAACTCCCACCAAGTGCTAAAACAAAATGTAACAAGTTGGGGATCCACATAGATTCCCATCAGCCATGTTTCCAGTGTACTTGACATTTGTAAGAAGTGGGCCTTATGCACATGACAGTGTGTGGAGACTGAGCTCCTCATGTGTACAGAGGCACGTTATGACTGAGCCAGGATCCTCACTCACATGAAGAATTATACATGTATATGTCAGGATTTTCACAGAGCTCTTTTTCATGGTTGCCCAACATATAGCTGGTGGGAAGAGTGTGGGTGCACGGCTAGGAATTATTCCAGTAGGTGAAGATGCTGCAGTGCTGTAGCTAGCTTCTGGAGAAGCTAGCTGCAGCACTGCAGGGTCTTCATCTATTGGAATCATTTCAGTTCATTTAAACACTTTTATCCCATTCCACCATAAGTACTTTCATTTAAATAAGATGTTTTCACATTCTACCTGATATGGGAGCTCAGTGAAGCAAATGTTTGGGACATCAGTGAGTTACGCATGAGCTTACAAAGGGTTTAAGATAATAAGGTAAAAGAAAAGTGACAAGGGGGAAAAAAAAGAGAGAGAGAGAGGGTTTGTCCATGAAGACAACTGATAGAAACAATTTGCACATGAAAAGTCTCAGCAGTGATGTGCTTAAGTCTTTTACTCCAAGTGTCATGAGCCAGGCTGAGCAGGCTGCCGACTCAGACGGGGACTCTGAGTTAGACTGGGAACTCCAGCCAGGGATGAATCCCTGGGAGGCAGAGGGGGCTCCTGCAGGGACAAGGGAGGGGCCTGCCAGCAACCCCACAGCGGTCCCCGAGCCAGTACCTGCAGCAGATGAGACCAGTGCTTCGGGCTCGACAGAAGCGGCTGTTCCTGACTCCAGCCCGGAGTTTGCTGCAGACCCTCCCCCCATGTTCCTCCAGAGGCGGCAGGAGAAGGAGGCGGGGCGCAGATCGAAGTGGCTGCAAGAGAAGCATCTGAAGTCTGAGGGCCTCCAGCTGTGAGCTGGGCCAACGGACATTTGACCAGCCCCAGCTGGGCTAGAGACTATGTACTTAAGGCAAATGCTGGGGGGAGTTGGGCACGGGGCAACAACCGTCTTCCATCCGGGAAATCTGCATGCTGAGCTGTCTGTTCCAGGATGACCCTAGCTGTTGAGTTTGCTACCTCTGTTCGTTTTGGGTGATGTAACCTCTTGTTTACTTTATTACTTTCTCACTAAAAGTCATAAAACTCAGCTCCTGACTCCGTTTTCTGCTTAAGCCGCTGCCTGACATTGACACCAAGTCTCAAGTCAAATCTGAAGTCTCTACCTTCAAGTCTCAAGTCCAGTCTCAGGTTCTTGCAAGATACTTTCAAGTCAAGTCTTAGTCAAGTCTCAAGTCTGGGATCCAACTTTATACCTCAACGTGTATTCCAGAATTTCTGGACAAATAAAATCAGTTTTAACAATTTAAGTAGAGTCGGCTCTCCACTTTTGTGATTTTGCCATCTGCAGCTTCAGAAGTGGGGAATAGGATCCTTCTTCCCATTTGCAAAACTTGCCTTCTGCTCTAAGGAAAAGTTTTAGAAAGCTCCTCCTATATCAAGCAGGGGCAGGCTGCTGAGCAAACCTCAACCCCACCACAAGCTCATTTGCTGTTCCCTCTGAGAAGTGTGTCCACACTTTGGGCTTGAGACAAATTGTCATGTGACCAGTAAATTGTAAGGTTTCTGGAGGAATGTGTTATGTTACTGAACCAAGGTCAGCAAGTCACTCACTAAAAATACGCAAGTCTCAAGTCAAGTCGAGTCAGTGTGTAATTTTTACCAAGTCAAGTCTGAGTCAAGTCACTGAAGTGACTTAAGTCTGACTTGAGTTCAAGTCAATTGACTCGAGTCTACATCACTGGCTCTCAAAGCCAGGAATTGTTATCGCTACTGAGCAGTGGCCATGCTGGCAGAGCCAATGGTGGTACCGGAGGGATTCTGCGAGTTGTTGCTAAAAAAATAATGTTTCCAAGCTCAGAAAGATCTGCATATTCTCAGTGTAGGGTAAAGTTTGGCAAGTGGCATTGGTTTGGTCAAAAAGGGATCCTAAAGCCAGCATTTAATTATTAGTCCCCAGCCAGGGATTTGCAGGGCCTAAATACTCTAAAGACACCAGATCCCATCTGATCTTGGGAGCTAAGCAGGGTCAGCCCTGGTTAATACTTGGATGGGAGATTGCCAATGAATACCAGGTGCTATAGGCTATATTTCAGACAAAGGAACTGGCAAAACCACTTTTGAATATTCCTTACCTAAGATAACCTTATGAAATTCATGGGGTTGCCCTGTGCTCACAAGGGACTTAAAAGTGTACACATGTGTGCATGCACACAAACATGCAACTAGGGATTTACATTAGTGCTTATTGTAGAGCAACTGATTCATTGGGGCTACTCTCATTGAGATTAGCAATTCAATTAAGGTGTAGTAGTTACCATCCCCTCTACTCATAGCCTTTAACTTAGGCTAAGAAGACTGTGCAAAGCAGATATTGGTGATGTTTGTAGACTATTCGACTTCCTTCTTTCAGTGAAACTAATTGTTGACTGGATTTAAAAGCTATCATTGCAATCACTGCCTTGGAGTAACTCAACCTGAGTCCTCTTCTGTTACAAAAGAAGTTTCAGTGAAAGGAATAAAGGCATTTCTTTTGAAATGACATTTGTACATAAAAGTAAACACTGTTGCAGTCTTTTGTAAGGCAGGAGTGGGAGGCCTTTAGGGAGAATTAATATTTTGATACCAAACAGACAATATGAAAAAGTTTGATTCAAGTTTCAAGCCTTGTTGTCATTGTAAGACTATGGTAGGCACACTGCGCAGCTGGTAGGTTTATTTATTTACTGATAAATAAATCTTTATCCTCTGCTGAAAAGAATGAAAGGATAATGAAATCCATTGAACAAGTGTCTTGTAGAACTCTAATCCCATTTTGTTTTCTTCATGGTTTTTAGAGCTGGGTGATCAACAAAGACGAGTTGGGGACAATAGGGGTTCCTCCATTTTCCTCTCCAAGAAAATAAAATCTGCCTTTGTAAACATAGCACACACTTCACTCAAAGTGTTTCAGGAAGTCTGCATGCTCTGTGATATCTGTAACTATAGCAAAGCAGGGGTCTCAAACAAAGTGTAAACAAATGCAAGTACCATATGGCAGAATGACACAGCTTAGTCATGTCTTGTTTAGTATGCCTTTCAGAAATAAAGCCTGGATGAAACCTTTCTGTTGTATTCATTCTATTGCTAGGAGGAAGATAATATGGGCATCCTAGAAGAACATGGTGGGAGAAATGAACACTGGATCTCAATGTGATTCAAATCCCATGCCTGTCCAATTCCAACTAAATCCAGTTTTATAAAAGGAAAAAACTCTCTCTGTCCTAGTTTCTGAATTCTATTTAAAACAGCCGGGATGGAAATTCCAGTGATAGAATTCAAATTCAGAAAGAAAACAGCTAGCCGCAGGTGATACAAGGCTACCATTATGCATCCAAGAAAATGAACAAAATGAGTGCAACATGTATAAGTACAGAATGAAAAATAGAAATAGGCACAAACACAATGTCTCAGGCACAAACTAGACAGACGCAAAACATGCAGCATGCTTATATACATATAGCATATTACCAATTTAGCATTTGTAAAGATGACCCAGATAGATCATACTGGTGATTATTTTAGTTTAGTTTAGTTCTGGAATTTTCTTCTGCTTCATTCTTAAATACAGCTGAAACACAAAGAATCTAACTATATAAAAGGTTAATTCTAGAATCAAATGTAATGAAAAACAGGAAGAATAAACAAACCTTTCCAAGTATTCATGGCCCAGAATGTGCTCCCCTATGTGGTAATAGTGTGAGTCTTGGACTAGGACTCTGGGAGGCAAAGTTTAAAATCCCCACTCAGCCATGGAAACCCACTGCCTGAGCATGGGCAAGCCACACTTCTCAGATTCAGAGGAAGGCAATCACAGACCTCTGAATAAATCATGCCAAGAAAACCCCATGATAGGGTCATCTTACGGTCACTCTTAAAAAAATGGATTGAAGACACACAACAGATAAACAGTGTTGATCTATGTTTTAGTATTTCACAAAAGAAATGAATAAAAATAATTGTAGTTTGTCAGCTGAAAAGTTTAGTTTGGCTTGAGATTCTATTGCCCAATGCTGATATTGGCAAACATATGTGAATTTGTAACCAGAGCAATTACTTCAGCATTTGTTTTGTTTTCCCCCTTCAAGTGATATGTTATTAAAGTGCAGGGAAAATTCTTATTTCAGCTTTTGTTTTATTTTCTCTCTTTCAATGAAATGTTATTAAAGTGCAGAGAAAAATTACTAATGAACAGGGCATTGTTCAAATCTGAAACCGCAGGCTGGGACACTGAAGCCTAGAGCTGCATATTGAAACAGGTGTGGTCCCCCCCCCCCACATACACACCTTCATTATATCTCTTAGAGTGAGGAACTGAGTCCTTCCCACTTTTCAGCTAATTCTGGATTCTGTTTGGGGTCACCTCCATCAATTTCTGGTCACCTGAGTGCCCAGTTCATGATGGTGGCCAAACCATCAGAGTCAACATTAACAGTCTACTTAAGTATCCTTATGTTTTGGAATTTTCAGGATATTTATATGGGAAATGAGTAGGCTATGATACTTTTTCAGGCTATTTATTGTAGGTATTCATAGATATATAAACATAACATTCTCATTAGGGAGAAAGACAGACATACTAATGTTTGGGTGCTTAAGCTTCATTGCATTCCTCTGTGTGAAAGGCACCATACATTCATACATTATATGGCCATCATGGGGACTGTACCTCTCTATCTCTACTCAGCTCTGTAACAGGTTTGGTAACCATCAATAAGTGTAAGATCATGACCCTTCTAAGCCATTTACTTTAGCCACGTATCCTTAATAATCATCATTATCATAATTTTAATATTCCATAATTTTATAGGGCCTTTTCGCACTACACTGTTATAGTGCTATTATTCCACCTTCAACATTTTGTGGAATTCTGGGGTTTGTAGTTTGCTCAGACCAAAGAACTTTCTGGCTAAGAATTCTAAATGCCCCTCCCTAAACTGCAAACCCCAGGGTTCTATAGGATGTTGAAAGTGGAATAATAGCATTATAACAGTGTGGTTCAGAAAGGCCCTTAGTTTCCCACAGTATCTGCTTAGGCATTATACAAATAGTTCATAAACACTTTAACTTGTACAGAATTCTTTCTTTTATTATATTCACAGCCATCTTAACAATACAGCTTAGCCTATAATCCATTCAGTTATACATTCTCATCTGTTTGAAGAATTATACATCTCTTAAAGAGGTATCTGTGACTACACAGGTATTCAAGGGTTATTCTCCTTGTGACTCTTAACAGCATTCATTATTATATAGTGTTGTGATGCCCTCCATATTATAGTAATGGGATTTGTAGTAGGATTTAAGATAGCTGCTTGCTTGAAACAAAAGTATGGGAACCAGAGACTGTTAGATAAACAAAAGCTAGGAATGCACTGATAAACCTGCCAGGCTCTCACCGCTTCAAGGTCTCTTGCAAGAGGGAGGGAAACGTCTTGGGATTTTATGTACTTGCCTTTGTTAATTGCTCTTTAGTCCTCTCACTGAAGTCTTGTACGATGTATCGCACTCCAAATAAACAGTGTTTATGCACTGTACTACCTGCGTGTGTGAATTCAGTTCCTGACACTTAGCATAGTCTTATCAGTATCAGAATAAACCAGCATTTTAGGAAAATATGTCAGAGCTATCAGGAACAGTTGTTTCTGTTTCTCAAAACAGCTTTCATCCCACATTAGAGACTCACCATAAAGCCTGATTTGGACTTTTATCTCAGCCTCTTTTATCCCCTCCTTACACTCACTCAGCTTGTCAGTTGACCAATGAAAATAACTCACAGTACACAATTCAATATTTTTTTCCACCTCCAGTACACTAGGAGTCCTTTAGCTGCTCCCTGTCTTGATTATCTGACCCATGTGCACTAGCAAGTTGGGTCATTCAGTCTACTGCTTGTCTGCTAGTGTTATCTTCTCTTCTTGAGTACAAACTTTCAGGTATTTCTTATCTTCTTTACTTTCCACTGGTCTGACATTTCCCCCAGGGTGAAACCAACGTTGGTCCTCTGCTAACACACACATAATTTCTTTCTCACAGATCTTTCTCCCTTAAAACCTTATGTTATTTTATACTCTGCAAGTTATATCAGGTTAAATGCTGCCCTTTAAAGTTATACGAACAGGCTGAAAAGTTGGCAACCCATTAACATCTGGCCTGTAACAATACAAAAGACCCAAAACGTACACACTCCAATATAATATCCTAACCATCCTCATTCCCTTTTTGGGTTATACTCACAGATTCTCCACTCTAGTCCTATTCAGGGATCTAGTCTAAATAAGGATATGAGGAAGGAGCAGACTGGTCCTGCTTCCCATCTGCCCCCACTCTCCATATGTGGAAAGGAACAGTCTAAAGATGAAAGCTTCCACATATAGAAAAGGGTGCTCTCTTAAGAACATCACTCTTTATATCAGCAGAGTGATGACAGAGAAAGGCAAGGACAGTGTGCTTTCCTATGCACTTAAATCATTTAACACCTGAATAGTTACATTTCCAGGTAATAAACTGGATGTAAATCCAATTATCTAGTGTTACTCTTAGGAGAAGTGATGCAGCCATACTAGCAGAGGGTTCAGACGTGTTCAGTCACTTTGTCGGTCCTCCTCCAGGCCTGCCTGGGGTTTGTAGTTTAGGAAGGGGCATTTAGAATTCTCAGTTAGAGAGCTCTTTTGCCTCAGGAAACTACAAACCCCAGAATCCCACAGGATGTTGAAAGTGGAATAATAGCTCTATAACAGTGTAGTGTGGAAATGGCTTTCGTAGGGCCAACTGGTCCATCCAGCATGCTTGCAATACAAATACAAACACACATCTGCATTTCAGAGATGTAAATACTTGAAACTCTGTCTTGCTGTATTGTTAGCAACACAGTATTAGCTGTGTTTAACTTTCTGCTTTACTGATACTGAGGCTGGGGATGAGACTGGGCTGCTTGTAGCTTCTCGCAGAGTCTTCACAATATGTGTTGACATTGGTCACAAAGGGCAACTTGGTTGCTTCTCCCAATTCAGATCATTTTCCTTTTGAGAAAGCAGCACAAAATTCAATTAGCTAGCATTAATTCTTCTTAATTCTAAGATAGTTTTAACATTTGTGACATAGGAATAATGGTCCCCTATATTTTCTTTCTAGCACTGTGTACCCTGACTAAAAATAGACTCTGGAGACAAACAGAATTTGCATGTTACACTGAGATGAGGGTTATATCTGGTTTCTGAAAAGCTACAGCTATTATTCTCTGGTTTTCATTATAGCAAAGGTGCCCTGTATGATGAGAAGTACATTAATGTTTCATTTCTATTTGGAATGAAAGACTCCCACTGTTGTAGAGCAAACTTGAATCAAAGTGCAACTTTCACTAAATGAGCAAGCCTTAGAAATTGTTCAGAAAGAATAAATGCAAAATAACAATAACAATAATGTCCCTATCTTCACGTCTAGCACAATTTAACCTTAAATAGTTGTGTGGCACAATCTTTTATTTGCTTAGGCTATGAAATATTTAAATAGAAAGATTCACTCAGAAGCAACATTTCAGTCAAATGATTTTCAGTTGCAAGGGTTAATTTACACATGAAAAGAGGCAGGAATGGAGAGAGGAGAAAAGTAATGTGGCAGCACCCTTAAGACTAACTGGTTTTTATTCTCACATGAGTTTTTGTGGATATAAACCCACTTCTTTGGATTCAGTACCAAATGGTATTAAGGCCTCAGACATAAAGCATATTAATACAGTTATATGAATGTAAATAGGATTCAGAAACAAATCATGACTCTTCTAAATTTTCAAAGGATTGCATAAGGTGTTAACAGATCTTTACAGTGGTCAGTTACTGTTGGTGAATATGATCAAGACTAAAGGCCTTTCCACACTACACTGTTATGGTGCTATTATTCCACTTTCAACATCCTGTGGAATTCTGGGGTTTGTAGTTTACTGAGGCCAAAGAGCTCTCTGGCTGAGAATTCTAAACACCCCTCCCTTAACTGCAAACTTCAGGATTCCATGGGATGTTGAAAGTGGAATAATAGCACTATAACAGTGTAATGCGGAAAGGCCCCTTCAATCTAATCCAAAAGTTAAGCCTGCTAGTGGTCTGTTACTGGAGTTGTCACTGATCCGTCTGTTGACCCTGAAAGCTTGAACTTGGATCATTTCCATAGTGCTTCTTCATTCGTGATAACAATATAATATTCAGAAACCTACACAGTTTGATTCTCTTCCCATAAACCTAGTCCTGCCCTTATACAAGAGCTTGACTCAGACAGACATGTATTTCTGTCAATCTGTCAATCTTTGACACCTTCCACAAATTTCTGTTCTTGCCCTTTTACCCTTGCATGACATATTTAAATTCCAAAACGTTGAAGTAAGGTCATCTAAGTGACTAACACTTCCTCTCTGAAAGCCTCCTGTAACGTAAAAGTAACCATCAAACCTTTTGACAATATCACAGTATTTCCTTCAATCCGTCAAGTTTAACTAACTGTTTTAGACACTGCAAGGCTTGATTAGGCTGTTACTACTGGGAAATATGAGAGACAGCAGTGGATCTCTTAAGTAGAGTAATGAAGTTGGCAAGGCAGAAGCTGAACTGTTGATCCCATGCTCATACCAACACACCAACAGTCTGGTAAAGAAAAAAGTAAACTTTATCTACTTTGGCAAATGTATAACAGTTTTATTTTCAAATTGCCTGCTCATAACCAAAGGGAGGAAGAGAGTGGGGCCATTTCCACACACACTGACCATTTCCGCACGAGGCGAGGGAATGGCTCCGTGCCATTACTCACCAGATCTTCTGGCTCCTCGGTCTGGTCCAGGGTGAATTGGAGCAGTGTGAGGTCTTAGATCTGCACTGCTCCGGCTTCCAAAATGGTGGCTTCCGGTTGGTCGTGGGTCCTGACCAACTGCTGAAGCTTGCCACGCCTAAAGCCCGCCATCTGCAGATTGCAGGCTCACATTGGTGTGAGCCTGCGCATCTGCACAAGGGAGCAGATAAGCAATGGCGGGCTCCAGAAAAATGAGAAACCTCTTTTTTCCGGTCTTTAAAAAGCATGCTGGAGGACCAGTTGGGGGCATTTCGGAGCGCACTGAGGTGCGGATCTCCGGTAAGTAGTCCGAACCTAGTCTGCTCCAAGGTGCAGACGTCCTCCGTGGAGGATGCACTGTGCCGTTTTAATTCCCCCATGCGGAAATGGCCAGTTATAGTGCTATTATTCCACTTTCAACATCTTATGGAATCTTGGGGCTTGCAGTTTAGAAATCCCAGCCAGAGAGCTTTTTGGCCTCAGTAAACTACAAACCCCACAATTCTACAGGATGTTGAAAGTGGAATAATAGCACTATAACAGTGCAGAAATAGCTTGGGTGTAGTGAAGCAAACAAACAAAAATTCACCACAAAACAAGCCAGTGGTTATTGAATTGTTATTGCAAAGTTTTCTGACTCTAATACAATTGAGCAAGTGTGGGAGGACACATTATCTCCCCCAACAAACTGTATCTTCCCACAGTTCTTCTCCCACCCCCTAGGGAGCGTGGGGGCATTTCCACTATGTTTGCCCCTTCTAGGCCATTTTAGACCTAGGAGAGCCTTTTTTAATAACAGGTAGTGACTGGAAGTCACTTTCTGTCAACTTCCTATTT
Source organism: Cyclura pinguis (assembly GCA_030412105.1). Lineage (NCBI taxonomy): Eukaryota > Metazoa > Chordata > Lepidosauria > Squamata > Iguanidae > Cyclura > Cyclura pinguis. The sequence goes on along the minus strand of CM059601.1, from coordinate 206,086,332 downwards.
TTTAAAAAGGCCTTTGCTTGGCCTAAAATGGCCTGCAAGGGGTGGGGACAAAATGTTTCAAAAAATGCCCAGCCCCACATTCCCTACAGGGCTCTTATGGGCTCATTGTGGTGAAAAATGCATGAAAAGTCTTGAACAAATGTTTGCATTTTTTAATCCCTAGGGACTTAGAGGTCATATACATGATCCTGGGGCCAAACGAAAGGCTACACAGGCTATACTTTGTCCATCCCTCCTCTAACAGGTATATCACTCAGACAGTGTCATAGAATCATAGAGTTGGAAGAGACCCCAGGGGCCATTGAGTCCAACCCCCTGCTATGCAGGAACACCCATCAAAGCATTCCTAACAGATGGCCATCCAGCCTCTGCTTAAAAACCTCCAAAGAAGGAGACTCAACCACACTCCGAGGCAGCATATTCCACTGCCAGACAGCCCTGACTGTCAGGAATTTTTTCCTGAGGTTCAAGTGGAATCTCCTTTCCTGCAGCTTGAATCCATTGCTCCTTGTCCTAGTCTCCGGAGCGGCAGAGAACAAGCCCGCTCCCTCCTCAACATGGCATTCCTTCAAATATTTAAACATGGCTATCTGCTCAAGACTCATGCTGTAGCTCTAGGATGTGAAGGGAGTAGCATTTGCTAACATCATATCCTGTGATTTATACATTACTGCCATATTTTATGAGGTTCCTGTACAATATGCTCAATTACACCTTGAAGCAATAAACCTCCTTAGTTAACTTCAGAAATGAGTTAAGATCTTCTACACCTTGGCTCAGTCATAAATAAGCAAGGAAACTGCAGTCAAAAAATCAGAAGACTAAAATTGGGAAGGGCAGCTATGATAGAACTAGATAAGACCTTCAAATGTAAAAGTTAATTAACAAATACCAAACTCAGGATCATCCTTGCCATAGTATTTCTGATTTCTGTGTATACTTATGAAAATTCACTCATTTAAATGTGGTGCTGGAGAAGAGGTCTATGGGTATCATTGTTGTTATTGTGTGCCTTCAAGTCTTTTCTGATTAATGACACCCTAAGGTGACCCCATCACAGGGTTTTCTGAGGCTGTGTGTGTGTGATGCACCCATGGTCACCCAGTGGTTTCCACAGCTGAGTGGAGAACTGAACCCTGGTCTTCAGGGTTGTAGTCCAACACTTAAAATACTACACCCCAGATTGCCAAAATGAACAAAAAAAACTGTGTGTGAGGGGGTCCTAGAGCAAATTAAGCCTGAATTCTCCCTAGATGTCAAAATGAGTAAACTGTGCCATGACCCATTAGCAAAGATTATAATGCTTGGCAAAGTGGAAGGTAGTAGGAAAAGAGAAAGACCACATTATGGGTGGGATGAACTCAATCATGGCACTTCAAGGGCTGTTAATAACATGATGCCTTGTAGGTCTCCTATTCATAGGGTCACCATAAGATGAAGCCAACTTGAGGGCAATTATTCTTGGTCAGAGTTGCCTTTTTGTTTTATGTGCTGGGCTGCCTGTAGCTAGTGCTTATTGCTGGCTGTTGTTAACCCAAGTGTCAAAACATGCCATAAGTGTATTAACTATTTCAGACGCAAAATGTATATTGTCAAAAAGCTCAACTTGCTGGTGTACTCTTCAAAAATCACATAGTATGAGCTAGCTTATACTCAGGGCTTTCTATATAACCGAAGAACAAAGTGGGAGAAGCTTACCAAATGTGGAGAAATTTGTAAGATTTTCATGGCTTTCCTTAAAGATGGTTGTATTATAGTTTGGGTGTCAAATGTCCCCATACTGTCTGTCACACATTCATGTATGTGAGTTTGTGCACACACAGACCCATACCAACACACAAAACCTGGTTATCACAGCCATTCCACCTATTTATCCCCACTTTTCCCAATTTCTTTCATTTGTAAATATCATGCTGAAAAGTTGTGCTGACAGGCATAGAGTTGGAGAATCTGAAGAAAATCTGAATAATGATTGCTCCTATGGCAACTTTATCTTGGAGTTGCCATCCTGCCATTGACTAAAAATATGTAAAATACATGAACAAAGATGCTTCAGCGTCTTAATATAATCCCAATTCTGTCAGACTTAGCAACGCCTATGGATGGAGCAAAGATCACTGTTTCCCTTGCATCCCAGTTCCTCATCAATAATTGTTGCATCAAATGAGTGCCACCAAAAGGCTGCACCATTCTCCTGTTGCATCTTATCAAGCTGAATGGATAAGGTGAACCCTCAGCTTTCTTTGATTACAATTAGTATAGCACAGTATCCTGAGTTTACAGATGCTTTCCAAAGCTTGGAAGTGTATTTTTTTTGGGTGGGGGGAGGGGCAACCTCCAGAATCCCACAGGAGGAAAAATCCAGCACAGTGATTGTTGGTTGAAGGATTCTGGGATGTATAGCCCCCAAAGCAACATTTCTACATTGTGCTGGTCAGATTTTTGTTTATTTGACTTTTTGTTGCAAGGGTAGGATTTTTAAATATCCAATTAAATTTTCCTATTCAAACTGATTTTATGAAAATTTGCACACTGATTCCTTTTATAAAATTGTCACTGGTCTGTCTATTGACCCTGAAAACATTTCCTTGGATCATTTCCATAGTGCGTCATCATTCATGATAATAATATAATATTCATAAATCTACACATTTCCATTCTATTCCTATAAACCTAGCCACACCGTTACACAAGAGCGTGACTCAGACAGACACTTCTCTTCTTCTATGTGACACAATCTGCCAATATTTCACATCTTCCACAAATACGCTATCCTTGCCCTTTAACCCTTGCATGATATATTTAAATTCCAAAGCACTGAGTTAACATAACCAAAAATGACTAACACTTCCTCCACGAAGACCTACTGTAGCATAAAGATAACCATCAAACCTTTTGACAATATCAGAGTATTTCCTTCTGTCTGTCTCAGCAGAAACAATTTGAAAGCACAGCTTGAGAAATGGGCAGGTTGAATGCACATCTGAGTGGTACTAGAATATAATTGCTCAAGAGTATTCAGGGAAGTTTGTTTCCGGAGAAATGCAATTTGGGCTTCTCTCGAGGTCTGATGTACATGAATAAGTAAATATTGATGCATTAGAAACAGATCAGTAAATGTAGCATCTTCTTCAATAAAGCTTCTTTGCTAACGCTCATCATCTAGTTTTGTTTCCTTGCAGGAAGAGTTGCCGATCCATAAACCATTCCCTCTGTGGATTCAAAAGCTATTTCTTTTGCAGATCAACTTTTTTTTATCACTAAGCAAAATATTAAATCTGTTCAATCCACTGGAAGAATGAGGTCTGATTATGAATTTCTGCCAGAACCTTGTGACTGTGTTTTTTTCTCAAAGCAATTTTCTTTCAGCCCCCAATTCAACTGGGAACATACTGGAATGCTTGTGGCATATTCCCTCTGGCTTTCCCTTTACTACATTTCCCATCTATAAAATGTGAGCAAGAACAATACTACCAGTCAACTCCACAGGATTATTGTGGTGGTGAGGGCAACAAATAATTTGCACAGCAAAAGACTTTTGAAAAGAGTGCTAATATGTAAACCAACACTAGTTCTTATGCATCTTTTTCAAATATTTGCCTGAGGTGTCCAATTACAGGGCTCTTGTACATAGCAAAGTTCAGTTAAAGGCAATGGAAATATATTTTAGAAGACCAGAAGATCCTTCTTACATCTGATATGGCACATACAGTGTTTTTAAAGAGACCTTTAACACATCTGGGCAGTGGTAGGGAGACTGTCCCCCGCCCCTGCCCCCCCAGCCATGGCAGCTTCTCGCACCATTGCCAGGTCACTATAGTATATAGGCTCTGGTCAGAGCTTGAAAAGTATACTTTTTCAATTACAGTTCCCAGACTCCCTCATGCTGTCTCAGGATTGAGTGGTTGGCTTCTTAGCAGGGAAACCAATTTTCATCTTTTTCTCCAACCCGTGAGAACAGTAGAAAGTTTGAAAGGTAACAGACAAAGTTGGCATGAGCTGATCACAACACTGTGTGTATGCTCATGATGGTACAGGCCTCCACTGCAAAGAATAGAGAACTGGGAGGGAGGTGAAGGTATGAAAGAGCTGTTTTGCCACAGGCTGCCCTTGGAGCTTTTAGTGGCTAGTGTAGGATTATAACCATGAAACACAACTTAGTTTTCTCAACGGCAGCTCAGAAATTGTGGAACAGCTTGCAGAAGGAGGTGAGATTTGCTCTTTCTTTATTCTGCTTTAAAACCCCATCCTGTTCTGGCTTTTCAAGATATGGCAACAGGGGGAAAAAAAACAACACAGACAGAGATCCAACCACAAATTTTGGAAAGAAGAGGATCAACTGGATCAAAGACAATGGAGATGAATCAATGTTGGAAGAATTTCAAAAAATGAGAAATAAATTGATGGAAGAAATAAAAGCAAATAGAACAGAGATAAAAACAACTAGGACAGAAATAAAACAAGATTTAAAAAAAGAAGTTGAGACTTTGAACCAGAGTTTGCAAAAACTGACAGCAGATCTACATACAATCAATCATAAGGTAGAGGATATACAAGGGAAAACCAGAAAAATGGAAGAGGAGTTAGAACAGATGAAGAAGGAGCAGCAAAAGGATAAAGAAATAATAATACGATTGGAATTAAGACAACGGAGCAGAAGTTTGAAGTTGAGAGGACTCCAGGAGCAGAAAGAGGAAAACCTAACTCAAAGAGCAACAGATATTTTGGCACCATATATAAGCCTAAGAAGAGCAAAATTTGAACATGAGATAGATAAGGCTTATAGAATTGAATCGGCAGTAGCCAAAAGACGAGATCTCCCACGTGATATTGTGGTATATTTTATTAAAGAAAAAACACGGGACGTGATTCTTGAACAAAAACTATAAAGAAAAATTGATAGTGGATGAGACAGAAATAAATTTTTTTAAAGATGTACCACCGAGTGTAATAAGAAACAGAAGAGAATATGCATTTTTGACAAAAGAATTACAAGCGAGAGGAGTAAGGTATAGATGGGAAATTCCGGAAGGACTCTCCTTTTTTTATGAGTGGAGAAGAAGAAGGATAAGCTCTGTACAACAAGCAACGGAATTTCAAAAGGATTATTTAAAGCCGTTATCTCCAGAAGCAAGGGAATCGGATATAACATTGGAGAAAACAAAAAAGGATATGGCAACGGGAGGAGATTTGAGTCTTACATCTGAGGATGAGGTAGAATTGGTAGAACCAGAAGACAGAAAGAAGAAAAGAAAGCAAAGACTGTAAAACAACCATGAAGATAATAACCTGGAATGTCTGAGGAATAAATTCACAAGTTAAAAGAAGACAGATTTTTCATTATATAGAGAGATTAAGACCTCAAATAACAATATTATTGGAAACTCATATAAAGAAAAACCAAGAAAAATATCTCTATAATTCTAAATTAGGACAATGTTTTACCTCTTCATATAAAAAGAAAAAAAGAGGAGTGGCAATATATATAGATCAAAACATTGCAGCAAAGAAAATATTTGAAGATGAAGATGGAAGAATACTAGGGGTAGAATTACAAAAAGAAGGTAGAAAGGTATTACTAATTGGCGTGTATGCCCCTAATGAAAATAAAGGAAAATTTTATAAGGAAATGAAAAAGAAAATTACTGAATATGAATACGATGATTGGATATTAGCGGGATATTGGAATGGAGTTATGGATGTGAAAATGGACAGAAAATCTTCTATAAATAAACAAGATTCTGGACAAAGAGGGAAACTCCTAAGAACCATTTTTGAGATGTGCAAAGAAATAGTAGTAAAGGCTGTTTGGAGGACTTTTTATCCAAATGAAAGAAACTATACTTATTTTTCTGAAGTGCACCAATCTTGGTCACGAATTGATATGATATTGACTTCAAAACATTTGTTGACAGAGATAAGGAAGATAGAAATATTGCCAAAGATCATCTCAGACCATCATCCAGTGGAGATGCAAATACAAGAAGCTACAAGACAATTTCAATGGAGACTGAATGACACTCTTCTAAATGATGAAGAAGTAGTTAAACAAGCAAAAGAAATTCTGAAGAATTATTTTAAAGAAAATGTAAAAGATGATATGAAGATGAAGACGGTCTGGGATGCATCAAAAGCAGTAATAAGAGGCTTTTTTATTCAAAAGAGACAAGTTCAAAACAAGGAAAAGAGACAGAAATATCAAGAATTGACAACAAAATTGGAAGAAAAAGAAAAAGAACTTAGGGATAATTCAATGAAGAAATCAATACAAATTGAAATAAAGAAAATACAAAAGGAGATAATGTTAAATTCACAAGAAGAGATAGAGAAGAAGATGAAACAATTGAAACTGACTCAATTCGAAAAAGCAAATAAAATCGGGAAATGGTTAGCCTATAAGTTAAAGAAGAAGAGAGAAAGAAATACAATAGCTGAATTAAAAAATGGAAAAAGAAGAATTACACAACATGGGAAAATAAAAGAGAAATTTAAAGAATACTTTGAAAAATTATTTCAAGAAGAAAATCCACATCATCGAATAGATGGAAAATGGGAAGTTTTTGTAAATAAGATTAAGATTCCAAAAATATCACAAGAGAAATAGGAACAGCTAAATAAAAAGATAACAACAACCGAGATAGAAGAAGCAATAAAGGATTTGAAAACAGATAAGGCACCAGGTCCAGATGGATTTACCGTGCTTTACTATAAAAGATTTGTAAAAGAAATAATTTACCCTTACCAAGCAACTTTGCAAGAGATAGAAAAAAATGGAAAACCATATTCATGGGGAGAAGCAAATATAGTGGTTATACCCAAAGAAGATAGAGATAAAAGAGAAGTTAAAAACTATAGGCCAATATCTCTTTTGAATGTGGATTATTAAATCTGGGTGATAATATTGGCAAAACGATTGAGACAACCAATATAGGATAAGATACAGGAAGGACAAACAGGGTTTCTCCCAGGCAGACAAATGAAGAATAATATTAGGACTTTACTCAATGCAATTGAATATTATGATAAAAACCCAGGAAAGAAGGTAGCAATTATATCGTTGGACGCAGAAAAAGCTTTTGACAATGTTTCCTGGGATTTTATGCATTATATCTTAAAAGAATATGGCCTGGGAGAAACATTTTGTGAATGGATGAAGAGGATATATCAAGACCAATCAGCAAAATTAATAAGAAATGGGGATAAAACATCAAGTTTTGATATAAAGAAGGGGGTACGACAAGGGTGCCCATTATCACTGTCACTATTTATAGTAGTATTGGAGATATTATTGATAGCAATAAATGAAGATTCACAGTTAAAAGGTTTAAAAATAAAGAAGAAGAAAATAAAATATAAAGCTTTTGCTGATGACGTAATAATATTTTTGGAGGAACCGCAAGAATCTATCCAGAGTTTGTTGGATATTTTGAAAAAATATGGGAAAATAGCAGGATACAAGATAAATAAAGAAAAGACGAAATAATGACTTTAATAATCACTGTATAAGGAAGACTTTATTGAAAGTGTGTATACAAATAAAGCGTAGATTTTATAGAAGGCTTTTGACATGGACCTCACCACAAGAAGCTTTTAAAATTGCTCCAACAAGACAAGGAAATCTTTTAACATATCAAGAGTTGGTAAAATGGGAAGGAGATAAACCAAGAATGCACACAGAAGAAGAATTAAAAGAGTTAGGACATGAATTTAACTGGTTCCCATGGAGACAATTAAGAGAGAGATTCAAAATCGATCAAAAATTGTATAGGTTTGAAAAAAATGATAATGAATTAGATGTGTTGATGAAAGGGGATCTGAAAAGAGAATCTCTAGATTTTACAAAATATTGTTGCAAAGAGAAATGGAACCAGAGATGATAAAAGACAATGTGGTTAAATGGGCGCAAAATATTGGACACTCAATTGAGTTGGATACATGTGTGAGGGCATGGAAAACAGATATAAAATTTACACCAAGTTTGAATTTAAGGGAAAATTTTTATAAAATGTTACATAGATGGTACATGACACCTGTAAGGTTGAAAAAAATAACAAAAAATGGGAATGAAAAATGTTGGAAGTGTGATGAAAAAGAGGGGTCCTTTTTTCATATGTGGTGGACTTGTAAGGTTGCAAAGAAATTTTGGAACGAAATACGTGATGAATTTCAGAGAATGTATAATTTAAACTTTGAAATGAAACCAGAATTTTATTTGTTGAATATGTTAGGGCAACAAAGAAAAATAAGATTTCACCAGAAAACATTGTTATATGTTATAACTGCAGCAAGAATGACATATACGCAACATTGGAAAGAAGGAAATTATATTGATATAAGAGAATGGAAATTAAAAGTTCTGGATATGGTAGAGATAAAAAGGTTGGCTTTTTCACTTGAAAATAAACCAATCCAGAACTTTGAAAGAGAATGGCAAGAAGTTTTGAATTGGATAAAGGAATGAGGAAAAGAAATAATGAAAGAGTGTTGGTAATGATGGAAATGAAAATTAAGGATGTTATAGAATAAGTATAAGCTGAATGTAATAAGGTCAAAAGTAATAATGTAGAATAGAAAAAATGTATAAATGGGATGTAAACACAAACTCAACTGGAAAAATGATGTTCGGAAGTGGTGGTGGTGGGGTATTTTGTGTAAAACTTTAATAAAAATATATATAAAAATAAAACCCCATCCTATTCTGGCTTTTAATATTTAACAATTTGCGACTTTTTTCTTATATATTTTATTGCATGTTTTTGTTCCTTGTCTTCTTTATTAAATTTTAGTCTTGTTGCTGTTATTGCTGTTATTGTTGTTTTATTCATTTATATTAGGGATGGGATGAATCCAGAATTTTCTGAATCCGAATCCAGATCCAGATCCCTGGAAGGTTCTGGGAATCAACGAACCTCACAAATCTCAAATCTTTTGAATCCTTTTTTTAAAAAGAGTTTAAAAAGAAAGGGAAAGAAGGATAATCTTGGGCAAGACGCACTCTCTCAGCCTTAGCAAAAGCCTAGGCAAAGGTAAACCTCCCTCTGAAGAAATCTGCCCAGGACAATTGTCATAGTTCTACCTCAGGATCTCCCCAGATTGAAAATGACATGAAGGCCCTTTCTACACAGGGAGGAAAATGTGGATTAATCTCACATTTTCCTGCCTGTGTAAATAGGGCCACATACTACAGTAGAGAAATAATCCAGGTCAAAACTGGATTTTCTTTGCATAGCTCTTTCTGGCATCCTGGGATTTGTGGTTTGGTGATGTACTAGCACACTTTGGCAGAGAAGGCTGTGACACCTTGTAAAACTCCAGACCCCAGAACTGTGTCTGAAAGAGCTTTGCAAGGGAGCTATGCAAAGCAATCTTTCAGCTGTCCTTGAAATCTCAAGCTTGTACCTTCCGGTCAAATGCTGAACTTAAATATGCAATGTTCAGTTTAAATACTCTGTTTGCTGGCATATAAGACTCACTTTTCCCCCCGAGAAATACTGTTTGAAAATGGGGTGCGTCTTATACACCAGTGCATCTTATATGCCGGCAAATAGTATTTGCAAGTGTATAAATGAAGCGCATCTTATACACTAGTATGTCTTATACACTGGCAAATACGGTATCTTAGAATACAACCCCAGATGTAATTTATGAAATTGGTAGCAAAGGCCATTATTACTCTAAGGGAAAAAGTCACCTACTTGCCATCTCCCCATGTGTGTCTGGTCTCCCAGCTTTTCAGGGGTCCCAGTCCCCAACAAACTATTTAGTTGGTGGATTCAAAAGATTCAGTTTGCCTATTTTGGCACAGGGATTCAGATTTGGGAATCTCGATTCTTTGCCCAGGATTCGAAGATTCAAGGATTTGGTTGGCCCATCCCTAATTTATATCCTAACTTTTTTTCAATAATGAAATTCAAAGCAGCTAACATATTTAACATGACATAGATTAACTATAAAAAGCTTCAATAAAAGTATAAATTAAAAAATTAAAAACAATTGGTAAAGTTAGAAACATTAAAATTCATTAAAAGACAATATAAAATCTTAAAAACGGTGTTGCACAGCGTTAAAAGCTGATCCCAGTCAGTATTGGAAAACCTGATGTCATTGTGATGAACCCTCGGGGGGGGGGGTCCGGCAGAGCAGCCCTAGCAACAATTTGATCTGATTAGTTCTCTGACTGAAGAACCCAGTTTAGCCAGAGGGAGAGGCTATGTGGATGAATCAGCAAAATAGGGTACCAGAACCAGGGTGTGGGAGGTGATTCCTTCAGTGAGTTTAAAAAGAGCTGGAGCACCCAGTAAACAAAGAAAGTGTTCCTGGGAGTGGGTTAGCTTCTTGGAGGCCTAAGTGTGGGGGCAAGAAGTAACCTGCTCACCTCTGAAAGACAGTGAAACTCTAAGGAGGAAAATAATCCTTTGAGCTGGAAAAGCCAAGTGAGAGGTGGAAGAGAGGGGGAGAAAACCTAAGGGCTTGTTAACTTAGGGAAGTGTTTGCCTGTTAAGAGCTGGAAGTTCTTTTCTGTTTGATGACATTGAATTGCCCAATACCTTGTTAGTCCTTTTAATAAAGATTTTGTTCTTTTTTTTTTTTAAGAGTAGCCTCAGTACAGTGTTTCTTCAATTTTAGATCATTTACACATGTTACCACAAGCGGCACATTCATTTGGGGTAAACCTGACAACTCTTTGTCCTATATCCACAAGAGCTGTGGGCTTAGGGAAAGCAGAAATATGATTAAGTGTGGAGAAGAAACCAGGGGGTGGTAATCATATAAAAGGGTGCTGCTTCTCCAGGGAGGGGGAATAAAAAGTAGGCTTGGTCTTTCACAGTCCTGGCTGGCCCAGATTTCCATGTGACAGTCATGAAAAACATTTTAACTTGCTGATGGAAAGAAAGCAAGGGCAGGGCTATTCTGGCCTCCCTGTTTACGTGACACTTCCTTCTGGCCAGAGGGTGTGGTTCATAAATCTTATATAAATCCATGCTTTAGGGTAAACACCCTGAAACAAACCTTATCCATGTCAAATCCCATCACAGGGAATATTGCCCTTGGATAGGCATGCATAGCACCATATGCAAAGACACGTGCAGCCTCTTTGCTGGGACTGTATGGACATTATGAAGTAGATGCAGATCTACATTAAGGTCCCTATTAACTGTATGTTGAGTAGTCTACTTCATACTGAGCTGAAGCAGTTAGGCTGTATAATGACATTAGAGATAAAATACAATATAGGTAGTCCCTCTGTGCAACACACACATGTGCGTGCACACACACACACATACACCCCACACAGGATTTCAACTTGGCAAGTCACCAATTCCATCCACATGTCTGTAGGTTGTCCATCCACTAAGCTCCACAAACTGAGCACATCTCCTTCAAGATTCAAAATGGGAATTCTGTTTTCTTATTTAGTTTCTCCCCTTCCCAAATACAAATAGATAAGCTATTTTATTTTGATGAAACAAGTTTACTTATATGTGATGGACCCAACTTCCTCCTTTCTCTAGAAAACTGACTTGAAAAGAGATTTGATCAGACCTGACCAAGCAACAAGATATGCATCGTTACATGTCTCACGCAGGTTCTCTTCTGCTCTAATGAGATAATATTGTGTTAAGTAGATAAATTGGTACTGAACTAGGAACTGAAAAGTTATATTTCATTAGCAATTTGAAGGATGGAAAAGAAGTGGCATCATACAACCATTGAAGGTATTACGAATGGAGTCTTTTGAGGGAGCAAGAGACCTTTGGACAGTGGAGAGAAAGCTGGTAATTCTTAGATCTGACTATCTTTCTCTGAATGGAAAATAAATGATTCACAGCGCTACCATATCACACTTGTAAGGTACACAAATAGAAATACCTTTACACACTCTGTTCTCAGTTAACACCTAACAGGTAAAGAGAAAATTAAGCTGATCACTGTTCCATGAGGAAGAATGAAGAAAGCTAGTTTGCCATTTTAGTGTCCATAGCACTGTGTCAATTATCCAAGAAACAATTTAGGACTTCTAAAGTAGCTCAAGTGCCCTGTGTTGTAAGACAGAAAAGCAACCACTGGACTTTCCTCTCTATATACAGCTCCACCGTTGTGTATAACAGGGAAGAGTTAAGAGATCCTGTCCTTCTCTGGGGTAAGCAGATAGTGAATGGGTCCACTGAAGTAAAATCTTCCATCTTGCAATGATCTCACTGTAAGTCTTGAATAACTATTCAAAAGGTGTCTTGTGAGACTTATTATTGAACAGTCAAATAATTATAGAAGAATACAATTATAGCTCCTAAAGAATAAAGCAGCAATATTTATTCAGTGGAAAATAGTTGGAAAATAGAATTTTTGATCTGCGGGATGAGTTAAAACAGAATGATCCCATACCACCAATACATTTAGATCTACTTTCTATGTGGAGTCCCATTATTATGTTGTAACTCTATATGTCTTCCCAGGCAACTACAAAGACAATTATGGAGTGCATGGAAAACCATAGCTTAAGAGCAGTGATTCATTGCTAAAGCAATTCCAGACAATAGATCTGGAGGAGGCAATCATTCTTTTTTTTATGTGTATATATTTATATTTGCACTTAAGAAAAAAACCCCACCAAGACTGCTCAAAAACAGCTTATCTCAATCATACATGAGATGCTGGGCTTGAATGTTTCAACTGCATACATATTTATTACATTACATGTTTTGATTGGTTTCACCTACCATAAGAGTGATGAAGATTGGACTAAGCTAATGGATGGCAATGTGTATGGTTTGAAACTGTGTTGTTCTTTTCAATGAGGAAAGGTAATTTCTACATACTTTACATATGATTTTTAGAGAATTTTGAATGAAATAAACATACTAATAAGGATCTAATTAGGGAGTTTATCTCAACGTTTGCTGGATTCTATCATGGGCTTTTCCTCCTGTTATGGGTAGTACCATTGGATTCTGGATTGGATCTGGCATTTACAGATACAATGACATCATAAAAACAATGGTCTGTCCCAAATTCCAGTCCATTAGCAGGAGGATCCCTGGAACAGAGTTGTACTCATTTCCCACTGGATGAAGAAGGTGGCATGCTCCAGTTCTTCTTCTACAGTCCCTGGTACCACTGTGCCCACCCTCCACAGCAGGTTTTCATGGGCGTGGAAGAGAGAGGGCATGTTAACTCTATAAAAGTACATGAAAATGTAAGACAATAAATTGTGGCAACAAAATACACAAGGAGAGTTTAGCTTGAATTGCATTTATTCCATTAAGACAAATCATGACAAACAAGATTATTTGAGCGTATTACCAATGCCTCTCAATTCTTTAATTGTCATACTCTTTAAATGGAGAATCTGGATATAATATGTGAAGGGCTTTTTTAATGAGAACTTAAAGTCTTGACTTTAAACAGTTAAAGGGATGAAAAAGGGTGACATACTACTATGCATGTGGGAAGTCAGATAAGATGATGGAAGCCTTTTTTTTTTTAATTTACAGTGGCACTGATGCAGCTCAGTACTTCTCTGCAAAAGACATGGAGCAGATGCATTATGGCATATTTGGAAACAGAACAGATCCTTGGAGAATTGGTGTCTACTGGTGCTGAATAAAAGACTCATCTCTTTCTGCATTTGAAAGTATTGAACAGTATGGGCAGTCTGCTTTTAGCAAAGGGAAAATGATAGAATCTTAATGGCATTGGCAAACATTATTATTTCATCTGCAAAGGATCCTATATGTCACTGATGCGTGTTGATTCATAAAGTTAATGTGTGAAGAAGAAACATTACAGTGAGATTGCATTAATTATCCAATTTTTATAGCCTCCCTAGGGTTTATCCGCTATATCATGGAATGATAATATTGTCTTTGCCTGAATAGAGGCCTATCATTGAGCAAATGAAAATGAAAATATCTAAAGAAATAGTATGAGGAATAAATACTGCAAAATCTTCAAATTGTCTTCAAAGTGTCATTTGTCTTTCAAAAAGTAAATATATAAGATTGGATGAACTCTTTGTGGCTTTTCAGTGTGACCTTGACTTGCAAAATGTGAAGAACAGAAATCATTGGCTGTCATCCTATATGCAATGTTATATCTTTTTTGGTCATTGTGGAAGGAGGAATCCATCACACGACCTCAAGCCTCTCAGCATCCATCTTGCTTCTGCTCCTGAGCCAATGGAGGTCTGTTCTTCTGGAAATAAGGGTACAGCATGATGACATTTCTATCCTCTTCATGCCAGTGATCTGCCATGTGATGAAGAGTTATGACAGTGGTCCTGCTTCTAATTGTCATACCACTGGTAGGAGGTGGCTGGAAACATTATACTACTATGCCCTGACAACCAGTAGAACAAATCTCTATTGCTTGGTGTTGCTGCTAGTTGTAAAGATAGGGAGAGAGGGCATTTACACTCATGACAATAGTGTTACAATTAAAAACATGAGAAATGAACGGTTATGAAAGCGTACATCTAGTGTATACCATATTTGTTGGCATATAAGATGCACTTTTTTTCTTAAAAAAATACCCTTTGAAAATGGGGTGCATCTTATATACGAGCAAATATCGTAATGCTAAAAAAAACATAGGGAATGAACTGGGAGTGAAAGTTCTCCTTGCCCAAGAAAACAGAAAAGGAAGAGATAGTGGAAATCAAGTGAAGCACTCCTTACCTTCTCCTCCTCTCCTGTGCATTTTGACTCTCCTAGGGCCCAAGAAAAACTGGTGCAGCACTCTTTTCATTCTCCTCCTCTCCTGGTGCAACATTCTTTTCATTCCCCTCCTCTCCTGGTGCAGCACTCCTTTCATTCCCCTCACCAGGGAATTAAAAATTTTTTTTCCTGAAAAATACCCTTGAAAGTGGGGTGTGTCTTATATGCTAGTGTGTCTAATATGCCAGCAAATACAGTATATTCATAACTGCTCAACAGAATGCCACCTATTATTGTTTAAAATGCTTTTAAATCTAAATATATTACTGCTATAATCCTTCCTTCTCTCCCTCCCTACCCCCAGGAAACAAAGTCAATTTTTATTTAACACTCCTTTCCTTTGACGTGGAGAATCATATTAATTGTATCTTTTAGGATTTTGTATCCCTTCTTTTCTTTATTTGTTTCCATTAGTTTGTTCCATTTCCCTAACCAATCACCTTCTTTTGACTGACCCATATCTTTCTCATATACAATCAAATATATTCTGAAATGTAATGTTGCCATCTCTCACCTTCAATTTTCATTCATCTTTCCAACGATATGCAATAACCACCTGAGCGGCCTTCAATATTTGTTTCAGAAGATATTCCTCATCTTTATCCAACCCCAAATTCTTTACATTTGGAGTCATACATTTTCCTTTATTTAATTCCAGCTTTCCCCCCTCTTATTCCATTTATTTCATTAATTACTTCCTGCCAAATTCTCTGCACTTTATTCCACTCCCACCACATATGTATATACGTGCCTTTACTTCCACCTCCACATCCATGCCAATAATTACATGGCATATTTTTTAATTATATATGATAACTGCCATGGTGTTCTGTAGCATCTTCCACTTAATTTGAATGTTGGCATGTTGTTTCAGGAGCTCTAGTTCCATCAGGGTGGTGAGGGCCATGTAGAAACAGATCAGATCCCAGGGGTTGCCCCCGCAGGATGTGTCAGTAGAGGCTGGGCACTGATACCAGATTTAGATCTAATGAACAATGTAAGGATATATGTTCTTGTTTCACATGAAGTAAGCCAAGAGGTGTATTTCTGGCTTGCATCTGACTCCTAGGGAACAGGTGGCCTGCTTATGCAAGTTCCCTCAGCAGGTCCTCCCTCAAACATCTAGCCGACCCCCTGCTGGATCTCCACTCTGGTATGTTCTCTTTGCCCTGCTCCTGGCTTTCCAAGCCTCCTAGTCCTCTATCCAGATGGATTTTTCTGTGGAAAGAGGTGGAAGTGGAAGGTTTTCTTCGACCACACCCCTAATTGCCTCCTCTGTAACTCTGCTGCTTCAGAGGGCTTATTTCTCCCTGCCTTCTTCCTCTTAGCTGCTGCAGCTGCGGGATTGCTGTGTTGCTAGGGAACCAGCTGGCTGCCAGGCCAGCTAAGGAGTCTGGAGTAGTTGCAATGACCCACAATGACCCTTTATGTGGATGTAAAGTGGAAAACCCAAACATTGCCAGAATTCATAGCCATGAGGAATGTTAAATAGACACAGTGATTGTGAGCATATTACTCAGAAGTAATTCACACTTATTTTAATGGGATTTATTGACTTGTAGCTATGTCTGCAATTGCAACCTAAATTGTGGTCTCAAAAAGTCAGAACAAATAGTATGTACAAAGCGGTTAATCAATCAAAGCCAGAGTACTGTGTACTCACACAATAGAGTAGAGTATTCAGGCAGGATATTTTTGATTTTTACATCAGAGGGATTTATTTTTTGACTGTTTACTTCTAAGATACCATGTTGATATATTAGAACTTGAAAAGAAAAGTCAAAGTGGAACATTAATTCTATTTCCTTTATCCATGTCCATTGGATATGCTTACTAATGACATTTTACAACAATGAAAATATTTGTTACTATTTTAGAAGTGGAAATGTGATATGGACAGGACACTTTAATACTTTTGTATAGAAATAAATGACTGGAGACCTAAAACCCTGAAAGGCACTAGATCCCATCTGATCTTGGAAGATAAGCAAGGTCAGCCCTGATTGGTCGTTGGATGAATGACTACCAACAAATATCAGGTGTTGTAGGCTATATTTCAGAGAAAGAAACTAGCAAAACCATCTCTGAGGATTCCTTGCCTAAGAAAAACCTACAAAATTCGTGAGATCAACATAAGGCAACTTGAAAGCACAAACACACTCACACACTTGTTCAGTAGTTTCCAAGGGAGTGTCAATCACAGACCTGGGAAACAATGTGCTCTCCTGGTCATGGGGTACCTTGAGACAAGCACTTGCTGCAGGACTCAAGAGGCCTCTCTAGCTTTCTCTTCTTGACAATGTCCACCAACCAGGACAGCACTGCAGACATTGGTTGAGACCTTTTATCAAACACATTGCCCCAATGTCATAGGTATGCTTTAACCCCCTATCCAACCCCTGAAACCCACCTGAAAATCTAGTGTTATTATCAGGCCGTACACTCCCATTCCCACTCCATGATATGGTTCAATTGGTAAACATTAATGGGCATGAAATATAAGTCTTATCTTGCTATGGCTGAGAAGCCTGCTGGCAATGTGGAACTGGCATTGTGAAACTAGGTCAAATTGGGATCTCAGGGCATAGCCAGGTCATAGTCAGGGAAGCTCCAGTGATAATGGACTTGCAAATGTCCCCCAATGACTCTATCTTTAGAAACAATAGTGCCTGAAACTGCCTCCACAGAGCAACTGATAGTCTTTAACCCTCTTCCTTTGTCAACCAAAACTCTTCTTTTGTTTCCTCACCGGTCCCACCATTAAAGAGCTATCATAATTCCCATCAGTCCTTTGTCACCTAATGCTAAGACCATTAGCTTGTTCTGGACCCATTGTCTACTCTGCCAGAGAGCCATTAACACCTCCCCCCTCAGGGCAGAAAAAAGGGTATTTAAACCCTGGCTCTGAGCCAGATAGCTCATAGCACTCTGGACATAAGTGTCACCCTGCTGCTCCATTCTGATACTACCCTTGGACCTTAGTCTGGGCCACATCACTTTGTCTCTTCTCTGCAGGTAAATATCACCCACTTTGCCCTAACCTCTTGCTACACAATTTTCCTCCCTTTTTCTTCAGTTAGCCTTGGATGATTGTGAGACTGCATGGATTTTGTGCGTGAGCGAGAGATTGTTAATGTTCCCTAATAAAACAAAACTTACTTTTAAATCTCCACCTGGTGTTCCTGCATTAGTACTGGTATACACAGTGTAGAAGATCCTGCTAGGTTGCCTCCCTCTTGCAGGCCTCCCATTTGAGCTAATATTCCCCACCATTTCATGGAGGCACTGGCATCACAGGTAGACCTCTGAGCCACCCACGTTTTGGAGTAACACTGTCACTGTCTGGCAGGAGAGGACTGGTCACATCATCCTGCAACATCCCAATCAGTAGCAGCAGCCTTAGCTGCGACCTCTGTCACTCCTGATGGCTGACTGACTTTTAAAGTGGGTTTCAGGGTCATCTGTGGTCCTGACAATAGCGCCAAAATCACAAATGAGAATACTAAACAATTACAATGTCCTATAGCTAACTTACAACATCATAGCTGACTAACAGGATGTTACCCATTCTTTCCAAGGCCATTTCTACACTACAGCCCCATCCCAGCACGGGGACGCATTGAAGCTGCTCCACAACATGTGCTATTGCTCAATGTTGCTGTGGTCCCACTCCTGTCATGTCTCTAGCACATTATACTATTATGGGAAAAATCCAGCAATAGGTTCCTTTTGTGTAACGATCACATTGGCTGAGGTCATGCAGAAAGGGTAGAAGCACTATCAAGGTGCTTCCTTCTTCAGTGCACACAGAGGAGAGCTGCACTGCAGAAAGAAGGAGTGTGTCCCAAGCACTAACATCTGCTGGCAGCCAGCTTAGTGTGGAAGGGAACATTTGATAAATACTCCCTTGGCAAAGGCACTGCTGGGATGACGCTGGAACATCATGAGATGCAGGTAAGGT
Organism: Cyclura pinguis; assembly: GCA_030412105.1. NCBI lineage: Eukaryota > Metazoa > Chordata > Lepidosauria > Squamata > Iguanidae > Cyclura > Cyclura pinguis. Next base: position 206,067,657 of record CM059601.1, on the reverse strand, counting down.
GTAGAAAGGGCCTAAGTGTGCTAATTTGCAGGGCCTTAGAAACTCTTGAGCTGGGGCATTGCCTGGCTGAAAATGTGGGATTTTTGGCAGTAGGGGGCAGGAATGATTCTGTGATAACAGAGCCCTGTCGTAGTTACGTCTGGTGATGCAGGATCTTGGGCAAATGTATTTAGGGTTCATATATAATTCCATAATATTCTACTCATCTTATGCATATTTACTTGGAGTGATATGGTATTGAGATTGATGCAGTATTTTCTCAAAACATCATTTTCATATATCCTTCCCCTTACTTCATATGAAATATAGTAAACAGTAAGCAGTCCTGATGATTGAAGGTCATGTGTAAAATTAGGGCTGCTGTTTTTTTCTCTAAAAGAATAGTTGATTGATTCAAAATTTATACAGTATTACCACACTGTCACAGTGTGTAGGGTTGTAGCTTCCTCCAAGTCTTAGAGGCAGTTTATATAAATTGCCAAAAATCTGAAAGTGTCAAAAGTGATGTTATTTTGGACAGGCTTCGTTCCATAGATGCGTGCTAAAATAAATAATAAGAGCTTTCAGGGTTTTATTTATTTATTTACTTACTTACTTACTTACTTATTTTTAAAAAAATGTTAATTCAGAGCAAGTTGCAGTAATTTAAGCAATTGCCTATTGCATCTGCCACAATGGACTTCTCAACAGTTTTTGAGAAAAGTAATGCAAGAATGACTTCATTTACATGGAGAAAGTATGCACATCAAAGTCCCACTGCAAACATTCTTAAATATTTAGTATGCCTGTTTAAAAGTAGACACATCAGTTTTCAATTGGCCTTAAATAGTTTTATGTATACCAGAAAATGTTAAGAACATAATTTTCTCAGTCCTTTGGTGGAATGACTGTGAATTTTCTGGAACAATCTTTTAAAGCAAATTGCTATCACAAATGTCAGTTTCTCCTCCAATATTAAAGTTCATTAAAGCACTATTCGTTTTATTACTTAATCTTGTATTTCATTTAGATTAATATCTCAGCAAGTAATGGAATGTCTCCCAGGTTGAAATCACAAATATGTAGGTCATATTAGAATCATAATACAAGAAACAAGGATCATATTAAAATTGGTTCATTAGAGTAACTCATCACAAGAAAATAACCAAAGATGAAGAATTCCCTTCCCACTGCCCCATCTGCAAGCAGCTTAAATTCAAGAATCTTAAGGAAATGTCTTACTGTCGTAAACAGTTGTGGAGAAGGATGATTTTCTCTGGATGGAGGTGAGGCCAGTTCTGATGGGTTAAATGGATAATGAAATATCTGTTTTTCAAGAAGCAGAATCCGTATATATTTGATCCATTAATTCGATATGGGATCCACTCTTTTGTCAGTTCTTTTTGCCTGTGGAGGCTTGTTTGGGACTGCTTGCTCACACAAAAGATCCCAAGTCTTGCCTATGGAAAGAGCAGATCCTCTTGTCAAAAGAACTTGTTTGTATTGCAAGCATCAAAACAGTGGGCTTCTATCAGTTATTCTTGCCTACAGAGGTTCGCTTGGGACTGCCATGAGCTGCTTGCAAAGCAAGCTCAAAGGGGGATAAAGGTCCCAAGCCAATCAAGAAATTTTACAAGCAGTGCACACATGGTTGGTCCCAAGCAAGCCTCCATAAGTCCTTCACATTCCTTACAGTAGATGGTTCCTCTTTTCAACCATTTCTGGTTTCTGACAGTGCCCCAGCCCCTAACCTGTCAGATAAGAAGGGGTTTACTGTACAAGTAAAACAACCAGAGTATATACCCAAAGAGATCCTGTTTAACAACATATGCAGGGCAAAACCTACTGAAAGGATTTAAAAAACAAACAAAAAAAGAATAATCAGGTCATTTTCACCTTCTTCCTCCAGGCTAAAACAAAAAACACCTGCACCAGAATCTGAAAATTGGAAACGGTAGACATGTGAACCAGAAGTCCCAAAATATCCCAGGTAGCATTGGCACAGGTCAAGCTGGCTGATAGATTTGGAGATCTGCAGTCCAAAAAAGTATCATTTCCAAGCTCTGATAAGAACTACCTATAAATACTAGCATTACCACAATATGAGGCTCACTGTAAGCAGAACAGGCCAATATTAGATGAGTTTAAACATTCTGAATCCAAAAAGTAAAAGGAAAGGATTCTTCCCCCTCCGTACCATTTTTCTGGGAGATCAGCAGGAAGTGGAGCTGCAGAAGACCAGTGCATACTGGGCCCATGGCTTGGACTCTACGTCCCCACTGATTATAGATTCCAGCAAGGTTGCCAAATCTTAATGTGATGGCTTGAAACCTCAAAGAATTGAAGGAGAAAAGTTTCAGGGTGAATGGTACTGGAAGAGGAGAAAACTTTATTTATTGTATGAAGTACATTTAAACTACTCTAAAATTAGTGTGCATGTATGAGTATTAACAGAAGGAAGTGCAGCAGAAATACTAGGAGTAAACCCCTGGGAGTAGGAGAAAAAGGACAAGTTGGCCCTTTGGCCGTCTATATAGTGTTCATAATATTTTTTTAGAAAATTGTGCATGTCTATTTCATGCTCTCATGTGCATGCATACACACACACACACATACACACGCACACACACAGAGGCTGGAATCTTGTTGATGTCATACACATGTGGTAGTACTCTGTTGGTTATTGCTCAACAGTTGTGTTCCGTTCCCAACTCTGAAAGCAGAATTTTGTATAAGTAACTATTGTGCTGCCAGGTGGGGTTCTCTTGGCTAATGTGTAGCTGTATCTTCATGCCTTCAGATTCATAGCATTTGTAATACTGACATGATATGACATGACGTCCAGCTATTGTAACTGAAATGGTTTTAGATAAGCAGCTGAACCTTTAACTATTTTTCTGAATATTCCATTTTCTCCTGTCAATATGGCTCTGCTTGAGGTTTTGCAGGAATAAGAACTTGCAGTTCTGGGTCAGGCCATCACCATGGTGAATGAGATTGTTTTTAAGCCAAACTGAATGAGCGGAAGACATTACGGTGAAAGGTTCACTTCAGAGAGACTGAGGATCTGTGACCAGCTGAGTTTCTTCCTTTTAAAAGGTCACTAGAGTTTGCTTTCGAGCCTCCTCATAAGCAATCTGCATTTAATAATAGAAATTCATTTAATACATTAAATAATGGAAATGTATTAAACTACTTGGAGTGTATGAGCTCAAGTACATGTTTTCTGTGGGAAATGGTTGGGCAAAAATGTAAGAGAATTTCTAATACTGAAACAGAAATGCTGTGGCCCCCAAGAAGAATGTTTTGAAATGATTACAGTGGTGGCCACTGAAGAAACTTACTAAGCAAAAATTCAAGTGGCTGCTCCCTGGGAATAAAAGAGAGATCCTGCTGTTGTATTTCAGCACCAGGAGATGGCAACTGAAAGGATACCCAAACCAACAGCCCCAGTTACAGACATCAAGATGAATGGACACACATTGGTATAATTCTGAATTTACACAGCAATGACTTCAATATTCCTTACCTCCATACCACCTTGCAATAGAGAAAAATAATGGCTGACGACCCTGTGTGGGAAACAGAAGCTTAGCTAAAAGGACAAGGAAAACAGGAGTTTTGCATGAGACTAGCAGAAGAGACAGAATAAGGTGAGCTTGTGTTTTTGTGATTAAGGCTCATTGTTTGGCTGAGCTGTGTGACTGGAACCAGGTGCTCTCCCCAAGCACATAATCAAAGTGAGTGGGACTTTGCCTGACAGGAAGTGAGTCACTGTCTTGCTTGGGGTTGGACCCAGCAGCCACTTGCTGTATATGGCTGCATCTTCAGTCTCTGGAGCTCAGTGAACAGGACAAGGACAACAAGCATTTTGCGGGGGAGTTTGAGGAGAAGGCACAAAGTGCTCTGGAACTGGCTATACGGGATGACTGTATTAGCGAGTGCCTATCTGAAGCAGAGCGGTAGAGCTGATTAAGGAGCAAGATACTTCTAACAGACTGAACAAGAACTGTGAGGGAATTGCTGCAGTGAACTGCACCATATGTGCTATGTTTTTCTTTCTTCTTGCCTGAGGGTATGAGGAGCTATACTGCAGCGAGTGAAAGCTGATTGTAATGCTGGAACAGGGAGTGCAACAAGCCGAGAACCAAATATCTCAAACTTATCAGGGAGAATGAAGTCTTTTTGGACAAAGCAGATAAGACTCTCCTGAGAAAGTAACGTATAGGGAATACATCTGGGGAAAAGGACAATTCTGAAACAAAGGAAGCATACACTTGGAAGAGTGTGAGATGTAGGAGCAGAATTGTCTGAAACCAATGCTGCAACTTTGGAAATATACAGTCAGATTCAAACTTCCCCTTGATCAGTGATGATGAAGTGCAGGAAAAGGGATAACTGTGGAAGTGTTCCTATCAATTCCCAAAAGCAAAAGAGAAGTGTGGTGGTGGTGGTGGTAGGCAGTTTCCTGCAGAGAAACAGAAATAGTAGTGTATGGGCCTTCCAGGATTTTCCAAGAGCTGCACTGTCTTCTGGGCAGCTGAAATATAACAGAGACACTGACAAGACTCATCAGGTCTGCTGACCCCGTTCTGATTCACAGGGGAACAAACGATACTGCAAAATATAGACATCAACAGAACACAGGGGATTCTGAGTCTCTAGGTAGGAAGCTGCAGAATCTTGTAGCACAGGTTATTATTCCATTATCCCTTCTTGTTGAAGAACATGGGCCAAGAAAAGAGAGAAGGATACTGGAAGTAAAAAACTACTTCCATGGATAGTGCCATCAGGAAACATTTGACTTCATGAAGCTTCCAATTCCCTTCTCTGTCATAATGTATTGGTAGCTGGTTGCTTTACCTAATGAACAGGGCAGTTCAGTGGCTGCCGCTGTATCCAATAAGTATGGTTTGCCTTAGTCCAAGCCACTGACATAGGATCAAATATATCTCAGCTAATTTAACAGGTAATCTTACATGAATTCAGTTAGTGGAGCCTGATCACTTCTATGTCATTGAAGCAGTGGATCTGCTCCAGATTTTAGCCAAAGCTTCAAATGAACCAACCCATACCCTGAACCTATTTGGGGGTGGAGTTCAGACCTTGGGTAGGTTCTTTAAATTTTGACTAAAGCCTGCAGCAGATTCACTACCTTTCTGACAAGAAAGTCAGCAGCCAATGTTGGGTGAGGTCAACATGCAAAAGATTTACCATAGACAGAGAACCAATGAATACAGTTATTTCAAATAGTTTTTCAGAGCTCATCAAATGTACCTTGAAATTCAGAAACACTTAAGGAAGAAATGGCTCTTGCAATCCTAATTCAAAGGGAGAAACAGTGGGTTGAGAGCACAAAAGGAGATATCCAATATAGTGATGTGACCAATAAAAAAAATACCTTGAATATCAGTTTGTGGGCCTGATAACATTGTGCAAACAATAAGTAGAAATTAGTTACCTACTGAAAAAGGCTTGCTTTCTAGATTGTAGTGGGTGGGAATAAAGATAAATTCTAGGGTATAGTGCAGTCTAGAGAGAGGATTAGAGGTAATTTCCTGTTGTGTATTTTTAAAGTGGGAAAATAGTGCTACATGCCGTATGGAGTGTAGAAATATACAGATCACCTGCTAACCCAAATATATTTTAAAAACTGACTGACAGGAACATTTGGTTTAAATGTAAATGCACAGCAGTAGATGCAAAGTGCAGGCTACATGGAGTTCTGAAGAACTCACTCTGCACAATGACAAGTTTAATTGTAAACAGTGGGTCTCAAACTGCTGAAATATTGACATTCTGGTTGTGAAGAAAAAGCTCTTAAAAGCAGGCCATCTGTCAAAGGAATAAGGAAAAACAGGCAATGGTGACAAAGCTTTAAACAAAAAGTTTAAAAATAGAGTTGTATATATAAGACTGGAAAACATAGGTACCTTTTTTTCTTTTCCAAATTTACTGTACCATAGTTAGGCAAGATGACAACTAATGCTCTTGAGGAGGATGCAATGTGCCCTGAAAAAGCTCCTCTTGGCCCACAAGATAGGGTTTGTGAGTTCTTTAAAATGTAAGAAGAACTCAGGCATTTAAGACATTTCCAGGTACTCATGAAAATTAATGGTCCCTATCTGACCTGAACCTCTTTCCCCAGGCTCCATTGATTCAGCATAGCTATCACGTTCTGATTCTCAGTATCCCAGTTTGGAAGAGTGGAAATGCTGCCCCAGCTTCAATTTGGGTTTCCCTTTGGGCTTGTGGACTATGGTGTACTTCTTGTCCCTGTCGTTTCTTTGCAACATCATTTTTTGAGCTGACATTCCAAACTTCTATGCATCTTGGGAGAGGGACAGTTTGGAGGAGCATCATCTGAACTGAAGGGAAATTACCATCTGATTTCAGAGTTCTATAGAGTAGTTTCCCAGTGAACCTGCTACCTACCACTGCTTCAGGAAGCCAGTGGGCTTAGCTTTTTCTTTGATCTGTGCTTGCTTTCATTGTGAACCACAGGTTATTGCCTTCATTTTTCACAAGAAAAGATCCTATCCTTTCTTTGATTACTCTTCCAATTTGCCCATTTTTAAAAAATTATACATATTTCTTGAATACATCCCCTTTAGTGCCTGAAGCATGTTTAAACAGTATTTTGCTTAAACATTTTACTTTATACACTGTTTAAATGTACATATTTCCTCCTTTCTGACATATCTGTAGCTGTTATCTCAACTGTCCAGAACAGAAGCTGCATATGACTTATGGACAGTCTGGGAAGTATGGACTAACCATAAAACTAACAACAACCACACTGCAGGGGTCAGTTGCAAAGAAAGTTTGGAAGGAAGAATGAAACAGGAGTTTCATGAGTAAAAAATAGATATGACCACCTGACATACATACGAGAGCTTTCCAGTTGCCTAGAATGTATTTTCTTTGGCTGCATTTCATGTCAGCCAATGTTTATAACACCTACTAACAGTACATTAGCAGAGGAACTAGGCAGTCTCTTACCATGGCCTGAGGTAAATGAATCCGCTTGACTCCACAAATTTAACTGCCTTTTTAATCTAAATAGTTATAAACTGTGGAAAATATGCAGCAACCCAAACTGTTTCTGAAAGTAAACAAAAAGGATCTTAGCATTATTTGCCACTAACATGGGGTAAACTGCACAGTGATATATACTTCGCATAAACTGGAATGCTTCTGCCAGAGTTGTTCCTCAGTGCTTTATAAACTTGTATTGAGTCATTCTTATTATTCACACTTGTGTTCTATGAAAAGTCTGTCTTTGGCACAACAAATAACTGTGGCTTGTTCCTGTGTTGTCTAACTGTCACGATTCTTTTCATAATGGGAGAGGCTAGGGGCTAGCGTAGGAGTGGCTGCGGTTGTCCTATCTTGCCACATCTCCCCCTCTCTCTTTTTTAAAAATACATGCTTCTTTTATTCTATCATGGCATCATGACTTCATGCAAACATGAATCAATGGCACATTATCACCGCAAGGTAGAGCAACCATTGCTGGCCACTTCACAAACATAAGGCAGAATAATATGAGTTCTTCTCCCAGATTACACACTAGAATGTAGGTTCCATGAAATGTAAGAGTTGCAAAAACACCCTCCTTTCAACCTCTTTAAGTTTTGCTACTTGTGGCAAAATAGGATGTGGCCTTCATTTATTTAGAGCTAATGAACCCTGTCACTGTTCTTGTTTAAAGTTTGTATGTATGTTTACTTTGTAAAGTGACATGCTGTATAGTAGTAATACATTGCACACACTGGCCTGCTTAGTTACAGAGGCTGAAGTTAGAACCTACTATAGCAAACAAGTACATTCATTCAAGTGATGACTGCAGTCCCTTTCAGCAAGATGACCCAAAGCTATGCCAGAATTCAGACAGGAGGACACAAGTGAGGGAGGATTTGGATACCTGTGTAGTCATAACATCACTCTGGGTTGTGGGGAAGAAACAGATCAAGTTTGTGGTACCGTGAAACATGCATAAACTTTAGTGTAGTTAAATTAAAATGTTTGGCTTTATCATGAAAAAGGATGAAGTGCTGACAATGCCAGGAATGAATGGGAATGAGGACTGCTTTGTTTGGGTTGGTATGGGTGTTTGTGAATTGAATGGAAGAAGACGGGAATTGCTGTATACAATCAAATACAGTTAGCAAAATAGTCATCCTGTCTGAATTCACATGTGACATCCATACAGATATAGTCAGACTCACATTAACATCTGCACTGCTGGGTGCACATAATTACTGACATGGATGCATGTAGGTTTCAGTCACTGTGGCTCCACACCCAGTTTTGTATACTGTTTTCTTTCCTGCATAGTGACCCCTTCACACAAACATGCAGCCTACTCTATACTTTCTACAAACTTGAGAAGTTCCTGAAATATATTTTCTGTAGTCCATATCTATCCCACCCCTGACAGCCACTAAACTGGCTGGATGAATAATCTAATCCTAGTTTTTAGCTAACTGCCAGTATGTAGAACAGTCAGCTGATTGTTAGGTTTGGACTGAGGAGGCCAGCATTAAAATCACAATTTAGCCAAAAAGGTCACTGCATGACCTTTGACAAGCTACTGTCTTTCAATGCAGCTTGTCTCATAAAAAGAAGAGCAACCATACTTTACTTGCTTCAGCATAGTTTGATGCAAACAGAGATCTCATTCACTAAGAATACAGTGACCTAATTGAAGTACTTCCATAGTCACGTTAAGATGGTAAGATCATATAAACATTTATTTTACTATTTCCTGCTACAGCTGTACCCTCTTGCCTATTTGATTCTGTTTTAATACCTATCCTGAAGGACTTTTCTTAGAATCTCAGATGCAAGGTCATTGCTTTCATGATTTTTGGTTCATTTATCACACCATCTTTTCTGGGTTCTGCATCTGAACTGTATTGGAAGAAAAGGATGCATAAGTGCATTTGTTATTCCATATATCTTAGAGAAGAGTAAGGTGCATAAAAGAGTTTAAGTCAATAGAATTCTAACATGAATCTGGGAATTCCTTCAGCAACAACTTCTACTTCTGTCATGAACACAGCCATCCAAATTATTAAATATTTGACTGGACATACATACCCTCCACTGTCTCAGTCTGGTGAATAGTCCCAATTAATCCTCTGTCATCCAATTTTTATTTTAAAATGTCCCAGTTTTTTCTTCTCCTCTCACTTCCCCCCTTCATCCTGGCTTGCTTCAACTGATGCAGACTTGCAGCCTCTCCTAGCTCGTGTGTTCTTCCTCATCAATAACTTTTGCCATGTTGACCACACTCTGATCTTGCTTGACCACCTGTGTCCCAGTTTTCACCTATGAAATGTTGGAGGGTATGGATCTGCTAAAAACTGACACAACTGTTGTTTTTCTTTCTTAAGCTTCTTTATAATGAGTGAAAGATAAATGCAAACAAGCCTCATTATTCCTAGTTTTTGTTGCTCTTACCTTCCACTTTACTACATATTGACCAAGTCTGGTGATAAGCTAGCAGTGACACTAAGTGAGACCCTTAATCTTCTCTTTGGAAAGCCTCCTTTCCAAATCTTCATGCCTTAATTTTGCTTCACGGCTGCCCTTCTTTATTGACTCATTTTCTTCATGCTAGATTAGGCTAGTGACCCAAAACTGCCAATTTTCAACAGAAACACTAATCACATTTCCCAAAACTTGAAGCTTCAGTCTATAAAAAGCTTCCCATACATTATTAGCATTATTTTTGCTTTCTCTAGCTTTCTGTTTTTTGCTCCTTGAATCAAACTGAGAAATATTAGACTTATTAATCTGATCCCACTGCCCTTGCAACACCCAACTAATGAACAGTGCCATCTGACAGTAGTTAAGCTGTTCTACAAATGTTATCAGGGCTGAAATCCCATTAGCAGGGAGGACTTAAGAAAAAAGGATAGAAATGCAAGAGGAAAAAAAAATACAAGATTCTGTACTTCCCCTTCCACCTGAGTGAAAGCAACTTGGGAAGAAGGGAATTTTAGAAATTAATTTAAAAAAAACTTGAAGGCAAATGGTTAAACAGGTACTGTCTACTCACTCTTCGAGCCCACTGATGTTCTGTTTGAAAAAAAACAGTGGAAAGGAACTCATAGTCTTGATTCTAATTTAGGGTTGCTGAAGACAACTGCCTATGTTTGTTGCTTGAAGGCAACAGTCCCATGAGTTATTAAATAATTCTGTGGCAAGCGATGATTTTCTTAAATCACTCTCTTACTTCACTGTGAACTAAATAGGGTATGCTGCATTCTTTTAGATATAAAGGTCATGTAGAGTTTCTGCTTTCCTTATGCCATGATTGGGTTGCTGTATTTGATTTCTTATATGAAAACTGAGCCAGCAGTAAAACCTAGTTTATATATACCAGAAGCTATTGACTGCATTTACTGAGTCTCCTAGTCCAGAATTCAATTAGGGCATCATGCCAATGTAATTTAGGGTTTTGCCAGAAGTTTTACCTTTTGCGCACCTGTGTAGGAAGATATCCAGTAACATCTTGCACAAACAGTTTGTCTTCACCAGCAGTAAAATTAGATGGTTTAAAAACTGACTCAGCATGAGGATACAACTCCATCCATGACCTGGAAGAACAACTAGAATGAAACTGCTGCTGAAATGTCATTCCTACCACCATTGTCTCTAGGCTTTCTGAGTCTCAGGACCTAGACCATTTTCTCCAGTTCTCAGTGTAAAGAGAAAGAATCTCAGTCTCTCTCTCTCTCTCTGTGGGTGTATATTCCTTATTGCATAGACTTGTTGTTGTTGTTGTTGTTGCTGTTGTTGAGTACTGTTCTCTGTGTAGTGTGGTTGATGCATAATTTATTCTGCCTACAATATCACTAGGAGCTACCTCTTTTAGCATTACCAGGGCCTACCTCCTCTGACATCACTAGAGGTCATCTCCAGGTTTCAGATTTCTAGGTCCTGCAATCTCAGAGCCTAGAACAGTTCTGATCTAGTAACCAAAATGGTTCCAGGTCATTTGTGTGGTGGATATTCTGAAATTTTATGCTCTGTTGGTGTTGAAAAGGCTCTTGGCTCTAGCTTGCTGTCTTCCAGCACAGTCCTGTGCATGACTACTGAAGAGTAACCACAAGTGTGTTCAATCAGATTGAATTCCAGGTATGTGCATAATATTACAGTCCCAGGGCCCTTTCATATTACACAGTTATAACACTATGATTTCACTTTAATAGGTATAGCTGCACTTTATGGAATCTTGGAATTTGCAGTTTAGATAGGGATTCAGAGATTCTTAGCCAAAGAGCTCTTTTAATGCCTCACCAAAGTATAAACCCCAAGATTCTATAGGATGTTGCCATGGTGGTTAAAGTGGAATCGTAGTGCTATAATTATGTAGTGTGAGAAGATCCCCAGTTTCACAGATAAAGACCAAATATATTTAGGGGAAAAAAACTCCCTTAAAATGCATGATCTCATCAAACAATGTAGAAAAGTATCCTTTTCATATTGTAATCCCAGGATGTTGCTACACTTACTCATTTTCTTGAGACACAAGTTCTCATTTTATTCTAACTTTTATGAGAATCAGTGCAAGGAACTGACCAACAAAAATCGTTTACAGTGGAATGCTGTAAACAGATACATAGACTCCTCAACACCTGTTTACAGAGGCTAATGGCAGGTTGTTTCTCTGAGAAACAAAGTCATCATGTATGCCACAAAACTGCAAAGTTATGGTAACAACTGAACACAGCTTCTGCCTCTAGCAAAGCTAATGTTACAATAATCAAGATATGGTACCATTAAGAAGCATAATACTATTAGCTCTAATTTACATTCATCTGTGATTAAAAATCTACATTTTAAAACTTCACTTAATAAGCTGATTGGCTGAGTACACCAATTAATTAGTTAATTCTTGGGCAGAACAGACCTATACCCACATTATGTCAAGACAATACATTGCCAATTTGGCAGTAGAATGGCAGTGCTCTTTTTAAGCATGAGATGCCCTGGGCTTTCAGCCTCTCTGCTCCCCTTTCCTTCTCCATTATTTTGGAAGAAAGATGATGTTACCCTGTATGCTGGGGGTCTCGGGAGGGACACCTAAATAACTTTGCAATTACACAAATTGGGGAAATTAGTCGAGAGCACTGGTTAGCAGAACGAGAGGCAGGGTAACGCAGCGGAATCTTGTAACCCAGTGCTTACGGGGTCAGGCCAAGTCACGAAGCAGACCGGTTTTAAAGTAATGAATGATCTTTATTAAAGATAGGCACACAATGTAAGAAACACACGCACACAGATAACTAAGGAAAATAAAGGTGTGAGTAAGATAGCGGGATTTTCAGAGGGATAGTTGATTTAGGTGATACGAAACCTGTTCCAGAAGCCCGGAAGAAGATGGAGAGTGAGGCTGGGGTTTGATGTATCTCAGCATGTGGAGCTGAGGGGAAGCTCGCCAAGCGATGCGGCAGCAAGGCGGTCTGGAACTCGGGAGCGATCCGAGGAAGCGCTCAAAGTCAGGGGTTTTTATAAGGAGAATTGTGACCGCAGGCTAGGTCGGACTTGGGGAGAACAATAGATTTGGGGCTGGAGTCAAAGCTTCCAAAAGGTCAGAATTTGAATGACTGAGTTACAGCCAAATTGTCAATAGGATAGCTGGTATGCAAATGCAGAGTACTTGAGCGTTGTATAGTCCGATCATCAAGCTGCCAGCGCTAGGCAGAGGATCTTTTTGAAAGTTGTGTGCATACCTAATGGAGGTACTTGCCTTGAGGTCTCCTAAAGCTGCGAGTCGGCTATTGCTGGCCTGCCTGTATTGTTTTAGAATATTACGGCGATTATCGGCCGAGCCTATATGCGTGCTTGTCCGGGGGCCTCGCAAGCACGTGGAAGGGATATGTGAAGCCGAATTATTGATATCAAAAGATATCTTTTTATATCCCCCAAAGGTCGGGCTAGCCAGGGCAGTAACAATGACCCCTGGGGAGAACATGGGTCTTCCTTAAAGGCTGTTCCTATGGGTTTCTGTTTTTCAAAATGAGTATACTTCGGACATTTCATCATTATTTTTTCTTCACCTTTCTTTTTGGCAGCTCAATTTTCAAAGTATCATAAAACCACTATGAAGGTACTATACTATCTGCTGATGACATTACTGGAAATCTACAAATAGGACAAGACTAATGCAAAAAATGACTAATTAGGCCTATGCGGGAACTAAGGCTATGTGCATATTTATACTTCTATAAAGAAAACTGTATAGGATCATGGCTACAGTGTTTGAAAATGCATGAATATACCCCCATGATGATGGGCATTCCTATTTCTGAGTATCTGTACCCTCTCATGTAATGAGACTTGTTTAGTATTACTTTCTTACTGGCTCTGGATTCAGTGTAGCTTGCTCTGGATTAAATAAAGCTCTCTTCCATAAACAGACAAAAAGAAAGCAACAGATACCAATGTTATTTTATTGATATGAAGTAACTGAATATTACTGAACTTACTGTGAAGTCACTGAATATTATAGCAACATACATTAGTTTTACACCTGTTGGTTTTAGGCTTTATGTATTGTAAGCTGAAAACATGTGGTAGATACTAAAGCTGATGCACAGAATGTTCAAAGAAGAATTTTTAGGGAAATGTTTTGTTAGCAACAAAACTATAATCACTGAGCTTGTTTGGAGGTTCTAGCAGGGGAGTGCAGCTATTGTATACGCTTGACCAAAGAATGGTACACTTCTTCTATCTGGGATGGTCGTCCTCTTCCATCGAACATGCAACTTCAGGAGGGATGCACATGGAGCAATGAGGGAGGGAAGGGACACATGCTTAGCCAGCCAGATCAGCCAAATCAACCCTGGCGATCAATGGGGTGACAGATGTCGCAACCAGATCAACTTCACAATGCACATTTAATCTTTTTGCATGTGTGTGTATCCAGGCACCAGATGTCATCTGATCTTAGAAGCTAAGCAGGGCCAGCCCTAACTAGTACTTGGATGGGAGACCATCAATGAATACCAGGTGATGTTGATTATATTTCAGAGGGTTGCTTTTTGGAATGGAGATTGGAGGCACTGTTTTACAATGGCTCCAGTGATTCTTGGGGGGGGGGCACACAGAAGGTAGTGCTGGGGGGGGGTCTTCTGTTCAACATCCTGACTATTGGTCTATGATGTCCCTCAGGATTCAGTTCTGTCACCCATGTTCTTTATCATCTACATGAAACTGCTGGGAGAGGTTGTACAGAGATTTGGGATTTAATGTCAAACAGTACGCTTATAATGCGCAACTTTCTCTCTCCATCTGACTCCAAGGAAGTTGTTTCCTTATTTAATCAGTGTTTGTTGTCAGTAATGGACTGGATAGGGCAAACAAATTGAAGCTCATAGCAGACAAGACAGAGGTGCTCATGGTCATTCAGAAGGCAATTCAGGGAATAGGTATTCAACCTCTTCTGGATAGGGTTATACTCCCCTTGAAATCTCAGGTTCATAGTGTGGGCATGCTCTTGGCCTCAATCCTAAGCCTGGAATATCCAGTGGTTAGGAGTGTATTTACACAATTAAAACTGTTATACCAGCTATGCCCATTCCTTAAGATGTCAGATCTGGCCACAGTAACACATGCCTTGATTATATCCTCTTTGGATTACTGTAACAAGACAGCTGGAAGTTTAAATCAAGAGGGATGATTCTTAAGGAAGGCAAAGATCTTAACTGGTTTGCTCATATGAAACTTAAGAATAGATTTCATCCAGACAAGAAAAATGCAGCCAGAGAGGTTAGACAAAATGAGTTTTATTTAGAGTTGGGTAAAGACTATGCCTATATAATGAAAAGAGTGTATACTGCCTTTTCAAGAGGACGAATCTGTAAAAGAATACACGACAAGGTGGATCAAAAATTTTGGGCAAAGTGTAAGATGCAAGATGTTGTATAGATGTAAGATGTAAGATTTTGTATAGATGGTATCTAACTTCAAATAAGCTGTTGAAAATGTCCTAGAATGTTTCAAACCATTGTTGGGGATATCAAGACAACGTGAGCTCCTTTTTCATATGTAATAGACTTGTAAGAAGACAAAAAAGTTACTGCTCCGAAATTTATAGGTTAATCCAAAAAATTATAAGTGCAGATTTTGTAATCTTAATAGAAATGTTTCTGTTGGGCATTATAGATAATGAACTGGATAATGAACATGGATTACTTCTTTGATATAGGACAATAGAATGAAGACTATTGTTTGCTCAAACTTGGAAATGGACTGAAGCACTTACAATGGAAGAATGGATTGTTAAGGTTGTTAAGTTAGCCTAAGTGGCCAAATTAATGTGGGTTCTAAAGGATAAGCCAACTGAAGACTTTTTAAAGGGCTGGAAATTATCTATGGATTTTTCGAGCAATAAGAAATCTAATAATATAGTAATCTGCTGCTATGGTTACTAGTAATTCCAGTAGAATTATTTAGCTGGATGCATAATGCTATATTTTTTTTATTTTTCTTTTCATTACAGTCAGAATTTGGGAGGCAGCGCCCTACTGTGTATTAATTGCATATCTTTCCTTTTTCTCTTTTTCTTCTTTCTTTTTCTTTATTTTTGATTGCATACTACTTTGATTGTAAATTAGATTGCTTATGTTAAAATTAATTTAAAAAATAAATATGAAAAACAAAACAAAATAACAAAATGTTACAGTTAGACTGATGCCCAGGCCTGACTATAGCGAATGTACAGCTCCTTTACTGAAATAGCTTCACTGGTTATAGTTCTGTTCTGTATAGAATTCAAAGTATTAGCTATAATATATAAAGTCCAATATGGATTACGTCTAGACTATCTGAAAGACCATATCTCCCTATACAAACCTAGCAGAGTTTTAAGATTTTCAGGAGAGGGCTTCTTCTTGGTCCCATCCCCATCACAGGCATGGCTGGTAAGAACCCTGGAGAGTGCTTTCTCAGAAGCTGTGCGCAGAGGTGGAACTCTTATCATGTCCTGGGTAATTCACAATCCACAAACTCCTGTTTGAGGTAGATAGTAATGCTTATTTGTAGCAAAACAAGCAACACAGCATACTTTTCCCAAAGTTGCTGAGACTGAGGATAAATAGTGCTCACAGGATTTATATCCCCCCCCCCACAAATTTTAGGAGCACAGAACTGTGGTTGGAGAGGATCATAAAGTTAACATCACTCCGCGTTTTCAGACATTTTCCCGACCTACATTTGCATACCTTCCTTTAATTCTTGGGATAGGAACATATTTCCCACCCCTTATCTTAGATGTGACATCTAAATGAGTTTCCAAAACACGTCTTTCCACTTTTGTTTTTGCCTGCTTTGGTCTTCTCCCCTTCAGTGGCTATATTGTAGCAATATGCAATAAAGCAATTGACTATTTAATACTTTGTAATACACAGACAAATGCCAAATGGATACATCATTGCAATCATCAATTAACATTCGATACTTTGTAGCATTCTAGCTAAACTCCAGCAGGATGCATAGTGTGCCTCTGTACTGACTATCATTTGCTATTTAAATCTATATCCAGCAGCTCTACATGTGACAGGACGCATGTGTCCTGACAAAAGCCATTTCTGCACGAGGCTGTTATAGCGCTATGATTCCATTTTCAACATCCTATGGAATCCTGGGGTTTGTAGTTTCGGGAGGGGCCAGCTGGCCCCTCCCAAAACTGCAAACCCCAGGATTCCATAGGATGTTGAAAGTGGAATCGTAGCACTATAACAGTCTCGTGCGGAAATGGCCAAACTCTCTGCTTGATTGGCCGCCTCCCTGCCTTCTTTTTGCTGATGGGCAAAGACCTTTCTATTTAAACAAGACTTCAGCTTTTAACTAGTGGGGTAGTACAATGGACAGGTCTTAATGTGTTTTTATCCATTTTAAATTAATGTTTTTAGGTGAATTATGTTTAATGATTTTTTAATTTTTGTATTTCAGATTGTTTTGGCTGTGTTGTTTTACTGTATGGCTTTGGTTCCCATATGAGATAAAAGTGGGGATGTAAATGAAATAAATAAGTAAGTAAGTAAGTAAGTAAAACTTTCATGAGAGAACAGCTCAATTATAATTTGATATTCATATATTCATAGTAACAGATATTGAAATGAAAGCTTACTGATACCATCTAGTAGATAGTTGTTGGGTGCCTTTGTTTCGAACTTACAGTAACCTTAAGGCAAACCTATCACAAGGGTTTTTTTTGGCAAGATTTGTTTGGAAGGGGTTTGGCTTTGCTTCTGAGGCCAAAAAAGTGTGACTTGCCTAAGGTCACTCGGTGGGTTTTCATGGCTGAGCAGGGATTTGAACCCTGGTTTCCAGAGCTGTGGTCCAATGCTCAAACAACTACACCACAGCAGAAAGCAAGCTGTAAAACTGAGTCTAAAATATTCTTGTGTTTAAAGGGGAAAATTTCACAATAGATCTGCAATGCTAAAGTCTTTTTAAATAATGGCATAACACTTCTCACTTTTCTTGAGAATCTTTTAAATGCTAAGTTTCACTGAGCAGAGAACACAGGAATCAATTTTAAATTAAATGCTATTTTAATGTATAATAGTTGGTTTCTGACTTCTTTGTACATACTTTTGATGATATCAAATCTGGCCCCTTCTGCCATTATCCTAATGCATGACAGTAAAATGCAATGGTAATGCATTAAGCTTTTTGTTTGTCTTAAAAAGTGAGATTTATAGGGATGATATTAGAAAAATTAGAGCCAGTGGCATAAATGAGGGGACTCAGTACTAAAATAAGGCAATAAACTTTTTAATCAAGGTGATGAATTGACTGTTTTCCGTTTATTCTGGGGACCTACTTAGAAGAGGAAATGTATACCAGAGTGGGTTATAATAGCATTCCTGGAACTTCATACAATGTACTCTCTTGGACACTGAGAAATAGAAGTAGATAAGAAGCAGTAATTAGGAAAACTTCAAAGGGATTGTACACTGAGAGGATTCCAAATAATTCCTTTTTTTTAAACAATCAGCAAGTATAATTATAAGATAAAAACAGACGTGGGGTCAGAATCTAAATTGCATGTTACGAGGTCAAGGAAGAAAGTGCCAGAAGTTCTTACTTTGTGTCTCTCTTATTTCTGGCTCTGAACTTGACATTTCCAACTAGTTAATCAGGAGACAAATACTTTCCCTTGATACTTGCTCCATTTTTTTTAAAAATAAAACAACTAAAATGTCACATCCTCTATAACAGTATTTCTCCTTGTGCTTAAGGAAACTAAAAAGTCTGCTTCTCAGGGTAAGTGGCTTCACTAAGGGGTTGCAGAGGGTTGTTGAAGTTGCATTATGGAGGGGGTGGATTGCACCAGGTGATACCATCAAAAGAGGTAACACCTCCTTCTCCCTCTGCTGTTTTTTCTGCACTCCTCCCTGCTTTTGTTTCCCAGTGTTTTTCTCTCACACACACTCACTCACACACAGTGGGCTGCTGCTGTTGGAGCTGGTTTGTGAAATGGCTGAAGGAAAGGGAAGGAGTGAGCAAGCAAGAGGAAGGAGGAGGAGCAGGAGGAACACTATTGCACCCTTCCTTCCCTCTCTCTTTATCTCTATCTCCAGCCGTGTCTGACAGTGGCAGGCTCTGAAGGACTAGAATGCCCAGCGATTCACCATCCCTCCACTCCCTTCATCTACTTTCTTCCACCTCCCCTTTCCTCTCAGCGCGAAAGTGAAGGGAGCAGCTCAAACACTCCAATGAAACTCTCTCTTTGTTGCTTTTACCTCCTCCCAGTCTAATGTCAGGAGTAGGATGAGCAGCCTTACTTTTGCATGCAGATAGCCCCAAGGCTGACTAGGAGGGGAGGCAGAAGGCTGGGTAGTGCAGCCAGGGCAGTAGAAGGGCTAGGCCTAGTTGCATATGCATTACATGGAGGAAAAGGCTACTGCTAACAAGAGAGGAAGAGAAGAACCACAGAGGGCCTTTTCCATGCTGACAGGGTGCCTCCTCTTCCTCATCCTTTCCTATTGTATGAGCACATTTTGCTGTGCCATTGTTGCTGCTGGCAGGTGCCCTCTCAAGCTCTTCTAACCTATCCCACAACCCAGTGGCACATACAACAGGTTATTTCTTTCTTTGAACTTTTCCTTCCTTCCTTCCTTCCTTCCTTCCTTCCTTCCTTCCTTCCTTCCTTCCTCCCTTCCTTCCTCCCTTCCTTCCTTCCTTCCTTCCTTCCTTCCCATGTCTCTAAACA
Source organism: Cyclura pinguis (assembly GCA_030412105.1). NCBI lineage: Eukaryota > Metazoa > Chordata > Lepidosauria > Squamata > Iguanidae > Cyclura > Cyclura pinguis. The sequence goes on along the minus strand of CM059601.1, from coordinate 206,048,438 downwards.
TGAGAACTGTGAGAAGAAAGATGAAAACTGGGTCTCCTCTATAAAGTTTCTGAGGGCTTATTTTAATGCTGCATGTTTGTTGGCACTGAAGACACAACAGAAACAAATTTAAGGCTTATTGATTTAAAAGCAATAATAATGCTGCCGATAAAATCCAATGGTGCTAGAAATGTGCTTGCTTATAAAAGCTAGATTATAGATGTCCTTTGGTTGTGAGGTGAAATAACCACCAATTGAAAATGAAAATGGAATAAAAGTTGTCTTGGATAATAACGTTTTTTGTGGCTTCTACCAAATATATCAAAAGATCAAATTTTGTGCCTCAGTTTAACAACTGTAATGCAAAAACAAAAACAAAAAAACAACATATCTGTATGCAATTATTATTTATTTTTACATTACACTTTTGGCCCCAAGCTGATTTGTGCTGCCCTTTTCCTCACAAGAATTTTATCCTCACAACAAGTGTGTGATATAAGTCAGGGTGAGAGACAATGATTGGTCCAAGTGAATCTAATGGCTTATGAAGACTTATGAAGCTTGGATCTGAGAAGTTCCAGGTCAACACTAACCACTGTGTGACACTAGCTGTCAGTCCAGCACTCAATGGTGTCATTGGTATGCAAAACCATGGGGTGGAGGCATGGGACCACATGGCTGCATTGAACTCTGTCCAGTCTGTGGATTGCACTCTAAAGATCACAGTGTGGCCTTAAGTTAACCATCAACCATGAATTAGATAGCCTTTCTTCAGGTGAGGAATCCTCAAAAGTGGTTTTGTCAGTTTCTCTCTGAAATTTATCCTACAGCACCTTCCATTCACTTGTGGTCTCCCACACAAGTGCTAACCAGGGATAACTCAGCTTAGGTTCCAAAATCAGATAGGATCAACAGGGATAAAGATCACAAATCCAGTATTTATTGTTGCCACCATGGCACAGAAACCTGAGGTGTTACATCTATTACATCTTCTTTTATTCCCCCCCCCACACACACACACACCATCCATGAGTTAAGCAGAGAGAATGATGGAATACTTTATGATAACTTTTGACTGGTAGCATTGGAAGTTGTCTATCACATAATTTCTTTTTTAAATGAACAGCTGTATGTCATGTATGTGTGTTCTAGAGCAAGACACTTACATGGAGTAGAGAGATTTGTTCTAAAGGTTATAGCAGCTTGCATGAGTAGGCAGACTTTTAGTGGGAACTACACTAAATGCTTGGCTTAAAGAAGTATTTCTAAGATAATATATTTGCAGATAGGATCCTTCACATGTAGATCATTCCAATATGTACATGTTTTATTACTAATGTTTTAAAAATAAATCTGACCTGAACTGGAACTGTATCATGGGAATTTTCTATTTCTCACTAAAAGTCCCCCCTCCCAATATACACACAAAATTCCCTGTTAGTTTCATTTAGCAAAAATCTTGGTAGTAAAGCACCAACCTAGTGGTGTGATCTATATTACATACAGACTTATTTCCCCGAATATTTCTCCAGGTTAAGTCAGAAATTCTGTCTTAACCCAAATCCTCTCTGTGCAAATGCACACAGCTAAGGGGTGTGTGTGTGTGTGTGTGTGGAGAGATAACATTACAAAGTAAGGAACAGTCAAGGGTCTGAAGCATCTCAGCAGAAAAAGCCAATGCATTTTGGGCCTTTTGTTTACAAAAGAGAAAGAGAATTTAGGGCATTATAAAAGTTTCTGAGAGAATAAATACAGGGAAATTTTTGTCCCTCACATCATGATGCAGATTGCTCTCACCTTGGAGATTGATTAGTGCCAATACTGGTTTAAATTTTTACACTAAGGGAAATTCTGCTCATTACTCAAAGTTTCTGGGCCCATTGGTTATGGCTTGATTTGGCTGTAGATGTGCATGTTCTTTTTTATCTTGTTGAAATATTTCAGTTTGTTAAATTATCCAATGTGATTTTATTGTCTGTATCCCATCTGGAGATCCTGGGCATAGGCTGAAAGAATAATATGTTAATAATTCTAAATAAATGAATATGAGAATATGCCAGTTAAGAGAAGGCATTTCTTGCATTTCTAATGCAAAATTAATTTGCAACTCATGTTGCCAAAACTGAAGTTATCACAAATTGCTCCATATATATAGGAAACTATGGTCCTTTCTGCACCTTACCTTTTTCTGGCACTGAGGTGTGGGGATAGTGCAAGCAGAGGCTCCGCATGCCAGGTAAGTGTGCATGGCGCCCAGGAGCAATGTGCGATTGTGCACCATTTTCGGCTTCCTGCCAAAAATGAAAAGGTGTGTGATCGGCACCTGCCGGCCCCTGGAGCATCATGTACTTGTGAGTGTGTCATGCAGATTGCTTCTCACAATTGCGTGACGCTCCAGGCGTCCTTTCACATGGCAAATGCCATGTGAAAAGGGCCTATATCATGAATATATTATTTTGCCAGCATTCAAGCACTGCACATTTGGTGGACCCAAATTATAATACCAAATCCCACCTTGGGGGTGTGGAAGTTAACATTACAAAGAAGCTTAATGAAGCTATAGGTAACTGTAGTTAGCTCTTGTGGCCGCTCCCCCTGCCATTTATCTAGTCTGGGCTGCTCCAGACATTGTAGACCACAGAGCTAACTACACTCTAGCATCCAACGGTACCTGCTTACCCATTTCTGTGAAGTCTCTGTTGTGTTACTTAGCTAGTTTCCTCTAATACAGAGCTCTTACTATCTTGCAAGCCTTTCCTCATTGTTCTTTTGTAATCTTCTAGTCACTTGCCAAAGCTAGTGGTCAGTTTCTGGACTCTGGGCTCTCTCAAATGCAACATACAACACAACAGTATACACATTCAAGACAAAGCATGGACTTTGGATGTGAATGCTATGACTACAATCCTGTTGCAAAAGAGTAAACATTTGTGCTTTCTCAGAGGTTTTGGTCTGTACTTCAGGCACTGTTCAGAGAGCATACACACTGCTCTCTCTCATTTTTAACTTTGTAATGGAGAGCTAATCAATCATTGTATAGCATTTGAGCTCAAGGCCTTGCATCCACTGTGTGTTCATTGTGAAAGTATAAGATCCAGTATAACAGTGGTGGTATACATTTATACTACTCTATTTATGTCCTTGAGGCCTTTCCACACTACATTATTATTCCACTTTCAACATCCTATGGAATCCTGGAGTTTGCAGTTTAGGAAGGGGCCTTTAGAATTCTCAGCCAGAGAGCTCTTTGGCCTCGGTAAACTGCAAAGGCCAGAATTCCACAGGATGTTGAAAGTGGAATAATAGCACTATAACAGTGTAGTATGGAAAGGTCCTTGGTCACAGTCTTTGAAAGTGCATGAATAAGAGTATAGACTCTCACAATGATGGACATTTCTATTTCTCTATGTTCCAATTTTGCCTTATCCATACACTATTACTACTTTTGTTCTGTCTCCAGGTTTGACATAGCTTCCTTCTGTAAACGGACAAAAAAGAAGCAACAGATAGTAATATTATTGTATGCATATATTAAAATATTCATTTTTTAAAAAATGTTTTCATTTATATCCTGCTTTTGCTCCTATGTGTATATGTACCTTCCAGTTGCCTGCTGACTTATGGTGACATCATGAATTTCATAGAGTTTTCTGATGTTGGTTGATTTTGCCAGTTCTTTCCTCTGAAATAAAGTCTATAACACCTGGTATTCATTAGCAGTCTCCCATCCAAGTACTAACCTGAACTGTTCAGGCTTAGCTTCCAAGTTCGGATGGGATCTGGTGCCTTTAGGATATTTAGGCCAACTTCCGCTACTGGGCTTCAATATCTCCCAGCACTTATCATGGAATCTCAAGGCAACACAGTAGAAAAATCAATAACAGCAAGGCAGCTTATTGGAGCTCAAGGGTGTTTCATACACATCACATACACAGCTTTGATTAACTGGAGTACTCATTGCCTGATACACACCTTTGAGCTTAGGTGTTTTTCTCTCAAATTGCTCTTCTGGGGCTGCACTGTTTGATGTTAGTATAGCTAACTGCTTTTTATGTTGCAGATTAGTTTAATTAAACAAAAATGAACTCACATTTTAAATCCAAGTTTCTTATTCTGTCTTGATTCCCTGGTGGTGGTGGTGATGGTGGTAAGAGGTCGATGAGAATGTGTCCCCTACTGAAGAATGCCTTTATTTTCCCAGCATCTGTTGTGCTTGGTTATAATAGTAGAGACAGCTTCTGTAAACATTCTGCAAACACAAGTGAGGACATTGCTCTATCTATCTGAGGGTTAGAAATCATACAGCCCTCCTGATATTGTTAGATTGCCACTACTATGAACCCTAACCACCACAAGCAATGTCAAGGGATTTGGAGTCCAAGAACATCTTGAAGCATGCATGGTCTAGCTCAATATTTTTTACACAAATCTCTCCCTGTGCCAGCTGAGTATTGTCAAGTTCATGTTTCCCCACCTTTGAATTTTTTTAAAAAATCTCCAGCAATTTCTACTGCCTTATTGAAGAGATTTGCAGATTTTGGGAAGTTCTTACTAATAAAAAAACACAGTGAAATTTTCACTCACCCCTAGTCCTAGTTTTCATTGGTAGCTCCAAGTAGGACTGGGATTATTGGATTGCCAGAGTAAAAACTGGAGAGGGCTTCTGTACTTTTAATGGGTGTGAAGAAGAAGGAATTTCAGCTAGAGTTGTCTACTACCTGGTTGCATGGCAACATTGCTGAAATTTCCTCTTCTACATAACCATTAAAGATACAGAAACCCCTTCCCGTTTCAGCCTGGCAACCCTAGTTGAGAATATACCTCTCTGAAACATGGGAGACTACTGCCTGTCATGGCACGTAAGAGGTGGCCAACTGTCATTTTGAAAAAAAAAATGTTTCCCTATAACACACAGCAGCTCAAGTTAGCATGGGTGGTGGTGAGGGATTGTGGGTGTTGCTGTCCCAAAACATCTGGAATGCTGTAGTTCACCAGCTCTGGTACAGCAGTACTGAACTAGATGGACCAATGGTTTGACACAGTACAGGGCAGCCTCTTACCTTCATACTAAACTCAAGCTTGCTTCTGTGTAAACTTGCTTCTGTGTAAACACATAAGAAGTTGAATTTACAGTAAGAATGTGTGTGAGACCTATACATACAGGGGCCCTAGCATACTACTCATTTATACCCATTCCATTTTATCTGTGGTGGCTATATCCTATGGAACCCTGTGAATTGCAGCTTAGGGAGGAGCACTTAGAATTCTTAGCTGGAGAGCCATAGCACCTATCAAACTACAAATCCCAGGATTCCATAGGATGTAGCCGTGGCAATTAAAGTGGAATCACAGTGTTGTAACTGTGTAGTGTGAAAGTGTCAGTGTCTGTATGTCTGTGTACATGCATATGTGCACATATAGACTCATTCATTCACTCACTCACAGTAATAAGTTCTTTGAAAATATATTATTGAACATTTACTTTCAGTTATTTAGGGTTAATAATTTGGGTCTGTGAATATCAGGCTATTAAATATAGCCTAATATAGAAATGCTCACAAAATAGGCTTTATATTCTATCTTAATTAATGCTGCTCTGTGGCAAACTGTGAGTCCAATTATGCTGATTTATGACTAAGTGGATGGAAAATATTGGCACTGCAAAACTCTTAGCCAAAGTGTCATTTTAAAGATTGCCCTTAACAGTGAATTCATTTAGTGAGAGAAAACAACTTCTTTGTTCTTGTAAAGTGAGTAAAGGATATTCAAATAGACATGGTGAATAAAATGCCTCTGGTATCTTAACACTTCATGTTTCCAAAATAAGTGGCTGTGTTAATAAGTGAAAAGCTCATGCAGCTCTTTATAGGGCTAAATTATATTTGCCCTGGAGATTCAGGTACAGTATCCCCTATGGCTCTGAAAGGGTCAATAGCATCTTTAGAATGTGATTTGTTTCAGAATGGCTGCTCTGGGTGAAATGATTTTGACCAGTCTCTTCACAATCCTTTGCTGATCTACTCTCTACCACCACCACCTGGGCTTCTTCTACATTGCAGCTAACCCCTTCAAAAATAAGAGATTCTTTTCTGCTGTGGTGAGCTGTCCCTTACAGACGGATGAAAAATAAAATAAAATAAAGGAAAGCAAGTAACGGGGGGGAAATGCAAGCAATGCACAGTCTAGTAAACATTTTGTGGAATGTATTTAAAATTGAAAGCAGTGCAAACATAGCAGTTTGTAGCAAAATATATAAGCAGGACAATCTTCAAAGGCTCATTTTTCTTCCTTTTTATCTCTACAGAACTATCCTGCAGGATGTTTTTCAGGACTAGGAAAATTGGAGGAATTTCCCTATTGTATATTCATTTTTCACAGCCCTTTCTTTTTTTCTGCAAAGGTGTATCTTTGCAATGTAAGTGAACATTTTCTCAAAGCTCTATGCGGGACTAGCAGGCAAATTCATGACGACACAATATTGGATAAGAAGAAGTTAGAACACAGAGGATAAGAATAGATACAGATGACACCAACTTAGGAGGGGTAGCTAAAACTCCAGAGGGTAGGATTAGAATTCAAAGTGACCTTAACAGATTAGTGAGCTGGGCCAAAACTAACCAAATGAATTTCAGCAGGGAGAAATGTAAGGTACTGCACTTGGACAGAAAAAGTGAAATGTACAAATCTAAGATGAGTGACACATGGCTTGACCACCGTACATGTGAAAGGGATCTAGGTGTTTTAGTAGACCACAAGCTGAACATGAAACAGCAGTGTGATGCAGCAGCTAAAAAGTTATTGAGATTCTAGGGTACATGAATAGAAGTATAGTATCTAAGTCAAGGAATGTAATAATACCACTCTTCTCTGCTTTGGTGAGACTCCATCTGGATTATTATGTCCAGTTCTGGGCACCACAGTTCAGGAAAAATATTGACAAGCTGGAACATGTCTAGAGGATGGCGACCAAAATGGCAAAAGTCCTGGAAACCGTGCCCTATGAGGAGAAGCTTAGGGAGCTGGGTATGTTTAGCCTGGAGAAGAGAAGGTTAAGAGATGACATGATAGCTATGTTTAAATATTTGAAGGGATGTCATATGAAAGACAGAGCAAGATTGCTTTCTGCTGCTTCAGAGACTAACTAGGACATAGAGCAATGGTTTCAACCTTCAGGAAAAGAGACTCCAATTAAACATTACGAATAACTTCCTGCCAGTAAGAGATGTTTGACTGAGGAATATGCCACCTTGAAGTGTGGTGGAGTCTCCTTCTTGGGGGTGGGGTGGGGTGTTTAACAAAGGCTGGATGGCCATCTGTTGGGAATGCTTTGATTATGTATTCCTACATAGTCCTTGTGGTCCCTTCTGGCTCTATGATTCTATGCATCATTACTTGTTACATATTTTCACAAATAAAATACTCCCCCCTCCAAAAAAAAAAAAAAAAAAAAACACAACAAAGCAATGATAAAATCACAGAAAATTAAAATAACAGAGATTCCACTCTTGAGTAAAATTAGAAGACATTTAATTTTGCATCATATTGTGGAAAAATGTAATTAAGAGTGGCCAATGAGAAGATCAAGAATGGCCTGTGACAAAGGTGTATTGTGTGCTATTGTGTATTGTCATAAGATCTAAATCCACATCTGCCTTCCTCCCTCCTCTGTCTCTTTGTGGTGTTTGTTTTTTGTACCAAAAAAAATCCCACTATTGTTTCTTCCAAATTAATATAATTTCTTTTTTGCTTCTTTCTGAATAATAATAATTTAAAATATTGTATTGCTTTTGTTATAATGGGGTACTCCGTTATCTGGGCAGCATAGCTTGGGGGTATAGCCTTCCCTCCAGGTAAACATATGGTTAATGATGTCTTCATTTTAAGTTGAGCTTATTGGAATCAGCATCATGGAGGAGCAACAGAGATCATGAGAGACAACTGCCCAATGAGGATGACCAGTTTGGGGGAACTGTGAAAGCTTCAAGGTGCTTCCAAGTAAGAGGTTATAAAATCTTGGGATGCTATGAGTTATAGAAAAAGATAAAGGGGAACAAAGAGACTGAAACTTTGGGACTGAGGCTTGCCTGCTTCGCCTAGGGAAGCTTGGTCGCAGGCTGGTCCAAGGGAGGCCAGACTGCCAGCATCCCATGACCATCCAAGAACCAGAACTCCATCTGTATTGTGAACAGAATAGGAATGTTTAGCTAGTCTCCTTAGGATTTATGTCCCTCAGTTGAATATGTCCTAGGATGTCTGTAATTTTGTAACTACTTGTCAGGAATCTCTCCCTGCCGTGCCGCAGCCAGCAAGGGAAGAGAGAGGTCAGGAATACTTTCAGGGAGAGTCCGAATATACCAAAACACCAGGAAAACACAAGTTGAGCCAGGTCAAGTTTCAGTCCAAAGGTTCAGGAGGCAGAGATCCATCCCGAGGGTTTAAGGGAGCAGGAGACATGAAGGTCATGAGCGCTTGCTAATAATTTGCTCCAAACAAGGAGCAGCCACACCGGCAGACTTAAATAGGCCCTGTGAGCAGGTGCTGCTTGTTATTGTTTCCTCAGCCTAGCCCGTGCAGCCTCCCTCTGAGCAGCCTGTTTCAGCCTTCTGTGTGAGGGCTGATGGGCACAGCTGGCTGCAACTCCTCTGCATCACTGCTGGTTCCCTCTCCATCAAGAACTGGTTGAGGCAACTCTGTCTCTGTTTGACCTTCCAGTGCAGGGGATGTGTGCAGGTTGACTTGTTCACTCTCTGGCTCAGCCCCATGCACAATCAGTTGCTCTTCAATCACCTCAGCATCATCTATCACACTACTCTAAGAAATGCCTGAAGGAAAGTGCCTTCATGTTTAAGATACCGTTTTGCTTAGAATAAAATCTTCCTCTGAAAGATCTCCTTTCTTCCGTGCTCTCTTCACATGCCATTGCTCAGTGTGTGTGCCTGCATGTACATTGGGTTCTCATCTGCTGAAGGAAGGGGATATAAAGTCTCTGTAGAATTAGAGATGGAAAAGTGAAAGTTAAGTCCCTCTGGAACTTTCCACTGTGTTACTGAGTCACGAGAGTTAAATCAGTGGGTGGTGGCAGCTAGATGATCTCAAGTGGTCCCCAGGTAATGGAAGAGTCCATTATCACAAGAGCAGGAAGCAGGCCCATTACAGCTCTTCACTCATGGAGGCAGTGCTTATTTCCACACTCCTTTTTTTGTTCCTCTCAAGAATACTTTGAAGTAAGCGCAGCAGGCTTCAGTCTTGCATTAAAAATGGATCTATAGCTCAGAAGGAAGGGAGAACCAGCATTAAGGCTGCTGTTTCAAATGGCAGACTGACTTCTTACTCACAGGTATATCTTTTTGGAGGAAGAGCTTCAGTGTGCCAGTTGAAGGAACAGGATGGAAACCTTTTCCAGCGGCATCTGCTTCTGCTTGAGCACTCTACAAATCATGCCTGTTTTCCTTGAACAGGCAAGTAACCTACAGAGGCAGATACAGTAAATTATAGGAGCAAGGTCCTGCGGACATTTACCATATAACTGAGCAGTTCTGGTGACACTGTTAACACCATAAATGCTTTGTCCATGACTGTGAATCTGTTATTACTACAGGACAAATAACCTTTCAGCTGGTACCTAAATAAAAATGGCAGCCCTCCAAATAACTTCAGCCAACTTATTCTGACTCCAGTGCAGGGGATGCTCCACTGCTCAGTGACAGAGTGCATATTTTTCATACAGAAGGTCTCAGACTCAGGTCCTAACATATCCAGTTTAAATATGGAATAAGAGACTATTAGGTGACAGGAAATATGTTTTCCAACTGAGACTTTGCCAGTCAGAGTAGACAATACTGAGCTAGACAAACTCTCCGCTCCTCAGAGGCAAAAGGAAAGAGGAAGGAGATCAGGGTAAGATGCTCAGTACTGAGATAGATAGCATGAGTCCTGTACTGCTGCTACGCTCAGCAATGCTGACTGGCTGGCTGCTATTGCTATTGACAAGTACCTTGAATCCTTCTTTTCTTTCTTCTGAGGTAAGGGGGAGTGGAATGAGCAGCAAGACAGTCTGGGAAAGAGAAAGAGAGAGAGAAAGAGGAAGAGAGGCCATGGCCTCTAGATCCCCTCTGAAGGCATCATTGTCTGAAATTGCTTGGATTTCAACTGCTTTGGATTTGCCTCATCTTTATTGTCTGAGTTCTGAACAGACTAAAGAAGCCATTAGTCTGGCTTGGTAGGAAGCAGCTCCTGCATGGGTATTAAATTTACTATAATGCACACGATTACTTAGAAATGAGACACACTGACTCAAATCCAGTTTAACACTAGCAAGAGTGGAAATTACAGATAATATAGTTGCACTGGAGTGCTTCTTATGAAAGTGGCAATTGTGCAAAAGTTTGCACAACCTCTTGTGTAAGAAGTTGTACAATTAGTTACACAGCCAGTTGCAGTAACATTCGCACAGCCACTGTATGTACCCAACACAAGTACTGGATAACACTTTTGCACTAAACTCTGAAAATGTGAAACTCCTAGTAAAACAGGATACATAGCAACATAATCAGATACAGGCCATAGAACCTAATGGGATTTAATTCTGAGTAACTGAGCACAGGATTAGGCTAGATTTATACTTATATACCATGTGAAGATGAAACTGTGTGGGTATTGTGGGTATGTGAAGATGAAAAGTGTGAGTATTGTTAAAAAGCAATAGAAGAAAGCTATTGTTTCTCTATAAACAAGTGCACAAGAGATACCTCGATCTAGTTTAAAATATGTGTGTGGGGGAGAACAGTAAAAAGATGAGCTTCAGATACTGTCATATACAGATCTGTATTTAATATTAGTTCAGTGCCACATTAGAAAAAAGGTTGCTTTCTTATTCCCATGTATTAGCTTGAAGTATATTATTGCCAACATCAGGTCATGAAAACAAGTGGCTTGACAGGTATCCAATAAAAAGGCATAAGGAGTCTGGAATCACTGGGTCTTAATGATCTGTTGAAAAGTTGTGTCAGATATGTTATATATATTTATGTTGTGAAGCAAACGATTGTATAATTTGGAAGCTGACAGCTTATGTCATAGGACATACAGTACATGTTTATGAAATGGCTTAGATTTGCTTCATATTCACTCTCTGAGACCTAAACTGAAAAAGGTAAGAGTTGGGGGGTGAGGGGAAGGAGGCATCTGAAATATTTGATTTGGATTTTCAAATCTTGGAAAAGAAATTTGAAGGGGTCTTTGCATCAGCACAGACATGTAGGAATGATACAAGATATTTTTTATTTTCTTTTTAAAGTAGAACAGTAAATAGCATACCCTCCTGCAAGTCAAGGTATATAATCCTCAAGCCTGGACAATTTATTTTTACACCTACAATTCCCAGACATCAGGAGCTTGCCATGACTCTCGGGGACTCGCTACCCCTCCTCAGAGTCAAAAGGCAAGGGAAACGACTTCAGGGCAAGATACTACCTTGAAAAGAGCATGTGTGCATGTGTGCATGCACGTGTGCACACACACACACAGAATACTGTTACCATTGCTGCTCTGGGGTTATTTCCAGGTGGCTGCTGAATACGTCCTGGCTGTCTCCTCCTTGCCTTTCTCCTTTTTTCTTTAATTGTCTTGTCAGTTTCCACCCGCCAGTGGCAAGGCTCAGCAAGTGGAGCTGACCTTCATACAGAAAAGTAGTAAGCTCAGAGTCATTCTGAAGAGAAATGGGATAAGGGCACAGGCATATCCAGTGTATCTTTGTAGCAGCAACTGAGATAGCATGACAGTTGCATGCGCCCTGGGCTGCTGCCATTCTCAACAATGCTACTCGCTGGCTGCTAATTGCTAGTGACTAGTACCTTGCAGTTACCCTGAACCCAACCAAAAAAGCTAGGGGGCAAAATGTGGGGAAATTGCCTCTTGCATTCATAGTGGGCTCTGTGGGCCTTTGGGACATAGTGGGCATTGGGGCAAACTTTTGGGGGGAGGGGGCGCTGAAGGCTGCATGTGACCCACACTTTTCCCACACCCACTTTGGAAAAATGTATTGAGCTATGTATGTCTGGAAACTCTAGGGCCCTAGACTCCAAGGAACATTTTCCTTTCCTGATGTTAAGTACCAATTTATGGCAAGACATGAGTGAGATCTAGCAGTTCATATGTTGGTTTTTTTCATTAAGTAGTGTGGTTATGACCAGCTATTAACGTGTTTAGAAACTGTTATGTATAAACCTGTGAAATAAATTTCCCATAACTTCCATGAGAAAAGGGGCTTAGGAGAAGTTTTATTCATTTTATATGCTTCATAGTCATTAAGTAGCTCTATCCAATATATAAAATTTGAGGGCAATCAGAACAAAATAAATGGAATCCCTGAAAGTTAGACAGAAACATTAATTTACATTACATCAAGTAACCAGCTTAGAATGTATAAATCTAAAAGTTAGACATGAACATTAACTTACATTGCAGCACGTAACAAGTTTAGAATGTGTACATCTATACACTTGGTTTTGTATTGTTTCACTGTAAAATACTTGGTGATATTATTACTACGTATGAGTGGTGTTGATTTCTGATACGATGTGAAGTAAGCAGAGGTTCTATCTGGAGTCATAAGAGGTGGTGATCCTTAGTATTCATTTATACATAGAAGTCATAAAGTACTGAAAACGCATTGTGAACTGTCTTGAGGAATAATTGCCGTTTGCTTGGCATTTCTTTTATGTAGTGGCATCCATATACAATGAGAACTAGTCTTCCAAATGATCCAACATGTGTGAAAACCACAGAGTTTTATTTTAGCCGATCTTTTGAAGACATTCCAGGAAGCTATAAGCCACATCTGTATATTATAGCAGAGGTGAGGAACTCATGCCCCTCCAGATGTTGTTGGACTCTTTTGGCCAGTGGTCAGGGCTGGTGGGAGACATAGTGCAACAGCATATGAGACCTCTGCTGTAGTAGACAGATACAGCTTACAACATATTTGTTGTATGTTCGTGTGAGAAAGAAAGAGAATAAGAAAAAGGAGGGACTAGAGATCCCCTAGCTTATGGGTTTAGGGGGCAAATTTGGAATTTTGAAGGAGTTTAATGAACACTTTCACAAAAGATTTGCATTGGGGTGTCCAGTAATAAAAGAACTGTTTCCCTAAAGACAAGTTGGAGAATGTAAAAGACCAATAGCTTTCTCAACAACCAAGTCCAGATCAGAAGTGAGATCTGTTTCTAATGAAACTCAATTTCATTATTTTTTTTCTGGAAAAGCAGTCAGACAGTGATCTTTCCTCTGCTATACATAGTTAACGTCTATTAACTTATGTATGAACAAATAGAAGTAGAACTGCAGTCTTAATACTTATACGGCAATAAAGAGGAAATGGTTCATTGATAGGCTTTCATCTGCTTTAGAAGGACAAGACAAGTGAGATGAAGGCAAAATCTAACTGTTAATGATCTCAAATGTATCCTAGTGATGGTTAAGATGAGTTTTTCTTGTAGGCCCTTAAATATAAAGTACACCTATAAAGTAATGATGGGCCAGGCTCCCTGGATTTAACTTAAAATGAATTAGTTTGAGTTCAGTGTGGGGCAGCCTTGAAAGCATGTACTAAGCTCAAGCCTGTATCAGTGTCAAAATCCTATCAAATTCCTAGTGACTTCTTAAGTTTTTATTTCATTTACAATATTTATGAGCAACTGTGTAGCTATCATTAGATGGCAGGAGCATTGCCCTGGGCTGTCAACTAATAGGGGCTGCCTAATACTCTTTGCCCCACTCCCAGTCCTACTATACCAACACCCCTTTCCCCCTCTTTCCTTGGGGCACTTTCCTGTTGCTCCTAAATCTAGCTTTCATTCTGGTGCTTTTTCTCCCAAGTTATTCTCATGATCTCCATGTGTTGTGAGGGCAAGGACCCACCTTTGGATGGGTGGGGTAGTGCATGGAACAGAATGGTGAAGAGGAGATTTGGAAGATGTTGTTATTTTTCTTTGTAAATGAGGACTAGAGAAATGCCCAAAAAAGAAGGCAAGGCTCAGCAAAAAATAAAACATGGGAAGTGAAGGAGAAAATACAAAAGATTAAAATAGAGATGAAGAGTAGAAATGAACAGAGATGGTGAAGGGGAATGAAAGAAAGGAAAGAGAAATGAAATAATATGACAGGACAGAAGAGATGTTAAAGGAAGAAAAGAAATAAGGAGAAAGAGGGGAGATGAAGTTAAGCAAGCAGCCAAAAACAACTAGCTTTGTGGTTCTTTCTCTTCTCTTGGACTTTAGAAGGAAGCAAAATGGTAACAATGCCACAGGTCTGCACTTACAGCCTTGGTGGGGGCTTGGCCACATTAACTAGATCTACAATGACTAGAGAAGCTGGGAAATGGGCCTGTTCTTTCCAGCAAGAGTTTGTCTTCCTCAAGAGGAATGCCTGCTGGTTTCCTGAGAGAACCAGCATCTTATTTTTAGACTTGTCTCACCTCCCTGCATGAAGAAAATTCAGCCTAATTTCAATAGCTTCCCCTCCTATATAAACACCAATATTTTTGTTGGTATTTGCTTCTTGGTATGTGTCTTTTGAACAGGATTCTGGTCCACCTTCTGGTACTTCTTGCCTTCATCCTCTGGGCACTAAGTTATACCCTTGTGTATAACCAAAAGTTATTAAGGTAGACACCAGCATGAAATAAACCAAATAATCAGGTACAATTTTTTTTAAAAAAGCCATAGATTGCAATATAACCCAAAATTTGAACTGAATGCATAGAGAAGAGAATGACACAATAAAGCTAAAAGCAGGTTTTTAAAACTACACTTGAAAAGACCTGAGAAGAGAATAAAGTGTTTGCTCATTGTCAAAAAGACAACAAAGCAGGTAAGTCTCTTTGGGGAAAGCATTCCATAAACAGAGTGCCATCACTAAATAAACCCTTTAAGTAGTAGCCATCTACTACTCTTCATCTGACTGTGACACTGGGAGTAGGATCTTCTAAGATGTTCTTAACATTCAGCCAAGTACTTTGAGAATATCAATAAGTACTCTGAAGGTAACTATGAAGAAGAGCATAATTAATACCAGAGGTCTTCTCAGTCCCAGTCCTTCCATGAATGCTATGCTAGTGTTGGCAGGTATTCCACTTTTACAGAGGACTCTGAAGGGATATCAGAAAATAGTCTTCTATTCAAAGAGGTATCTAAAAGTTGCATCTAGTGAGCAGACTGATTAAGCGTATAGATCACTGAGTCACAGTCCCCTCTTTTGTGGGGTGATATAGTATATAGTATAGTATGTTATATGGCCATGTCTAAATTTGCAGTTATAAATATATGGAGACTGAGAATAAGCTTGAGCAAATTGTATGCAAAGCTGTATCCTTTGTCTTCTTTTTAAAGGATGTTTAATTATCTTTCTCTCTATCCATTTCCCCCCAATTTACCTGGTGATCCCAGTTTCAGCAAGAACAACAGGTTGCTCTTAGTCTTAAATGGTTTAGCAACAATGTCCCAGATAGAAAGATTCCTGTGAATTATTGTTTGCTGTGGCTTCAAGAGTCATACATTGCTGGGCAAGGCTAATTGACAACATTTGGATAATTTTCTTCTACACAAGAGTGTGAAGATATCATTTTCCTCTCTTTTTCAGATAAATTAGGGGTTATGTAACCTTTGACAAAGATTTTCTTGAAGAACTCAAGTTTGGTTTACACTATGGGCTTCAGCAGCCACCTGAATCTTCTTTCAAATCCATCCTTCTTACCTATATGTTAGCCGATGAACTTGTTCCCCCATCTTTGTTCTGTCTTTATGCAAATTTGTTTTCTGGACAAAACCTGCATTATCTTCCATGTTCTAGCACAGTACATTATTGGTGTTAAATAAGAAGCAATGACAATGCTCCTATAAACATTAAAAGAAAGGAATTGTACTTGATGAATGTTGGAGTTTGATAGATAAACACATACACATATGGAAAAAACTATAATGTTTCTAACTTGTCACTCTTCTGAAATTTCTAAGTCTTAACTTGAATGAAACATTCACAGTTCAGGGTCTCCATAGTGACTCATAACTGAGACGTTCCTTCTTCATGTTCCATTGTGTGCCACAATATTACACAAGATCAGCATACCACAATCTATGTGGTGTGCTTTTGTATGCATATAATGTATTACGGAGGAGTAAAGTTCACCCAGTGAGAACTGCAAACACTGTGTTCTTTCTTTCTCTGCTTCTTCCTCCCTTCTGCCCCATATTCATCTGATGAAGGAACGACTTGACCACCTATGCTGAGTTGCTTTTATCTCATCAAATGGAATGTCAAGCCTTTCACACAGAAAAAGGTTTCAAGGACTCACTCACAGAGGTAACCACAATATTGAAGCAAAGTACAACACTTAAAACAACAATGATGGCAAAGCAATAGCACGAGAAAGACAAAAGCCAATCTTGAAATAGAATTGGCTGAGGGAAAACAGACTGTTTGAACATGGTTACGTGCATGTGCTTTCACCCACTGACTCACAGCAATCTCATGAATTTCTCAGGCAAGGCGTACTCAGAGGTGGTTTGCCTGTGACTTCCTCTGAAATACAGTCTTGGTACACCTGGTATTCCTTGGAGGTCCCCCATCCAGTTAGTAACCAGGACTCACCTGCTTAGAATGCCTTCAGATTATTTGGGAGGCTTAAACATGTATAGTAATAAGCAATTAACATATTACATCCCACACAGGATGTAGGTAGTGGCCATTTCCACACTACATTGTTATGGTGCTATTGTTCTATTTTCTACATCCCATGGAATCCTGGAGTTTGCAGTTTAGGGAGGGGCATTTAGAATTCTCAGCCAGAGAGCTCTTGGGTCTCAGTAAACTACAAACCCCTGAAATTCACAGGAGGTTGAAAGGGGACCAATAGCACTATAACAGCGTAGTATGGAAATGGTCAATGTTTCATACAGCCTATGTCCAGATTTGCTTTTGAACCAGCAAGCCAAGCAACCTATGAACCATTTAAAACAATAGCCTATCAGAGGCTCTATAAACTAGCAGCCTCGTTGTTTGGTGGGAGTCCAGAAAAGAGTTGGTTATCAGTTACCCGTGGTTTTGGTTTTGGTTCACTTGGGTTGATGGATCTACAATTACACAGGCCTGGCCGTTAAAGATAGGTATTTTTGTTTCTTTAGCTGCACAGTAGCACCCTCTTGTGCTCAAGCACTCTTAATCTTAACCTGATTTAATACATTAGGGAGTTGGCACTACTTCGTTTGCAAAAGATTCAGCAGCCTTGAGCTCCATATGCTATAATCAGTCTATCCTATCACATGAATTCTACATTGGAAAAAAAATATATGGGCTACACAAGAGATAATAATGCTAAGGCAAATCTATTTGAAACTATTTCTCCCCATCTTAGTTGCATGTTACAATGGGACCTTTAGATCCAGCTATATTTCACATATAGAAATGACTCAATTCATTTTGTGTTTATCAAGAAGATAGCTATACTGTGATCAGAACCATGATTTTTTAAAGTAAGCAAAACCTAATTCCAACAAGTGTGTCAGTCTCTTTGTTTTTAAAGTCACATATTAACATGTTGTTGCTGTCATCAGCATTATTATATTATGATGTTATTGTTGTCATCATTATCATCAGCATCATCAGCACCTTTATTATTATTGTCCTTACTCCTTTCCTGTTCACAGAAATTATCTTGGTAGGATTTTGAGTCCTTTTAAAAATGGGGGAAAGTGAGGGATTCATACCTCTCCTTAGGTAATGAACATCTTCTTACTGCAAGTTTTGAGCACCACCCAGTGGTTAAATGGCAGATTAACAACGAGCTGTATCACTTGTTTTTGATATTGTACCCCAGTGTGTTCATAGCCCTAAAAATAAATGCACGTAATTATAACACAGAGATGGAGGTTTTATCCAAAAAAGACAGAGCTGTCATTTTAGGTTCTATAGCACATTAGCCCTAGTCCTACAAAAAGGGCATTTAGATGCTATTGTAAATACAGCTTGTTCTATGAAAAGGAAACCACATCCACATTGATTTGCTAACAAAGACCTGCACTCTGGAAAGTATCTTATTGATTTTTTGCACTTCTAGGAATATGTATGACAACATTTTACAGAAAGAAAAGCAACTTCAGTGTAAACTTTTTCTACACAGCTCCAGCCTACACAGGTAAATTGTGTCCAGTAGCTTCCAGGAACTGTCTGTCTAAATATACCAGTGCTCATTTAAGAAAGTGTATTTGGTGATTTGGTGCAAACAAACTGAGGAGCCAGTGAGGTGTAGGAGTTTGAGTACTGGATTGTGATGCCAGGAAACTAGGGTTTGAATCTCCTTTCAGCCATGTAAACTCACTGAGTGACCTTGGCCAATTCATACCCGATCAGCCCTCAAGGAGAAGGACAGTGACATACCTTATCTAAATAAATCTTGCCTACAGTAGGGTTGGCATATGTCAGAGTCTACCAAAAGACACGAAGCTACAACAAAGACACAAAAGTGACAGGAAATGTCTTTTCATTTTGCATGGCACGGCTCCTGAAGTTCAGTTAACAAGTCAATGATGATGAAACAGGAAACTATATGCTCTACCACATATCTAACCAAGTCCTAACCAGAGCCTGCAAGCAAAGAGTTACAAGAAATGAAGTTAGGTGAAAGGAAGGCTATTTCTGCATTAAACTGTTATAGTGGTATTAATCCACTTTCAACATCTTGTGGAATTCTGGGGTTTGTAGTTTACTGAGGCCAAAGAGCTCTCTGGTTGAGAATTCTGAATGCCCCTCCCTAAACTGCAAACCCCAGGATTCGACAGGACGTTGAAAGTGGAATAATAGCACTTAACAGTGTAGGGTGGAAATGGCTGGAGTGTAGTGTTAGTAGGAAGGGCTTAGTGAAATTATGTATCAATGTAATTTGTGGGTAACATTTTGTGTTATCTTTAGGCATTTTGAGAAGCACTTTTATATTTTGTGGCATCCATCAGTCCAAAGATATTTTTGGGAGGAGTGGTAACAAAAGTAAAAGTAAAACCACAAGCTACTTTTTAAGCATTTTAAAGCAGAGTAAGATTGGACAACTTGGCAAACACTACAATGAATAATGGAAATAATTAGCTTTAAAAAACACTTTACAAACCCTAATTCTTCATACTAAAGAGCCATTAGGAAATAAAATGAATTAAAGGGAAGGATGAGTTGAAACTGTCCTTTGATAATTATTTCTCTCTCATCTGCACTTTTTGGGTAGTTGTTTTTCTCCATACTAGGATTCCCTTTTTTTTTTCTTAAAGACATGGGAATGGATTGATGGAAGCTAGCAGTACATGTCCATCCATCCAACACTCTATTAATATCCCATCTTTTCCCCAAACTGGGATTCAATGTGGTTAACAGGAAAAAAATACAATAAAATTATATATGATTAAAATCATATAAAAAGTTGAGGCTAAAACAGTGTTAACTACAATTAAAATGTACTATATAAAATCAAAGTTTGTCTGTTTATGAGTTTGTTTTTCTGTGTCAGGCAGATGAAGACCTCATATGATTGGCTGGTTGTGAAGATTCTATGGAATCCTGGGGTTGGAAGTTCAGGGACGGGTCTTTACAATTCTCAATCAGAGAGCTCAGGCCAGTTGCTATGGAGACAAGACCTACCAGCAAGAAGGAGGGCAGTGTATTCCCTCAGGAAACAAAACTCTGTATGTTAATAATTCTGAATACAGATTGGACTGGGGAATATGGGGAAAAGTTACAGGTACTGGACAAGACAGATTAGAGAATTAGAAACACAGGATCTCAAATCTGTGTATTACAACTGCATCTAACTCCTAAGGTAAGGTAAGGTAATTCCTAAGGTATTTCTAACAAGTATCGCCTATGAGAAAATAAAATCCCGGGCAACGTCGGGTAGATACGCTAATAAATTAATACAAATAAAATTTAAACAAGTGAAAATTTTACATTTGTAACAGTACTGCAGTATGAAAAGCCCTTTTGTTGTAAAAACAATCCATTGCCTGAAGGCTTCCTGGAAGAAAAAGGGTTTTCACCTGCCACTGAAAGACAGCAAAGAAAGAGCCATCTTAGCTTCTCTAGAAAGGAAGTTCCAGAGTCTGGGACATCCATGGAGAGGGCCCTCTCTTCGTATGCCTGTGAAGGTAGTGGAATCAAGAGAAATGTCCTGTCAAAGATCTTTGAGCTCTGACAGGCTTATATGGAAGATACAATCCCAGGTAACCTGGACCCTAATTGTATATAGTTTTATAGTTCATAACCAGGTTGAATGCCTATACATACTTACTCAGCAGTTAGTTCTGCCGAATTCATTTAGTGTACTATGAGTACATTCTATGTACTCATGCAGAGGACTGTGGCGACCTTGTTTACTTGCCTCCTTAGTAGATAAATATATTTTTTGAAGTTTTGAAGGAATACTTTAGCTCTTAACTGCCAGCAACCCAGTGTGAGGTGATCCAGGAAGTGAAATAGTATGCAAAAACCTCTCAAGTTCACCTTTTCTGGATTTTTAATCAGAGTTTCATCTGTTGTCCTGGAACACTTATCCAGGCATTTTCCGCACCAGGCTATTAAAACGGTGCAGAGTGACCTCCAACGGAGGTCTTCTGCACCGTAGAGTGGACTAGGGCAGACTACTTTTTGTAGTTCCATACCTCAGTCCACTCTGGAGCGACCGGAACTGGTCGCGTGGCGTGTTTTTTAAAAACCTCTTTTTAGAGGTTTTTAAAAAGCACGGAGCACGCAACCCCGTGCTGCTCCGTCGCCCGGCTCCAGAGCAGATTTGCAAGCGCGTGCAAGTGCATGCCTGCAGATCTGCTGGGGGCGGGCTTCTGGCTGGCGAGCTTTTCCGGTTGGTGGAGAGCCTCCACCAATCAGAAACCGCCATTTAGGATGCCGGAGGAGTGCGGAGCGACGAGCTTGCACTCCTCCTCATTGTGACGGACTCGCCCGGACGAAGTTAAAATCCAGTGAGTAGCGTGTTCCATCGTTCCCCCCCCCCATGTCTGGAAAGGGCCCCAGAAAGAGAAATTTCCATATTATCCTCTTCCATTCTCTCAGTTTAACAGAAGTTGCTTCTGAGGATAAGTTTTGGAATAGTAAGAACTTAAAAAACAGCCCAAAATGTAGGTAGGGAGATAAGTTTGGACCAATGGCAAAAAACTTGGCAAAAAAGACTGAAATATACTGCTTGCCAAAACTTGCGAGAGAATGTCTATAAAATGCATTTGAGATGGTATCTCCCTCCCGAAAGGTTGGCAAAAATGTATAAATGTGATGATGGATGTTGGAAATGCCAAACAGAAAAAGGCACTTTCTACCATCAGTGGTGGCTCTGTAATTATGCACAGAGATACTGGAAATATATTCATTTGACTATGGAAAAAATTTTAGGGATTAAATATGAGATGTGTCCAGAAATATATTTGTTGAATATTTTGGGGGATGGATTGGAGAAAAAGTTTGGAAAGATTATTTTCTATATGATAATATGTGCCAGAATAGTCTTTGCAAGGTATTGGAAATCTCATGAAACTCCCATGGAAGGGGAATGGGAGAAAACATTGTGGGATATGATGATAATGGATAAACTGACTCTGCTTCTCAATAACAAAGATCCAGCAGTTTTTGAGAAAGACTGGGAGCCACTTATATGTTTTTTTAAAGAAAAGTGGAAAGATAAAATAATTGCAGAACGATTTTAGAATGAAGTGATAAATGTGAGAGCGAACTTAAAAAATATTGTTTTGCCTGTTCTCAGTAGATAAGATTTGTATCTTTTGAATTTGGAAGGAATAAGATGATATTAATTAGCAGATCAAATAGATATAACTCAGATCCTGTGAAGACTGATATGCATATATAGGCAGATGAGATATAAACAAGACTAACCAGGTGGAAACTTTCTTTGTCTTATTTTGTTCTATGTTGATTTATGTTCAATATTCCGATTTATGTTGATCTATGTTATGTTTGAAATATGTATGATATATGTTTTAATGTTTAAAAAACTTAATAAAAATTAAAATAAGAAAAAAAACAACTTTATCATATTGACTGTTTGTAAAACTGCAGATGAGAAAATGTTCAACAGCATATTTCTATGAACCTCTTTTTCAGCAGTTTAATTAAGACTTCATAACTAATCACATATAATTCTTTTGAATTAAACTCTCTGTTCCTAAGTATCTAACTGGTAAATTATTACTCTATTACTCATTTTTTCTCAATTGTGTAAATTAATCCCTAATCTTTATTACTTTCTATCTGGAGATCTCACTGAAGCAGCTACTAAATCATAAGATGCTTAACCAATATAGATAAGGATTACTTAACATTAATACCACATCATTGATGTATAACAATATTCTAAACTCCAGCTTATTTTCTTGTGTTCTTATCAGCATGGGCAAAGGTTCAATTGCCAATTAGTCTGATCTTTAACAATGAGCAGATATAGAATGATTCATAAAACTGAACCTTCATCAGTTTACCCTTACTTTCATTTTTCTTAGCATTCATTCTCTTTTAGTCTTCCTCCATACTTCTTCATCCTTTTTCTTTCCCAAAGATGAAGCTACAGGACATGAACAAAAGGACATATTGAGTTTTTCTGAGGCTTCTATAGGGTGCCCTTAGAGGTTTCCCCTGGGCAGTGCCTCTCTTGGAGAGCATGTGATGTTGTTGGCCAGAGCATCAGCCCCACTTGTATGGAGTCACTGGTGTTTCCATCTTAGTTCTGCTGTCCCTCACATATACATACTTTAGTAGCACATTTGATGGAATTAAGTTGCCAGGACCAGTGACTTCATGTTTCAGGTAACCACTATTCCAGACAGCATTGTTACTGTTATCACCATGGACAATGGTATTTAGCTGTGTCTGCTCCTTGTATATGCATATCAGGTGTGAGAGCAGCCATTGATGGCACAAGCGAGAAGAAACCTTTGGGCTGAGAGCTTTGATCAATGTCACTATCTCCATCACTGCCTGCCATGACCTTTCAAGATAACATCAACTTGCAAGAATGATACATGTCTAGCCTGCTTATCAGTTTTGTATCATTTTTGCCTGACAGGTAAATATTTAAATTTCCAAAAGTTGCTAACCAGATATTTTGACTCCAAAGATATGCATGAGTAGTAGTCCATGCTTATCCAAAAGCATAAAGTGACATCCCAACTCTAAACTAAGCTATTTCTAATTGTGATTGCTGCAAACAAGCCAGCTTCTTAAAGCACATTTTGATTCGCATGTTTCCTGTAAGCATGGTGAGGACAAACCACAGTTTGGTGAGTTCAAATGACATGATAATCCACGATAATCAAAAATTGAAGAAAATTCTTCTGAGCTTGTCCTTGCAGCCAAAGCAGAGGAGAGAAGAGAACTGTGAAACCCCAGCTTCTTTTACATAATGCATAACTGTGGTTTTGCATTACATCTCAAGCAACACTGTATCAAATTGCTGATATTTTTGGTCTCTTTTCTTGTGTGGTTTTCATCAATACTTGAAAAGAAGGACATCTCTTCTCAAGCAAGTAGGGCTATCCATCTTATCCTTCTCAACATTTGCCTCTTATTCAGTCCTCCTATTCCATGAAACTGGTCCAGCACAGGTTTTTCCCACTTTAGTCACAGTCTCATTCACACGCCTCTGAAAAAAATAATATGATATACAACCTGAAAAGTTTTCACTTACACTGTTCTGCAATGAAACTTTTCCTAGTTGAGAGAAATATGGTTTCAATTCTATCTGTTTGTTTCTTTTAAAGAATCTCTCCTAAGGTACAGTATAAAACTCTAACAGAAATCAACACCACAAATGCAACTTTTTTAAAAAAAAAATCTGAGCAGACATTAGCCACAGGGTGTCATCGTGCACTAAGGATAATTTTATGCTCTCTGGAATTTGTCACAAAACCACCTCTCTCACCATTCTCTCTCTCCCTCTCTCTCTCTGAGAGTGGATGTGGGAGGAAAGAGAAAGGAAAGGTTCACTGCAATTTGTAAAATCTCCAAGAATCTCTCCCTTACTGCTTTTAGATACATGGGTAAAAATAGTAGCCATTGACACTCACATCCTTCCTTAAGTTTCCAAATAATTTGCAGAATATAGTCATTTTTTTAGGGATGGGCCAGCCGAATCCTCGAATTCTCAAATCCTGGGTAAGGATTCGAGATTCCCGAATCTGAATCCCTGTGCCAAAATAGGCAAACGGAATCTTTTGAATCCGCCAGCTAAATAGATTGTTGGAGACCAGGATGCCTGACAACCTGGGAGACCATACATACAAGAGAAGATAGTAAGTAGGTGAGGTTTTCCCTTGGAGTAATAATGGCCTTTGCTAACAATTTCACAAATTACAGCTGGGGTCGTATTCTAAGATATTTAAATTGAACATTTCATATTGAAGTTCAGTACTTGATTGGAAGCTACAGGCTTGAGATTTCAAGGACAGCTGAAATATTCCTTTGCATAGCTCCCCTGAAAACCTCTTTCAGACACAATTCGGGGGTTTGGAGTTTTACAAGCTGTCACAACCTTCTCTGATAAAGTGTGCTGGTGCATCATCAGACTACAAACCCCAGCATGCCAGAAGGAGCTATGCAAAGAAAAGCCAGTTTTGACCTGGATTATCTCTCTACTGTAGTATGTGGCCCTGTTTACACAGGCAGGAAAATGTGGGATTTATCTACATTTTCCTGCCTGTGTACAAAGGACCTTCATGTGATTTTCAATCTGGGGAGATCCTGAGGCAAAACTATGACAATTGTTTTGGCCAGATTTCTTCAGAGGGAGGATTGCCCTTGCCTAGGCTTTTGCTAAGGCCGAGAGAGTGTGTCTTGCCCAAGATTATCCTTCTTTCCCTTGCTTTTTAAACTCTTTTTTGAAAAAAGGATTCAAAAGATTTGAGATTTGTGAGATTCATGGATTCCCAAAACTTTCCAGGGATCTGGATCTGGATTCTGATTCGGAAAATTCTGGATTCGTCCTATCCCTACATTTTTTACAATCTGGTGAAATGTTTGCCCAGCTTTCAGCTTTATCTTATGCATTATCTTGAAATACTGGATTTCCTCTTGACTTACCTCCTGGGAAAACCAGGACTAAATCTGTAATTATATTTTCTGACATCACTAATCAAGCAGCCATTTCAGCTAAATAGGTACAGATGTACAATCATTGCCATTAAGTGATAGACATAAATTATTTTCTATTTATGTTGTTATAGGCTAAACGAAGAATACTTCTTTTTGCAAGTCAACATGCAGCTTGATATAATCATAATCATTTTATTTAGAAAGCCCTCAAAGTTTCTAAACAGCAAGCCTAAAATTTCTGGAATGGCACTCTAGGAATCAGAGGATGATGTCTGTCTCGTTCTATCTGCTAAGAAGTCCTGCAGATTTGCCCACCCTGGAAGTAAAAGGTTGTCTTGATGGGTTGGAATACCCCATTGGAAAAAGAAAGAAGTTCACTCAGAAATGGTGTTTTGTTTTGCAGTTTGGAACTTTTTGCAAAAATATATTTTGCACAATAAACAACATTGCATTTTCCATTTTCCATAAGAATGCTGTTTCACTGTGCAAAAAGTTGTATGCACCAAAAATCAAGGAGTTTCTTGACCAAGAATCCCAAAAACGTAAAAAACCCTCCCTGCAAACCCTAACCTTTCTGAGGAGGAGGTTTGAGATCTGCTAGACCTAGACAAATCCCATTCTGACATGACATGATGGTAAAAAGAAATGTGCCAACCTTGAAGCTTATGTATTTTACTTCAGGTCCTATGTCTGCATTCCACCAAGCTAGGCTATGGAGTTGGTGTTTCCTCCACCAAGGATTCTCCCTCCCTTGTTGGCTTGTCTGTGAGGGTTAAGCAAGAGTTTTTTTTTTTAAAAAAATGATCATCAGGCTCTCTCCATATGTTGTCAAGGGAAAGTGAGTTGTTAGATTATAGGCTTTAGTTCTATGCATGCCTATCTAGGTAGATGTTCCATTGAAGAAATGGGACTGAGTAGATATGTGCAGGATGTCAGTGTTAGACATACTTATGCATAAGAGCAATAGAGATAATTTCCCTGTTTTTTACTACCGAAACTCATGAGAGTTTTCAGACGTATTGCTACCTAAGGGGAAATTTGCTTGCTTTGCAACCCGTACGTATCATATTCTGTACTCACACTATGCAGGGAAGATTTTTGGACCTCATTCTACTTAAGATGGGCCAATGAGTCTATTTTCTGATATAAAAAGAGTATGCTGAGGAGCAATCTGACAACCTCATTGCACCCAAGGGTAAATGTCACAACAGACCTTTCACTGGAAAGATGTCTCAAAGTACTCAGTCTGAACTTTGCTTAACTCCCTCCCTGCATGCATTGGATATGCAAGCCATGATAAAAAGGCAAAGCTGTCACCTCCTATTTCAGCGAAATCACTGTTCTTCCAGAGCCACAGCACTGAAAAATAATCAGAAGGGTAGGGTTGGGCCTGAGGATGGGGTCGCAATTGTGCAAGATCCCAGGAAAATTTCTTTTCAGCCCTAACAGTGACTGGATAAGATCCTGTACATCCTGGAGGAAGGGATGAAAAGGGGTTTCTGTAACTTCAGAGCAGAGTTGGTGGCACTTTTTTTTAAAGAACACTTGCACGTCTTCCTGCTACTGTCCCACTGCCCTTTCCTTACTCTGTAACATCATGATCTTGTGGTACATCTTTATAATGAGGAGTAATAGGACAAATATTACCTACTGGTAACCATGGGTCTTATCCTTGTCAGGTTTCACGTAGGTTCACTCATATACCTATCATTCTGTTTCTACATTAATCTTTGTTTATTTTTATTCTATATGACAAATTGAATTCAAATATGTATGCACACACCTGCATACCCACATGCAATCACTTTTAAACATATTTGTTTAGAAATATGCATTTTTATTTGTTTCAGTGTATATGGATCTGCAATCCTATATATATTTACTAGAGAATATTCCCTATTAAATATAATGAGACTTTCTTTCAAGTATGTATTCCCTCTCAAAGCACACACTTAAAAAAATTTTCAGTTTTTGTTTTGTCTTTTTCAACTGTGAACTGCATCAGAATATGCAGGAAGAACAAAGGCTGTTGGCTTTTTAACTAAGTTCAGATCTGCAGAGGCACTTAATCAGCATGTGTAGCTGTCAAATTTCCTCAAGCATCCCTAATCCTTCCTTCTAGCCCAGCTCCCATAACATTCACACAAGCAGTTTGGAAAGTTATATTTTGGGAGGCTACAGCTCCTGGAGTCCCACAGCCAATGGCCACAGTGTTTGCAGGATTTGAAGACTTGCATTCCAAAAAAGTAAGTTTTCAAAATTCTGCCCACAACATAGCACAATGTAAAGGGTACTGAGAGGTTTTTTATTATTATTATTAGACTATTCACAGTTCTTTTCCTTAGACAAAAATGCAGCTTTTCTGCCCAATCCCATTTCTTTTCATTTTTTTTTTCAGTTGGGATGAATGTACAACAAATTGGAATTTGAACACTGGTGCAAGCAACAGCCAACAAAAAGACGTTTCTAATCCATTAGAGTTGTTTTATTGAATCAAGCCATTGAATAGGTTTATTGAAAAAAGAAAAGAAAAGGGGGAGGGGGCAATCTTGTAATGTAACTGTATAACAATCAAAATTAATTATCCTGTATCAGAGGCTGCTTTTCCAAACTGCAACAATACTATGGCCATTTCTGCATGGCGTCACAGTCCCACTATGGTGATGGCATGGCAGTAGTCTGTAGGCCATGCTTCTGCACAATGTTGTTGCGATCCCACTGCCATCCAACCCCTTGTGTCATGATCTCAGGATACTCACTTAACAGATTAAATCCACTAAATTCCCACAATCAATTGTGGGATGCTCCTGCACTTACCTGCCATGAGGAAGGGCAGGAAGTGTGATGGAGGTGCTTCCTTCCCCAGTGCAGCATGGGAAAGATCCCGGCTGTGCTGCAGAAAGCAGATGCATGTTGCTCGCTCTCCCTTCCATGGAGAGCTGGTTGGGTGTGGAAGGGAGCATTCTTGTTGTGCTCCCCTCTCGGCAGAGGCACTACTGAGATTGCAACAGGATGACACAGGACAGCATCATTGTGTGGAAATGGTGTGAGTTTAATTCTTAGGTTTCCAAGTAACCATTCCTTTCCACATATTGTGACTGACTTAATAACTCTTGACTTGTGTGTGTGTGTGTGTGTGCATTTGGTCACACAGGTGTGTTTGTGTGTAGACATTGGTAATAAAGGGGAGTTAGACACCCAAAGGGGAGTCAAAGCTCCAAACTGATAGAATTGTAGCAAAGACACATGGAACATTTCTCCTGAGATAGATAGATAGATAGATAGATAGATAGATAGATAGATAGATAGATAGATGAATTCCTACACGACAGTTTCTGTTTCCACTCAATTCAAAAGACATTTATAAAGGAACAAATTTGACAGATTGGTAGGAGAGCAGAACAAAGGATGGTAGAGTTAAGCAGACTCCTTTCTCCATCCTTTCCTGGGGCCCTTTCCCACAGTTACAGCGCAATGATACCACTTATAACCATCATCATTCCATCCTATGGAATCCTGGGATTTGCAGTAGAGGAAGGGACAGTTAGAATTCTCAGTCAGATTGTTCTAGTGCCTCATCAAATTATAAGCCCTGGAATTCCATAAGATAGAGCCATGGCAGTTAAAATGGAATCATGACTCTATTATTGTGTAGTGTGAAAGGGCTCCAGGTCATTTGACAGATCGAGCTGGAGGGCTAGATGCTTCTAGTGATGCTGCCAGTGATATAATGAGCAGAGAATGTCCTTTTTGCTGCTCAGATGGATCATCAAATTGGCACCCCTCCCCCTTGTTTGCAGGGCCAGGTTCCCTCACATGCTGTAAGTGTTGTCTCGCTAACATTTTATATTTTCTTCAATGTATCAGCAAGTGTGTGGATAAACTGGTAGAGTTTGTATTGTAGACTTGAACTTTTAAAAGACTTCTGGCAAAGAATCCATAGTAAATTTGGCAATTGTGAGGTAGGAGGAGAGACCCTTATGGATCTGTAACTTTATGGATCTGTATTTTGGTATAGAAAAGGGGGGAAAAAGAGAATAAAGGTCAGTTCTTACAATGAAAGGATACAAACAGTGCTGTTTCTTATTGATCTGTATTGGGACCCTAGCTTTTTAATTTCTTCATAAATGATCTGGAGTTAGATGTGAGCATTGAGGTGGCCCAAGTTTGCTAATAACATGAAATTCTTTACGTTGGTTAACATAGCAAAGAACTTCAAAAGGATCTCTGCAGGGGAAGGAGACATTAAAATTACAAATGCAGTTCAACATAATGTAGTGTGAAGTTATGTGTTCTGGGGCAAGGAAAATTCTAACTGTATGTGTATGCTGATGGAAACTGAGCTGACAGTGAACGGCCAGGAGAAGATCTTGGGGTTCTGGTAGGTAGCTTGATAAAAATATTAACCTGTGTGTCTGTTGTGGGAAAGGCAAATTTTGTGTTGGGGATAATTAGGAAAGGAATCAGAAATAAAACTCTCAATATATCATAATATTTTGATAAAAATGTAAAGTGTGGCCACATTTGGATGCTGCATATAGTTCTGAGCACTAGAAGTTTTAGATGTGGAGAACAGGTAAATAAGAGGCTATAATGTTTGGGTTCTCTTAACTTAGGCACTTTCCACAGGACAACTTTCTCGTGTGTCATCCTATCAGAATCCCAGCAGTACCTTTGCCAGGATGGGAGTGTGCACCCAGTGCTCTTCTCTGCACCTGACCAGCTGCCTGTGGAAGGGAGGGCAAGGCACACACCTATTCCTTCTGCACTGCAGCCGGTCTTCTTTCCATGTGGTAGGGGAAGGAAGAATGTGATTGTGCTTCTGGCACTTCTGCACGGCTGGCTGCAATGGAAGGCTCACGCAGTCGGGTATGAAATACCCCACGATCATGCCGGCTGGTGATGCAAGAAGAGCAGAAGCATGGCAATGTCATGCAGAAGCGTCATCACAGTCCTGCTTCTCTTATATCCCATGCCAGGAGGATGTCGTCCTGCAGAAAGGGCATTAGAAAAATGGAAGAATGTTAGAGGTATATACAAAGGTACATGGCATGGAGAAAGTGGTTAGGAAAATCATTTCATGTGTCTCACATAGCAGTAGCACTAAATCTGAGTCACCCAGTGAAGGTGAATAGTGGAAAATTCTGGACAGACCAAAAGATGTGGTTTCTCAAAAGTGCATAAACTATAAAATTTATTTACAGACCATTATTTACAGTAATGGTCACCCTGTCTGATAGCTTTAAAACTGGATTAGACAAATACATAGAGAATACAAATACACGGACCTCCCTCATGCAGAGTTGAAATGAACACATCATGTCTTATGAGCCTTTAACACAGGGTTGAAAGCCATGTTGCCCTCCAGATATTGATTATTTATTTGTTTGCTTATTTATTGTATTTTTATGCTGCCTTTTCTCCTAGGCCATTTCCACACTACACTGTTATAGTGTTGCTATTCCACTTTCAACATCCTGTGGAATCCTGGGGGTTGCAGT
Source organism: Cyclura pinguis (assembly GCA_030412105.1). NCBI lineage: Eukaryota > Metazoa > Chordata > Lepidosauria > Squamata > Iguanidae > Cyclura > Cyclura pinguis. The sequence goes on along the minus strand of CM059601.1, from coordinate 206,017,821 downwards.
ATACTGAGGCCAAAGAGCCATCTGGCTGACAATTCTAAATGCCTCTCCCTAAGCTGCAATCCCCAGAATTCCATAGGATGTTGAAAGTGGAATAATAGCACTGTAACAGTGTAGTGCCAAAATGGCCCTAGAGTGGGACCCACGGCAACTTCCAAAAAAGTTGAAAAAACATTAAAAACATTTAAAACAATTAAAAACATTAAAATATGTAAAATTATAAGAACTTACAATAATTTTTGAAAAAACAGTTTAACAAATAAATAAAAAGCTCCCCTGCTCACACATTAAGATTATAAATAGATTATACGCATTAAGATTATAAGTAGACTCCCGGTATCCCTATCTTCCATTGTAAGAACTGACCTTTATTCCCTTTTTTACCCCTTTCCAGGAAAAAAACAAAAAAACAAAAAAAGAGGCAGGCATTAGCTGTTTCTAGGAAAGAGAGTTGAAGAACAGAATTAACAGATGAGCTGCAGTGAGTATTCCACAGTTCACAAATCATCCAGCATGTGCAGGACCTCCTTTCATCTCATCTCTCATCATGGGATGGTTCACTGCCATCTCTGTACGAGCCACAATTAGCGTGCTGGGGACATCCCAGTGTAACTACACTCTCCACTTAACAAGCTCATTCCCTAACTAATTTGCTGTGCCAAGAGCTCTAAGAGGCAACTGCCTACTTCATCAGATGAGATATATGATGAAGTACAGGAACAGATCATAGCTCATGAGTAGAAGACCTGCTTTGCATACAGAAGGGACAATTTGATCCCCAGCATCTCCAGGTTACAAATGACATGAAAGATCTCTGCTTAAGTTTAAGACCACTGCTTGAGAAGTAGATACTACTGGGCTAGACGGACAATGAGTATCATAAATTGTTTCAAATTGAGAAATGTGTTCCTTGTTAATGGCAATGACACAGTTTGAACATGGTAGACAATTCTATTTCCAGTCTCTCTCAGTTTTACGTGTGTTCAGCCATAAATCCATTACATTCTGATTTTGCCATTTTTAAAAAGAAACATACAAAAATGTATGTTTAAATTTTATGTATTTTACAAGTTTTTCAGAGGATTTTTTGGATTTCTTGCCAGTGTCCTCAAGTATTTTCACCAACAGCAGCATTTCTTTTGGTTTGTGTTTCCTTTCAGGGACCTACACCACATTGAGTGTGTATACCTGAGTCTGCAAACCAGAGATAGACTGAGGATTCTGTTATTGTACTGTCCACCCCACAGCCTAACAGACTCCCTGGCCATGCTCATGGAAGTAGTTTCTGGGCTGTTGTTGGAGTTTCCTAGACTTTTGTTTCTGGGCAACTTCAATATACATTAGAGGCCAGTTTGTCAAGTGCAGCTTAAGAGTTCATGGTATCCATGACAAATGGGGGCATATCCCAATTGGTTGCAGGACCTACACATTCAACATGTCACAACTTTGATGTAGTTTTCAGGTTGGAACATATGGATCTGTGAGCAGAGGTGATCAATACCTTCAAGTTGTCATGGACAGCTACAGCTTGCCCCCAAAGTGTTGAAAGACCTATTAAAATGGTCCATCCTTAAAGGCTAATGGATCATTTGAGATTCCAGGAGGCCTTAGAGGGTTTTAGGGCTGGTGACACCGATGATCCTGTTGAAGCTCTGGTTAAAAGTGGAATCAAAATCTAACCAGGACTATTGACACAGTCACCCCCAAACATCTTCTTTGACCTGTTAGTAAACAGGGTCCTTGGTATACAGAGACCTTCAGGGAGCTCAAAGAGGAAAGACAATGACTAGAGCATAGATGGTAGAAAACTTGACTTCTATGTGACACAGTATGCTACAGAGAATATCTTTGTCCCTATAGGATGGCAATATGCACAGCAAAGAAAGCTTTCTTTTCTACATGTATTGTATATGTGAATTTATGTCCAGCTGAGCTCTTCAGGGAAGTGAGAGGTCTAATCCAGGTACCCTCTTCCATGAAATGAAGCTTAGAACCTTTAGTAGCTCACTGTGATGCCTTTAATGACCATTTCACAGATAAAATCTCTCACATAACAGCCAACTTAGATGCCATTGTTGGAGTGGAAGTTGATAATGAGATGTCCAGTGACTCTGTGAGTAGGATTATATTGGATCAGTTTCAACTGGTGAGTACTGCTGATGTAGACAAACTGCTGGGGAAAGTAAGGAGAACAACTTGTTATCTCAATCCCTGTCCACCTTGGCTCATTATCCAGTGAGGAGATGCAATTAAACTTCAAATGCAACGTATTATTAGTGCATCTTTCAGGAAGGGGAACTTTCCATCCTCTTTGAAAAAGGCAGTGGTTAGACTACTTTTGAAAAAGCCCTCCAGATCCCCTGGACCTTAATAATAATAGACCAGTATCTAGTCTTCCTTTTTTGGGCAAGGTGATCAAGAAGACAATTGCCTTCCAACTCCGGGTGGTCTTGGATGACACACACTTCCTTGACCCATTTCAAATGAGCTTTAGAGCAGGATACGGAGTTGAGATAGCTTTTGTCACCTTAGTGGATGATATTCATCTTAGCGTCGATTGGAGGAATGTGTCCCGTTGGTGCTTTCAGATCCTTCAGCTGTGATACCATCAGCCATGGGATCTTTCTGGAATGCCTCAGGGGACTGGGAATCCTAGGCATTGTGTTGTAGTGGTTCCAGTCTTACCTCTCAGGCAAGTTCCAGATGGCAGTGGTTAGGGGATAGCTGCTCCTCAAAAAGGTAACTGTTATATAGGATACCACAAGGTGCCAAGGTGGGGTGAGGAGTTATCAGTACACTGATGACACTCAAATATATTTCTCCATGCTGTCAAAAACAATTTTAGCTAAGGATAGTATGTCTTTTCTGAATGAATGCTTGGAGGAGGTAATGGGCTGGAGAAGAAAAACAAATTGAAACTGAATCCAGACAAGACAGAGGTGCTTACTATTAAGGATCCTAATCTGGGTTTGGAGGTGTGTCAACCAGTTCTGGGTGATGTCACACTCCCCCTGAAAGACTGTGTTCACAGCTTGTGAGTGCTCCTGGATCTGTTTCTCCAAATGTCCGCTCAGATAGATGTGATTCTCAGGAGTGCTTACTATCAGCTTCGCCTGTATTCCAATAGTGCCTCTTCCTAGAATTGAAAGACTAAAGATGGTAGGGCATGCCCTGGTAACATTAAAGTTGGATTTCTACACTGCATTGTATTTTGGGCTACCTTTGTACCAAGTTCAGAAACTCCAGCTGGTCCAAAATATGGCAGCCAGGTTGGTAACAGGTACATCATGGAGTGATCATATCACATTGATATTAAAATCACTCCACTGGCCGCCAGTTAGTTTCTGAGTAAAATACGAAGTATTGGTTTTTACATTTAAAGCCCTACATAGTTTGGGTCCAGGTTACCTGCAGGATCACTTCCTCCCATACAATCTGCCCCATACATTCATGTCCTTCAGGAGGCCATTAACTTAAACCAGCCTGGACTAGGCTGGCAATGTTCACCCAGAGGACCTATTTGTCAGCTGCCCATAGTCTATTGAATGACCTGCCAGAAGAGACTTGTCTGAAGTTTAAAAAAGTACTAAATACCCATCTCTTCCAGCAGGCCTACCTAATCAATTTTTAACCATGAATTTTAAATTGTTGTATTTTAAATGGTTTTGAGTGTTATTGTATTTTAATCTATGTTGTACCCCGCCTCAGGCCTTAGAGAGAGGCAGCTAAAAAATAAATAGCAACAATAACAATATTATTATTATTATTATATGCATATTTTTGTACACAGCGTTTCCTACTATATGCACTTTATAGGCATCTGGTTTATCAATATCCCCCCAACAGGGAACTCAGTGAGGTGTCTTTTCAATACCAGCTAGGTGAGATTGTCATACAATCAGTTGTCCTAGTGGCCATGCCAGGCTTTCTTTTACAACAGCAGCTGTCAGTATTTCCTATATCTTTTTTCACAGCTAGTCCAGCTACTACTTCATCCAAGTCAGCAGTTAACATCACAAGCTACTGTCTTGTGGAATACTTTTGCAGTTTGGTACCATTAGTATCTTCCTTATGTGATCCTTTGTCTTCAAGTCACTTCCCCAGTTGCTTATGTGTTACCTACTGGTGCTTCCACTGCTGTTGGTAGCCCATATGAACATGGAGATGTTTCACTTCTTTGGGTGGGCATTTCCTTTCAGAAGAAGTTACAGAGAGGTGAATTTGTAGATATCTCCCTTCTACTTTTTCAAGAAACTGAGATGAAGTCTAAAGAAGGGAATGATTTTAATGAGACTTTTTTAAAAATAGTGGATTGGAATTGCTCCCCTTTGTTGGTGGCCTATACAGTGTACATGTGGGTTTTTGTAGAAACAAACCCCAGCCATGTCTCTGCTTACATGAGGTACTTGGATGTAAGTCACAGAATTTGCAGACCTGCAAGGCTTCATTATGATGAAGGCTTTTGCATAAGAGCAGTACAGGATTCATTCATTCTGTGGAACAGGGAGCACCAGAGTTATCGTTACAGATTATATTGAGCTTACCCAGATCAAGGATATTGTGCTGACAATCAGTTTGTTTCACAATCTAAACAACCAGTCTCTCATTTGGTTGTAGGGATTCGATGGGTTCTACCCTTTCTGGTCTGCTAGGAATTTAATGATGAAAGCAGAAATGTTTGTTGCTTGTACAGTTATAGATATGCTTCATAAACTGGGCCCACTCAAGCATTAATTGCCCAAAGGTAAGACAAAGCAAATCTGGATCCAAGAACTCCATCTAATTGTTATATAAAAAAAGGGGGTTGGAATTAATCTCATCAACCTGGACAACACACGCAGTACTAATAAATTAGATAGACTGTATCAACTTTTAGTTCATTACTCAGATAAGAAGGCTGCAAGTTGTGGATGGTTTTTCAGAGGATTCTCAGGTCCATACCAGGGTCTTCAGGTTGCTACCTAAATAGGGATGCAATTCTTCACTGTGGTTCTTCTTGAAGGAAGCAACAAATAATTTGAACAATTGTATTATCACTGTGAGAAAATCTTTGGAACCACACAGTGTTCAAAGCCTATTTGCAATTTAGGACTCATTCTGTGCTAAATTTGCACATGGTGGTTTTGCACAGAAGGCAGAACTCTCTGTGAAGGAAACAGCATTTTCTGTGCAGAAAATAATATTTCTACCCAGAAATGTTATTTTGTGCTCAGAATATGCTGTTTTATGTGACAATTTTGCACAGATTAAGTTCCAGCCTATGAAGTTTCTCATCAGTCCAGGTTTCTTCTCATCGGAGTTTCTCAATACTGGAAAAAACAGAATTTTCAACCATTTTCCAAATATTTTCAAATATTCTTTCCATCCCTGTTTTACAGTATGTAACCACAAATTGTTCAGACAATGCATGAGAGGGTGAGGAAAAATGTGGGTGTATATTTGCCAAGAGAGCACCAAGAGAATTCAAATAAATTAACAATTTGCCTTTCTCTAGGTCTTCTGTTAATGATAAAGTCCTGTAGAATGTTGCACAATTAGGTTCTCTGATGCAGCCATTGACATAATGAAAGCATATGGAACTGGTGTTTTATTGGCCAAGCGTGACATTAAATTAGCTTTTCACCTTCTCCAAATTTATCCAAGCAATTCTGACCAGTTAGGCTTCTATTTTAATGTGCAATTTTATGTTGACAAACCTCATCCCATGGGCTTATCAACATCTTGTGTAGCACTGGAATCATTTAGCACAGTGCTGGCATAAGCTTTATGAGAGAAAACTAGCCTTAATGCTACAGCCCCCTACTGGATGATTTTCTGTTTGTCAGGCCTGGGAATTTCTGTCAAATGCCATATGTCATGTAGAGTTTCAGCAAGCTGGTGGATGAATTGGGATTTTCTTTAGTTCTAAGGCAAATAGAAGGCCTTATGATCTGCCTCAGCTTTTGGAAGATTGTGATAGACACAATCAAAACCCACCCACATTTCTTCTGAACTCAACTGAGGCAAAAAACAACAACAACAAATTTGCATCAGTTTCAAAACCTTTTGGCCCAGTCACTTTTGTTTGCAGATCAGATGCTCTCAGCTGAGCTTTCTATGTCTCCTCTGTGGGCCACCATCACAGAATCAAAGTGTCTGACCAGAAGCAAGGAGACATATGCCTTTGGACATCTTTTCAGCAATTTCAGCAATTTATTTTGGTAGTGGGTCCAAACATCCAAGGTAGAATTCAAGTTCAGCAAATTCTGCAAGTACAAGAGGCTTTAGGATTTTTTCCCAAATCCATTTTTATACTAAGCTTTGGTCTGCAGTTTGGCATGAAGCTGGAGTTACTGGAGACATGACTTTTTAAATATCTTTTCCCTTTATGTTTACATTTGGCCATATGACTTTAGGATTTCATCTACGGTCATTCCTCTACATTCACCAGGGCTGGTGAAAATGGAAAAACCATGAATAACTCTAGGCTCTCCCAAACCATACTTAACACACAAAAAAAATATGATCACCATATTCAACCCACCATGGATCCCTTTGAAGCATCAGGGTTCTGTCACAAGGCAGAAGTGGCTGGCTGGTGGGGCTTACTGCCATCTCCACTGCTGCCCCACACAATTTTTAATAGAGACTTACAAGCCTTGTTCATAGTTTCTCAGTCTCACGAGGATTGCAGTCCCTATTAAAAATGGTCTAGGGAGGCAGCAGAGGTGACAGCAAATAATCTGTGAATAATCAAATCCCTAAAAGTGAAACCTGCAAATGTGGAGGGCTGACTGTACATACATCTATAAGCTTCTGTGTAATAACACAGGAGTAGTCCAAGTTATTAATGCTCATGCATCAAGTTGCCCTGAGGTCTTGACATTAAGACATCAGTGCCATCAGCATGATCATCTATTCAATATAAAACACATTGCAAGCCTGAAAAAGATATTGCTGGTGCTTTCTTTCAATTTCAAGATGGACGATTTTCATGTTTTATTGCTGTATAACAATTCCCACCAGCATGTGATACAACCACACACATGTAAACTTGGTGCTTAGAGGTTTAATATTCTTTTCCCATAGAATACACTTTCTTATGCTCATCATCAATGTGTTTTTCCCATTCAATATACATTTTTGTGCTCATCTCCATTTGAAATGCAAATTTTTGTACACAGTTTCTCCCATGTTAAATTTTGCAGTTACATTCCCATGCTATACATAGTTTTGTAAGTATTTTGAGCTGAAGCCTGCACTGCAAAAATTCAGAAAAGCAGACATTCTGATGGATAATGATGTTCTGATCTGCATATTAGTCCTGGAAATGTGAATTAGGTCAGTTCACTTAAAAATGCAGATTGAACAGAATTCTTCCCATTCCTAGCTATACTGTATCAGGTAACCTCTTTAATATGCCTCAAGGCTTTTTGTCCATTTGTCTAGAGACTTTAATTTATACAACAAATTCTCCTTTTTATTCTCTGGCTTCCAGAGATTACAAAGAAACCTTCCTTTTCTCTACTAAGATGAGGCAGTTTAAATGCAAATAGTCAGAAGAATTTTCAGTTATGTTTATGAACAATGCCATTAAAAATATGCATGAGCTTACCAATACATATATTACTAAAATGTTTTTCTTCAGTGAGTTTAAAAAAAAAAATCAATGAAAACCAAAAAGCATGTTTTTGTTTGTTTGTTCATTTTGTTCTTGGACAACAGTCCTGCCAAATGAATGGATTTGATTTAAACCACTAACACTTCAGAACAAGGCTTTGATATTCAGTAGTATATATTTCATTATCAATATATGAAGCGTGTAATATCATGCAGATGTAGAGCAGAATGTGCTGAACTGACTCTGCATTTTAATAAGGCACATCTATCTAAATCAAGGGTTTATTGCTCTAACTGACAGTTATAAGCAGGGTGATGAGGTGTGTGGTCTGCTATAGGAAGGTTAAGTGTCTGCTTTTAGGGGTTACTGACACTCCGAAGTGGAAAGATGAGGGTCTGGTTGGGTGGGATACTTCAAGGCAATGATTCTCCATAGCTTGATGGATGAAATGGTGAATAGGATTTCTTTTAACCTAATAGAATACCCTCCAATATATAAAATGTATAAGCCACTTTTGGCCTTTTGCTGGGAGAAAGCTGGAAAATATGTGTGTGTGTGTGTGTGTGTGTGTGTGTATAGGTTTTGCTGGTATTCAGATCTCCATAATGCTTTGTCTTATTGTTGAGTTTAATACAGATACAGATTCTCTCTATGTATACACACACATTGTTGATCTGTATACAGGTAGAGTTTTTTTTCTTTATATAACTTTCAGCGTGTGCACATCAGATCCAGATTACTGATTGATGCCCTGGTACAGTTAATCATATGCAATGGCAGGGGCCTATATTCATTCAGGGATTTCTGAGAATACATTTCTTTTCCTGTATTCAAGCATGTGGATTAAGAAATAGTAGAAATAATGTGGGGGTCTTGTGTAATTTTTTTAAAAAATATATGTGTGTTAAGAAATTATTCATACTCTACAAAGGAGAAAGTCCTACAGTATTTAATAGTCCCTGTCATAATCCTCGGGGAATGAAGACAAGACAACAAAAGCAGATTTAAGCTTGAGCTCCAATTTATTTGAGTTAAACCAATACGCAACATGGACAGCAGTTAGCTATACTCGTGTTAAAATGTGAGGCAACAGAGGTGATCCCAAAAATACAATTTAAGGGCTTAGCTGGGTGAAGCAGAACTTCTCAGATCTACTGCAGGGTAGGAGGAGTTAAAATGCACTTCTCGTGTCTCTCTCCTTTCCTAGAGTTGTCATATAATTAATGTTGCACCTTTTGTTGTTGTTGCTTTTGGTGGCTTTGGCTCTGACAGCAATAAACTCCAGTGCAACAAAGTCTTTTTCTTTCCACTTGGCCTCAGAAAGATGGCTAGCATTTATCACTTTTTTGCATGCACTGGAACAACAAATGGACTTCTTTAAGATACTTATCTTGCTGATTGCTATTTCTTAGTGCCACATTGCTCCTTATGCTCTGGTGGCAAATGATAAGAATCTTCCACGGGCCAAAGTGTAAAGCTGATTGCACTCTGTGTGGCCATCTGTTAGTCATTCAATGATAGGTCAACTCAAGCTCAGAACGCTTTATGATTTTCTTTTCTTTTCATTGTCCTTCAGAACTACCGGTTGGTTCGTGCCACTTTGACATATTTTTGACTGTTTTCTGGCATCATTTGCTTGTCTTTACTGTTACTTCCACTACTATAACATTTGGTACAATATTATCTGAATTTTTAATAAATGGTTAGTATTCAGAAATCTTTTGAAAAACTTTACCGCTGATACTATTTTCAATGTGCAAATGGACTCTGATGTGGACTCAACTCATGCTAATGTTCTATTCATATGTTGTGTGTGTGTGTGTGTGTCTGTGTCTGTGTACATGTATTGTTTATTATACTTCCAGATTGCCCAATATCCAAAATTCTCAGGGTGGCTTATAGATTCAGTAAGAATGAAAGAAATAAATGTAACATAGCATGAGACAACAAAGGGACTAAAAGTGCTAAAATAATTCTTAAAATGCCTGGCATAACAAAAACGGGTGCCAAATGATATTGTTACCAGGCAAGATTCTCTGGGAATGGCGTTCCACAAATGAAACGCTACTACTGAAGAAGCCCTTTCTCTTATAGTTATCCACCTCTGTATGACATTAAAATCTGCAAAAAATAGTCCCATGTATGAACTTCTTTGCATCTCTACATCTTCAAGGGGCCCAGCTGCTGCTGCAACTTCTACTAGTCCTTTTCCTTGATGACACAGTGCTCAATTCTCATGCAAGGAAACCACTCACTTATGTATAAAAGAGCCAAATGACAATGTATGGATGCAACAGTCAAGTTTAGAACACATTGTGTCTCTTTTTAAAAAGAGAACTGCAGTCACTTCAGAGACTATTACTTTTAAAGTGCATGCTGTCTTAACCCAAAGCTCAATTAACTCATGAGCCATATTTGAGAGATGGTCAAAAATGGACAAAAACACTAGTGTGAAAAAAGATTTTATTCAGTACAATGGTGGTTCAGAAGATAAGACAAAGGAAAACTTATAAATACATTACTGTTGCACAAGGGCTCTGAAACTATGAGAGAAATTGCTCAGAGCCCTTGATTTCCTCATGTATGTCCACACCTTGCCCAGAGATAAAGGCCACGGCTGAGCTGCAAGACTGGAGATTTTAGATATGAGGTGGGTTGAAAAGTAATTTACTGGTGTTTCTCTTTTTTCCTATCCAGGTTCATGTATTTATTTAAACAAAATAAAACAAAAAAAGTATTGTGTATTCTACTATTGCATTAGCAATTAGGTTTTTTTAAAGTGCTGTAATTTTTTCCAACAGTATCAACTTTTGCTTGTATTGTTGATACTCATCTGCTTAATAATGTCTGGATACCATCTTCATTTTTTTTCTTTTCTTTGTTTAGTTTAAACTGTAAACAAAGAGAATAAACAAGCACACAAAATAAGTTTCTTTTCAAACCATACACATAGTTCTAAAAAAAGCTAGACATCAGTCATGATTAATATAAAGACGGTGACCAAACATAGAGCATAGAGATAGGCTCAGCAATGATGGAAATTTTGAGTGTTTCTGTTAGGGAGGAGTAGTTGAGAAGCCTAGTTAAGTTCACGAATGGTTAAGTTCACAGATAAGTAGGCTCACAGACAGAAATGTGTGAACTATTTTATATCTGTAATGCTATGCACAAGATGAAAAGTTCAGCTCAGTTTGAATGCTGTCCTCTGCCTGATGTTGCTAGTTATTCTACATGAAGCAATGTAACCTTTTTAAGTTTATGACAGCCTATAGACTGATATTCGCAGACAGTTCATACTGTTATCCTGCCTTGTCATATATGCTTAAAAATATAGGCCTAATGCAAAACTGCTGATGGAACTACTTTCATTAATGGAATGGGGAATGGATGTAACAGTAAATTCAGCCATTATCTTACATTACAGACTTGACCATCAATTGCTCCAGTTTCATTCCATGTGGGATTGAAATATCTTTGGTTTACAGAGATAATCCCTCCTCCCATCACAATCCTTATGAGCCCACAAAATTGATCTAGAGGACTAGAACATCTTCTGGGGCCACTGAGCTGTCAACAACTTTAACAAATAAATTGCCCACAGTGTGTTAACAAATCAGGAATCCACATGTATAACCCAGATGCCAGAACTGGCCTTATCACTCTCCTTCACATATACTTCGTCAAGCGTGCGCTTGATAGAAAACTCCAGTTTGATTTCTTAGAGATGGACAAAATATTCAAAAATATTTGAAAAATAATTCAGACTGGTTTTGTCAAGTATGGAGAAATCCTGAGAAGGACAGTTATCCTGAGTGAAAAATTCACCAGGAAATTGCATTGGTGGAGAATAACATTCCACCACAAAAAACAAGTTTCTCAGATAACAAACAAAACAGAACAAAACAGAACAAAACAAAAAAACAGAAAAGACTGTTTGCTGTATAAAAAATGCTCTTTTTGATGGGTAAAAAACACATCTGTATTTTATTTTATGATATGCTATTTTATGTTATTTTATTTTAGGTTACCTTATTTCATTTTTGCACAGATGTTCTGAACTTCAAATAGTCTTTAGTTTTCAGCAGTTTTCCCACAGCAAGGAAGTAAATGGTAGACTTATTTGTTCTGGCCTAACAGTACAAAATTTACAAAAGATTTATGTCTCCATGATTTCTTGAAATGTGTAATTTCTTGAAACTTGTAGAAATGACACCCCCATACACACATTACATTGTAGTACAATAAGATAAAAAGATTAAAATGTGCTGCATTGCCATTCTCTACATGTACACCTGTTGTCTACAAGTCCAGCGTCTCCTGCGTGGATTGATGAAAGAACTTATGTTGGGTTAAGCAGAAGAGTGACAAATGGGTGGTCTTTAGTAGATTTTCAAGGCTCCTGATTTCTAATTATTTAAAAGAGCAAGAACGGAATAACCTCACCCCTTCCCAAATTATATCACTGAAATGAAGAAAATTTGGGATAACTAGGAATGGCCTTTTTTATTTTTGCTTAAAATAACTATGAGTAAAATTTAAATGAAACATATTCTTAAATGTATTTGATCAAAGACACAATCTTGGGCTCAGAATTGTCTAATTCTAAATGTAGCCCTTTTGCCCTCCATTCCAGGGGATAGATATTAGGATTCTAGCAACAAGCCAAGTAAATCTAGCAAGTCTGAAGTCTATCCACCTTGGGTTATATGAAAGTAATGCCATTAGCACTCTTATACTCCTTTAAAAATGTTTTGTAACATTCAGAGCTTGAAGCTGTATGCAGCAAGAACAGTCCTGACGTTCTAGAAACAATACTAAATCCCCCCACCTCCATTTTAAGCCCTTGTTTTGACTTACATTTCATGGAGATTTGAAGCACACTGTGAGTTAATGTTCCCTCTGTGCTGTCTCCTATGAAGCTTGGAGTTCTTCCAAACAGTTCATTTCTTTAAGTTTTAAAGAGGCACCACTGACACCATTCTCCCAGGAGGCCATTTCAAATAGACTTGACTGGGCAGAGGGCAGTACAACATCTGTTTTGTTTATTCTCCTGACTGCATGAATCTTATACAGAAATTTCTGATTCCTGTGAAGTTACCCAAGCATTTTATAAGTAGAAAACTCACTTTTTTTTTTTTTTTTTACCAGGTATAGATAACCTTTTAATTCTAATTAGAGGAATGAAGTGCTGATTGAGGCTAGGTACCTGTTTATTGTACAGTTGGCTTGTAAGGTAGATCTGAGTGGTATAGAAGCATAGTACTGGCAACAACTGAAGAAAATGTAAAAGGACAAATTCAACATCAGCATCCATATTTCAGAGGAAAGGTAGAAAGTCTCTTCACGCACACATATACACACCTCACTACGGCAAGCTTAACAGCTTGCTTCAAGTGTTTTAATGAAAATTTTAAATATCTTTTAAAGAGTACTTTCGATTGTAAATATTTATAAATCAAGATGTAAAAGCCTGAGAGATGAATCCAATCATGACAACATGTAGAAGACCAGTAGGAGCATGGGACTGTCCAGCATATTGTGTGGAGTGTCCCATCCTTGCAGAACTTGGAAAAGTTGGAGGGTTTTTGGACTACAACACCTGAACCAACCAGCATGGCCACTTTGCAGAAATTGAACCCTTCCCTCTCTCTTTTTTAAGGTCCATATACTCTGGAGAGTCAGGCCTGTTTACTGCCTGGAATGGAGATTGCCAGGCAATGCCAAGTGCTGTAGAGTATGTTCAGAAGAAGGCAATGACAAATTGCTTCTGAGTGTTCCTTGCCTTAGAAAATACAATAAGATTCATGAGGTCACCCTAAGTTGATAGGCCACTTGAAGGTACATACTTTATTTTTTATTATCCTTTTTCTCCCCAAATAGGAAGTAGCCTTGGAGACTCGGGATGTGCTCATTTTGAGGCTTAAAAAAAATTAAACCCTAGAATTTTAGGAATGGGGACATGGGGATGAAAATACTATGCATATCCCCTCAACCTGATACAGCCCTTCAGTCCCTGGTAGTTGTTTAGCTATGATTATCTTGTGCCTGTGTATGCTTGTGACTATATAAATCCTTAATTGTCCATCCTGAAAACAAACAGAAGAGGATCCAAAACTCCTGCGAAGGCCGGGTTCCTATCAGTTAGTCCTGACGAAAATGGATTCATTAAATCACTAGTTGAATGGTGAGTCAACACACTGTAAATTCCATTGATACAATGGGTTTTCTCTAGCTGGATTACCCATTGGGATCTGGGCCAGAGGGGATCATTTTGAGCAGAAATAAATCACATTAGGAGTCCACATACACAGAGAAGATCCCCTGCATCAGACTTCTGCACCAGTGAACAGAAGGCAGAAGGGCTGACGTGATTTTTGAGGTAAGACCTGCAAACATAGCCCACTTCCTTCATTTAATTCTATAATTACATTTTTTGTGAGGAGGATCCTTCATAAAAATCCCAGGAAAGGGGACAATCCTCCTGAAAACAATAGAAATCAATAAACATCTAAAGTTACTTCTTCCAGCCTGCCACCTCTGTCTTGGAACCTATGTCTAACTACAGTGGCTGTAACAATTGGCCTGATTTTTGTACTTCTCTGATTTTTCTCTCCTTCTAATTTTGGTAATATCAAGCCTGATGAAGAGTTCTGAGGAACTCACTACTTCTGTGACATTTCAGTGGTCCTAATCAAGGCATTAACTCTGATTTTTGTGATGGCATATTTGGTGGTTTATATTGTACTGGGGAAGAGAACAGAGAAGCATAAGAAATATAACTGGTATTCTTATAAAAGTATAACTGGTCTAACTTCTTCAAACAGATATAGAGGTGTTTATTTGGTTTATTTATGATAATACTTACAGCCTGCCCAGTATCAAAATATTCAACATAGTGACTTAAACCAATTTAGACCATCATCATCATCATCATCATCATCATCATCATCATCATCTCCATCTCCTTTTTCCCCAGTTCAGAATTCAAGCAAGTTTACAACAAAATTTTAAAAAATGTTTAAAAACTCACAAAAGATAAAATGTGATTAAACCATCAAAAATTAAAATGTATTAAAAATTTGAACCATAAAAATACACAGCAGCACAACAAATAATAGATAGAAAAAGCACCACAATGTATATGGCCTGTCCCACCTAAACAATCAATCCTTAAAACTCTGTTGAAAGAAAAAAGTCCTCACTTGTTTATGGAAGGATTAGGGATAGTGCCAGCCTAAACTCTCCGAGAAGGGAATTCCAGAGCCTGTACGCAGCCACTGAGAAGACACTTTCCTGTGTTCTCACTAGACGTACCTGTGAGGATAGTGGGACAGAGAGAAGGACCAGATGCTCCCTTACAAACTTGCCTCTGTTTTGAGATCTGCTAGGGAGGCCCTTCTCCCTAGCAGATCTCAAAACAGGGGAAGGTTTGTAAGGGAGCATATGGTCCTTCAAATAGCATGGACCTGAGCTGCATAGGGCTTTATGTTGGAAGCAAAGAGATATCAACACTTATAAAGAGATTATCCGGAGGGGATTCTAGAGCACATGCCTGCTCGTTTGTTTCACCTCTTTCTTTCTTTCTTTGATCTATGTACTCAAGGCCTTTTGCTTCCTTTTTTGCCTACAGAGGTCACTTCCTACTTCATCCAAAATGAAAGATAGCCCTTTGTCTCCCTCTGTCTAGGAAGGGAGCATCGATGAGGCTACAGCCTTTGTTTACCTTACAAGAGCTTCCTGAGTATTTTCTCCTATTTCCTACCACAAGTTCATATTGCACTGGCTACACTACTCTCTATTCGTAGATAACAAATATTCCTACACTTTATAAGTCAAAACTAGCTCTTTGAATTGAGCCCAGAAATGGACTGGCAGCCAGGAGTGTGGCAACAAGGGAGTTGTGTGCTTCCTGAAACGTGAGCTTCCAGGTTCAGGTCAAATCCAGGAACACACCCAAGCTATGAACCATTGTCTTTGGGTTGTAATATAACCAGCATATGCTAAATCCTTATTCCATTATCTGCCTTGACCAGGAAAACCTGTATCTTTTCTGGATTAAGTTTTGGTTTATTCAACCGTATCCAGTCCATCACCGATGACCAACACTGGTTTAGGATTTCTTGAATTGTGGAGGAAAACAGTAGTAGAATTGAGCATAATACATATACTGAACAATCTAAATTAACTGAAAATATTCAGCACAGAAGGCTTTCCTTTGCATGTTTGTATTATGTATTGCTCTTTCTGGTGGAGACGATTGCTGTAGCAGCTCTCAGTAGTCAAACAAGTATGTACTGTATAGGGAGAGGCTAATTTTCAATAATTGAGAACCCAAGCCATATACAGGCCTAAATGTCATCAGCAACATCCTGTATTCAGACTGGTAGTAAAGCTATGTTTACAACTGTGATGCAGCTACAGTGGTATCCCATGGATTGTTCTAGTCACCCTTTCTCAAAAGGTCATTGGTTTGGTGCACTTTGATGAAAAAATGCTAACGCATTTGAAGCTTTTAAAACTGGAAGAAAAACAGTGAATAAGAATTTATAAATGTATGCCCGGTCTGGACAAAGTATACGCCCGGTCTGGACACAGCCACATTCTTGTTTTTCCCAATATTAGTGTTGCATCCTTCAGGGATACCTGCAGAATTTCCTTTCTAATATTTGAGAAGACCTGTCCATTTTTATACTTAAATTTAACCAATGGTCTCAAGGGCAGTAGTCTAGATAAAATGAAAATATTAAGTATTAGGAGCACACAATGGGAAATATGCCTATATCAGAAGAATTGCAGTGTTTGGTTAGTAGCCTGTGGTGCATTGAAATGAAAGTCTTGGCCAAATCCATGGGTTGCTTACACCAATAAGAGTGGGAATGGAGGACTTATAATGGACATGCACTCTTGCTGTGGGCTCTCAGTGTGAAATGCCAAACTGCTTTATGCATCCAATTTTTCAGATGGCAAGTTCACAGAATGAATCAAAATGAAATAATACAAGTTTTGATAATACTGTGTGATGCTTTTGTATTATACATTTTTGGTCTGAGAAAGCCTTGCCGGTTGTGTGACTTTATTTTGCTTTGTTTTAAATTGTCAACTTCTTCCAGACAGTTCTTAGGACATAAGTGCATGCTATGACATAGTATTTACCAAATTAGAAGATTTGGAGCATAATTTTATACATGTCTGCTCAAGACAAAGTTCAGTGAGGTCTGCTCCCAGGTAAGTGGGTGTATTTAAATGAAACTTCTCATACTATTTTTAGTATTAGCAAAATAGTAGTAGCATTTATTTGGATTTTTAGTCTATCTTTCCCATGATAGTTCAGATATCTGTACTATTGGAGCCATAAGTCAGGAATGGAACTGTCAGCAATTCTTCAGGAGGGCAAATTTGTTTCATGTCATCGGTCTGCTGCCCTTTTATAAGCTCAACACTGAGTTCCTCTTACAAGGAGACCAGAGGAGGATACCAGGTCCCTGTTACTTCCTTCTTCCTAATTAAATGACTAACAATGTCACAGCCAGGAAGAATAACCAGGCACCACCATCTTTGGGGAATGTTTAGACTTCTGCCTGGTGATGCAACAGAGCCCTTTTTGAAAAATCACCTTATACATTAAGGCCCTTTTCACACCTTACCTTTTACCTGTGCTGGGCTGCTTGGCTCGCACACGAAGGCTTGGGAGGAATGCTGTCACATCTCTCCTGCTTCGGCTTCGCAGCTCCTTCCTCATCGCGTAAACGCCCCACCCCTTCCTTCTGCAGTGCAGCCTGGGAGTTAGAGGCTGCACTGGGGCAGGAAGCGCGACCGACGCTGTGCAGGAGGCTTCGCATGGCAGGTGAGTGCGCGCGAGGCCCCGGAGCGATGTGCGACCGCGCAGCATTTTCGGCTTTGAGCCGAAAATGAAAAGCTGCATGCACGGTCTGCGTCAGGCCCTTGAGCATCGCGTAAATGTGAGTGCATCATGCAGACCACTCCTCACATTTACGCGACGCTCAAGGGGCCCTTTCGCTTCAGAAACGCCGTGCGAAAAACTAACGTGTGTGGGCAAAATGTGGCCCTGGAATTACAGTCTGACAATCTTTTCTCTGTCTATAAAAAAAGATAAACTGCTTATGCTGAAAGTGCCCAGGTGTGAAAATCCACCTTTTGAATAAACTCTAGTTCCCCTCATGCATTATTTAATAGCAACTAATCTTAACGAGATTCTTAAAATATAGTTTTGCAGTCTGTGCAGCTCCTGGAATGTTCCAGGGAAGAAAATTGGTCCCAGACCCATCATAGTCCCCTATCCTTGTCATATATGAATACGTTAAGAGGTCCCTTGCCTCCTTCAAAATATCTTCAAAGTTATTCATCTGGGTTCTGTGCCCATGGCATTGTGTTTGTTGCTGAACCAACCCCGTTACCACTCATTATTCCAGAGAAGTCATACACTATAACTATTAGTTATTACTGCAGTTAATTACTTCCAAGGTCTAGTACACGGTCACCAGAAACTTAAGGGATCAACTAGACCTGAGGCTATATCAGCAATTAGGATGCCTGAATTTTATTTTCAGTGACAACTTGCACAAATAGTTTTCTACAGGACTGCAGTACCTGAGAATGACAGGTTAACTCTTCCTTCTTCAGCTACCATTCTGATGAAAATTGCCCCCACACTACCATTAGCTCAAACAGTAGCTCCTTTGGACAACTATGTGTGTGTGTGTGTGGGGGGGGGGGTATTCCTATCAGGGAAGGAAATAAAAAAATAAAAAATATTTTTTAAAAAAGGTTGAAAAACAGTTGTATCTAGTATTAGAAAACTCTGATGAGGAGAATCCTAGAAGGGTGAGAATCTTTACAATTGGATCTGATCCTGTATGAAAATGCACAGTTGCTGTTGTTGTTGTTGTTGTTGTTTTTTACAGGGCATGACTTTTTTGGCACAGAAGACAATATTTCTATGCAGAAATCAGTTTTCACACAGAGAAAATAGCATGCTTTACTCAGAAAAAAAAAAACTTTGTGCAGAAAGTGCTGTTTTCTCAACACAAAGACTGTTTTCAGGACAAAAATGCTGTTCTCTATGTAGATTTTTTTTCCCCCTATTAAAAAATTTCCCATACATTTTTTTTTTTTTGGCCATACAGTAAGTCCCAAACTGTGAATTGTCTTCCAAAACTATGTGCTTTTCAATTACTTTCTCACAGTGAGGAGAAAAATGGCAAAATTATTCATTCTTAACCAAGATAACAAAATTGACAAAGATTTACATACCTAATTCCAATTATGCTGTTACTGTCTGCCTTCAAGTTGTTTCTGACTTATGGCAAACCTATCAAGGGTTTTTCTTGGCAAGATTTGTTTAGAGGAGGTTGCCTTTGCCTTTCTCTGATGTTGTGAAAGTATGGCCCTTTCAACACCATACCTCAATAGCAGGTTGTTCTGTTATAATCCCAGCATTGCCTTTACGATGTCAGATTAGGAACATTCTCTTCCAAACCCTTTCGCCTAAAGCAGATGAGTAGCATTATTGCCACCAGTATTCCCTCCACCCTACAGCATCATTGGCCAGGCCATTTACTCACTTTCACCCCATCCCACAGCTCCTGATTGTAGTGAAAGTCTTTTTTTTTTTTTTTTTTTGGTAACATCATGACACACCAGTGCACTATTGCAGTTTTGCGCTATAACCTAACTTAAAAAAAAAAAAAACCTCAAAGGAGACACTTAAAATAAACACAAAGACGCAGGAGATTCCAAACTTGCTACGCCGTGGGAGTCGCTGAGAGAGAGAAACCACCTATTCCTGGATCTGCGACAACAGGAAGCACTCTCAAACACTGTTACAGAACTGCACTGACACAGCTGATGAGATCGTAGCACTAAAAGAGGCTCTTAATGGATTTTTTTTTTCTGGAAATGATATGAGGCTGATTTTGCAATGCTTGGGGGAGATAGCGGCTGGTTAACAATGACATCATGCAGTAGCATGGCTCCTGCACCAGGAACAACCAGTTGCTGTGGTGGGATGGCTACATCATATTGAAAGGGCCTAAGACTTCCCCAACATTACTGAGTAGGTTTCCCTGGCTGAGTGAGGATTTGAAACGTGGTCTCCAGAGTCATAATCCATGGCTCAAACCACTACACCACATGGATTCTAACTGCAGTTAGGAACGGGAAATCCTGCATACCACCATTAGAGGGCAGGGTTTACTTTGATGTGATGTAGGTTCCTCTTTATTGCTTTGTTGCCTGATCTTCATTGCTTACTCTGCCTTCTTGCATTCTCCATTAACTACATAGCTATACAAGAGTACCTTTTGCTCTGCAGTTGCTCTCAAGTTGAAACAATAGATTGAAATATCCACTTTTCTTTCTTTTGCCCCTGGATAAGCCTGTGTACACTGTACTCATGGAAAGGTCATATATCAAACTATTTTATATCTTTCTTACCAAAGGAGACTACATTTGTTTTATTCTGCAAGATTATATGTGAAGCCAATATGAGCTGGCTATTGTCTGATTCCATTTGCAATTTTCTCTGCTAAAGGTTGAACCATATCTCATAAACTCAAATAACTCCATTCCCACTCCCTGCTGAATGAGATAACAGCAGGAACAAGGTGATTTTCATCAGAATTCCAGCTGGGGAGGGAAAAGGTTAAGGTTCCCTCCGTATGTTGTCTGCTAATATTCCTCTAAATTTGGAATCCCTATGAACCTGCTCTTAATAAAAGAAAAAGGCTGAAGTACTCCACATGTCTAACTTGACTCCCAGTTTTAGAAGAGTTATGCAGCTGGATTAATTATCAGTAAATGTGTCATAGCCAGCTTACTCTTGCTCATCTTGGAATAGAAGTAGCTTAGGTTTTAACAAGCTCATCACAAAATCTGACATCCCAGTTGATGGGGTTTCCCCCTTCCAATAGTACTGTGAAACAGCATTCGCTGCATGATTCAGGACTACTTTCTTCTGTGGCATACTTTTATTCCATGGCATATGTGGAAAAATGAGGAGAGTCAAGGTACCATCTAGTAAGATACCAGAGAAAGAGTTCACTATCAGAGATGGTCTTTTTCTGGAGATTTACAGTACTGGTGAAGACTGGCTAGCTTAGCCAATGCTCGGTCAACTGAAGCTATGCTAAATCTAAATGACTATCAGCTTAGGCCATTGGTAGTTACATAGGGATGATCATTGCCTTGGCCTAACTTTCTGCAACATTGTGGCTGAATTTAGCATAATTTAGCTTGTCCCTTCTCCAGTCCTCTCCTTCTCTCTTTTATTCTTAGATCCTGGCCAACAGAGCAGTTCTGCCAGCAGATTACTCTGTTGACAGATTTCTGAGATTAGCTGGCAGAAGACAGCTCTGCCCCTATGACTGGTTTGGTTTAAGTTACGTTCCGGGTTCTAACCCATTTCCTTCTTCCCACCTTGTGTATTTTGAACATTTTTTTAGTTGAACAGCAAGTTCTAGATATCTAGCTTTGCAAATAATTTTAGGAGTGCCAAAAACAAATGCCGTTGTTGCACATTATGTTTAACAAGCCACAGGTGATCAAAGCCAAACGACAGGATGTTTTCACTTAGACCAGTTCTCATGGGAATACATTTTCCCTCATTCTTTGTTTTTGAAGACTATTATTCCTTGCATATGAAGTTACTTTATTTTCAAGGGTTGAGATTCTATTTCAAGGGAAGCCTGATGGTGACTACATTACAGTAATCCAGCTTGGAAATAACTGGAATAAAAATGTTTGAGGGCAGCCCTGACTTTTTAAGGAGAAACCTTAAAAGGCATTCTTGGCCATTGCTCCTATCTGAACATGAGGAAGCACTCAATTTTATTTTTATTTTTATATTTTGTTCAGAGCAGGGGAGTGAGGGAACAGGCTGGTGGAGGAGGAGAAGGAGAAGGAGAGAAGGAGTGGTCCCCCCCCCTTCCTTTCATTCCTGAACCAAATTTATTTTATAGGCTACTAGGTCAGAACACTCTATGCTTCATCACCCCCTTAAGCCAATGCGGGGGTTAAATATGGAACAGCCTTTATGATTCCTTTGTGATCCCAATGATTCATACTGACTGTTCATTTTCTATTACTCAATAAACTTAAATACTATTAAAGATATGTGGCATATCAGTATTCATTATGCTCCAACTGCCAAAAAATCTAATCAGTGATGTTAGTTAAGCATGGAATGAAATTAAGTCAGGGAAATACATTTCTTTTTGGGAGCTGCATGAAATTTAGTATGGTAAATTAGGGATAAGTGGTCTGGAGTCATTGCAGACCCTGATTAAAATCATTGAAGTAGCTCCAGAATAAGGATATAAAGTCCACTGGTGCCAGAGGAACTGAAGACATACAGTTAAATATATCTTTTCCTTAAATTTCAGAGCAATCTTGATGTAAGTACCTTAAACTGAGGCCCCCAAACACTCATTGAGTAAGAAGTATTCACATTAAGTTGAATCAAAAAGAGAGAACTGGGTAAAGATCTATTTTTAATGAAAAACCAGACCACTTATTACAGATAGTATTGCAGAACTCCCCAAATTCAGAATGCTAGGTGGAATTAAGCATAGTGTGTTTTCTAGTACATAGTATATTGGTATCTAAACTCATGACCATTAATTTAATTGGACTTACTATTAAGGTATGACAATCACGTCAAAGTGTGTTCCTTAACTTGATAGAGAATCTTTCTCCTTCCATACTAACATAGCTAGCCATTTGGGAGCTGTAGCTGAAAAAAGTTTTGCAGGTTCTGCGTATTAGTCAGATATATGTACTGTGAATTGTTAGTGAAGTGACACACATGGTACTAACTATTAATAATGACTATAATTCCTGTATTTCCCTTAATGATTTGCAGGAGAATCCATAGCCTTTAGAATGGCATCCTGCAAACCAGGAAACTGCAAACAGGCTGTCTTCTGGTGCTATTGGAAAGTCAATCAGTCTACCATCTCCAAATGACTTTCCTTCCTTCCTTCCTTCCTTCCTTCCTTCCTTCCTTCCTTCCTTCCTTCCTTCCTTCCTTCTTTTATTGTTACTCTATCTTTCTCCCAAATCAGATAGTGGGTGATAAGGAAATGAAATATTCAAATGATTTTTTTATACCTTGGCTCAGTTATCAATCAAAATGGAGACTGTAGTCAAGAAATCTGAAGACTATTGTGGCAGGGAAGGGCAGCTATAAAGGAACTGTATAAGATCCTCAAGTGTTAAGATATATCACTGAAATCAAGTTCAGGATTGTCCATGCCATAGTATTTCTGATTTCTATGTATGGTTCTGAAAGCTAAACAGTGAAAAAAACTGACAGGAAGAAAATCAACCCATTTGAAATATGGTGTTGTAGGAGGATTCTACAGATACTATGGAGTGCCAAAAAGACAAATAAATGGGTCCTAGAGCAAACTGAGCCTAAACTCTCCCTAGACAACAAAATGACTAAGCTGAAGCTATAGTACTTGGACAAATGAGATGACATGAGATGACATGACTCATTGGAAAATCCAATAATGCTCAACAAATTAAAAGACAGTAGGAAAAGAAGAATACCACATTAGAGATGGATTGATTCAGTCAAGGAAATCAAAGGAAGATCTCAGCAGGGCTGTTGTAATTGGAGCAGTTGGAGATTTCTCATCCATAGGGTCACCACAGATCAAAGCAAATAACAAATTACAACAATAATCCAATCCACTCTTGATTTCCTGTTTGTCCAAACCTGGGAGTGTGCAGTCAGAACAGCAAAGCTAGTGGGAAATAAACTGTAAGGTAACCACTCAGTCGCTTGGATTCTATAAATGAAAGGCTGATGTTAAAAAGGGGGAACAACTACTGAGCCCCCCCCCACAAATATAGCATCTGGTTGGTCGTGAATCTGAGCAACCTCAAATATTCTACATTAACTTGTTGTAATCACATGGATCCTCTTGATTCTGATAAGAAAGAAGATAAACCTACTAAAATCACCTCACCCTTATGTCAGGTGGAGGAACAATGAATATAAGTCCCAATTTTGCACAAGAGGCAGGATATAAATCAAATTAATAATAATATGGACCCCAACTGATAAAATGTGGATAGGACTGAAAGCATGAAAAGGTTCATAGTTACAGAAAACTCTTAAGTCAGAGAAGAGGTGAAAATGACTGACATGCTAGATATTCAGGACTCAAATTTTTTCACATCCAACCCTCATCTAGTGGATTTCATCTGCAATCTCAGCGCTGAAAAAATAAACTCCTTTATCTTGGAAATTTTTAAAGAAAGACAAGAGCCTGGTAGGTTTTTGTCACACTTTGCTCCATAGTTTCCAGTGGGAGTTAATTCAAAGTTGTTGGATTAGAGTCTGGTAAGAAAACATCTCAGCTACAACTAAAGATTCCCAATCTTGGGCCTTGCAGATATTTTGGACTTCAGTTTGCAGAATCCCTAACCAGTGTCCAAGAAAGAAATGTTTCCCTTTCCATATGATTGACAAACACACAGAACACATTGATGGCTGCTAAGAGAAACTCTTCTAATTCATTCTTCTATGGCCCTTTCCGCACCAGGCAATTAGAACAGGGCAGTGCGTCCTCGCATGGAGGTCATCTGCACCTTGGAGTGGACTAGGAGTGGACTACTTACCGGAGATCTGCACCTCAGTCTGCTCCAAGACGACCCCAAATGGTCTTCCAGTGTGTTTTTGAAAAACCCGAAAAAACAGGTCTTTATTTTCGTGGAATGCGCCATTGCATTCCTGCTCTCTTGTGCAGGTTCACAGGCTCGCACCAATGCAAGTCTGCCATCTGTGGAGGGCGGGCTTCAGGTGTGGTGAGCTTCAGCGGTTGGTCAGGACCCATGACCAACCGGAAGCCATCATTTTGGAAGCTGGAAGCCACCATTTTGGAAGCCAGAAGCCGCCATTTTGGAAGCCAGAGCAGTGCGGATCTACAGACCTCGCACTGCTCCGATTTGCCCTGGACCAAGGAGGAGGCCTGCAAAAGGGCTTCAGGGACAGTCCGCGTTGCTTCGGACCCCAGAAGAAGCAGTGAGTAACGGCACGGAGCAATTCCCTCGCCTCGTGTGGAAAGAGCCTATATTGCATATATTGAAAAGTACTTCATGAAACACAGAGAAGAAAAACTGGTAGTATGTCTTCAGAATTTGCATTAGTAGTCCATAATCAAATGATCTTGCAGCACTGAATCTTTTATATATATGTGTGTGTATTTATTTATTTGGTGTTAAGATACCAATCAAATTCATAAATGTAATGTGAGAGTATTATTAGGGATGCTAACATGGGTAAAACTGAAATCTAGTTATAGTCAGGGTCTATTAATAGGAGATGCAGCATTATGGATTATTAAATGTGATTTAGTGCAATGGAATGCTGAGATGTGGCTTAACACATACTGCAGACAAATGTGGGGAGAAAATGTTTAAATTCTTATGTGTATTTGTTAGTGCAGTGAGTAGCAGAGCCAGTGCTGCTATTAAGCAGGATGAAACGAGCCAACTTGGGCAGCAACTTTGGGGATACCACTAAAAATGGTCACAAATAATCCACATAATGATGTTTTTACTGCTAGAGAAGCACCATTAGGATTTTCTGCCCCAGGCACCAAAACACTTTAGGTCATGATGATATTTCACAACTGAAACAGAAGTCACAGTAATCCCAATGTTATTAAAATTGGAATGATATGGCTCACAAACAACATGCTGGGCGGAAAAAAACTTGCAACAGAAGAGAAAAGTCAGTTCCTAATAAATAACCCTCTTATGTGTTGGTATTAATGCTAGAAATTAGGGTTGTCTCATCAGTACAATGATAATTTCAAATCTGTTTCTCACATATCAAAATGGGCTGTCTTGAATTGTTAGTTTTGTATATGTGTGAAATGGCAAAGTAAGTCTTACAAAACAACATAAAACCTTGGAAGAATGCTTTGTTTGTAAGCAGACCAAAGATTTAAAATGTTTTTTGTCTCATTGGGGAAAGGAGAAGTGAGCCCAAGAGCAACAGCCAAATCTTAAGCCTGTGTACTTCTAATAAAATGGAAGCCTCAGTGAGTTCAGTGGGATTTATTCCCAACTAAATATGCGTCCATCAGCCAAACAAACAGTGATACAAAGTTGAGGAAAAACTACTCTGTGAAACTTTC
The DNA here is from genome assembly GCA_030412105.1 of Cyclura pinguis. Classification (NCBI taxonomy): domain Eukaryota; kingdom Metazoa; phylum Chordata; class Lepidosauria; order Squamata; family Iguanidae; genus Cyclura; species Cyclura pinguis. Next base: position 205,992,054 of record CM059601.1, on the reverse strand, counting down.
TTCTTGAACTGCTGGCTCAGTTTTACAGAGCTTTGGCTGTTGGTGGTGGGGAGAAATATCAGATCAGCCCCATCCCCAAAACTCATCATTTGCCTGACAGGATCCCAAAGTGTACTTAAGTTCAAACATGGTTACACCCACTATACACAATTCACAGCTGACAGAAAATTTTTAAACATTCTGAGTAATGTTCTCAAAAAACTCAACACATTCTACTGATACGATAACACCTAAAACAATGAAACAAGATATAAAGAGCAGATGTGATATACCTGGTTGGGAAGCAGTGCTTGCTTCTTATTGGTGAATTTATACATTTGCCATGGTCTTTTGTTGCTCAATTGCTGCCACTGCATCTTTTAAAAAGAGTTCTACATAAAATTCGTTTATACGGAAACCTGGGCTGCTGAGCTGGGGTGGAATCCTGGGCTGCTAAGCCAGACTTCACATGGCACTGAGTTTTTTAAATAAACTGGGGAATTCAATCAAATGTCATACTTTATTCATGAACATTTAAAGGATTAAAATCTGATTCACAATATGCTGTCCACGGTGAGAGAGACCTTCACACTCAATGCATAAAGGTCAGGGATGGTACCAGGTGTGGAGCATCCTAATGGGATTGGGTTAAATGAACACTTATGTTCTCAGTTTAGCCCATGGGCAAATGAACACCTGCGTAAGGCTATACTGGCAATAGGACTAGAGTTCATTACTGTAGAAATACATTATGTCTCTTGAGACACACTGAGCTATATTATTTTGTAAAATAAAGGGAACATTGTTATGACTATTACATATTTAGACATCTCTGAACCAGAGTTGTTTGCTTATGTGTTCAATATATCTCCCAGTCCATCTTTTATCACAGTGTATTACAGATTGTTAATGTATGTAGTAGCTTGTAAACAGTAAGAAGAACAGATTTAGGATTTTCAAAATGTGCTTCAGAAAGAAAAATTGTTTTGGAGGATAACTTTAGATGTTGTATAGAATTATGTTGGCAATGCTTAGTCTTTTAATCTGATGCTGGTAATGCTATTGCAATTTTATTATACTTTTACAGCTTTTTAATAAGTCACTTTAACACTACTGCATGCCAGTAATATAGGGAAGAAAAAGCTTGAATTTTAATATTTACCAATATTATAATTGCTTTTCCAATAGTTCTGCCATATTTTCCTGATATATTGAAGTTGGGGCATCTGATCTCTTACAAAACCAGATAATTTATATCTCTGTTTCCTCCACAGATCTGATGTTTGTACAGGGTTCTTATATGTGGTATATTGCTGTGCTGAAAAATACTTGACAACGTTTAATGAAAAGGTTATCAACGTTTTTTTTTAAGAAAAACAAATTAGTCCTGGATTTGAGGTTCATCAATATGTACCACTATGTACAAAATCTCAAACTACTGATTGTGAAGCACCAGATTAAAAAAGTTTTACTAAACTCTGTCATTAAAACATTTTGAGGAAGTCACTTTCTGCCTTACAGTCCTTAGAGTTCTTCTTTAAATCCTTTTGCGGGCATGGTTTTTATGTGGTGATCCATCATATGCAACTAATCTGCCAAAAGCAGTAGCCTTATAAATTGCAGTTTTCCTCCCAAGAGGGGAAAATGCAGTTTACCCCTTCCTCAGCAGAGCCAAATAAGCTCCAAGCAGAGCTGAACAAACAAAATTTGCAGAGTGAGATGTTGGAGGGAATAGGAGATCCACCTCCCATCTAGCTCTTTCCAACTCTGTGTGATGAAAATTGCTTATGTTGGAGTTATTGAATCTTTTTTATGGGAATATTATGCTCTCAGTGTAAGTCAGACTTGGGCAACTTTGGTGGGTCTAGAAGATAATTTTGCCTCCAGACCACTGTGGTCTGTAGCATCTCCCAAAATGTGAACTGCCTTTACTCTATTTTGGGAGGGGGAAGAACACCCTCCCAATGAAAGGCCTTATTCCTTGGTTTAGAAGAAAATATCTGCTCCTGGAAGCTTCCAGAAGCAGTGGTCCTCATTTCTGAACAAAACATGTTTTGTGGAGTGAGGATCTGGGGAGGTCTGAGAGGAATCCAAGGTTCCAAAAATATCCTTGGAGATGCCATATACTTGATGGGCATGGGATTCTGTGCCTCGTGGAAGTGGATCAATGCCTAATATATTTTGCACATATTAAGAGCATGGAAAATTGGCATCAGAGTTCTCAACATATTAATGATTCCATGGGACCCTTACATTTAATGATATTATATCTGCCCGCAAGAAAGTATAGAACACTTCCAAGATGTCATTCTTTCAGAACAAGAAAGATTGGGTGTGCAAGGACATGCTCTCAATTTTTTTTTATGGCCAATATGTGTTTTATTTGTCTTAATACAGGATGATCAAACATCCCAACCCTCCACTGATAATGGCATTCATTGGAGCAGGGATAATCTTTGCTGGGAAGGGATTGCATGTTGCTGATGGGTAGAGCTGAAACCAGTTGCAGACAGTCCCAGAACCAAAAGTAGGTGAGCCAACTCCTTTCTCTGCCACCACTCTTCATATATTAAAAATTGGAGAAGTGGGGCCTCTTGTCTGGATTTGAACTCCAGCAGTTCAAAAAAATTAAAGCCCTCCAACAGTACTGACTGTGGAGCATGATCTCAGGTCTTCCACACTTACTCTAGGGTAATTAAGAAAAAAAAAGAGGTAGCTACTAGCTGTGTCTTGAAAGCATTGAAAATACTGACTACTTTGGTTCAATCATCACATGCTGTTTCTGATATCAAGCAATGTATCTTAGAACTAAGGGATAGATAAGATGATTTGTTTGCTGATACTGATAACTAGGAATACTGGTGCAAGTCAAAACATATAATTTTAGTGTGTCAGCTGAAGGGGCTATCAGTACATTTATGGTGCTGTTGAAGCAGGGCCAGGATGTTAAAAGACTGTACTCTTTTCATCTTTGACATGTACGCTCTGGAGACCAGAAGCAAATTTATTCTATGCACATGCTGTGCAAACATCTGAACACTGAACAGATGATACAGCACCCAATATGGTCTTCTTGTTTTGGTAACTACTTTGATACCTCCTTTGTCCATTGCCGTGACAGGGAATTAGCTACTTGAAGGTTTGGATTTGGCTGACAAACTTCCACTTCCATTTACATACCTTGGACTGAACTGAAATAGATGTCTCATTTTCTGAATAGGGACCATACAAGCCATCATAAACTTTAGGTAAGAGGGCCTCAGAAACAACAGTCTATGCTTTCATCCAAGATTTCTGGTTTCCTTGTAAGGACATTACATAAGGCTCATGAGATTTCATAATATTCTTATTAATTCCAGTTTGCAGAATTCCTTCTTGTGGGATGTTTTGCTGGCGATCTCTTTCCTTTCCTTCCACTGGCAGGCACAGGACTTTTTACTCAGACAGGGCTTTGGCATATAGAGGCTTTTAATGAGGTTGTGCTGTGTTTTAATTGTGTTTTATGTAGTTTTAATTCCATGCTTTTAACCAAACTGTCATTTGTTTTTTTAAAAATTGTACCAATAATTTTTAGCTGTATTTATTTTTAATTGCTTGAAAGCAGACTTAGATCCTGTACAAGGAGAAAGGCAGTAGAATAAATAAATGTTTTCATTAATTAGCAAAGTCAGAAACTGAACATGGGTAGAGGTTAACAGCTGAAAAAGTGCCCCACTGGTTTTCGGGGTGGTGGTGGTGTTGACGGGCTATGCTAGTACCTTCAGAACCTCACAGAGAATTATTCCTCTTTTTCAGTGTCTCATGTGGATTAAAAAATGCAGTGACATTTGCCCCAGTTGAAAATACATTTGATGAGCATGTTATGGGACACCTGGGGAATGACTGGGCAAAGTATGACTCATTCCCTAGGGGACATGGAGTAGAGGGCTGAGTCATGATAGTGAAATCATGACAAGGGGTTGCATCAGCCAAAGGCCCTGAGTGACGACATGGAAGCAGGTGTGTATATAAGAGGGGCATGAGTGCTTACTCTCTCTCTGACTTTCTGCTTCCTGTATCTCTGCATCCCGTCACTCTGCTCCTGAATCTCTGATGCTGAATCTCTGCCTGTGGATCTGTGTATCCTGTGTACAGATGTATATACTGCAACTTTGAAGATTAAAGCCTCCAGGTATTTTGGATGGCATACTCTGTGTCCATGAGTTTACTAACCAGTGGGTAGAGGGGTCAGAGCTGATGCTGTAGTTGTACTCTGCTGCACATGCTTGTTGCTGTTTTGAAACTCTGCTATGTTATGCTTGCCTCTGGGACACTTTTTGTCCAGGGAGCAGTGGTTCCAGGAAGGATTTTGTGCTGGTGCTGTAAATCAATCTGCCGTCATCTCGTTCAGTCTGGTCTCAATCTTCATTTATTGTGCCTCGAAACTTACAAACAGCAGCTTTAGAAGCTCTAATCTGGTCTCTTTTCGATATGGTTAGCCCTGCTCTTTGCATGGAACTATTTCTTTAACTCCTTCTCTCTGGAACAGCTGTCATAAGAAATAATGTCATGGTTTGGCTAATAAAACCTAAATGCTCATTCCTTATTACTCCACTTGAGATTCCTGACCATATTAGTGGCGCTAGGAACTGAACTCAAGTCTCTTGAGTGATGTTAACTGTATAAACTCTGCTCTTGGCATTCAACAAACCTTATTGGTTTTTAATCTACATTGTTTGTTTTTTTTCTAAATAGCAGATGAAAGCATTTATCTGAAAAAAAAGCAGTAGAGGGGTGCATAAAATGGTGCTGAAGTTAAAATGAATAATATGATTCAAAACCTACTTCTTACAGTACTTCAGTTAACAGTCTGTGTGAGAGAATATATAGCAGCACAGGGCTCATTTTATTGCAGTAAGCATTACTAGGAGTGCCAGCAAACTTTATGAATATAAAATAAACATTAACTGAATGATGCTCTTAAATGCTTATCTAATTTTTGATGAAGCCATATTACATTTAGTGCCACAATTATGTGTATTGCTCCATGGAAACCAAGAAAGGGGGAATAATAAAATGTGCATTACTAAAATGTTACTTGCATACACCTTCTCTTCAAGGAAACATTTCCCTAATAGAGAGTTTTGTCTGTAAATAGATTTGTCTTCAAACAAAAGACATTCACTTACAATATGTCAGTGTGTCTTTGTGAAGAAGATATCTTTTTTTTGACTCATATATTTGTGTCAGAGCAAACAGTGAAGCAACAGTGTGGACTACCACAGAATAGAACTTAAAAGACCTGGGTTTAGATCTCTGCTCTTTATCTTACCACAAGCAGACCAGGAATGACAGGATTTTCAAAAATCAACTAAAGGTATAACCTTCCTTTCTGGGGGAAAAAAGGGGGGAAAAAAAGATCTGTCTCCTATGCTTCTCACCATTCAGTGAGACAAAGATTGTGCAGCACTTCATTTGTAAATTATGAATAGTCATTGTTCTATATCTTTGCTGATGATTAACCATTCATAATAGCACATATAATTTGCAGAGCAGTTTAATACATTTCTCTTCTTGGCCATCACAGTAGATTTGAAGTAGGTCATTAAAGTTGATCTGTTTGCAAGGAACATGATGAGATGCCTACGAGACCTTTCAAAGTCTTTTCAGCTGAGATCTTCCGTATACGTAGAATCCTCGATCTACTCTGCCACTATTCTTTTTTGTTTAAAAGTATTGTACTGGTAGTCTAAGGATGATCCAAAGCAATAAGAAATTTCTGTGTCCAAATTCATGTTGTTATTGTTGTTGCTGTTGCTATTATTCCACCTTTCTCCCAGTCTGGGGCTCAATGTGGCTTACAAAAATTAAAACAGGTATGGCTAAAAATTTCACGT